>PUFA01000102.1:3290000-5690000 GCA_003508835.1 Eonycteris spelaea | reverse complement strand
GTACAGTTTGGGGGTGAAAGGCTTTCAAAGTATCCATAACGGGCATACCAAAAATAAAAGGTCACATGCACTTATTGGAAGATATCATTTAATTATGTCCAAAACATGACTTAACATTGACTAAATACTCAGCTATAGAGAGATGCTTAAGAAGTCATTAATCCAGGCACACTAAGTGGATGCAGGGGACCTGGTCTAAACACTGAGCAGGTTCTCGTAGGTCAGATAAAGAACGTCCCTGCCCACAGCCATCTGCTTCTTAGCAGGTGCAGGGAGCCTCCTGTCTGGTGGTGGTTTCGTTGTAGTTCTTATTTCTTTCCACTCTCTCCTTGTATTTTTAGTTGCTACCCTTTTTGATATACTAATTTGGCCTAAATAAGCAGTAGTTCACCTTTAAGAGTAATATGTAATAGTATAATAGCATAACAGTGTGTAATAGTAAGAGTAGTAGGCTCCTTCTGCCATGCATTTGTATGTTTGTGTATGTATAGGAAACTTAGGACTATATACCGTCTAGAAAGAAAAAAGATCAGATACCTACGTGATCACGTTCTTTAAAAAATGTCTTAATTGCCTAACTAATGTATGCTCATTATAAAAGAATTCAGACAATGCTTATTGTATAAAGTTAAAATGCCTACTTTTTTTTTTAATTTAACATGTTTTAATTGGACTTGTATTAGGGCAACAATAGACAAATTAATTTGGGATGGGTTATTCTAATAAAAGAATTAGTTCGGTCCAACAGATGTTTTTTAAGTACCTTCCATGTGTAGGCACTTAAGATGGGCATAGATGGAACAGCAGTGAACAAAATAGATTTTCTTAGTTAATATATTATTAGAGATTATAATTCATGGCATGTTTTGATTTCTAGAAATATTTTGGGAGCAATTTCCTTGCCATTAGTCTGGGCTCAAAATAAAAATTAATTTTATTATGACTCAAAGTAAAATATCACTGAGAAGAAAAGTACAACCCATAACAAATCCATTCAGCTATTTTAATGTACCTGTTTGCTGCCACTCTCTATTTATTTGAAAAATAAAGCCTTGACTATCTTTGGGGACCAGGAAAAAATACTTAGCATTTAGTTATCCATAAAAAAGCACAATTATTTTCTGGTCACTAGTGATGGTAAATGGTACCTCGAACACAAGATCTCTTGTGGCATCAGACAGGATGAAACAAGATAATCTTCAGTAAAGAAGATGTTACTCAAAGATCTGCAAAGGGGGAGGGAAGCACGGGTTCCCCGAAACAGTTGACTCCTTCATTCTAGTGGGTACGTGGGCTGTTTCATCAACAGAGATAAGACCCCTGTCTTTGGAGCCTTCTTTCTGGCTGCGGGTGGACGGAAGTAGGGAAGGGAGGGAAGTAGGGAAGTAGAAGAAGGGAGAAAACATAGTAAATAAGTAAATTACGTGCTACGTTACAAGTCGAACATGCTGTGGGAAGAGTAGTAGAGCCGGCTGAGCAGGATGAAGGGTGCTGACAGGGCCCTCGGTGGGCGGGGGGCAGACGGATCACAGTATTAAGCAAGACAGTCGGGGTCAGCCTGATTGAGAACGGGGTTTGGGCTGAGACTTGAAGGTGGTAAGAGCACCAAGTGGGTCCTGGGGAGAGCTTTCAAGGCAGAGAGGAGAGCAGAGCAAAGGCCCTGAGGCAGCCGTGCACCTGCCCTGTTCCAGCAGAGTGTGGGCCAGGGGCGAGCGGCGGGGCTGCAGGCAGGTCCCGAAGGGCTCCGAGGGCCATGGTAAGGGCTTTGGCTTTTGCTCTGGGGCAGATGGGGAGCCATTTGCAGGGTCATGAACAGAGGAGTAACACAATAGGACTTATATTTGAGGAGAATTACTCTGTAGAGAATAGATTATTTGGGGCAACCATAGCTAATCCCAGAGAGGTCTGTTGTGCCCATGATGTTCACAGACTGAAACAGTGTGCCCTATAAAACCAATCTATTTTAAAACAGCCTAGGGAGTTAGAAACTTGGGCCCAGCAAACCCTTCCCTTACATTGAATTCATATACCATTATCCAGGATCACACAGCGACTAAATGGTGGAGCTGTGATTTGCACCCAGGTTCAGATAGGTTCCAGAGCTTACATATTTAAACACCATACTGTTCTTTAGGCATTTGATCTTAGGATGCAAACATTTTTACACACTGTAGGCAGTCTTCATCTTATAAATCCACATGTATAGTCACTGCCTTGGTCCTAGACTAAATGTCTTTTGATTTGGCTTCCATCTGCCTGAGCCTTCCCCTGGAGCCTTTTTGTGTAAATTATCCACTGCCACTAAGGCATCTTCCTCCAGACCTCTCCCCCTTGTAGTAGGTGCTAACCGTTGGGGCTCTCAGAGTCTGTGTAACTATATACCCACTTTCTGCTACTCTTAGTGTTTAGTCTTAGTATTATAGGGAAACTCGGGGTAATCATTAGGATTGTATCATAATTACATGGGTTTTCATTGCTGGCCTGAGAATCAGCTGCTATTTATGACACTTTCTATGAGGGAAACTGTGATTAGAAATGAACCGTGGAATACAACATGTCTGTATGTTGGGGACCCCCATCCTCGCTGTTCACCAAGCTGAGCGTGTGCCCTGTGGAACTCAAGGACTGATTACCAGAACCACGTAAGGGACCAGTGCTAGGTCGGTGTACTTTTCCAGTCTGGTAAACATACTGCTCATTATTTTTCTTTCTCCATTCAGAGATGAGCATCAGGACTTCAAGGATGAGCAGATGCGTCTGAAGAAGCTTCGTGGAAAAGGGAAGCCAAGGAAGGGAGAAGGGAAAAGAGCAACAAAAAAGAAATAGTGTTGGCCCATCAGGAGAGAAAACTTCTTCCCCAGTGACTGAGAGAAGAAAGTGTATTTCTGATCTTTCCACATGTTGGGGTGTAGGCCTCCTGTACTGAAGATTCTTTGGTGGAAAACAATCACCTCCATGTTGAAGTCTGATCCAGTTAAAGTGTGACTGGTTTTTTGAACACGTTCTAATTCTGCTAAATTATTTTGGTCTTGATTGTATGATCTGAGGTTTACCTCATTCGCTAAAGAAATGAAAGCATAAATTACTGTTGAAGGGCTTGTTTGGGGAGAGAGTGGGTACTGGGGAATGGAGGGGAAACTCATTACATAAGCATCCCCTAGTCTCATTACGCCCTCTTGCTTCCCTACCTCCCCTGCCCAAAAGCCTTTTATCTCTCTGGCTGTTCAGCCACTGTCTCCACCACCAAGCTCAGAAGCTCTATGTGCCTCTCCACCTACTCCTCTGAGAGTATCTGATAATACGGATTTGTGGGGTAAAAGGCTGTACCTGGTAAAGTATTGAGTGCCTACTGCATGCAGGGTACTAGGGCCCTGGTAATCCAGTGATTAGCAAGAGAAACTGTCCCTATCTGGTAGAACTTTCAGTCCTGTGGGAGAGACTAATATGTAGTTACATAAATACAGTTATATTAAATGCTACAAAGGAAAGATCTAGACTCCTATGGAGGGTGAAAGGACTGATGGATTGATACCAAGAGACAGCAGTAGGCCCAAACCTCAGTAGGGAGTTTGAAGAAGGCCTCCCTAAAGAAATCCTATTTAAGCTGGCCCTAAAGGTGAATAAGAGTGAGGCAGAAGGAAAATGGAAAGTGAGGCACAGAGAACACCTAAGAACTTGTCCTGTTCAAGGAATCGAAGAGAGACCACTAACTAGTACTGCTTGGTCATAAGGAAATAGAAAGAGGCCAGACCACGAAGGGCTTGGACTGAGCAGTTTGACCAGAGGGTAACGGTGAAGATGCTATAGCTGTGAGATGACTCGTATACGTTTGAGTAGCAGCTGCTCATTTTACTGTATTCTAAGCAGTCAGCTCCCAGTGAGGTTGTGAGGGCTTCTCTGATTTTTTTTTTTTCAAGAGTTGCTCTGTCTAGTAAATTTTTTAAGTACTTTTTTCTTTTTTATTGTAAAAAACAAAATTTATCATCTTAATCATTGTTAAGGTGGCAAAGGCACTAGGCATGTGAAAATCAAAAATGGCTATAGCACATTAGGGTTTAAGTAAAGGGAAAGAATATTAACTCACAAATTTGATTTATACACAATCTTTTAGAAATACATCTATTATGTAAAACTTGAGGTTTTTCAATTGTTTTTTCCTTTGGGCCTCTTTGCTTAGTCTCTGCTTTTAGCTCTTGGTGGAAGACGAGTGGGAGTGAAAACACGAATTTCTTTCCCAGCGGCACAAGACGTACACTTGTCAATCAGTGTGACTCCATTAAGGCAGTACCACTCGGAGGATGGGCTCAGCCCACCAGCACCAGAATCATCCCCAAGACTCCTCTGAGTCAGCAGACTGGGATGCTGCCCAGGTACCAGCATCTCCAGCAAATGCTCCCAGGTGATTAACATGCACTCTAAAGCATGAGAATCACTGCCTTAGGAAATCTGATGGAACCAAAATTGAAATAGATAAACCCTGGTTCCAAGATACTGGGCCCCAAGAGGCAGGCATCCAAATGACCTTGTGACCTTGTGCTTGGGAATGTATCAAAGATATCTGGAATTGGCTTTAAATTGTGATGTCTTCATCACCAATCTCCTTCAGCCTCCAAGTCTATAATTCTCTTCAATAAGCTCACGTCTTTCTGATTTTCTTCTTAGTGAATAAAATTCTTGGCGTTAATAATTGCTTATCGTTCTAGTATGACCTAGTATGATCTCGTGTCTGCAAAGGTCTTTGTGGGGGCATGTTCAAGGATACAGAGGTAGTAAGGATGTCCCACTCCCACATGGCTAAATTCTAGTCATGTGGTGTGCTCCAAACCATCTGTACAGGTTGTAAACTTCATCACAGGAAGGCATGACCAGTTATTCTTGTGAAAAATAATCGCTTGATCTTTCCTCCCCCTTCATTAGTCTTATGAAGTCTCCCCACTGCATTTCACAACCAGCATTAATAGCAGGGAAGATGAAAGTGAAGAAGAGCTCAGTGATCTCATCTGGAGTTCACAGTCTGCTTAGCACAACGGGTGGGCCCCTCCGGGATTGTTTGCCATACTGCCAAACCACTCCGGTGCCAGCTCCCCAAGGATGGCAGGGAGAAAATGGAATAAAAATCAGTCTAGATTATCTATTCAACTATGACCACCCCAAGACATGGTTTATTGTCCAACGTTCTGCCAAGGACAACTATTACTTCCATGATTTAAAAAAAAAAAAAGTTATTTTTTTAGAAAAAACATTGTCACGAATTCAAAACACCATCCCAATGGATATCAGCTATTTCTCACCAAAAATCAAACACCTGAGAAGGCATCATCAAAACAACTCAAAATGGTAATTTGGGTTATGTTTTTCTAATTGTTATTCTGTAGGAACCCCAGTCAATTTTAGACTTGCGCTAGCTCCCATATCACCCAAGTTACCCTCCATGTAAGCTGGTTCAGGTACAATGCTGCATCTGTTTCTGAAATGACACAGTCATAAAAGGAGAGGCTTCTAACACTTAATTACCCTGCTCATGACAAAAGACAAATGTGTGCTCTCCATCTTGCTCCTGAGTTGCGCTAACTAGTAGACAATAACTTACAGTGTTAGAGCCTTTTAACTCAAAAATTTGGTGCATGAAACCCCTAAAAGCTTGTTAGAAATACAGAATGGCAGGCCCACCCCAGATCTTCTGAATCTGAATCTGCATGTTAACGGGATTCCCAGATGGTCTGTATGTACGTGAAAGTGGGGAAAGCTCTGGCTTAGATTTGTATTAACCCTCAGAGGTCACAGGTGTGCCTTTCCACCTTTACTCATGCAATTCATTATTCCCTCTGTTTGAAAATGCCTTCCAAAACAGCTCATCAACCTGGCAAACTCCTACTCATCCTTCGAGGCCCAGCCCAAAGATCACATCCCCATTTAAACCTTGCCGATGCCCTGAATCAAAACTAATCATCCCCTCTTCTGTGTTCCTGTGATGTTTTTACACCTATATTCAGTGTATACCAATATTATAGAGTCTTCATACCATATTATATGCTCACATGTCTGTGTCTCCGACAAGAATATGAATTATTGAAGGGCAAAGAGAATGCCTTATTCATCTGTATTTCCCTGTGCCCAGCCCAGGACTTGGAATAAGGCTCAATAAATGTTACATGAAAACAACCTTTCAGTCTCTTCTTCCACCGTTGAGAGTCATGTAACTATGGCACCTGAAGATTTTCACATTGCACCTTATTATCCTTCAAAAACTATTCTTATACTTTCCATATGCTAATTTACAGTAATGATTTCAAAACATTTCCATTGGCCTGGAAACCATCTCAGAGCCTACATTTCATGGGGATAACTGTTTCTGCCCCTTTCCCCTGCATATCTCCCTCATGCACAATACAACATATCTATTGCTGGTGAAAGCCAGCTTGAAGACCAGATATTTTTAGGGAGGTAATAAGTGGTATAATAAAAGGAATTATTGAATGTATGCATTTATACTAAGCCTGTCTTGGTACTCTAATATTTTCTTGCAGATATATAACTAATATTACTAAATCAGTGAGTTTTTTTGTGAGTAAAAGCCAAAAAAAAAACAGAATAAAGTAGAAGATAAGTAGTGATCCAAGAGTCACGATAATTAATAGCTAGCTATATTCTTAAGACAAACAAGAAAACATGCAGGTAATTACGGAGCAGAGAGAGTTGGCATAAACCTTTGGGTTAACAATAAACTCTTGAAAGACTATGTAGTCATGTACCAGCCTGCATGAGATAATACACAGTCTGAGATGTTCTCTGGCAATTATCACTGCTCTGTGCTGGTCAGCGATACACAGCTATATAAGCAGCTCATGGTCCATGAGATTCATCCAAATGGCCCACAGATTGATGGTCTTAGTCACTGTTCACACTCACTGTGAATGTCTGGTTCTGGCAGTGATGATTGAAAGACACTATTTAGGTGAACGTTTGTTTTCCAAAATGGACTTTGTAACATTTATCAAGAGGTTAAATAAATATGAATATCCTTTGACTTAGGAATTCCATATGTCTGTAGCATAAAAATACAGATATAAATGGACAAAACTGTTCACTGCAGTTTTTGTAGAAAAATAGGAAACAATCTACATGTTCATCAGTAGGAAAGTTATTAAATAAGTTGTACTCTATGCATACCCTGGATATTACACAACTAGTTTTTAAAAAGAGATCTATATATATGTATTGACTATTAATTTTGACGAAATTTCAAATTTACTCTAACTTGCAAAAATAGCACAAAGAAACTTTATTATAACCTCCACCCAGATTCCCCAAGTGCTAACACTAACACATTTGTTTGATCTTTCTCTCTCCCTTTCCCCTTTCCTCTCTCCTTTCTCTTTCCTCTCAAGTGAGTGTGTATAAATTTTTAAAACTGAGAGTAAATTGTGAACATGTTTCCCCTTTCAGCATGTATTTCCTAAAACAAAGTTTTCTGTTTCATAACCACAGTACAATTACCAAAATCAAGATACTTGGGAAATTAACATGGATAAAATGCTATTAGCTAATCTACAAACCACATGTACATTCCATCTATTGTCCCAATGATGACTTTTATAGGAAAAGAAAATCCCAGCTAACACATTGCGTTCAGTTGTCATGCTTCTTTCAACTCCATTCGTCAGAAACAGTGCTTCGGTCTTTCCTCGTTTTTCATGACCTTGATCTTTCTGATGAATACAGTCCAGGTATTTGGAAGAACGTTCCTCACATTGGGTTGTCTGCTGTTTCTTCATGATTCAAGTCAAGTTACCATGTGGGGCAGCACTGTCACAGAAGTGACGTGTGCTGTCCTCCATGCTCCACAGCAGGAGCACAGGATGGCCTGTCACAGGTGATGTGAACTGAATACTGCATGAAGGTGATGTCTGCCAAGTTTCTTCACTGTTAATTTACTCCTTTTTCCTTTGTAATGGCGATTTTCTAATTCCCTCATTCCTTCTACATTAACTAACTGAGATTTTACTATCCAATGAAACTCTTCCTATTCCCCACTCATTATTCTTTCATTTATTCCTATCAGTAGGAACTCATGGATTCTTTACTATTGTTATTCATTGTGGTGCTCACATTATCCCAGATTGGGCCAGTGGGAGTCCCTCTGAGCTGACTCATGTCCTTTGGCATGCCCCTTCTTTCCCTGAGCTCTTCCTTACCTTCCTGACACAAAGACCTTCCATACTCACCGTATACTTTCCTAGCCCCAGCCTTTGAATCACTATTTCTCCAAGGAAATATGGTTCTTTTTAATGAAAAATGGCATCTAGAAACCAACGTCTGAGAGCTGCATGTGGTCTCACTGCTTTTAGGCCCTCTCACCAGACAAAGCTAGTAAACATATATGTATATGCATATACATACATTACCTCCCCACACACACATCAAAATCTATTTCTATATTTATCTATCTAAACATTTTTTAAATGCTATATATTCTCACTCATACCTCAATTCCAATCCAATACTGTTGGTTCTACTTTAGCCATCTTTTTCTTCTATTTGTAACTCACATCTTCAGCAGTGGGAAACTCAGCTTCCATTAACTACAATGTATTTACCTTGTTGCCGAATCCTAGGATATGCAAAAAGTAGCTTGAGAATTGTTGCTTGGATTTTTTACAATAAAAATTTATGACTTTTACATTTATTAAAAATTAATGAATAAAGTAGAACTGTTCCTGGAAGTATTGATTAGGACACGACATGACTCTTTAGGTACTTCCTTACTTTCTGACACAAAACAGATAATAAACCTTAAAAACATGTGTCCAGTCATGGGGATGTAAAGTACAGCACAGAAAACGTAGTCAACATTATTGTAATAACTATGTATGGTGTCAGATGGTTACTAGACTCGTTGGGGTGATTACTTTGTAAATTATATAAATGTCTAATTGCTGTGCTGTACACTTGAAACTAATATAGTATGTCGACTTTAATTGAAAAATTAGAAAATTACTCTAAAAAACGTTGTGTCCATCTGATTCCCCTTTTACTTCTTAGAATTTAGTCTAAGGCTATAATGATATAAATTTGAAAAAATTTGGCTACAAGGATGTCCATCACATTATCGTTTATGAGAGCAACAATTTAGAAACTACCTAACTGTCCAACCATGGGTAATTTATTAAATAAAATATAGTCACGTAACAGAATACACAAAAGTGGTATAGTGGTTAAGAAAAGATCCTCAATCCAAGCAGACTAGGTTTGAATTATAGCTCATTGAATCACCGATCGCTGTATATGTGGCCTTGGGTAAGTTACTTGTCTTCCACGTGCTTGGTTTCAATTTCCTGTGTTTAACATGCAGATAATAGTAGTACCTTCCTCACTGGGTAGCCATGAGGATTAAATTTAATATATGTAAAGCACTTGGAACTGTGCCTGGCATATATTAAATATAGTAAGTTCAATGCAAGTTTGAGCTGTTATTATTAACTGTATTATCTCATCCATAAAAATGATGTAGGAAAAAGCATGATCTTGGAAATATGCCAAAATGCTGTGTCTACACCCACATGATGCCCCTGTAATTTTTATAATCTTTCTTGCTTCTTTGAATTTTCTAAAATTTTCTGTAATCAATAGCCATGACATGTTTTATTTAAAAAAAATGTTTAAGAATAATAAATAAATAAATGCTACTGGAGCAATTGGAAAAGTAAATTTTTCCCTCCCAATGGCATAAATAAAGAATTTTATAGTCGGACGTTCTATGACTTTAGGTTTGATAGTACTGACCTAGTAACTACTAGATTATAATATCTTCATGTATGTAGTGATTGACTTATTAAACATAAGTTTCAGGGCTTGCTTAAAAACTATAACATTCATTGTCACTTTTCACTCATTCAAAAAGCTGAACTTTTCTTCCTATACTTTTCCTGTAATTAGACAATGTGCCAACAGGTGGCAGTAACACCTCATTCATGGTCCAGTTATTTGACCAGTAAGGATTTGCTACAGGGAGGTGTGCATGGTTTTTATTCTTTGCAATGTTTTAGTTCTTTATTAAAATCTTTTAACTTAACTCAATGTGCTAGATATAACATATGCCAAATTAATTTTTTAAAAAGGAAACCAAAAAATAAAAAGATTTTAAAAAAAAGAAACTCAGAAAAGTTGGAGACAGCCTAGCCACATTGAGTTACTTTAAATAAATTATCCTAGTTTGTCTAGTAATCTTATATTCAGCTAGCAAGTTCCAGGCTCCTTCCTATGCCTCACTTGAAATGTGTTTTTCATATGTCAGAAGAACAGCAAGAAAAGCTCTCCTTTTGGATTTCTCCTAACTGCAGGATTTTTAAAGAAATCCAAGTTTTAAAGCTAAGAGAGACATTAGAGATTTAGTCAAAGTCCCCACATTATGGCTGAGGAAGTTGGGAACATCAAGAGCTAAGTGTTTTGCCAAGATTCCTTGGAGACATAGAACTAGATCCCAGGTTACATAGGGACTCTTAACAAACATGCTCCAACAAGGCACAAATGTTGATTTGTGAAATTTGTGGTCACTTTATAAGGCTGGGTTTACAAAGTCAGTTCTTTACAAACCAAGTAGTTCCTCTTAGTCATTATGCCTGCAGTTCTGACAGGTTAAAATACAAACTCTAGTTAGTAGCTACTGAAAAGTCACATGGGCTTTTTCCAAATGAGAATGATTATGAAGACATACATTATAATTTCAACTAAAAAACGTGTTTGCTGAATTGCTAACCAAAATTTAAATAATCCACAATGTTAAAATAAAAATGAGCAGGTCCACGATGTAGACAAAATTTTATCAAGTACAATATCAGCTTTTCTCACACTGAATTTCAAATTGTATAAATGCTTAATCTAACACTGATATTTCTCATTTCATTTCAAAATAGGAACTCTCAACTTCTTCTGAGTTAGGCTTCACAACCCCGCACAGGTCACCTTCAGTGCCCCGAGACTCAAGATTTACACTGACCCGCTTCTGCATATTACAGGAAGATGTCAAGGGACTCCTGGGTACTCCTAGCCAGCTTTCATCCAGTTCTCTAAAACTTTTGTTTCTCTTGGTTCCATCTGAAAATGAGGAACTGTGCATTCTGCAACCCATAGCTATCTGTCAGTCTTAGGAAAGGTCTTAAGTCATCATTCCTTGAATCCACAATTGCTACAAACTTGTTCTAGAAACTCTAGAAGAAAATGGAGAACATGAGGAGGCCTCAGATCATTGTGAAAGTCTGTCTTTCCAGTCTTTCCACCTCCTCACAGTCACCCCCACTCTTCCCCATCAGCGGCTCATCTACAGTCACAGGTGTTTCCTTCAAATACTCTTATTGAAGTTTGCGGTCCAACTGGTTCCTAATAAAGGCCAGCTTTAACTTCTTATGAATCATTACTTTTGCTTTTTTTGAGCTGATGAGTATATCCTCAGACTTGGGGGGGCATTAAAATAATTTATGTATACTCAGTAAAACAAAAGACAAGGAAAAGTTATTAAATCACTGGATAGAGATAACTCTTTAAGTTTAAAAAAAATCAAAAAGTTGAATTGCATCAAATATTTAAACTTCTATACATCAAAAAAATGTATGTTTGAAATGTAAACAAACATTTGTCGATGAGCTGCTAAAACACTGTAGACTAAGTATTAAATGAGCTCACATAAATGAATTTTTAAAAACCTCTAAAAATTCTCAGTAGACAATGGATAAGAAATATGATAGACAATGCACATGCAATTGGATAATAAAAGTTTGGTAAAATGATCAACTTCACTAAAATCAAATAACAGAATTAAACTACAAATACATATTTTGCCTTCCTACCAATTTAACAAAGATATGTATTAAAATGCAAACTCCCCAACTGATGAAAATGTGGTGAAATGGGTCCTTTCATATACTGCTCGTGGTAGAAATAAAAATTAACACAACTTTTCTGAATAGCAATTTCACAATGTGTTTAAAGAAGCTTTAAAATGTTCTACTTTCTGATCCCATAATTCTATTTTAAGTAACCTAAAGTAGTAATCCAAAATATACACAAATAATTTGATATCAAGATGAACAATGCAGCATTTTTTTCTGCCAGTGAAAAATTGACATTGACTTAACATAAATAAAACACTAGGTAGCCATTTAAAATAATGGTTATAAATAATTTTTTAAATAACAAAAATGACTATCCTAAATCAATTGTCAAAATCAAGGGATTATTTAATGCATAAGTAAAAAGACTGGGAGAATTTCTACAGGTTAATAGTGGTTGTAACTATGAGATTGGATTTTAATTGATTTTAGTTATGCTTCTTTATACTTTTATGCATTTTATAAACTTTCTACACTCAGTACATAATTAGAAAAAAAGAAATAAAAGGAGAAAAACCAAAGGACAAAATAAGGAACTAACAAAATGACTAGGATGTGCCTACTCTCCTGCAACAAGGAAAAAACTTCTTGAGAAGACCCTACAAATCCACCCTCCAGGGAAGCCTCCTAGCCTGATGTTTACAGAGAGAAATTGGTTTATTGCAATATTAATGTGTTAAGTTAAGAAATGCCCTAGTTCCTGCCACATGACTTTATAGGGTGCTGGGTTTTCTGCAATAACATGCATAATAATCTTTTTAACAATCCCTGCAATTAGGGGGTTGCCAAACTGGAATTGTTACTTTGAGACAGGTAAACACACATATGCACGCACACACGACACAAGAAACTCAGAATCAACTACCCCCTAGAAGAAAAACAGTGTAATTAGCTCTCCTTTAGATGGGAAGATATTCTTCAAAACCTAAATATCAACAGATTTTTATCCTTTTTTTCCCTCAAAAAATACAGATCAATAATTGCCACCAGTTATTGGTAAAAGTCAGCTAGATGAGAGCATCTCTCAGTGGCATCACAGTGCTTTGGACCTTAGGGCGGCAAACTACATGGATGGCTAGTAGGATACAGAGACCCACTCAGCTTTGGAGTTGATAAGCAACGAAGGACATTCTCTAGTTGTACCGTGAGAACCAATTTTCTCAAGCAGAACTTAATTACAACTCTACAATTATCAAAACATTTATGGAGAATGCTAACATACACCCACTGCTGGGTTTCTGTTAAACTGATTGCCTTTAACTAAAATGTTCTTAGAGAGAAAAAGATGCAATTATTACTGTTTCTGCTCAATATCAGTATCAATAATGTGATATCTTCCATGTAAGGCCAAATATTTTCTCTCTGCTTGATGAGAATACGAGTGGAACAGTATCTTAGAGAGCACCTAGTACTAGCCCAGCAACTGTTTTAAACACAAGAAAATCACTTGTCCAAGGCTATACAGCCAATTAGTGGTGTTGGCTTTACTGGAACCAGTTCTCTGAGCTTGGATTCCACTGTCATTGTCCCACTGCCCGAGCAGTATGGTCTCCTTGGTTGCTAAGATATGAATATCAAGATTGTGTCTTTGACTGCAAAGAAAAATAAAAAATTAAAATATTAACCAAATAATTCCATGAGGGGGGAAGGATCACCATTTGTGATGCAAAGGAGTCTCACTGCTCTGGGAAGGCCATCTTGGGGCTGCCTCAGAGATGCTCCCCAAACCAAGTACTGCTGGCCATGCAAATGAGAAGCCGAAGCCACGCAGGGGCAGGAGCAGAAAGGAGCTCTGGCCAGATAGAGACCAAGCAACAAGGGCAATCAAGTGATCCGGGGGAGAAGGATGGGAATGGCTGCAAGGCAAAGCGCAGGCAGATGTAAACAGTCTGCTTCAGCCCAAAACGTTATCTGGAAGCAGGGTCATGGGTCTTGGAGGAACCCTGGGAGGGAAGTGAATGAGCACTCGTTGGCCTTTTCACCACAGCATCACACACACGCACGCTCACGTGCACGCACGCGCACACGCACAACACACAACACACCAGGGCGCCCCTCAGACGCTGCCTTAGAGCAGCGCTGGTACACAAACACACCCTTTGGCTTCTCCTTTTGAATGTACGATTTCTTCTACACTGCTGTGATCTGGTAAACCTTCGCTTGTCTTTAAACAATTCAAGCACCACCACTTGGAGACGTTTTCTCAGAGCCACTCCCACATTCCGTCCACCCTCACCCAAACTAGCCTCCATACCCTCCTCTGTGTTCCCTACAACTGACACATACTCTATCCAGGTGCTTTGCATGCTGTGTGGCAATTGTTAGTCTCCCCTAAAAGGACCGGAAGCTGCTAGGGGGCAGGAACCTCATATTTCCTCTTTACACACCAGTGTCGAACACTGGGCCTATCGCATATTAGTGAATGAATCCATTCACTGAATGGATGATTACTGAGCACCTATTGTGTGCTAGCAGTGTGCTCGGTCCTGGAGACGTGGTAGCGGGCGAGGTCACATACGTGGTCACTGCCCCATGAATATGGTATTCTATTAAGAGATCTTGCCCCTCCAAAAGCTTCTCTGAAGAAATGACATTTAAAATGTGATGGATGAATGACAGATTGCTCTTACACAGTACAAATACATTCCTGGTCTACAGCATTGTCTTACTTCAGTTTACAATGGAATCAAAGAGTAACACTTAGTAGGATTAGGGTTTTCTTAGATAAGCTAAATTCTATAAGGGGTACTACTACCAGAAAGACAATACAGATATGTTGGCCTGAGGCTGGCTACTAATCTTCCATAGCAATATGGAAAAAGACTGGCTGTTTTTATAGTAGAATGAAGATAGTCACAGACAAACCTCATTTACCTGCACTCCACTAATTTTGAGTCTGTGAATTACTGAAAAACTTGGCTACCTGTACACTGCACATAAAGAATCAGATTTCCAGGGAAAATTAATAATACAATGAACCCTTAATAGCTCTTCAACGTTTATAAGTCTTTCACATATAACATCTGAATTGATAATGAACTGTAGCTACTTCCACCTTTGGGGTCTTTACCTGTGAGTTAGCCTTTCTCAATAGGACATACTAAAGCAACTGAAGTTTGATGACTCACTGTCCTATCAGAAATGAATGAGGTGGCCAAGACTCCAGTAAAAATACTTCAAGTGATGGTCCATGTATTGACTCTACTGTCACGCCTTTCACAAGGACTCCACAGGTTCCAGTTTTAAATATTATGCTTTTCTTTTAAGGCACACTCCTGCCTTTAATAATAGAGCTAAGGAATCTTAATTCGCCACTGCTTTATTCTCACCATGTCCAGATGTTTAGAAAATAATGCCTCTTCAATATAAGAGCAGCAGAACATTAAAACAGAATTCTCAGCTGAGACCCCAAGGCTATAGATATCTGATGCCAAAAGGAGTTTTGAGATAGACTATCCCAGAGGAATTTTTCAGTGGCTATCGGGAAACTGGGAGCATGGCTCTTAAAAACCTTTTACCCACATAGACAGTAAAAAGAGAGCAGATTGTTGAATAAGAATTTGTGGAAAATTTTACTTGCAGAAAACAGTGCTGTGATTCCCCATCCTCCTACCCCCGGGGCCATTGTCGGGGTTATTCCCCCTTTATACCAAGGGAGGAAAGAACACACACAAAGGACTGCTGCCTGACTTCCACTTGGAAAACCTGGAAGCCAGAGCAGGACCAGCATCAGGTCCCGAAGCCAGAGAGAGTAGGAAGAAGAGGAGGTGGCTGCTCTGCGTGGCCTGTGCTCCCGAGTGCGTCAGAGCAAAAGATGCTGGAGCATTTTTAAGACCACAGCAGCCCTCTCAGTAGAGAGCCAGCCTGGGGCCATTTTAAGTCCACCCTAGAGGACTACATGAAGGATAAAGGACAGCAGAAGATAATAGTCTGCGTGGAGCAAAACTCTGAAAGACCAGAAAGAACTGGCCAACCTGTGAGAAACACTTCTCCCACATCACAGGAAATGCAGCCAAGTGTTCCCAGGGGCTGCCTCAAAGAACCCAAGAAGAGTCCCACAAAAAAAGGTCATCTTTAAACATGTGCCAGACCCGAAGTTGTAAAGCCATCTTCCAAGTGGATCAGTAAAATAAGAATTTTCATGCAACGCTATGCCAAGCCACATTGGAGCCTGAGGTCACAGGAAAAATCTGTGCCCCTGTATACACTTTTCGAAATATTCTCCCACGTGTTGAACCAAATGGAAAAGCTAATAAAGGCTCCACAATCAAAAACACGATTACATATGAGGTCCTGGGTTGCCCAATCTGTTCTCATAGCATTGTAAACCCTCATAAACACACCCATCGAGGGACACGATGACCCAGTGGCCCTTGAACTACAGGCTGATTAGAAACACTGTGGCCATTGCACAATAACTCGAGGTCATAAAACAAACAAAAAATGACAGCCTGTCTTTATTTACATTTTTGGTATGTTGTTCATCCTGAATTTTTTGCATGAGACTGTTAAAAACATTGCTTTAATATTTATCTTGATTACTGAACCTCTTTAAATTTTGCACCTGAGGACAAGTGCCTTCCTGCCAGCCCTGCTTTCCAGCTCTGTTTTTCCTTCTTTTTTTTCACCACTTTCAACCTTGGAGAACCCAGAAACCTTGGTTAGCAAGACAGAGGGGAATGGTGCAGCATAAGGTGAAGAAGGCTTTCTATCTCCAGATGGTCTTAGCTGGAGGAGAGGAACTGGGGAGGCAAAAATAAAGATGTGTTCTCTGATTACACTCCCATAAGGCCAGCCTGTTCAATGTACTGGTCACATGAGGCTACACACCAGCTTCAAAACAAACTCACATAAATGCCTGGCAGTTGGGACTTTAATTGGGACTAGACAGAGAAACCTCCAGCATGATAAAGTGAAAGAAATTGGGATTTGAGGCCGAAGGCCAGGGTTCTACTCCCAACTCCTCTACACGTAATCTTCGGAAAATATTCTGGTGGCCTTAGGTACCTCATCTCTAAATTTAGTGAATATTATTGAATACTTCCAATATGCTTGGAAGACATGATTAAATCTTTTGGGGAAGACACAGGCAAGCAGCCAGTTGTCATATATTATTAGATAGGCCACATGGTAGAGGTATCTGCAGGGTGTTACTACAATGGGGCCCAGCGGGAGAGCAACCACCCCAACGAGGGATCTCAGGAAGGTGACAGCCAAGCTAATTTGGGTAGAAATAACAGAGCTCCATCATGTGATGCTGCAGGAAAAGTATGCCTCAGCCAGAGGGAAATGTATATAAAAGCACAGAGGAGACAGGAATCTAAAACAGTCAAACTCAAAAAGCAGAATAGAGCGTCGTTGCTAGAGGCTGTGGGAAGGAGAAAATGAGGAAATGATAGTCAAAAGTACAAAACTTCAGTTATGAAAGATGAATAAGCTCTGGAGATCTAATAATGTATAGCAATGTGACTATAGTTAAACATACTTATGACACTTGAAATCTGCGGAGAGGGGAGATCTAAGTGTCCTCACCACAAAATCAAAAACAAAAAGAATTAAAAAACGGTAACCCTGTGAGGTGATAACGTTAATTAGCATGAGTCTGGCAATTTCAAAATGTACACACATATCAAATCATCAAGTTGTATATCTTAAACATATATACAATTTATATTTGTCAACTAAACGTCAGTAAAGATGGGTGGGGCAAAAGCATGAAGGAGAGCCATAGTGACGTCACTGGTTTACTACGGATTCGGTGAGACACCATAGTTAAATCTTGTATACACAGAAAATTGCTACAGAATGTCAACGATTACTCCTCCCCATGGCCACCGTCCTGTCATTATGTATCTGCTGGCCAAGACTCAGGCTGCCAAGGACATTGGTCCTGGTTATGCTCTGCACACCAGGGTGCTTTGTGAATGATGGCCCCTGGGATTTTGTAGCCAAAGACAGTGGTCCTGCCAAGATTTATTCCAAGGGTAATTGGTAAGTCTTAAAAGCTTCCCTTCCCATGTCTTTAAAAACATGGTAAAACACAGGCTTATGTCTGTTAGGAGTATAATCTTTAAGTTACAGTCTCCTATTCTTGATCTTCCCAGTAAAAAAGTTATTGACATGAAGACTTTGAATTGAGCTTTCTCCTGTGAAGGTTCTTCAGCTGGTGTAGAACCTGCCCATCCAGATCAGCGTCTGTTTCAGTACCTGCAAAGCAGGCTGTCACAGCATTTGAGTGTCACCTGCCCAAAGGTAACTAACTGACTGCCAACCAGAGGGCAAACTGTTAGGGTCTGGAATGTCAGTCCAGAAACAAAAGACAGGGCTTAAGAAAAATCTTCAGCCTAATTTCTAGGCCAGCACTGTGTTCTTCCTTGGTTAATCATGGTAAGCCCACACAGTGACATATTACATAAAATTTCTAAATAATAATTACTAAAACTATAGAAACAGGAGATTCTTGCAATATAACTTAAGAGCATCTCAAAGTAAACAAACTGTTATATCCACCATGATTATAATTGAATAAAAATGTGTATAAACCTGGTTAAGGACTAAAAGGAATGTCCAACAAAATGATTACATCAGGCTGCTATTGAGTATGGGGCTTCTTTTGGGGGTGATAAAAATGTTACACAATTAGACTGTAGTGATGGTTGCACGACTCTAAATGTAAATTTTAAATGGGTGAATTTTAAGATATGTGGATTATATCGCAATAAAGCTATTTTTTTTCAAAAGTATTTACGTAGAAAAAAATTTTATCGGTAATAAAATTGCAGGTCTTCATCTGCCAACCCAACTTCAACCCCCTAACATATAAAAGTGGTTTTTTTGGACCTTGAATGCAAAGGGATGAATGGAATGTGGAAAGAGTCTATGGCAATGCTAACAGGAGTAACACGTAAATAAGAAGGAGCAAGCTACTTCTAGTGTCCTTTTTTGGCAAAGCCTCAGAGGGAGCCAGCTGACAGAGAAATGTAGTCTGCAAAGTCCCGGGCCCAGTATCACAGAGCAGAGAAGAGTGGATTTTGAGCTAAAAGACAATAACTTCAAAAGCAGTACAAATGCCCTTCAGCAAAGGAAGAGGGAAACTTAGGGGAAAGTCCAAGAATCAATAAATAAAGGAAAACCCAGAAATTGATTAAACTGGTATTTTTAAAAAGTCAGTAAATTTAAATAACTACTAATAGCAACTTAAAAATAACCAATTTCTTTGTGTTTAAAAAAGATAACAAAGCTATTCAAAAATTAAAACATGGGGGAGGATGTTTTATGGTTAAAGTATAAAAGATCTGTCTTAGTGTTTTGGGAGAAAGGTATAAATACCGAATAACTTTATTATTAAAATAATATATGTCAACTATGCATGTTTAGCAATGTGGTATTGGCATAAAGGCAGACATACAGACCAACGGGATAGAAAAGACAGCCTAGAAACAAATCCTCACATATATGGGCAAATGATATCCAATGAGGAAAGGACAGCCTTTTCAACAAATAATGTTAGGGCAACTGGCTATCCACATGTAAAAGAATGAAGTTAGATCCCTACCTTATGCCACATACAAATATTAACTCAAAATGCATAAAACACCTAAACATAAATGTGAAAACTATAAAACTCTTAGAAGAAAACATGGGAGAAAAATCTTGATACTGATTTTGACAATGATCCCTTGAAAATGACACCAAAAGCTCAGGCGACTAAAGCAATAATAGATAAATTGAACTACATCAGGATTAAAATCTTCTGTTCTTCAAAGGACACAAGCAAGAGAATGAAAAGTCAACCCATGAAATGGGAGAAAACATTTATAACTGTGTATCTGATCAGGGGTAAATATCCAGAACATAAAAAGAATTCCTACAACTCGACAACTACAACGACAGCCTAAATAGTGTGATTTTAAAAGTGAGCAAAAGACTTAAACAGACATTTCTACAAAGAAGATATACAAATGCCAAAAGCACTTGAAAATAAGCTCAACATCGTTAATCGTGAGGGAAATGCAAATCGAAACCACAACTCAATACTACTTACATCAATTAGGATGGCAACTATGAAAAAAAAAAAGAAAGAAAGAAAACAAACTGAAAAACAACAAGTGTCAGCAAAGATGTGGAGAAACTGAAACCTTGTATACTGTTGTTAGTGGGAATATAAAACGGTGCAGCCAAAACAGTATAGTGGCTCCTCAAAAATGTTAAAAATGGAATTTCCATATGATCCAGCAATTCCACTCCTGGATACATACCCAAAAGTATTGAAAAGCAGCATCTCAAAGAGATACTTGTATATGCATGTTCATAACAGCATTATTCACAATAGCCAAATGACAGAAGCAACCCAAGTGTCCACGGACCATTGACAGATAAACAAAATGTGGTATGCACTTACAGTGGAATATTACTAGACCTTAAAAAGGGAGAAAACTTTCATATGCTACAATGTGGATGAACCTTGAAGACATTATACTAAGTGAAATAAGCCAGTCACAAAAAGATAATCTTGTATGATTCCACTTATATGAAGTCCTTGGGGTGGTCAAATTGATAAAGACAGAAAGTAGAATGGTGGTTGCTAGGGGTTAGGGAAAAGGGACACAGGGAGTTGTTTAATGGGTATAGAGTTTCACTTTTGCAAAATGAAAAGAGTTCTGGAGATCAGTTGTACAACCATGTGAAAATATTTAACATTAGTGAACTATAACCTTAAAAAATTAGATGGTAAATTTTGTCATGTGTATTTTACTACAATTAAAATAATAATAACAATAAAAAATAGTCAAAAAATTTTTAATTCACTAAAAGAATGAAAACACATCTGTAGTTTCCAAAACAGTGAAGGAAAAAGAATGTAGAAAATTTTATCAATTTGAAGGAGGATAAGAAAAGAGGAGGGGAAAGAGTACAAGCAGAAAATACAAAATAACTGGTAGAAATAAGTCCACTAAAAAAGGTTTCTAAAATAAAAGTAAATAGATTACACATGCCTATTAAGTGATACTCTCAGATTGAGACAAAATCAAAATCCATGTTTTTGCTTTCTGCAAGAAATAACACCAAAAGGAAAGCACAAGAAAAGCTAAATAAAGATATATGATGAATTCATATTAATGTCCTACATACCATAATTTAAATCAAAAGCCTTAATGAGGATAAAAAAGGATATTAAAATAGGGGAAATCCACTAATAATATTCAATAGTTATGAACTCGTCTTCTAAAAACTAGCCTCAAAACATATAAAGCAAAAAACTGATGATATTATTAGAAACAACTGGAAGAAATCAACAATCTTAGTAGGAAATTTTTAACTTCTATCAGAAATCAATAGATCAAGGAGGCAAAATTAGTAAAAATATAGAACATTGAACTTAATAGCAGACTTGATCAAATGGAGGTCAATACCCTCCCCAAACGTAGAAGAAAGTACTCATGGTACATTTATAAAAATTGGTCACATCCTAGGTCACAGAGGAAGCCTAAATAGAAGTCTTATAGACCACTCTATCTTAACACAATGCAAATGAATTACAAATTAGCCAAAAGGAGATCATTTTTTAAAACCTCTGCTTTAAAAACAGTAAAATGCTTTCCTAAATAACTCATGAGTTAGAGAGAAATTGCAAGATAACTTTTAAAGTATTAGAACTAAATGACAATGACAACACATAGATCAAAACTTGTGGGATACAATTAAAGAAGTATTTAGAGACATATTTTGTCATTTGTAAAAAGAGAAAATATTGAAAATTTGTTCAGTGTTCAAGACCCTAATAAAGGTATTAAGTGGTAAATTTAGAAAGAGGGAAAAAATTATAAAGATAAGTGCAGAAAATAATTTAAAAAAAAAAAACAAGACAGAACACTGGCTCTTAAAAAAATGAAAAAGGAGAATAACTTCCAGATAAAAGTAGAAAATCAAGATTAAAATGAAAGATACAAACAATATTATGTGTAAAAAGGAGATATAACTGTATACACAGAACAAGAATCTTTTAATCATAAGAGAATCCTATAACATCTTTTTGCCAATATATGTGAAATTTTCAATGATAAATATACTTTGGAAGAAATGTAATAAAATTTATATATTATATACTTTCTCTTAGGTCAAATGTTGACAGAAAGAAATCTAACTATGGGAGGTGAACACACAGTGTAAACACATATATGCCTTTCTGTTAAAGTATACAGCTGAAACTTACTAGATTTCGTTAATCAACGTCACCATAATTAATTAAAATTTTTTTTAAAAGATAGCCCACTAATTCATTTTATGAAGTCAGCCAACTTTAAATCCAAATAAACACAACACACACACACACAAAACTAGGAAACTGTAGATCAGTCTCATATATGAATATAGATATACATTTCCAAGTTTATGAATATAGACACAAAACTAGTCAGGAATGCTATATCAGCATTATTATTTAATGTTGTCTTGGTCAGTGAATATATTTAGTAAGACAGAAAAAAATAGTATATATATTAGGGTGAAAGGAGATAAAACTCAAGAGGTGCTAGTAAAAAAAGCTAGAATTAATGAGAATTTGGTAAGATGACTGAAAGATGATAAATATATAAGCTTATGGTTTTTCTCTATTCTTTCAACGAGCATTTAGAAACAGAAATGAGGTGAAATATTCCATTCACAATAGGAAAAAACCTTAATTACTTAGAGATTAACTTGACAAGAAAAGCACAGAACTTAAATGAAGAAAATAATATCTTATTTCAGAACATAAAGCAAGCTCTCAACAAAAGGAAAAGCATTCATGTTCTTGGATGAGAATATTAATTTTTAAAAGTCAATTTTTCCAAAACAATGTATAAATTAGTAAAATAGGGTATGAGTAAGGGTTGGAATTAAATAAAAGAACTTTAAAGGTTATATGTTAAATTAAATGACTGAGTATAGCAAAAGAAACAGTGAAGGGGGACTTAGCAGATATTAGAACACACTGAAAAGTCACTTACCAAATCATTATGGAACTCTAGAAGGTTAGACAAACATGTCAATAGAATGAAATGAGAATCCAGAAAGAAATCTCAGGAAATTCATGAAAAGTAACCTGATAAAGGTGTAGTTGAAATCATTGTGGAAAAAATGAATTATTTAATAAATGCTGGCACAACTGCAATGTATTTAAAAGAAAATAAACTTATATCTTTATCTTGTGTGCCAGATATAAAAGGAAATTACAGATAGATAAAATACTTAAAATCAATCAAAAAACAAAACTCTTGAGGGAAAAAATATATAGGAAAAATATATTTAATCAATAGGTAAAGAACATTGGAAAGCCAGAAGGTATGAAAGAAAAAATAGACATTTATAACACTATAAAAGTTTTAAACTCTTATATGAATAAATGTAAAAGAGATATAATTTAAATAATAAATAAGTGATAGATTCGGAGATAACATTTACAACATAGAGGACAAACATTCAATAACTATAATAAATATAATGAACTCTTAGAAACTAGGCAAAAGAGAATAAAAAACTAGTAGAAAAGTAGGTAAAGATATAGAGAATTCATAGACGAGAAGGCTCTAATGACCAATAAACACATGAAAATACAGCAAATTCACTAGTAGTAACGGAAATGTAAATTAAAGTAACAATGAAATGTCACTTTAAGTCTATTTGTCAAAAAACTTAAAAAGTGATAATGCCTATTGTTGGCAAGAATGTGGGAAGGAGATTCTCAAATGTTGGTGGAAATAAGAAGTATTAGAACCTTCTTATAAAACAATTGGCAATATCTATTCAAACTACATTTACTTGTACCTTTTTCAAGCAATGCTGCACCTGCTTTATATCCCAGAGGGGTAAGAAGCATCAAAAGATTAAACATAAAAGGGTGTTTTCTGAAGCTTTGATCATAGTAGGAAAAAAAGAGCTGTACTAGTTGACTGTGAGGAATTACCATGGATTTTTGGTATTACCAGGTGAAAAAAGTAGAATGCCCAATGTGGTCAATTTGCCACCAAGTGACCAATTGGTTTCCTCAATAATGGATGTCATATCAGGGGCTCAGTGTTGGTTTCTGCGGCAGCAGCTAGAGAGGCCTTCGCAAGTGGGAGGCCACGCTATTGGGCCCAGTATAACCTCAGTGTCTGCTACCAGATCCAATTTGCTCATGTGCCCATTGTGACACCAACTGGCCTAATCATTTAGACTTCCTTGTATCTATCTGTTAGCCTGTTCCTTCTAGGGCCCTGTTGTCCAGGAATCTGAATGAGTTCTCATCTTGACTTGCTTTTCCTTCTACATAAAGTAGGTAAACCAGTTGTACCACTCATAGCTCTGCCTATTAGGAAGATTTTCCCTGCTTAGCATAGTTCAAGGCCATCGTTAAATGTAGATGTAATTTAGCCATATACATATTTGAATTTCACCCATGTACCTAGCTAACACATCTGTGAATCAAGTTTGAGTTTTTCTCTCCTCCTTTAGCTAGTTTTATTGGACTTTCCCCACAACACAGCCATAGGTATGAGGGGATGGGTACCTGTGCAACTGTGATGGGTGACATGGGGATCTAGGCTACCTGTTCCTGCCCTCTCTGGTCCTGCTCAAGCCTGATCCTAAATATACCATTTCAATCTTTTGATGAACTGCTGCTGGGCCCACTAAATTTCATAACTTAGCATGTCTGATGAAACCCCTAATGCACATTTCTGGATCCAAAGCTCCTTGTTTCCCTATGGTTAAATATTTCGTCTCCATCATGGTCCAGTAATCCAGGACATGTTTCTCAAAGGTATATAAGTCTCTTCTTCAGATGCCATGGTCTCATTCCAGAATGGTCTGTACTGTGATTCTCCCACTGGAGCTTGCTTTCACTTACTTAAAAATTCAGGTATGACTAGAGCTGAGGAAATGGAAACCATCTAAATAATAGATACTATACTATAATGAGAATCACTCTATACTAGCTCGTGGTCCTTGACCCACATACAAGGCACTCCGAGCCTTCACATAAATGGGCTACTGGCTGGCATGTGCCACCAGTCCTCCAAATATGCTTGAATCTGGAACGCTGTTTAGATTCAGCTGGGTCCCTGCTATAAGGGAACATAAAGATACCTGGCAAGAGTGTTATAAAACTAAGTAAGCAGGATTTCCATTTGTTATCAGACCAAATGAACCAAATGAAGATATATTGTCAAAAATCAAAATCACAATGGCTTGAGTCCCCACCAATTTGATAGTGTGAACCTCAACAACCCATGTAAAGCAGCCTGTAATTATTACTGGGAATCTTCAAAAGGGATGCTTCCTAGGACCAGGCAGCCACGTTGCCCAATTCCAGGGGGTGCAACTGACATTGAATTCTGGGTGAAAGTCACTTCCTGGAATACAAGTGAGATTCGCATTAAGTAAAATGTAAATGGTGTCCCTGGAATGGTATAACGTCGACCTTGTGCCTTTCCTTTCACTGTTCACAAACCAGTTCCCACTCAGGATTTATCGGTTCTTCCTCTTCCGCTTCAGGTGTCCCTGGCTGTTGTCCACTGCCCTTCACACTGCCTGAAGGAGAACCACTGACACTAATATTGACGGCACACTTCACACGCTCCTCACTACTTATGTCAAGGATGCAGGCCCCTGAAAAGCCCAGAACCATTATTTGCATTGCCAGAACTGGGCTGGGTTCTGTGTAGATATGGAGAGAAAGTCCTGCTCCCTACATCCATGGCACTTTGCTTCCCAGGTACTCAGGCCCAAACCTAACAAAGTCTCTCACCAAAGTGTCCCATCAGCTTCTCCCCTCCATTCATTCTTCACCTCCTGCAAGAAACTCTCAACACTATCCCCACTAACAAGAGTCTGCCTTAGCCATGGAAATAACAACTGGCTTAGTATCATCTGTCTCAATGCAGAATACAGCAACATCTCCATACGCCTTCTCCAACCTCCAGTCAAAAAGACGAAGAAGCATATATCTAAATCAAAACAATTTCTGTGATTATTTTAATGGTGGCCGTATGTATGCATGTATGCATTTGAGGGAAAAATAGGATTGGTACTACTTTATTCTAGAAAGAAAACTTCATAACTTAATTTTTAAAAATCTTTAATTTACTAAACGTATTTAATATTTCCAAAGTTATTTCCCTATAATCCATTTTCCCATGGAGAATAATTAAATAAATCACATCCAAAGATGTGCTATTAATTCCTTGTATGTTGAAAACTTGACAATGAAATAAGTCTTCAGGGACAAAAAAGGAAAACTGGTTTTACATCTTGCATAAATTCAAGTTTCAAACATCCAGAAAGGTTAAATTACAAGGACAAGTTTCTCAAGGAAAATTACAATGGCTTTGAAATAACTGTTCCAGTTCCACATCATTGAGAAAAATTTCATACTGTCTATTGCTCACAAACACCTATAACAGGCATGCCAATTCAACAAAGGGAATAAATAGATAACTTCAGACTTAGTAGAAATAAACTAGTTATAAGAAAATGGATGATCCTTACCTTGGATACTTCAATATTCAGGCCATGTCAGTTCTTAAAGTGAAAGGCTTTTACGTTTCTTTATTGTGCCAATTTTGCCTTTAACTTGTTCATTTTCAGCTGAGACCTCTCTAAGCACTCTTCCACATAGGGTTGGGAGTTTTGACCTTGACCTATATATTCGAAAAATTCTACAAGTAGAGTAATATTACGAAGCTTCTGTGTTTATCCACATTCTGTAAACTAGTAGCAGTAAAATTCAGCTTCTGGTTGAGTGCAGCCTGGCTGTCCACTACCACTACAGCCCTGCTCCACCAGTGATCTCTTGCAGGTAACTTTTAAATGGCAGTTTTAGCCACATCTTCTCTTCAGTGTTTCGAAATCTTTGGACCTAGTCTCATCTAGAACAATGCACTGCACTTATAAGTTTGGAATGAATTAAATAACATGAAATGCAAAAATGATAAAATATTTAAGCTTCTCATTAAAGTAACAGTGTTCTTGGCTCCTTAATTTCCTAACATCTAACTTTTTTCAATAATTGTCCTGTACAAAAGCAGGGATGATATGTTTATACTCATACAAGATATGCTCATAAGAAAAGTGCCACCTACAAAACCACACTAATTCTGCGTAGTGTTAGAGAGATGCTAATATATATATAATAAAGGGTCTGATTAATTAGGACATTTGCCTCTCAAAGCTATTGTCACTTTAATAAAATAAATTACCTTTGATCAATATACATACTAGTAACTTGAATCAAATAATTTATAAAAATGTTAAATTAAAATCTGATTAAATTATCTAATATTGATTCATTAAAATAAAAGTACAGGGAAGTGATCATGGCAGATGTTGAAACCAGAAATTCAGATCCAAGAGCAAAAAAAAAACAACTGCTAAAAAAGTACCAAAGTAATAAATAAAAGAATTCTACAAGGGAAAAACCTAAATTTTCTTTAAGAGGAGGAAAAGATGTGAAGAGATAGACATTTACCAATCTATTATTGAAAAACTTCAGGAGTAACTGAATTCAGTTACTAAAAAAAAAATTGGGACCAACTCAAAGATTTCTGTTACAACAGAGAATATGGAATTAGTATTCATCTTTAAATAAAGAGTCAAAAGGCACTGTCATCAATTGAAATTTTAAAAATACAGGGTAAGCAGCTGTTGAAGCAGAAAGTGAGGATTGTAGCAGTCAGCTTGAGACTTGTGGAATTTGCAGTATCTGTGACATATGCAGGTGCAGACATCTAGTAGGTAAGCTGGAAACTAAAGGTTGAGGCAAGGTGGACATATCTAGATGTGATACAGTCTTCATTGTAACTAAAGCCAAAGGGATGGGTTAGAGTATAAAAGTTCTGTAAGAGAAATGGGCAAAGGCTGGAGTTGAGGGTTATACAAACAATTAAACTGCAAGTGGTGAAAAATGACCCCAAAAAAAAACCAAGAAAAAACTGATCTTTTTATGAGGAGAACCAGCAGTGTGGGGAGTCATGAGAAAAAGGATGAAGCCAACAGCATCAAATGCAAAAAGATGAGTGATGCTTCATACTGTGAGGTAGGAAGAATAAGAATGGATAAAATGCACAGAAGTTTGTACTTGGGGGAGCTGGAAGCTAGAGTTCACATCTTAAAGTCTCTATTTTCTCTGTGAAGTAGGAGGCAAGATCACACAGAAAGGTTTTCATACCTAAGAATCAAAAACAAAAGCAACACAGATTTGAAAATCAGCATTAGAGACATTAACACAAAAAGACAGTCACAGAAGTTCAGATGGCTGTAAAAGCTGGCCACAATCAGAGGTTTGCTTTTTAACAGTTCACTGTCTATGAGGCTCTTCCAGAGCAATAATAAGTGTTAAAATGAACAAACAAAAAAATCTAAGACTCTAATTATTATTCAAACTATATAAAAGCCTAGCACAATGTCTGACACTCAGTGGGTATGCAATAAGTATTTGTTGAATGAATGAAGAAATGAACGATGAGACACCATAAGAACATCTTAAGCACAAGATACCGGACAGGCTCTGCTGTAAATGCTTATAATAAAACAACGTGCATTTCAAATACACACTTAGAATAATACTTAGAATTTAAGATATGAGAAAATTGATACTTGGTACACAGAGATACATTATAGGTTCTTATTAAAACCTGAGCAAGAGACAGCAAAAATTTTGTCTCTTTTTATCTATAAATCTATGAATCATGGTGCAAAATGGTTTAATTCTTATGTATCAGGAAACAAAGGCATTATCGCACTAGATTTATCAGGAATAGATCCTAGTTATATAATGCAAGAAAAAGGAAAAATTTAATGCAGTATTACAGTAATAGATGCCTAACAAGTTTTTAATTGCTTGAAAAAAACATTTATTAAAAAAATTACAATGTTTTAGTACCCCACGTATCACTTTTATATAATAAATTTCCTCCAACATTTTTTGAAAAATCTCAAATGTACAAAAAGTTAAAAGAATAGTATTACATATTACCATATCCTCATCCAGATACCTAAATTGTTAATATTTGTTGTTTTTTATCTTTATCTCCATTTTTTCTGAACTATTTAAAGTCAGTTGCAGGACAGGATGGACACTAAAACATGTCACATTCATCTTTGAAATCAAGGACATTAACAGTAATTAAAATAATAACATTTAATTCCTCATTATTCATTAATAGATAGGGCCCATATGTAAATTTCCCCAATTGTCCCAAAACTCTTACAGCTTCCTTCTCCAGGACTCAGTTGTTTCATGTATTGCATTCTGGTTGTTAGATCTCTTCAATCTCTTTTAATCTAGAATAGTACCCTTGACTTTCTGCTTTTGACTTTTTATTTTTCATGATATTGAATTTTTGAAGAGTTACAGTCAGTTGTCTTATACAATGTCCCACATTATAGATTTGGTTGTTTCCTCATGGTTATCTTCAGGCTAAACCTTCTTTGGTCCAAATACTACACAGATGATGCACCACATCAGGACTTACATAATGATGAATTGATCCCTCAGTGGTGATGCTAAGTGTAATAGTTTGGTTAATTTAGTGACTGCCGGATGTCTCCATTATAAATTTACATTTCTCCCTTTATAATTAATAAGGGGTCTGTGTGGTGGAATTATAAAAGCATAAGACTATCCTGTTCCCCAAGTTTTTTACTCAATAATAGTTCTAGCAACAATAAATGGTTCTGATCTGGAGTAATACTACATTGGTGGATTTTCTAATTCTACCACGTCCTTGCTCTTGAGTATACCAAGGCACATCCTGTACAAGTTCAATTTATACATTTCCTGCCCCAGATCTGGAATCAGCCATTTCTCAAAAGGGCCTGCGTGGAAAATGGTATTTCGAAATCAAGATCCAGGCATCAGGTATACTTATTGCCACTTTTTGTTTCAGAATTACAAAACCAATAGCGCTATCCACTGTAAACCTTCCAAATAAAGTTAAAGATTTATTTGTAGTTCATTTCATTCTTAGAATATATTACAGTGAGTACTTAATCAGAAGCAGAAGCATTAGAAAATATAAATAATACGGAATTTATTATAGGGATTTGATCTTACGCAATGTGGAGCTGGTTAAACAGTCTATGTGAGGCTGAGTGTCTGCGCTTGAAACCTAAAATCCTCAGGGCAGATCGGGAGCGGTAGGAGCAGGGATAAAGTGCAATCTGCGGGGCTAAACCGGAACCGGTGAGGAGGGACTGCACTCCAAGTCAGACCTTCGCTACCTCTCAGCACAACCCCAGTGATGTGAGTCCTTTGGGAGAAGCCGGCGCCCTTCACCACAGAGTTAAAGATGTAACCCACTGAAATGGTAGCAGCTATTATCATTTCTGGCTTACAGAGGAGAGCTGTTGCTCTAATAGTAACCCTCACGAATGCATTTCCATGGTAAAGAGAGTTTGCTCTGGACCCTCTGAGAGGACATATTTAAGGATTGGGTAAGCAGGTCTTACATGATGGAAGAGGATCCTGGGAAACATTCCAGTTTAGCTAATTTGACAGTGTAAATCAGAAAACTACAGCAAAAGCTACTTGAATTAATTATTTTCTGGGTAGTTGTGTTATCAGTTTAATATACAATTAGACTCATTTGGTTAGATTTTACTTTTTTCCATTTATGTACTTGTCTCATAGAGTAAAACTCCATTCAAAGATATACTCAGAAAAGTCTCACTCCCAGAGTATCTCCTCCATGTTCTTACCCATCCCTTATCAGGTATGAGAGAGATATATATACAGTTTCCCCTTGTCTTAGGTATGATTTATATATATATATAGTTTCCCCTTGTTTCTTGCCAAAAGGTAGCATAGTCACTACATATTACAATACAAGCAAACTTAAAAATTTTTAACACCTAAAATCACCAAATTCATAAAGAATATTTCAAAGAATTCTTATCTTATTAACACACCCAGGATAGTATAAGTAAGATGTTACAAGATGAAATTACATACTGATATAAATATCTTTTGGTAAATGTTAGAAATATATCTCATAAATTTCATGAATCTAAAAGCATAATCTTTCTTCAAGAATTAAAAAATATGGGAAATGTGAGTTGAGTCGAAGAGAGAACAATGCTAAACAGACTAAAAAAATCTAGACTCGATATAATAGCATTTTAAGAAAACAAAGGGTTTTTATTGACTATAAGCTTCATGTGCACCAATAATCAGGAGGGGCTGCTTATATTTTTTTATTGTATTAACAAAAGCATGGTTCCTAGGTTATTGTAATCAGAGATTCTATTCTTCGTTGGTTGGACCAAATCTGAAACAGTGTTCAATTCACGGGACCATGTTTTAAGAGGAACACTGAAAAGAGCACACAGAAAGAAGGTAATATGTTTGGAGGAGAGAACTAAAGGAAACAGAACTTCCCTCAAATATTTGAAAGCAATTACATAGAATAAGAAAAAGGCTCATCCTGTATTCCTCTGGAAGGCAAAACTCGCACCAGAATATAAATATCATCAGAGAAGGACTTCAATTCAACTTCAGAAAAAAATACTGTTACAGTTAAACGTACTGCTTGGTGAGGCCCCATCCCTAAAGGATGTGGGAAGGCTGTACTGAGTCAACTCTATAATTCAATTTTCTATTCACACCTAAATAGCTTGAGAGTAGCTTTCTATAAAATAATATAGGATGTGTTATTCATAATTATGACTCTGATTCATAAATAAAATATTAAACTGTTAGCTATACATCATGAAACATGGTTGGAACTGTGGACACTTTCTAGAGGCTGCTGATTTGTTTTCTCGTTGGTGACCACATTCAGACCCGGCTGGGTAGGTCTGACCGACAGGCAGGACTATCCATTGTCTAGTAGAATTCAGGATTCAAAATAGAAAAGCCTATTGTAAATAAACTCATCTCCAGGGAAGAAAGGGTTAGACATATCAGCAAGACTTCTTAACAGTGTCTCAGTCATCAACTGGAGCAATGTTCTAAATAGTGCTTCTCACCTAGATTTGTTTTCCAGCTTCCTGTGAATACATGAATGCCTTAGGGGAAAATGGGATTGTGAGCAAAACCTAAAAGAACTGTGTTGACTAAAATGTCTGTAAGACTTTAAAATGCAAGATACTTCTTTGGTGCCCATCTGACATAACACCACCGGACATGTTCTTTCTCTCTGCTCAAAACACTAACTGGCTTGGGATCCAAGAATACAGTGCCACTGTTTTGTGTAGAGGGAGGGTTTCAGCACATCAGCTCTGCCTATGGCAGCATTGGGATTTGGAAGGAAGTGCCCAGAAGGAGATGGATAGGATATGTTCAATGGCCAAGGAAGGACCTGTATTTATTTTTGCATGCAATGGGGCTTCAGAAGCTAAAGAAAGAAGGTAAAGTCTTCTTCATTAGCATACTAGGATATGCCTTGGTGATTTCCAGTAATAAAAGGGGTAGAATTCTCTCTAGAAAAGGTAGCCATTTCTACAGAGTAGCCAGTTCATTATTCTAAACATGACCTGCCTGTAAATTAAACATGCCTGTAAATTCTTTGACACTTCTTCCATTGAGAGGTAGGGTCTAAATCACCTCTCCTTGAATTTGGGCTGGGATTAGTGACTTATGCATAACCAATAAAATGCAGCAAAAGTGATGCTGTGTGACTTTGGAGGCAAGGTCATTAAATGCAATAAAGCTTTCACCTCCTCACAGGAATACTAGCATTTGGGGTTCTCAGCCACCTTGCAAGAAGTCTGACTACCCGGAGGCAAACATGCTATGAGGAAGCTCAAGCCACACGACTAGAGTATGCTTAGGTATTCTGGGTAACTGACCCGGCTGAGGTCCCAGCTTCAACCACCAGACACGTGAGGAAATATGCTTCCTGATGATTCTAGTCCCAACCCACTGAGACACCCTCTAGACACTGGGTCCTCCCAGATGAGGAATAGAGAGATAAGCCATCTTCTCTATGTCTTGTCCGAATTCTAACTGAGAGGGTAACTTTATATTTTATAAAGGGCAAACCTATAATGTTTGATCCTCACAATGATATAATTAGGTAGGTTGGATGGGCGTTATTACTACCCTAATTTTATAGATTAAAACGACAACAACAAAACTGAGATCAAACATACCTGCTTTGAGATTATATAGCCAAGATGTGGCATGATGACACTAAAATCCTAATCTTTGGACTCCAAAGTTTGTGCTTTCTTTATATTTTCCCATCTGGATACTGTGGGGCCTTAGAATGGCCTAGAGAAATCAAAGAAGATATATTTGAAGACAAAATCAGAAAACACGGAATAAATGGAAGCTAACAAGACTCAATATTAAATGGATATCAGCCATCCTATAAAGAAATAACCAGGTAAGATATGATGTACAGATTGTTGCTGGTAAGGGAGGCTATAATTTAAAATGGAACCAGTCTATGGCCATGTCAACCTGAACAAGTCTGATCCCGTCTGATCTCAGAAGCTAAGCAGGGTCAGGACAGGTTAGTACTTGGATGGGAGACCATCTAGGAAGACCAGGTGCTGTACGCGTAAAAAATAAAAAAAAATAATAAGGGATTGTAAGCTAACAAGGTCCTTGCAATCTGTGAGGTCAACCAAGGGTTGCTTTGCCTAAAAATTAAAAAAAATTGAACCAATGAAAAAGTAAATTTAGGACTTTTAACGTTATGAGACAGTGTTTTAATGATGTCATATTTTTAGAGGCTGCTGTAAAAAAAATGAAACAGGAATATTAAGAGAATTTAAAAACCTGCCAATTGTGTTTCTGATGAAATCAAGGGGGAAAGGTGCCATGAGTGGCTGATGGTGATATTTCAGTCCACTTAGAAGTATGTCCTTCTAGTGAAGAGGGGCAGTTCAGACAACAGGTAAATGGCATTACCCCTTGCGTTCATCTTCATTCATTCTACTTTTGCCAAGGTAGCTCTTGATTTAAATTCAGTCCCTCAAGGAGAGTTTCTCAGGAAGAGAAAGTACAATGATACGAACAAAACATAGCATGTTCATTTGATAGGTTGTGTATTTTTCAGCATAAAGGGTACTAGTATTCTGATTAACCAAGCAGTCTCACACAACTACTTACCTTGGGACTAAGGGTCAGCTCCCCTGGGCTCCTGGTGACTCTATAAATATGCAGACATCCTGCTTCAGAGGTCAGGAGGACAGCTTTGTATCTCTTGAATCATCATGAATACAATAAAGAGGTCACTGGTAACTTCCCCCCTTATGGGAAATACAAAAATGCAGAGGCCACTCAAAGCTCCTCATGACTTGATGTTGAGGTTCCTTTGGTGACTATCTTCCCACCGTAAGGAGTCCACAGTAACTTCCACGAAGTTTCTCATTTCTATTTCTCCCTTCTTTAATTTTTTTTCACAGAAAATTATTTTCCTTTTAAATAACCCGATTTTAAATAATGAACTGGATTAATTCCATTCTGTAATTGGGCCTCTCAGAGGGAATTTACTTTTCCCCTCTTGTTTTTATGCATATTTTGCACAGAAAATACCTTGGAATGTTGTTTAAGAAAGGCACAGAAGTATTTAAAATATTTTGAATGGTTTCCTTGAAAATACTTTTGATGCTTCAGATATCTAGAATGTTCTGTGCTTCTGCAGGTCCTAGCACATGGAAAGCACTCCACTGACATTTGCTAAATGAATGCATCTGGAAAACGAAAAATAAGCGAAAAGGAAACATTCCTCGATGATGGGGGGGGGAAGCTTTTAGATTTCCATTTAGACCCACTTTAGCAGGCCAAATCCTTTAATGAAAAGGATGCAAGCATCATTCTGATAATTTGGCTGCTCCTAAATCTATTTCTATCAAATGCCACTTGGCTGTCAACCCTGGGGCTTCAGGTCTGATTTTTATGACTCAGAGACGTCTGTCGTAATGGAAGAACACCAGGATGGGCTTCCCCGTCCTCCTCCCTCTAGGATTTCAACGGCTCGACACCACCCCTGCTCTTCTAGTAAATCCTACATTACAGAACAGGCTTAGGGCGAAGAGAATAAAGTAGGAAACCGGAGCCATGGAAACGGCGGAGCGCAGGAAGCCGGCGAGCGCGAGGGTGGGCAGGAGGCGAAGGAAGCCTCCTCAGGCGAGGGCGCGAGGGCGCGAGGGCGCTCCTCAGATTACGTCACGCACCCCGGGTGACGTCACGGCCGTGACACGCGGCTGACGCCGTTGCCGCGGCGACTTCTAGTGGTCTCCGCCCCCTTCCCCCGCCCCCAGCCTAGCGTCCTTCCCCCAATCCCCTCAGGCTCGGCTGCGCCGGGGGCCGCGGGCCGGTTCCTGAGGTGGCCCAGGCGCCCTGCCGCCGCCGGCGCCGCCCCGGCCGGCCCTCCCCGCCGCCCCCCGCCCTCCGCCTCCGCCTCCCCCCGCCCTCCGCCTCCCTTCCCCCTCCCGCCCAGCAGCGGTCGCTCGGGCCGCGGCTCTCGGTTATAAGATGGCGGCGCTGAGCGGCGGCGGCGACGCGGAGCAGGGCCAGGCTCTGTTCAACGGGGACATGGAGCCCGAGGCTGGCGCCGGCGCCGCGGCCTCTTCGGCTGCGGACCCCGCCATCCCCGAGGAGGTGAGTGCCGGCGCCCCCTGCGTCCCCCGCGTCGCCGGGCTCGGCTGGCCGATGTTTATTTGGGCGAGAGAGGTGGCTCTCGGGGGCTCCGATGCTCTCGGCCACTTTCTCCTCTGGGCTCTGCGGGTGGGAGATGGGCATTCCCCCCCCCCCGCCCCGTGCCTCTCCGTCATGCAGCTCCTCGCTACGTAAACACACACAATGGCCCGGAGGGGGTTCCCTGGCTCGCACCCCGGCTCGCGCGACCCGGGCAGCGGTGGCTGAGCAGGAGGCTATCAGTAGGGGGCGAGACTCAGGCTGGGTCCGAGAAGGTCACGGCTGGCTGAAGGTAGCCAGCCAGCCGCGCGCCTCGGAGATGGTGGCGCTCTTTCTTGCGGGGGGCGCCGGAGGGGAGGCGGCGTCACCCAGGTGGACGATGCAGGCTGGCACCGGGGCCGGGACCCCCGCCCGAGCTCCCGCGGTGACCGTTCTTATGACACGGTCCCGGGGATGATGGGGCGGGCGCATCATTCTCTCTCTACTCTCCCTGGCTGTCCCCTTTTTCGGGCCGCTGCCCTCCTCCACTTTTCTACTTGTTTGGGGATTTCGCTTCACCTATTTTACCCAGAGGTTGGTTTTGCTTCAGTCTTTACTTTTTCAACCCGAAACCCCGGCGTTCCTTTCTCCCTTTCACCCCAGCCTCAGCACCTCCCCCCCCCCCATTCCTAATGTTTGTCGATGCCCTGTCGCTGACTGGTGGTGACCCCCCTCACCCTGCCCAGTTCCATTTCCATCTGCCGGCCAGTCGTCGGACCTGCCTGCCTTCTGACCTCAGCTTTTACTTAAGACCATCTTTGCGCTTCTCTTACCTGGCCCTCCTGAGGCCCTCGACTTCATCGCACCTCTCCCTGACATCGTTATCCGTTGTTATCTTCACAAATCCTTCTGGACGCTGTGGAGCCACTTACTTTCTGAATCCTGAAGCTGTCAAGTTTCCATCAGGTTTCACTTGCACTACTGGCACTTTTTGGTTAGTCTTCCATTGTGCGGTCACACCTCTTTGTTTTTTCCTCCCCTTTTTTTCCTTTTTTTTTTTTTTTTTAGGTTTGATTGCTTTCATTCTGTTGTCCTCCTTTTTGTCCCAGTTTTTTTCCTTCACTTTTTTCTTTTTAGTCCTCGCTTCTCTCAGCCTGGTTTTGCATTATTCAGCTTCTGATCACTTTGTCAAATTACTTCATTTACCTTTTGTTTCGATTACGTACAATTTGTTACATTTCGCATTTGGCATTTTATTACATAAAATAATACGCTTTATTATACTTTACAAATAATTAGATAATATATGGTATAACTGTGCTCTACAGTAATCGATTGGGTAACGTGACTTATTCTGTTGACTTTCTCAAAGTTCTGTTTTCTTTGTACTACTTACATTGTTTCCCAATTCTCATAACATCTCATTCTCTCTGTGCAGTTCTCTTTTTCCTGCTTCATCATCTTTACTGTGGAAATTCATCCGACATGCTTGCTCTATTTAGTATCAGTTTGTTCACAGTATTTCTTTTTCACCCCCCTTATAACTTCACTATGCCCAAGATGTGTTCTGTACCATCATTTGATCTACTCTAAATATCTCATATTTGTTCTTTGTCTTAAATTTACACCACTTTCCACTTAGCAGTTTGTACTTCTGCTCAGATTGGTTTCCTTTAATATCTGTTCATTTTCTCCAACTTCTTAGATTTGTGGAGAGAGCTCTTCCCTTCTTCCATTTCCCACTTTATTCTCTTTTCCTTGTCCCCAGTTACCATTCATTCTGCCTGGTTTCCTGGCTTTTGGTACTTAACTTGCTGAAGCTTCCTCTTATCTTCCCCACACCTCCACATTCCTTCTTATTTATAAACAGCTTTGTTCCGTTGACATGGAAATTTATTTTTAGGATACATTGTTTTTAATGGATAAATACTAGAGGTCACATCTGCTGTCTATTTTTTCCATGAATCGGATATGCCTTTGTCTTACTAGGCACAGGTGCCTCTAGGCTTGCTTTACTCTGTAGTAATGTGTGTGGTTTTTTGTTGAATTGTATCTATAAGAATGAATAAATTAATGGGCATTGGTTATAAAATTGTAATTCTCTGATTTTAACATCGTTTACAATGTTTCAGTTATTAGAAAAGCTTGCAATGAAATAGGGAAGTTTTTGTTAAGTACAATCTCTGCTGTCTTATTTAAAAGGGCCTTATGGTTTGAACTCTACCCTGTGAGGATTCTGATTCAGTAGGTGAGATCTAGAGCCACAAGTTTCTGTGTTTGGTACACTTCTGTGGCGGTTCTACTGTAGCAGTCAGTGCTTGAGAACCTCTATGCTTGATAAATTTAAGTTTAAATTGCCAGTAATTGGAAAGCTTATTAGTATCTCCTGAAACCATAAGGATACTTTAATTTTAGTGTTTCTCACTGCCTCCTTCACCTAGGTTTTAATGTTTCATGATGAATAATAGTTTTCCCTTTATATTTTTTTAGGAGCTGATAAAAAATGTATTTGACTAAAGGAAGGATAAGTAATTAAAAATGGATCTCTTTTAAACATAGATATCAGTGATAGAGATGGTAGAATAAATTCCTCCCAGAAATAATTTTAAATTTTAAGTTGACATTAATTCAGTGGAAACTGAATTGAACTCTCTTCCTTATATGCACTTAAAGAAATATAATTTCCAAGTGTATGGAAAGAAATGAAAAATTGTGCTTATGTAAAATGACATGTTTTATTCTAAAGATTTACCTTATCTGACAGTTAAATACGATTTTTTAAAAAATGTTTCTCAGGGAAATTTCAGCTGCACTAAAAATTTCTAATTACAGAGGGAAAGCACATTCATTATTGAAAAATTAGAAAGATATAAGTACAAAAAGGTTAAAAAAATTATCTGTAATCTTGCCAGTTAAGGTATAATTACATAAACAATTTGGTGTATGTGCATACATTTACTCTTTATGCTTGTATAATACAATGCATTTGGCTTTATAATATTTTTTAACTTAATATAGTGAAATATTTTACATATTAGATATACTGTGATTTTTTAAACTAGTATTTTTTTGGTATTAGGTTGTTTCTGAATTTTTTACTCTTTTCAAACATCTCGAACATTGAATGTAGATTTTAGTTTTTAAAATTATGTTGGGACGTGAACAAATTTTATGTCCTATATTTGTATTACTTTGTAGATTCTCAGAATAGAATATTCTGGTAAATGACAGGAGCTTATTAAATATTTATCTAATGAATGTGTTTTTTACTTTTGGCATTAAACGTTTACTTCTGACCATTTATAGTCCCCTAATGTTTCTTTCTTATGACCATATGGTAAAATACATCCATTGAAAAAATATGTGTTGTAACAGGTTACGATGTTTATTAACTATTCTTATGCTGTGTGTCTGTAGAAGGGAGCATCTTACAGTTGTGTTACAATTAAAATTGTATCGTTTTAAGATCTGTTATTGCCAATCCTAGTTGAGCGGAGAAATTGTAATAAGACATTGACTAAGCAGTATTCTGGAGTGGAATCTCCTTTATAACATGGTCCACTGTGTTAAAACACATCTTTGTGAACCATGCCAAACCAGGTTGGATTACCTCATACTCTTAGTAAGTGGAAGTCCCACTAAGGCATGTGCTTTTGCAGTTTCCAGCTTTTGCTGTTAATACTTGTCTGGATATATTCATAGGTGGACAAAACATTCCTGTTAGGCAAAACTATAAAATAGTTGTGCCCTTGGTGTTTCTAGTGTTCCTTTATGTACTCTTTCTCATTAAATGAAGTCCCCCCTCCTTTAGGCATTCACTTATTTCTTCTGATGTCAATCACTTATATGCTGCTTATTAAAGGAATTGATTGTTAGTAAATAGATAAGAAAGGAACGTTGGAACTGGGTGCTTGAATCCCTGAATGTAGTAAACCTGAGAGCAAACCTGATTTACTTGTGTTTGGATAATAGGCCAGAAAAGTTGTAATAGCGTTAACAGGCTAGAGAAGTCTTTTTCTCAATTCTCTATCCTCTGCTTTCCTGATTAGGTTTAATTAGGGTCCCATCATAATAACTGGAAACCTCTGTTCTATGAATGGTGGAGAAAAGAGGGAAGAAGCAGGTTAATTTTTTTTTAGTATTTTTAAAACCTGATGCTTATTTTGTTCTTCCTTTCTTTGCGGTCATAGTTTTTCTCCTGTAGAATTGCAAAAGTGCGTTTTGTTTCCTTTGACATGTTGATATTATTTTACCTGAGTACTCAGTGAACACTGTATGTCATAATCCCCCTTTTTAAATGAAATCCAGTATGTTCCTTTGCTTCCTATATTTCTGCCTTAAAATGTCATTGGCATAGCCTGTATTGTAAGTAGCTCGTATTGTCAGTACTTTTATTGGATTTTGTCTTCATCAGAAGTTGAATTGTTTTAAGTTCTTCATTCACCCTCATTGTCTATTTTACCTACCTACATTGGTTATTCTGTAAAGTCAGGATCAGCAATAGTTATAGAACTTTGGAATTCAAAATAGGTGTAAAGTATGTTTGCATAGTCACAATATTATATAGATCTTAATGTTAATGTTATAAGAACCAAAAATATAGCCTCATTTGTTCCATTTCTTCCTTAAACATTTGGTGGAGGTACTGACATCTGAGAGGTAGTTTCTATTTTTAAGTTTCTTTTGGCTACCAACCTAATTTATTGTCATACTTAATTAGCATGATAGAAGAAACTTTTAATCCAAACTCCACCCTAGCATTAAGCAATTTTTTCTCTCTCTCCTACCCTCTGAGGTTATTTTGGTTTCCATGTTTTCTCTTAGGCTTAAAAAAACTATTATTATTGTTCTTTTCTATATCAAGACTATGCATATAAGGAGGGAAATTCATGCTCAGTGATATATTCCTTTCCGGGTCCTAGGAATGCCCTCAACACCAAATATAAAAATCGCTCTGAACTAAATTAACTTTTTATCTTCTAGAAGCTCTGGTTGTGATTTTCACTTACGGATTAAAAAACAAAAAATCAGGGAATGTGTTCAAAAAAGCATAAATCTCGCATACCTGACCAGTATAGTGTAATGTGACAATTGGGAAGGTAGTCCAGGCTTTTTTGTTCACGTAGTGAGGAGTGTTATTCCAATTATATTTGGCTAACTTGTGAATTTCAAAACTGCACTTTGAAAGAAAGAGTAACATAACATTTTGGAAGACTGTTTTCAACTTTTGTTCCAAAATTAGTGTGTTAAAAAGTGTACATCTCCTTATTATTGTAAAAGATACTTTAATTGTGTTTAAATTGAGAAACTCTTATTTTATATGTTTTTCTTGCATGGAATATATAACCTTTAAATTAATAACACCAGAAAAATTTGACTTCTATTTTTAGAACAGCATAAATTAAATAAAATTCTAGAATGCTTTGAATTAGTCACCATCGAGTATTTCGAAACAGTTTGAAATACTGCTAGAGGTTGTTCCACCAGTGACCTAGGATTGTTAAACTGTATTTTCTACATTACAGCATTTATTTTGCAAAGTAAATTTCTGTTTTGGCTTATAGATTTACTTTTAATATTAATGGAGATTACTAGCTTCAGCAGTAATAGTGTAAGTAGTTACCAGGACCTATATTTTTTATTTTGTCAACTTCAGTCTAAACCCTTTTCCTCTGTTTTAAAGTTAATATTTTCTACTTAGAAAGTTCTCTGTAGCTTAGAAAAAACAATGATTAATTTAAGAGTCTTTAATAGGTATGATTATTTGTAAAGAGTTAGCATAAATAAGCATAAAGTCTGATAATGTTACAAAGGTGATTTAATTCCTATTTATTGTGAAAACATCCTATCTTTTTTATGAATACCAAACAATTGTTACCTTTATATCCTTTTTTACTATAAAAAGATAAAATACTATTGTTAATTATTCCTAAAAAACTCAAAATAGCTTTTTACACATAATATTATTGTATTTCCATGGGAATAGTATCAGAGAACGTCAGATAGGGAAAAGATGATTTATATTCCTCTTCTGCACCTACTGAAAGTGTTCCTTTCTTCTTAGTTTTTACATTAAATATTCCACCCATATATTCTTTCTGCACTTCTCATGTTAACAGTGTTACTCTATCTCAGGCTAAGTTTTATTATACATGAGAATTTAGTTTTTCTACTACTGAGTTTGATGCATTTTAGGTTTCTCTATGTACAGCAGGAGATCCGTTCTAAGAACCCCAATGGATGCCTGAAACCACAGATAGTACTGAATCCTATATGTAGTATTTTTTTTTCTATACATGCATAGATTTTCACTTAAAGGAAACACTTTATAGCTACTATTTGGCATATCCAAATTGCCAGCGTCACTACTTTTGCACTTTGGACTCATTATTAAGTAAAATAAGGGTTGTTTGAACAAAGGACTACCATACCACAACAGTTGAGCTGAGAACCAAGACCGCTAGTTAGTGACTGAGCCGGGGAGCATACACATCATGGGTATGCTGGACAAAGGGGTGATTCACCTCCCTCCCCGGGTAGAGCAGGATGGTGCGAGATTTCATCACACAACCTAGAACGACACCAATTTAAAACTTCTGGTTTGTTTCTGGAATTTTGCATTTAATAATTTTTGGTTGGCAGGTAACTGAAACCACAGAAAGTGAAACCGCCAAGTGGGGACTATTTGTATGTGTTTCCATCTTAACGAGCTAGAGAAAAAACGTGTGATCTGCCGGAGTTATACACAGTGCTGGATGAAATTCAGCATTCATTCGTCATAAAACCTGAAGCAAATCTAATGTGATAAAGGTTATCTATTTTTTTAATAAAGTTTTGTAATTAATGTTGAAATATTAACTGTTCCCTCAGGTTGGGAGAGAGAAGGTCAAAGTTGTAGTAGAGATCCCAATCTTCACTAAGTTAAGAAAAAGATTTAAAAACTTAAGAATTTGAAAGGAAGAAATAACAATTCACAGACCACATGATTGCGTGTTTAGAAAATCTAAAAATTATTAAAAACTATATGAATTTCACAAGATTGCTAATTAAGAAAATCAAAGATCATTTGTATTTTTATATTCTAGCAACAATTAGGAAAGGGAAATCTAAAACAGTATAATTCATAATAGCATAAAAAATATGATGTAACCAAGAATAAATCTAAGAAATGGCCTAAGACTTCTAGGAGGCTTATTGAAACAAATTATATAAGACCTAATAATTGGGGCAAAATACCATGTAGGTGGGTTGATAGACTTGATATTGTATAGCTATTGTTCTCCCTAAATGGATTGATATGTTTAATATAATCCCAATCAAAACCTTAAGGTTTTTTGGTGGTTTTTTGTTTGTTTGGTTGGTTGGTTGGTTGGTTTTGTTGTTTTGGTGGAACGTAAAAAACTGATTCTAAAATTTTATGGAAAATCAATAAAGGGCTAACGTAGCCAAGACACTCCCAAGACAAACAATATGGGAAGACTTACTTTACCAGTTCTTAAGACTTTTTAGAAAGTACAGTAATTAAGACACTGTCACGAGTAGTATAGTGATGCATGGACCAGTGGAACAGAAGACGACTTACAGTTTACTTGATATATGACAGGTATCTGCTGGAAATAGTGAAAAAAGAATGCCCTTTCAATAAATGGTGCTGGAAAAATTAGGATAAGTTAATTTGGACTTTTACTTCACAATATTCACAAATTCGGGGTAAACTAAATGCCTGAATATAAGATGCGAAACACATAAAGCTTTTAGAAGATAATATGAAAACATGTTTTTATTTGGAGAGCTTGTAGAGCCTCTTTTTTAAACTGGAAAGCTAAAATTAATCATTTTCATTAAATTTAAGATGTTGTTGAGTCTAAGGTTTACCATTATTTAATTTTGAATTTCTTAAATAAAATATTGTCAGTGAACCATGATATGCTATTGATTATAAAATGCATCCCAATTTCCACTTTTTAAAATACTTTTACGTCTTATAAATGATGAAATGTAGTGCATTTTCTGAACTCCCATCAAATGTGGACACAGTTTAGGTTCTGTTATATCAGATGACTTCCCACAGTTTGGAAGGTAAAAGGACAGGGAACCTTTCTTTTGCTGCTGCTTTAGCTGGTTAGCGAAATTGTAAGATCTGAGCGAATAGAAGCAGTTAGGTGAAGTGTCCAGACTGAGCATTCCAGAGTTTAACTCCAGCTTCATGGACGTGTAGAGACAGTAGTGGCAGCAGCTTTTGGACCTCTGACTTCAGTGTACCCTTTATTTCTGTAATGCAGTGGCTACTCCTGATTCCTAATCCTTCAGTATTTTTAATGAAAAGCATCTTAGTCTTTGTATTCAGTGCTTTTCTTGTTTGAAATATCTAAGCTGATTTTTTTCTTTTCTTCTTTGGGTACTGATTAATACATTTTTATTGGCACAAGGAATAATTTAATGTTTAATGTTTTTGATTTAAAAAATTGTAAAATATACATTACGTAATATTCATCATTTTAACCACTCATAAGTATACAATTCAGTGGCATTAAATACTTTCAAAATGACATAAGCATTACCATTATCTGTACTCAAATTTTTTATCTTCCCTAACAAAAACTCTACCTATTAAAAAGTAATTCCTTCTTTCTCCCTTCGCAGTCCCTGGTAACCTCTGTTCCACTTTCTGTCTTTATGGATTTGCCTATTCTTGGTACTTCATGTAAGTGAAATCATACAGGATTTGTCATGCTTTGTCTGGCTTATTTCACTGAGCTTAATGTTTTCAAGGTCCATCTATGTCGTGGAATATATCAGAGTAACTACCAAACTGTTTCACCACCAGCATTCCATTTATATTCCCATCAGCAATGCATGGGGGTTCTAGTTTCTCCACATCTTCACCAACAATCCTTTTTCTTTTTATTATGGCCATCTTATTGGACATAAATTGTTATCTCACTGTGAGTTTTGTATTAGGTGGTTTATTCTTAGTGGAGTTTCTCAAAAATTTATATAGAATCTGAAATCTTAATAGAATTACCATATGACCCAACAATTTCACTGCCAGAAATATAGCCAGAAGAATGAAAACAGAGACTTGAGTAGATATCGATGTTCATTGCAGCATTTATTCATAGTAGCCAAAATATGGAAACAATCCAGTGCCTATTAACAGATGAGTAGACTTAAATGTAGTACATGCATACAGTGGATAATTATTCAAGGAATGAAGTTCTGATACATATAATGCGTAAGCCTTGAAAACACTATGGTAAGTGAAATAAGCCAAACACAAAAGGACAAATGTTGTGTGATTCCACTTACATAAAATATCAGAATAGGTGAATTATGGAGACAATGTAGAAGAGAGGTTACCAGGTCTGGGAGACGGGTAATGGAAGTTATTGCTTAATATGAGAAAGGTCAGAATTTAATGTCAAATGGAACCTAGTTCCACCTCACATTGTATAAAAAGTCTTCTGCAGCATCCCTGACAAATGATTAAACATTCAGTTAAATGTTCTTAATAGTAAGGCAGCTTGTTCCTTTGCTAAATATCTTTACTGTTAATAAAGGTATCAGATATCTCATAATGTAGAACTCAAATATACCTTTTTGAACTTCTGTCTCTAGGTTCTAACGTCATCTTAGTTAAGTCCTCGGGGATAGCACAGAACAATCTGTTTCTTTTTAACTCATATCCCCACTCTCTCACTATTTGATGTGCACTCACACCTTTAGACCTTTGACACTGGTTGTTTGCTATGTGCCTTCAGATGTATCCTAGTAATCCCATCCAGAACCAAAAAAACCTTTGCCGATTCTGGTACCCTCTTGAGCTTTTGTTTTCTTCTGGTCACTTAATGCCTTTTCTTAGTACTCACTCAAATCATCTTGAAAATCAGTCTTCCATTTCTTATCATACAACTGAATCTGTTCTTTCAAAGGCCACCGTGTACCCTTAACAGTCAAGCTACCCTCTGGGCTAGTGTCAGTCCTGAATTTCCAGTTATCTTGAGTTTTACCTTAATGTCTCACTGACATCACAAAGTCAGCAAGTCCTAAACTGACTTTAAATTACTCCCTTTAAATTACTTGTGCTCCTCTTCTTGTAATAATATTCTCCAGTTATCATAATTTATGCTTGAAACCTCAGAGCATCTTTGATTTCCCCTATAGCCTTATTTTTCCTGTGTGGTCAGTGGAGCCATCTTGATTGGGATTAGTGCCCTTTTAACAGACCTCGGAGAGCTAGTGTATCCCTTTCTATATGTAAGATTATAGCTAGAAAGCACAAAGCAGTTCCTCACCAGGCACAAATCTGTTGGTACCTTGATCTTGGACTTTACAGCCTCCAGAACTGTGGTAAATTTGTGTTGCTTATAAGCCACCCAGTTCATGGTATGTTTTTTTATAGCAGCCTGAATTGACTAAGACAGTTACTATTATTGAGGCTTGTGTGACTGTGACCTCCAGATCAGTAAGGACTATCATTGTAGTATTCCTGATGCCTAGTACATCGTGTGACACTAATATTGGGCTTTTATAACATGTGTCAAAAGGGTGATTTTCTTTTAGAATTAGATGACAGTGCATCTAAGCACTCAGCATATTATTTTTGCTAACATGTAGAAGGTACTCAGTAAATAGTAATCCTTTCCTTATAAGACAGTTTATACTTTACATTATTTGGTTACATTTATTTATTCATTTATTTAAGTTGAAAACTAAATATTGAGCTCCATTGTGCTGGTTGTGTGCTAGATGCTGTGATATGGAAATGACAGTCTCTGTCCTCAGAGAGCTTACAGTCTAGTGGTGGAAGCAGGCAGATAGTCAAGAATTAAAAACAGGGTGTGTATTACGTTTCAAGTGTGCCCCAGGGCAGAGGAATCATAGAAGGAGGAGCTCATAATTCGGAATGGGTGTAGGCCAGCTGTCCCCAACCTTTTCGGCACTAGGGACCGGTGCTCCTCTGAGAATCGAATGCCTGATGATCTGAGATGGAGCTGAGGTAGTGATACTAGTGGTGGGGAGTGGCTACAAACACGGATGAAGCTTCACTCACTGGCCTGCTGTTCACCTGCTGTGTGACCCAGCTCCTAACAGGTCACGGATTGGTATCAGTACTGATCTATAGCTTGGGGGTTGGGGACCCGTGGTGTAGGAGATGGAAGACAGAGGGATTTCCTTAAAAAGGAAATACTTAAACTGAATTTTAAATATCGAAGATGTATAAGACCTTTGTAAAGAAGAGGAAACTTTATTTAGAGACATAAAAGAAGACCTAAGTAAATGGAGTTACATACCACAGACGGAGGATGGATTGGAAGAGTGAACATGGTAAAAATGTCAGTTTTTCAAAAATTGCTCAGTAGATTTATTGAAATCCAAATCCCTGTAGGTTTTTCTGTGAAACTTGACAACGTGATTAACAGTTTCTATAGAAGTAGAAGGAGGTAAGAATTGCCAGCATAGTCTTAAAAATCAAAATGGGAAAATTTCTTTAATCCATTTTTTTCATCATCAAATTTGAATGCTTGCTGTATGTAAGGCACTACTGGGCCCTAGTCAATATAAGACATGACTACCACCCAAAAATCACAGTCAAAATCACTTCTAGTGATACCTAGGGTTTTTAATAAACCACTTCCTAACATATCAGAGAGCGCCCAGATTACCAACAAACTTAATTGCTCTAATTTTATTATCTGGTTGTAATGTTACTTCTTTACATTTTCTGTTATTACTTTTGTTAATTTCTTTTAACAGGATGTCTAGCAGTAGGTTTTACTTTAAATAGACCTTTAAGATGTCAATTGGATTACAGCCTTGTTAGAAGGGGAGGGGAGGATCTCTTGCTGAGTGGGATCCAGAGAAGTTACTCACCTTTGGGGAGTGAGGGAGACTTGGAGGGTGCCACAGGAATGGGTTTTGAAGCTCAGCCTATGAGGTGTCTGAGAAGCCTATAAAAAAAAGGGAAGATGGATAACAGATTAACGGGTAATACTAACTAGAGATTGCTGATGAATTTTATACACTTATATGAGATTAGGTAGGTGAATACATGCTACATGGCAGGGTAGTTGGGAAAGATACACTTGCTTGGAACAGTTGTTTATCATATTAAAGAAACGAAATTGGACTCCCACCTCTTACTATGCATAAAAATCTATTCCTAGTAGGTTGATGATTAGAAAGAAAAACTCAGAAAGCTTTTTTAAAAAGGGGGCTCACATTTATGAGCTCAAGGCAGGGAAGGAATTCTTAAGTCCAAAAATACTAACCATAAAAATGTTTGTAAATTTCAATACACATAGAAACTTCTATTTTTTAAGACCCCCCCCCTTAAGAGACTAGTAAAACAAGATACAGAATAGAAGATATTTGCAATACACGTGTTACTTACCTATTATTTTGTAATGTATTATCCCAGAATTTAGCAGTTGAAAACAGCAAACATTGATCTCACATTTTCTGTGGATCAGGAATCTAAGGAGCTTAGCCGGGTGGCTCTGATTCAGCGTCTCTCATGAGGCCGTAGTCAAGGGATCAGCGAGGCCTGCAGTTATCTCAAGGCTAGACTGAGAAAGAGTCTACTTCTGCGCTCTCCTGTGGACGTGGCAGGCCTCCGAAGATCCACTTCCAAATTTACTCACAAGAGCCTCTTCGTAGGGTCACCTCATAGCATGGCAGCTGGCTTCTCCCAGAATGAAAAATCCAGAAGTAAAAGAGAGAGATTTAAGGTGGAAGCTATAATCCTTTTATAATTTAATCTTAGAAGTGACATCTCATTACTTCTGCAATATTTTGTTCATAAGGAGCAAGTCAGTAATTCCAGTCCACACTCTAGGGGAAGAGGTTTTACGAGGGGGTGTGGGTACCAAGAGGTGACGATCATCGAGGACCATTTTAGAGGTTACTTACCACAACACATAATGAATGAATGGCATGAAAAATATACATTAAGAACTGAATCACTGTGACAAAGAACACCAAATTAAAAAAAGGGGGGAAAGACAGAGTAGGCATTTGATTTAAAATATTTTAAATGACCAATAAGCCTACATAATTTTATAATAAAAAAATTTATGTTAATTTCCGTCTCTACACGGTAGAGTATGTTTTCCTATGTTTATTGGCCGTTGAATTTTTTTCTTGAATTATTTGAACATTTTATGCCTATTTATGTATTGTACTATTTGCTTTTAAAATTCATTTTTAGATGTTCTACAGTTATACTATGGATATTCTTTATCCATTCATTATGTGTCAAATATTTTCTTCTAGTCTTTTGTTATAAAGAAATTTGTTACTGTTTGGTCAACTTTATTCATCTTTTTCTTTATGGTTTTTGTTTTTTGTTTCTTGTTTGGAAACCTTTTTGTATCCAAGGTTAAAAAAGATATTATTTTGTCTTCTAATAAAGTTTTAAAATTTTTTGTAGGTTTTTAAGTGGTCTGGTATTTGTTATGTAAAGCTATTTGGGGAGATATAATTATCCCAGCACCTTTGTGTACATGAGCATGGTCTTTTTCTCTCTGGTTTGAAGCTACCTCTAATATATACCAGTTTCCCATGGGCCTATTTCTGAGCTATCTCTTGACCTGTTTGTCTATATCAACACCAGGTCCACAGTGCTGCTTTCTACTATATCTTTTTTTGGTATCTCAAGTCTCTTTGTTCATTTTTTGAAAACATATACTTATTTACTCTTCTGTGTGACTATTAGAATCAGGTTGTCGAGTTCCATAAAAAATCCTACTGAGACTTTGATAGTGATTGCATTAAATTTATATATTAGTGTAGGGACATATACTAGATACTTATAAATTGAGTTTCCATAAATCTCCACTAGTAAGAGTCCTAAGACTTAGATATTGTAATATCCCATTTCATAGTGAAGAAGTAGGTTTAGAAAAGTTATGCAGCTGGCATACTGTTTAAGTGGAAGATCTGGATTTCAGACCCAGACGTTGTGACTCTACAGGCCACGCTCTAAACCACCACGTTATCAGAGCCTCTCCACGTCCTATTGTACTGTAATGTACAGCTGTTTTCCAGAGGTTAACCATGATTGACAGCTGGTGGTGTTCTCTTTATACATTTTGGCACCTTCGCTGGATTTCTACTGATGGTTTGCAGTCTGGATTATTATCTTGATCTGTTTAATACCCTGGGCTGTTCTTGTCTTAGATAATAAAACATTACAAGATTCTTTTCTTTTAGTTAGGATTATAAATTAGAATTTGAATAAACTGTACTTATATATCAATGTATCGATATCTCTTTGTTAGCTTCATTGTTTGAATCTGTTTTCCAGACTTAAAAATTTGATCCTATATCAGTAAAAGAGTTTGTTTTAGTTATAAATTATGTGTGTACTACTGTACAGAATGAAAAGCTAAAAATGAAATGAGTTGTAATAGCTTTGTCTTTAGCTAATATCTTAGGGCATATTACCCTTAGGGCAAGGTTCATCATTGACAATAGTGGGTACAAATCCACATTTGAATAATCAGGTTAAATTTTTAAAATTTTTGGCCAGTTTTTTTTGTTGTTGTTGTCAGTTACGATTAGATCATTGTTTCTCAACCTGGGCACTGTGACATTTTGGCCTGGATAATTTTTGGTTATGGGGGAGGGCTGCCCTGTGCATTGCAGTATGTTTGGCAGCATCCCTGGCCTCTATCTACTAGGTGCCAGTAGCACCCTCTCCTTAATTGTGACAATCCAAACTGTTTTCAGAGGCTGCCAAATGTCTCCTGGGGGCAAAATTGCCTCTGGTTGAGAATCACTGGATTAGATCATTGTTTTAATCCTTTATTGTGGCTGACAAATAGCTTGCACTAGGATAGGTGAGGTGTCAGCTTTGACTTTTTTTTCTATCAGCAGTAGTGTTATTGTCAATATGATGTTTGAGCATCATATTATTTATAGGAATTCTTTTTAAGCCACTTGTCTATTTTGTAAGGTTTACTTTAGTTAAAAGTAGATAACATAATCCATAGGTTTACTTAACTCAATATTTGTAAACTGTAATATGTCATAATAAGATAAATGAGCAATATGAATGAGAACCCACTGTCAAGTGCTCCGCAGTGTAGAATGCCAAGTTTTCAGTGTAATTGCATGTCTGTATGTGGCATATCTATCTGATATGATCTCTAGGTTAGAGTTCTTTTGTAAATAATATGAAAAATCTTAATTTTTCTTAATTTTCTAGATGAATACTTTACTAAATTATGTGATCTTCCTATATCCCCAATAAAGAGTCTCCTGTGTGCCCTCACAGGTGTGTGGGTATCTATTTTGTAAATGAGTTTGGCCATCTTATTGTAACCTATTGTTCAGTTTTTGTCATTGCAACCATAGTACCTAAAGGAGAAAATAATTTTTCTTACTTTCACTTGACCAACTCATCAGGTTAACTGATGCCCATAAAAAATATTTGCTGTCAAATTAGATGTGATTCATAGTCAAAGGAAAATCATGACCCTGTGTCAAAGACTGGAGAATGAATGTTCATTTTACAGTTTTAAGTTAAAATTAAATGTTTAAGTTTTTACCATTGCTTATGATTCCCAGTTTTAACTGACCTATCAATTAACCAACCACCAGACTTTATTACATTGAATAGAGGGGCTTCTTTTGTACCCACTTCAGTATTAAAATTGTGATGATTTACTTTGTGGAATTGGGATTACAGTTGCCCTCAGCACCCTACTTTTCTGGCCATCTGAACTCAGCTGAATTATTATACAAAAAGTTTTCAAACTTCCTCTTTTGAATGACCATTTACTGTCTCAGAACTTAGCTTCCACCTTAGGTTATAAGTATATTAAATCTGTCAGCAGTAATTCAGACTCTCATTACTTGTCTATAATTGTAGCATGCTTTTAATGAGACTCTGGTCTAGTACCTGTCTGGCTTGGTAGTCAACCTAAACATTGTTGGCAGAATAAACATCCTAAAATACATGTGAATCAGATCAAAAGCCATTTATAACAATAAGAACTACAATTTTCTTTCTTTCTTTCTTTCTTTCTTTCTTTCTTTCTTTCTTTCTTTCTTTCTTTCTTTCTTTCTTTCTTTCTTTTTTAGAAATTACTATATGTGCTGGCTTAGATGTGGTCTCTGCAATCAGGAAATGTCCATTAAACAAATTATCAAAAAAAAACGCAAGTTCTGAATTGCGATACTGTGCAAAAATAAACTTTAATATATCCAATGTAGATTGGGAGGAGGGTGATCAGGAGAGGCCTCTGTGAAGAAGTGAGATCTTAAGATCTCTTCTATCTGAAGAAGCTGGGCTAGTTTGGAAAAGTGCTGGGCAACGAGTTTTCCAGGAAGAAGGAAAGACCTTTGCTGCTGGAAGGCTGTTGTGGTTGAATTAGAGTTAGAGATGGAGAGAATAGTGTCTGATGAAGCAGAAAGTAGGCAGGGGCACAGCCATTTAGGATCTTATATTCCATGCTAAGAAGTTGAGGTTTTGTTCTGAGTCATTGGGAAGCTGCAAAGAGTTTAAACAAGGAGAGTGATGTGATCAGATTTGTGTTTGGGGGATTTTACTCTGGAGAATGGATGAGCGAGGAATGGGAGGGAGTGGGGCAGAAGAAGTTGGGAAACCAGTTAGGATGGCTTTGTAAGTAGTAGTTCAGGGAGAAAGGGTAATAGTGTAGACTAAAGTAATGCCAGTAAATAAGTAACATGAGATGATTGATTAGCTCATTAACACTATTACAATAACCTTGTGAAGTATGAACAGAATAAGGTTTGGAATAAACTTATCCAAGTCCATCTAGTAAATGGTGGTGTAAAGAATTGAAACCATGATTTCCATTTGGTTGTTGTTTCTGAAAGAAAAGCCAAGCTCCCTTGAGGCTTTTTCAGCCTACCTGTATTACATTTATCTCCTCATAATCTCTTATTTACCTACACTGTAGCCACATCAAACTATTGTATTTGTTCATAATCATGAACATACCTGTACCTTGATGCCACTTTCATTTACTATGGCTGGAATACTCATACCCCTATATACTTCAAAATTCTAAGCATTCTTTAGGATTCTGGTAAAAAAATGAAGCCTTCCAAATTTGCCTGCAAAAATGAATTGTCCACTTACCCACTTTTAACCAGAATAGCTTCTTTGCATTATAGTATGTTAATTTGACAGATGTTAATGTGATGCCAATGTGCTGGGCACTGTGTGTAGACAGTGTGGACATACTCATGTACAAAAATTGGCACAGCCAGAGTCACTATGGAACCTGTAGTCTAGAGTTGACACAGACCTTGAACAAAATCTGTGCACACAAATATGTAACTACAAATTTTGAAAAGTGATATGAAGGAATAGTAAAGGGTGCCTATGGGTTCCTGAGACCCTTTTTGAGGGTCCTTGAGGTCAAAACTATTTTTAGCACTATCTGGAAAATAGGGAAATCAGCATGTGTATGGACATGGTAAAATTGAGTTGCTAATGGGGTTGAGATGCAGCTGCTGATAGAATTGATCATTTCTGCAGCCTTTTGGGAAAGTACGTTAATGTTTATTAAAAGTGTTAAAAACTGTATTCGTGTGTGTGCATGTTTCTGTGTGTGTGTGTCCTTTGACCCAGTGATTGTCCTTTAGGGATTATGTCCTACAGAATGAGAATTCCAGTAAATGTATAACTACAGTTGACCCTTGAACCATGGGAAGGTTAGAGGCGCTGACCTGCCATGCAGTTGAAAATCCATGTATAACTTTTGACTTCCCCGAATATAACCTACTAATAGTGTACTATTGACTAGAAGCCTTACTAATAACAATTAACACATATTTTGTATGTTACATGTATTACATATGCATTCTTACAATAAAGTAAGCTAGAGAAAAGAAAATCATGAAAAGAAAATACATTTACAATATGTGTTGGAAAAAATCTACATGTGAATGGACTCATGCAGTTCAAACCTGTGTTGTTCAAGGGTCCGCTGTATTGTGTTTTGCAGGTTTGCTCAGCAAAATGTGCTAACAGCCTGAATGTGAGTCTCTTAATACCTGGTTGAGGGAACTTTGGTATCATAGCCATTTATTAAAAATAAATATCTTGATATGGAAGATTGACTACAACATTACTAGAACAGTGATAGTTGCCAAGTAACACTTTATCAAGTAATATAATCCTGTTTTTGTTTTTTAAAAGTAAAGGAAAAAGAGGCAGAGAGAAAAATGTAGAAGAACATGATTCAGTGTTAACATTGATTACTTCAGGGCTGTATGATTGGAGGAAGATCAAAAAGTACACTGGTTTTTTTCTCGGCGAAATAAGTACAATGTTTGGTGTGAAACAAGGGGGTTGTGTGTGTGTGTGTGTAAGTCTGAGGATAAAAGGGTTTGGCATCAATATTTTGCTTGCAAAATAAACTTTCAAGTTAAGAATGTTAGCTGTAGAATGTTGGATGTATCTTTAGAAATGTCAAGACGTCTTCATTTTAAGCTGTGTGTGTGTGTGTCTGTGTGTGTGTGCGTGCGTGTGCAAACCATACTTTGCTGGCTTATTTCTAAAATATGTGTATGATCATAAAATACTCATGAGTTTACGTATATTAGTGTTGGAAAGTCTGCTTAAATGTTAAAGTGGGATGGCATAAATTGGGTTTACCAGAAATAACCTCAAAAGTTTTATGTCAAGTTTCTCTGATATGTGACTATTACTGTAGAAACCTTCTTTATAATCTTAATCATTTTTTAATTTTTTATAATCTTATTTAAATAAGCAAATTTCAGTCAACATTTTATCTTTAATCTTATTATTTGAATTTTGCTTTAACCATGTAAATTTAGCTTTAATTCTATAATTTTGTTAACCTGATTAAAACTTGGTCTTAAAATGGGGAAAAAACTGTTATAGAGTGGCTACACTAATCTATTATGGCTTTAACTTTATATACAATTTAAAATTTTTGTAACTAGTTTGTTTTTTTTTTTTAATTGCCAGGAACTTTAAAAAATACAACGGCATATGCAGTCCATCTTGAAGTTTAGTCTTCTTTCCCACATGTAACCACTGTCAGTAGTTTCTGTATCACTTCTGACTTTATCTCTACATACGTAAGCCACCTGTTCATGGACTTTGGTTGATTACAGTCATTTTTAAGTGTGTGATAGAGTTTAAGTTAAAGAGCTGTCATTTTAATGATACTGTCTTCCATTTGATTTCTCTTCATCTATATTTAGTTGAGAGTTGGGGTGGGGAATAATCAGAGATAAGTAAAAAAGTGAATCTGGCCATTTGAACTGTTTGATTCTTTTGCCCTTTTTAAGTTGTATAAACTTTAGCTGTATCGAGCATATAAATTGCGTTTGCCATATTATCTTTAGTATTGGAAAAAAACAATGTTCATAATATTTTTGATCTAGGGAAATTTTTAAATTTAACCTACTTCTGATGATAAGTAATAGAAAAAGCAAAAATTTTACTTTTCCTTTAAATATTTTGAATTGTTAAAGAAATTGACACTTGTCCTCTTCTATGAGGTATTGAGAGAAAATTATTGGACATTTTTCGATCTGACATACCCATGAATGTTGCGCCATCTCCGTTCGTTCGTCGTTCGTTCATCAATTGTAGTTCTGTTGTCTGTGTTACTGTTTATATGTATGCATGTATGTATGTATGCATGAGTAAACACAAGCACACCTAGTTTTATTGTACTTCGCTTTGTTGCATGTGCTTCACAGGTGTTGTGTTTTACAAATTGAAGGCAAGACCCTCTCTACCAGTAAAAGTTTTACAACTCATTTTATTGCATTACTCATTTTATTGCAGTAGTCTGGAACGTAACCTACAATATCTCCAAGGTATGCCTGTATATGAATATAGTTAATGTTTTATTGATTCCCTTGGTCCAATGGTCCAAAAGGGGGGATTTAAGTCTGAGTTTGGGTGCAAAACTACCTGAGTGTATGTGCCAGTTGTTTACTGAAGTTACTAGGAACTATGGCTACTTGGTGCCTGCAAACCTTGGAGGAAGTTAAGATGGCACCTGTTACCCTCCATCACTCCAAGGAAGGAGGTATAAAACCTAAGGCCTGAGTATTTCTTTCGGATACTTTAACTGTCTTACAGTGTCTTTACATGCTTCTTGCCCTCATTCAGTTTTCCAGCTTTTCTTGAGTTGGTTTTGGCAGCTTAGATTTTTATATAAATACTGTATGTTTATTTCAAATAGATTTTCAAATTTATTAATGTTTATAATACTGTCTGTCTTCCATCTTTAAGTTTAATCTTTATCTGTATTTATTTTACCTTTCTGATTCCTGATGTATTTTTTTTCCTTGTTGAAACTTTCAGGAGATTGATCAATATTATTTCTTCAAAGAATCAATCCTTAGTTTAACTTAATGTACTATTTTTTTGTTCCTTCATTAATTTCTGCTATTAAAATTTATTTTCTTTTTACTTAGGGTTTTTGTTGCAGCTGTCGTTCTGGCTTGCATCAAACAATTTGTTTTCAGACCTATTTTTTCCTAATAAGTGCATTTGAGGCTATCGATTTTTCTTCTTTTAAATTTATTGCTTTGATTCCATCTCATGTATAGATATTTAGTGTTTTATGATCATTTCTGAATATCGTACTTTCTGTTGTGATTTTTCTTTAGTTCAGGAGTTACTTGAAAGGTAAGTTTAAAAAAAGATTCTTAGTGGCTAGATTCATAGGTTTTAGGTTTTTATTACTTTTTAGCTATGATTTTGTTCATTATAGTTTGTTACGGTTAGGGAAGGTGGGCTATGAATATCTACATTTTGGCATTTCTGAGATTTCCTTTATAGTATAATAATCAGTTTTGTAAATACTGATCCTTAGCTTTCAAATCCCCCCCGCCTCGTTTTAAGATTTTTTTTAATTAACATATAATTTACATCTTATAAAATTTATCTTTCCAAAGTATACAGTTCAGTAGATATAGAATACTCACAAGGTTGTGTAACTACCACCACTATCTGGAACATTTTTATTATTCAAAAAAGAAAATTTGTTTCCATTGGCAGTCATTTCCCATTTTCTCTCCTCCCCATGTCCCCGGCAACCACCAGTCTTTATGTATCTATAGATTTGCCTATTCTAGACATGTCATATAAAAGGAATCATACAATATATGGCCTTTAATGTCTGTCTTCATTCATTTAACATAATTTTTTCAAAATTCATTCATGTTATAGAGTGTATCAGTCCTTCATTCCTTTTTCGGTAAATTGACATGAAATTCACATAACAAGCCGTTTTAAAGTGAACAATTAAGTGGCATTTGGTACAATCACAGTGTTGTACAACCATCACTTCTGTCTAGTTCTGTATATATGTATGCACGGGTGATAGTAAACACAGGTCTATCCATCTTTCTAAAGTGAAACCTTGTACGCATTAAGCGGTTTCTCTCCATTCTTCCCTCCCTTCCCCCAGCCCCTGACAACCACCAATTTTCTTTCCATTACTATGGATATGCATACCTATTGTGAATATTTCATATAAACAGTATCATACAACATATGACCTTTTGTGTCTGGTTTCTTTCAATCAGCAGCATCTTTTCCAGGTTTATCCACATTATACATTCCTTTATATGGGTGAATAATATTCCATTGTATGTATATACCACAGTTTGTTTATTTGTTCATCCACTGATGGACATTTGGGGCTTATTTGTAACTTTTGGCTACTGTGAATAATGCTGCTATAAATATTGGCATATAAGTATTTGAGTACCTGTTTTCATTTCTTTTTTGATGTATATCTAGGAGTGGAATTGGTGGGTCATATGGTAATTCTGTGTGTGTGTTTTTTTTCAAACTATATGTACATAATTTTTTAAAACATTTTATCCCCCACCCCCCTTTCTGGTAACCACTAGTCCATTGTCCATGTGTCTCTGTTTGTCCTGTTCATTTGTTGCTTTTAGGTTTATATCCCACATATGTAATATTGTATGGTTTTCAACCTTTTCTGTCTGGCTTATTTTGCTTAGTATGATTATTTCAAGGTCCATCCATGTTGTTGCAAATGGCAATATTTCATCTCTTCTTACGGCTGAGTAATATTTCATTGTATGTATGTACCATAGCTTCTTTAGCCAATCATCTATCGTAGGACACCGCAGTTGCTTCCATGTGAATAATGCTACTATGAACATCGGTGTGCAGTGATTTGTTTTTTGGGTTTGTTCTTTTTGTTTTGTTTTATTTTGTTTAAGGATCCACCCAACTCTACAGCAGCAGCACCATCTTACATTCCTACCAGCAATGCGTGACAACTCCAATTGATTTATATTCTCACCAACACTTATTATTTTCTGTGGGTTTTTTAAAAAAAATAATAGCCATCCTAGGAGGTGTGCAGTGGTATCTCATTGTGGTTTTGATTTGCATTTTCTTAATGACTAATGATTTTTAACACCTTTTTATGTGCTTGTTGGCTCTTTTTTTGGTATAGGTTTGGAGAAATGCCTATTCAAGTCCTTTCCCCATTTTTTAATTGGGTAGTGTTTGTTTTTGAGTTGTACGACTTTATTTTTTCTGGATACTAGACCCTTATTAGATATATGATTTGCAAATATTTTCCTTTATTCTTTAGGTTGTCCTTTCACTTTCTTCTATTAGCACGATTAGCAAAAGACATAGGTAATTTTTTGACACAAATTTTTTTTTTTAATTTTTATTTTTTTAAGCGAGGCAACCTTTGGTTGACCTCACAGATTGCAAGGACCTTGCCAACTTACAGTCCCTTATTTTTTACTTTTTACGCCTGCAGCCCCTGGTATTCCTAGGTGGTCTCCCATCCAAGTACTAACCAGGCCTGACCCTGCTTAGCTTCCGAGATCAGATGGGATCAGGCTTGTTCAGGGTGGCATGGCCATAGACTACAAATGTTTTTAATTTTGCCAAAATCCAATTAACTTTTTTCTTTTGTTTGTGCTTTTGCTGTCATAACACATTTCCAGGTCCAAGATCATTAAGATCTACTCTTTTGTTTCTTCTAAGAGTTTTATAGTTTTAGCTCCTACAGTTAGGTCATTTATCCATTTTGAGTTAATTTTTGTATGTGGTGTGAGGTAGGGGTGGGCATTTACAGAATGCCTTTCCTTCTGAGCACTGCTATTGCTGTATCCCATAAGTTTTGTTATGTTGTGTTTTCATTTTTATTCTTTTGAAAGTATTTTCTAGTTTCCCTTGTGATTTTTTCTTAGACTTCGCATCTATATTCATTAGGGATATTGGTGTGTATAGTTTTTATTGGAGGAGAGAGTATGGTTTCATGTTGGCATTAGGGTAATGTTGGTTTTAGAAAGTGACTTGGAAAGTGTCCTCTCCTGTTTTTTGGAATATACTGTTTAGAATTGGTCTTATTTTTTTCTTAAACATTTTGTGGACTTTGCCACTGAAACCGTTGAGTCTAGAGATTTCTTTTTTAGAGAAGTTTTTAAAATATGAGTTTAATTTTTAATAGTTGTAGGAACATGCAGATTATCTCTTCCACCTTGTGGGAAGATACTTGGTATGCAGTTTTTGAGAAATTGGTTTATCTCTTCTAAGATTTTGAATATATGTATAGTTTTTCATAATATACTCTTAATACCTTTGGGGCTTTTTTTCTTTGTTACTAATGTTGGTAATTTGTGTCTTCTTTCATATTTATAAATTTTATTGGTGTTTTCAAAGAACTAACTTGATTCCATTAATTTTTTTCTTTTTTCAGCTGTTTTAAGTTTTTTGATTTCCCCTGTTTGTTATCTGTCCTACTTTCTTTAGGCTTATTTTGCTCTTTCTCTAGTTTCTTAAGGTGAATATGAGATCATTTTTCTTTAATGGTAGGTAACCCACTCTAAGTACTGCTTTAGTTGCATCCTACAGATTCAGTATGTTTGGATTTAGGTTTACCAGTTTAGCAACTTATTTTCTGTTAGTTTTCCTTGTTTTTTTTTTTTTGATTATTATTATTAATTTCCTTTTTAAAATTTTCATTCTTTTTATAATTGCTGGATTACATTTGCTAGTATATTGTTAATTTTTTTTACATCTGTGTTTACAAGGGATGTTGGTATGTGTTTTTGATCTTCCTTTTTGATCCAAGGATTATTAAGAAGTGTATTGTTTAATATCCAAATGTTTGGAGATTTTTCTGTTTGTGTTTCAAGTTTAATTCTATTATGGTCAGAGAACATTGTATTCTTTTACACTTGTGAGGGTTTGTTTTGTGATTCAGAATATGATCTGTCTTGGCGAATGCTCCATGTGCTTTTAACAAGAACGTGTATTCTATTGTTGAGAAGAGTATTATGCAAATATAACTAGATCTAGTGGGTTGAAGATGTTCATTTCTTCTATATATTTACTAATTTTCTGTCTACTAGTTAAGACTACTACTACTTACTGAAAGAGGAGTGTTGAAATCAAGTATAATTGTGAATTTGTTTCTCCATTCATTTTCTGTGAGGCTTCACTTTATGTTCTTGGAAGTTTTGTTAGTAGGTGCATACGCATTAGGACACTTCTGTCTTCTTGGTGAATTAACCCTTTTATCATTGTGCAATGTCGCTTTTTCTTTACCTGTCACTATAGTTAAAGTGAGTTACTCATAGACACTGTATCGTTGGGTATTTGTTCATCCCTTCTGACAGTCTTTGTCTTTTAATTTGTATCTAGACCATTTGCATTTAATAATTATTGATATGTTTGGATTTAGGTTTACCAGTTTAGCAATTTGTTTAGATAGTTTCCTTTGTTTTTCATTACTCTGTTTGTCCTTTCCTTCCTTCTTTTGTGTTATTTGTATGTCTTTTTAGTATTTCATTTTAAATTCGTATAGTGTAGAGTTTTTCTTTAATCGTGTCTCTTTATATAGTTTCTTTAGGGATTGCTCTGGAGATTATAATATACATACTAAAGTTTTCACTGCTTAGAATAAAATTTTTTTTAATAAAAATTTTTTTGTTTTAGGGAGGCAACCCTTGGTTGACCTCACAGATTGCAAGGACCTTGTCAGTTTACAGTACCTTATTTTTCTATTTTTTTATGCCTATAGCACCTAGTCTTCCTAGGTGGTCTTCCATCCCTGCTTAGCCCCACCGTGCTTAGCTTCCGAGATCAGATGGGATCGGGCTTGTTCAGGGTAGTATGGCCGTAGACTAGAATAAATTCTTTATCCCCTTAAGTGGGTTATGGAAATGTTACTCTGCTATATAGATCTCTTTATCTTCCCGCTCTTTCTGTTACTGTTGTCTTGCATATTACATTTTCCTTCATTGAAAGCCCCATTAGGAAATATCAAATTTTCCTTTCAAATATTAAACATATTAAAAGAATGTAAGAGGAGAAGAATACTTACCCAGATATTCACCATTTCTATTATTCTTCATTCCTGCTCTTCTAAGTTTCCTTCTGGTATCATTTCTCTTCTTTGTGAAGAATTTCTTTTAGCAATTCTTTAAGAGCAGGTCTGTTGGTAGCAAATTCTCTTTGTTTTCTTTTACCTGAACATATCTTTGTTTTACTTCATTGCTGAAAGATATTTTCACTGGATATAGAATTTTAGGTTGACAGTTCTTTTTTTTCCCCAGCCCTTTAAAATGTGGTACTTTCCTTCTGGCTGTCATGCTTTTGGATGAGAAATCTGTAGTTGTCTGAACTGTTGTTCCTCTGCAGTTTATGGGTGATTTTTCTCTGCTTGCTTTTAAGATAATGTCTTTATCTTTAGTTTTCAACAGTTACTGGTGTATATTTCTGTGTATTTATCCATTTGGGGATTCACTGACCTTTCTGCATCTTAGTTTTGTGTTTTGTCAAATTTGGGGAGGTTTCCATCATTATTTCTTCAAATATTTTTTATTACTTTACTCTCCTCTTTTGAAAGTTCAGTGACAGAAATGTTAGACCTTATTGTTGTTGTCCCATAGAACCCCAAGGCTCTGTTTTTTAATTTCAGTCTTTTTTCTTTCTGCTGTTAAGATTGGATCATTTCAACTGATCAATCTACATGTTCACTGACAACTCTTCATTTTGCTGATGAGCCAATCCATTGAGTTTTAAAAATTCGATTATTGTAATTTTTAGTTCTAAAGTTCCTGTTGGTTCTCTTGCTTTGCAGAGACCCTCTAGTTTTCCATTGGCTTCAAGAGCATTTTTGATTGCTTGTGAAGCATTTTTATTATAGCTGTTTAAAGTTTTTGTCAGATAACTTCAACATCTGGGTTATTTGGGGGTTGGTGTCTTTGGGCTTTTCAGTGAGAATTGGGGGTTTTCCTCGTTCTTTGTATGCTGAGTAATTTTGAAATGTTCTCTGGACATTTTGAATATTATGTTAGAATCTGACTAGAGAATGACAGTCATATAGGTTCACAGTGAGGCATAGAAATACTCTTTGTAGTTCTTGTTTTTTGCTTTAACTGTGTTCAGGATAGCAAAAACTGACAGCGGCCTATTTGAAAGATAAACTAAAGTTTTTTTCTCCAGTGACTTTAGTGAAAAGGATGATCTCAATAGAGATTTGGAAGTAAAGAGAGCTACCTGTAAGGATGTCTGATACTAAGATTTCCTGGAACCTGGGAGCTATGTATATTTTTCAGGTAGGGCCTTTTACTGTTGATTAAGAACTCTCATAAATAGACTAAAGACATTAATGAGAAAATGCAGAAGTGCTTTTTTTTCAAGCTGTAATAATTTTAACATAATTTGAATATTATCTTTGAAATCTATTTTAAATTTTCTTAAAAGTTAATGTGAAATAAGCATGTATATCTTCATATCATAGCTCAGAGAAAAGGATATATTTTTGTTTATCACAATATATTCCTTAGGTATATAGAAGAAAGCACTGTTAACTTCATTTTTTTATTTGAACAACGTCACTTAAAAGTTTACTATAAGCAAAATAAAACTTTTAGCAGACATCAAAATAGCTTTAAATTCTCCATCAATATCATAACTTTCTTTGTGGCAGGTGTGTAATCTCTGTTAGTGAATATTATCCAAATACTCTGCATCTGATATTTTCTCCTACACTCTCATGACATGAAAAAGCCTTTGATTATCTGCCTTTTAATCTCTACTCAGATGTTCATCACGACCCTTCCATGCACAGATGTGGAGATTTACACACAATGATGATTACTGTTCTGTTTCCCCTTTTCTCTCTTCTCGTCGAATCTATTTAAATGAGATCTATTGACTATACCAAATTTTTGTAAAAGTTACCTTCTTGTGTTAAAAGTTTTTACTCCTTTTTGTAAAAAAAATACTTGATAACTTGATTATGGTTACTTGAATTGTAAAGATTGTTGCTGATCCAAAAATTATATTCCTTAAACAGCACGGGTCATTTTTGTTCATAGCACATTGAATAGAACTGGGCATGTTAGCATTCTGCATGATCAGAGTAGGAAAATTGGATACCTGTAGCATATGGATATTTCTTTGATGTGTTAATTTTTTAGTGTTGCTCAACTTGAGTCTTTTATATGGGCTTTCCAACCAATTTCAGAATTCATTGTGAAGCTTTCATTAGATGGGCATGTTTGTAGCCAGATACTTTCCTAGTCTTCATGTGATCTATAAGAAACATGTCCTTCTGGTGTTCTGTGCCATAGTGTAGAAATCAAGTTCTTCTTTTGCAAAAATGGTATTGGTCAATACAGAAACAACTCTATCTAGGTTAAGCAAAAAAGGGGAATTTATGGAAAATATACTAGAATAACTCACAGAACTGAAGATAGGGTTACAGTAATTAGTTAAGGCAGAATCATAGACTACCAGACACCAGTGGTATTCTGTTTTCCACCTTTCTTTGCTTGTTTCTAAATATTGTTCCCACTTTTCTATTGGAGATAAGCTTTCCCCCATGGTGGGGAGTATGGCTCCAGAATCATTTTCTTCCACTTACATAACTATAGTTGCATGTATATAGTTAAATAATACGTAATCACACATATGTAATCAAGAAAGCTACATTTCAGGAAAATTCCTGAGAAAGAATCTAATCGTTTATGACTGAAATCATGTGTCCACATGACCAGGCTAGTGTGATGCAGTTTGGTAAGTCCTCACTTAACCTCTTGATAGATTCTTGGAAACTGTGACTTTAAGCGAAACCACATATAATGAAACCAATTTTACCATAAGCTAATTGATATAAACGAGTTAAGTTTCTATTCGTATTTCTGGTCACAGAAACATCACTAAACTTCTAAAATAAAGACCCCATATTTTAATTTGGCAATTAGACATAGGACATCAGATCATTTCTGTTCATAACATTGAGTAGAACTAGACACATAGCCTTCTGTGTAATCAGAATAGGAAAACTGGATATGGCTAACAAGCACAAATGACTGCCATGGGAGGCTAATTTATCCAGAAATCCATATATACAAGAAAACTGCCTCCATTTCTAATGTTAAACATTGAAATAAATGAGAGCTATACAAATATTTAAGAATGATTCATAAAAAACAAGTAAGATAATTATTTTCCAGCCTGCTTATTTCAGTTCAAGGTCAAGGGTGGCCGGAGCCTGTCCTGGAAGCTCAGGGCACGAGATGGGAACCAACCCTGGACAGGACGCCCTTCCATCACAGGGTACACTCACATACATACCCACAGTCACTCAGATTGGAATATTTTAGACAGGCCAATTAACTTAGCATGCACATCTTTGGGATGTGGGAAGGAATAGATTACCCACAAAGACGTAGAGAATGTGCAGACTCCACACAGATAGTGGCCTCAGCTGGGAATCAATTATTTTTTTCTCATTAACATTATAAGCAACAACATTGAACAAAATGATATTGTTTTAGAACGTGATGTATGCAATTGGCCCATCTGGTATAACACGTCCTTGGTATGGTCATGAGGCAGTGTATATTATCAGAAGTCAGATGTTACAGAATTTTTATGGAACCTAATATATAGGGTGATAACAGACACCCTATATAAGTTAGATAGCTGATTTATTTCCTAATTTCTCCTTTCTCTCAGCATTAGACCAAATTTCAAGTTCTAAAGTTTCCTAGCCAAATGTTGGAATTTTAAAATATATCCTAGATTTCTTATGATTGTATTGTTCATTTCTTTATTAATCAACATAAGTAGCAATCAGTGTGTTTAAGACTTAGGTTTTTTGTTCACATTTTGGGCCTATAGCATGAGAAATAAACCTTTTTTGTTTTAAGCCGCAGAGTTTGGAGATTTGGATGGACCATAATGTCGCCTATCCTAGCTGGTACACCTTCTCTGAAAACTGCTCATTGATGGAACTTCTGCCATAGGCCTTTTAACATTTAATGATAATATTGGTAACTGATGATAGTGTTTTTAAGTATGTCTCAAGCAGTCTGCTAGTTAAATTCTTGCAGTTGCCCTGTGAGGAAAAAAAAAAAAAAACTATGATGGGGTAGGAACTTGCCTATGTATGGTCTGTCTCTTCTTTTCCCTATCTGCTTTTACTTCCTTGGTGATCTTTTTCGTTTTCATGTTTTTAAGTATCATCATTTTTCACTGTCATTTCCCCTGAATCGCAGATAATATTAATTCTAATAAGATGCACTGTTATTTTATATACCACCTCAGAATAGTCAGTTAACATACATAAATAATTTTTATTTCAGTGTGGAATCATATTACATATATATAGTCTTTCTGAAGGTATTTTAAAGTGGCAGTTATTTTCAACATATGGAATACCAATAACGCACATAGCTTAGTTTACTGACAGCAGTGTGAATAGCCTTGACCAAGTTGTACATGTGTGGGCTTTGACAAGTTCATCAAGTCCACCAACTGGACAACAGCAGTTTTTAAATGTCCTCAGTTGTAAGTTGCAAATGTAAATGTGAAAAAAAGTTCTTAGAATGAGTGAAAAACATGTTCTTGACTCTCAAATTTCTATCTCCTGCCCAGATCTCTTATTTAATTCCAGATGTGTATATCCAGCTCCTATTTAATGTCTGCACCCTGATCGTTTAATAGCCTTTCAGGGTATTTAAAATAAAGTCTAAATAATAAAATTTAATTTAAATTTAAACGTGCTGTGCCTTCCTCTCCTGCCGCCACTGTTCCTTTAGCAGTCTTTGGGGTCTTACATCCTTTGTCTCAGGTTAAAAACTCTAGTGTCAAAGATGACTCCTCTCTATTCAATTCATCAGCAAATCTTATTGACTCTACCTTTATAATATATCCAGGATCTGACACATCTTACCACATCTGACACATCTGACACATCTGCCAGTATCAACCTGGTAAAAGGTGCCATCATCTTCCATTTAACAGTCATTTCTCATCTGATTTCTTGGCACCTGTTCTTGTTCCCACTATGGTCAATTTTGAATATAGCAGCCATTTAAAACACCGAAGTGGTCATGCCACTTTCTTATTTTTAAAAAATGTCTTTATTGAGATATAGTTCATATATCATACAGATCCCCCATTTAAAGTGCAGTTCAATGGCTTTTGTATGTCTCACAGAGTTATGCAACAACTATCACCAGAATCAATTTTAGACTATTTTCATCACTCCAATAAAGGAACTCTACACTCCTTAGCCATCATCCCTCAAATCCTTTATTCTCCTCAGCCCTAAGCAACCACTAATCTAATTTCTCTATGGATTTCCCTATTCCAGACTTTTCATGTAAATGAAATCACACAATATGTGGTCCTTTGCTTCTTTCACTTAATACAATATTTTCAGGGTATGTTCATGTTGTAGCATGTTTCAGTCTTTTATTTTTATTGCCAAATATTTTCTCGAAAGAATAATACCACATTTTATTTATTCACATTTGATTTATTTATTAATAAGTAGCTAGGTTGTTTTCCCTTTTTGGTTATTATGCATAATGCTGCCATGAACATTCATGTGCAAATTTTTGTATGTACTGTTGTATGTCACAGTTCCTCTGACACGATCTATTAATTTTCTGTTGTGTAACAAACCACCCAAGGCTCAGTGCTTAAAACAACTACTGTGAATCTGTGAGCAGGATATTCTGGGGTGAGCTAAACTTGGCCAGGCTCTCTTATGTTTCTGTGACCAACTGGTGCTTCTCGGTAGGATGGCTGGTATAGGATGGCCTTGAATGGCACAACTTGGTTCTAGTAAGCTAACCCAAACGTGTTCTCATAGCAAGGCAGAGGTGTAAGAGCAGGCAAGTTCAGTTGTACAAGATGGCAAGAAGCAGCACATATTTACATTTCAAGTCTGTTTGGTTCGTGTTTGCTAACATTCTGTCGCCCAAAGCAGGTCACTTGGAGAAGCTCAGGATTCAGGATCAGAGTGGAAATAAACAACAAAGTGATAAGGCAGAGGTGTGTCTACAGGGAAGCCGTTAATTAGGGTCATGAATACCCTCAGCCCGTCATGCGTACCAGTTTTGGTCCTGCATTAATGCCTTTGGATTCGTTTCCACTCCAGTTCCCTCGTTTGCACGTGCGTGACACGCTCGCTCCCGCACTCCCTCAGGTCTCTGTTCATAAGACCTTCAAGCCTTACCACCCTACAGAATTAATAGCCACCTGCCTCCCTCCTGCTTTCCAGCTGTTTTTCTCTATAACTTTTTAATCACCATCTGACATATTTTGTATTCTATTTTTTAAAAAATGTTTGTTTTCCCTTAACTAGAATGTATGCTCCATGAGGTCAGAGACTTTGGTTTAATTCCACTATCTTCATTGCTTAGAACTCTGGTACATAGTAGACACTCATTAAATATTTGTTGACTGACGGAATTAATCTACATTGATTCACTTCTACTTAAATTCTAATTACTGTCTCAAAGTTTTCACCTGCCTCGTTATGGAGTGTGTGAAGTGTCAGCTGTTCTTGGTTAGAACACGTGATGTTGGAGGATTTCTTCTCATGAGCCACATTGGTTATTTTTTTTTAACCTGTTTCCTCATCTGTAAAATAAGGAATAATAATAATTCCAACCTCATTGAGTTGTTGGTAGAAGTGAGCAAGTTGAATATATAAAAAATATATAAATGGTGCCTGTTACAAAGTAAGCAGTATATAAAATTGGTACAATAATTATAGTTTAGTGTTCCTATCACCCACTTGTTATTAGAGTACATAGCAGAAAATGGAATTAGAAGCTGGAGAGGTCTTATAGTCATGGAGAACTTGAAAATCTTTGAGAACTCACAGTGTATTATTTTAGAAGGGGAAAAGCACATGAAGCAAATGAAATAGCCAGATATTTTTTTCCAATGTGTATGTGTGTATCCTTAAACCATTTAAATACCGTGAAATGCTCTTGGCAAAATATCATTCATTCATTTGGGGTTTACTAAAAAATGCCTAAAACTAGTGAACATACATTTTAACTCTGTCTTAAGAGTAAGAAATATCATTCTAGATACATTGGAGAGAAGATAATTCATTATTTATGCTGGATGTCTTAAGCGATAGGACTTAATTCTCTCATGGAACCCCAGTTTAGAAAGAATCTTGACTTAAGGTGGCTCCTACTCCTCTGACCTTACCTGTACCTTGTTACTTCTCTGACCTCAGTTGATTTCTCTTGAATGTGATTTCATCAATCTACTCTGAGCTTACCCAGAACATAGAGTTTTAAATATTTGCCTGCAGCCAGCACCTATAAACTAACTACCTGCTTCTGGCTAGTGTGCCTACTATGTGCTAGAACTAAGACAGTTATCAACGTGGTAGAAATCTCCACTTCACTGAGCTTACAGTCCTAATAGGCCATTATGCCCCAGTTATTTCCTTGTGACAGTGTTTTCCCACAAATCTTTGCTTCTAGTGTCGTAGGATGTGGTTCTGTGGAATGGTGCCCCAGAATTTTTGAGAACCAAGAGTGACTTGGGCTAGGAGGTTACAGTGAAAGAAGATCGTGACTAGTGGGGTTGTACCAAAAGGAAAGAAACGGAACATGTCGATAAGATGTGTAAAAGTATTTTCAACTGAAAGTCCTCGATCTGTACAGCTTCTAGTGTTTCACACGATATAGTTCTACATTTTCATTCAATTTTATCCCTAATTCAGACATTTCCATTCCATTCAGTTATATGTATATAGCCAAAATTTAATCTGTTTACTGACGACCCTTTTGAATAGTAGTGATGAGTCGTTGGATTTTTTTAAAGTTAAGTAAATTTAGTTGATGATTTTATGGACAGTTTAAAATAGTTTGTTTGGGGTGCTGTTTTGTTTGGGGGTTTTTCCCAGAATCCTAGAAACTTTCTGTTCTTAATTAGCCACAAAAATTTTTGCTTCTTATTCCATTTTAGTTGAATTTCTAAGTTTAACTCAAAGCCAGGATATTTTCTGTTTATTGATTTCATGCATACCACTTCCCCATTTTTATTTCTCACTCTCTACCTCACCAAAGCAATTATGGAACCATGATCAAACTCTTAAATCTTCAAGCTCTTCCTTGACTGTAAATGAGTTCCAGAAACCTGCCTGGCCCCTGATTATAGCACTTCTTCAGCCTTCGTCACTGAAACTGTCTCTTCACAACCCAAAGACCTCAAAACCAAGATGTTAGTAAGGGATGACTATAAGAATTACTAATATCCCTGATTCTGTAACTCTCTCTCCCCTTTCATTTTATGGGCCCGACAAAATGCCACCTGCCTACCATCCGTGCCTGCGCTCAGGCAGTTGAATGTACCACTTTAGATTTATGCCTAAACCTCAGCAGGGCTTCAGCAATGTCTGGCAGTGCTGCTCCTTCTTCCCTTTCCCCATTCAAACCACATTTCCACTCATGGCAAACTTCTCCCACCTCCCACTCTCATCTGTGGACTTCACCTCAAACTTTATTGAGAAATTAGATGCAGCTCTCTTCTCACCACCAAATCTACAGACCCGTCTGCATTGGTCTTCGTGTTCTCTGTCTTCCATTCACTTTTTATCAGACCTCACATGACCATCTGATTCCTCTTCTTGTGACTCAGATTCCATCTTGTCTTACTGTTTCTAGAGCGTCTTTCCTACAGTTACCATCTCTCTTCCACATCGTCAGTTTCTGAATGTTTTCAGACCTGCGATTCTATAGAAGTAAATTTTTGAGAACTTACATGTCCAGAAGGCTTTTGTTAACCCTCATGCTTGGTTAGTAGTTTGCCTGTGTATAAAATTCCAGGTGCAGAACCATTTTGTTCAGGATAATGGAGGTATTACTCCACTGTCTTTTCTTTTTTAACATCTTTATTAAGATATAATTCATATACCATAGTATGCACCCATTTAAAGGATACACTTCAGTGGTTTTTAATATATCCACAGATTTGTGCATCCATCACCACAATCCATTGTAGAATTTTTTTATCACCCCCAAACCCCCCCCCCCAGATACTTGCTCCCTGTTTCCACACCCCTCCCTGCCAAGTCTTAGGCAATAAGTAATCTACTTTCTGTCTTCATTCTCTCTCATTGTTGCCGATGAAAACCTGATGTCAGGTTAATTCTAACTATTTTATCAGTAACTTTTAGAGTTTTCTTTCTAATTTTGAATTCCTGAAATTTAATTATGGAAACTAAGATGTATTCAGATGAGTCTTTCTTTTACTCATTTACCTTAGCCCTCACTAAGCCCTTTCAGTCAAATACTGATGATGTTTTTCCTTAGATCAAAATAGTTTTAAAATTTATTTCTTCAATTTTATTCATTTGTATTTCTTATTAAATGAATTTTGAACCTCCCAGATATGTCCTTAATGTCTCACCTTTTTACTTGTATTATCCATCTCTGTTTTTGGGTTTTAATTTTGCTCTACTTTCTAGGAACTTTTTAAAACTTTATATTCCAAATTACTACTATGGTCTTTACCAGTGCTCATTCTGTTACTTACCTTCTAAATTTTTTTTCCCAATAATCTGTTTTCTCCTTGCCCATTCAGTCTTTCTGTTTGTTCATTGTGATCTTGCTTTTTCCTCTTGTTGGATTTTCACAGTGTCTTGTGATGCTTTTTTTTTTATTGAGATATAATTGGCCTATAGCATTATATTTTCAGGTGTATAATGCAACGATGTAATGAGAAATGGTCACTACAATACGTCTGGTTAACATCCATCACCACACAGTTACAAATTTTTTTCTTGTGATAAGAGCTTTTAAGATCTGCCCTCTTAGCAACTTTCGAATATACAAAACAGTATTATTAACGGTTGTCACCATGCTGTGTCTTTTGATTCTTAACTGTCTATTCATATTCATGAATAAAGGACTAAGTTGATTACAGTACAGCTTTACAGTTATACAGATCTAGACTTCTTTTCTAAAAGGAAAATCTGAATGTGGGTTCTATAAAAGTCTTTGTGTTCATAGGCTGGTGTCTTCTAGGGCAAAGGGATTGAAGTAGACAGGTTTAGGGCCACCCCAATTGCAAAAGTAAGGACAGCTTTAGTATGGAAGAAACTAACCAGCTCACCACTCAATTTCCTTCTTCATTTCTTCCTCCCTTCCTTTTTTCAAGCATATAGAAAAGTATAGAGAATAATATAATGACCATTCATGTACCTATTACCCAACTTGTTGAATTGTGTCTTCTATTATATTTGTTCAGATTTTTTTTTAAACAGATAAAAAAATATGGACACAGATAAAGTACCTTGTAAATAATAAGAGATAACAAATCTTATCATTAAATCTATTTCCTGCCCCCTCTCTCTCTCTGTTCGGAGGTAACCATTATTCTGTCTGAATTTAGTGTTTATCATACTCATGCATGTTTCTGTATTTTTGCCCTGGGTTTATATCCATAAACAAAATCAGTGCATGTTTTAAAGTGGTATATATCTTGGAACTTGCTTTTTTCACTCAATATTTTGTTTTTGAGATATATACATGTTGACATATACTTAACAGCTGTACATGGTTGCCAACTCTTGATTTCATTAGAACAAAATTTTTTGCCAGTCTCATGGGTGTGAAATGGTTTTTCATACTGATTTGCCTTTTTTTGATCATTAATGAGGTCATTTCATTTTTTCACATGTTTATTAGATATTCTGAATTTTCTTTAGTGAACTCCTGTTCATAAATCCTTTGCCCACTTTTCTTTTGGATTATTTTACCTTTTCCTAAAGGATAGCCAGTTACCTCAGCATTACTCATTATATAGTCTGTCCTGACCCCACTAAATTATAATGCCAACACAGACCATATGCCATGTGTAAAAATACCTACACCTCCATGTCAGTCCCTTTGCCCCATTTCTCTATCCCTGTACTATGCGATTGCTTTATGTCTTGCTGTCTGGTAACATCAGTCCTACCCTCCTTATTATTCAAAATAGTTAAAAGGCTATCAGTTTACAGTGCTTCCATGAGAATACTGAAATCAGTATGTCAGATTCTATGGGAAGAAATCTCTCCGGATTTTGTTTATTGCGCTGCACTGAGTTATTTGGGAAAAATTGAGATCGTTATGATATAGAGTCTACATGTAAAAGCATTTTCTGTTTGCCTTCTAGATTGACTAATTCTTTTATCTCTTTTGTGGTTTTTTTTTTTAAATCTATTTTTCTCTGCATTTTAGCTAATGTTCTCTGAATCAGCTTCTAGTGCTTTAACTCTCTTGAGCTCTAATCTGTTACTTCAACTGAGGCTTTATTTTGATGACTGTATGATTCAAAATTCAGGCCTTTATGATTTCTTCATGCTTCTTTTTTATGTGTGTTGTCTTTAAACTTGTATATCTTCTAGAGTTATCTCAGTGGAAACTTCTTATATTTTGGTATAAAATGTATTACCTTTGATTCCTCTGTCAAGGTGATTATATTTGTTTTCTATTTTAAAGGAATTATTCCTTTACTGAATGACTCTCTAGCCTCCTTGCTTTCAGTACCATGATTCTTTTAATAATTTTCTTGAAAATTTAAGACCATGTCTCTATATTTGTTATTGTCATCATCATCATTTATGTTTTGGCATCTATTACCCTAGTCCTGTAATTTCTTTTTTTGAGTTATTAAGAATTGTGTAACTGGATTTATAATGAATGACTATGGCATTAAATTCTGTATATAGTTTAAATCACATTTAAGAGTTTGTCTATCCTTACAGATTGGATTATATTATGGTTTTATTTTTTTGTGTGTTTATAAAGTTTGGCATCTAGATTTTGCTAGCTTCATAAAATGAGTTTAAAAGATTTGTAATATACAGTCACCTATTAATCATTGCTAATGCATTTTCTTTAAAGTTTTGATAGAAACCAATCATATAATCATCTGGACCTGATACCTTTTTGTTGGGAGGAGGGGAACCAGTGGCTCTAGTTGTTTGTGCCATTGCTGCCCTTCCGTTCCTTCCATAGCAGTTTGTCTGCATTTATGTTTTAACATAGGCATCTTCTGAGCTAGGCTTTTAAACTTATTTTGACCTTTTTTTGGAGAGGGAATTTTGCCATTTGTAACATCACCAGAAAGGCACTTCAGAACTGTGTTATTGAAGCATTGTTTGAAGTTGAGAAAAATGGAGTAATTTAAATGTCCTCTAGTAAGGAAATTATTAAATAAGCCAGGGCTCCTCAAACCCCTTTGCTCATTCATTCCCCCCTTATACATCTTTAAATTTTCTCACTTTTTTTTCATTATAATTTTAAGTAGTTTAAAAGGCTATAATTTCTACTGTGTATTATATGTATGTTAAAAATTTTTAGTCACACATTAAAATTGAAGATTTAGATCATTATTAGAGTAATCTACCACATAACTTTGCAAAGCAAGTTCTCAGACCACTCATAAATTGGACTCATTTTCATCAAGGAAAAAAAAAACAAAACTCTTTAGTATCTTAGAATAAACATGTAATATGCACAGGTATTACAACCCCCAGGCTTCTGAATTTTAGACTGGCTGGATGAATGGATAAGGCTTGGAACCTTGCCAGGATCATCACTGATAGAGTAAGATCTTGCTCTGAATTTTTCCCTGCTTTTCTCTCAAGAGATTTTTCCTCTCGTTTGCTAAGTACCTTAGAGTTTATACGTCTCAAAACAGTGCATCCTTAGTAGTCTTAGAGACAGTTAAGAACATTGCTTTTCTTTTATAAAATGGAGATTTAAAAAGTGGTGATTTTAAGAAGAGAGGAAGAAAGGAGAACAAGTTCTCAAGCAGATAATTAGGAAGAGTACAAATAGATGTTGAGGATCTGGAAATCGAATCTCCCAAAAGTATTCATGTCCTCCTAACTTAGGTTACCATTGAAGTTTGAAGATCATTGACATAAGCAGTGTCATAACAATATTATGAAATGAATGTGTCTATACTTAATACCACTATTTAAAAGGACGCTTATATAACTATTTTTTAAAAAAGTAAAATACATACAATGGTACATGTTGTTCAGTGAAAAAAGCAAGTGTTAAAAATTTATATATAATATTTATATGTGTCTATATATTTAATGAATGTATGTTTATGTTTTTTACTTGAGTAGAAAGGAGATGTGGAAGGGTGCATACCAAACTGTAAATAGCACTTACCCTTTTGGCACAGGGCCCAGGAATGTGGGGAAGGTGAAAAGAGATTTTCATAGTTTCTTCTGAATACTCGTCTCTTATTTTAAACTTCTTATAAGTCAAAGAATATATTACTAGTGTCAAAATTTTTAAATGCTTAAGGGGGAAAAAAAGCTATACTAAATGATCTATCTCGAAAGTCTCTAAATTTCAAGGAATGCTGGCAATTACTGCAATATTTTAATAGAAATGTTAAAATATTTTAAATTCCTGTCCTAAATGCTTTTTTTTATTTTAATTGTTTTAAAATATTTTTTAGGTGTGGAATATCAAACAAATGATAAAGCTGACACAGGAACATATAGAGGCCCTATTGGACAAATTCGGTGGGGAGCATAACCCACCGTCAATATACCTGGAGGTAAGCTTTTGAGTAGTATATCTGTAGTAATTTTAAAAAGAAAAAAAAATGAACTTATAAAAAGCATTTGTACTGATGATATTGATTATCTTAGTGGGTGGGATTAGAAATAGATAATGGGAAGAGAGAATTAGCTTTGTCTTTATTATGCTTCATAATCATGTTTCGCTTGTTAAAATAAATATGTAGTATTTTGTAATTTGGAGAATGTCAGGACTAAAGAAAAAGTCATACATAAACTTCAAAATGTTACTCTGGTAAAATAAAACTTATTAAAAAAAGAGAAGAAAGCATTCTGTTGTGGAGGTCATCAAACTAGTTACCATATTAGAAAATGGGGAGAATTTTGTAAGATATCTTTTTTCCAGAACAGATCTCCCCAAACTGGTTTTTGCTTCTTTATAAGCAAAATTTACAGTATTTAAATAGCAGAAAATTGCTTAGCTTTGCTGTTTAATAGTGCTTCAAGGCTTTTCTATTAAGCCTTGAGAATCATTGTAAATTTATAGTTAGTCATTGTCCTTAATCCTGTGAGGTAGTAGTTACTATTATAATCACAGATAAGCTGTCTTGGCATTAGTTTCCTTATGTAAGTCACTCAGGTTCCACAGCAAGCGTGCTGTTGTGGAATCTAGATAGTCAGGCTGCACAGCCTACACTGCTCACCACTCTGCTGTCCCACCTGTCCCTATAAAAGCGGGCTCCAGCTGTAATCACTAGTCATACAGGGGTAAAGCCCTAAATTACAAATGATCAGCTTTACCATTTGCCTTCAAATGCCGGAGATTTTTAGGCATGGATTGACAGATTCCTAAACTAAATTTCTAATTTAGTAATCTAATTGCTTTTAAAGGGCAAGTGAAATCTTCAGTATTTCATAAGAAAGTAAGTTTGTATTTCCAAAATAAACTTGGAGGTCTGGAAATAATTGCCGATAAACTATGATCTTCTTCCTATGGCTATCCCAGAGCACACTGCCAGTTACTGAGAGTGCTAGTACTAAAATTTATACCCTGATTACTAGTTGATGTACTTCCTAATATCTATGCTGTCTGTTTTACTTGTCTGTCTGAGGACAAGCAGGGGAATCATAAAGGGGGCAAATGGTGCTGGAGAAAATAGTAATTCTTTGTTAATCAGTATTCGCCAACCATTTCTCTGTCTTGGTAGACTTTCCCCACCCTCAGATGGAATGTATTTGTATCAATGACTATGTCTCACTGTAGAAGGGATTCACTGCCCCCTCTACACACACAGTCTTGAGGCTTTTGGTTTTCAAATTACATCTAACTAGGACGTTATACAGCAGACCATACCTCATAAATTATATTGTTAGTGTGTAGATTCCTATTCTCGGGACGAACACATCATTTCTCTGTAGAAGGCAGTATAATATAGTGGTTGAGATGAACTGTAGAGTCACACAGACCCTGTGTTTGAATCCTGGCTGTGCCTTTGTCTGCAGACAGGTTACCTCACCCTATACCTCACCACATTGGTAAAATGGGAATAATATCACACATGGGGTAATTTAAGGATTGAGTTTATAAGTACGAAATAGCATACTTCCTGATATACATTAAATGCTCCATAAATCTTTGATTCATTAATTCAACAGATATTTATTGAGTGCCTGCTAACATTTATACTTTTCTAGCTTCTGTCAATATAGCAATTAAACAACAACAACAAAAACTCTACTTTCAAGCAGCTTGCATTTTAATCAGGGGAGGGGGTTATAGACAATAAACATAAATGAGTTAAAGCATTGAACTTACCGGTGTTTGATATATTATTAAGAGGAACCGATTGCGATTACAGTACTCTTCGCTGGAAAAAGTTGACCAGGCCCAGGGGAAAGACCTGTGGGTACTGATATTTGAAGGCCTCCAGTGAAAGACCAACCGTATTGATTACCCACTGAGACCCACCATTGTTCTTTCCGTCTTAATGAATTTGCCTAAACTAGGAACTTCATATAAGTGGGAAAATATCTGGCTTTTTGTGATTGGCTTGTTTCACGTGTGTCAGAATTTTCTATTTAACATTGAGTAATAGCCATATGCATGTAGATAGCACATTTTGTTTATCCTTCCATTTATTGACCATAAATGTAAGGCTTTATTTCTGGACCCTCAATTCCACTGTGTTATTCTGTGTGTGTGCTCTTATTCCAGTACCGCATGTCTTGACTACTGCAGCTTTATAGTCACTTTTAAAATCAGGAAATGTGAATCCTCCAATTTTGTCCTTCTTTTGCAAGATTGTTTTGGTTATTTTGAGTCCTTTGCACTTTCATATGAATTTTAAAATCATCTTGTCCATTTTTGCAAAAAAAAAAAAACCAATTGGGATTTTGATAAGGATTGCATTGAATCTATAGATAAATTTGGGTAGTCATCTTAATAATCCTAAATGTTATTAGATTTTTTTTTAGCTCAAAAATAAATGACATGATCTGTGACCTCAATTTATAGTTTAGTAGGTCATGTAAGAACTCAGCTAAGTAATATAGTAATAACATAATAACCACAACAAGAATTACTAGTACTACTTATAACTGCTAATAAAAATATTTATTGGGTTTTCGCTGTGTATATGCATAGGGGTGTTGGAGGTTCCAATTTGAGATCTTGTCATCATTTGGAACTATTTTGTAAAAGACGGTAGTATAATTCTGGATCTTGAAGGTAGGGTTGAAATAAATGGCTTTAAAGATATGAGGTTTTGAGAATTAAGGCAAGAGTTAAAAGAGTAATCATCAAACACACTGAATGCAGCGAGGATAATGGGGTGAAATGAGCCAAGCAGGGTACAAAACAAGATAGGCAAGTGCCATGGTCGACTGGAGCTGCGACAGTGGAGAGGTAGAATAAGTAAATATTTTGTATTTAAGAAAAGGAAGAGCTACTGATAAATGCAGTGGAATAATAGTTTGCAATCACGATGGAAAGAACAATGTATTTTCAAAAATTAAGGCTAACATTTGGTAAATAACATTCAGAAAATGTATTGTTTACATATATTACTTTTCTACGGCTAACTTTGTATAGCAAATGTGCTACTCAGATGACAGCGAATAGGAATATTTGATCTTAGAAAGGAGGAACTATTTTCTCCCAGATGGCATGTATATAGCCTTCAAAGGGTAGGAATTGTGTCAGTCTTTATTTTTTTAAACTGAGCCCCAAACAGTGCCAGACACATGTATGTCCAATATATATTCATTGAACGATTTAAGGCTCAGTAAGTAAATTATATTGAAAGAGATGCCCTTAAGTTAGCCTTTGGAACGGAAAGTTTAATAGAAATGCAGCTCAGAAATATTTGAATTGATTTGGTGGTTATGTCCTGAAATGCTGTGAAACATTTCAGAGTATGGGTAGGGGAACTAATCAGTTGTAAAGGAAAGGGCATTTTGATGTAGTTTAGGCTCTTTACCTCAGTAGCTCATTTTAATATTTTCTTTCCCCCTCCCCCACTCCCAATTATATGGTAAGATCTAGCATACCAGGTGTAGTGCCTTTTTTGAAATGAAGTTTTTCCTTCATTCCCCTCTACCTTTGATAATTCTTCCTTGCCTATACAATGAAGTTCATGCTTTATAGCCTAGTATGTACACTTTCTACAGTCTGGTCCCTTAATCCACTTTTTCAATCTTATTATTTCCCTGTGTTCCTATTCTTCATTTAAATTTCACAAATATATATTGATCTCTTACTATGTCCCAGGTATTATATGATATTAAGCTATATCGGTCTGTAGTTTTTCCTCTGTGTTTAAATTTTTCTGCTTCTTTATTTTGATATGTAGATTATCCTTTACACAGTACTCTCTTCTCCCCACTTAATTTCATCTACCTAAATGCTAATCTTTTAAGGCCTTCCTCTGTGCTCATTCTCGTATCAATAATGTTCTTTATTTCTCATATACAGCACTTGCACAAGTAAAAATACATTCATCTGCTTTTCTGCAGCCCAGTCATGAACTCCGTGAGCAGTAGGAAATGTCATTTCCACATATTTTATTCTCCCTTGTAGCATCTGGGGAGAAGTGGTAGACCATGGTGTGGGGGGAGGGTTATTACCACTGCCTTATAGAACTATGCACATATATGTTTCAATTCATTTCATCTCTTTCAATGTCATTCTGTTTTCAGCATTCTTCCTACTTTTAGTATATATTTTATGTGGTCATTTGACTTTATAGCCTTAGTCAAAGGAAACTTCTAGAAAGATATACCCTGATGGACAATGGTCCCAGAATTTCTTGATTGCAGGGTCTAAGCCACCTTTTCAAATAAAACCTTATTCTCTGAGCAGTATTTGAGAGGCAAGGAGGTCGTCAGAGATCCATAGTAAGGAGAATAAAGTATTTTAACTAGTAGCTATTTCAGAAAGAATATGGCAGTTATACATCTTCTAAGCCCTACTGAGAAAGTTTTGGTGATAATGGCAAGATCTGGCTCTGTGTACCTGAGTCTCTCTAATACCTCATCTCTTTTTCAAAAGAGAGGTATTTCAAAAAAGTAAATCTTTTTTGTACTTTGGGGGAGGGTAATGAAACTTTATGTGCCTATATCATTTTGGGAAAAAATACATTTTTAATGGAAGAGGTATTTATCCTTGATGTAGTATAATATTTTATGTTAGATATGTGATTTGGAAGGTAAATTGGGATTTGACCAGAAAATTGCAAATACATCTTATTTTATTATTAGTCATGGATATTCTAGATATCTCTTATTTATACATATCAGGTTCTCAATGTAACGTAGTGTCATAACAAAAGATTTATCAGTTTAAAGGTAAAAATATTCATTTACAGTACTTCTGGCACTTTGTAATTTACAGCTTAAAACCCTGTTAGCTAGATTATAAAGAGATTATAAATAAGGGCTTAAATTTTATATTTCCTTTTGTTACTTTCGGGAAGGAAAAAGTCCAGATTCAATGTAAGTCTACTTTATTTTATAGGCCTATGAAGAATACACCAGCAAGCTAGATGCCCTCCAACAAAGAGAACAACAGTTATTGGAATCCCTGGGGAATGGAACTGATTTTTCTGTTTCTAGCTCTGCATCAACGGACACCGTTACATCCTCTTCCTCTTCTAGCCTTTCAGTGCTACCTTCATCTCTTTCAGTTTTTCAAAATCCCACAGATATGTCACGGAGCAACCCTAAATCACCACAAAAACCTATTGTTAGAGTCTTCCTGCCCAACAAACAGAGGACAGTGGTGAGTCAACTTGTAATATTATCATTGCCTTTTCTGTGTATTTTTCATAAAGACCAGTTGTTGAAAATGAAATATCCATACTCAGCAGTCATGCATATTTAAGTATCCATTTCAAACGAGAGTGGAAAAGACATAATTATTTGGTACCAAAGTGTTAATTCTAACAAATAGTATTGTTTTTAGTGTCAGATTTGACATTTAAACTTGTCTGTCACACTTGAACCACACTCAAGTCTGAGTACTAGTTCAGAGTCAATCAGAAATTTAAGACTTGTGCTTGTTTGTTGTCCAACATATATCAGGTAATAGTCACCGTTCACACTTGAGAAATCCCTATTTGGATTTATTATTAAATGTAGAATTTTTATTGTGCCTGATATTTTTCCTCTTGTTTACATAATTTTTGATTGTTGATCATTAGTATTGGCATTGGAACAGAGTTCTTTGTAAGTAACATTTAAGCAGAGAAACCTGCAGAATTATTATGGATGGCCCATAGTCCTAACATGCAATAAATACTGTCAGTAGACTTAGTAATAATGCACCTGCATACATCACTACTTTTTATAAGGTACATGATTGCTTTTGATAGTAATAATAATAAAAAAAAATTTCATTTCCAAATGCAACTGAACTCAAAGTAGTTCTTAATTTTTTTCCTCAGACAGCATCAGTAGTAATGCTGGTTCTTTGTGGAAAAAGTTTGCTCACCTGCGCTATAGTGACCTCCAGTGGGGTCAGTTTGTCATCCTATGCAGCAAATGGATGTGAGAGTCCATGTGTGGAAATACAAGAGCAGGCCTTTGGCTAGTGTCGTGGGGGTAGTCGGAATTCAGATCTTCACATAAAGCTGAGCCTTTGAAGAACTTTGCCTTCAGTGAACATGTGAACTAAAAGAAAATGTGTTTATCAGCATACATAAGTAACTATGAAACTTGTCTGTCTTTGCCAGGGCTCCAGATAAAATTTTAAAATTTCACTGTGAACTCTTTAACTATAGACCCAGTCACACCATAGTGGGAGGTTCATATTTATACTACCTGCATTGTTCATGAACCCGCAACACAAGAAATTAACATAACTACAGGTCCTAGAGTGGTAATAGCACTCAGGCACAGGGCAAAAGCAAATGCATACCCTGCCCAGCCCATCTGGATCTCATGGAATTCACAGAGACTGGCCTACTGACTAGTTCAAAATCCCAATTTATAAAATATACAAGGAAACAGTCTACTATTAGTGAGTTAGGAGATTTAGAAACAGCTAGATTAGACTCCTGAGAAGGAACCAAATAGAACTTTTAGGTCTTCAGATTTAAAACTCTGTGGATGACAGTTATCTATGAAATATTCTTGCTCAAAATGATTGTAAGTTAAATGTCAAGTTTCTGGACCTTCTGTGTTACAAAAGAAATGCAGTAGGTAGAGGGAAAAGTTAAGCACCATGAGGAAACAATTAGACAAATTCAGAATGTGGATATTTTGTAAGATACATGGCCTGGACTCAGTGCCATGGAGGATAAAAAGTTTGGGGATTATTCTACACCAAGACTAAAAAGACATAACAACCAAATTCAGTCTGTGATCCTGGTTTGGGAATAGGACGGAAGAGCAATAAAAGACGTTCTCGAGATTGAAAAATTTTGAATGTTAACTGAGTATTAGATGTTATTATGCAATTATCAATTTTAAAAGTGATAATAGTTATATAGGAAAATATCTTTCTTCTTAGGAAATACACACTTAAGTGTTATGCCTACAACTTTTTCCTGCTCTTTTTGAAATATAATTTAAAGTATACAAATTTCAAGACTACACATCAGGGACGTTCTACAGATGTAACTGCCGTGCAGATCAAAATATAGGACATTTCTAATGCTCGAGAGGATTCGCTAGTGTCCGTCCTGTTCTCAGAAGAACCAATTTCTGACGTCTATCTCCAGTTAGAACTTACTGTCACATGGTATGCTGGAAAACAAAATTTATAAAAATATGTAAATATATAAATTATATAAATATTAAAATACATCCATAAAATATATAAATACGAAAAAATAAAAATTTTGGAATCTAAGAGAGAATTTGGATGTGAATTCTATTATTCCTTCAAATTTTCATATGTTTGAAATTTTTCATAATAGAGCTGGAAAAATTCAAACAACAGAATAAAGGAAAACTAGAAAGTACAAAAGAAACAGTTGTCACTAGAGAAAAAAGCTGTTGAACATATTGATACTGATTGGAGAAAGTGCCAAAGTGACTTTAAAAAATCTCAATATGTCAAGCTAATCAGCATATTACAGCTGTGTTAAAATGCTTTATAAAAATTAAAATCTTTTATTTATTTTTAAAATTCAATAGATGAGGTAAAAGTGGATTAAACCAAAAATGAGTGAAGGGAGGATTAGTGAACTCTGGAAAGCAAAGAACAAGAGTTATAGAAAATATAAGCAAGTTTAAATGGTATGAAGGATGTGATGAACAGTTTCTTTATATGCCTCAAAAAGGAGTTCTAGAAAGTGAGAATAAAAAATTCAAAGAAATGATGGCGAACATTTATGAAAGACATGAATGAAAAGATTTGGGAAACACAAGCCCTAGGTTAGATAAGTAAATTTGAATCCATAGTTAATAGATGTAACAAAATAAAAGAATATTATTTTTAAAGTACTTAGGAAATAAATTATCTATAAAAGAATTTCGATTATCAAAACATTTTTTGTAGCATCTATAAAAGCAAGAAGACAATAGAATAATATACACAAAGTGCTGAGAGATGACCGTAAGTCACTTAGCTAAACTATGAGTTTAACTAGCTAGGTAAACTACTAGTGAAGTCACTAAAAGGCCTTTTCAGGTGAGGAGTTCGCCTTTCCCAGATTCCACTTGAAGAGATTACCCAAAAATTACTTTAAGAAGGAAATTTAACACAGAGGCAGGAATGGAAAGTAGGTTAATGCTATTAAACCTAAAACTACAAGATTTGTAGAAGAAAACATAGGATACAATTTTTGGCAATAATTTATTAAATATGACACCAATAAGAGACTACATAAAGAACATACAGTAGTCCCCTCTTATCCAAGGGGGATACGTTCCAAGACTCTAGGTGAATGTTGATAACCTTTACTTTATAAATTAGATACAGTAAGTGATTAACAATAATAACTAATAATAAATAGAACATGATAATATAGTATAATAAAAGTTATATGAATGTGGTCTATCTCAAAACATCTTACTGTATTGTACTCATCCTTGTAATGCGAAATGATACATTGCCTACATGATGCAATAAATGAGCTGAATGATGTAGATATTGTGACATAGTATTAGGCTACTGTAAGAGTTACCTGAACACAAGTACTGTGGTACCATGACCATAGATTTGATAACCAAGACAGCTACTAAGTGACTAACAGGCAGGTAGTGAAAACATGGTGGATATGCTGGTGAAGGGCTGGTTCATGTCCCAGACGGTGGAGTAGAAAGACACAAGATACCTCACCACTCAAAGTAGCACATAATTTTGAACTGATAAATTGTTTATTTCTGGAATTTTCCATTTAATATTTTCAGATCACAGTTGACCGTGGGTAACTGAAACCACCAAAAAAGTAAAACCACAAGTGATATTGATAAACTGGAATTCATAAAAATTAAAAACTTCTGCTCTTCAAAAGACAGTGTTAAGAGATTAAAAAGACACACTACAGGATGACTGATAATCTTTGTAAAAATATATATCTGATCAAGAACATGTATCCAGAATATATAAAAACTTCATACAACTCAGTAACAAAAACATAACTCAGCAAATGGGCAGAAAATTTGAATGGTAATTTTACCAAAGAAGATGATACATAGATGGCAGATAAACACGTGAGAAGATGCTCAATGTCATAAGTCATTAGGGAAATGCAGATTAGAGGCTCAGGGTACCACCACACATCTACTAGAATGGCTAAAATGACTGGTATGTATCAACTATTGACAAGGTTGTGGAATAACTGATTTTTCATACACTACTGGCTGAAATGTATGGTGGTACAACCACTTTGAAAAACAATTTGGCAGTTTTCGTTGATGAAATCCTTTTCAAAGTCCCAAAAACAGTTTTTTTTTTCAGGAATAGAAAAATCCATCTTGAAATTCATGTAGAATCTCAAAGAATATGGAATAGCCAAACATTCTTGAAAAAGAACAAAGTTGGAGGTCTCACGCTTCCTGATTTCAAAGCTGCAGTAACCAAGTCATTGTGATAGTGGCATAGACAGACATAGACCAATGAAATAGAATAGAGAGTCTAGAAATAAATTCTCAACATATATGGTTAAAGGATCTTTCGTGAGGGTACCAGGAACACTCAGTGAGGGAAAAGACTGCCTGTTCCACAGTGGTGCTGGGAAAACTGGATATGCACATGCAAAAGATGAAGATGGACTCTTGCCTTATACCATATACAAAGCTGTTTTAAATGGATCAAAGACGTAAGTGTAGGAGCTAAAACTGTAAAACTGTTAGAAGAAAACAGAGGGAAGGCTTTACAACATTGGATTTGGCAATGGTTTCTTGAATATGACAGCAAAATCACAGAAAACATAAAAATAGAGAAATTGGATTACATCAAAATAACAGACTTATGTGAATCAAATAATGCAATGAAAAGAAAAATAACCTATGGAATGGAAGAAAATATTTACAAATCATGTTTAATAAGGCATTAATATTCAGAATATATTTTAAGAAACACTTAGAACTCATCAACAGCAAAAAACCCCCAAACAACCCAATTAAAAAATGTGCAAAGGACTTGAATAGATACATCTCCAAAGAAGGTATACAAATGGCCAACAAACATGGAAAGATGTTCAACATCACTAATCACTACGAACATACAGATCAAAGCCATAATGAGATACTACCTTACACCCATTAGAATGGCTACTATCGTAAAAGAAAGAATAACGTGTTGGCATCCTTGTGCGTTGCTGGTGGAAATGTAAAATGATGTGCCCACTATGGAAAACAGTATGGCATTTTCTCAATAAACTAAAAATAGAATTGCCTTATGCTCCAGCAATTCTACTTCTGGATAAATACCCAAACGAATTGAAGGTGGTAGTCTCAAAGAGATTATTTGTACCCTTATTTCTAGAAGCATTATTCACAATAATCAAAATGTAGAATTAACCCAAGAGTCCATCAGCAGACACATAGATAAACAAAATGTGGTATATACATACAATGGAATATTATTCAGCTTTAAAAAGAAGGAAAGTCTGACACATTCTACAGCAATGATAAATGTTTATGCTAAGTGAAATAAGCCAATCACACACACACACACAAAATAATACGTGATTCTATTTATATGAGATATCGAGAGTAGTAAAATTCACAGAGACAGAAAAATAGAATGATAGTTGTCAGGGCCTGGGGAAAGGGGAGATGAGTTGTTTAATGGGTATAGAGTTTCAGTTTTGCAAGATGAAGAGCATTCTGGAGATTGGTTGCAAAAAAATATGAATGTACTTAACACAGCTAACTACATTTAAAAATGGTTACAATGTTAACTTTTGTTACGTGTATTTTACCATAATTTAAAAAAAAAAACAGTTTGGCAATTTTATAAAAAGTTAAATGTATACCCAGCACACGATTCAGCCATATTCTACTCCTAGGTATTTACCCAAGAGGAAAGAAAACATATGCCTGTACAAAGATTTGTGCAAAAATGTCCTTAGCTGCTTTATTTCTAATAGTCCAAAATTAGACATAACCCAAAAGTCCATGAAACAGGTGAATGGTTAAACACATTGTGGTCTATCCATAGAAAGAAATGCATTACTGATAAATGAAACTGTAGCTTACCAGTGTACTATAGTGTAGCAAAAGTAGGCTTGCCTGGATCAAAAGGAAATTTACATTTGTAATTTTGATAAATACCTTCAAGTTTTGTTTCATAGGTCTTGCTTAGTTTTGCACTGCTACCAGCACGTATGAGATGCCTATTTACCATAGCTTCATTGGCAGAATATGTTACCAGTCTTTTAGATTTTTGCTACTCTGGTAAATGAAAACTATCTTGGCAGGTTTAAGTGAGGTTGAACACCTTTTCCTATGTTTGAAGACTGTTTATGTTTGTATTTCTGTGAGCTGTCTTTCATGTCCTTTGCCCATTTTTTTAAATTGGGTTTTTGGTCTTGATTCAATTCTATATATCAGAAAGATTATATGCAATTATCTGAATTACAGATGTTTTTTACCAGTTTGAATTTGTCTTTTGCCTTTGCTTATAGTGCATTTGTTGATTTTGCCATCTAAAAGGCTCTTAATTTTATGTAGTTGAATTTAATATTTTTTCTCCTATGGTTTCCAGATTTTGCATGGTAAAGGCCTTCTTCATTTGAGGTTATTAAGGAGTATGCCTTGTTTTCTTCCAGTTCTTTTCTGGTTTGTCGCTTTCTTCCTTCTTTCCAGATCTAAATCTTTGATCCCTTTGATGTTTACCCTAGTATACAGTAGGAGGTATAGATGGACCTTTTTTCTAGATCGGGTCTAGTTGTCCCAACAAAAATTATTTAAAAGTTTATCTTTACCTTATTTCAGATGCTGCTTTCATTCTAATTTTTTTTATGTGTTGGAGTCTCTTTTGGTCTTTCTTTTGTGTTCCATTGGTCTGTCAGTCTATTCAACAGATACTATCATGAAGGAGCAAATAGGACAAAAAATCAGCCTACAGAAATAGAACAAAGTATTGATTGATGAGTTTCCCTTGGTGATAGAGCAGAAAACCAAAATTTTGCCTACTGATGAAATAATACATACACCTTCGAATCAAGTGCAGAGAAGCATAAGGGAGCATAGCTGTATTTGCAGATCACATTACAGGAGTGTGTGAGAGAAACTACCAAGAGAACTAAGGGTAGATAGCCCCAGTTCATTGATGGTCTTATATGCCATGTTATCGAATTTGAATTTTGCCCTATAAATAATGGGAAATTTTTCCACAGACTAATGAAATGTAAGATTTTATATGGGGGTTCTCTGTCTGAGTTCATTGCACTCTTCAGCAGTCTGTATATGAGCTTTAGGCTCTGTGAACCCCCTGAAATTTTATGTCAGAAGGAACATCTGATGTTTTCACCAGATCCACTGAAGCCTGACACACACCACGGTTAAGGATACCTTTTAGACAAACATCTATGGAGACATGTGATAGGATAGATTGGATGGGGTGTAAAACTAGAGCTAGGGTTTCCAGTCAGGAAGTCTTTGCACTAGATTAGGTGGACTGTGAGTAGCAGAGTGAAAAAGTGAGCCTTCCCTTCAGTTTATTATTTTTGGAAGGCACAGCTAATTCACAGTAGTTATGGTCTATAAATCTGTTGCAAACACTAAATTACTAAACCACTGATCCTAGGGGATATACAGGGTTACCGTTACAGAAATGAGCCAAAGGCAGCCTCTGTATATTGGCCCCTAGGTTGTTTATTTTTTCACAGCAGGCTGGGGTCCATTAGCTTAAAAGCCCGCTGGCATAGGGCGCTTGTTTACAGTGTGAGAGCTAGAACTAGAAGGCAGAGTGTCGCCGTGTTCAGCCTCAGCTGGGAAGGCGCTTGTCGGGCAGCTCAGATTTTTCGCAGCTCTGCACATGTCCACAATAGCACTGCAAGTATTGATTTTGGGGTTATAAATAAGTTTTAAGGAATAGATAAATTCACAAATACAGAATGCACAAATAAAGATCAACTGCACCAACCCAGTTGCTTGCATATTTCCAGTGATGAGCCTCCTCCTTCATGATAAACTTTTCCCTTACTGGCTGGTTTTAATGATTATATTAAACTGAAATGGCATCCTGTTTTTTCTAATCACGGGTCCTAACTTGGCTTTCTGGATTATTCCCCCTTTAATATACTATTAAATTTAGCTGTGTTATATTCACTTTTATTCCATTTTCCCCGCTAGGATAAAGATTCCCAATTTCTTTGCAAACTTTTGGTTTGCTAAGTACCTTAGTGATTTAAAAGAATGGAACCTTTAATTTTATTGTTACTAACACATCCCTGATGTCTCCACTCCTCTCCCTCACTGAAAATGGCGTCATCTGCCTCACTTTAGTCCACACTGCGTTTGCCAGTTTTCTTTCAGTTATACATCATTCAAACGCATTGGTGAGAGAGGCATGTGCGTAAAAGGCCAGGATAGGGATAACTTCAGATACACAGAGACAGCTCTCCGGTGCCTGTTCCCTCCCCACTCCCATGTCATCTCTGCTTTTCCCTAGATTAGCTTCTTTCTGTAACCAGATTTTCTCAGTGGAGTGGGAGAGATGGCCACTGAGGGTTCTAGATTTCTATCCTTTTGGCACATTGTAACTACAGTAGAAAGAGGAACTTCTTTCAACCAGTGTCTGTCAGTTGAGGGAAAAACTTTGGTCATGTTTGAGACATATTATCTAGTACTGGATCAGTTGCTATTACCAGGGACATGGGAAACTGATTAGCCAGCCAATGTCATGTATAGCCAGAAAAGTAGCAACCTTTGATTGATATAGCCTCTCTAGTATCATGTGGATTTTTAGGAAAGGACAGGTTTCCCGAGGAAATAGACAACAAGACAACAAATATAAATTATACACATTAAGACAAGTATTTAGTCAGTAAGGTGTCTCTGAAGGACCATCAGTGTGATTGAAGGATTACAGTTTTTAGCTTTGAACAATGTTGAATCAGATTGGTTTTGCTTTAAATGTTGACATCTCTTATTCCTCAGTGGTGGGTACAGAGGGATCTGTTATATTTTCTCTTCTTTTTTATGTGTTTAAGATATTTCATCCTTTTGATAAAAACTAAAAAATTTTACTTTAAGTTAGTGAATAATAGATATTTGTCATAATTTCCCTTTAATATAAATTCGCTCTAGAAATGATGTTGTATCTGACGTAGTAATCCATATGACATTTTAAAGGTATTATGAAGGTAAGTTACTGAGTTTTTTTTTTTTAAATGATGTGAAAAACATATAATTTATTTTTTTTTACTTCATTACATGCATTTACGATACGATAGGTACCTGCACGGTGTGGAGTTACAGTCCGGGACAGTCTAAAGAAAGCACTGATGATGAGAGGCCTAATCCCAGAGTGCTGTGCCGTGTACAGAATTCAAGATGGGTATGGTTTGCATGTAATGTGAACTTTTGTTTAAAAGAAAAAACCGAGACATTAAACTTTGAGGTTTTCTATGTGATCTTTATCTAAACCTAGGGAATTAAAAATCAACTTTAGAAAAAATTACTAAATTATATTAAGTTTAACCTGAAGAAATCGCGTAGATTCTTCGAGGCGTTCACGTGAGATAATTCTTTGTGGTGATAGTGTTTGTTACTCTGATCAAATGACTTGACTCGGAATTTGAGATTCTTAGAATTTTTGAACCATTTAGAATATGACTTATTTGAATAATGGACTGTTCCCACAATCCCCTATTTTTAATACAAACTTATAGTTTCGCAAAAAGCTTATCCAAACTAACATTTTTATATTGAACTATTTCAGAAAATTGTGCCAAGACACCCCTTCCCCCAAAAAAATTTTGAATCCCATTTTAAAAATTACCTTTTTGGGGGCATGTTGTCCCTTGAATACTCTTTTTCTTTGGATAGATAAATCCATACCTGTGATTTTTTTTTATTATTTTTATTTTTTTTTTTATGCCAGGAACAATCCACTTTCTGCTGTTGTAGGTCTTTTCTGGAGCTGACTTGAAGAAAAGAGTACATCTCTTTACCCAGCTGTTTGTCCAAGAGTGATACCTTTATTTGGGGTAAACTTAAAAATTAATTTATTGCCATTTAAATTTCTAACGATGGAAGACCAGGGAGCCAAACCTCCCTCACCATTACTAGCCCCTCAATAACCAATTTTCATATCTTCAGCATGAGGTACATGTAGATTTTTAGGTATGATTACCAAGAAAGATTTATGTCTACACTTTTCAGAGAGAAGAAGCCAATTGGCTGGGACACCGATATTTCCTGGCTTACTGGAGAGGAGTTAATTGTAGAAGTGCTGGAGAATGTTCCACTTACAACACACAACTTTGTATGTAGCTTTACGTTTTTTGTATTGTTGAAAATGTTTGTGTTCTTGTGAATGATTTTTATTTGGGAAATGTAAAATGTGGGTGAATACTTTGGGGATTGATATTTTAACCTGAGTTATTTAAATTAATGTATTTAAACTAAAGAGTTTCATTTTAATCACTATACTTTCTTTTAATTTAAAAAAGCAATACATGTCCATTATTTAAGAAAATGAAAATTTGAATGATGCAAAAAGTATATCAAGTAAAAAAGTGAAAATATTTGTTACTAGATTAGGAGACAGTCTTCCGAACTCTTCCTCTGTATACAAACGTGTATGCTTACACCTGTAAACCTAAAGTTTTCTCCTTTCTTTTTTTTTCTCCCTTCCCCTACACCATCCCTTCATTATTTTTCATTCTTTCCTTTTCTTATGCTGAAAATGTCTTATTTTTTGTGATATTTTTCACCTTAAAAAAAATTAACAGTGCGTTATGGACATCTTTTAATGTCAGTACACCTACCTTTATTTTTGTAATGATTGGATAATAGTCCATATGAGTAGCATGAATTCAGTATGTTTAATCATTCCTCTATTACATCGACATTTAGGGGTTTTTTTGATCGATTAAAGACAGAGCTAAATAGAATCTTTCTGCATACACCTTGACATATTTCTGTAATATTTCTGAAGGATGGTTTAATGCAAGTGGAACAGTTCTCCTTAAAGACTTAAGGAAGATGGTAAAACTCTCCTTGAAGAATTCTCCCTTTATCATTTGCTAAAACCCAGTGTTACCAGCACGAGTTCTGAAAAGTAGGTCCTGTCCACCTTAGAGATGAGGATACAGTTCCCAGCACTTAAGAACCTGTCTTCTAAAAGGGTAGACAAAAGCCAGGATTAGAATGATCTATAAGGCAGGAATGTGTTTCTTACTTTTCTACATATATGGAATTTTAGCCATATTTTTTTCCAGATGGATAGTTATTGCTACCCTTCTGGCATCAAGTGTTTTCCTTTGTGCCTTGGTGATCAGTACAGCTGGGCTCTGAAAGCAACCAATTGATAAGATGACTTCCTTGGGGGTTTGTGCTTTTGGGGCTCTCTCAGTGGTGAATAACAAAACCAGGTGTTTCAATAATTAAGTCATCTTTTAGATAAGTGTAAGATACACTTAATGTCAGTCAGATTTACTATGTAGCAAGTGGTTTTCTAGTAATGACTTAAGAAGTTCATTACTATTGATTTTTTTTTAAACTTGTAGAATTCTGAGTGGATAAATCTTAAGATTTTTAAGTTTTTAGGAATCCAAAAACAGTTGAGCTTACATTTCATAGTGATTGCTACTCTTTTTCTTAATTATTTTTCTTAGCTAGAAATCAGATATGGGGAGGTGAAAGAAGACCTAAGTTGCTAATCATAAAATAGTATTAAAATAATGCCTCAAGAAGGTATTTGCCTTAAGAGAATAATGAAAGCAAACTGCAAGTTAGTGTCAGTGTGGAAATCCTGCCAGTAAATGTTTACTGAGAACCTTCCATTTGCCAACACTGTGTCTGATCTAGGGATATAACAGTGAATATGAAACACAGTATTCCGGCCTTAGAGTAGAGACAGATGAGTAACACAAAAATTTCATAAACACTTGTAATTATTATGTATGTATAAAGTGCTATAGATAGATGCACAGAATGGAGACTGCTAACCTGCCCTTCTAGGAGTCAGGAAGGTGTCGCAAAGGAAGGAATACATAAACCAAGGTCTGATGGATGAGGGACTAGCAGATGAAGAGTGAAGGGAAGAGTACTCAAGACAGAGTAAACAGCAATGAAGCACAGAACTTTTTCAGCTTAAAAAAAAAAAGTTCAGAGTGGATGCTACAAAATTGGGGGCGGGGGATGGTTTGCAGTATAGCAAGAGTTATGGGTGGATTAAAGAGAGTCCAGCTCGTGAGAGTCCTTATAAGCCATGTTAAAGATTTGGACTTTTCTGTAAAATAATTGGAAATTTAATTATTGTAAATGGGAGAAGTGCGATTAGATTTGTGTTTTAGAACAGTTGTTCTGAGTACCATGTAGAGGCAAGGGTACAAGCCTGTATTCTGTTTTGAAAGGGAAAGAATTCCTCTCTTTGTGTCTCTGCTGGATTTTGCCAGCTCCTCAAGGAATGCTGCTGATACCTTCTGGTTTCATAGAGTCTGATATTAAAGCAACTTCTTCCGTATTTGCCTACATCCCAGGAGCCCTTGGGAACTGGTGAGGTGGAAGGGGCGGGGAGGTAGGGAAACAAGATTTGAAACGGAAGCCGCGTTGTCAGCCCTTCCCATTCTCTACAGGCAGTCAGGTGAATGTTCTGCTTCAGAGAGCCCCTCACCTTACAGATTAATGCATGCAGATCGCCTGCTCTGCCTCCCACTCGTTTACCATCCATGTCGATATGCTCGAATTCAGAAGAAGCCTAAATTGTGGCTCAAAAGAAAAGATATACCTTCGTGCGTCCTGAATCTTTTTTGACAAAGGCACACGCACAGATGCATGTCACTTCCAGTTTACACGCAAGTGCACACCCACGCTTCCCCTTCCACAGATGTTTTCCTCTCCTCTCTGCTTCCCTTCTTCGTCCCCTCCTTTTCTGTCTCTTTTTTTCTCCTTTACATATACAACCAACCACTTACACAGTGTTCAAGTATAAGTTGGTGACAGAGAGGAAGACTGCAATTGATGAGCGAAGAGGAATCAGGGTTTCATGATACGCGACAGATTATCAGACAAGTGAAGGCGTGAATAGTTAGCAAAAAGGAAAATGCTGATTCTTGTGCAGATGTTTTGTATTTTTCTGTGCTTTATTTCCTGATTGTTAGCGGGATTAAAAGATTCTTGGTTTTGGTCAATAGTGGTCACATAATATTAAAGAAGGTTTTCTAATTTCTTGTATATCCAGAGACAAATGGAAAAGGAACAAAGCTGAAAACACATGGTTGCCTTTTAAATCCCCTAAAAAGCGGTAATAGAAAAAAAGATGAAGAAAACAAGAGCCATTTTTAAAACTGCCTAAATGTCCTCAAAGGGCTAGAATGGGTGATGTGCCAAGATACCATTTTCTTGATAAAACATTTTTAAATAACTTTTTATCCCATTAAATATATGCTTATTGAGAAGAGTTTGGTAAACTGTAGGTATTGAGATCAATTTACTGGATCGTGAAAAGCATTTATGTAGAGTAGAATAGAAAATTCTAATGTATATTATATATGGTTAGGGTGAGTATTGTTATATGAATACAAGTGTGTCCTGGGTCATAACGTGAAATATATTTTTTACTATCATTTATGATTAAAACTGTCTGAAAAACTGAGATAAATTGAAAATGTGCACCAAAAGACAAAATGGATGTCACCCATGCTCTCACCACTTTGAAATAGCCATTGTTAGCATTTTGACATTTGTTTATCTTCCTTACATTTTCTACTTATTATTTACACAACATGAATACTTTTCAAACAATTTCTGACGTAGGTAATTATCAAGTTGGGGCTGCCTCAGCACAGTTCTGTTTATGTGACCCATGTTGTACATCACTTGCCTCTGATGTGGAGTCTTTACGTGTTGTCTTTTAAGTTTCACATAGAGGAATGTTCGTGAATACATTTAGATATTCTAATCCTCTAAAACACAATAACTTGTTAAAAGTATTTCTTACTGTCTTTTAGGTGATTTTCTTGTCCCTCATCCTAGTTAGTAAATTTAGGCAGGGTTGTTGTGATTTTCATACAGTTACAAACTAGTTTTTTCTTTTATAAATAATTGTTTTTCTATTTTACTCAAATGCATATAGTTTTAGAAATAGTACGTAATGAAAAATAATCTGTTGCACCATCCCCTGCGAGCCTCTGTTGCTAATCTCGAAAGGAAATCACTCTTAATTTTTAATGGTTTCTGTTTTAAGTTCTTTTGGTGATAATTTTCATATTACTAATAATAACTTTAAGCCACAATTTTTTGCTTTTTCAACTTTAAACATCATTTACTGATTACTGATTCCACAGGGAATTAGTTCATTCATGGCATTACAACCTCCAGCGTGTTCTTTTTTTGTTTGAGGGGTTCCGTCGGATACCTTTGTAACTTTAAAGTGTAGGTATCCCTTTGTTTCTTTTCTGTTAACACCAGTAAGCATCTCAGCTCCTTTCTTCATACAATTATTAAATTGTACTCTTCTCCTTTCTTTCACCTCTGCTCCTCTTACCATCTCTCTACTTTTACTTTTATGTAGTCAAGCTTGAAATTAGTTTTGAGTCTTTTATTCATTTCCCATCAAGATTTCTGAGTTTTTTAATTGGATAGTGGATAGGAGATAATACATGTAGTCCATCTATTATCTTGAATCCACTGGTTTTCATTTTAGTATCTTAGTGTATAAGGTAGTTCTCATAATATAAACATATAAAAGATTTGTTATTTTAAACAGAGTAAACAAGGTGATTTATAAAAAGATTCTTGCAGGTTTTTGAAATCCTCTTATGATGTTTTATTTTGCAGGTACGGAAAACTTTTTTCACCTTAGCATTTTGTGACTTTTGTCGAAAGCTGCTTTTCCAGGGTTTCCGCTGTCAAACATGTGGTTATAAATTTCACCAGCGTTGTAGTACAGAGGTTCCTCTGATGTGTGTTAATTATGACCAACTTGAGTAAGTAATCAAAAGAATCTTTTCTATCATTTTACATTTACCTTTTCTAGGATGTCTTAGAATCTATGGGAATTTTCTGTCTAGTAGAGTTATTATAAGAATTAAAAAAAAAGTGGTTAGGGAATAATATATAGTATAGCCTATACTTCACTCTAAAACTGTACTTTGGTTCCACTATACTTTTCATTTATGTTTTATATTCTCTTTTTAATTAATAAAGATCCCTCGCTCCTAGAAATCGCTTTTAGATGACTTGGGGGAGGATAGAAGTGTCATTTCAATTAAGTTAACCATATGTTTTTGGACCACAGATTTGGGGATATGATTCTGTCAGCTATTTTGAGAATTCTGTTTCCTACCTGCCGCCCCGCCTCCGCAGCCCTGTCTTTCTCTCTCTCTCTTTCCCGCCCTCCTTCGCTCTCCCTCTCGCCTTCTCTCCATCTTCTCCCTTTCCCTTAACCCCACCCCTAAGTGATTTTAAAGTAAGATATAATAAAGTCTTTATACCTAGTGGGTCTCTTTCTAAAATTTGTTTGCTTTCATGTGTTTCTCTAAGAGATTAGACTGAGCCTTTTTTAACCTTTTTTTTGTGTGTGTAGTGTTGATATTGCTGCTGCTAAGGTCTTATTACTTTTCTTGATCACTTGAGCAAATAGAATTTAGTTCTGAACTTTAAAGTATGTTGTAATGATATAATCTAACTTCACAATGATGATAAATTTTCTTCTAATTTCTTAACCATAAAGCATGATTTTTCTTCTCGGATATGTAGAAATTTGCTGTATAGAACAATTAGTTTTAGATTCTGTTGCCTTTGAAAATACAATATAATTTTTTAAATGAGCCTTTAGACAAAAACACAACTAATTGAATTAATCATTTCTGAAAGTGGGGTTTGATCTCAGATATTTCTTTTAACTCTATATTCTGGTATGAAGCTTCTGGGTTTTGCACAAGTTAGGTTTGCTTTGTTTTGTTTTTGTTTTTGCCTCACAGTTTGCTGTTTGTCTCCAAGTTCTTTGAACACCACCCAATACCACAGGAGGAGGCCTCCCTAGCAGAGACCACCCTTACGTCTGGATCATCCCCTTCCGCACCCCCTTCCGATTCTACTGGGTATGATTTGACTCCTGCTGTTCAGTGACATGCTATTTGAGCTGATTTCTTTCGGATCTTTTGGTTTATTATAAAACTTCCTCAACATTTTGATTGTTAAAAGGGACTTTTTTTCAGAAAACGTGTTTTATTATACAGTCAGGTATTTAACATGCATTTGGTACAGATACATGGGATTAAAGATGACAAATTTTTTCAGGACTGGTCTTGAAAAAAATCAATAGGTAATTTAGAGTCCCTGCCTTGTGCTCATCACTTTATTAGGTAATTTCACATATAGAAGTACATAACTTCCATTAAGAAAAGTAGCATTAACATATGAGACAATGGCAAACAATTCAAAAATAGTAAATAATTATAAACTGCAATTTATGATATAGTTTTTAAACTATGTGATAAGGACTATATTATTATATTTATAAGGGAAGAGAGAATAGAGAGAGTAGTCAAGAAAATTTAGTGAAGAAAGTGGAATTTGCATTGGACCTTAAAGAATTTAGAATCTGAATGAACCTACGGAATAAAGGCCTGGTGATGGGGGGGGGGCGGTGAAAAAGCATAAATAAAACATGGCAGTGATAGATTTGGGAGACAGTGAAGAGAAGCTGATGTAGTCAAAAAGAAGCATGTATAAGACTAGATTACGAAGAGTCTTGGAATTTAGGCTGAAATTTACACTTGACCTGAAAGGGGTCAAGTGTATGAAAGGTTTTTGGTCAGAGGACTAACTTGATGAAAATAGTTTTAGGGAATCACTTAGCCGTGATATACAAATAGATTGGTAGAGAAATGTCTGTGGTGAAGAAGGCCAACTAAGATGCCGTTGGCAGTGAAGACAGTGACAAGCAGTGAAGACTCGAGCTGGAGTGGTGGCAGCATGCAGAAGGGATGGACATTCATAAAGTGTACAAGAAAAAATACGGTATTGTTAATCAATTGTAGAGGATAAAAGAGAGAACTAACTTTAAAGACAACACAAAGTCATCACATATTCAAGCTTTGTAGTAGGAAAAAAGAGATGGTGACAGGTTTAGTAAGATACTAGTTTGCTTTGGAACGTTTCTTACACAGCTCTGCTTACTCTTTCCCTGTTGGATCTGAGGCGTATAAATTATACTGTATCTGGAAGCATATGATTAAAAAAAAAGTCCCCACATAGTATTCTGCTCTAGCCTATTCCAGAGATAATTAAGATGAGAAATATTTATTGTCAGTTTTAACCCTACTTCCTCCCACTCTTCACAATGTAATATTTCTTCTACCCAGAGAGAGAGAGAAAAAATTAATTGGCACTCCCAGTAGACCTGTAATTGTTATGAAGCCAGCCTTTCTGGAGGTTTCATAGGCTAAACAATTTAGCAAAAAATCTCGTGTATTAAGAAATAGGTAGATGTATCTACCTATTTTGGAACACTAGAAAATGCAACCAATGTTCTCATGTCAGATTGTAACAGTTACCACTCTGGTAGAGCCATTTTATTCCTGCTGTCTCTGTTATTATTTGTGCAGCCGTATATTTCTTAAAAGATCAAATCAAAATGTTAGCAGTTGTTTGTTTTGATTTTTAATTAATCCTTTAGCTATAACACTTACTCCTGATAGATTCTATGGATCACGATGCCTTTTTAATGGCAGGTCCCAGTTTCTGTGCGCAGAGTTGCAGAACATCATAATGAAATTAGCTTGGCCTCTGTGAAGATTTGTGATGGTATGCTTAGGACATTTGCCTTACAGTAATGGAATGCTACCTTTAATTAAACCATTTGCCTATGCCATGAGTACTTTATTCATAGCTAAACTGAAGTAGATTCTGGTCTTGAGCAAATGATGAGAAAGATGTTCAAACTTTTGTTTTCCTGATGCTTTTATGCCACAAGTGAATATGTGTACCTGTGAAAAGATAGAAGTTAATCCTGTTCCGTGTCAGAATTCCTTTGCTTTTGTTAATGGTCCTGATAATTATAATGGTCATGAAACGTATAATAATGGATGTAACCAAGACATACTGCAGAAGTGACACATTGCCCAGTTTGAATAAAAAGTTAGAGGTGCCTACTTTTCTACTTTTTAAAAATGCTATGGAATGTATAAATTAATAAGTCAGCATTTAAAAATTTTCATGTTGCTGAACAGAAGTAGTCACTTTGCTTCAAAATTTTTGATATTACATATTAAAAATGAGATCCAAACTAATTGGTAATTTGCCAAAGGGTATTAGAGATAAAAATTATTTTTATTATTTGGTACTGCTTTAAAGAGGTTTGCAAGATAGGTAGAGGTATCAAGAGAAAGCCAGTTTGCTGACCGCCAGTATACTTCATGGGATGTAAGTTGCTTTGGTCTAGGTAAAGACTTCCCAGTGTGGACACTCAGTTTTTATCAGTTCTCAGAAAGGATGAGAGTTAGGGACATTGCTGGTTTACATTAACCCAAATTAGAAAGACTAATTTAGATATGCCCGTTGTATAAACAGAACTTATTGTTGGATGGACCAACACTCTCTCTGCTTTTGGAAGACGTTTATGAGAAACAAATTATAATCCAAGACTTTTTTGTTACCGATGAATTAGGACATGGATCAGATATTTAATGATATCAGTATCAATAACTTGAAAAGTTCTCCAGAATTACAATATACTTGGCCTCAATGCTAGATAAATTGACTTTGTGGCCCAACACATACTTTTCCGTGGGTGGTGGTAGATACCAACTGCCAAGATAGTCTTTCTGATTTTGTGTATTAGGAAGATATCTTTTTTTTTTGTATATTCATTCTTTTCTTTAGATACGATGTCCTTTGCATACATATTTCTGATTTGATATGCACTACATACCACTTTCTCAATTCAGTAAGTTTCAAGAATGACTTGCTGTCACTTATGCCTACACCAAATCAATTATATTAATTAGACTGTCTTATACAGTTGTTAAATTAGGGTTTTCACCATCAGGTCCTACCTTAAAGTATGCTCTTGCCTTGAGACTTCAGATCAGCCTACAAATAGCCTTTTAAAAAACTGCATCTTCCAAAACTTTTTTCAAAAACTAATATTGTCATTTTTACATTTTTTTTTTACCTGCTTCTAAAATTTTTGGCAAAGAACATATATTTGGCTGTCTAAAGCAAAAATACAGCTCTGTCGTGGGCTAAAAATTTTTCAACAGTCAAAATTAAAAAGATCAGTGGAGCATGCTGCTTTTCATAAAGGCCAGTTCATCAGTCTTGCCTACACGGGGCTGATACGAACTTTTTAAAGTAATATTTTATTATTTTTATTTCAGTTCTTTGTGAATTTCTTAATTAATATGAACAGTTAAAGTCAAAATTTCTTTCCCCAGCCTTAATAACATGCTTCAGAGAAGTCAAACTATAAACTACTATGGTTTGGGTTCCGTTAACATGCTCTATTCACAAGTTTTTTGTCACTATTTGACTTCTTTCTTTGGCTCTTTAAACCTTTATTTGTTTCTTTTCTACTATATGTTCTTCTCATTCTTCTCTAAATCCTCTCCTTTCACAAAGTGTCTTTTTATTCCCTCAACATTGTCTTTCTGGCTGTGTCTTAATAACCACTAAATAATACTGATTACAGAGTTTGCATAAGGTAAGGTTGAATGATAACCGGTCTCTGTTAGACTGAGTCATTCATTGGTCCTAATGGAGCTCACCGAGACAGCTATATTTCATCTTTCAAGTGATACTCACTTCTCTGCACCCTTGGATATCTTTTCTGATTTTAGTGTGCTCTGTGATTTATTTCAGGGCCAGTGATAAACCTTAGTGTGCTCTGTGATTTATTTCAGGGCCAGTGATAAGAGATCATTGATTTTCTTATTGATCTACAGTACCAAAATATAGGTCACTCTGTAACCTATTTCGATGGTTTCACCAAAAAGCAATTTTTAAAAATAATTCCTTTAATGCTTAATATGTGATTCTTCTGTGTCTCTTGTATCAGTTATTGGGCATCGTAAAAATTTTGAAATATGAGAGATTGACACTATAAGGATCATCTTTTGAATTTGGAAATGGTCTTTTGCTATTATTAAGGATTTTAATTCAACTCTTGTATAAAGCAACAGGTATATCTTTTAAGTTTTAAATTACACATGTGTATTCTCAAAATATTTATAATTTTCTTATACTTTCCATAAAAATTTCATTTTAGTAACTTCAGCTATCAGGAAATGACAAAGGTAGAAAAAAAATGGCAGATTTTATTCATTCAGTCCCTACCTAGAGCATTTTTGTGTAACATTAAAGGACAGTTTCTTTAGCTGTTTAGCCACAGGTAATTTCTAGCCATTTATAGATTTCCCTGGAGTTTTCTGGATACGAATCAGTGTTCTTTCTTATTATTGACAGTCCCTGGAGGGTCTGCTGGAGCAAAAGCAGCTGTGTCAGTCATAGTTGTAGGCATATCTTAGTTTTTTAAACTAATACTTTTAAAATCCATTATTGCTGGAGTTTTAATGCTTTATTGTAAAGATTATATTTGAGAATATGAAAATAAGGAAATCTTTATGTCATCCATTTTTTTTTATGTTATTATATCTGTAAAGTTGCTCTGAGCCTTATCTTCCAATGACTTGATTTTTCCAGGCCCCAAATTCTCACCAGTCCGTCTCCTTCAAAATCCATTCCAATTCCACAGCCTTTCCGACCAGCAGATGAAGATCATCGAAATCAGTTTGGACAACGAGACCGATCCTCGTCAGCTCCAAATGTGCATATAAACACAATAGAGCCTGTCAATATTGATGTAAGTATCCAGCATTGGTTAGAACTGAAAGAGTTCAAGTGTATTTCTTTATTTTCTGCTATAATTATAATATAGATCAGAAATAAGTGCAATCTTTCATTTACCACAGTTATTATAAGTGATAGACTTTTATGAATTATAGATCAGAAAAGCCTTGTCATCTTCTCAGATGGCATTAAATACTTAACTGGTGCCAAATTAGAGTTATTCTGATTTTTTTTTCCCTATGACATCATGTCTGTAAAAGTCTTCATTTATTTAACAGATAATCCACTGGCCATTTTATGGTAAAGAAAAAAATAAGAATGCAATTGCAGATCTTTATATCAATTTGAAATCTCTACCTAAATTTCTAAAAGTACAACTTTGAGTTAAACCTTAAAGACTAATCATTATTATATATTTGACATGTAAAGCTACCTTTTATCTTCTTTACTTTCTTGAGTATACCATTGTATTCCATCTCTATACACATCTTGAATTTTGTGGTGTTTTTTTTTGTCATGTAAAGTTTGTCATTAAGTTTGAATCATTTTTTAAATGTGTCTTCTCTGGTCTCATCATCATTTAATCCAATTTTCATCGTTATTTATTATTCCAATAAATAATATTTAATATCAACTCTGGGATAGGTAGGCACTGTGTCAAAATTGGGAATTAAGTATGAATTAAGTATGAATTAGCACACAGTCAAGGAGGTCATAGTATAATGGATGAATCAGATATATATATATAAATAATCACAAAAATATATAGTGATAGTTTATCGAAGCGGGTGATAAACTCTGCCTGGTTGTATCTAGGAATATTTAGCAGAGAAGGGACAACCTTTAACCCAGATTGTAAAAGATGAATGAGTAGGAGTTTATTAAGTACAGTAGTTGGTTGGGGCTTTAGGAAGGAAGAGCATTTGTTAAGAAAGTAGTATGTGTAAAAATACAGAAATATTTTTACATGAGATGTAATTAACGGTTGAGATTGTAGGAGTTTAGGTTTCAGGAGAAGGGTAGGGAATGGTAGAAGACAAAACTAGATAGGTAGAGTCCAACTGAAAGGCACTATGTATTACTTTCAGATTTCCATAGCAGCTGGTAGTGAGAAGTCTGAAAAACTTTTGAGTGGGAGAGAAAATCATCACCATATTTTAGAAAAATCGTTTGAATTAGGGAGAAATTTGATAGGCAAGATTATTAGGAATGATATTAAAAGTAGGCTACTACTTATGAATGCTTACTGTATGCCAGATACTAAGTACTTTACATAAATTTCCTTATTCTGTCTTCATAAACACTCGTGGGTTAAGTATTATTATTATCGTTATTTTACTCTTAAGAAAATTAGAGAGATTTAAGAAATTTGCCCAAGATCACACAGCAGATTAATTATTAAAATAGAGTACTACCTGGCCTTATGCTATATAGTAAGTAATAAAGGAGAGAGATGAAAGAGACGAATGGTAGAAGATAATGCCCATATTTCCCTGGTTTGGGCAGATAGATTGTATTTATTCCATTCATTATGATAAGAAATACCGAAGAAGGAACAGGGTTTGTAGAAATGAAAATGATAACTCTTATTTCAGAGTTATTGACTTTAAGATGACTACAGGACTTCACTGGTTTAAAAGGCCGTAGTGGTTGAATACTAGGACCTCAAGTAGAAATCCAGATTTCAGAATTAGCATGAATCAGATAATGGGTATAAATGATGTTACTCAAAGAGTATATTAATACGTTGAAAAGAGGGTAAAAGACGCAACCCCAGTAAACATTTGAGGTATAGGCAATGAAGAGAGAGGTTGAGGATAACAAATTCGAGAATAATTGATGTAGTAAAGTTCCCTAACTTGGAAGCAGTGTTCCTTAGAAGCTATGAGGAATTAAAGATAGGCATAGCTAGCTAGCTAGTTCTCCAGCTCTTTACAGGCAGTGTGACCTTGGGGAAATGACTTAACCTTGAGGCTAATGGTATCTTTTTCTTGTAGTGATTTGAAAATGGTTATTAAGCCTGGCACATAATAAGAATTCAGAAAGTATGGCTAATATTACTGTGCAAATATTTGTAGATATTAAGCAGGACAAAGTTCTTTGAAAGCTTCTGTTTTCTCTGTCATCCTAAAGAGAAGATACATAAATAAGGAAAGAACTATAAGAGATTGGGGAAACGTTTGAAATAGCCAGTATTAGAATATTAGAAAATCCTGTTTAATCTAGAACAAGTAGAAAGATTGTCAGGAAGCTTTATTTATTTATTTTTTTAAGAAGCAAAACTATTTTCAGATGACATAATCTTATATAGAAAACTCTAAAGAATCCACAAAAAAAAAACTACTAAAGCTAATAAATGAATTCACTGAGGTTTCAGGATATGATGTCAATATACCAAAAAAAAAAAGTTGTATTTTTATAAACTCTAGTAATAAGCAACCTGAAAATGAAATTAAAAAACAACTCCATTTACAATAGCATTAAAAAAGAAAATACTAAGGAATAAATTTAACAAAGAAGTATAACACTTGTACACTGAAAACTACAAAACGTTGAAAGAAATTAAAATAAATTTTTAAAATCCTGAACATATTTGAGATAGAAAAATGAAAGCTTTTGATGATACTAGGAGTAAGTTATAAGAATGGAGAAAGCCAAATCTGACAGATCCATGGTTGTGGGGAGTTAGTTACAGGGTGGGTGCAGCAAAAAGGAAAGGGACGTGGCATTTCTGCCTTTGTCTTCTGTTTTTGTTTTTGTTTTTTTCCTGTCTAGAAGGCTCTCTGCTTTCCTTTTCTACATTCCTGTCTATTCTTCAAACCCCAACTCATAGCCCATCTCTTCAAATGCTTCACCAATGACCAAGTTCTATAGTTAGTTATTTATCCTTTGAACTTGTATAGCACTAAGAATCTTTTTCACCCGTATCATTTATTTAGCAATTAACTAAGCAACTTTGGCACCTCTTTTATTGTTTTCTTAAGCTGTTATTCTTGTATCATTTAATTTTCATGTGTGTACATCTTATTCCCACTTAGAGTATAAGCTCTCTAGAACTAAGAAAGGTAGCGAGACCACCAGTGTTTTATATTTATTGGTAGCCACACAACCCCTAACGCCTAGCACCTTGTTTGCAGGTATATGAGTATTTGTTGATATTTTTTTAGAAAATATTGAAGGCTTTATATAATACATTGAACGTGATAGAAATACATTCCTAAAGAATTCACTCTTTGTTTTAGCCTGTAAACGAAAAACCGCCTGTTTGCAAAGAGCCTGCGAACCTATTTAGAGACATTTGGGGCCATTCAATCCCTCACATTTAATTTACACTAGGTAAACAGACTCATCTAAGTTCTGCCTATTAAGGTCCAAATTGCTTTGCATTGTCAGTAGACACTTCTCCCTACCCCCAACATTATTGTAAAAACCTATAATTTAATAATAAAGCCTAACAAAACAAAAGCCTTGTTTGAGCCATTGTGTTTTTCCCCTTCTAGTGTGTCCCTATTCATATTTTTATGATTGTAATCAGTGTACATTTAATTTTGTATTGTTTTTTATTATATTGTAAACATCTTTCATGATTCAGTCTTCATAATTGTTTTAGTAGCTGCCATAATACTCATTAAATTGATACATTATAATTTATTTAGCCAATATGTCTAAATGCCTATAAAAGGGAAATAATTATTTCTGATTTTTTTAGTATGATGGATAATGCTGCACTAAACATCTTTGTGCATATCATTTTTTCTTCTGAATTATTTCCTTAGGAAAAATTCCCAGAAGTGGAATTACAGGATCAAAGGGTATGAACATTTTATGGCTCTTAATATGTGCCAGTAGAACTTTTTTTAAGAATTGATACAGCCATTGGATTTGAATGGCCTGAAATGGATTTCAACATTTGATCAGGACTAATAATCCCTTCAATATAGGGTTAGGTTGGCAAGTGCTTCAAAATTTCGGTTTTATCATGTTCACTAGCTAATTTTATATGCTTTCTGTTTTGTGACGTAATTATAAGATAGTTATTATTTTGAATTAACCTTTCTGTTAATGCTTAGTGGAAAATTCAGTGTTGTTATTAGTTTCTTACCATAAGCTTTGAATAAAATGTACATTACTATTTATTTGTAGGACTTGATTAGAGACCAAGGGTTTCGTAGTGATGGAGGTAAGTGGTGATTTCAATTTAAAAAAAAAGCTCAGAGAAAAATGCAACTGCTTTGCTGCTTGTCTCTTTTATATTTGCTTCTTTCATGAAACACAGACACAGAGAAAAATGTGTAGAGAAAACCCAAACTTTTTGTTTTTCTTTAGTATTGATCATTTATCTGTAATAAAATTTTAACTAATTTATAACTTGAGTAGAGAAAAAGAGAGTACATAAAAAGGAATCTTAAACGGTCCGTGTACAGTTTTAAATGGTTGCTATGAAAGAGAGATTCTAGTTATTTTACCCACTTTACTGATTCCAAACCATCTCCAAAGCTGGAAATGTAGAATTTCCTTTGGGAACCTCCACTAATACTTAAAGATTGAGCTTGGAATCCATTAAAACTTGGCTTTCATAAGTCATTCTTAGGGAGAATCCCTTGGACTGCCTGTTAAATACTGTCAACCATATCTCTTCAGCCTACTATAGGGGTTTGAAATGTACATTTTAAAGAATGGACCCCCTAATAGAAAAGCCCAGTTGCCTTTTTTCAGTTCAGTGAATAAAATAAGGAACTGGGAAATCAAATTGAGATTTCCTACAGAATTTTCAGCTCATATTCACTCTAGTACCCAGTAAAAAAGGAGTACATAAGAAAACATTAAGAAAATACTTTTTAAATAAGAATTTAGCCCCACATGATGTTTTCCAAGAGATAATATTTGAAATTATCTTAAAGTTTCTTCCAGGTGGTTCTCCATGCTCCCTTTTCAGCTGTCTTCTGTCTAATAAGGAAGACCTGCAATACTTGCTTATCTTGCTTAGAGTTGGTCTTGTCCCTGTTACCTGCTTTAACTTCAAAATATCTAAGCCCAGACTCAAAGATATTTTATATTGAATAAACATTGTATAAACCATCTTTTGTTATGTTTCTATGTACCTGTGAAGCTACCAAAATAATAACCCTACATTATATATTTTGGACTTAGTATTTACTATAACACATAGTAATAAAAGTTTTCTGTTTGTTATTCCATGAACCCACCAATTAATGTTGCTGCTAGTTTGACTTTTCATATGTGTTAGTAGCCGTGGCTTTTGAAAATTTTGCCCAGTACATTCAGCATTTAAATGTTGCCATCATTTTAGCATCACAGAGTTAACTTAGTCATAATAACTGCCTGCTTAGTACCTAAAATGAAGTGGCATTTCTTGTCCTTTTTTGATGAGTCACTTTTTAAAAAATCATTGGGATTTTATGAAAGTAAGCAGTTTATAAAACCTCCAGAATTATTTTGTGAAGCAGGCTTCGACTCATCTTATTTATTCCCCATGACTTCTTTCATTTCTTCTGTGTGTCTGTCTTCCTGTGTTTGCCTGCCCCTCTCTTTCTCTTCTAACAGCCCCTTTGAACCAGCTGATGCGCTGTCTTCGGAAATACCAATCCCGGACTCCCAGTCCCCTCCTACATTCTGTCCCCAGTGAAATAGTGTTTGATTTTGAGCCTGGCCCAGTGTTCAGAGGTAGTTGGGCTCTTCTTTCTTGTTTTCACCCAAAGCAAACTAAATATGAACTACAGATACTGTTTGTGCCTCACCCTCACAGCGTGTGTTTGTAAGTGTGAGAGTTTTCAGTACTATTCTGCTTTGGCCTGGCTGGAATGCTCTGAATGTGCTTCTCTCACATACTCACTACCACAAGCTTTCTGTATGCTGTCTGTCATAAATTTTAAAAGCAAGAAAAATCTGTTATTTCCATCTTGTTTTTTGTTACATTAGTTACTTTTTGGTCTTGATAACTTTTTAAACTCAGTGGGTGGCAATAAATAATGTGTGTGGGAGGGGTCCTTCGGTTTGAATTTCTTTTATTTTCATCCATTTAGGTGATAACATTGATGACTTAATATTTGTTATCAAGTTTTGTTGGGGGGGTTTAAGTAAAAATGGAAATGGAAATCCCTATTATGAGATTTTATACTAGACTTTTGGCTTTACTTTTCTGTAATATCACTGTACTTTTTAAAATGTAGGACATGTATATTTTATATGTTTTTAAAATTTTTTTGTATATTTTATATTACATCAAAGGTAGGGAGCTTTAAAAATGATTTTTAATATATTAGGGATATTGTAGCTTCAGAAAATTTGAGGATTAGTATTTACAGTTATGACCAAATATAAGGAAAAAGTTAGCAGTATAATTTTACTCTACCATTTTTCTTGCCATACTTTAGTGGTTAAACTAAACTTTAAAATTTTAAGTCAAAATTAAGAGAAATGGCTTGCTATAAATATTTTTAAAGAATTATATTCACTGGCTTTTGCTACTTAGTGTCTGTTACTTTTTCTGAATGTGTGGAGGTGGTTCAGATTTTTACTCTCAGCCCAACTCTTTCTCAGAAAATCCATAGAATGGGCTAGAAGTCATACAGTTCTGAGTAGTGTAATCAAAATAAGTAATAGACTACAGTACAAAGTAGATCAGAATTGCAAAGTTAAGGCTTTATGGTGTTGAAAATTATATGGAACATAGAAAATGGAATGTGCTCTCGTTAATAGACATTCCAGATACCATTTTCTTTTAGATAATTATACATGAGATCATGGAAATTCCACATGATAACATAAGTGATGTAGTAATGATAAAATTTCCACACAGATTTAACATTTAAATGTTGCCATTGCTATTCCTGTTCTTGGAAAGATAGTCACTCCCTCCCCCCACCCCCAAATAGTAATCATTTTTTAGAAAATTCTCCTGGAGTCTTTTCATTCCATATATGCAAATATTATTTGACATCTCAGTCCTACTTAACTGTACTTAGGCCCCATTAGGACTTTTTGCCTTGAACCCTTCCGAACAAAGTCCTCCTGTACACGAACTTAGAATCATTGCCACTAAGCCAGCATTTGGAAAAGTACCCATCAGAAAGGCATGTAGCTCTGCCAGCTAAGTACTTTCAAAGAATACACCCCTTGGGCTCACTTGGCTGATAGAACATTTCCATTTGTAGAAACTTGGCTGAGAGGTCATATCACTTATTTTGCTCTCATTTTTTAAAGGCAGGGATTTTTCAGAGTCCTGAGAAACTTGCATGGCTTTGTTTACATTAAAGTTCTGCAGGCAGCAGGTAACCTTTGTTTAGTAAGAATAAGCCTCCAGGAACCAAGGAAACTGACCAGTATCTCTCACTCTTAGGTAGTGTAGAATGTGCCGTAGAATATTTTTTTAGTGGATACTATGAAAAAGTGAGGTATTTTCAACATTAAGGACATTGTTAGGATATATTTTCATATGAGGATTTCCATGTCTTTTTATATTGATTGACTGCTAGGGTGACAAAAATAAAAGTTTATTTTTTATATAGGCTTTTAAATTGATTTTGCCTTTTGATTTTTTAAATTAAAGAAACAGAACCTTGGGAGTAATTTTTAGTTTTATCTCTTAGAGAGATTCTTTTTCTAGAATATGTACCAATAAGCAGTGTGTATCTGTAATCAGATGTTTTAAAGGTCAATGGCCAAAGAACTAAAAAAATTATAGTACTAATCACCAAACGAGGCCCCTTTTTGGCCTGTCCTTTCTAAAAGATCGATACTTGAACATTACCTGCATTATTAAAATAAATCTAAATCAGCCCCCACCCTCTGCCCCCAATAAATTAACATACTTGATCTTCCTTTAATGGATACATTTTTCCTTTCACTAACTTAGGATCAACCACAGGTTTGTCTGCCACGCCCCCTGCCTCATTACCTGGCTCACTCAGTAATGTGAAAGCATTGCAGAAATCTCCAGGACCTCAGCGCGAAAGGAAATCATCTTCTTCCTCAGAAGACAGGAATCGAATGGTGAGAGGATATAATATCTTTTTTCCTCTAAGTTCTTTCTGTATAGAAGTCATAGCCAAATGTAACATCACCTTTTAGATATTTTGGCCATGTCCATATGTGACAGAATTCCCATAATCAAATTAATTTAAGATCTGGTAATTTTTTTGCTTGAAGCATATTCAAACAACACAGATTCTTGCTCTCAACTCTAATATAATTGAGTAAAAGGCAGTTTGGGAAAAGTAAGAATACAGTTGACTCTTGAATAACACAGACCTGAACCGACTGGGTCTACTTACACGTGGATGTTTTTCAATCAGTAGTCAACCCTCCGTATTCCTGGGTTTCGCATCCATGGTTCAGCCACCAAGGACTGAACACAGTATCGTTTGTGAAACCGATCCCCAGTGGATATCAAGGGAAAATTAAATTTTGGGAGAAATCAAAAATTATATGTGGATTTTCGACTCTCTAGGAGGTGGGGAGCTAGCACCCCTAAACCCCGCATTGTTCATGGTCAACTGTAGTGTTCTGTTTCTAAAATAAGGGAAAAAGTAAGCTAATATTTTAGGAAGCATTATTAGGCATATATGTTCTAAAGGGTTGGTCCTAAATTCAGGTACCTACCAAATGACATACTTCACTATTTGAAAGAATAAGTTTCTACTGCAAAGGAAATCTAAATTAAAAACTAATAATTTAATTTTAGCAATGTATACTAACAGTATATGTCAGATACCTGGATCCTTTACCCTACCAAAGTGATTGTGTATGTTGATAATTGTTTTGAGAGGCTGGATCAGATAAAATACTTGAGGAAATTTAGCACTGACTGGGAGAGTAAGTAGATAAATTAGCAGTTACCATAGTATGTTAACTTAAATTTGGGGCTTTTTGAATCAAAACTAGTCACAAATACACAGTACTTATCTTGCCCCTAATTGTCCTCCAAGTGATAAAAGGCTATTTTATTAATTTTAGTAATACATATTTATGGTAGTACCCAATAAATTTCTATTTTTTAATAAATTTTTTCATTCTGATACTAGCTTAGGTCTTCAGTTTATGTTCTTCTGTATTGTAAGAATCATACGTCTAATTATTATTCCTCCAGAGTATTTTTTTTTTCTTTAAAGGACCGTATTTCTTCCTAACATGTCCCTTTCAGGCCTACACAAATGTACTTAGTGTGAAACATAGAGTTTTCCTTTTTTATTTGCTTTGGCTTGACTTTACACTATTTTTATCAAGAAAACACTTGGTAGACGGGATTCAAGTGACGATTGGGAGATTCCTGATGGGCAGATCACAGTGGGACAAAGAATTGGATCCGGGTCATTTGGGACAGTCTACAAGGGAAAGTGGCATGGTATGTATGTATGTAGTATGATGACCTTGTCGCAAGTTATAGTAATAGGATATGTTTAACAACTTTCATAAAAAAATATTAAAGGGAGTATTCACTGTTGGCATCATTAAGCTTTTTTGATCAAATTCAAGAGTCCTGCAAATGTTTCCAACAAATTATGGGAAATAAAAACTGGATTCATAACAGCCAACTCTCCTATCATTATATTAAAGAAATAATTTTTAAAGATGATGATGATTCTTCAGGTTAACTGGTCCCCAAGATATTTTTTCCTCTGATAATTTTTCTGCTGATAATTTTATTTGTATTGTAAACCAACAGTAAACATGTTAAAAGTCTACTTACCAAAAGAAAAAATGACAAGGAAACATAAAAAATGTTCAGTCTCACTAGTTATCAAAGAACTGCAAATTCAAAAAAATAGACATCATTATTTGCCTCTCAGTTGGACAGAGATTTTTTTTAATACATCATATATAGAGTTGTGATTGTTATGCAGCTGGTGGGAAATTAAATTGCTACAAATTTTCTGGAGGGCAGTTTGGCATTATGTATGTTGAACTAACAGTTCCTTTTGTAGACCTTTATAATGAGGAAGTAATTGGACAGTAACAAGCAGATATGCATGCAAGGATATTCATTAGAGATTTAATATTAATGAAAAATGGAAATAAATATAAATGCTCATTAATAGAGTATTAGGTAAATTCGTAACCTCTGTATGTGATTTTATATGATAGATTTATGTTTATTGTTATGGAAAGGTGTCTGCGATATAGTAAATTTTACAAAGCATGTATAATATCCATATTATGGTGCAACAAAGAAATATATATAACAATTTTAAAAGCAGTTTTTAACTACATATCTTTTTAGATTATCTTTTCATATGTATTCATAAATCACATTGATACATATAAAAACCTAGTAGGATATACCTCAGCGTATTAATTAACAGTGGTCATTCCTGAGTGACATGATTTTTTCTTTATATTCTATGCTTTCGATGTTTAATTTTTTTTACTGTGAACACTGCATTACTTTGATAACCACAAAAAAATAAGTTAATTATATTGAAGCATAATACATGTGCCAAAAGTACATATAAGTGTACAAATAACTGAACTCTCACAAAGTGAACACATCTATACTCAGTGAACAGAACAAAACCTGTGCTGTAAAAGTCATCCTCATGTCCTCCTTCCCCAAGGGTGACCCTGTCCTGCCTATAAAGAAATTACATAGTATGTACTCTTCTGTGTCTGGCCCCTTTCACTCAACATGGTTTATAAGATTTATCTTATTGTAGTGTGTAGTTGTAGGTCATTCATGCTCTGTATAGTATTCCATTGTGTGACTCTAAAATGATTCCTTTTTCCATCTGCTGTGTGATGAGTATTTGAATAGTTTCGAGTTGGGGCTATTACAAATGCTACTGCTCTGAATCCTCTTAGTGCATATATGTCATCTGATTAACATATGTGTCCATTTTTGCTTGAGGCCACTGGATGTACATATATATATGTTCAGTATTAGTAGTTACTGCCAACAGTGTTTTAAGTAGTTGTACCAATTTACGCACTCACTGGCAGTATATATGAGTTCTGCCTGTTTCATATAAAGTTTTTTTCACTATAATTACCATTTTAATAACTTTCCTAAGCAAAAGCAATAAGTGATCTATAGATTTTCTTTTTAAATGTTAACTACTCTGATAAAGAAGTTTTGTAGTTTTCTATTCTAGCCAAGCCCCATCAGACCTGTCATTGTTGTCATTGTAGTTTTAATATTCAGTTAGTAAATGCATCTAATTTAATATTTAAAAAAAAAAAAAACAGGAAAGTACCATGGGTGATTAATTGGTTAAACTAAATTTCTGAGAGAAAAACAAGATTGGCTGTTTTTTGGATTGGTATATTGAAATATTAGTCTGAGAGTGTTATTGTTATTTTAGTTTTTATCTTTAGAAAGTTAATGTAGTTAAGGAACTTACGATATAACTGATTAAACCATAAAACAATTTAATAATGGTATGAATTTAAGACTGTGGTAATTAGTGAAAATACCCAAGAGTTTTTTGTATTTTTAGATTTAAAATATCAGATAACGTTTGGAATGACAATTACCTTTTAGGTGATGTGGCAGTGAAGATGTTGAATGTGACAGCACCCACACCTCAGCAGTTACAGGCCTTCAAAAATGAAGTAGGAGTACTCAGGTGAGTTTGTGTGCATTTTTGTTTTCCACAGAAGTTATCTTCATTAGCTCCTGCTTTCCATTAGTAGCCCCTGTGAGCTCTACAGACTTACTTAAAATGGATAAAACCGAGTATTTTGTCTTTTGCCACATTCTCTTATGCGATATATCATATTATATCGTACAGCTGATAGAAGAACTACGCCTAGAGTGAATTGATGAAAACGTAGTATGCAATTATGAGAAATAATGCTCCAAATATGGAAACACTACTTTGAAAATTCTGATTTTATCAGAGCACATTTAGAGATTATGTCATGCCCTGGAACTTGAGGAACACCAACAACTAAAGTATGTCCAGGCAAGGACCACTTGTATAAGGAGGATTCTAAACCTGTGACTCGGGAAAAGTGGTGGACAGAAGTGAGGATACTTGGCCCATAGGAGGCTGTTATGGTCCGGAGGGGACATACCTACCCTCTTTTATTCCAGAGAGCAGGACAGGGAAACAGTGGTGGAAATTGTAGGAAAATAATTTTTTTTCTCAACCCAAAAAAACCACTCTAATACTAGAACCACTTAAAAAAAAGAATGGGGGGAAATAGCCTTCATTCAGTCTCAGTGATAAGCTTCCCATAATTGAAAGTATTTAAGCAACCTCAGGTATATTAAAAAAGATATTTCTGAAAAAAGTAAAATTTTAGATTAGACAATTACTAAAGTCCCTTCTAAATTTATCCTACTGTTACCTTTTTTAAAAATACTTTTTTCTGGCAACATCTTATTGCTTCTGCCTCTTTTTAATATATACTGAAGTATATCGACGTTTACTGTTTACTGTCACATTTCTTTTTACAGGAAAACGCGACATGTGAATATCCTACTCTTCATGGGCTATTCAACAAAGCCACAACTGGCTATTGTTACCCAGTGGTGTGAGGGCTCCAGCTTATATCACCATCTCCACATCATTGAGACCAAATTTGAGATGATCAAACTTATAGATATTGCACGGCAGACTGCACAGGGCATGGAGTAAGTCCATTCTGTTAAATCTCGTGTAAATTATTTTTGAAGACCATTGAGGGTGTTTTAAAGATTTTAGCTTTAGGATTGCCTTGTAAATTCTTGTTCAGCAACATTTGGCTGCTTTTAACGAATCACTAACAATATGATACTTAGAAATAAAATAGTCTCTACTACAGTCTTGAAGACAATATGTAAAATATTGATAATATGACTGCAAATTTATGTTTTGCATGCAGTGATTTAGCTAAGCAATAAAGGTTAAGGAAACAAAGATAAGCAAGGAAAAAATACTGGTCATTTACAGTTATTGAAGTATATAAAATACTAGTTATCCTTTCAGATTATTTTCTCCAAGTGCCCATATTTTCTATTGCAAAATGGTCATCTGCATGAAATAAAGTAAAATGAAAATCTGCATTCTGATCCTTTTTGAGAATTTCAAGTTGAGTTGTTCATACCCATTGAATTTTGCTGTATAATCAAAAAGATAAAAAGTAACTTTATAAAATTTACCGTAGACCAAAATAGGAAACTGACTTTGAAGAATAAATTTTGCATGCAGCTCTTAAGTACAAATGAATAGGTAAAGCAAAAGGTAAAATGGAGTAAATTTTGAAAGTGCTTAGATAAAAATTTTGAGTAAAATATGTTTGAAAGCTCTATGGGTAGTTTAAAAATATGTGTATCTTAATTTAATATTTTATAGTATACAGTTGTCTTTCACATGTATAAGTCATTATGTCACTCTTTATATAATGTTATGAAGAAGGTATTTTTTTTCCTTTTTACGGATAAGGAAACTAAGACTTGTAAATGACTTGTCTAAGACTACATATTTAATAAGTGGCAACAAAAATGTTTAACTGAGGATTTCTGCTTCCCAAGCCATTATCTTTTCCTGTAATCACTATGTTACTTTCACATTGTAAAATTAGAGTAAAAGGGTGTATATGTACTAACATCTAGAACTCTGATGCAAGATCACTTAACAGTAAGTAAGCATAGAACCAGGACTCAAAACCAGATCTGGCTCTAAAATCTTTACTGTTTTATCCTCTCTGTCTCAAAACTAAGCAATATATCTATAATTTAGATTGCTTACAAGTCTTTATTCAGCCAAAATGCTTATTGCAGCAAATTATTATCTTAACATTTATTACTGGACTCAAAGTAATCTCAGCCTTTCGTATAAATTAGAATCTGGGTCTGTTCAATCTGAAAGGTTATACCAAAATCTTGTGATGAGTAAACCATGACAAAAATAGTAAACAGTGAGCAAGAAACAAAGCTTTTTCTGCTCCCCTCCACCAAGGGTGCTCCCTCCTCAAGGCCTCTGTATTTGTTATTTTGCCTTTGGGATACTCACACCACAAATCTCCATAGGGCTGCTCCCTATATCTCTGTTCAGATGTCACCTTTTAAAAGAAGCTGATCACCTTATACACTAACTAATGTCCCTACCCAACCCTGTCACTCTCTATACTCCTGTCTTTGTTTTCATTTTTAATATACCAAACTCCATTTGACATAGTTATTGCCTGTCCCTCCCACTAGAATACAAGCTTTATGAGAGCAATGTTTTGTTCATTGTTGTATCCCTACTGCCTAGAACAGGGTCTGGCCTATGATAGGTACTCAATACATATCTGTGAAATGAAAAAAATGAAGGATTACACACAACTGAGTATTACAGCTACCTTTCAGAAAAAAGAGAAGCCAAATCTTTCTCATGCTAAGACTGAGAAATGTCAAGGAAAAAAACAGTCAAGAAAGTAATAAAAGGATAATAGAGGGGGAAAGGCTTTTGCTATAAACAGAGGCAGCAAAAAAATAGTAAAAAAATATTTTTAGAAACAGTGCCAGTATTAAGACAAGAAATGACATTAGAGAAGAACACTATCAAATTGGAATAGTTCTGGAATCTAGGGGACAGTCAGTGAAGAGGCAATATTTTTCCATTGTTTCACAGTTTGGGATCTATAATTGTAAGCCTTTATAGAATTTATGTACTCTGAAATATTTTGCTTACATTTTTAAGTAATGCTCACTATATAATGAGCATATCTGGCTGTGAATGTAGATCATGGCTATGTATATATGGTGGTTACCAGAGGGGAGGGGGGTGGGGAAGGACGAAGCGGGTAAAGAAAGTCAAATACAGGTGGCGGAAGGAGACTGGACTTAGAGTGGTGAGTACACAATAGCGTGGGCGGATGTTGTATTATAAAGTTATACACCTGAAATTTATATAATGTTATTAACCAGTGTCACCCCAATAAATTTAATTTTAATTTAATTAACTTAAAAAAATAGAAACTAATTCCTTTTCCATAGTGTCCAAAAGAATGAAATAAGGAATAAGTTTAACCAAGGAGATAAAATATTGTACTCTGAAAAGTACAAAACATTGCTGAAAGAAATTAAAGAAAAAACAACCGGGGTTTGGGGTAATAAAAAATTTTGCATAGATGGTGGAGGGAGGTGCACAATATTGTGAATGTACTAATGCCACTGAATTGTACACTTAAAAATGGTTAAAATGGCCAATTTTATGTCATGTATTTTATAACAATAAAATCAAAAACAAAGTAAAAATAAATAAAATAGCTATGTGGGCTACAGGCAAGGTGACACATTTTTGCTATCTTTGAAACCACTAAAACTATAATAAAGGAATTTTTTAAGCACAAACATATAAGGATGGAGAAAACAGAGAGGAAGGAACCAATAGCAACAACATTTTAAAAGCTAGAAAGCAGATGGGGAAATGATAATGAACTTAGACCCAAAAAGCTATATTATTAGTTTGCAATGGGGAAATGAAAACCAACCTGATTTATACCACAGAATCCTCAAGTCTCAGGAACTGGCAGTACTAGGTGTCTCCAGGAAAGGGAGGGTACACAGATGAAGAGTCTTGTCTGAAAAGCTTCTCACAATCTCACCTTCTCTGTGCCACTGGGTGACTGCTCCATCTGTACCCTGGCAGTAGAATGGAAGTTTATTCTCTGGAGAGGGGAAAACAAATATCCCTGGATGGGAGACATGGATGTGGATACTTTACCAGAAACAGGAGGGTTGAATGACTGCTTACTGAATGATGAATGGAGAGTTCCCCAGCACTATTCTTTTTATTTGGTTCCCAGAATGCTAGCAGCCAAACCTTCCCCTTCACACAAGGGATTGGGAGAGTCTTCTGTGAAGAATCTTACCAGCCAAGAGAAAGACCCAAAGGTAGTGACATCAGATTCCACCTAGATCTCTGTGCAGGGAAGTTCAAAAACATGAAGCCCATCTGTATTCCAAAGCTTTCAGACGGCTTTTAGTCCCTCTCTCAGTCTGAGCAAGACAAGTTGTCTGTGGCTCACCAGACATCAGAGGGAAAGTCTCTGATGCCAATGAGAGAGACCAAACCAATGGCATTGGAGGAAGGCAACCAGGAATAAACAAACACAATGCAAGAAGAGATACTCGTCTCCCCAAAAAAACCCATCCGTTTCCTCAGCGATAAAAGATGATTTTCTATCCATGAAACAGTTGCTTTAAAAGAGACTTGTGATAAAAGAATATTCAAATATTGATATTTATACTAGAAATGACATCCTTTGCAGTTATTAAAATTTAAATGTCTGGTTCCTCCTCCCCTGTCCTTCACCATCATTTCACAAAGGACAGAACAAGCTAGATGTAGCTGAGCAGTAGAAAGTCCATAGATTATTTACTATGGCCGTGTCACCCTGAACAAGCCCGATCTGTCTGATCTCGGAAGCTAATAAGCAGGATTGGTACTTGGATGGGAGACTACCTAAAAAGACCAGGTATTGTCAGCATAAAAAAATAAAAATAAGGGATTATAAACTGACAATGTCCTTGCAATCTGTTAAGTCAACCAAGGGTTGCTTCGCCTAAAAAAAAAAAAAATGTCCATAGACTATTATTAAATAGCCGTTAATGATGTACTTTTGCAAAACCCTCATTTCAAAATAGTCTGCCCCCTGAATGTTTTCCAGATGCTGTTGAAGGTAACCTTTTCTGACTACTTTCCAAAATTTATTCTAAAGTCCCAGGGCATAAGCAAAATAAGAGCATATTAACTCATTGTATAAAGTGCTGGGGTTGTAGTCACTCATAAAACCTTTAGTAATTTGGAAAGTTAAATCATGAGAACTTTCAAATATACCTTTATCAGATTACATAATATAAGCAGATAGTAGATGGGTAACATTTTCCTGTGTAGTTCTGTCTTCTTTCCTCAGTGAAAGATCATTTCTGATTCCTAGATTTACCTGAAGAGAGCAGAGCTGTTCTAATGATAATTACAGACTTACTCTTAGGAATCAAGGTTTGTGCAGTATGTTTATCATCTTCTTGCCTGATAGTCATTGAGTCAGCCTTAGGACCACGGTATGTCAAGAATATTGTTTCTAAAGATATTTCAGAAATGGTCAAATTTGTCATGCCATTTCTTTGCAGGGCTTTTAATGTCAGTTTAATATTTATGATATAATTTTTAATTTGTCTTTATTAGAAAATTTACTAAACGTTAGGAGCTACAAAGAGTAAGTTGTAGTCTGTTGTTATACACACAGAAGTGTTATAGTCTGAATATAAGATGATTAAAAATAATTTGGGGACAAATCCTTACAATTTACTGTTTTTTAAATAATGAAGAGCATGCCCCATTTACTCATAAATAAACCTACTTAAAAGAAAGGGTGAATTGACTGAAAATGTGGTGAACACGTATTAATGATTGAAAATAATTCTAATTGATCAAAGACTATTTATAGTGAACATGATTTTCTAGTGAACAGTAATAGAAAGGAAGATACTGATAATCAGGAAAATGGCAACTAAAACAAACAGGTACTATTTTTTACCCACTGGAATTGGCAAAATGCCTAAATTCTGACAAGATCAAGTGTTGCTAAAGATCAGGAGAATTGTTTACTGGGGCAGGCCCAGCGCAGCCAACTACCCAGGGGGGTATTTGGGAAGTTCCTTTAAAATGAAAATGAGTGGTCAGTCCCCAAGAAGCAGTAGCTTTTGTTCCAAAAGATGCATATAGGAAGAGATGTATTACTGGAAAACATATAGTCGTGACAGTAGAGGGGACTGGATAAATAAAATATTGGCACATATGCACAAAGGGATAAGTATAAGCAGAAATGAATTATATGTATCAACACCAGCTTTAAAGTATGTCAAGTGAGAAAAGCAAGCTGCAACACGGATCACTTAAAATTTTAAAAACGAAACATTTATATTTGAGTTTTCTTATATATAATGTAGTTTATATTTTGGGGTGGTGTGCGTGTGTGTGTGCGGTGTGCGTGTGCGTGTGTGCGTGTAAAGTATTCAAATAAAGATTAGAAGGCACACACCGAGCTCAGCGGTGGTCGTCTCCAGGACTGGCATAAAGGGGTCAGAACGGAGGCACCTATCTTTAGCTTTACCCTGTACCATTCTAATTCTTTATGTCTTTTAGTAAAAAAAAAAAGATCCTACAGTTAGTTATGTTTTTTTCCATAACTTTTTTATAAATATAAACTTTGGAAAAAAATGGGAGGCAAATTTGTCAAAAGTTTAACAGGATTGATTATGGTGAGAATATGAGTGAATTCTACATAATTTTTTATTGCAGTTTTTCTTAATTTCAAAATGAAAGTTGTAAAGAAATACATATTCAAAAAATGGAAACATTACCACCAGTAATCTACCATCAAGAATTACCATTAATATCTTGATGTGTATTGTGTATCCTTTCAGAATCCATTATTTTAATCTTATACACAATTGTTTGTCATCATTTTTAAATATGGAATCCTACTGGTTTTTGCCTTTTTTCACTCTTAATTTTAAACATCTTTACTGGTCAATAAATATTATGTTCTGATCCCAGCTCTGCTACACACTAGTAACTCACTCTCTCTTTTTTTTAATACCAGCTATATGCTGTGGCTTTTTTAATGTATAGTAATGTATTTAACAATTATAGTACTTACTTCGTGTGAGACAGTGTTCTGTGTGCTCTCTGTATAAGACCTCACTTAATCTTCCATAACCCTCTGAGGTAGATCCTATTATTACCTTCATCTTACTGAAGACATTAGGGTATAGAAAGGTCAGGTGACTTGCCCCAGGCACTTAGGCTCCAGAGTACATTTCCTTAACCTTACACCGCTGGCCTTCTCCTGGTTAGTCAGTCCTTTCAGCAACCTCAAGTGGGCCCTTAAGGTCATACAGTAATCATACTTTGAGTTCCATAGTTTATTCGCTCTTCTGCTCTCCTAGATACTGCCGTACGTCCTCATCCCTCAAACCTCCAATACCTCTAGTTACAGTCAGCTTGCCATTTCACTAAGAAAATTAGAAGCACCCACCTACCTACATTCCTGCCCAGTCTTTCGGCCTTATTACTGAGAATAAAATCCAAACCCTTCCATTTTGTACATCCCCTCTCCCCTACTCACTGAATCTTTTGAGTACCTTTCCCCTTGTTGTCATCAGGTTTTTCTTTTCTACTGGATTTTTTCCCATTTTAAAACATTTTTTTATAAGCATGTTTGGGAGAGTGTTGACCGTTGTCGACTGGGTGGAGTGCATAAGCGTTTTTAGCGTAGTAGTCTTTCACCTCTTCTCTATGCTTAAAAAGTTTCATAATAAAATGTTCCGGAGGTCTCTCCTTCGATCCCACTTCCCTCTCAAACTGTCATCTCATTCCTCTTCTTTACAGTAAAACTTCTCAAAAAAGTCATTGGTACTCTTGATTTTTCTCTTCTCGTTTTATTTTGGACCCCAGTCCAGCCCCTGACAACCCACGGAAATATCTCATAAGATAGTTACCATTTTGCTACATTCATTGGTTCAGTGTTCAGTCCTCAGTTTGATCTGTCAAAAGTGGGATGAAGTTGAACTTACCTTTCTTCATGAAACCCATTCTTAACCCCTGGCTACTCAAAATGTGGTCTTACAACATCTGTATATTACCTTCTAGAAATGCTGGAGGTTAGGTACCACCCCAGATCTATTGAACTGGAATCTACATTTTAACAGGATATCTGAACGATTTGTATTGCCTGTTAAAGTGTATGAAGCACTGCTTTAAAGCATATTCTCCTGATTTTCTTTCGTACTGTCTCTTCCTTCTTGGCTACTTCTTCCCCAGCTCTTTAATTTCTCTAAATGTTGGCATCCTCCAGGAATCTCCATTTCCTTGGTAATCTCATCCACCTTTGTGGCTTAAAATCCCATTTAATTACCATTCCTATCTCAGTCTCCAGCCCATTCATTTTCTCTGAACTCCAAACTGTCACATCCAACTGTCTACTCAACATCTCCGCTTGCTTGTATAATGGGCATCTCAGATTTAATTTGTGTAAAACTAAAGTCCTGATCTTTTTCCTGAAGCCTGCTCGTTCTTCATTCTTTTCATCGTAGTAGCTGGCAACTCTGTTCTTCCAGCTGCTTATGTCTGACATTTTGAAGTTATCTTTTGATTCTTCTTGTTCTCATACCACACAACCAATCTTTTATCAGTGCCTCCATCCAAAAAGTATATCTAGAATCTTAACAATTCTCATCTCCTATTAGCTATTACCCTGATTCAAGCCACCATCATGTCATGCCTGGATTAGTGCCTGCTTCTACCCTTATCCACCTTCAGTTTCTTCTCAACAGAGTGGTCCTTCTAAGTTTTAAGTCAAATTGTGTTGTCCCTCTGTTCCTCCATTGCCTTCACATTTTACTCAGAAAGAAAATCAAAGTCCTTATAATAGGCTTTTCTCAGTGTGACTACTACAACCTGCCCCTCCCTTTTATGTTATCTCTCAGCACAGGGAATATCTCTCATACTCCCTTCCAGGCCAGTTTGCCTTCTTGCCATTCTTAGAACATGGTAAAACATGTTCTAAGGCTCTGCCCTTGCTACTCCTTCTGCCTGCTACATTATCCCGAACCTGCATGTCGCTCTCCCTCCCAAGTCTTTACGCAAAATATCCTTTGTAAAGAGACCCTCCCTGGCCTAAAATTACAACCCCTTGCAACTGAGCATTTCCTGTTCCCCACTTATAGAATATATTGTATTTACATATCTTTATTTCCTGTCTTCTATACTAAAATGTAAGCACCTTGAGGATAGGGATTTTCTGCTTTATCTTCAGGTCTTAGGACAGCTGTTAGCACATGGTGAGCTTTGAATAAACGTGTTAAATAATAAAAGGAAAAACCCATAAAGGTAAACATTATTATCTCCAGAATTCCAAAACTTAGATTATGTAGTTAGTATACCTAAAGACAAATGGCTAGTAAGTAACATAGTTGGAATTCAAACCCAAATCTGTGTGCTTAAAACCCATACCTTTCCCCTGTGTCTGTCTGGCCATGTCACTTAAGTCCTCTGGGCTCTGGTCTTCCCATCAGCATACATGGAATTACTGCCTTTGCTCACCTCACAAAGAAACGTGATGATTATGAAACCAAATGATGTAAAAAAAAAAAAATACTGAAAACTTTAAAATGCTGTACATATACAAGGCAATGGTAGTAATTCTGTTTTTTATAGAAGTTTTATAGTGTTTGCTTTTAATTTTAGATCTTCAGTCCACTTCAAATTGAAGTTTTTGTCTTTTTTTCCCCCCTATTTGGAGATCCAGTTGTTCCAGCAATATTTGGTGAAATTACTATCCTTTCTCCCATTGAGTTACTTAAATATCTTGCTTCTATTTTATGTTGGGCTTGTGAATGTTTGAAAATGAACTTTAAAATAGAGTATGATGCTTGTGCTATTCCACCAATACCATGATATTCCATATTCACAGTACATTCTCATTTATTCTCTTCAGGCCAGTGTTCTATTTAGAAGCTATCATAAGAGTATTTTCCAAAGGGGGCGGGCAGGGTTGTACCCTCTCTAAAGCAGGTCCCAGCTAGGAAACAAAACACAGAGAAATATATTCATGGACTAGAAGACTCGATATTCTTAAGATGTCAGTTCTTCCTGAGGTGATCTGTAGACTCAGTGCAATCCCAATCAAAATCTCAGCAGGCGTTTTTGTAGAAATTGACAAGTTGCTCTTAAAATGTGTATGGAAATGCAATGGCTAGAATTGTCAAGGCAATTTTGAAAAAGAACAAAGTTTTGAAGGACTTCTAGTGTGAAATTTCAAAAATATTTATCCATATTTCTGTGGTCAGTTTTTGTTATTTTGGGAGGCTTTTGGCCAAGTTGCTAAGGCAATTCATGGATAAAGGATAGTCCTTTCAACAAATATTGCTGGAACAACTTGATATCCATATAGGATAAATTAACCCTTACTTGATACAAGGCATAAACATTAACTCAAAATAGATTAAAGACCTAAAACCAAAAACCAAAAATCGAAAACTTCTAGAAGAAACATAGAAGAAAATCTTGGTAGCTGAAAGATAGGCAAAGATTTCTTAGGTTACAAAATGTAAGGACCATAAAAGCAAAAAATTTATAAATTGGACTTTATCAAATTGCAAAACTTTGCCTTTTTTAAAGACACTGTTAGGAAATTAGAAAAGCCACAGACTTGAAGAAAATACTTGCAAAATATGTTCTCTAATAAAAGACTTGTATCTAAAGCATATAAAAACTCTTAACAACATAGTAATAACACAGATTACCCAATGACAAGATGGGCAAAAGATCGGAGTACTTTTTTAGAGAAGATGTAAGCATGGCAACTAAGCACATGCAAAGATGCTCAGCATCATCAGACGTCAGAGGAAGGCGAATCAAAGCTACAGAACGACTACTCACCCGCTGGAGCGCTTGTCATCAAAGCCCCTGGTGGTGGTGAGGATGCAGAGCAACCAGCGCTCTTATGCGCTGTTGGTAAAGATCGTAAGTGGTACAACCACTTTGGCAGCTTCTTTTAAAGTTAAGTTTACTGTGTGAGCAATTCTAATCCAACCTATTTACCCAAAAGGAATGAAAACATAAGTCAACAGTAAAGACTTATACATGAATGTTTATAGCATCTTTTCATAAATGCCAAAAACCAAGAACAGCCCAAGTGACCAACAGGTTAGATGGATAAGTGGTCATATATCCATACACTGGAATACTGCATGCACCCAGTGTGGGAATCTCAGTCAGTGTGTGAGCAAAAGCTATGTGATTTTGTTAGTATGAAATTCTAGAAAAGGCAAAGCCAGTCTCTAGTGACAGAAATCATTATCAATGGTTGCCTGAGGGGGCTGTTATTAACTGCAGAAATGTATGAAGAAACTGTTGGGGGTAGTGAATATTCTTTGTCTTGATTGTGGTTGTTTGTTACACAAGGGTAAATATTTAACATATTAAACTATATATAAAAATTGGGTGCATTTTGTGTTATATACAAGTTACACCTCAATAAATTTGATTTTTTTTTAAGTGAGAAAAACTGAAAAATATAAGTAAAAATAGAATTTAGGCCACTGTGGAGCAGAACTGAAACATATGTGAACTCTACTTAGTAGGGATTTTAGTTTAAAGTGATAAATGATTACTGACTACACAGGAGTAAAATGTCATTCTCTTCAGTCTTAGTTTGCACATTGTGATTATGAGGGGAGTGGAGGGCATCAAAGTATAGAAGGGAAACGACAATTCAGAACTGAATAAATAACATCTTGTCACCACTGTCACACATACCAGTTCAGGCAGCTGTTACATTCCTCATAGGCCTCTGAGGAGAGGTTAGGCTTGCTGCGTGAAGTCTGATGAGCTGTTTTGAAATAGAGTAGTATTAGGTGAGAGAGGTGTGAAATGCTAATGTCTACATAGGACAGTTCTTTGGTTTTAGAAGTAGTTGAAAATACTGGAAAATAGCAACCTTAAGTGAGAGACACACTTGGGATTTTATAGACGAAACTGGTAAATCAGGCAGATGGTGTAGCTGTATTTAAATTTCAGCATCACATTTGAATATCTCATGATATTCTTGAGATATTCAAGAGATGTAACATGCATGTAACATGCAAGTAGGCTCATCACCATGTGATGATTATACCTGAAACTATCAAGGTGGAGATTTTTGCCCTCATTTCTTTCTTGAGAATGGCTAGCATACTTGCAGATAACTCAGACTAGGACATCCTTAGCATACCAATCTTTTCAAACTTAATTTCTTGTGAAAACTAAATTTTAACATAGGCCTTGTCTACAGATTGGAAATGTTCAGGTCCAAAAAAGTAAACAGATGTTGGATAGGGAAAATGTCCTGTGAAAGCAGTGCAAAACAACAGCTCTCCAGGGTTGTGTGAGTATAATTTTAATAAGGGTCAGTAGATTGACTTTGGCTGCCATGCTAATCTGATTTAATAATTTTTTAACCAAACATAAGAAAGATGACGCTGAGTTTGTTTTTGTCTTTTTGATTCCACATATAAATGAGATCACACAGTATCTATCTTTCTCTAACTTCACTTAACAAGATGCCCTTAAGGTCCAACCATGTTGTCACAAATGACAGGATTTTCCTTTCAGTAGCAGAATAACACTCCATGGTGTGTGTGTGTCACATTTTCTTTATCCATTCATGGGCGCTTAAGTTGGTTCCATGTCTTGGCTCTTGTGAATAATGCTGCAATGAACATGACATCTCTTTGAGATCCTGATTTAAATTTTTTTGGATAAAAATCCAGAAGTGGAATTGCTGGATCATGTGATATTTATATTAATTTTTTGAGGAAATTCTGTACTGTTTTTCATAGTGGCTGCACCTATTTCTGTTCTCATCAGTAGTGTATAAGGGTTCTTTTTTTTCCTCCATCCTCACCAATACTTTTTATTGTCTTTTTGATAATGGCATTTAAAACAGGTGTGGTGGGGTGATACTTCACTGTAGTTTTGATGTATATTTCCCTGATGAGTAGTGATGTTGAGCATCTTTTTATTTCCTGTTGGCCATTTGTGTGCCTTCTTTGGGAAAATGTCCATTTCTTTAATCTGGTTATTGGAGTTTTTTTGCTACTGAGTTATATTAGTTCTTTATATTGTGTGGGGGAAGGGTGGGGGTGGGATATCCTCATATCAGATGTATGATTTGCAAGTATTTTCTCCCATTTGGTAGGATGCCTTTTCATTTTGATGGTGATTTCCTTTGCTTTGAAGAAGTTTTTTAGTTATATGTAGTCCCACTTGTTTATTTTTGCTTTTGGTGTCAAATTAAAAAAAAAAAAATCAGCAAAACTAATGTCAGGGAGCATACCACCTATGTTTTCTTCTAGGAGTTTTGTGGTTTCAGGTCTTACATTCAAGAAGAAGATGAAGATGAGAATTTCACTCTAGTTTGTATTGATTAGATTAAACCTAGAGTGTTGTATTTGCTTCTGGGACATCATATGCTCTAAAAAGAATATTGAAAAGCTGAATCTTGGATAAGAGCTTGAAAGAAATAGTATAGAGAACAAATTTTACTAGGTGATTTCCCAGCTTTCAGATCGAATGATTCTATAGGTAGGAGGAAGGAGACTCCTGAGAGAAACCTATCAAGAGAATGATACTTATTTAGTTTATAGCACGTTTTTCTTTCCTACTGTTTTTATACACCATTAGGTTCTCATTAACATCTTAGAAAGGTAAGGAGGAGATCCAATTTAATGTCCTAAATAATGGGTAGACTTCTGTGTCATCTGCAGCAATGTAAAGTTCATTTATTCTTGTTCCCTTCCCTGCCCTCAACCAGATATGTATTTTTTGGCATCTTCCATTATAAGCAGTTGAGACTTAGGAAATTATATTTAGTGTCAGTCTGTATAGAATTATTTAGAGTAGTGATTACTCTGGAAGAGTATATTATGTGGCAATTGGGGTATGATACTCATCCCATTTTCCAGCTAGAGAATTTGAGTTTCTTTTCTTTCTTATCTTCCATTATACAGACCTGGATTGCTGCTTTTTTGCTGCTTTTGTTACAGAGATATTAAAGTACTATTAAATAAGATATATTAGGAAAGCAATTTGTAAACAATAAAGGCTTACACAAGGATAAGGTAGTATAATTTCAAGTTGCCGCTTACACATCTTTGACCTATAATAAATTTATGCTAAGCAGCTTCTAGGGTTATAGCACTAGCTCAGCAGTCATATTTCTATCTTGTTAATTACCTAGTGCTTTCCTGTTGGAAATTTTCTCAATCCTCTAGTTACATCTCTATCTGCTTTATTCTTGTGTGTCATATTCATTGAAAAGATTGACACCACCCATCAAGAACATCTTCATCTTCCCTTCTTGTACTTTTATCATACTGCCATATTTTCACATGTAGCACCCATCTGTCATTGTTTGTAATTTTAAAGGAGGCAGAAGCTCTTTTCAAAGACTCTCACCTTCTCTGTGAGCTAAATGCCAGATCCCTGACTGACTGAAGCACAGAGTCCACCGCCACCACTATTAGCATCAATCCTCCTTCTGACAGAGGCAGGGTCTCCCCATCTGGAAAAAGCTTTTGATTGAGACCCATTTTCCTCCATCTGGTTTTACCTTTCTATGTCATTTTAAGCAAATGAGGCCTATAACGCCACGTTTTCTTTCAGTGGAAGAGTGACAGTGTAATGTAGTAAACACTGGGCCTAAAAAGTCATGACAAGAAGATAATTTTGATCGTGGTAAATGCTATGAAGGAAATAAACAGTATGAAGTAAGAGGAATTGGAGAAGGGGTTACTTTGTATAAACAGTAATTTGAAGTGAAACTTTTGTCAGAAAAAATCTTTCAAAATCTGGATTTCTGGGACTTGTGGAAGTTTCAGTGAAGATGAAAAAGGATTAATAATTATTTGCAAATCTTTCATTTTAAGTAGTGTGCATTTCACAATTTTGATTTTATAGTTTCATTTTAAGGCGAAACATTTCCTAATGGTCATTGTCAGATTTCAGAAGTTTCATATATCTGTTCTCTCCTGTGTTATACAAAGAAAAATAGCCTTGACTAGGACATTATTATATGCATCTCATTGTAGTTAATTCAACAGATGTGTATTGAATACTTATCACATGCCAGGCACTGAACTTCGTACTGAGGACAAACAAAAATAAATTAGACAGCTCTCTTCCCTCAATGAACCCAACTAAATCAGTTTTTAGGGGTAACATAAGTGATTTAACCTCATCGTTGACTTTAAAGTACATTCACTCTGGCCATTCTGAGGAAGTTTACTTCTCACTAGTTTTAAGAAGGTATTATAAGAATACTCCCTTTAAGAATGGTTTTAATTTATCAATCAAACTTTCATTTTTTAGAGTTTACATTCTAAATAGAAAGTGAACATAGGTGGAAAAAAATACATGAACCAAGCTGTTAGAACACTGTATAACGAAACAGTGAAAGGTCACTATCAGTTGAGTTACTAATGGGAAAGCTTCACTCAGGAATTAGAGTATATGTTCAGTCTTAAAGGATAGGTATGAACAGGTGGCAAATAGAATGAAAGTTGATTTGGGGCATGGGTGTAGAAGGGAGCATTGATCACTGAGATGAGATTAAACATCAAGGTATATGTAAAGGAAACAGATAAATAGGCTTGACTGGAATGAAAGGTTTGTATTGGTAAATAGTCAAAGATAAAGCAAAGTCGTTTAGTAGAAAACAAGATTTTGGCTGTACCATATTTATAATGTGTTCCTATAATCCTAAATTTATTTGCAGTCAATTTTAATATTCCTTATATGTAAAGGGGTTATCACATTGTACAGTTTGCAATTGTATCATGATACTAAATAAGTCTTTATTTACACCCCTAAATATGTTCTATAGGTTTTGAGGCCAGAGTATTTAGCCCTACTCAGGTTAAAATGATGTTTTGTTTTTCAGTTACTTACACGCCAAGTCAATCATCCACAGAGACCTCAAGAGTAATAGTATCCTTCCTGAAATTTGTCTGTGAAGTTTGAAAACATCATGATTTTTTCTTCTGCATTTTGTCTTCACATTATGTAAAAACAGTTTCTTGCTAAGTTAAATATACTGTAAAGAGAATTAATAAATGGATTTACATGAGAGTGTAGTAGTAAGGCACTACAGCCTGCATTTGGTTTCCGAACGATTGAGCATTACCAAAAAATCTATGAACTCTTACGGCAGTAGGGCTCTTTGATTGCTTGCATGTGTGCTATCAGCACTATAAAACATAGTTTTGTAGCCGTCTGCTAGTTTCTTTTAGCACTGTGACCTTGCTCAGCAAAAGTTGAGTTGTGACTGAAGGCTCTCAGTTACATAACAGTGAGATGAGAAAAACATAATTTTTTCTCTTCTTAAACTCAGATTAAGATCCTGTCTGCCAGCCATCTTCATTCCAGGGAGGAGCCTTCACCTCTGTGCCATCCGTGCCCAACATTCTTGAGCCTACGTTACTGAAAACGAATAAAGTTTCAGGATGTCCCATAAACTTAGGAAAGCATCATACCTCATCTACTACATCAAGCCAAAACCTTAAAAGCAGGTCATAAGGGCCAGATAGACATTATTTTTTAAAACATTTATTAATTGTGAGAGGAAATGTGAAATACTGTACTTTTATAAAGAATATCATACTACAGAATTAGATAAGTTAGATCTCTTACCTAAAATTTTCATAATGCTTGCTCTGGTAGGAAAATGAGATCTCCTGTTTTCCTTTACTTATTACATCACAGATATATTTCTTCATGAAGACCTCACAGTAAAAATAGGTGACTTTGGTCTAGCCACAGTGAAATCTCGATGGAGTGGGTCCCATCAGTTTGAACAGTTGTCTGGATCCATTTTGTGGATGGTAAGAACTGAGGCTTTTTTTTCATTAATTAAATTTTGGACCCTGAGATGCTGCTGAGTCCTAGAAAGTCATTGACGGTTTCAACTGTAGTGTGTTCATAGTTCTCAGTAGTCACAAAAACCAATGTTGATCTTATTTTTTATGTAAATAGATTTATACTTTATCTTTAAAAAAATATATTATGAAACTAGTTTTAGTATCTTTGAAAAGAAAATATGTATTTTATAAACACGGTTTAAATTTTATTCAAAATTGTCTCTGTAGAATATTTTGTGTTCAAATTGTTCTGTGTACCAAGTGTGTAATTTAAGCAAGTGTGTTCTGCAGCCATTATTAAGGTTTTGTGAAGAGAACTACTCCTTTTAAGAGAGAGGCTGTTTGACAATCTTATTTAAGCCTACATCAGAAAGTCACTTCCTTTAGACTAGAAAGAACTGTATAATTATGGGGCAGCTGGGAGAGGAAAGAAAAAATGAGAGGTAGATTTTTGAACACTGTAGCTTTGTGCTGCCCTACATAGTTGTTTCTCGGCATTCCTATTTCTGCTTTGTGGACGAGAAGAGAATGTATGAAAAAAGGGATCTAAAACTTGCATGCAGTCACCTTCAGAAGGCTGTGAAAAGGGCAGTCTCAGAATCATTCTCTAAGTCAGTAGTTCTCAAAAGGGTCCCTAAGACCTGTTTACAAGTCCCTGAGGTCATCCCTGTGCGAGATCAGATTTTTCTTTACATTCTTCAGGACAATGCGTCATAGCAGATCGAGTGCAGAAGCAAATATGTGACTAGCTGGTTGCGGTTAAACCAGACAAAGAGAATTGTAGTTTTCTTCTTCTCACTAAACTTTTTTTGTTTTTGAAAATATAGTTACTTTTCATTTAAAATGTGTGATCTCTGTTAGCATCTAATGGTTGTTTTATTACTTAAATGAATTAATAAACATTTTAACAGTTTCTCAGTTAAGTTTTAATATATATCCACAGATATAATCCCCATAAATAAAGGCTCCTTGGGGGTCCTCAATTTTTAAGACAAAAAGACCTGAGATCAAAAAGTTCAAAAACTGCTCCGCCAAGCTGAATAAAGGGTGATGCAAAACCATTACTGCAGGTTTTAAGCTTTAAATAACAGAATCTGCCCTCCGGGACACCCTGCTGGAAACAGAAAAGCTGCCAGGGCTTCCAGAGCCACATTTGCCTCAATTCTTTGAACTCTCTGTATCCGCCCCAGGAAGGGAGTTCCAAGGCAGGATTCTGACTCAGTCAAGATGAGCCAAGGGTTAAATTCAGCTCTGATTCCTTATAATAATAAATGAAAGTAGGGCAAGTGGCAAGGTGGAAGGGGACTGGATTTAGAGTTAGGAGGTCTGTGCTCTGGTGCTTCGGTGTGACTTTTAACATGCACGTTTCTTAACCTCCAAGTCTCCATCTTTAACACTGGGTTGGACTGGTGGATTTCTAACACCTTTTGTATTTCTAAGATTGAGTGATTAGAACTAGCTAGATTTTTCTTTAATATATGTTTATTTTAATAAATAATTATAAACGAGGCTAATTATTCGTTGTATCCGGATCTCAGGCACACACCTTGTAACAGACATGGCAGTGTATCCTAAGGGAGAGGCAAAACAGATTTTAAGTACTAAAATTGCAAAACCTAAAAAAATAACTGATAACATATTTTAGAGGTGTGTTTTAGTGTGGGAGAAAGGGGCTCAGTCAAGCCTTCAAGTTTGTCCTTTTTAAAAAACCTTAGATTTTTATACATGAAGTTTTATCTTTTGATTTTTTTTTGTTGATACCTGGGTAGATAGGTTCATCCTTTATTCCACCAAGATGAGTTTTAAAATAAGAGATTGACCAACAGTACACTTAATTGTTGAATAAATTCTTTTCAGTTGATACTGCCTTCAGAAGCAATGTGTTACATCCATAAACTAAGAAAGAAGAGTTTGGTCAGAACTAAGGTTATATAATTCTCTGAAAATAGGTGACCGAAAAAAAGTCTTCTCAACCTTGTTTTATTTATATCTTAGAGGAGAAAGGGACCAAAAAATTTTGCAAATTAAATCACTAAATTAATTGAGGACCAATCATGCCTTTCTTGTAAATAGATAACATACATCAAGCCATCTACCAACAGCAGGTAAAATAAATTTTAAAGATAGTTTTTCAACAGATTTATTACTGTCTCTCACAAAAATTGTGTTTGGCTTTGAAAATTATGTCTATGTCATAACCAGCGTCAGTATTCTGGCTTGTTCATTACATCACAGTTGTATGTGGTTTATTTTGTACTGTATTACTAAAAGCAATTACAATAAAATATGACAAAAGCATGCAGATACAACCTTCTCCTTCACCCCCATTCTTTCAGTCTCTTCACGATCTCCCATACATCTTCCATCAGTGGTTCTCAACCTTGGTTGGACATTTAAATCATCTGGGGAGCTTTGAAAACTAACAGTGCTTGTCTTCCACCCCCAGGTTCTGATGTTATATTATTGGGCAGAAAGGTATGCTGGATGTTAAGAGGGTCAAGCTGCACAGGTGATTGTGATTTGCAGGTGAGGCTGAGTAATATTTTACCGGCCTTATGAGCTAGTCTCACCTGTTTTATTGCCCTGACCAATAGCCAGGAATCTTGGCCCAGGTTTTTCAGCCATTTTTGCAGTTTGTCCTGGTTTTGGTATCAATTTAACATTTTCACAAAGTTTTTATTAATACCCTGCAATTTTTAAAATTTCATCCATATGAAACAATACAGAAGATTCAAGGTGCAAGAACTCTTTAATATTTAACCATTTATTGTATTGCATGTAAGTGGTAAGAAATCACAGTGACTGAAATGCGTAAAAATGTAACAGATGTGGTTGGTGTCTGTCTTTGCCCAAGAAGCAGCAGCCAAAAGATTCTCTACCTAAATCTACCTCTGTTAAATCTACCCACTGGCTATTGCTTTAGTTAATGCAGCATCCATCGCATGTTTATACCACATTTGGAGACAGGAAAGGGATTTGAGTTTATCAGTCTTGAAATTTTACCATTATCGTCTAAGGTGTCCTGAGATGAGGAGTCATTTGTACGAATGGGAAAACTTACATTCTGAGGCAGTCGCCACAGTGGTGGTGCTAGGTCCACACATAACCACAGGTGTAGTGTTTCTTTGCGGAATCAGGAATGGGAAGTGGGAACTGGCTCTTGATAGGTAAGTCAAGGGAAGAATTCAAATGGCAATGATAATATTTTGCATAGGAAGAGGGCAGCTGATAAAATTATAAAATCTTAGTATTGCATATAGAATCTCAGCTAATATTGCCTCTTTCAGAGTTTACAGAGCATTTTTTTCTTTTTCTTAATTTTATTTGGCCATTAAAAAGAATTGATTACATATTAGATTGGTTATTTAATGGTAAAAGCATTGTTCTAGCAATTATAATAGTTTGGTTTTCAGTGTTTATTCAGTTGAAGTAAAGAATAAACAAGAATATTTTTCTTTTTATGTTGTAACAGGCACCAGAAGTAATCAGAATGCAAGATAAAAACCCATATAGTTTTCAGTCAGATGTATATGCATTTGGGATTGTTCTGTATGAATTGATGACTGGACAGTTACCTTATTCAAACATCAACAACAGGGACCAGGTAAATACCTACCGTCTCTTTGAGTTTATTTTACTATTTACACAAAGGTTTTAATTGTTTATAGAAAAGAAGTGTTGAGCCATGGGCAAGCATGAGAGAGAGATCTCTTGATCTTTGTTACCAGTTTTAGAAACCTTTTTATACTTTTGGGAGTAATGGCAGCATGTAAGTTATTTCCTTAAAATAGCATTTCTAATTAAGTATTGTAATGGAGTGAAATTCCTGATCTTCCAACTGGAAACCAGAGAGACACTAGATCCTCCTCGTGTTTCTTGACCATGGCACAGTGAGAAGAATGAGTTCTGCTACTGGCATCTGGGCCATAAAGCCTTATACTCTGTCACAGGTTGTACTATCTGAGCAGGTACAGTGTATCAAATTCTTTTAAAATTCTTAATATTTCTCCATTTTTTTTTAATTTTTAAAATAGGTAAATGGAAGAACTGTGACATCATGATTTCATTTTTCTAGAATGAGAATTCTAGTAAGAGGGAATTTTTTTACCTCTCTCTTCCTAAGTTCCTTTTCTCTGCCCCTTACCTTCCAAAAAGTACCAGTGTAGCCTCATGCAGCTCTTTGCCTTTTCTATCCCAGACATATTAATTCACCTAGGCTTTTAACACTGGCCAAGAGAAATGAATTGTCTTTATCGAAATTACCTTGTATACCTCAACATTTTAAAAATATGTGTGAGGAAGAGCAAGCAAGAAGAGAGATTGCTGCAGTTACACTGTTAACATGTTAGAAGATAATAGTTGACCATATAAACTGATTAAATAATACTTATACTTTATACTGTGGTTCGTATCGGAACCACCTGGGTAACTTTTTTAAATGGAGGTACCGGAGCAGATTCTGATTCAATGCTGTAGAGTCTAAGCACCTGCACTTTTAATAAGTTTCCCAGGTGATTCTAATATATACCAAAGTCAAGAATCACCAGTCTAAAAAAAGAGTATGAAAACATTTTATGTTTCATCATAACCTCCCAACTTAATGGAATGATAGTTTTTATGTATAAATGTATTACAGTGTTCAGGTAGTGCGTGTGTTTTTATCAATAGCTCAACTCTCAGTCGTTTTGATGAAAACTCGGAGTAGCTTTTTCACTAACAACTTCCACTGTCACTTGATATCAGAGAGGCAATCTGACTTATCATGTATTTGGTATATGCTTATTAAATCACCATGTGGCCCTAATCCAGCTGTGGTCTTAATTCCATATTTTGAGAATTTTAAAAAACGAGTACGTTTCTACCCATCAACACAAAACTAATTTTTAAATTGCTGTTTGGTCTTTCTATTACTTTATACCTTTAGAATGTGAATCTTAACTTTGAGTGTTAAAAAAAAAAAACTTATGACCTGGCTTCTGCTGATACGATGTTTTAAGCCTACATGAAACTTAGGTTCAGGATGGTTCAAATGCTAGCTAAAGAGCATGACTGCAACATTGCAGTTACTGTACTTGGGACAGAGTCTCGATCGCTAAGGTGGTGGATCGAATGATGACACACCGAGCAGCAGGATTGTCTCTAGTCTGCACGCGTTGCGTGCTCTGCCTCTTGCAGCCTTCTCAAGTTGACCACACCGCATGACACCCTGTGCCGTGCTCACTTGTCCTGTGCATATTATTTGTCTAGAGGAATTATAGGAAATTTTAGTTTAGTTTTAGTTGACTTATCAGAAAGGCTACAAATAAAAATTTATGAACTTAGATGAAATATATTTGCCAGTGAATATGCTTATTTTAATAAAATTATATTATGGAAACAATTATTATCTCCAAAATATGGATAAAAGCATACTGAAGTTCTGCACCCATCCACTTCTTGGCATTTTAGGTACTTTGTCCTGCATGTGAGTATAAATGACGTGGCAAGGGCCTACTTACTCTCCACATGGGGCAGAGAAATAATGAGTGACCATCAGAAGGCCTTTCCTAGTTCATTCTTTCTGGTGATGTCATTAGAGCCTTCTGGAATTTTCTAGTCTGAAACCAAGTGAAATATTTGATAAAGAAAACAGAAAAGAGAAATGATATATTCTTCCCATTACCAGTCTACTTCATTATCTTCTAGCCTGCTTTCTTCAAATGGCACTTTTCATGAAACTCCCTCTTGAATAATTTCTCTTATACTTTGCTCTTCATGGCTCTCAGATTGGACTTCTGCTTGAAAATCTAGGAATATTCTTCTTTTTCATGGAAAAGCTGCTGCTTTATTATAGGAACCATTCCCCTATGTGTGTGCGCGCACGCACACGCACACACACCCACCCACCTGTAGTCTGGGTTGGCAGTTTTCACCTGTAAATTCACGACAGGACTCTGGTAAAGCAGTGCGATGCAATGACAGACCCTGGACTCAGCTGGATAACCTAGTCATTTTTTTACTCCTTTAGGTATTTTTTTTTCCAATTATAAAAATAAGATATTGGACTAAAGAATTCTTTACAGTTAAAAGATCAAATTATTTTCTAAAAGAGGTCTCTTAGCTCCCTGAAGGATGGCCATCCTGTGTTACTCTGCCGAGTAGCATGTGTTTTTACTTCAGTTACTCTAGTGCAGACAGTCTCAGAAACGGCTGTCATTTTTTCCCCTCTTTATTATTCCAGTTTGCTCTCTAATTATTCTTCCCTCTTTCAGTGCAGCTTCTCTACTAAGTTGGATTAACAATGAGCTTATTTAAGCTACACATATTAAGTGTCTACCCTCATGGCTTTCTTTTCTTGGAAGAGAAGAAGTGCTGTGTTGTCTTAGAAGATAACATGTTTATCAGAAGTGTGTATCTTAAAGAACAACATGGGGCTTTTCTTTTCAAATCATTCCTATCTTTATAGATAGATATGACTTTTACTAGAGTGAACTAGAATTTAGTATTGATCCTTTTCTTTTTTTTTTATTTAAAGAAACACTGAGAAGTATTGTTCAGATAAATAGATAGAACATCAGAAGTTTTGTTATACCCGTATGCAGAGTTGTCCCTAAGACCACCATCCGGTTCAGTAATGTATTAAGTCTCATGGAACCCACTGAAAGTTATTGATACTCACAGTTACGGTTTATCATAACAAAAGGGTACAAATTAAATTAGCCAAGGGAAGAGGCACATGGGGTAGAATCCGGGAGAGTTCCACAGGCGGAGATTAGAGTCGTCCTCCCCCAATGGCATTGTGGACAGCACTGAGTCCTACTGGCAGCCATGTGTGACAGCACGCATAAAGTATTACCAACCAGCGAGGCTCACTCACACCTTGGAGCTCAGAGCTGTTATTGAGGCTGCAGTCATGTAGATATGGATGACTACCACCTCTATTTCTAGCCCCTGCAGAGGTCAAGCTGATACCACAAGTCAAAGTCCCCTCTATAAATCACATTGATAGCATAGACTGGCCTCTCCCAAGGCCCCCAGGTAAGCAAAGACACTCTTACCAGGCAGGACATCCCAAGGGTTTAGGGATTTCCTCCCAGGAGCCAAAAGCAAAGGGCAACCTTCTTTGTGGGCAGGGTTAATTCTTTACCATACAGTGTACCATTCAGTTATTTGATTCATTTCTGTAACATATCAAAAATTATGTAATAACTTATCATTAAAAATTATTTTAATAGCTGACAATTCAGTTATTTTACTGAAAGCAAAGATTTGGAAACCACTGCCTTGCAAAGGAATCTGTTACACATTTTGTTAGAGCCCAGTTAGACACCAATATTTGGAAGTGTCCCCTTGGTTCCCCAGGGTTTTACACCCTGGAGCAATGTATTACCATAGTTAAATTCCTTATTGGTAAAAGGTAACTTACGTGAAGTTGGAGAAGGGCAGTTATAACAAGAGCTGGGAAGGGAGGAGAAGCTTTACACTTTCACTTTATGGTAGTACTTGGGCAAATCAGCTTAATACCCTGTTAAACAAGAGTTATTACAGCACCAAACAGAAAATAACACACCGTAAGATATCATATGGGACTGTTCTAAAATTAATCAGCTCTGCCTTGAAACAAGTGCTGTCTTACTGGCTCTCTCTACCTTAGCCTCTAGTGTGTCCCTACTGGACATGTTGCCTCTAAAATTAAAACCCCTCTGTCCTCCCTGAGTCCCAAGAATCCTAATATCTGTCTCTGCCACTCTCAAAAGAACTGAAAATTAGAAAATAAAGAAATGAGAAAAATTACAGATCTCTGCACCCAGAGGAGACCAGCCTTTTTAATCTATTAAACAGATTTTAGTTCCCATTGGTTTCACCTTCCCCCTGGAGGAGGCCCTGATTCCCAAATTTATATAACTAAATGCCCCATTATAGTTCCCTCAACAAAAGAGATTCAAATGCAGACGTCAAAACAACTGCTAAAAAGATTCACCTTTTTGGTTCCTGCTACGTATATAATCAAGGATTTAGCACAATGCCTGTAAATTATCCAGGTAGAAAAGAGGCATGATCCGACCTGTGTTTAGAGCAGTTACTCTACCAGTGGGAAAACGATTGGGTAAGGAGAGATTGGAGCATGGGGAGCGATTAGGAGACCTTTGCAGGAGTGCCGGGGTCATGAAGGTTTCGGCTTGCAGCCCATGAAGTATTGGTTCCAGTCTGTGTGTAAGCATCAGAATGCTCCCATTGTTATACTTTATTATGGACGTCGCAAAGGATGAAATACAGAAAAGTACACACGTTATACAGTGCACACCTTGTTGAATTTTCAATGTTTTATGTATTTTGAACTTATGTACAAGTTTTATGATTTACCTTCTTTTTCCCCTAGATAATTTTTATGGTGGGACGAGGATATCTATCTCCAGATCTCAGTAAGGTACGAAGTAACTGTCCAAAAGCCATGAAGAGATTAATGGCAGAGTGCCTAAAAAAGAAAAGAGATGAAAGACCACTCTTTCCCCAAGTAAGAAAAAGCTTTGTGTTATCTAAAAGGACAGACTAGATGCAGATTTTAAAGCACTTTTTAGAGCACAGAATTTGTATGTCGTGAATTTGGATTCCATGTGATTAGGCACATACTCCCAATAAATAACACAAAGGTGATTTTGTAACGGTAGAGCAGTGGTGCACCTAGAAAGTTAGGATCCTAATACAAAATATTCAGGGAGGCTTTGCTTTTGTCTAGCTCAAACTCTGGTCTCAGAACCCTTTTATACACTTAAAAATTATTGAAGACCCTAAACAGTTTTTGTTTGTATAAGTAATAATTGCCATTTAAGTTTTTAAACTGTTCTTAAAATATGTATTTATCAGTTTATTTAAACATAATAAAACCATTACATGTTAAATAATGTTTTTATGAAAAATAATTATAATTTCCCAAACAAAAAAATCAGTAAGGAGAGTAGAATTGTTTTATATTTTTTGTAAATCTATGCCAAAAAAAAGGTAGCTGGATATTTTGCTTTGCATTCATTATGTTGCAATATCTTAAATGATATAGCTTCTAGAAACTCCACTTAGACTTGTAAAATAATGACAATAGAAAAATCAAATAATACCTTGGTGTTATTATGTGAATAGTTTTTCCACAGACCACCCTTGGAGAACTGCCATTTTTATTCCTCTTCATGGTTTTAACAGAGTCCAAGCTTCCCTTTATTCTGGGTCTTTTTGAGGGACATTTCCACCTGGTGCAGAAAGAAAAGGCAACTCTCAGCACTGTCTGCCTTTCTCTGATTTTTGGAAAATTTCCATTGCTTTTTATCTGTTCATGTGGTAAAGCTGAAGCCCATAAGCTAGTGATCTTTCAGGAAGCCTCACAAACTGGAACTAAGTACCTGAACAGGCTTAGATCATTTAGTGGTAGTAGATACTGTAATATAAATGCAGTGTTTTATGATGCTTAGGAGGCTCCTGATAGCACCCTGTAACTGTCTCGGTAAGTCAGTACAGTTTTCAAGTGGAAAGTGCTGACTCCCATAGTTACTCAGCCACCACAATTTGAGTTAGTTTCATGCACATTATGCCTTCCCTTATCCTAGTTGGGTTTCTTAAACAGAAATCACTGTTATAAGAATGAGTGAATCTTTTATTCCCATCGAGAGAATTAAAAATAGAACTTATTGTTTCCCCAGTGTTGCAGGGGCTGCCTCTGAGCAGGGAGGGGAGGCTAAATGGTTGGGCGGGTAGATGTATGTTTTACCAGTTGGAATTCTAAGTTACCATTCTTTAGAGGAAGAATTGGGTTTTTTTTAACCCAGAAAATCACTGGTTTAAGACTATCAAAGTAAAAGACCAGTGTCGTTGGCCAGTGTCAGCAGGAGCCTGCACCAGCCTCTCTTTGCATGCCCCAGGTGCTAGGGTTTCCTGTTTAACCAGGTCAGTGTACATCAGTAATGCGGAGTATGTCCTGAAGCCAGCTTTCTAAATGATGTGTTCATACTCGTAAATAACATTTCATTCTTGTTGTGGTGTCAGAAAATGAAATGCATACATGAATATTCTGAATTATTGAAGGCTACCCATTTTAAGTATTATTTTTAAATTGTCATTACAGGATCTCTTTTTCTCCACACATACACATAAGTTTCAGATGGCTAAAGATTTATATTTAAAAAACAAAACTGTAAAAAATGAAATCATTTCTATAACCTTGAGGTAGGAAAGGCTTTCCTAAGCAAAAGACAAAATCCAGAAGTTACAAAGGAAGAGATTAGCAGTATGACTACATAAAAGTTTTTAAACTTCTGTATAATGAAAATAATATTGAAAGATAAACACAAAGAAAATTATAGCATGTATAACAAAGAGCAACTATTTGTGTTATACAGAGGACTCCTACAAATTAATAAGTAAAAGATAATGAATAGAAAATGCACAGAAGTTATGAACTGCCGATTCACAAAAGAAATATAAATGATGGATGAACTTCAGACAAATTGTTAAGAGTTCAGTGACAATCAGTAAAACGCAGAGTAACACAATAGTGAAATGTGTTTTCATTTTGCCTCTCAGATTGGCAGTAGCCAACACTGGGAGCAATGTTGGGAAGTGAGCCTTCCTTTTAAATTTTTTTAACAGTATTGGAATGTAAATCGTTTTGGCCTTTTGGAAGGACTTGGTAGAATTCGTAAATTTAAAATGACATACACCCTTTGCTCTGGTCATTCCCCTCCTAAAAAGCTGCTACACAATGTACTTCCACAAGTATTCAGATATATATAAGAATATTTACTGTATTAGGAAAAATAAAGGCATAAAGATCAAGGTAGCTTTCTGTAGACAGCATGGATATCAGTAAAGGAAAAAGCAAGGCAGAAAAATGTGTGTGTGATACCACTTTAAATGGTGGTGAGTGTGGGGATGGGCTCTGTTTTCATATGTGCATGTTTATGCATAGGAAAGGTCCAGAAGAAAGTATAGACTCTTTAACAGTGGTTACCTCTGGAAGGTAGGATTTATACTTTTCTGTATTACTTGAATTTTCATTTGTGTGTTATGCTTTAATTTAAAAAATCTGTAACATTGCTTACTTCTTTGCCTTCTTATACTAATCATTATACAGATTGTAGTTTAACTTTTAAAAGTTTTGGTAGCTCAGAAAAATAATAATAGTAATAATGGCTGCTAAAGTTTTATTGCATACTTACTATAAACCAGGCATCACGCCAAGCCCTTTATACGTATGTCTCATGATTATGAACATGCGTTACCATACTGTATGCCTTCTGGAGTCATAACCCGTTTCTTGTACCTTAAATTATGCTGAGTTTCTTCGTTTTATGTATTGGTATCTTTTTTTAGCTGTTTCCTGTCTTCTCCTTCACTCTTGGGTTGTCACCTGTCACTTCTCCCTTCTCCGCCACTAGCAGTTGGGGTCTTTGGGGTCCTACTTTTAATGATGTGTGTTTAGAGCATTTCCCTACTCTGAGTTTCTTCAAAGAATGAGTTGCTCTGATGGTTCTGTTTGAAGTCATACAGTGCTTTACTTATTCATGCTCCCTTCCCAAAAGGGACTTGCGGTCTATGAGAAATAGGCATGTAATTGGTTTAAAATTTTTATTATTTACTGGTCCACGGCTGGCAAATGATCTAAAATGTAAACAAAAGCTAACTAGGGGTTATTTTCCCCATTGAATTTACAGAGATTCAAGCTGTAGGAGTTTGGTAATTTTCTTTTTAAGGAAAAATATCAGTTTCTTAAGTATTTTTCCAGGCATTTAGGATAATACTGAAAACAATGTAAGATTTCAAGTGCTTTCCTATAAAGTATGATGGGGCTCTTAAAGATTAATACCACCTAGATTTTCATTCCTTTTTTTGTTTTTTTGTTTTTTTGTTTTTTTTTGCTTTTTTTAGATTCTCGCCTCTATTGAGCTGCTGGCCCGCTCATTGCCAAAAATTCACCGCAGTGCATCAGAACCCTCCTTGAATCGGGCCGGCTTCCAAACAGAGGATTTTAGTCTATATGCTTGTGCTTCTCCAAAAACACCCATCCAGGCAGGGGGATATGGTGCGTTTCCTGTCCACTGAAACAAATGAGTGAGAGACTATAGGAGGGTAGGGACAAAGGAAAATGAACATGTGTTTGCTTATATATTTGTTAAATTGAATAGGGTATTCCTTTTTTAATGGTGAACCAAAGAACATTTATGTTTTTAAAAACTGGATATAATTTTTTCCCAATCTAAAATTCATACTTAAGCATTGGATTTTCAGCATCCGGGGGTTTTTAAAATGCATAGACATTGCTAAAAATTTATAGTGCCTCTTCCAGATGCTTTAATTTCTGTTCCAGGTGTGTTTTGTTTAGTTGGTTATTCTAATTATGAAACTTCAATTAAACTTTTACCATGTACCTTTTGTCATTAGCTGTCACATGCCCATTAGGGTCTCCCGAAAACCGCACCTCTCCTGTGCAGCTGGGAGGCTGACAGTAGGCGAGCCTGTGTCAGGTCAGGCAAACCAAACAGGTCTTGGTTAGGAGGTCACTAAAATTGAATAAGCTTATTTTTATTCTTAATACTTTTTCTATTACCATTTTGTTGTTACAATTTGGAAAACAATAGACTAGATTTCTTTTTGTTAATTGCGAGTTCCGATAACTGAAGCTGTGGCTGAGGAATGGCACATCTGGCATGAGTTACATGGTTTAACTTTCGATTTTTAGCGGGGAAATATTACAAATTGAAGTCCCCTTTAGATACCTTTTTATGTATCAAGGATATCTTACACAAATAGAAGCCGAATTTCCTTACAAATACACTGCCTCCTCTCCCCAAAAAGCTTCACAGAATCCTGTGAGAACTCTTAGGTTTGTTTGTTTTTCTTTTAGATATCTCTGGTTGCCAAACACCAGGTAATGAATTTTTTAAAAATTATTATTGCTTTAGATTATCATACCTCTCGTGAGGCCGTATATTAGCAACCACCTTATCCATGTGTCTTGTAAAATTTCTGTGCTTCTTATATTCTTTGCCGAGCAAGATTCTACTTACTATGAATTAATACTATTCTCTTTTTTGTGTTCCACAGTATGAAATATTTGTTAGCACTTTCTAGTGCTTACAGTTTCTTGTGTAGAAAATAATTAATGTGGCAGTCAATATATTCTCACTGTGAACCATAATCTTACTGGGAATCAAAACTGAAAGAACCAGTAGTGCTGTCATCTTATCAAAGATTTGTCATCTGTACTTCAGAGTCGGCTATGGACAAAGCGAGCCTCTTAAATAGATCTGCATGTATTCCATTTGAATTCGTGATGATTTTTAAATATAGCTGACCGTTCAAGTTATTTAGGCACACAGACAACATCCGCATAAATGCTACCTTCCTTGAAGCCAATACAGAGGAAAATTGGGAAGACTTTAATGATAACTTAGTTTTTAAGGACCACAAATAAATTTTTGAAATACTTCTTTTATTAAGTAGGTTTATAGATTTCATCCAGGGAAACCTTCAGTGATAAATATGGTGTATCTTTTGCCCCCTCATTTGGGTAGTTTAAGATAAATAATGCCATTCATGTTTTTAGAAATTGATTCATGACTTTCAATTTAGGTAAGAATAATGGGGGAAAAAACACTTCTCACATTTTAAAAAATAAGAATAAGAAAAATGTAAGATACTGTAACAAGTTAGAAAACGTCAAAGTACATGATTTCTAAGTCCTCCAGTGACACTAAAGATATGATTAGTAATTATTAGATGGGGTCTTATTTATTTAGCAAGCAAGTAGCTAAAAAAGTTTTAACAGAGTCGACCTGGTCCGTTGAAAGCTCAAACGTGGGCATTTTGAGGCAGAAGAGTCAGCGGGTCTTTTCAGCGGTGGAGCCGTCTCTGCCGTCCCGTGCGCTTGCTTCACTCTTACCTTCCTTTTCTTCTCCCCCAGCACTATCCACTGCTCACTACACCACCATCTGCACTTCGCTCCTTTCCTTTCCTTTCTTTTTTCACCAGTCTCCTTTGCCAGAGGGCATTCACTGCTAAGCTTCCAGTCGCTGTCCCAGAAACACTGGAACATGCCCCCAAAGGGTCGCATAGTAATCTTCCCACTGGACATGTTAGCAGAAGAGCGTTACAGACACAGCAGGTGAGATGTTTAGATGACATGGATCCAGAGGAGCAGGAAGCATTAGAATGATACATGGTGATTTCCTTTTCTGTGATTGTTTTACACTGAGTTTTAGATATATTCTTCAAATAAAGAAAAACATTATTTTCGTAACCATATGTAAAGTTAATCACTTTAAGAAGGTAAATGAAACAGGACATTCATTCTCTTATGACTGACTGCTTCTTTCCTAAAACCTGAACCTTCATATATTCATTAAATTGATTTCTTTCTTAAAGAGACAACCTTTTTATAAAATTTGCTTCACATTTTAAAAGTTTTACTAGTCAGTGATAAGGAATGAGATTTGTCTTAACTTTAAGTAGTTTAGGTATCACAGCATTTAATCAAAGGTTTCAGATTTATTTTCAAATATTACAGTATTGTCCTAGCCATTTAAATACTGAACCAGCAGTTAAAATCATTCTCTCTAAAATAGTAACAATTTCACATACCAGCTTAAATGGCCCTTCTCTCAAGTCAGTCACTCTCAATTTAAGGAAATGATCTGCATTTTTTAAATTAGGAAATGGGAACTTCATGACTAAAACATCTGATGGTTATAGTCACCTTATTTAATTAAGAACTGTTGAGCATTTCTGTAGCAGTTTTATTTTACTAAATATTTCATCTCTCCCATGAGCATTTTCCTAAAGGATTTAAGAAATCCAGTATGGCTATGCCAGAATGTTCCTCATCCCTTTGAAACTGCCTGAAAGGTCACTACAAAGAAAAGATGGAACCTACTCTGGTTTCAAATGACTGGCCCCCTGCCTCTAAGTAGTGATTGCTTAGTGTACAGAATAACATACTAGATTTCTCATAGCGTATTTTATCTTTAAGGGGAATTTTTATCAAATTGTATGTAGAGCGGCCGCTGAAATACATTCAATTATGGAATAAAGGGTAATAATTTAGTAATATCTCAAAACCAGTTCATAAAGTCTTTAATTTTCAAATAAACAAACCATGCTATTGGAGGTATCTAAAATCACAGGGTCTTCCCAGGTGTCCCCTCCCCTATTCTTAAATAAAGCCAAATGAAAAAGAGAATTGAGGTTTTCAACCAAAAAAGGAGGTAAAAATGTTTCATTTTGGCCTCTATATAAATTAATATACTGAGATTTTTTTTAATCATAGAACGTTTGGGTATTTCACATTAAAGGACTTCACACAAGCAGAGTTGACTCTTACCTCAAATGAAATAGGGTGGGAGGTGGGATGATAGAGATGTCAGGATAGGCGAGGAGGAGTGAGCAAGAAGAGCGTCCCCCGCAGCAGACCCACCACCCGCTGCTCCCATCTTTCTCCTCCGTTTCTGCGTGGTTTCAGGAGCAGAGGGAGAAAGAGCTCATTGATCCCCAAACTCTCAGTTCTTTTTGTCTTTGTTGTTTTTTTTCCTCAACCTAAAGTCTAATTATAAAAAGAAGCACATTCTGTTACAAGCAGTAGACTGGTAGGCTGATGTTTGCTTTATTGGTATTTGGTTTAGACTTTTTTGTGTTTGGGGGTTTGTTTGGTATGTTTTATTTTTAAGTTTAATATTCAAGTTTGTAGAGTAGAACACTTCAACAAAATAGAGTATCTAATTGTAATAATAAGAAACACTAAAGATTTTTTAAAGTTATTTTTTAATGTGGTCGGTAAGATTTGGCTTAGAGTTTATAATTTTCTGATATTTTCTCACTAGATTAATTCTAGCCATTTTTTTATAAAGATTTCTGTTATGTAAATCCTGTTTTCACATTGGCTTCCTTTAATGAGATTTAGATTCTGCTAGATACAGTGGCTTCTCATAAGAATGCTGGAAATTGCTCTAAAACAATATATTAAAATACTGGGAAAAAATAGCAATCTTAAAACCATAATACTCAAACCATAAACAAAAGTAATGAGAATGTTTATATATTTTTAGAGTCTCTGTTAATACTCAGCAAGGTCTTAGTAATTTGGCTATTTTTTAAGTCAATGCCAAGCTCCCTGCTACTTTTAACTTTAAATATGAGGTGATAATTCTTTTATCCTTCCTTGTCATTTGACTCACAGTACCTTGGTTAATTGCTTGCTAAAAGGAATCCTTAGGTGGAAAGAGATGGCATCACTATTTGCAGCCCAATTAGTAGTTGTATTTGGAATAGAAAAATAAATTATTACTTATTGAAAATTGTTTAGGGGCTTGTTAACTGTGAAGACCCTGGACTTTGGAGTCAGCACCTGGCTCTGCATTCCAGCTCTGCCATTTTCTAGCTTTGAGATCTTGGGCAAGTTTCTTAACCACTCACTCTAAACCCCAGGTTGCTCCTTTATAAAATAAAGAGAATAGTACCTACCTCATAGTTAGGAGAATCAGATGCAAATGTGTATAAAGTATTCAGTGAGGCACCTGAACAGGCATTGAAGTAGTTGCTAATATTATCAGCATACAATCTGAGGGTTCAGATCAGCCAGTCATTAGCAATCTGTTGTTCAGCTGGGACATGCCAGTATTCTCGAGTAGACAGAATCTAATAGCAATCAGAAAATAACTATAGTGTATACAATAAGAGGAACCGACCTCTAATTACAAGTCGAAACTGGACAAAATGGTAGGTGAAAAGTAATGGAATGAAGCTCCCAAATTCAGTAAGCTAAAAGAGTGTCATCCCTCTAACGAATTTTGGGGTTTAAAGAATTCCTTATGCTGAGAATAACATTCAGTGACATGTGCCTATATGTAACTTTTTGGTACTTTAAAAAGTGAAATGAACTAGAAGATGGAGCGTCTGGATTTTCTGTCAAATGTGTAATGTAGACAAATCATTTGACCTCTTAATTTTATCTTTTACAAACTGAGGATACTATTTTACAAACAGTTTCTGAGTATTTTGTTCTTTTGAACAGTTTTCAGCTTGATTAAAACTACAGCATGTAAAACCCATCTAGAAAATTATCTGCAGATTTGATAGTTCATTGATATAAATGGATCATAGTCTACGTACTATGTAAGTTACCGTCTTTCATGGGTTCCAGCCATTTTTGCTTTTTAAATTAGTGATGATGATGCTAGATTTGTAATATATAGCTAGTCACCTTTCAGGGAGGTTTCAGTGAGGCTTTTCTGTGTCTCTAGATTATTTGAGATGACTTTTTTTAAAATTAGCTCTTGTCCTCCCTCTACAGGAGAATTTGCAGCCTTCAAGTAGCCACATCATCATGGCAGCATCTACTCTTATTTCTTTAAGTCTTGTGTTCATACAGTTTGTTAACATCAAAACACAGTTCTGTTCCTCAAATCTTTTTTTAAAGATACAAATTTCCAATGCATAAGCTGGTGTGGAACAGAATGGAATTTCCCATCCAAGTAAAGAGGGAAGAATGTTTTAGGAACCAGAATTCTCTGCTGCCAGTGTTTCTTCTTCAACACAAGCACCACATGCATACAAGTCTACCCACTCCCAAGAAGAAAGAGGAGAGACCCTGAGTTCTGACCTTTTGATGGTCAGGCATGATGGAAAGAAACCACTGCTACAGCTTGGGAGATTTGCTATGGAAGGTCTGCCGGTCAACTTTGCCCTTCTAACCACCAGATCGATACGTGGCTGATCATCTAATGGGGCAGTTGCAATCACCGAGCATCATTCTCTTGCCTGTTCTGGGATTTCGTTGTGGAGCTCTTTCCCCTAGCCACCACTGGTTAATTTCTGAGGAGGGAACAAAAATGCAGCATGCCCTATCTGCGGAGCATGTTCAGTCCTTGACAAATTTTTATCACAATGAAGCTATTTAATTTTAATGGAAGATGAGAGGGGAGCAGGAGCTGCGTTGGTGCAGAGGAAACGGGAATGCTGCATCTTTTTCCTGACCTACTGGGTTTCTGGCCTTTGTCCCTTTGCTCACTGAGGGTGTCTGCCTAACCACGCAGGCTGGAAAGTGCTGGCACACATTGCCTTCTTTTCTCATTGGGTCCAGCAATGAAGAAAAGTGTTTGGGGATTTTTTTCCCCTCCACGATAAAGCAGGTTCTCAGGAAAATCTTCCTCCTAAGCTCTTCCAGTCACCAAGTACTTGTGTGGCTACTTTGTCCAGGGCACAAAAATGCCCTGGCAGTATCTAATTAAAAACCTACAAAACTGCTCAATAACAGTTTTGAATGTGAGACATTTATGTAATTTAAATGTAAGGTACAAGTTTTAATTTCTGAGTTTATTATATTTTTATTAAAAAGAAAATAATTTTCAGATCTAATTGAATTGGAATAAAATAATACTTCCCACCAGAATTATATATCCTGGAAAATTGTATTTTGTTATATAAACAACTTTTAAAGAAAAATCATTATCCTTTTCTCTACCTAAATATGGGGAGTCTTAGCATAATGACAAATATTTATAATTTTTAAATTAATGGTACTTGCTGGATCCACACTAACATCTTTGCTAATATCTCATTGTTTCTTCCAACTTACTCCTACACTACATCCTTCATCCTCTTTCTAGTCTTTTATCTAGAATATGGAACCTAAAATAAAAATGGTGGTGTCTTCATTCATTCTCCTTCTTCCTTTTTTCCCAAGCCTGGTCTTCAAAAGGTTGGGTAGTTTGGCAGCTGGATTCACCAGGCAGAGCATAGACCATTGTTAGGTGTGTTGGGACCGAGGGAGGATGCGTGAAGCCTAACGTCAGTCATTTTTATGGAAGGAGCTGCTGTGGTATTAAGATCCTCTGTCTTTGTGTAAATGGAAAATATAACCTAGTCATAGCTTTCTTTGGCCTTTACTAAAGGGTCATGTAAGTCACAGTAGCAGCAAAAAAAGTGACTCTGGATGTATTAATGGCAGATACCTCCCTTATCATGAGTCTAGAATTTCTTATCAGGATTTAAGAATATAAATCAAATCAAATATACTTATCTCAACCAAGCTATGTGACCAAGGATCTGAAAGAAATTAGACAGGACCTATAAAATAAACCAGGGAATTAGAAAATGTTACTGAAAATTTTCAAATTTTGTAATCCCGCTTGCCATCTTTCAGCCTACTGAAATTCACTGCCATTAGATGATTTTTACTAAAATACCTATATTCAGAAGGAGGCCTACTGAAAATTCCATGGACTTGTAAAAGGTCCTGGTAAAATGGAAAATATACTGAAGTTTGTAGTGAATTTGAAAAACTGTGTGTTCTTAAGTACATGAGCAGAGCAGTCTTTGCATTTCAGAAATTGCAGAGACGGAAATGGTTTGTGCTGATTTGAAGAGCATCTCGTGTGCATCATAATGCTGCCTATCTTTTAAAAGCCTTGTTCGTTTTTCTTTTTAAAATATGTCCCCATAGATACTTTTAACCATGCTTGTGTTCCCTTACTAAGATTGCGGAAAGCTGAGCTCAAACAATAGGCACGTCCTGCTGAGCAGGTAGAGCCTGCTGGAGGCTCAGGTGCAAGACTCCTTCTGGAGGGCGGCAGGAGCCAGCACAGGAGCTAGTTATGGACGAAGCTTAGCCCTGGAGTTTCCGAGCAATATGCAAGGTGACACACTTTTTTCTTCCTTTTTCAAACAGGTCGCTATCTCATTTGAAAAGGGGAACAGACTTGATCTCAAATGAAGCTGTGCCCAGGCTCAGGGTATTCTTGAAAGATTTTCATAAAGCCCTTAAAAAATAAAAATAAGGTTTGAAGGTTTTCCCTTTTCTTCCTTTTTCCTTCAAATACTTTTTTCTCTAGTTTACAATTGACATGAAGAAAGGGTGTCCTCTGAGTTTCACTTGCTTTCTTTTTTGATGCTTAACTACAGATAGACGTGTTGAGCTCCTAAGGAATACAAAGGAAAACTCCTGTTTGTGCAAAGCACTTTATGAGTAAATTCGTGTAGATAGGATATGGCTGCTTCACTGATTATCTCGTAAGGCTGTCTTTTCCGTAAAGTGGCTACAGTGCCTTCTGTAGTGTATTTTATTTGGAGTAAGAAGAGGTGAAGTCTTCTGAAAAATTTGAGAGCAACCTTAAAAGATTGTTTTAAAAGTGTAGTATTCCTGATGGACTTTTAATCTTTAAACTACAGTCTGGGGTCTAGACTTTTGCCACTGAAATAACATTGACCAAAAAGTAGTTTATAAAAGAGATTCGTGAACAGAAAATCCAGTGTGATTATTCACAATTATGTGCATCTTAAAAGAAGATTCTGTCTAGCTGTCCAATTCTGGTTTCTGAACATCCAGTCCCTGATTATATGTGAGAACTGGGAGGACATCCTGGGGTATCCCAGAAGATAAAATCCCATCTAAAGTATATGCATTCCATTCCGGTTGGTGTTGGAGAAGAAGGAGCATTAGGTAGTTCTAAAGAAATAGTTCAAGACTTCAACACTGTCAACCTGAAACTAAATATTTCCTAGATTCTCACTGGGTGCAGTCACAGCTCCTTCATCACACAGCGTTATCTGTCACTCATCAGGCGCCGATGGAACTGCTGCTCGCTGCCCCTCCTGCACATTTCACCCTTCCGCCTGTGCAGACCTCATCTAGCTTCGTGTAGCTTTAGTGTGAAGCACACTGCAGAGTTCAGGTGACCTCTTCAAAAAACTACCTCCTCAGGATGAGGTAATGAATAGTTACTTATTTGAAAACATGAAAAGTCAGGAGCTCTAGAACATGAAGATGATTTAGGACTTTTAACTTACGTATACTTGTATTTGAGCGTTCTCATTTTGTCCCAAAGGGCATTATACATTTAAACAGTAAAACTGAAAAATAGAGCTCAGCGTATGTGAATGTTGTTGCAAGTGGTGCCAGAATCTGTTTAGGGGTACATTTCAGAATCTTAACCTTAAGTCAGTTGCATGAAATTAAATAGTTACGGTATCACTTCACTAACAATGATATAATTTTAATTTTCAGTGGGCTTGGCAAGACAGTACATCTTCATAATGAGTTAGCCACGGCTTTGTCACATGCACAGATATTCCTATAGAGAGACTGCCCAGCTAAGAGGGTAGGGAATGATAACCCATTTCGCAAGATTCTCTTCTTTGTTCAAGTTGGCATTGTTAGTGCTAGAACATCAGCACCTTGAGACTAGCAGATTCCAACCATTAGGGTATTTAAAAAAAGAAAAAAAGCCAGACATGGAAGGTTTACTGTGCGTATGAGCAGGAAATTGTTTATAGGTCATACACTGAAATGGTGTAGGTGAGGCTCTAGAAAAATACCTTGACAATTTGCCAAATGATCTTACTGTGCCTTCATGATGCAATAAAAAAGCTAAAATTTTAGCAAAAATCAGTGATTTGTGAAGAGAGCAGCCACTCTGGTCTGACTCAGCTGTGTTAATATTTTTTAGAGTGCAATTTAGACTGCAAAGATAAATGCACTAAAGAGTTTATAGCCAAAATCACATTTTAAAAAAATGAAAATCACAGGTAAATTTTCAGTGAACAAAATTATTTTTTTAAAGCACATAATCCCTAGTATAGCCAGATATATTTATCACATAGAGCAAATAGGTTGAAATTATAGTTCAGTGACATTTCTAGAGAAACTTTTTTCTACTCCCATAGGTTCTTCAAAGCATGGAACTTTTATATAACAGAAATGTTTGACAGACATTTTAAGAAATTGCTGTAGTTTAGGATTGAAGTACTGTATGCTGGGCAGCAATCGTGTGTTAGTGAGAAGGGGGAAGGAAATTAAAATATAAGGCAGAATTTGATTTTGTCAGCTTCCAGAGAACTGCTGCCTACCCAGACACTGATTTTTCAGTTTGAAATATAAACTTGCCTCCCAGGACTGGTTGGCAGATTAAGTGGGATGGTGCTGCTAATGCTGTCTGGGGTGGTGTCGGGGCAGGTGGGGTCTGTGGGGGGTGGGGGCTCCTTTCTTGGGGGGCATCAGAGTAGTTAATGACCTGGCCAGTGGGTGTGAACTGGACACACTGCATGCATGGTATGCTTTTTGTGTCTTGTTTCATTCTCACCACCCCCAAGAAAGGCAATACACCGCCTTGAGCACGTTCTCCAGATGTTTTGCTAAGGTGTACCACTAATGCCACAGGGCGCTGAGCGCCCGAGGAGTATGTAGCATCTCTGCCTGATTGCTGGCCAGCCGAGAGCAAAGGGGCCAGTGTGTGCGTGTTCCATGTTGCTAGCTCGGGTAAAATTGAAAATACTGGTAAGATTTTTGTTATATCAGTACACCAGACAGTAAGCTTTTTGTTGTTGTTTTCAGATAACTTATTTTTATCTCTGTTTGGGCAAAGACATTTAAATTGAAATTCAGTCCTAAATGTTGTCGTATAGTAAGGGTAATTAACAGTTTCAGGTATTTTAAGAGGACAGAAACTTAGCCCTAAAATCTTAAGTGATTTATTTAAAATGCATAGACAGTCCCCACTTCAAAAAGTGTTTTAAGTAGATATTTTATTTCACCACAACTTCAGCAGTTTAATTACTAAATCAGTTTCATTAAAATGTTTAATTTTATTTAGCTGTTTTGACTAATTACAATGTTATAACCAGTTGTGCATGAGGACACAGCAGTGTATCGTTCTTTTGTGATGCATTTTTTAAAGAATTCTATAGATTGAAGTAATCTTTGAAAACAAGAACTGAATTGTTTATTCGTGTTAGTATAAAAAACAAAATACAAAAAAAAAAAGATGTGTTCAGTTTGTCTGCCTCTCCCACAGGCTGAGCATGCCGTCCAGCCCCCTGAGCGACTGCTTCTCATCAGTTTGTAGGGGATCGGGCATGAGGTCCACTTAGGAGACGTGGCAGAGGAAGGGTTCCATTGACAGGGGTGGAAGGGGGATTATGAGTAGGTTGCTTAGTACTGGTTTTCTTTTGAAAATTATCGTGTTGCATTTGTGTGTGAAACTTTTTTACCCCATGTGTGTTTTGGAGTGTGAGTTACATAGGAGGAAACTTCAGACTAGCATAAGCAACAGAGCTCATAGACTAGGCACAAATATAGAGAAAATGGACCAAATAGGATGGGGGAGGGCATGGGAGTTAAGTCTGAGGGTAAGGGAAAATGGACGTGCGGGTGGGAAATAAACCATAATTATCTGAAATAAAATGTAAGAGTGCAATAAGTGTGCTTTTTACTAAGCTGTGAACGGTTTTTTTAAAAATCATTCCTTATATATTTGTGTATGTTCTATAGCTGATTAAAACCAGCTATGTAAACATAATGCCTTTTTACTCACATGAATTACCAACATAAGTGGCTAACCTTTATGTCTTATTTATCTTCATGTTTTTTATTAGTTTTTTACATACAGGGGTGTATGTATGCTGTACCCTTTTCCCTCCCTCGTTTGAAAATGCATTCATCGGATCCCCTGTGTGTTCCCCTTGTCGATGCTACACTTATAGTCTGTTCGGCCTTCATGACGTCACCTGATTTGAAGGACTATCAGTGATATATCTTTGTGGTGATCTCATTTGTTGGTTGTACACTCTGACCCTTCCGTCACTCAGCAATTGCTGCTTCTCCTAAAAGAGCTCAGAACTGGTCAGGGGATTGAATGACCATTCATTGACATATGTTCCTTTGAATTCTATTCAGTGGTTATGATTGCTCTTTGGTTTGGACCATGAAAAAGGAAATCACCCCCCTTTTCATTTACTCCTTGGTTTGAGGACGGTTCTTCTGTAAGGGGGAGGAGAGGGAAGTCCTTCCTGTTTTAACTGAGATGAATTCATTGCTCCTGGTTTACCACCCCCAGCCTTACGGCAGCTCACACACACATCCTCTCCTCTCGTCGCCAGAGGTTCAAGTTTCGTTCACTTCGGTTCCACTCAAGCGTTGCAAAGGCTCTCACGGAGTTAGGTGTGCCCGGAGAAAAGATGGGGCCTTTCTAATTGTCCACAGACCTCTCTGTAACTGCTTTGCAAAAATTACTACCGAGTACTATTTTTAAAGCTTATTTTTCAATTCATAAAAAAAGACATTTATTTTCGGTCAAATGATGTCTCCCTCTTGTCCCTTAATCCTCAGTGTTTGCTTGAATTTTTTTTTTTTCCAATTCTTCCCCAGACCCACTTCTTGATACTTCGGTTCTCTTTCCTGCTCAGGTCCCTTCATTTGTACTTTGGAATTTTTCTCATGTAAATTTGTACAATGGAAAATATTGTTCAGTTTGGATAGAAAGCATGAAGAATTAAATAAAAAAAGCTGAAATTCAGATTGAAGAAATTTATTTCTGTGTAAAGTTATTTAAAAACTCTGTATTATATAAAAGGCAAAAAAGTTCTATGTACTTGATGTGAATATGCGAATACTGCTATAATAAAGATTGACTGCATGGAGAAGTCTTATCCAGATTATTTTTCTAGCGCTCTCACATTCAATAATGGAAGTAGCCAGGGTTTAGACAGTTCTTCCGGGCAGTGGAAGAACTGAGAAATGCAGTGTTTCATACATAATGTCCTTTACTGCTTGGTGGGTAGAAGTTTCTTATAGGAGAGAAAGTTTTAAGGTAAGTCATCCAGATGAACGCCTCCTGCCTTGTACCTGCCTCACTGTTGTAGCAGTGACATTCTTTTGTCTGGTGTAGGTGATGACCGACCCTCAAGGATTTTATGATGCTGGGACCTGCTGCCCGCCAGGGGCTCAGCTGAAGTACAGGCTGTAATTGCATCATTTAAGGAGTCTATATCTGGAGAAGTTCCCCTTACTATTGTATCTTTTGAGCTTTCCTGACACAACTTGCAATAATGCATTTTGCGTAGGAACACAGAATGTACACTCTGATATATATATTTGAAACTATGCACACATTTTTACTTCATTTTTTTTTAAATGCTAGCTACCCCTAATGAGTTAATTTTGTGCATCTGATGCCAGTACCTGAAATCTGAAAGATACCTAGAGTATCCTCAAACTACATCTAATTATTACTGGGCAAAGTTTCCGGAGAGCTAGGCACTTCTTAAAACTTCACCTGGAAACCTCATTTGAGAACATGAAGGACAGAAGCGTCTCCCAGATGGCATCTGTTTGAGGAATCTGGTTTCTGGTCTTCATGCCCCTCCACCTAATCATAAAATGCTCTCCAGACCTAAGTATTTTTTTCTGAACTGCAGTTTTCTCACATGGAAAATATGTGTGTCTATATATGTCTAAGACATTAGCTAAGGAGGCAGGCAGTATGACTAGTTATGTGTGGGGTCAGACCTAATGTCGCCACTCATCAGTGTGTGACCCTAAGAAAGTCACTTCATCCCCTTGAGCTTCAATGTCCTCACCGATAAATAGAAATAACAGCTACCTGTGCCAGGGGTCAGCCAAGGGGATCCACTGAAGGGCCTGTAACCATCTAGCACAGCAGTTGGGAGCACAGAAAACAATCTGTGCAAGGTATTTGTCGTCATCAGAGACATCCAGAACTCAGTTCCTCATTCTTGACCAAAACGCTTTAATGTATAACTTTAACATACAATATGAAGTCCATCATTTCTTGAAATTTTCACCTGGCTCCTGCAGGAAAACAAAAGTGGAAAGCTTTAAGTACTTTTCTTTTCAATAATTCAAAGCCATAGTTCTATTCTCTCAATTATTCAAACATCCACTGAGCACCAATCGTGAGCAGCCTTGTGAGGAGGGAAGCAAAATCGCCTTGCTCTCTCAGAGTGCACAGTCTGGCTATTAAAATGTTTTTAATTATGTGTGGGAACAGTGGGGACTCTGAGAAGACAGAAGAGGTCAGTGCTGACAGACATGGTCACACAGGCGGAGCGGGAGGCCGTTAAGGACTGGGACCTCTGTCCTTAAAGCCAGAAACGTGACGAGCTGTCAAAAAGCTTGGCTGCCTGCCCTTTCATGACTTTTTCCCATCCCCTCCCTAAATACCCCGAAACTGCTGTAATTTTCATGTTGATAAACTACTTCTACTTAAAAGTATAAAGGCAATGCTAATATGATTTAATGGAAACACTCAACTATCATTTAATGCTTCCCATCTTTTAGAACAATTTCCAAGGCATTTTGAATGATGGCAATTATAATTGTGTACTGATTAACTTAAAATATTAAATGAGCATGTCCTAACCACTGGGGGACCTTCTGAAAGAAGAAAAACTGACTTCCTGATCTGGAAAACGAAAGGGTCATAACCTTTTACCGTTTAAAGAGTTAATAACCGTGCAATTCCATGTAAATGCTAAGGGCAGAACACTGTAGTATTTTTGCAACTACAAACATACACTGTCAGCCTCTGTCCTGTCCCCCTGCAATCTCTGTGCAGAGCTGGTACTTAAAAGTCTTTGATGGATAAATGGGTTCCTAAATTTTAACAAAACTTAGGAAAAAAGACTTTTTAAAAACACACAGTTGAAAAGGAAGATGGGACCAAAGCGGGGTTGGGGGGGGGACAAAAGTGAAAATACAAAAGATGAAAATTAGACACGTGATATAGTTAACTGTTCTTCATGCTGTTAGAAAATGCATTTTCTTTGAGACCATCATAGGAACAAAACCAAAACATGTTTACTGTCCAAAGGTAAACATAACTAAAAAACTAGGAATTTGGGGCATACTCACTTGTAGAGTCGAGGCTACACTTTCAGTCTTCATCATCAGGAAGGATACCTAACTCTTCATCCGTCCACTGGGAAGGATCTGGATATGCAAAGTGACCCTGGTGACATCATTTTTTAAAAAAAGTCAATACCTATACTCCACATAATTACATTTAAAAATTTTTTGAAAAAAAAACATCATAAGGCTGTTATATATGCCACCCTTGACGTACCATAGGAACAAATTCTCTAACTACTTGATGGTCCAACTGCTCTTGAGTCTGTTCAATGGAAGCTGTGGCCCGAATTTTACAAGCCTGCCATTTGGAAGCTGCCAGCCTGAGCCAGCACTCAAATATGTGTGTGTGATGGAGGGCTGGGGGATGGAGGCCAGAGATCTCACAGCTTCCCCACGTCTCAACGATGTCTAAAGCCACGGCAAAACCTGATGGACATCTCAAACCGCCCTGTCATTCCAGCTGGGAGCCTGAGGAGCCTCAGGTGGACTCATTCCTCTGACACCCCAATCTAAGGCGCGTCTGGCTGTACCACCATCTCACGCCAAACAGCCACCCAACAGCCACCCACAGAGCAATAGGTGTCTACGTGCTGCCAGTTCAGACACTGGGCAGCTCCTTTTTGGGTTTGTTTGTTTGTTTTTTTAGGTGAGGCAACCCTTGGTTGACCTCACAGATTGCAAGGACCTTGTCAGCTTACAATCCCTTATTTTTTACGCCTACAGCACCTGGGCTTCCTAGGTGGTGTCCCAACCAAGTACTAACCAGGCCCGACCCCGCTTAGCTTCCAAGATCAGAAGGGATCGGGCACGTTCAGGGTGGCATGGCCGTAGATGAGGAAGATTCTTTTTGGCCAACAAGGGCACAGAGAAGTTCTAAGAGAAATGGGATATTAATCAACTCGATGCTTCTAAAACTTGTACACTGTTTAAATTTAACATTCTTTTCCTACCCTGAAAACAAAACCAAATTTACTAAAATTCAAAGTATTCTGGATCAATAGGCACAGATTTCAGTGGCTTAAAGGTGTCATTTCCTAGAGGACAGGGTCTGTGCAAACGCAGTAAAAGCTCAGGTGAGGCTAAGGATGTGTTAGAAAGTCACCAGGAACTAACTTCCCTCCTCAAAACAAATTAGCCCATACTACCCCGCCCAACCTGGCTGCCCTGGGCCTCTGCACAGAATAGATAACATTCATCATTTAAAGGATTTAAGTGTGAAACTTAACCCACCCATGAACACCTAGTTTAGAGGGTAAAAGAATTAACTTCTAGTCTCCCTCTGAATATGGCAAACTAACAAACCATAAGACAGGAACTACCTACATGTGCGAGCTTGAATAGGAAAGGTGTGAAATATGTTTTATTAAATAACAGGACTCCTGCATGTACAGAGGACACCATGGTGACAGGATACACAGTAGTCCTCGCTTATCCATGGGGATTACGTCCAGGACCCCCAAGAGAGGCCTGAAACTGCAGACTGTACCGAACCCTACAAATACTATGATTTTTCCTACATACACACCTTTTCACTTAAGGGAAGCAATTTACAGCTTCCCTTTGGCACGTCCGAACTGCCGAATTTGCTTTGGGGCCATTACAAAGTAAAATAAAGGTCCCCTGAACACAAATACCATGCCAGTTGATCTAATAACTGAGGTGGCTACTTAGTGACTGACGGGCGTGCAGACGCTGGACAAAGGGATGGTTCTCATCGGGGTGGGGAAAAGCAGGACAGCATGAAATTACACCACACTATTCAGAATGGCGCACAATTTAAAACTTATGAATCGCTTATTTCTGGAATTTTCCATTTAATATTTTCAGCCCAAGGTTGACCCAAGTAACTGAAACCACAGGTAAGGGGGGACTACTGTATCCAGACAGAGAAATGGTCTACAAACAGAAAAAAAATAAAGGTACACTGTTAACATTTCTTCCCTCCCCCACCCCCCCCACCCCCGCCCCGCCCCGCACTTGCCAGCACAGCGTCTGAGTCGTGCCATAAGCGCCAGAGAATCCAGAACCACATGGTCCCGCTGAAGAACTCGGCCTGCAGCACCTGGGACCTGGTGAGCTGGGGGAACTGCCGGTACTGGGGCTGGATGTGCACGCCGCCGCCAGCGCTACGGGACAGGAGGAGGACGGTGAGCAGCCGCTGCGGCTCCACAGCATCACCTTACGGCATCGGAAACTTGGAGCTACGTCCGGAACGAAACCTAACGTTTGTCATCTCCGCCACGTACGGGATGACAGAGCTCCACGGTCTCTCAAAATACTCATTTGTCATACGCTTTCTTTAAAATTTGTGTAGCAGCAAAAACTAGCCTGAACTGACGAGAAGCTAATTATGATTCTCCTTTAGTGACTACTCGTGCATCTTGTACCAGAAATATGAATGCGTTGATAATGGGGTACTGGCCCCAAGAGTTTTAGTAAAGAGACTGTGAAGGCCTGCACTAGGTCACTTGTTTTTCGAGAAAAACAAATAAGCAAATTAATTTTGTCCTATTTAGCCTATTTCAAAGGCAAGTTATGTCCTCTGCTCTATTACAATCTTTATTAAAAGACCACTCTACAGGAAAGAGGCCTCAGCAAATCCTTTTTAACAAGCTAATAACTGTGTACAAAGCAAAGAGCTTTAAGCAGTAAGTCTGAACAACTTTTTCTGATTTTTGTTTTCATTCAGATACTGTTGACAAGTTGGGAGATATAATCCTTAAGGCTATGCCGAACAACCCTCCAAACTGAAACAACTAGGAAGCTAAATGAAAGGTTTTTTAAAAGCTTAATATATTACTGACCAGGCACAAAAGGAAGGACTCTACCAAGGGCAAAATCTAAGTAAAAACAAGGCCTGGAAACGATACAAGCGCCAAAGCTGGCATTCACCCCAAGGGTTTCTTCTACTCCCCAAAATCCTTGAACCTCCAACAGGACAGCTACATGGGGCGAAGGGGACAAGAGAAGTAGCTGGGGCTCACGAAAGACGGGGAGTCTAAGCGCTAGACCTCTGAATACAGGTGCAGCCCACAACCTAAGAGTGAGTGAGAAACAACCTGCCCTGGACAGAGGAACAGCACTGTTACCAGCAGCCAGTCCTCAGGTGGGTTTGCACCCAAGTTCACACACTGCCTGGGCTGAGCCTGTGTGGTAGGTCTAAAACACCCGCAAGACAAAAAATTTAAAGTGATCTTGGGTTGAGACCATCCTTGAGAAGCAAAATTAAAAAGAATTCTGCCAGATCAAGCTTCAGTAAAAAATGAGAAGCTCACAGTCAAAAATTACAAAAAATAAGACTATGAATGAAGATCTGCAAAAGAAACCATGAGACTTAAAAAATGGATAATTCCAATTTACACTACAGAAAACAAAGTAATGTTTAAATAAATGTGCGGTTAAGAGCAAGAAACAAACTATAAATCCATCAGGTTTGATTTAAAAACAACAGAATTTCTAGACATAAAAAAAATGTAATCATTTAAAATAAAAAGGATGAAAGCCTGGATGAGACACAGGTAAGGCATATGAATGAGCTTAGGTGGGTGACAAAACCTAACTGGTGTTCCGTATGCCTAACTAGTGTCCCATGTGGAGAAATCGGAATGAAGAAACAATATCCAAAGAAATGGGTGTCCCAAACCAGGATTTTTAAATGTAAAGTTTAAACACAAAAATGCACCATAACTCTCTGTGAAAGTTGTTTTTAAAACATAAACAGGGTCATCTATTTCGAAGCTTACCAGCTTCCCTTGGCTTCCCATCCCCTTTACCTTTTGTCACCTACAAGGCCCTCCCTACTCTCCCTACTCCCCTCTCCCCTCCGCCCATCCCACTCCAGCCTCTCCCATCAGCAACACACAGAGCCCCAACATTTGCTGTATCCTTTGTCTGAGAGGCTCTTTCTGGAATCTCTGCACGGCCGATTGCTCACCACTCAGGTTCTAATTCAAATCAAACTCTCACGTGTGCATTCGTACATCGTCCTACACACATAACTCATCCCATCCCATGCGCACCCCAAGCACTCTAGATTCATCCTGTTCTATTTTCTTCATGCCACGTAACACCTAAATGTCCTTCTACTTGTGTCCTCGCTCCAGAAGGAAGCTCCATTGTCTTTCTTGTATTCTGCTCTAACCCCAGCTCTAACCCCAGCACCTACAAAGTATCCTGGACTCTAGAAAATACTCATAAATACTTAATTATGACTCACACTGTGAAATCAATGTGTGCTACGGAAGTACCAAGACCTCAGCGAAGAGGAGCACCACCCCCCCAACCAGACTCCCCACACAGGGTCAAGGGCTGTTGCTGGTGGCTCTCCATCACTGTCTTTGCTCAGGTCACACAAGCCTTTTCCTTCGTCCCACCTCACACCTGTCTCAGCTCCATATGATTAATAGACATGTGACTTTAGGCAAGTCATTCCTTTAATTTCCCTGAATCTCAGTTCCCTAACAAGTTATGTAATACTTGTAGGGTCCTTACTAGGCACAAGCACTGTCCTAAAACACTTTAGAAAACGGTAATTCATTTAATTCCCGAGAAGTCAACATCACCCCTCATCATACAGGTGCAAAACTGAGGCATAAGGAGATCAAGAAACTTTTTCAAGGTCATACAGCCAGTGTGGCAGGCACCACCCTGCACTACCTCCTGGTAAAGTGTAGATGCTGTCTAAGGGACCTGAAACACCACCTAGAAAAAACCCAGTTTACTATTTTCAGTCCTGCTCTTACTGAAGCTCCCTGCACTGACAATTTGTTTCTGGCAGGTGTGCCCTCCCTTGGCATCCCAGCACCATGCTCTCAGGCTGGCTTCTTGGGCTACATACTTCACTGGGTGTCTCTTTTGCGCACTCTCTTAAATTCTGATGTTGCAAGAGGGAGCCCTAATGTAGACTATAAATTTGGGTGGTAATGTGTCAGTGTAGCTTTATCCGTTTTAACAATCATGTAGCACTCTGATGGGGATGTTGATAATGGAGGGCGTGAAGCATGTGGGGGGGGGGGCCAAAGGGAAATATGGGAAATCTCTGCACCTTCTGTTCAATTACAGTATAAATCTAAAACTGCTCTTTAAAAAAAAAAAAAAAGGCTTTTAAAAAAGAAAAATTCTGCTATTGCCCAAGTATCCACTTTTGGCGCTCTCTCCAATGGCTGTCTCCACACCTGGTCCTTAGAGAACTAATTCATCCTCAAGCCAGAGTGATTTGTCAAGATTAAGATCTGGCCAAGTGACGTGTAATTGAAACCTCTCAAAGACCGCCACCGCCTTTTAAATTCTTCAGACAGACATCAGGACCCTCTACCATTCCCTCCCTATGCCCTCACCTCCGCCGGTCCCTGCCTCTAACTAGATGCTTCAAAACCACACGGTACAGGATGTTTCTCGGCCAGAACCGCTCTCGCTTCCAGATTAGCTCCAGTGTGTGTCCACACCCTACTGGCTCCCCTGGTGTGGGGATGGCCCGACACCGTTTAATACCTGCCAGGTGACCAGCCTCACCCGACCCCCTGTTTATCCCACTCTCCCAGGACCGGGCGTCGGGGAACGAGAGGGAGGCACCGCCCCACCCGCGGTCGGACTACAAGTCCCAGCATGCCCAGGGGTGGAGCGCCGCAGGGGCCAATTCTGCATCCGCGCAGGCGCCCGGCGTCAAGGTGAGGACATTCAGGAGACGCGCTGTTAGAAGCAGGAGAAGCCCCCACCCCCGCTGACACTCACTGACGGACTCCTCCGCCTCCAGCCTCCCGCAGGCGGAGGCCTCCGAAGAGGCGGCCTCCATCGCGAACGAAGGGCGCCAGCCGCATCAGAACCGACATGCCTGCCCGCGTCCGGACAGTCGTCCCGAGGCCGCACCACCGCCTGCACGTCACTTCCCCCCGGCGCCCCGCCCGGGACGTCAGCGGCGTCGCCCCGCCCTTCTCCTGGAGGGCGACGTCTGAGGTGGGGGGATGCGGCAGTTCCTGTCCCAAGTTAGCATCTCAGTCCCTTCCCAGGGGAGGGCCGCGCGCTCGGAGGGACGCCGTGTCGCGGTTAGATGGTGAGGAGGCGCCCTTGGCGTCGCTAAGTGACGGCCCTGACGTGCTCCGCTAGGCGGAGCCACGCTCTCGGCCCCGGGAAAGGCGCACCGCTGTGGGAGCACCGTTAGCAAGGCGTGTGCGAAGAAATTCTCGAACACCGAGTCTGAACTCGCTCCTCCCTGTGCGGGTCCGTTTTCCCACCTGAATCTGCCACTCTGCCTGCGCCTCCTGAATTGACTGCCTCCCAGACCCTCTTAGGCGGCCAAATCCTGTGTGAACCCGTGGTCCTTCCCAAAAGCTAGTCCTTTGAAGTCATCGCTCCTGCAGGAGGCTCACAGCGGTATCTTTTAAGTCTTCCTTTATTGTTGTTGGGTAAACTTGAACTTTACCCACCAGCAGCCAGTGATTCCCAAATATCAGTACGTAGACTAGTGGCATCAAGTGTCACCTGAGCAGCCCTACCCCAGATACTCTCAGTCTGGAGTAGGGCCAACGAATCTGCATTTTAGCGTGGCCTCCAATTTATGCGGTGCTCCTAATTCCTTGATCCTGAACCACACCCGGATTCTTGGTTCTTGTCTCTTCCTATTGCCTTCTGTTAAATCCTGGATGGGTTCCATGCTTCTCTAAACGCACCTCCCCAAATTCTTACGGTCTCCACTTAAGGACTATGGTTTTCCTAGGCACCTCCAGGTTTGATTAAATTATAAATTTACCCTGCCAGCCTCACACCTTGGCGATTTTAATTTGAAATGGATCACTTGCTAAGCACTGACGACTTCACGGTCGGAGTCACAAGCCTGAAAAACAGGATTTTATGGAGAGAAATGTAGACATGAATTTAGGGATTTGAATGCCTAGAATATAATTAATACCCCTCCTCCTGGGCCAGGATATGGGCCTCCACGTGCCCTGTAACAGGGAATCTCCCTGGAGTGAGGCCCACTAAAGTGTATGATTGCTGAACTGTCCCGCACCCTTCTGAACAGCCTATTGATTGACCCTCTGTCCCTGTAGAATCTCTCCCCCGTCCTTGTGCCCTTCTATTCTCTAAGTATATAAATTAGAGGAAAAAATCCACTATTTAATGAACAAAAGTTGACTTTCCAGTTGATATACTCCAGTGCAGCTGTCTCCGGGTTACCTACCGTTCACCACTTTCCTTTTGTAACAGGTGCAAACTACTAAGCTAGGAAGTTCGTTATTTGGGAAGACAGGGCTTGCCATTCTCCCTAGGGAACTCACTCCCCAAGCTACACAGCCGCCTTGGTCTCAGGAAAGAATAGTGCTATGATTCTAAGGCCACACTAAAAAAGCACAGCCTAAACAAAAAAGCATCGAACTTGGAGTCTGAAGATCTGGAGTTCAGACTTCAGCTCTGCCAATTATTAGCTCTATGAATCTGGACAAGTCACTTCTATGAGAGTCAGTGGCCTTCATCTGAATTTGGGTCATTTAAGATAGTACCTGGCCCACAGCATGTACTTAGGAAATTTTTATACTTTTATTATAACTTCCTTGCCTGGAAGCAAAAGCTATTCAGGTGAACTAAAATTAACTCGCCCTCCCCATCTTTCTTGCTGAATTACAAAACTAAAAATTTTAACTTCAATGCTTGGATTTAAAGTAATATTGTTTAACAGACCATATGTGCAGTCCTTAATGTTTTATATCACAAATTCTGCTTCTTTTTACTATAAAAAGTTTATGGTCCCAATCAAATTATGTCGAGTACATAGCAGTTATACATTTTGTTTTGCAGGCATGCTCTAAGAACTCCAGGGGCAAATATCCCTTACTGCCTTTTGCAGGTTGCATGGTAGCCCCTTTGTTTCTCAGATGAGCCCCCTATTTGAATGGACGCATTTTAGAAGCTGAGGGAGAAGATGTCAAGCAGTGGCACTGATCTCTCAGCTTCCAAATGCAAATCAAATTACCAAATTTTGACAAACTGTGAGGACAGACTATAAATGACCTAGCATAGAGCATCTAACCTCAAATCAAGACCTTATTCTATAACTGGAAACAGAAAACAAAGCAAGGGAATGAAAAAAATATATTGTTCACAAGACTGCATGTTTATTTAATTTCCTACTCTTAAAGACTTGCTTCATCTCGCTTTCCCTGAGTCTCAGGAAGAAAAAAGGAACTCGTCTTTTCAGTGGTTTTAGTAACACTGAAATGAACCTGGACTTTCTACTTCAGAGGAGATCGAGCTGTGGTCTTTCAGGGGCAATGCCAGGCCGCCACTGTATCCACTTACACCCAAGAAAGTAGCCTTTTCTTCTTAAGTGGGAGACTTTAAAACTAATTTAGCTTTTTAAAGATACTTATTTTAAAATTCAGCAAATTACCTTCATCAAAGTGCACCATTAACCTTTTTTCTCTTTGATACAGCCGTGTTCACTTTGTTGCTGCTGTAACAGCTCCTGAGGAACTGCGGCCCTCAGTCCAACAGCCCACGGGGAACTGAATTGTGCCAACAGCCATGAGTGAGCTTGACATCAGACCCACCCCAGTGGAGCCCGAGGATGCCTACAGCCTGTGCAGGACCCCTGAACAGAGGACCTGGCTAAATGGCACCCACGTTTCTGACCCAGACACAGTGAGGTAATGCATGTTGTGTATGTGTGCAGTGATAGAGAATACATACCACAGAGGGCTTCATTACATCCACTGGCTGTCAGGAGAGGCTTGGTGGTGCTGTGTAGGCGCAGGGAGACGCCTGCTCTGCGTGTACCCCGCTCCTGCCCCATGGTGTAAGTGTACGTGCACCCAGCCCAGGGCCGTGGGTCTGGCTGGCGTGTCCGTGAGGAGGCAGCCAAACACCACCGCCCCTCCCAGATCCCTGGAGCCACCCCAGTCCCTCACAGGCTGATTAGAATGCCCTCCCCTCAACACTTGGGAAATAAAAATAACATCCCCACCCCCCTGAAAAAAACTGCACCCTAGGTATCAAATAACATTATTTCCCCCATAAATGCCAGAAATGAGGAACTTTATCCTTGAGAAGGAAAGAATGGAAGAATCTAGTCCTGTGGCTGGAGCAGGGCTTTCAGAAAGCGGGAAGGCTTGACTTCTACTGTCTAGAGCAGTGGTCTCCAGAGCAAGCAGGAAACACAAGAAAAATACTATTTTTATTTAGAAAAACAAGAAATTAAGCTTTACTAATATCCACTATACAAGCGAGCCTGGGATCCTCTTAGCCCATCTGGGCCAGCCACAGGTTAGGTCAGCTTTGAGAGAACAGCCCCATGGGTGGGCCCAGCGCAGAGGGACATGTAGTGGCCACCACCCCACCCCTTAATGCACTGCTGGAGTGGCACTGGATGCGACTGCACATTTCAAGCCCTGGTTAAGAGGCTATACTGATTATATTATCTGCATATTAATATGAACCAAAATTAACGCTAGACAAATGGACAAGGGCCTGAACAAAGCTCAGAGAAACCAGAGTCTGAGCTAATATTTGACCACAGGGGAACTTTAAGAAGAGAACAGAGCTGATTCTGCCCCTGTCCCTAGTATGTCAGCCACATTAATCATTGCTTTTTTTTTTTTTTTACCTTGTAATAAAGTTTAGGAAGAGGTCAGCAAAAAATACTAAAAATTATAAGGAAGATAATTTGAAGTACAGTGAAATTTCCCCTAAATGTATATTGTGCCTCGAGAGATTTGCTATTGGTGGCATCTCTTGCATAAAATTTATGAATTATACATATATATGTATATAAATATATTCAACTTTTTACCAATAAGGGTACATAAAAGAAAAATTAGAAGCTATGGGTCTACAGGATTCTGTGACATTTTCTAACCTAATTGCCTGACAATTTCTAACCTGGGAGTCCAGGAGAACCCATCTGATCAGGGAGCATAGAGGGTTAAGAAGAGAAGAGAGAGAAACAAGAAAACAAAATAACTTAAGTTTATTCATCCTTCACAGAACATTTCCACGTCTACAGCTAAACGGATAGGACCCTTCCCTCCCTTTACTTCCCCAAATAACCGAAAGCTGTTAAAACAGACACCTGAAACCAAATCAGTGAAAAGCAATGGCCTGCCTTCCACATCCCAATTTTAAAATGTTCAAACTGCCACAGGAGAGGCTGTTGGGAGTGGACTTTAGTTCTGAGCTAAAGGCCACTGCATGCCACTGCCACAGTCACGGGGAGGACACTAGTTCTTTCAGAAGGAAAGGCTTTGCTGCCTCCAGGATGTCCAGTTTGGGGTCCAGAGAGCGACCAAGCCCCTCCAGCACCATGATGGCAAACACAATGGAGGCAAAGTTGCTCTCAAGCTTTACCTGAAACAGAAAAAAAATGTGGTTCTTTCCAAAGCCCATTGATAAATAGAGAGAGTTCTGGATAACCGTGTTGCTGTTTACTCTTAGCCTTTTGTACCGGCCCATGTGATTTTTGCTATCCACCTAACATTCCCCTCCCCACCATCTCCTCTACTCACCCAGCTTCCCATCTATTAGTATTACTAAGGAAAATATGGGGGTACAGTATGTACTTCTCTAGGGGTGTGTGTGTGTGTGTGTGTGTGTGTGTGTGTGTGTGTGTGAAGGATTTAAAAATAATAAAATTAATATTTCATAGATATACTGGAAACTATAAATCTAAATAAGGGTCATTCTGCAAAATATACAGTAGCTTTGTTAAGAAACCATGTACAACCGACTTTGGTCACACACAAGTGGAGCTTTTTCCACTTTAGAGCCAGGTTAATGGTAATGGCATTTACATCAAAATTACTCAGTTAATCATCAAAAGTGCTATCTCTGTCCCCATTCTATAGATCAGGAAGCTAAAGCTCAGGATGCTTAAGTGACTTGTTCAAGCCACAAAGTGAGAAAGAGTAGAGTCAGGATTTAAACCTAGAACTAGAATCGTTTTTCAAGTGGACAGAAGGTCATAAAATGGAAGGTTGACTCCTGAGAAAATAATCTTTGTTAAAAGTAAAGAGTATTTGTCTCAGCTAAGGCCTGAGAAGTTGTCTAGAGTGTCAGACGGGCTGATGAGGAGGAAGTTACATGCTCATACTATGGTTCGGGTACTTCCGGCCAGGACGTGAGAGGACCCTCAGCCACACAGGCTCTGTTCAGGGTGGGGGACCTGGGGCTTCACCACAATTGGGAATGTTTCATTCTTAAGCTGAGTAGTGAGGTTTGTTTGGTGGTCGTTGTATTCTTTCTGCCTCTACATTTCTGTCAAAATTTTTATTAAAAAACGAAGTGCCTGAATAGGCATTTTTCCAAAGCAGATGTACAAATAGCCAAAAAGCATATGAAAAGATGCTGAACGTCACTAAGAGTTAGAGAAATGCAGTTCAAACCACAATGAGATAGCACCTCACACCCATTAGGATGACCATTATAAAAACAAAAAAAACAACAACAAAAAATAACAAATGTTGGTGAGGATGTGGAGAACTGGAACCCCTATATACTGTTGGTGAGAATGCAAAATTGTGTATATTATGGAAAACAGTATGGCGTTTCCTTAAAAACTAAACAAATACCAGATAATCTATCGATCCCACTTCTGGGTAAATATCCAGAAGAATTGAAAGCGAGATCTCCAAGATATTTGCACACCATGATCACTGCAGCAGTATAAATAACAGCCGAGAGGTGGAAGCAGCCCAAATATCCATTGATAGGTGAATGAATAAAGAAAACATAGTATATACATACACTGGAATATTATTCTGTGTTTAAGAAGGAAATGCTGTCACATGCTACAGCATGACTGAACAAGGACAGTATGTTAAGTGAAATAAGGCAGTCACATAGGGACAAATACTATGGTTCTACTTATATAAGATATCTAGAGTCATCAAAATCATGAAAACAGAAAGCAGAATGGTGGTTGCCAGGGCCTGGGAGGACTGAGAAAGGGGGAGTGGTGTTCCATGGGTATAGAGTTTCAGTTTTATAAGATGAGAAAGTTCTACAGATCTGTTACACAGCAATGTAGAATATCGTTGACACTGCCGAACTGTGCACTTGGAGATTTTTAGGGGTAAATTTTATATTATTTTGTTACCAAAATTAAGAACTTTAAAAATTTTTTTTAAAAACGAAGTGCCTATTGTAGTGCTTAGAATACAGTAGCTGTTCTAGGCCCTCTCTCTGCTCTTCCATCCTGGGAACAACAATTACAGCAGCAGACATTCAAGGAACTCTCGACCACTCTGCCCCACACTGTGTGTGAGGAAGGCTGTCTGCAGAGGGAGCACAGGAGGCAGAAGAACGAAGCAGCTAAGAATGGGGGCTCCGCGGTCAGACTGCTGGCACCAGATCCTGCCACTGCCACGGGGGCCTTGAGGCCATGGGCGAGTTGCTTGGCCTCTCAGTATCGGTGCCTGCCTTGAAGAATGTGAGGGGATTAAATCGGATTCTAATAGATGTTAAATAGCAAAATTAGGTACCGCAGTACACATAGAGGGCGCTCAGGGTACACTGCTGATTCCTATAGTCATGGCCCCATCCGGCCCCATCCTGAGAACTTGGAGAGGCTCCTGCAGGTCACAGTTGCTGAGGAACTGAGCATGAGCCTCAGCCACCTGCTCCACATCCTGTGCAACCAAACTCCCAGGAGTGTATGTTTATTCCTATTTCTCTCCACGCCAACTCCCCAGCAATGATGAAAGCTCTCCCCAATCCTAAGGTGCCGTTTAAGTCGTTTCTAAAATAAAACTTAACAAAAGTTTAGGACAGCATAAAGTTTTTCACCAAAAACCCCACCAGCAAAGCCAACCCCGGAGTCAGAGACAGGGTGCAAGCCTTGGCTCTGCTGTGCCCAGCTGGCGGGACTTGGGGAGTTACTTAACCTCTCTGTGCCCCAGTCTTGCCGTGGGTATAATACAGTATAGACCACACCTGCCCGTGGGGTTGTCCTGAGATTTCAATGAGGAACTGGATGAAAGGCACCCTGCCTAGCAGCTCTCAGGTGGTAGGCTTCCCACTCGTGCTAGCTAGCCCTAACTTGTCATCACGTGTCCTGCGTACTCAGGGAGCCCTTCAGTCTGTGCCATTATTTCACCCCAAGCCACAGTGACCGCAGAGTGGTTTTTGGAGCAGCAGAAAGAGCATTGGACTGAGACCTCAGTGTCGTGTCAAGTCCTGGCTCTGCCTGTGAGCGCCCTGCCCCCATCACACCTGCAAGATGAAGGCTCTGGAACAGCCAGCTTTCCGGCTCTTAACTCTGTGTTAGGATCCGTGCCAGATGGCCGCCTTTTCCCTGTGATGTCTTTATCTGATCGCAGAACCTCAAGAGGAACAATAGGAAAGGCCATCTGCAGACACGAATCTTCCTCTCCCTGCCCTCAACTCCTTATTTCCTGGGCTGGCAGCTTTACTTTCAAGAATAGCCCAAGACCACTCTCATCGCAAGGAGACAGAGCCGAGGCAAAGGCCAAGGTGAAAATCATGAGGCCACCTCTCTCCAAGGGACAGAGGCAGGAGGCAGAACTGGATGAAAAGTGCCTTGCATAGCAGGACAGCCCTACAGGAGCCTCTGAATTCATCAGACAAGAGGCACCTCTTCTTGGGCTGCCCTCAGACCCAGGACTTCACAGCACACAGGGAGGAGCTGTGCAAGCATGACTCACATTGACACCAAGCATCATTAATGTGAACAGAGGAGAGAAAAGGCATAAAAAGCCCGTTTTTACATTTGAAAATCCATTTTTCTACAGCTGAGAACCACAGATACTTAGACGGCACAGACTGACAGGTACAGACAAACAGTGCAACAAAGAGCCTTTTATACCTAGTCAGGACACAGAAACAGCCTTCTTCATGCAAATGCACTGGAAAGAAACGTTTTCAAAAACAAGGTCTCCTCTAAGAGAAGTACCTCTCAGCACCCTGCGGCCACCCACCGCCTCCCCAGAGACCTCCCAGCCTGACCTGATGCCTGGGGCCTCACCTTGTGAGTCATCAGTAACTTAAAGACATTTGAGAGAAGGCTGGACACTTGAAGCTGGAAAAGAGAACAAAGCTGACTGCAGAGAGTGCTAAGCTCCCCGGAACCGCCGCTGCCTGCCAAGCCCCCGTCCTGCCTCCCGTCCACCACCCACACCCACCTACGCATGCGCACACACACACCCCAGTGCGCAGAAGGGACTGTAACAAGCTCCAGGATTGCACACGCACGAGCCCAACTCCCATCTCGAGTCTGGGTTCAAAGACCCCTTCCAGGGAACAGGCCTGAAGGCCCGGCTACCCCTGTGTGTCTGCCCCCAGCACATACAAAAACCACTTCGGAATAAGGAAGATCAGCAATGCCAGGCGCCAGCTGCTGCTCCTCACTGCCAGTGGGCCACTCCTTGCTAGTATGGACCATGAACTTGGGGAAAAAGCTGTCAGTTAGAACTATGTGTAAAATACAAAGTGAGCCCTGGTTCAGCTCTAAGTAGAGGACGTGAACATTAGGTATGTTCTTTGGCTGCTCAGGGACCATAGTTGTCTCCCTCTCCAAACTCAGCTAAGCTCCAGAAACAGGTGAAGTCGCAGAACAGCTACACCCAGACACGGTGGCACTATAAATGTCACTGCCCCATCAGCCACCCTGGAGAACCTGGTCCAGGAGCCACTCTTGAGAGCCAGGAATTTCAGTGGGCCCTCTCACACCCAGAAGATGTGGACAGAGGAATGCTTTGTTCTTCGTCTGCCTTAAAACTCAAGGAGGCCTCCTCCCCCATAAAAGATCTCCCGTCCACTTGGGGCTTGCTCTGTCCCAGGGCGAGGACAGCACACAGGGGCCTGCCCCTTGGTGCCCTGCTCACCTTTTCCAGGGTGATGGTGTTCTTCCTGGCCTGGGTCACCAGTGTGGCCATCTCGGCCTTGAATCCCTCCACGTCCCTGCACTCACTGGCCCGAGCGTGATGCAGGATGAGCTCAGCCACTCTTTGTCCCTGGAAGATGCAAAAGAAGAAAAACTTGGTAGAGTTGGGGGCGGGGGAGGCACCAAACTAGATGCTCTGCGCAAACTGCTTCACATCCTGGTTGGTCCCGCCTAATCCATCTACCTTCCTGTGCTTGGCCACCCCTCCTTTTGTAATCTCACCCCCCAGAAAACCTGGTAACCGACCAGTCTGTTGAAGTCTCTCTCGGTCGGTGGGATCCTACCTGTGCTTAGCACAGTCAGGACAAGGCAGTGTGCTGTCTCCTTTGCCCTACAGGGCCACACAGGGCACAGTGTCAAAGCCAGTGTCCGGCTGCTCATGCTCCACCAGCCTGGTTCCAGAAGCTCCAGGCAGGACCTGCCACCAGGCTGGACCAGCCACCCTCTCCTCGTGGGCCTTCGTCCTGCCCCAGCAGAATTCCCTACTCGCAGCTGACCCAGTCTCTGTGCTCCAGCCTTCTCTCGTCACCTCTGCCCGGGACACGCTCTGACCAAAGCCTCCATGGTCTCCCCGAGCACCGACCGCCCTCCTGGTCACTGATAACGCCTTTCACCTTCGCAGCACAGGAGCCAAGCTCTCCCTCCTTGGGCTGTGACCTTCTTCATTCATCCAAACCTGTGCAGGGGACCTCCAACCCTGCCCACCACTGCACCCGTGTTTAACCTGAGCCCAGAGGACCCTTTTGAACTGGCCCAGGCTCAAGACTCTGTCTGCCCCCTTGGAAGCCTCCTAAGCAGGGACTCCCCTGAATTTGCCCATTTCTTCATTTTTTAAGCATCTTGCTCTTTCCCAGGGTCTTTCTTGCTGAAGAACTTTGCACTAGCCAGCCAGAAGGTGTTTTCATTGTCACCTTAACATAGCACTTTCAGTTGACTCCATAGAGGCTTTGCTGAATCCTTTTCTCTAAATAATAATTCTCAGCCTTTAGAGCCCCTCAGCATCACAGGGGTGGGAGAGGTTAAAAACCACGCACGCTCCCCGACACCAGAGGTTCCCATATGTCTCCCCGCACTAGGAGAATAAGTACCCTGTGCTGCCACTTCTCACCGACACTCCAAATCACAGCAAATGGCACAGACCAGGGCGGCCGTCATTCGGTCCTGGGGCTAGGAGTCCTAGTGCCCAGCCGTACGCTTGCCAAAGAACAGAGATACCCCCTCCACGTAACGGCATTCGGGATGGAAGCACTTCTCCTCATCCCAAACCATGAGCTGCTTGGAACTGGCCTGTCACAAGCGCACATTGTGACAGAAAGACCCCCGACATTCCATCAGGAGCACCTTGGCTCCCACAGGCCTTTACAAGAATGACGAAGGCTGAGGAGCCCCGAAGCTTCTGAGAGCCTCAAGACGTGGGCCCAGCTCCTGAGGGCCCAGCAGGTCTCACCTGCCCCATTGCCACCGCCATGAAAACAGCCCGGAAGTTCCTCAGGTCAGCGGCCTGGAGCTCAGCCACGATGCCGGCATCTAGGAGCACCAGGCGCAGCGGGCACCGGGCAGGCGCCACGGCCACCAGCGTGTCACAGACGTCCACCTGCTGTAGCCGTTCCTCTTGGTTCTTGGACAGACTGTCAGCGCCCTGGACCAGGATGTTCCCGGGATGAAGGTCCGCATGGACGAAGTTGTCCACAAATATCTGAACAGAGATCAGCGCTGTCCGTTCAAGGCTGTCAACCTCACCACCCCATCACCACCAGGCCACACGCGGATAAAGCTTCCAGGTGACAGTATGTTCCCAGTGATCAATTATAAGGACAGACAGTTGTATATTTTATGAAACCTCATTGTTTGATGTCATTAGCTCAGAATTTGTACAGGGACAGGCCAGGTTGATGTTTTCAAAAGAAAAGTTATTTTCAAAGTCAAGAACATTGAAAAAGATTATACGGAATTTGTAAATCAAAACCATAGTGCATTTCAGAAGACTTATTTTTACTCTTGATTTCAGCAATTAATATTTAAATTAAAAATAAATATTTACTCATTGTTTAAAGATCTCCCCCAAACCTCCATTCTTAAAATTCCCAGAACTTCCTTTCTTTCAGAATATGTCATAAATCAGACTTCCCCTCCATTACTTCCATCTTTCCACACAGTGGCAGCTAACAGTGATACTGACAACCGCCCACTGGCACACACAGTCAGGTAGGCAGGGAGAAACGGCTTTGAGTCTGCTAAGCAGAAAGGAAAGCCCCAGGGACTGTGATAGATGGGAAGTCACGCGTGACTCTGTAGAACGGAAATCTGCCTCCCATGAAAGGTCCTCTCAGAGGTCAGAGAGACTACCAGCAATCCTTCCATAAGGGGAAAAAGAGGCCTGGTGTAGAGGTGCAGAGCAGCTGCTTCTGGAGAGGCTCTCAGGGGACGCCTCTGGCTGATGCGGACACCCTCCTCCTAAGTGCAGGCCAGAGACCCAGGCCATACAGACCCTCCCAGCCCAGATCCTGGCTTTGCTGGACATGAGGAGGCTGCTACCCCAGAAGCTTGGGCCTGCACCTGACCCTGACTCCAAACCTCCTGGCATCTTGCTGTCAGCTCATGCCCTGGGGCCTTTGCCCCCATCCTTGATCCCAGGAGCTGGAAGCCCCCATGATCTCCCCACTGCCAGTGCTGTCTAGCACTGCACCCTCTCCTCAGCCCACAGTGCCCCACGGTGCCCTGTTACTGGGGACAAAAGTCATCTGCCCACTGAGCTTCCACTGCACTGACTATGGAAACCGGCTCTCCCACGACACCCCACTTCTCCAGGAGGCCCTGGGGTGGGGCTGCTGACTCTCCACACCCTCGGACCCAGGGGCTGGAGGTGGAGTCAGGGCCGCTCAGCCCTCCGTCGCCCTGAGCCCCTGCAGCAGCGCTGTCAGCCTGCCCTGGCCACCACCCTGCCCTGCGAGCCCATTCTCAGCACAGCCCGCTTTCGCCACAGCCTTGGCCCCCGTGGCTCTACCCTGGTCACCTTGGTAGTTTCCTCCTGCTCTCTGACCACTGACAAACCTGGTTCTTTCTTACCCCGATGCTGTGCGCTCCAGACCTGACCACTCGTCCTGCCTGTCCAGCCTAGACTCCGCCATCCATCCCTCCACCGCTCTCTCCTGTGCCACGCAGGAAGACCTCAGACCCTCGACAATCTCCGTATCTTCTTTCTTTGCTCCTGCATGTGAGCTGCTAACGGTGCTGGGCTGCCACTGTTACTACTGATTATAACTCACAGTGCTTCAGGATCACTGTGTACAAGTGTCAACTCATGTAGCCATTGTCAGGCCATCCTCTCAGGGGTAACACCTACACTGCCTTCACGTTCCAGCTGATGGAACCAGTGCCTGAATAAATACCTAGGCTAGGACAGGCCCCTTCTAAACAACCCTTTACTGTCTGTACTTACCCTATATATCATTTAATCACTTGTGGCCTGTCTTCCCACTAAACAGTAGTTCCATGAATATTATAATCATGTCTGTCTTGCACACGACTGTAAATCCAGCACTTCCTGGCACATAGCAAATGCTTTATAAATACTTGCTGAATGAATGAATGAATGAATGAAGTAGCATTTAACGTACAATGTCTTCAGCTGTTTGTCCTAAATGTAAGCAACCGGGGCGGGGCCCGGGTCTTGCTCCCCACCCTTCCCACAGCACCTTACAGGGTGACCGAGTGCACGCCTCTGAGAATGTGCTTCACAGAAAGCCGTGGCATGAACGGGCATCTGGGTGGGCTCAGCTCTTTCTAGAGCAGACCCCTGACTTGGCTCGCCCTCCACCCAGGGTGGCCGAGCAGTGTCCCTGCCACCTCCCCACATGCAATGTGGCCACATGCTGGGCCTGAGAACCCTCTCCCAGCCCCCTAGCTCACCATCTTCAGGAGCATGTTGATCCCCAGCCATGCAATCTTCCTCTTCAAGTCAACAGGAATCCCTGCCTGCTGGTAACTGGACACCGGCACACTCTCCTGTGAGGCAGATCAGGGAGGAACATTTTACCCTGGGCAGCCCTGCTCCACATCCCCACGGGACGCACCATGTTGCCCACCTAATTGACTGGGAAGGAACCCAAAGAGGTTTTCCTTTCTTAGAACCCCTAAGGATCTGACACCCACAAGTTGATTTGAACCTATTTACGTTTCCCTTCCTAACACTTCTCAAAGGAAAACAAGTCCCATAGGTTTACTAAAGAGGAAACCCATTGGTTCTGCCACCCACAGGTCAGATGTTGTAATGTCGCGAGAAAGACAGGAGCAGACCCTGGAAAGCTAGTTCTGAGCTCTGTGACCCTGAGCAAGAATGAAAGAAAGAAAAAAGAGAAGAAAGGAGAGCTGGTAAATAAGCATTTCATACAGATTAGTTATTTGTCAGAGCAGCCTGAGATAGACCTTGTTATCCTAATTAACAAAAGAACTAAAGCCTTGAGAGCTTAAGTAACTTGCTCACAGTCACACAGCTAGTAGTTCTGGGACCTGGCATCACTTCCCTAGATCTCATATTACCATCTTTACAACGGAGGCTGGACCAGGAGACGGCTAAGGCCAATCACATGACACAAACACTTGTTGAGCACTTTCTCTGTGCAAACGCTAGCTGGGGGCATTTTACATTCAATGTGTCATGACTCCTGGGACAACCTTATGAGGCAGGAACCCTTGCCTGCTGCCATACATGAGGAATCTGGAGTGACCCAGCAAATAAAATGGCAGAGCAGATTTTCAAGTCCAGAAAGTCTGAGGCGACCACCGGGCTCTCCGTCACCACCTCACTATGCTACTGCCCAGCCTCGTGTCACATCCAGACTCCTTCGACGTGAAATCATCTGCTCTTCGGCTTTTGTCTTTTCAGACGAAAGCATTCGTGTGAATCAGAGACAGCCCGGCTATGGCTGAAAGGCACGGCCAGGTACGTTCTGACTCTTACTTCATATGTTTCCACCAAAACATCACTGGTGACAAAGGGATGCAGGGGAGTGGGGAATCTGACAGAATTCACGTTCAGGAAGTTGCACTGGAAATGTTCTAGATTCCGAGCTTCATAGCGCAGGTCGATCTACAGGGAAATGGAGAGAAAAGATGAGCGGGTGGTCGGGTCACAGGGAGAGCAACACCTGAGCCCCGAAGAGCTGGAAAGTCACAAGAGTCACCTGCTTTCCCTCCTGCCTCTGCCGCACACGAGGAGGCGCTCTGTGACGAAGGGCCTCCGGGAAGCCTGAGCCTCCTCTGCCCCGCTAGCAGCACACGGGTTTTGCTGCTGCTCCCCTCTTCCCTCTCTGCCCACCCCCTCATGCCAGACTATGGCCCCTTCCCCATCTCCCGGGACTCCTCCCCTACCTCCCTGGGGTCTAGCTTTGTTGCCTCTCCAGGCCCACTACCTCACTAGCCCACCCTCTGGCCCTTTCCTTCGATTAAGGCCTGCTTCCAGCGCAGGGCTAGCTCTGCCCCCGGCCCCATCACACTGGCACTGCTCTCCCTAACTCACCACGGCCTTCGTTCGCCAGACTCGACGGCCCCGGCCCATTTTATCCTAATCCACTCTCTGAGCCCCCAGTGCTGCTGTCACTGACACCTCGTTCTTCCCGAACCACTCTTCCCTTGGTACCTGCTCTGTGCTGTCCCCACTTCTCCCCCTGCCTCTCAACTGCTCTGTCTGGGTCTGGTCCCCTGGCCTTTCCTCCCGAGTGAGCCCCACAGATGCTGGTGCCCGCTCAGCCCCTAACCTTTTGCCCTCCCTCATGTCCTCAGCTAGCACCTCCTGATGACAGAACCTTGACATCCAGTCTAGACCCCCTCTACCAGTTCTCACCCATTTCAGATACATCTGGACATTGCCCTGTGGAAGCACGGAGTCCCTTGAACTTGATGTCTAAACAGAACTTACTTTCTTACTTTCTTACCCCATGTACCCAGTCACTCAAGAGTCACTACAGATTACTCTTTCTCTTTTACCCTCCACGTCCATCAGTGCTCAGTGCCATCAACTCTACAGCCCTAACCACTCTGGGATTTATTCCCCTTCTCTACCCCACTGCTTCTCCCAAGATGATTTACCTGAACCAGTCACCTAACCCTAACAGAAGCATCTGAGTTGGGCTTCCTGACACCCGCCCCCTTCTTCCCTCTCTCCAGTCCATCTGCTGGTGTCCCCTGAATTCTTAGGGATGACATCCCGGGGGGTGGGGGGAGATGGTTTGGCCCTGCTTCTTTCTTCAGGTCCTTCTCTTGTCCCTCCCTCTCCCTCTACCACCCAAAACTCAAGCTTCACCCAAACTGAATAGTGCTGAATGCCCCAGCCTGCTGATCTACCCCCTCCTTTGCCTTCCTTATTCTCTGATTGGAATGTTCCTCCCCCTCTGGTCCAACAATAAACACTGCTCACCTTTCAAGACCCAGCATGTGCCTAGGGAGCCTTGACTCTCAGATGCAATGACCACTTCCTCTCTTGAGACCCAAGCAAACCCAACTGAACCTGTAGAGACTCCTACTGTAACTCTGATCACACTCCATTTGTAACTATATACAGGTCAGCACCTCCTGCCTACTTTATATTCCTTGTAGATGGGAAAATCTCACTTGCTTTCTTAGTTCGCCAGCTTCTAACAGACTCCCACACATACATCCACACTCTGGGACTGTGATAGGGCTACTGAGAGATACAATTAGAAGGAAAAGCTGATTTTTAAGGCAAAATGGGGTGAGATATAGAGACTTGAGTTTAATGTGATGGAACATTATGATATCTATGAGACTTCTAGAAGGGGCACTGAAGCTCAGATGCAGTAGAACTGAGAGTAATTAATGCACAGGTGGTTATTGGAATATTCTGTTTTAATTTCTTTCATCAAAGCCATACTACTCATAGCATAAAGCAAAGTTTTCTAAACAGTAAAACATCCCTGGAACTTAAAACCTAATATCCAGGGACATAAATGAAGACTTGGCACACTGATTCTGAAAGACTGCCAGCCTCTGCACTATCTAACAGGGAGCCAGGGCTGAGGCGTACTCGGAGCCCTGATGGCCCCCAACGTGTTTACCAAGTCTGGCTACTTAAACAAGTGTCCCAAGGGTCCTAGATGGGAGGAGGTCCTTTTCGACTCAAAAGCCCTGGAAAGAAAGCAAAACAAAGGCACAATGTGTGACTTTGCTAATTAATCTTATCAGCCTGGAGTTCAGCCATTGATTGTGGTACAGATAATGTTTCTGCCACACCAGAGTGATTTCACTTTCCTCCCAAGCACTAAGGAAGACTGTATTTCCCAAGCACCCTCGCATTTACCCTGGGCCCGTGTGGTTAAAGCTGACCTGTAGACTAGAAGTGATGTTCGTCACTTCCAGGCCTGGCCACAGATTCTCTGACATAATCCTCCATGGCCTCTCGCCATCCCGCACCAACTCTAGACGACACAACATGGAGATGGCAGTGCCAACCCTGGGAGGAAACTGGGTCCCTGAATAACTGTGGAGTAGAGCTCCTTCTCCCTCCTTCAGTTCAACCTGCATTGAATGCTAATATAGCAATAACCTTGTTGAATTAAGCCACTGAGATCTAGGTATTCTTTGTGATACCAGCTAGCGTTATCTACCCCCAACTAATACACCATACCAGTCATGACTTGCTGGAAATGTCCTCATTCGTTCGGCATTTACTAAACAGCTGCTAATGGCAAGAACTGTGTTAGATGCTATTGATAACTGAGGGAAGAATTCACCTGTTGAACCATGAGCTTCTCAAATTCCTCCACAATCTCAGGCAAGCTGAGCCACTTGATTCCTGGCAAAAGCGCAAGGACTCGGCTGCCCATCTTCATCAGCAGCAGGTCCATCTGCACCTGAGAGAGCAGGCCAGGGTGCAACACCTGCCAGAAAGGGGAACAGTGGGACAGAGGAGATGTCAGGAGGGCACGCTGACCGAGCCAGGGCTGGGTCCCCACATCAAAGGAGAGCCAGGCCAGCTTCTTGTCAGAGCAAGCGGAAATGGACCCAACACCCAGGAGGCTCCTGCCTCCCTCATTCCCACGTGCCTTCTTCGAGGAGAAGCGAGGGCAGGTCCTCTGCACTGCACTTAGCTTTCCTGAGAAGAATGGGTAGGCTTTTTCTTCCCGATGCATTAAGTGTAGATTGGTGGCTCCCAAAAAATGAGTAAAAGTCACCGTGGGGTACCTGGTGAAATGTGGACCCCAGGCTCCTCCAAGACCTACTAAACCACCTGCCCAGGGAGTGGGGCTGGGAATCTGCACTTCACTGAGCACACCAGGTAACTCTGTGTCCGACAGTCCACAGCCTGATAAAGAAGACCCCAGAGTCGGAGAACTCCAGCAGGGATGCTCTGTGGTGGGGCGGAAAGAGCTCTGGTTTCAAATTCCAGGTGTGCAACTCATTCCCACTATGAAGCTGGGCAAGCTACTCTCTCTGTCAGCCACCCGTTCCATCGTTTAAAACATGGAGATAACAGCCTCAACCTCCACCTGAAATCCTTTAAGGAGTAAAGTGGGGTATAAATATATAGATATAAGGAAAACCAATGCATACGTCAAAGGCATCTAGTCAAAATTAAACAGTGCGTCGGCCATAACTGGCATTTCCTGGTTCACAGCAGGCGTCCACTCCCTTCATCTTCCACAGAGTGAGGGAACTGTCATGACATTTTTGGTCTGGTGTTTCCCAAGCATTCCTGACTATGAGAACCACTCGCAGCATTTATAAAAAGCCAGGCCCCAGGCTCTTCCCTTGGAAGTATGATTCAGTAGGTGTGAAGTGAGGCACCGTTGGGTTTTTTCCCAGTGGGTAAAAGAGTGTCAGGAGTCCTGCTACTTGTGTCTGCCACATCCCCTGGGTCGTGCTGAATAGGGATGGAAAGTGTGGAGATGAGAAATGATGGAGCCCAGGCAGGGATGATGGAAATGAAGAGAGAAGGAAGCCACATCTGTAAAAGCGAATACTGCCATCTTGGGCTCACCACAGCTCATCTATCTATCTAACCTAGTCTGTCTCCGATTTATCCCGACCCCGCAGTGGTGGGTCAGCTGGAACGTGGTTCCTCCACCCACAGAGGCAGCAAACTCCAAACCTCTTCATTTTCCTTTATCAGGCAGGTCACACCACCACTCCCTCAAGCCAAGAAATAAAGCAGCTTGCACATTACATGCACTCAGACAACGGCCAAGCTAACAGATCAATGGAAGGCAATGTGGGGTGATCTGCACAGGGAGACTCCTGGTCTGGGACAGCTCCAGGGGTTTGATGAGATTTTAGAGATGAGAAAGGCCCAGCCGACAACATCAAAGTACTTACTTTCACTGCCACTGGGATGAGGTGATCTGGTTCAGGTAGGTGGGCAGGTGCTGAAGCCTGAGACAGAACTGAATTTGATCCAAACAGGTCAGCTTTAGGGAAGAGCAGGCTTTCTAGAAGAGCCTGGTCAGCAAGACTTCCTTCAGGCCTCCGCCCCTTCTCCATGTGTCTAAAGAGCGCTTTCAGCCCCTCAACTGCCCCAGCTGCTGAGGAAGGCTGAAGACTGGAGGCCTTGGCAAGTCTCTGGATGCTGCCACTCTCCAGAAAGGCAGGATTGGCACGTGCTTTGTACACTTGGGCCACGCAGCCTGAACCCACAGGTTCCTGCTTGTCAAAGCAGAGGACCTTCACCCAGCCCTCCCCAAAGGCCTGCTGCAGGACATGCTCAGTGTGAATCCAAGGGTGTGGAGGCACCCGGACGTGCAGCTTGGAGAACTGGGCACAGAAGGCCTCTGAGAAGAGATCTCGCCGGGTGCTGGCCCATTGGCCCAGCTTGATGTACGTAGGGCCTGAGGTCTCGGTGGCTTTCAGAAGCAGGTGGAACCAGAGGCTGGAGACACTGGGGGCCAGATAGGTGAGGGGGTAGAGCAGGAAGAGGGGAAAGAATTTCACCAAGAGAGCCCCAGCCCGCAGCCAGAGCCGCAGGTGCAGAAGGAGGCAGCCTAGCCGCCCTCCTGGGAGACACTCTCCAGGGCCCATTTCCAGCCAGGTCACTCCAGCTGGCCGTTCGCTGGCACAAGCTGTCAGGGGTCCCCTCACCAATGTTTCCAGAGACAGAGATGAATTTGGGCAAAGTGCCAAGCAGAAGCCAACAGAGTCTGGCATTTCGAGGGCATCCAGAGGGTCGCAGAAGGCTGAGGCTCGTCCTGAGCTCAAAACCCCTTAGGTGCAACAAGCAGACCCTGACGGAGAAGCGCCAGGGGGTCACCATCCTCTCCCAGAGTCCACAGTCTCGGCCGCCTGCCCTCAACTTAAAGAGCACCTACCTATGTTCACGCTTTGGCAAGGCTGACATGAGTCCAGGGCCACAGCCAAGTATTCCACTTAAAACTGGGGCACCTGCCGGATCCCACAAAGCTCATGTGCAGTCCAAGCCCAGTCCTGTTCCCGCAGGGCCGCACCACCCCTAGGCCGCAGGAGGGGCCGGCCCATCCGTCCCTCCTGGCTCTACCTCCAACTCCCTCGGGGTACCCTTGGTCTAAGGCCCCAGACCCTGGCGCCTACGGGGTCTGAACCCACTGTGAGAACAGGAGCGGCCAAGCCAGACGTGAAGCCAGGCCCAGGGTCGGGACGCGACCTGCGCGAGGTGGTTGCGCGGGCCGAGACAGAGCCGGGCGGCCGCAGGGTCACCCGCGCGTGCCAGGGCCAGCGCGAGATCGTCGGCGCGTCCGGGCGCCCGCCGAGGGCTGGAGCGCCGCAGGGCTGGGCGGGGGAGGGGCAGGGCCGGGGGTGCCGCAAACGGCCGAGGCACAGAAGGGCGCCGGGGGCCGGGGCGCCAAGGGCGGAGGAGGGAGGGTCAGGGCGCGGAGTGCCGGGGCTCGGGGCGCCGAGAGCCGGCAGGGGGCTGCGGAGGGCCGAGGACCGGGCGCAGAGGCCGCGCAGCGCGCTCTTCCGGGAGCGCCCCGCCCGCCGGCGCTGGGCCCGCCCCTTAAAGCGGACGCGGCGCCGACCCCGGCTGAGGCTCGCACGGTCCGCGGGTCCTGGGTCCCAGACACAGGTTTAACGCAGCACGCCAACGCGTCCTCCCCGCTTGCCCGCGCGCGTGGCTCTCCACTGACATTTTGTAGCTTTCCTTACAAAGAGCGTCGAAGCGCCGAAACGCGCCGTGAATTACAAGCGGTTCTGAACACGGGTCGGGTTTTCCGTCCAGTGGGATGGTGGATTGGGGCTGCGGTGCAGGGGGGAGTGGGGGGGTTCTCAGGCTGCAACCATTTGGGAAGGTGTGGACCTTGAGGAGAGGCTCCTGAAGGGCCGTGTTCACTCATGCAATTAAAACTTAGTGAGCCCCATAAGTATTTCTTAAGCTGAATCTGATCTTAGTAGAGTCTCAGGAATATGTATTAAGGTAGGTACAGTGCTGGGCGCTGGGGACGTGGAGACACACATCCTGCCCTTATAGGCTCACCATTTATGAAGGAGACCACGCAGGGGACGCAAAGTGAGACAATAGTCAAGAAAGAAAGGAATAGATCGAACCAATCGGATGCGGCTCCTTTGGAGAGGAAGGGGGCCTTGAGAAGTAGGAAGGTGTTCGGACACAAAGAATAAAGCCCTAAAATAGGAAAGAGTTTGGTGTGAGGGTTTTTTTTGGGGGGGGGGGAATCTGTTTGCTTGTTTGTTTGTTTGAAACTTGAAGAACCAAAGGAAGGCTAGTTGGCTCCAGAGAGCGAGGCCCGGAGAAATGGAGCTTAGAAATAAGCCGGCACAGCCAGGGCGGACCCAGCAGTCCTTCGCTCTGCCTGTGGGGTTTATGAGGCTGCCTGCCCTGGGTACCATGGTCACCTCTACACATAGAACCCTTTATCTATATGTGGGTGAGAGGTTTCCGTGGTGAGGGGCTTCCATGGAAGTCGCCTGGGGTGGTCTGTGGGCCTTACAAGTGGAAGAAGCCCTGGAGAGAGAAACAGGGACACAGCCCATGCCCACGAGTGGTTCCTGCTGCTGGAAGTTTGACTGCAACTCCATAGCCCTAAAAAGTACCCGAAAATGTGGGGACATGGGCTGCTGTTACAGACAGGAATGGGGAGTGGCCTTTGGCTACTCCTGTGTGGTTAACTAATGATTCACCTTCCATTTCTACAAGAAGCTGCAGACCCCTTTGCGGCTCCCAAGACAGAAATCATCCCTTACACCACTATTTTCAAATATGGCCAAGCCATTAATTATTCCCTTCCCAACTTCTCCCTGATTTTTTACCCACTCTATCATAAAGGAGTGTGAAATATTCTGGTATACCTCTGATTCACCAAAGGGCTTATTGAGGACTTAATTTGAAACCAGAGGCCCTGGGTCATAGCCCACTAATTAGGAGGTGACATGTGACCTCAGGCGAGTCTCTCTATTTGCCCCTTAAGTTAATTAGGGAAAGGAGTCCAACTAAATCTTCACAAATGCTCTAGACTTATATTTATTATTCTAGCAATCAATATCTTTAACAGTAGCTAAGAGCAAAATTCTGAAGCTAAATAAACCTGGCCTCAATTCCCAGCTCTGTGTAACCTGTGTAACCTTGGGGACAAGTTACCTCACTTCTCAGAGCCTCCATTCCTCACTTGTCAAATGGTTAAGAATAGTACCTGCCTGTCAAAGCTGTTAAAAGCAGTAACCTAGAAACTATGATGTGCTTAGCATCATGTGTCAATAAATATTAACAGATATTGTTATTTATATTATCTGGATAAATAAAAATTGTTTTGCTTCTCTTACTGCTTCCTATGACAGACATTTTCACAAATTTCAAGGATACACTGTGGAAGATCTGATTTAAGGCCTCTGTGGCATCATAGAAATTCACCTAAAGCAGTGTCTCTCAACGTCAGCATCCACCAAAATCACCTGAGGGCTAACCCCTGCCCAGTGTCTGAGTCTGTAGGTCTGGAGTGAGGCCCAGGAATTTGCATTCCTAACCATTTCCCACATGCTTCTGCTGCTTCTGGTCCCAACAACACCGTCTGAGAACCATTGACCTTGTGGCTGTAGTGATGGTTAACAGTGGTGGTGAAGGGGCAGCGCCTCAAGGAGTTAGTTACCCAAGTAGGGGAAGTTGAGGGATTCCCGTGGCCCATGTGAATGTCAATTAGAATGATGCCATACATATTAAGGCACCGTAGATAAACAGTTATATCAGATACGAACTCTAAATCAAAATTTGTAAGGGCAGCCTTTAAAAACCGCAGATGTTGATTTGTAGTCAAGCTGCTGCTCACGTGAATAGCTCTGTAACCTGTTTCAGGCCTAGGAACAACAGCGAGGATTCATTTAGAATGACTAGTAAGTTAAGAGACTGAATGTACAAACACTGGCCAGACCATTATGACCACAGAAATGTGATCCACAGCCTCTGTAGCAATGGGTGCAGAGCAGTCAGGACTTCGTCGGTGACTGCCAGCTTCTGTAATTCACACCCCCACTTCCAACTCAGGGCCAACCGAAGAAATGCAGGTACCCCCCTCCTAACCAATCACACGAGATGCCCCAGCCTCCAGCTAGCTTCCCTGTGCCAACAACCTGCAAGTAGGGCACACCTGAAGCCTTTTTTTCCCCTCTGTAAACCTTTCCCACAAGCATTTGAGTCTCCACTTGTACTGGAGCCTCTGATAAATGCAAATGATGGTGGCGGACTCCCTTTCTATAGAAGACTCTGAATAAATAGCTTCTGTTTGTTCTCATGTCAGTGGTCTTCGGTTTTTTTCCATAGAATCTTCACAGCCAACGCCATATATTATTAATAGTGTCGCCTGGCCCGAAGCTGTTTCTGCTGGTGTTAACTCTGCTACCACTAGGTGGCAGCATTCGCCTGTGATGTGAGACCAAAGCTTGCTCTGGTCCCAGACCTGACAGTGCAGGAGGGAAAAGAGATGCAAAGGCCCGCCTGGCTGTGCTTACCTTTTCACATGATCTGAATGACAGTGATTTTTGCATCTCCCATGCAACTTTGGTTCGTAGCAGATGCCACTGCAGGGCAAGTACTTGTTCAAGTCTCTGGGAAAGGGTGTGAGGATATGGAATTGGCTGGCTCTGGAGTCCTCCACCTCTGTACACTTGACATTTGGGGCGAGATCATTCTTTGTTGTGGAAGGGGTGGGTTAGGGGGAGGGAAGCTGTCCTGTGCACTGTGTTTGTCCTAATGCCAGACAGATGAAAACAGTAGCTCCTGACCTGCAGAACTGGCGGCAAAGCAGTGAAGGGGCTGTCCTAGGGTCTAGCACTCAGGTGCAGTGGCTTTGTGCAAGGCGCCTGCCTCTTTTTGGCTGTTTCTTCGTAGTAAAAGAGGCTGATAATAGAACCTGCCTCCTAGGTGCTTTCTGCAAAGCCTGAGCACCACCTGGCGCACACTAAGTCATAAGGAAAAGCAGAATGAGAACGAGAACCAGCAGCTGCTTTGTGCTTTTTCTGCCTATCTGAGAAGGTGAGAGAGCTGGGAGAGGCTTAAGGGCCATCTGGTCCCAACTTCCCAGGAACCTAAGACCCACAAAGGGGAGTCGCCTTCCCCAAGGTCATACCGCTATCTAGGGCAGTCAGATGTCACCTGGCTTGCCTTAGGTTAGTAATTTTTATTTTGCTGTCATTTGACCTGAAAGATATATAGGAAGCGGATCAGATGTTAGAGCCTTCTAGAAACATGTTCTCTCAAGCATGGTATGGCCTCAGAGAGGCAGGGCAGGGATTTACAGCCATTCGAAGGTCTAAGACTGAGATCAGGGCCTGGGTGTATGTCAGCAGGTGGATGAGCCATCAGGACTTAAGTCCGTAGGTACAGCGCCTGGCTCATGAAGTTATGTGATGAAAATGTCAAACAGGATTCTCACGTCCCCCTCAAGTCTGAGGAGATCACCTAGTTGGCCAGGAACTAGGGAGGGCTCTGACGGGCAAGATGTGGGAGGCTTGCGTCCTTGGCAGGGTCCGGAGCTGCCCTGTTGTGTTCTGGAATCACACTGAACTGGAAGGCTAGAACTTCTTAGACACAGAAATTTTTGCCTCAAAAAAAGAATCTGAATCACCACACTCTTGCTCCTTTCCTTAATGCTCAACTGGGTCTCCCAAAAGGAACAGAAAGAATATAAGCATAGAAGGCATTTGGCATTGCAGGCCTGACACTTGAGACTTTGCCGAATGGTGAATGCTGCAGACTGTCCGTGCCTTTGTCTCTGCTTTTGTCATAAACACCCTAATTCTTGTAATGTTACAAATGCTTTAATTCTTTGTGAGAAAAAAAAAAAAGACCCTTCAAAGTAAAGTAGGGGATAGAAATGAAACAGATGGTTCTTAGGCAAAAATTATATGTTATTGTGGTATTTGCCAATTCGATGATCCTTTGAGCTTTCCCGTAGTACCCCAGTAAATGTGAGCAGTCTGTAGTGATAAATGCCACTTACTCCACAGCCCCCCTCAGGGGCCCCCCACAGCCGCCCATGTTCCAGCCAGAGGACAGGAGGTAGAAATCAGGAGGGCACCCCAAAAGGAGAGAGGGGACAAAGCGATCCCAGCCAAAGACAGGCCCTTGAAAGCTGGGGGAGGTTGGAGGAGCCCTGGGGGCCTCAGTCTGAGCCACACTCCCCTTCCCTGGGGTGGCCTGAGCTTCCCCCTCCCTTCTCCTTGCATCCCACACCTCCTGGATGACTTTTGACTGGGACCAAGAACAAACCAAGGATGGGTTTGAGGCTTGTGTGGGATGCTTGGCTTGGTTTTGTTTCCTCAGAGGGAGCCAGCCGGGGTTTGTGGTGGGACGGGAAGGAACTCGGTCCAGCCTCTCTGGGCAGGGAGAATGGGCCAAGGATGGGACTAGTGGAGGAATAAGGATGGCGGGAAGGAGTGGGATGCTCGTGAAAGACTGAAGGGCGCCCTGCTGCTGGTCCCATGACTGCGGGCTCAGGTCCACGCTGGGTCAGAGGGATGAGGATCTTTGCCAAGGGTGTGTCAAGGTGACTTTTGCCTGCTAAAATAAGTTCATTCCTTGCTCTACTTTATCCAGTGTCACAGGCCTAAGCATAGATAAATGATTCCTCTCTCCACGCCAGCTTTCTAGATAAATAATAATAATAAAATAACACAACCTGTCATCCATCGTCTGTGTATACTTTTCAACTGTGCACCGACAGGCAAGTGGCAATGAGACAGACGTGGACTGCTGTCACGGGAGCAAGAAGGAATGGATGACTGACCCAAACAGGGGTACCCGATCCCCAGGGAGAGGGTCAGAGATGCCAGGAGGAGCTGCCCCGCCTGCTCCTGCCCCGCCTGCTCCTGCCCCGCCAGAGGGGGGAGCATAACCAGGGTGTGGATTGAATGCTAAGCCAGAGAAATCTCCCTCCTGAGAGAGTGAGAGGCTCTCAGACAACCTGGTATGACAGAGAGAACATGGCTCGAGCCAGACAGGCCTGGGCCTGTGTGGCCTCAAATAAGGCACGTAACTTCTTGAAACTTGGTTTTCCCACCCATAAAATGGTAGGGATAATATTTAATTGCTCAGGCATATGGAGAGGATTATAAAACATGACATGTGTAAAGTGCCTGGAACCGGAGGGATACTCGGTAAATGTTTAGCATCCAAAAGGAATTTAAGTGGAAATGAAGAAACAGTTTTGGAGAGGGGATGTTCAAAGCCTGTCTTAACCGAGCTAGCCCTCTCCTGTCCCTCGGTCTGCTTTACGTGGCTGGTAGCTGAGACGAAGTGTCTCTGCTGCCAGCCAGGCTCTGGCGGAAGCTCTGGGCTTAAAAGGAGTGGGGGCGGGGGTGAGGGGAGCAGCCCCCTCCTCTTGAACCCTAAGCCCCTTTGTGTTCCTAGAAAGAAAAGAAAAAAGATTAGGAAAAGAATAACAGACAGAAGCTAACCAAGGGCGCCCCCAACGGCCTGGCCCGGGACGGTCCCCTTTACTTAATGTTTGCTTTAATCCCTGCAACGCGATGAGGTCCACCATAATTGTTGCTATTTCCCCTTTTCAGGTGAAAACAGGGAGGGTGAGAGGAGCAGCAACCTGCTCCAGAGCCGGCGCTGGCCTTCCGACCCAGAGCCCGCGCTCCGCGACAGGACGCGGAAGGAAGGGGAGGCACGGAGGTCAGAGGTGCTCCGCGGAGCTCCACGGCAGGATTGAAGCTCAAGAAACATCAGCTCTTTCCCTCTCCTCTCACCCGCACCTCTCCCGACTCAGGCCAGGTACTGCCTCCTCCCCTGGCTCTTACTCTCCCCCGCGGAGAGGAGCCGAAGACAGAAGGGGGCGGGAGCAGGGGAATGCACTGCTGGAGCAGAGGGTGCCAGGCGCTGGGGGACGAGGGACCACTGAGAGGGTCTTCTAGGCTGCCGTGCACAGCTCTGACTTCGGAGGGCCACCATGCCTCTGCAGCTGCAGGACCAGGGCTTGGGAAGGAGCAGGGGTGGCGTCAGCTGGGAAGGCAACGGGGAATCCACAGGAATGAAGGGAGCCATGTGTACGCCCCCTGCCTTGGCCACAGAGCCATCGGATGACCCAGAGATGGAGCCGCCAGCCCTGAGGAGTGGCGGCGCTGGGGCCTGGGACAGGCAGGGGGAGATGGAAACTTGCAAAGCACAGGCGCCTGCGTTGCTCATCAGAGCCTGACCTGAGGAGCTGAGGCGGGAGCATTTGTGTGAAACAAGCTAGTGTCCAGAACTCGAAGATGAAGGAGGAGATGAAGGAGCAGCCGCCGCTACCTGAGCTGCCACTAAGGGGCTCCCCGGCCTCCTCTCTGGCCTGCCGCCCCGCGCCGCGATGGGCAATTTGGAAGCCACAAAGCCGTGGGCGACCGGCCTGTTTTGTTATCGGGGTGAGGGAGGCAGCCGCCCGGGCTCCCGGCTCCGTTGCCCTCCATCATTTTCTCCACTTGGCCAGTTTGCCTCCTGACACCTCAGGACCCTGGGCACAATTAACCCTCAGAAGCCGAGTCTCTGGTCTTCTTTGCAGAAAGTGAAAACTTACTGAATGATGCTTCAGCAAACAAGACAATCATTTAAATGCTTGCATTTGTTTTTTAAAAAAAATACCAGCGCCTTGCAAGTGTATATTCCAAAAGCTGATGCTAAGTTGAAATGGGTGTGGCAATGACAGGAGAGCGAGGGGGCTTCAGCGAGCCCTAGACAAGCTTCAGAGATCTCACAGAATGAGCAAAAAGCCTCGCTCAGGAGAGTTTTTCTCCTGTGACTTTGATATCTGAGCAAGACCCTTAAACCTCAGCCCCCGGTGTGCAGGGACTGCCCAGGCAGCGTGTACTGTTCCCCGTGTTATGCAATCCTTTATTTTCTCTCCCCACCCCCTCTCCTACACGCCCCTTTTGAGGATTAGTAGGCTAAGGCCTCCCACCCCCACTCCCCACGTCCCAGGCTTTAGGCCCCTCCTTTGAGGGTCCCCTGAGCTCAAGGCAAACAGGACTTTCCTCTCGGTATGGAGACGGGCCTGGAGCCTTCCCTGCACACCCGGAAACCACCGCCGCCAGGTCGGGCGCCCTGTTACCAGGGAACTCCTCTGCCCAAGCCCGCGCGAGCCCTGCGGTCCTCGGCATCTCACGCCGCAGCATATTCACGGGCCCTTCTCGCTTGGCAGCCCGAAACCACGCGATCTGTGTTCCTTGATTTTTTGTCCTACGCGAGAGGGGGCAGCGGGCACTACTACCAAGTCTCTTTCTCCTCTGGGAAGCTTTTGGTGACCCCCCTCGCGGCTGGGTTTAGGAGTCCTGGGGTCCGCGCTCGGGGCCCCTGGGCTTTCGTTGCCAGTGTCGTGATCGTAGGTGCCCGAGCCGGACTGCAAGCTGAAGGGACGAGGGGGTGCCCAGGGTGTCCCAGCCTCCACAAACGCGTTAAGCGACTTGAGTTAACCGGAGGCAGGGAGTGTGGCCCCCGTCTCGGTGCATCTGCCTGGAGGTCCCAGCCCCGGGGCTGAGCACATCACGCGAGTAAGTCCCCGGCCTGGTGGAGGTGGAGAATGCCCCTCGCGGTCTCCAGCAGGGAAAGGGTTAAGCCACCCATTCCCCACCCCCAAAAAAGGCGAGGGGAAGAGTCCGGCAGAAGGTCCTGTTTACCATAGCTGCGAGAGTCCGCGCGGCCCTGGGAGAGGCGTTGCCGTGGCAACGGGCCGGGCGCCCGCCAGCTGCAGATGAGCTCACTGGAGCGGCGGGCGGGGGGCGGCGGGCGGCGGGCGCGCGGCCGGCACTGAGCCGCCGCGCCGCCGGGGAGAGGACCGGGCAGCCGGCCGAGCCCGCCTTCCGCTGGCGCACAGAGGCGGGCGCGCGGCTCGCGGGGCGCGGGGAGAGGCCCGGCCGACACCCGGGTGCAGGGCTGCGGGCCATGGCGCCCCGGGCCCCCGCCGCCTGCAGTCCCCGCCCGCCCGGGCGTCCCCAGCCTGCGCCTCGGAGCCCGCGGAGCCTCGGCCCGACTGGAGGTAGGGCCGGCGGGGGACCGAGCACCGTGGAGGGACGGACCGGGGGACCGGGAGGGACGCGCGGGGGGGAGGGAGGAGGCGGCCGGAGCTGCGGCGGCGCGGGGCAGCGGCTCTTTGCAGACCGCAGGCTGCGTGCCCGTGAGCGACGTGGGGACTGGGGCGCTTCAGCCCGACCTGAGGGACGTGAGCAAAGTGCCGGGCCGACGTCCCCACGGGCACTCGGTCGGCTCCGCGACCGAGCCGCCGAGCCGTCGGCCCGCGCCTCGGAGACTTGCACGAACTGGGCAGAGCCCCCGCCCTGCGCTGGGTCCCAGGGGGCGTGAGAGAGAGAGAGAGAGAGAGAGAGAGAGAGAGAGAGAGAGAGAGAGAGAGAGAGCGCGAGCGAGTGTGTGAGTGTGGTGTGTGTGAGTGTGTGTGTGTGTGTAAAGAACCCAGGGTGGCTGAGCAGCCAGACCCCCTCCCTGCGGTCAGAATTTGCGGTCTGGGCAAAGCGCGAAGGTAAAGACCGCCGCAGGGTCTCCCACGTTTCCCCTAAGGATGGATTCGGGAGCCCATGGAGCCCGGGCGGGGCGGGCGGGGGGAGTCTCCTAACAACACGGGATGCGATGGTGTTTAGGAGGGTCACAGACAGCTGGATTCGAACCACCTAGGAGAGCCAGGCCTCTGCAGGGGAACCCTGCACGGGGGAAGCCGGGGGAGCCGGGCAGCGCCCTCCAGGCCTGGGGCAAAGGGCGCCGCCACTCCGCTTCAGCCAGCTGGCGGTGGGGAAGGACTCTGGCTGGCGTGGAGATGTGCTGGGGATGTGACTTCTCTAACGCCCGAAATTACACCCATAATGATGGCCCTGGGTAATACGGTTGTAATAGACAGTCTACAATAATTTTGTTATTAAACTCTTACACCCTCCCTGGTTACTAAAAGAAACGGGGAAAAAAAAATGTCTGCTTGCATTATCAAATACATTATCAAAGTGGAGTAGAAAGCCTTTAGAGGGGCTGCTTAGGATGGAGCAGGAAGCAGGATCCCGCCCGAAGTCAAGGGCAAACACTGCCTGTTTGTGAGGAAGGGCAGTGAGGACGCTGGAGGGAAGCTGGCCCCCCTCCATTCCTTTTGTTTCAAAAGAGTTGAACCCTGGCTGTGCTGTGTATGCACTGACTTTACAGTTCTGTGTGCTAGGTGTTAGGGACAGTGATGAATGAGATAGCTCCCTTCCTTCCAAAAAGTCTTCATCCCAGTTGGGTAGTCAAAACGTTAAAAGCGGTCCTGGTCTGCTGCGTGCTAGGGGAGCCCAGAACAGGGCCTCCCAGCTCAGGAGACGCCCGCAGTGTGGATACAGCCCTGCCGGCCGGGGCTGAGCCCTGAAAACCTTTTCACAGAGAAAACAGTGGGGAAGCTCTTTCAGGCTGAGGGAACAACACGAGCAAAGTCAGCAAGAGGGAGGGAGGGGACAGGTGCTTGTGGGGAGTTCATGTTGAACTATGCTCCTGGAAGCAAGGAAGAGCCCAGTGAAGAAGGGGGGATAGGTCGGTTTGGTATCTTAGAGAGCTCACATCTGGAGGAAGATGAATCCATGACCTTGCAATACCGAGCCAGAGTTACTGAGCCTGTGTGACGACCATGGGGAGGTGGGTGGGAAGACCCAAGAGATAAAGAGGTGGGACCTGGCGACAGGCTTGGGCACAGGGTAAGGCAACCTAGACCAGAACTAAGTGCAGAAAAGCCCAGGGGACAACAAAGCAAAGCAAAGGGAATGGATATTTTGAATGGCCTGAATTTAGCAGATTACAACACTTGGACAATGAACCTGGCTCTAAATTTTCTGGCAGCTTAGAGACAAACAAAAATACACTGGATTGCATAGTTTGGGATTTTGGACAACAGAGAGCATACAAATTAATTTTCAGAACAAAATTTTTCCGGGAAAGAACTCAACTGGGAATTTGTCATGTAGATCCTTGTGTAAGACTGAAAAGTGGCAGGAAAAAAGTGTTCGTTGTCTGTTACAAAAGATGGAGAGAGAAAATTCCACACGATGTCTTCTTAAACCATCTTCCCGCTGTGACTCGGGAACATACTGCCTTTCTGTGTGGGGCTGAGTGTCAGCTCAGGCTTGTGGACGGTTGTGGCACAGGGCGGCTAGGGCCCCAGGAATCGTATATGGAGGAGCCACTGTCTCTCAAATGTAGGAAGGGGTGACACCTTCTTCAAGCAACGTAGACAGCCGAGCACACAGGGTGCCCAGCCCTAAAGGGCAAAGCGAGCACATCATAGTATGGCCTCAGGTGGGTGGAGCCGAGACTCTGGCCTGGAGAAGGGGCCACGTGGGGCAGAGGGTGTTGGGAAGGACAGCAGCCAGAAACCCTGACCGAAGGGAAGCAGTCAGGGAGAGGGAATGGCATTCGAGGATTCCGTTCCGATGGGCAGGTTCACTTCCACGAGTGATCCAGGCCTTCCTGCCCACAGACCTGATGTCAAGCCCGCTTCTACGGGGTGGGGAAAGGGTGGGACTCAGGAGAACAGAGGTCCACTGGAGAGAGGCCAGGGAGGGTGGGAATCTTGTCTGCTGCCACGCAAGGATCGTTGCTAAAGAACAAGGAGTTTGAGCTGAGAGCTGAGAGGTTCTGCAGACTCAGCCACAAATCTCCCGGCCAGGCCCTTCCCTTTGGCTTCTGCAGAAGGGACAGAATCTGCAGAATCCATGTCAGCGTATTCCTAATGTGCCCTCTAAAGTTTAAACCCTTTCTCGCCAACTTTGAATGTCTTAAATTCACATTCAGTACTTGTGAGAGTCTGTCCCCCCATCACACTTCTTAACATTTTTAACTTGGGGTAGACATTAGAATACATATTTCAATGCCATGAAACCGCTGATACCTGGGCCCCACCCTACACCAATTAAAGCAAAATCTCTGAGAATGAGCCCTGCACATCAGTATTTTTTTAAAGGTCCCAGGTGGTTTTAAGGTACAGCCAAGGTTGAGTGGCTGCTTTAACAATCACCTAGAGGGCTCGTTAGAGCAGGGACAAAAACCTAGGTTTCGAAAGCAAGGACCCCACAGAATTTAAAATTAAGAAGCCTGTAACTTAGAATGAAATCAACTGGCCAATCAGCCGTCAATATCAATATCTAAAGCCCTCTTGAACAGATACAGATAAGGAGGCTGATAACAAACACAGTTATGTGAAGTTGTGTGTGTGTGTGTGTGTGTGTGTGTGTGTGTGTGTGTGTGTGTGTGTGAAGCATTGGGGTTTTTTTTTAACATGAAAGCATCATTGCAAGGCTTCTGCAGTTAGATCAGTCTGGTCTAATGCTATTCTATGGAGTGCTGCACCTTAGCCAAAACAAAAAGCTTTGCACCTTTCTCTTTCACTTGGAACCTTTCTTGAATGCTGAGCCTCTGACCCATGGGGTCTTTCTACTTCCTTCCTGATGTTCAAGTGTATATTCTCTGACCTATGCCTTCTAAGTTGGAAAGAAGCTAGGGGAATTACTTTGCAATTCCACATGCATGAAGTCTCAGACAAAAGGACTGAATCTCTAAGGGTTGAATTTCAGCAACTCTGCCAGGATAATAGGGGAGATATTTTGAGGCTCAATGGCTTTTCCAACAACCTCAAATATACCCTGCAAGCTGTTGCTTCTTTGGCTATGGGCAAAGTTGACTCAGGCTTCCCCACTATCTCTGGAATCCTGAAGGCCCATGGAATGTCTCATAGGTACTCATAAGTGGCCACAGCTGACACTGGCTTATGCCTTGTGTCACTTAGTCTTCTCTGTCCAGGCATGGACCCTTCTCCCTTCACCAGAACCGGGGGGGGCCACCACAGGTACCACAGGCTCTCTTTGAATCTACCACACTGGCCACCTCACAGAAGGACTGATAAGCACATCTGCCCCTTTCATTACAGGATGCAAGTCAGTGCGTGGAACTGAGGCAAGCGATTACCTCAGTTCTCTACACTTGACATCCAAAAGATAGCACTTCAGGAAGCCTCAGCGAGACCACCTTTCACCCTTATGTTGAAATCACTGTCTGATTTGGGCAAAAATTTAGCCTATCAGTTTGCGTATAAGTTAAGCTCTTTACCAGCTGGAGCTCAGGATGCTTTGTTTTGGGCTTCCCTTTGGCACTTCTGTCCTGGGCCTGCCTTCTCCTGAAAGAGGTGAGCGCAAGACCCCTTTTCTATCTGGCTGAACTATCAAAGACCAAGTTATCAGTCTTTCCCCTGGCCTTAGGGAAGGAAGGCGTGAGTCGCCCTTGCAGCAAGCTTAGGAAAGAGGTTAGCTTCCCTCCACAGTGGGAAACCCAGAGATTCCACGCTACCCTTCAGAAGGAAGTGAGAGCATGATGGAGCTGGAGATTGGGATCAGGGCAGGAAGCTGTGACCATGACCTTGACCATTGTTTCATGGTATCCAGGCCTTCCACGGGCTGTGTGTCTTATTGGGGGGCTTGTCAGATCAAGCAGAATATCAAATGCATTTTGTTGTTTTATTTTATTAATAAATGTACTTAAAATTTTTAAGATTACTTCTCTAGGTATACTTTTATATATACAAATATATGTAAACTATAAAAGTTAGATTTCTTGTATACCTAAAAAGAATAAAATGAGAGTTTACCCATACTGTCTCCTCCTTGGAGGCAATTAGTATATATACCAAATCCTCTTCGACTTTTTAAAAATTTGCATGTAATGCATCATGTTGGGGGTTTTGAAGTTATTTATTTTTATTATGGTGACTGGTTAACGAAATCCAGTAAGTGTCAGGTGTACCATTCAGCAGCAAGGCGTGTATATATATTGCGTTGTGTGTTCACTGCCCATAGTTAGATTTCTTTGTCATGTTGGTTTGTTTCTGACAAAAAAAGGAAGTGTGCTGTCATAATTGAACAGTATTTTGTGAGAATACTTCCATGTGGTACGTACATAGCCCTCTCCTCCTTAGCGGCTGCCTAGTGTTTTTTGGTATAGATTGACTTCATTTGTTTAACAAATTATCTATTTATGAGCAATTGGTTGTTTCTGATTTCGGCCACCACAAATCACTTTCCCAGCACTTGGTCCATTATTTCTGTTAAGATAGATTTCTAGAAGTGGAATTGCTAGATTAAAATAGATTTCAAAACCATATGCATATTGAATATATTTGTGCCCAGTGATGGATATTTTTAAAATGAGATTTCAAGAGTCTTTTAAAAATTATAAAATATGTTACCTCTCTCTCCTAATCCATGTCCCCACCCTAGTTCCTCACTGAATTTACTATGATTTTTAAGGTGATATGAAAAATTAACATTCATAGCATGGCACATTCAAGGAGGCAATCTATTCTGAGTTTTGTTAAGTCAAAAAAGGCAACATGTTAAAATTAGAGTCTCTATTCTTTATTTTATTGATTATTACCTAACAAATTGTCCCAATTTTGTCTTACTATTCGTTTCATGTTTCTATAACCTTGATTCCATATCACCACAATTCCACATATGGTATAGGCCAGTGGTCCCCAACCTTTTTGGCACCAGGGACCCGTGCTTCTATAAGAATCTAATGCCTGATGATCTGAGGCGGAGCTGAGGCGGTGATGGGAGCTCTGGGGAGCGGCTGCAGACACAGATGAAGCTTCACTTGCTCGCCCACCACTTACCTCCTACTGTGCATCCCTATTCCTAACAGGCCACGGACCAGTACCACCAGTCCATGGCTTGGGGCTTGGGGACTCCTGGTATAGGCTGTACCCTGGGATGGGTGGGTGGCTTACACACCAGAGCCACCCAGCGGAATAATCCAGAGTGCCTCCATCTTTCTCCCTCATGCTTTCTCACTTCTCAGAAGAGAAGATGTAGCAAGGACTGAATTCAATTTAGCACTAAGTTTTCTGCAAATCCACTGTGGGTTGTAGGTTGGGTAATCAATCATATGTACCCCTGGGACACATAGAAGGTTAGATGGGGGTGCTAACCATAAGTTGTTACTTGATATACAACAGGCCTCTTCTGGGACGGTGCTTGCAAACTGCCACTTGTGGCCATCCTGGTAAAGGTGAGACTTGGACATGTCCACCGTTCTCCAGGCATTGCCGTAGGCAGACGTGATTTTTTCCATCCCTCTGCCCCACCCTACAGCCTTTCTCAGTCCCCCTTAGAGGAGAGGCCTGAGCCCAAGGAAGGAAGTGGGGTCAGGCAGATACCAGGGGCTGCGTGTGAACTTCTCATCGCCACTAAATGAGTCTGAGGAGGTGGCTACTACTGTCCCTGCCACCGCAGCTCGGCATGGAAAAAATAATAACTGACTGCCTTTTCCCAGTAAACTAGAACTGTTGGAATAGGACGCTTCTATAATTTTATTTGTGCTTCTCACATCCCTGGGAAATACAGTCTCAACCTGCCCAGATGACCCAGCAGAGGCATCTGTATGGGATGATGCAGCAAATCAGGATTAAAACTGACCTTACCTGGTCGGTAGAGAATTTAGTTGGGGGAGAAACCAAGGGCTCTGATTTGGTCACTGGACAGGAGCAATGGGCAGCTTGCGACATAAATTGCGTTCCCTGCAGCTGGAGTGGGACCAGTTCCTTAGCTACAGACTTGGTCAGGGTGGTGGCGGGAAAGACACAGGACCTTGCCACAGCAGCTGGCCAGTGCTCAGGCTTCTGCCAGGTCGTGTCTCCAGCTCTCTGGGGCTCAGAGCGATTCTCTGCTTCATACTCTGAGCTGTAGGTGAGATTTGTTCAGATTTGGAATGCAGTATGTGGTCATCCAGCCCCAAGTATGACTCCCTGGCAGTTTGTGATGACTGTCATACTTTACATCTGGTCCACTTCATCATCTGTTTGTGACAATCAACAGACATACACAAGCTCCCAGGACATCAAAAAAGGACCAGAGCTCTCTGTTTACCCTCCAGCTGCACTGATGCATCTAACAGGGTGGGAAAATGTCAAAGGGGACGGAGCTGTTTGATGCCTCCCGAAACAGCAGGGCTCAGAGAGCCCAGCACTGTAGAGACAGGGCCGAAAGGGCTCTTGTCCCAAGCTCTCCTTTCAACTGAACTTACACACATGACAGCCAAGATCCTGGCCTGGGACGGAGCAGAGAGAGGCGGGGAAAGGGTCAGAGAGGCTGCTGCGGGGTACACTCATAGCCCGGGGTTCAGGCTGCCAGCTCATTGCAGGAAAGAGGAGGATACTGCTTTCTGGATAGGGAGAGCAACCGGCAGAGCCCCCTGAGGCAGGTCTACAGGCCCCTCCCCAGGTCCCTGAAATCCGGCTTCCACCCCGAGCCTCCATCCCTAAGCATGTGCTGAGACCTTATTCCAGGTTGCTAGTGCTGTATCCAATGGCTAGCTTACTGTTCTCGTTCTTAAGCTCCCTAATGTGCCTGGCAGGTCAAGGTCGATGTGAAACTGGCACTCACACATCTGTGCCACTCGTCAAAATGCTGAAACACTAACTTCGCTACCTTCCGTGCTGGTTGGTAAACAGTCCCTGCCCTGAGCCTGTGTCCCGCATTCCTGAATGCCCTGGACCTCCCACCCAGATGCAGCCATTAAAGGATTGACGATAGGGCCACTCCGATTGGCTGGTGTCCGAGCCACACCTTTGTTAAGTATTTTGAATATCGCATCCTCATCTGAGACTCTGTACTGTTTTGGTTATCCTAATTATCTTTCAAAAAAAAGAGATGTTCACTGATGTTTTTCTTCTTCTTTCATTCAACTAGTATTTACACGGCACCCATGGTAGATAGACCAAGAACTGGGCTAGACACCGTAGAGGAATAAGAAGCCCAATGCATATGTTCAGCCATCAGACCTCGCCATCCAGATGAAACATAGAAAGAAACTGAGGCAAGAGCCAAGTAGCGAAGGCAATGTAAGAATCACCCCGCGTCTCAGTTTGACATTGCCTTCCTTGTCTTCTCTTTCAGAAAGCTCGTTCATGGGCTCAGGTTCTCCAGCTGCCTCCCAGTTCACACCTGCAGGGTTGTTTGTTCACCAGACCCTTAGCTCTTTCCCTCTGGCTCCTCTACAGATTTCCTCCTGAACAAACCATTTTAACCTTGCCACGTCCGAAAGAGCTGTGACCTCAGCATATCCTCAACATGTACCCTCTTGCTTTCCAAGGGTAGCACACCTGAACTCCTCTTTCTCGCTGTCAGAGCATCCCCAGGCCTGGTCCTCCAGCCCTTCCCATCACCTTCCCCACGGCTCCCCGTGGCACGGCTCCAGTCGCACGGCACAGCACTCCAGTCTCTGTCCTGGGCAGGGGCAGCCCTTCCCTCCTTCACGCTGGCGCCTCGCCCTGCGCACTTTCTCTTCCCCAGCGTTGGCACCGCGCCTGCCTTTCAGGGCCACCAGACTCGACTTCGTTGGAGGAGTCCGTGACTCCTGACTTTGCCCCACTCTAAATTCCTTCGGTTTGTATTTGTCTCATAACATTCACCACTGCAGTTCAGCTTAGTCCTTAAACCGGTCTCCCGTTGTGACTTTCTTTAAACGCGTGTCAGGCATTTCTTGGGCCGATCCCGTCTTTCTGTCTAGAGCATTTGCAATCTTTTATTGCCATTCGGTCGATTGGGTCGTGTCTATGTAAGGAACATCCAACCCTGTAGAGAATTTTTAGAAAAGTTCAATTGAGCCAAAACTGACAATTGCCAGGAAGCAAGATCTCAAATGCTTCCTCAGAATCCCGGTTTTGCAGTTTCTTTTATGCATTTGAAATTAAGGAGAGAATATAAGGAAGATTACGTGAAAGTGGGAGAAAGCAAGGTGGGGACCAGATCCCATGACAGTGAACAAGATTATGTGCCCTCTCGAGGGTGATTGTTTCAAAGTGGGGTTAACTAGATGCACAAAATAAGGTAAACCTTTTAGCTAAAGAATTGATTTACCTGCGGCTCAACTACCCACCCTGACCTGCACAGTTAGGAGTTTATCAGATCTCCTGTGAGGTCACTCCTCACAGAATCTTTTTCATCCACAGTTTGTGCCTTTTATTCCTCGCTCTAAGGCAAGGACCCAATGTTTGTGTATTTCCCAACAGCCCCTCACTCGAAGTACCGCATTCAGCTCCTTGGTTATCTTCTTAATTAATTACAAAACCATCCATGCTGGTTTAGATTAGCTAACTAGAATCATAGGGGAAAGACCATTTCTCATATCTCAAAGCTTAGCTAAATAAAAATGAACACATTCCCAGGCATTGCACAACTTCTGAATGCAAAACACCAGACACGTATAGTAAACAAACAGGAACAGGGCCTCAGCCCTTAAGGAGCCTGAAACTGGGTGAGAGGGGAGGGAGGCCAGGAGGAGCAGGCTGCGCCCCACCTGGATCAGGTGGGCCCTCCTCCCTCCCACATCTGCCAATTGACCATGAGCACTAGTGTGCCCTGCCTTCTGCTGCAAAGGGAAGGGGGCCAGCGCACCTTCCAGCTTCAAAAGCAACTGTTACAGATTTCGTTGTAACAGCAGTTACAGGTTTGAGAGCATCTTTAGCTTCACCACACTTGCCCACCATTCAGGCTGGTTGAGCAGCCCTGTAGATGAGTTGAGGTTTATTTATTTATTTACTTATTTTATTATTATTATTATTGTTATTATTATTATTACAATAAGGTCTTGTATTACTGCTCAACCCGGTATTATTTGGCAGAGTTAAGTTCACTTCAAAAGGACAGAGGACATGTGTTGAGTGCTTTCCACGGGACGTGCTGTGCCGGATGCCTCACAGGTGCGATCTCATTTAACCCCCCTGCCAGCCTTCAGAGTAGGTGCTGTCACATCACTGTTTCACAGAGGAGAGAACGAAGGCTTAGAAAGTATCTCGCCCAAGGTCCCACAGCTCTCAGGCGGCAGAGCTGGAAGTCGAATCTGGGTCTCTCTGCTTCCAGACCCTTCGCTTTGAAACCCCACGACATGCCATCTCTCAGGTGCTTTCCCAGGGCCGGGAGCAGGGCAGGAGTGGCCTCAGCCCCCTTCTCTCCGTCAGGGAGCCTGGTGCCGGCCCCAGGAAAGGGGATGGGAGATGACGTCTCTCCCTAAGATTGCTGCCTTTTGTCCAAATGTGCTGGCCCGGAGCCAGGCTGGAAACTCTCTGCTCATGGAAAGAAAGAGAACAGAAGCCAGCAAAAGAGGGTGGGAAAGGGTGTGAGGGGGAGGAAAGGAAGAGGAAGACAGGAAGGAGAGAGGGAGAGAGGAGGTGGGAAAGCGAGGAGTTTGGGGCCGCACAGCTGGGGCCAGAGGTGTCCCGCCAAGAAGCAAACCAGACTCTGGCTTCAGTGCCCTCCCCCCAGGGCTGCTCCTGGTGTGCTGTGGACAGGCATCCAGCCCCAGCAGGCTCAGGCCCAGGACAAATGGCACGGGGGCCCTTCCTCCCTGCCTCTCTTCCTCAGCATTACTGTCCTGCGTGGTCAGGTTCAAGTGGACATCAGGACAGCCTTCAGAGGGAAAAAACCAGTTACAAAGTGGAGAGGCTGCCTCTGGAAGGGGAGGGGATGGCCAGGCAGGCAGGGCCTTGGTGCCAGGGCATGCGTGGAGGGAGTGGAGGGGAGGGAGGGGAGGTGGCAGGGGCTGGATGCTTTGAATAAAATTTCATCGTAACAGTGAAAACGAGCCATAGAAGAGATAGCACGAGGCTATTCACATTTAGTTAGACGATGAAGTGTAGATAAATCACTGCCTGCTATACAAATTCAGAGAAGGCAGGAAGCACTTCGGTTTAGGGTGGCCAGGGTGGGTTTCATGGGGAAATTGGGTGCGAAGCTGGATTTCAAGGTGGGAAGGGGTAGGACGACAACTGAGTAAAAGGGTACAAACCAGAGCTGTGAGTGGGGGAGTTTTTAGTTGTGTTGTTTGTTTTTCTTTTTCCTTCTGGGATGGGGAAGTTTTAATTCACTGGAGCCCAGGAGTGTTTGCCAGTCGATCATTCGCACTGTCTTCCTGCCCACAGTATGCACGCGGACACAGTATTTCGTTTGCTACCCACATTCCAGCTACCAAACGTCGCTCCCCAGGATGCCGCGTCCAGTGCAGAGGCACCTGAGCTAGCCCAGCCCGCTGCTCGGTCTGTGTCTTGGCGGGTTTTTTTTAGCGGGTCTCGCCTTCCTTGTGGCTCTGACTGTTTAAATACCATTCTCTTCCTGTTTCTTGGGTTTCCAGTCTCTGCCTTCTTTTGATTCTCTATTTTATCTTCAGTTTCCAGTTCACGTCCTTTAACCTGCTAACACGAAGTCTCTTTTCCTCTCTGATACGGGACAGAGAAGCTCTCAACTCTATATTTTTTTTATAAAAAAAAGAGAAAGCATTCAGTAGGAGCGGTGGGAAATACTATCTGGCAGCTGTGAAGCAAATGCTCTTGGTTTTTGCTGTTTTTAAAAATACCCTCAACATCCTAATACCAAAGAATTTTTCTCTTTAAAACAAAACAACAAAACAATAACAACAAGAAAAACACTAATCCCAGAAATCTCTCTGCATTTCTGAGGAGCCCACCTCCTCAAAACAAAACAAAAAAACCCAGAATCACCTTTATCAAGAAGAGTAGCTAGTAGGCCCAGGTTCTCCCGGGACAGCTGCTCCATAGAAACATGAGTTCTCTGGGGAAGGGAAGGGAGTGTTGAGGTGGATGAGCTATCGATGGACCACACTGGGTCATTTCTAGTCCTGACTTCTTTTCTGTCACCTTCCTCTGTTCATATTTTGGAGCTTCTCCATGCCAGGGGCTTTTGCAGCTTCATTATTTACTTATTTATTTTTCCTCTTTGAACTTCCTCACAGATAGGGGCCTGAAAGCAGCCCTTGTCCTTCACAGGCTGGGTTCCCAGTGACCGACAGGGTCCCAAGGAGAGAGCCGCCGAGGCCAGGAGGAGGAGGATGTAGAAGGCTGGGTCAGCCAGCGCAGGCGTCACTCCCAACAGGGTCCTGGGAGAAGGGGCTCAGCATTTCCTGGGGGGAAATGACTCCCATAAATAGAGGGATGGGAAAAGGATTCATCTACTCCTTTCCTCCTGTCAATCCAGCTCTTCCTCTGGTGTCCAGACTCTGCGGCCTCTTGTAAATGTTTGTCATTCACATGTGTGTCAGCGTGTGTGTGTGTGAGAGATGGAGATCTGCGTTCTTGTCTCTGGTAGATATAAATTAAGAACTGAAGAAGACACACAGGCCTTTTGTTTGTTCGTTTACCCAGAGTAACCTCTCATCCGGTCCACTTCGATATAAGGCCAGAGTTTTTTCAGTGGGGTTTATTGGGAAGAAAGGGAAGTGTGTACCTTCTGAGACCATGTCCTATTTACCTTCATCCAACAGTTCAGCACAACCTTCTGCAGTAATGCTTATAATCTGCTGTTCAGGTCCTTAGAAAGGATGGGTCTCGTGACATTAGCCTTACTAAGTCTTCAGTGTTCCCGGCAGCTCCAGTGTCATGAAGAGTCTCCTCCAGGAGGGAAAGAGGCTTCTTGAGAGCCGCTCGTGGGACCCTCAGTAATGTGATGGGAATGATCAGATCACGCCCAACCTCCTGTGCCAGGCGGGAGGCAAACCTAGTGGGGGCTTTCGCTTCCTTAGTAGTGGAAGCATGCTCCATGTCAGCCATATGGATACAGTACTTAGCTTGAACTCACACCACGCAACAGCTTCCCTTTTTCGCTTTGGGAAAGGACTTGAACATAAATTGAACGTGACACTATGTGTTAGTAGGGATTCTTTTGGTTGCTTAAGCAAACAAGGGTATGAAGATATCTTGCGGAACCTGTGGGCGGGCATGCAGCCTGGCCTCAAGAGTGGATTGGGTCCAGGGAGTACGAAGCCATCTTTCCACTGGCATCGTTTCCCCGACGGCCGAGCTCTCTCCGCTCTTAGTCCACGGGGTGGAAAATGGCTGCCTCCCAGCACGCGGTTTCCGTGTTCCCGCCCCACAGATTAACACAGCTTCCTCCAACAGAATCGTATTGGCCCAACTTGAGGTGGACTTCCTCTAGAGCCAACCAGCTGTGCCTGGGGGTGGGATCATAGTTCAAACATGGCTGCCCATGTGTCTGTGCCCCATAGTGGAGAGAAGGGGCGTTCGCAGAAAAAGGGACCTCTTGGTGAGATAGGCAAGCTCCACGTAGTACCGCAGTATCTTATGCCTGTGTTATGTTTCTTGAACCATTTTGTGTTCATTTGTCCCAACCATTGTTCGTAAGAATCCTGGTTCCTCAGTTGTACTTGCTAAATATTTTGACAAAAATATTGCTTGTAATGGAGGTACTAGCATACTAGAACTAGGCTTTGGGGCTAGATACATTTCTTTTTAAATCTCGGTGATATTATCAGCTATGTGCCTCAGTTTCCTCAGCTGTAAAATGAAATTGACTTCCTATTATGTATCCCATAGGTGATGCTAGGTGTTTTGATTGGTCCTTCCTTCATTCTTCCTTCCTCCTTTCTTTTTCTTTTTTTGGTGACAGATTTTTTGAGATATAATTCCGTAACATAAAAATTCATCCATTCGAAGTAAATTTAATGGTTTTAGTATATTCACAGAGTTTTGAAACCTTCACCATGGTCCATTTAAAAATATATTCATCACACCAAAGAAGGAAGCCATACCCTCAACCAGCACCTCCAACCTGCACCCCATCCACTTCAGTCCTAATGAACCATTAATCTACCTTCTGTCTCTGTAGAGTTCCCACTCTAGACATTTTATATAAATGGAGTCACAATATGTGGACTTTTGAGGCCAGCTTCTGTTCCCCTAACATAATGTTTTTGAAGTTCATCCATGTTGTAGCATATACCAGTATTTCATTCTTTTCATGGCTGAATAATATCCATTGTATGGATAGAACATTTTTTTTTTTGTATTCATTAGTTGATGACATTTGGATTGCCTTTAGTTAATGAACATTATGGATAATGCTGCTGTGTGTGTTAGTTTAGAAGAACATATGTGAACATGTTTTCCATTCTCTTAGTAAATGAATCTATGCTTATATTTGTGAAGTGCTTAATGCAATGCTTGACGTATCATAGGACATAACAGTGCGAATTTCTTTACTCTGACTTTCCCAAAGGTTATGAATGAAAACTATTTCCTGCTTGCTGCCCTTAGAAGAAAGTCAGACTCCCCAAAGAGCCTGACCCCTGCGGGTCAGACTCTGAGGTTACTGTCCCTAGGGTCCTGGCATCACTGAGTAGCAATTATTGCATCGGGCTTGCGAAAGAGTTGACCTGGGGTGATTCTGGTTGAAGGTGTTGAGAGAGCAGAAAACAAGGTCAATCAAACCTTGATCTTCTCACCTTAAAAAAGAGGCTCACAATAATTACCACTGGGACGATAGATATTGCAATGTGTGTATAATATGAAAATCAGTGCCATACAAGTATATTCTAAGTTTTAGGGCTGCCACGGAGAAGAATCAGACTTTGGAAACTCCATTCAAATCACAGCAGGCTCTGAGGGCAGATGGAGCTCTTCAGGAGCTGGTCAGATCCTCTGGGGCTGCTGTTAACCCCTTCGGGCTACAGCCCCTTGGTGAAATAGTTCTTGCCTGAAGCTGGTTTGCTGGCTCTGAGAAAGATCCAGGTGGTCCTCAGTTCCCCAGGACTGCAGGCGCATCGGATTTGCAGTGAGATCTTCCGTGAACACCCAGTAACATAAATGGATTTATTGAAAAATCCATCTTTGTCTTAGTGATTTAAGATATCGCCTTTACCATATATGAAATTCTGTGTGCAAATTGGTACAGTCACTATGGAAAACAGTATGGAGGGTCCTCAAAAAACTAAGAATTGATCTACCATATGATCCAGCAATCCCTCTATTGGGTATTTACCCCAAAGACTTGAAAACTCATATCCAAAAAGATATTTGCATACTGATGTTCATAGCAGTATTATTCACAAGTAGTCCTACAATAGATGATTGGGTAAAGAAGGTACATATATGTGGTACATATATACAATGGAATATTACTCAGCTATACGAAGAGATGAATTATTGCCATTTGTGACAACATGGATGGACCTTGAGATAATCATGCTAATAAACCAGATAGAAAAAGTTGAAAACCACATAATATCACTTATATGTGGGATATAAACCTAAAAGCAGCAAACAAACATGACAAATAGAGATGCATGGACCTGGACAATAGACTAGTGGTTACCAGAGGGTGAAGGGGAGGGAGGAAGGAAGAGGGGGTAAAAGGGGTCAAATATGTGGTGACAGAAAGAAATCTGACTATGGGTGGTGAACGTACAATGCAAAATATATATGACTTACTGTTGAACTGCACTTAAAACTTACTGGATTTCATTAACCAATGTCTATTTTTTGTGGCAGCACCTCATTGTTTTAATTATAGAGGCTTTATAGTATGTTTTCATGTCCAGTAGGACGAGTTGCCCCCATACCCTTTCTTCCATTTTTAAATTTTTCAGTGTTTTCCTAGGTATTCTTGTATGTTTGGTAATCTGGTGTTGAAGTATTCATTGTCCTCCTGGGAGGTCCTGGTGGTGGGTTGGGGGTGGGGTGGGAGCTGGGGTTGAGTTGTCTTTTGGACCTGGGTGTGTTTATTTATTTCAGTAAACTGGTTTTGTAAGATTCTGTTTTCTTTTAGATTCATGAGCACTGAGGGCTTCTAGTGAAAATAGCAGTCATTTTCCCTGAATCTCCAAAAGGACTTTTTTAAAACAGTCTTGAGTTGAGAGAATGTTAAAACTCAGTAAATTCGAGTAAAGGCTACATAAGACTTTTCTGTACTATTCTTGCAATTATCCTGCAACCTTGTCATTATTTCAAAATAAAATATATTTAGGGTCATTATGCTTCTGGTACCATTTCGGTAATAGCTTTCAGAAAAGCTGACCAAGTTGTGTCCACAGATTCTGCCTTAGCTCAATGTTGATTGACTCCTCCAAAGAAATCCAGCGAATCCATGAGGTGTGATCTCCTTACCGAATCAGTGCCGCTTTTCGTTCAGCGTCCCGTGCTTTGCTGTGTGACAGTGGGCCAGAGGTGTAATGGCCACCATACGAGAAAGTATCTTCAGACTGGAAAATGATGCAGGCAGCTACATAGACTTATAACAGAATTTACTGTAGTGTAATTCACTTCTGGGAATGTAGGGTAGGAGTGGATGGATGGTCCATCAATTCTGTTAGCAGATCGTTTTCTGCTAACAGACCCCTGTTACAGCACTTTTTAAAAATAATGTAACTCGGGTCTTGATGATTGACAGGACAAAGGGACAAAGAAGCAGTAATACCAGGGGCTGCACCTTCTGGTGGTCTTGTGATGGATGATTGCTTATAATCGATATTATCGCCAGTTTGATATTCGTATTGGTTTTCATGCCATTCCAGCCTAACAAAAACATTTATGGCTGCATTTTATGAAACACAGATAAGCATCAACGAGAAGGCTCTTGACATGCTTGCTACGGACAGTGAGTTTGGTCAAAGGTCATAGCGTGAAAGAAATCTGGGGCACAGAGATTGAATTAGTTTTGTTCACATCTACATCTACACACCTGCCTTACACATTTAGTCATTTTGAGATTATGCAAACATCTGTGGCTTTCACCTGTATACCCGAAGGAGATTCGGCCCGTCCTTCAAGGCCAGATCCACAGAGGAATCTCGCCTTCGCCTGTTTTGCTCATCACATTGTGTTTTGTATCGGAGGTATTGATATGCATCTCTTTTCCCCAACTTTATTGAGATATAATTGATGTCAGATTGTGTAAGTTTAAGGTATATAATATCATGATTTTCAATACATATGTATTGCAAAATGATCATCGTGATAAGGTTAGTTAACACCTCCATCACCTCACACAATTAACTTTTTTTGTTTGTGTGGTGAGAACATTTAAGACCTACTCTCTAAATAACTTTCAAGTATATAATACAGTCTTGTCATACGCCTCTTATTTCCTGTACGAAAAGGAAAACTCTCAGAGGGCATATAAGTCTATTTATTTTCTATTTCCACCAGACTTCACTCAGTTCCCAGTGTGAAGCAGACACAGCTATCAGTCAGAAGAGTGAACTACATGACTACTTTCCTGTTAGCCCTAGGTCCCCATATCGTCTCTCTTTGGACCCACTGCAACATCTGTGCTGGGAACCAGAGACCAAGTCTTGGTAATCACCCAGGGAAAGGAGGTAAAGAGAATCCAGCATCACTCGCCCTCCCGTTCAGGAGATACTGTGAGAAAGCAAAAGGAGGGGCGGAGCGAAGGGCTGGGCGGAGGCGGAGGTCCTGCAGCTGCTGCTGGGGCTGCCAGGCAAACCTGCGGCCTGCTGGGGGCGCCACAGGGCAGACCCGACGCCCAGCGACGGCAGCGGGTGTACACTTTCCCTGGTCATTTCTAATAGCGATGCTGCCTGCTGCTCAGAGAAAACTTGGAAACCAAGTTTTGTTGTTGTTGAAAATATAGATAAGTAGAGAGGATGGAAAAAGTCATTCCGAGTTTCTTACCCAGTGACGACTACTCTTCCTCCTTTGTTCCATTTCCTTACACTCTTTGTCTTATGTTTCTTACGTGTCCCATCTTAAATAAGAATAGATTCCCCCTTTTTAAAAACACGTTTTTTTCCCCCTATAGACACAGTTTCTGATCCTTTTTCTTTTGTCTAACATTACAACATGAGCATTTTTTTTTCATTTAATAAGTCGTCTTTTTTTTTTGAGAGAGACTTTAATTTACGTTTTTTAAATAATAGCTTTATTGAGCTATAATTTATACACAGCATAATTCACCCATTTAAAGTGTACGGTTTAATGGCTTTTCCTATATTTTCAGAGTATGCAAACATCATCAATTTTATAACATTTCATCACCCCAGAAAGAAACCCCACTCCCACCAGCAGTCACTCCTCTCTCCTCCTGCTCACCTATCGACCTAGGGACCACTAACCTTTCTGTCTCTATAAAATTGTGGTCTTCTTAAACATAATTTAATTTGTTGTATAATATTTCATTGAATAGCTCTATTATAGTTTACCATTATATTGTTTGTCATTTTATTTATTTAAAATTTTTCAGTATTCTAAATAACTATAAACATTTATATATACATTTTTCCATATTTAGGATAGATCCACAAAGTTCAGAAATGTATAAAATATACATATGTGAAAAGTGTAATCACAGAACCATAAAAAGAGAGACCCACAAAAAACCTTCACTCTCCCTCCCAGTTCACACAATTAGCAAATGTTTTTGAAATTCAGCATGGTCTTAAAAGAAGGATAAAATAATTTCTGATCTCGAAGAGCTGAACAAGATGGACACTCAAAATAATGAGCTAAAGTCTAGGTCTAGTCTAGACCAGATGGTCTAACGCGGGCCACAGTGATACCGTATAAGGAGGAGCAGACTTGGGTTCAAAGCATGGAGTCGTTCTGGTGCTGTCACTGATGAGTTGTTGTATGAACTTGAGCTTCCCTGAGCCTCAGTTTCCTCATCAGGAAAATAGGAGGAACATTGATATTGATTTCTGTAAAGGTTAGAAATAAGTAGTTTCTGGCCTCGCCAAAAAGAGAGAGGAGGAAGAGAAAGTTTAAATATTTGAGAGTTGAGAGACGTTAGAACCTGACTTCTCATAGTTTGGTGACTTGTAGTACCCCAAAGAACCAAAAGGAAGTGTCCTTTTTTAAAAAAAAAAATAATAATAATACATTTGCCTGAATTAAAAATTTTAAACCATATTTTGGCAGTATTAGCGTATTTCATAACGTTCCTCATTTCATACTTTCAGGAGTTATGGCAAACCCACAGTGGCTTTTACCAGAAAGAGGACACTAGTAGTTATGGAGCATTGACTCGGGAGGGCTGATATGGTTTAGTGCTCAAATGCAAGGTGGCCACCTCAGTGCGCTTTTTCTCTTTTTACCCTCCACAAAATGGCGAACGCTAAGGCACCATGTGGAAGTATTTCCGCACTGCAAGCGAGTGAGGCAAAAAGCATGACTTGCAAACATTGTCAAGCGAAAAACGCGTTTCCATCCTACTCAGGTGGCCAACAGCTCTAGATGTGGAATGTTTGGCAGATGTGGAAAAAAAAAAATCCTTCCTTGACTTATAAAAGTGAGAACAATAAAAAATCTTTAGCTGCCTCTGGCCTCAGGAGTGTCACAAAGCATGGCCCGGTCTGTCATCTCAGGCTGCTCGAGCCCCAAATTCCCAGTGGCTTCATTTGTGCAACTGACAGGTGGAGGTGCGGAGCATACTGCTCAAGTTGTTAAAACATTATTGTCAGGAACAGGGTATTCACACTGACCAAAGGTCTTAAATGACTCAGTTTGTGCTCTTGGTGTTGAGGCCTCCTTCAGAGCGAAACGAGACTTGGTATCGAAGCCTGTGTGGGCAAAGCTCCGTGAAACAGCGTCTTGGAGCATTTACACCTGAGTTCACTGTGTGCGGCTCACTCTTCCTTTAGGTTTCAGGGATGCTCCGGAATAGGAGCAACAGGTACAGTGCAGTAAGAGAATAACAGAGTATTTCTGCTGCTGACTGATGACGCAAGCGGCAGGAACACAAGCGTGGTGCAAGCTTACACCAGGGCTCTTCGTCTGGAGCACGCCAGTGAATTCCTGGGGGACTATAGAGGCAGGTTCCTAGGCCCTCCTCTGGCAGTCTGATTCACTCGGTCTGGGGTGGGGCCAGGCCTCCTCACTTTTAGCATTGTCGCTGCTTACTCTTTGTTTAAATAACAGCTTTCTTGAGATATCATTCACATACATAAAATTCACCCTTTTAAAGTGTACAATTAAGTGGGTTTTTTTTTTTAGCATCTTCACCATTTTGTGCAACCATCACCACTTATAATTTTAGAACATTTTCATCACTCCCCACCCCCCAAAATCCCATACCTATTAGTAGTCATTCCTCACTCCCACTCCCCCAACTCCTGACAACCATTAATACACTTTCTGTCTCTATGGATTTGCCTATTCTGGACATTTCGTATAAATGGAATACAAGTCCGGTCTTGTCACTGGTTTCTTTCATTTAGCATGATATTTTCAAGCGTCATCCATGTTGTAGTATTATGAGTCCGTCATTCCTTTGTTATGGCTGAGTAATATTCCATTGTATGGCTAGACTACAGATTGTTTCTGCCGTCATCTGTTGCTGGACTTGTTAGGAGTAAGAAAACGGTACGTGTTTGTTCACTCCACAAACATTTCTTGAGCATTCACTTGCTGGGGAAATCTTCTGGGCTCAAAAAGCAGAACTAGAAATAGGAAGACTTTGGTGGTGGTTACCGTAAAAGTCATTACCTTGGCTCTGCCACTGTTCTTACCTGATGTGGTGCATTGACGACCGGTGTCCAGCCGTGGTGTGTGGTGTTTTCGCGCAGGCGCAGTTTACGCGTTTGGTCCAAGAGTGCAGGCGGCGAACATGGCCCTGGGGGTGGTTCCGAGGCAGAAGCCTTTGGCTTCTCTTGCTCCTTACTTGCTCAGGGTCGTCCGTCTTCTTCCAAACGTGAAAGAGTTGGTTTGTTTTTAAAAGTGCTCCAAAATCAAAACAGTAAAGCCACGATGTTAAAAAAAAAAGAGGCATTCGTTTTAATTTTGTAAAAAGCTTTATTTGTTTGAAGATGATAAAAATGAAGCATCAAAAGGCTCAGGAGTGAGCCTCACTGAACAGACAGAGCAAGAGTTGCAGATGTGGTTGGTTGCATGCTTCCTTTTTCCTTCTTAACATATTTTCTGAAAACAGACATCTTCTGGATGTGCCTGCTAATCAGAATGCTCATTTGAGAAAACAACCACTTTTGTTCCACTGCAATTGTTATGCTTTCTTTTCAATTTTGTTCCCTAGTCTTTATCAGCTGATAAAAACTAGGAGTTATTGGAATCATCGAAGCTGAACAGCTTGTACCTTTATTTGCAACACAAATAAAAACCATTTAAAATTTAATTGTATTAGTATGTAATCATTTATGACCTAAATTGTATTTTTTATTCAGTATATCAAGTGTGACCCATTTATGAATCAAGTTATATATTTTATATGTGTGTGTGTGTGTATATATATATATATATATATACACTATACACACACACACACACACCTATTTTTAAGAACTAGCATACTAACTTTAGAGCAGTAAAGAGCACTGGAAAATTATAATTGTATGTTTTATTCCTCACTCCATCTCTTCCCTGGTCCAAAGTTCTTATTTTTTTCATTGAATATGCCTATAATGTATTTATCATTGAGATGTAATTCACATAAAATTTACCATTTATATTCGTACAATTTAGTGGCTTGTAGTCTATTCACTATGTTGTACAACTATCACCATTATCTAATTGTAGAATATCTCTATCATCCCAAAGAGAAACCCTTACCTATTAGCAATCAATCCCAATTTCCCCCTCTCTTTGGGTTTGCCTGTTCTGGACATTTCATATAAATGAATTCATACAATATGAGACCTTTCGTGACTGGCTTTTTCACTTAGTATATTTTCAAGGCCATCCATGCTGGAGCATATAATAGTACTTCATTCCTTTTTATGGCTGAATAATATTCTGTTGTATGGTTATACCACAGTTGAAAACTCCATCAGTTGATCAAGATTTCCAGATTTTACTTTTTATTTAAATCATGGTTTCCGTTAAGATTTGGGGACAATTATTCCCCCCACCATGGTTTAAACATGTCCAGATTGTTCTTCTAGCCACCACTAAAGCAGTAATATCTGAACTTCTTTCTGCAGGTGACTTCGATAGTAAGATTTCTGTAGACTGTATATCACCTCCCCTGCCGCCACCACGAAACCCCACCGGAGTTAAAAGGGAGAGAGAGTTACTACTGGTGGGAGGCAGCTCCATCGTGCATTCCCAGACCTAGAAAGTGATATTGAAGTTTGTCATGGTAATTTAAGTCACAGAGTGCTCCCAACTAGCAAGCTAGCCTAGGCTTATCACCTAATTAATGACCTTTAACATCAAAGACAAAAAATCAAAGTTTTGTGGGAACAACATTTTCCATTCCTCTGTGAATTCAGAAATGCTGGTGGGTGATTGCTGAGTGTGGGGTGGGGGTGGGGGTTATGCTCCCTCACTTTCAGCTCAGAATATGGTATCAGCTGTTTCTCTAGAGACCACAGGTTTTAGTACTAGAGGTCATTGCTGCCCGATCGGAAGCGAGTTCACCATGTTGTCTAAGCATTTCTTGGGATCTTTAACCTCAAAGTGCATACATAGTTCTCTGTGTATTAGACAGAGTGGGTTTTGTCCCTTTTGGAAAAGCCACGTCTTCCTGGGAAGTGTGTGGGGAAACTTCCCGTGGGGAGAGAGCCAGATTGCAGGAGCGACTGTGACCCCGGGCTGTCCGTGTGGGCAGACGCCATGTCCTACTCATCTTTGAATCCCAGAGCATCCTGCGCAGGGCCTGGTGCCTATTCCATGGCTGTGACAGAAGACGGCAGCTTGAACGAAGAGTGCGGGTGGGCAGAGGTGGGCCATGGCTGCATCCCAGTGGGTTTTGTGTGTGTAGCGTGGGGCGGGGGGCGGGGCACAGTGCAGACACAGGCCTGGCAACAGGGAGCAGCCACTGTCCTTGACCCTCCAGTGGGACCTCTGCCAGATGCAGGACGGAAGGGCAGTGTCTGTCAGCCCAGCCAAATGGACAGGCTCCAGAAACTTTGCCGAGATTATGAGAGGGGCAGGAGCTCCTTCCTGTCCCTGAAAGGCTTTGCAAGGCCCTCCTCCAGGATGGGATGGAGAGCCTGGGGGCCTGGCTCCTTTACAGAACCAGCTTGCTTTCAGCAGTGACACTCCCCAGAATCTAGGGTGCTGTGTCGTTGGGTAAAGGGACAACTGAGCAACATGGGCAGGCTTGAGTTCCATCCCCTGCCCAAACACACAGTTTCTGGGACCTGTCCTTCCTTTTTTGATTTTCTCAGCTTACCAGTCCCTAACTTCCTCCTTTTTAATATGCTGCCCATGTTTATTCTCCTTTTCTTCCCTTTCTCCCTCTGACCTCCCTCTCCTTGTTCCCAAGAGTTTTATACATGTCTTAAAGTCCAATCCTTTGATTTTGGGGGCAGCGGGGGAAGAGATGCCCAGGCCAGAACCTTGGACAGCCACCCTGTCATCTGGCAGGTAGATTGTCCTGGAAGAGAGGACAGGGATCCTTGGAGATGTAAGGAGTTGGGAGAGGGATTCCCTGAAGGGAAACGTCAATCTCTACCACCTCAATACTCCTCGAACCTCTACTCATGGGGTTACCCCCTTTACATCAGGAGGGACCAGTCACGCGGCATCGATGCTTTACAGAACAGAATGGCCCTTCTGGGCGGAACTTGCTAATGGGTCTCATCTCCTAGCCACAATCCCCTGTGCAACATCCATTTGCACATTGAGAGACACAGGTTACTGTAGGGACTTGCTATTGAAATAGTACACCTCCATCTGCTACTTCAGTTCATTTGGATGTCAGACACCAAAGAGGATGATAAAGCTGCTACTTATGCACTGAGGCTGCTGCTTTGGTATCCAAATGGTCCTTGTCATCTTTCAGGTTTGAGATTTTCAGGGGGATTCCTGGGTTTGCTGGGACCATCTCTAGTTTTCCTTAGACCCGACAGATGACCTAGCAGCTAAGTGGTTTGCCCTCTTGAGTTTGGAGCCTCCGGGGAGGCTCTCTGTGCAGGATTGTGAAGCAAAGGACAGTGGGTTTATGCCCATCATCAGGGCCAGCAGAAGAGGATAGTACTTCTGTGTGATATTAACACTTTGGTGGGTGGCTTATTTCTTGTTTTAAATAAAATAACAATCCTCCTTTGGGGGCGGTTAACTCATCACATGTTCTTAGAGAGCCTGAAAAGTGTGAAGTTATACTGGTATTTATGTTTGACTTTTTTTCTTTTGCTGTAGAAGCCAAATACACTTATTAAACCTACTTTCAGCCAGGCAATTCAAAACAAAGATAGTTATAATACCAAGGGTTCACAACCTACAGGACCACTCAACCAGGGAACACTAGGTAAAGGGGACTTCGTTTGTTGGAAGTGAGTCCTCCATTTTGAGCTGGTTATGTTTCGCTCTCTAAGGTTATGTGTTTTCTTAGATATTTTCGGCGACTTTATCACTCACACGTACACACGCGCATACACGGACGAGATTTGGCATAGGGTCTGAATCTGGGTGGACCTCCCGGGTCAGGGATTCTGAATGGCGCATTCCTGTCACCCCCCACTTCTGGATGGACTCCATCAGGGGTAAATAGTTTGGGGTGCGGGCCCTAGATTTCCTGTCATGGCTCACTGAGTGTGCACCTCTGTCCCCCCACAGAGCACCAGTCCACGCTGGCATGATGACAGTGTGCAGGCCGGCCAAGGGCAGCCACAGCCAGACTGAAAACCTGAGCTACGAACTGGCTGGCAAGTAAGAACTTCTCTCCCCCGAGAGTGAAGACGTTGTCCCAGATTCTCAGTCTCCTTCCTCTCTCTCCTGCCTTTCCCTTCTCACTAACCCCACTTCCCTGAGCTAAGGACGCGTCCTCCGGGTCGTCGTGATGCGCCCGCTGTGAACCTTGCCCAGGAGCTGCTCGGTTAAGAACCCGAGGCCACAGTGAGCAAGGGGAAGTCTGCCTGGCGCCCAGTGTGTGCAGGGGGTGATCTCAGGGCCACTGTGGGACCCCCATTTATGCATTCCAGTCCGGGGTTATTCTTCTAACTACTGAGATGCGGAGATGTTTTCAATCATCGGTGAGCTCTAAATCTGCATCTGTCCACACAGCCAGCCTCGCCCATCTCATCCTGGCAGGGTGGTCATCTCCCCAGGTGGTTTCCTCTGACACTCTCTCACACATTCTGCAAAGGCGCTGGCGTCCGCTGAGCCGTTCACAGCTACGCGCCCCAGTCCAGAGCCCCTTCTGGGCCAGAGAATCCTGGAAACAGGAACTCGAGACGCTTTGGGGTGCGGCAGCCTGGGGACAGTGCTCCGCCCTTGGTTGCACCACCCCTGCCGCTCTTGCTGAGCCTCGTCAGTCCAGCATGGTGTTCCAACCAGCCGTCCTCTTTCCTGCTTCGGTTTTTAGATAGTGATTGTGATGCGATTGTGAAGTCACACCAGACATTTGTGACCTTAGGCGATAACTATGATCAGTACAGTAACACCAGTTACCCCTTATCAGTATCAAGACTTATAATGTATGCTGTCTTCTGGGCACATTACATATATTAACGCATTCATTCATTTATTTCATAAATATGACTTGCTATTATGTACTAGGCACAGAAACCAAGATAAATGAGGCCTCTGCACTCCTAAAGTTCCAGTCCAGAGGAAAGAGATGGGAAAAAAAATGCTGCCAAGATTCAAACCCAGGTTTCTCGGATGCTATATGATTATGGATTGTATCGTCATTTGTCACTGAGCACGCACTAACCCGAACTGTTTCTATGTGCCCTGTCTCTTCATCTTCTAATATCACTAAAGTAAGGGCTTTTGAGTTCTCAGTGGAATATCAACAAACCGATTCTGATTCTGATTCTGACTAAAATCTGAAGTCACGCTAATGTCCTCAGTGGTGACAGGAAAATTAAAAGATGTGGTTTTTTTTGCGTAAGTACTCTTGTTATGAATGCCCATTGTTTATTTAAATAAGGGATCCTGCTTTGGTAGCCATATATAACGTACGACAATGTGGTTTTAATTTCACAAGTTTCTAATTTATGCTGAGCAACCAAGACCAGCCAAACAATTTACGTTTGGAATAGAAAGCTAAATGTAACAGAGCACGTGAAGTTGCTCATTATTCCTCTCCCGTGGAACCCTTAACTGGAGTTTCAGAATCCCTACGTAGTCAGATAAGTCCACGTATTCAGAAAGTGCACGCCGCGAAGTTGGCCCACGCGCATTCGCTCATCTTGGCACATCTGAGATCACTGTGTTCAGCCGTGACCTGTGCTGGAGGAAGACAGTTTTACATTTCCAGTCAGATACTCCCATTCGCCTTCGACGAGCTTAAACATGTTGTTTTGTTTTGTTTTGTTTTTCTTTCAAAAGAAATTTTAGCACCTTCATGGTGTGTAGGCACTGACCTCCGGACATCGCACTCAGAGGCGTGTGCCCCCACGTGTACATTCTAGGCCAGGACTTTCGGCAGCGATGGAAACGTTCGCTCCATTCGGCACGGTAACCGTTAGCCACATGTGGCCACTTGATGTGTGGCTGGTGCCGCTGAGGGAACGAAAGGGTTCGTTTAATTGGATTTCAGTTTAAATAGCCACGCGTGGCTGGTGGCCGCTGTATTGGGCAGCACGGTTCTGCGCACACGTGAAATTTGGATCTGCCTGTCGATTCACTCGTTGGTTTACGCAGCACGATTTCCTCCCTCAGGTGTTGTGCCAGGCGCTAGGGAGGCGGCGGTAGCCACATCCAGAACAACACACAACAGTCCCTGGCCTCACGGGGAGGCCCGTCCGGTAGGGCTCACGCGCTGGAGGAGGTTCGGTCGCGATGCGTTCAATCGCTGTGTCTTTACTCCTTCCGATCAGGACAACTTTTTTAGCAACACTTGATGACATATGGCGTCGATCGGATTTTTAAATAGTAGGTACAAAGGCCCATCGGGTGATTACAGAAGCAAAGGAAACTTAGACGATACGTAATCTGTTATCTCACGACATTTCAACAGGGAAAAAACAGCTAATAATAGTGAGGACGACCACTTCTTGTACGCTCGTGACATGCTAGGTGCTTCATGTGAGCTGGCCCATTAACTGTTTACAGTCATCACATTGTTATATATACGTATTATGGTTATTCTCATTTCACGGATGAGGAAACCGAGACACAGAGGCGTTAAGCAACTTGCCCAGGGTCACACAGCCGGTCCGCAGTGGTTGAGTTAGAATTTAAACCCAGGTCTGCTGGGCTCCAAAATCCAATAGCTCCTTTCATTCCACCATACTATCTTCCCAAGAAAACTATTTCATGATTTCTTTTTAAACGGTAGTTTCAATGTGTGTGATTTACAACTAGAATATAACATTTATATTATGTGCTAGCACATCTCTATGCCCAGCCAAGAACAGTAAGCAAGAAGCCCTCACCCAGTATTTGTCTTTCTTGTTCAGGGTCAAAGTAGAAGGTCCAAAGGCTGGGGAAGACCTTGGAAGGCAGCCACGTAAGTCCTCCATTCCTTTCCTAGAGACCGGTCAGGATTCGCCCTTCCGAAGAAGCCCGCCGGAAAGCCTCAGCAGCCTGGTGCTGGAGTCAGGAGCAGATGGTTTCCAGCAGAACATGTTCAGCTCTAATATGATCATCAGCGACCCAGCTTCAGATCTCAGCGCTGATGAAGCCAGCGGGGCAGGTGGGAGGCAGCCGGGCGGCGTTCAGAACCCCTGCTCTCCTGCCCGAGGCAGGGCCCAGCACAAGTCCCTCAGCATAAAGGACAAGATATCCAAATGGGAAGGGAAGAAGGAGCTGTCCACTCCTGCACCTGGCAGGAAGGCAGATGGGCAAGAGGAGTACCTGGCCTCCTGTGTGATGGAGAGGAGAAGCAGTGATGGAGTGAGGGCTCAGAATGGAACGAGGCCAGACACAGACAGCAAAGAGAATGAGAGGAATAAAAGGGTAGTGGGCGTTGGGGACAGGATGCGGAACAGAGGCCAGACCTAAGCCAGCCATCCAGGGAGCTGGCTCCCGGCTCGGGCAGAGACCGGGAGCCGAGGCCGGGCAAACAGCGCTTCCAGAACGACAGCCTCTCCGTGCTGAAGCGGGTCAGGAAGCTGGAGCAGGCTCTGAAGGACGGGTCGGCTGGGCTGGATCCCCAGCTGCCAGGGACGTGTTACTCCCCACACTGCCTGCCGGACAAGGCCGAGGCGGGGCCCGCCCCCACCCCCACCCCACCGAGAACCGCGGGGCGGGAGGGGCACGGAATGCAGGCCCCAGCACATGGACCTGGCCCTGGAGCCAGGCCCCGAGGCTGCGGACGGAAGGAGAGGCTCGTGCGGGAGGCCCTGGGACCAGAGCTTGGAGAGTGTGTACCGGGGCCACCCGCCAAAGCCCTTCATCAACCCGCTGCCCAAACCCCGGAGAACGTTCAAACATGATGGAGAAGGGGACAAGGATGGGAACCCAGGCGTCGGCGTCAGGAAGGACAGGAGGAACCTGCCCCCTCTGCCCTCTCTACCTCCCCCACCCTGCCCTCGTCTCCCCCTCCTTCCTCTGTGAACAGAAGACTGTGGAACGGGAGACCAGGCCCAGCGCCGACCACAGGTAGGCCGGGCGACTGCCCGCGTCGTTTCTGCCGCCTGGCGGCTGTCTGTCCTTAGCCTTTGTGTGCTGAGGACTCGTATTTGAGACGTGTTTTTATGCCATCAGTAGTATGCATTTATATTTCCTATTTTACGAAGAATTTTAAAATTGATGTTAGATTTTGTCAAACTACCTTTCGGCAACTTTATACAATCCTACGGTTCTTCTCCTGTGACCTATTAATAGTGAGTTTATACTTTACTATTAACCCATTCATACATTTTTGGGATAAACTCGCATTTGGTCCTGGTTCATTATTCTTTTAAGGCACTCCTAAATTCTGTTTGCTTATGTGTCAGATTTTTGTCTGCTGCTTATGTGTCAGATTTTGTCTCCATAGTCCATAAATGGGACTGGTCTAAACTTGGTATTTGTGGCACTACCTTTATCAGGCTTCGGTGTCAGTGAGATCTATAGAAGAGTTCAGAGAATTCCTTCTTTCCGTTCTGAGAACATTTGACCCCATCTCCAGCCCTACGTCCTTTCCCAAACAACTGCCACGCCCAGAGCCCCAAGTACTCTGGTGGCTCTCTGCTGCTGTCCCCAGTGCCTCCTAACGGCGGCCCTTCACGCCCTTTCTGGCTGTGCCTCCCAAGAAGTCGCTTTCTGGGAAATTGGGGCGTGGGGCGTTCCACCTGTGTCACCCCTGGGCAGACAGATCGACCTGGTGAACGGCTGTTCCCAACATCTTTCTCGCTCAGCTCCCATCTGCTCTTTTCGTCTCCCTGCCTTTTCTTTAGAACTAGCTGAAGTTACTTAGTTTCAGCCCAAAGATGAAATTTTTCTTGGCCAGTTCGGATATGGTTGCATCAGCTGTGTTTTAAAGAATTTTGGCTTTGAATTTTTTTGTTTTGTTTTTGTTTTGTTTAAAATAGTACAGTGGGGGTGATTAGGGCAAGATGTTCACTTTTTGCTCTTAGAAATTAAAGTATGCTCTTTATTGTGGTCCTATCTCAAAAAAAAAGAAAAGGCTTAACTCTGAATTTGGCAGACTTACTGCCCTCTCTGAGGCAGGAAAGCCAAGCCAAGATTGAAGAAAGAAATGATTAAGGATTTTGAGGTTATGAGGGTTTAGAATTACACAGCCAGGCTGTGCGCGTTGGAGAACGTTTCCAGCTTATTTTCATAGGCCGGTTAGTTCACCTCAGCAACAGCCAAACCAATGAGTTCAGATGCTCAGATTGAGAAAATGTGTTTTTCTCTTCTTTCTCTCCTCTTATTTTTCCCCCTTCCTTTTTTCTTTCCTCTTTTCTCTCTCCTTTCCCCTTTCCTTTCTTTCTTTATTTCTCTAAAGCTTCAGGAAATTAAATGCAAGAACTTACTGCCTTCGATCCTAAAATGGAAAATGAGAAACCCTCAAATGTCAGGAAATTCCAAAGATAAGGTTCCTACAGCAGCATTAACTTGGTCGTGTATGTTTTATGGCATACATTTAATAACTTTGGCAGGAATGCCTTCAGGCCAACATTTAACAAGAAAAGTTATTATTTTTTAAGTATAAGCAGCATCCTGAATCCCATGTATCTGTATATACCCAAAAGGTTTTAACTTGAATTCAGATTTTTTATTTTAGTTTAATCTGATCACATGACAAGAGTGTTTAGATCTTTATGAACCTAAATAACTACATTGACCAAAATTTCGATTTTTCAACTGGTTGTTTTGGCATTATATAGATTCAGCCTTTCCTTGGGGCTTTAGCGTGAGACTTTCAGAACTTCTGAGGACGTGAAACCTCGGTCAGTGTGTGACTGCCAAGTCATACTGTGCTGTTATTGATCCCATAATCCCCGTCTTCTACAGGACCGTTAGGGATCCCCATAACACTCTGGCTGGCCAGCAGCCCTCAGCCATCAGCAGTTGAATGGTTACAATTCTCTTACTCCGCTGTGGGCTGTCCCCGTCGCTGTGGGCTGTCCCCGTCGTTATGAGCCTGTCTTAGCATGACATCCATGAGATAACCCTAACTGCTGTGAGTGAACACTGAATGTTCGTCAGGGGATCCCTTCGTGAATTATACAAATGCGTAACCACGATGCTGTACACCTGACACTAATGTAAAATAATAGCAAATGTCAACTGCCATTGAAAAAATCAAAAAAGGAGGGGAAAAGGCGAAGAGGAATGAGACTTCCAGGATATAAAACAAATAAGTCACAGGGATGCGGTGTACAGCATAGAGAATATGGTCAATTATGTGGTGAGAGCTCTGTACGGTGTCACGTGGTCTCTGGCCTGATCATGGCCATCACCTCTCCAGGTATGGAAATGTTCAATGACTGCGGTGTGCACTCGAAACTAATACACTATTATATGTTAGCTATATTTGAATAAAAATCTTTCTTTAAAAAAAAAACCCTGAATGTTTAAAATCTTCAAAGGGGCAAATCATTTGATTAATTGAGTATTTAGAGCAAAAGTTCCTGTGAAAGTATCTGAGAAGCTTGGCTTTGTAAACTCATTTATTTCTGTAGTAACGGCACTGGGAGAGTGGTTGTTCTACATCAGGAGAGTGGTTGTCACGTCTTATCCCTCATTAGAAAGTGGAAATGGTTGGATTTTAGACACAGTGGTGGATAGAGAGAGTTTCTCTTCTGACATTTCTATTTTGGATTCAGGATAGAGAAAAGCAGAAGCCAGATGGGGTAGTCATAGTCCCCAAGAGGAGGTACTCGACAGCAGAGTGCGAGCTAAGGGCCAGTGTCAGGGAAATCCTGCTAGCCCCCATTCGGTCACCTAGTGGCGTGACTGCCCTCCCCCAGGAGTGTTGTGAGCTGGGCGAAGAGTTGCCCAGACAGGCAAGAAGAGATTCCGTGGCGGCTGGAGGTGGATGAGGGAGCCAGAACGTGGCATCCCAGGTTTCCAGCTCATCGGGATGGCGTTTTACATGGTGGCCAGGTCCAAGGCCATTTATGCCTTCTTAACCCAAAGCTGAAAACAATTCTGGAAGAAATGTGTTCAAAACAATTGACTAAAAATGAGCTCTAAGAATAGAGCCACTTTATTTGTTTATGTCATAGTAGATATCAATTGTAAGCAGTAAATGTGGCTGTTAAAATACTCATTCACTTATTCAACCAACAGATATTTACCTTGAGCCTACGTAGTGTTAGACATGGGAATAGAACAATGAACAAGATCTGAGACCCTGCCCTCAGGGGACTTAGGGACGAGTCAAGTTGGAAGTGCACAACTACTTATGCTATGGAGCGTTCAGCAGGGGTGTTCTGCCTGTCCTAGAAACAGGGCCAGCTCAGAGGGAAGTGACACTCAGACTGAGGCCTGAGGTTCCCAGGGAAGGAGGAGGGTGGGAGATGGAGTTTCGTTTTGAAGGCCCTGGGCAAGAAAGACTTGAGCAAGCTGCAGGGCCCTGAGCGGCAGGGAGTGATCAGGGGGTCGGGAAGGGTGTGAGCCCACAGGTCCTGGAGTCAGGCTCTGGAGGGGCCCTGTAGACCAGGCAAGGATTGGGGCCAGTTACCTAAGAGGAATAGGAAACATCTGAAAAGTTTCAAGAACGAGAGACACATGATCTGATTTGCATTCTGAAGAGTTCGCCCCACAACAGCATGGAGACAGGACAGGCACCAGTGACCGGGTGGGTAGTTGAGGGGGTGAGAGGAAGAGCAAGGAGGTATTGGGGTTACCCTGTGGCGTAACTGCAGTGGGGACGGGAGAAGTGGGTGGATTTCATGAACGCTTTGCAGGCAGAGCTCTCGTTAACTGGTTAGAAGTGGGCAGTTAGGAGGGAGGTTTGGACAGGACTTCTGGGTTTAAGTCATAAATAAATATGTTGGACGGGCGGTGATGACCTTTGCCGAGATGGCAGGACCAGGGGAAGAGCTGGTCCTCGTCAGGGAGCGGGGAGCAAGAGTATGAGTTCAGTTTTGGATTTGCTCATTTTGAAATTCCTAGGCATCATCCAAATGGAGATGTGGGATGACCTCTTCAGTTAATATTTCATTTGCAAAACTATGGCAGTCACAAATAACATTCAAAATACTACTTGAAATCATAATATTTGACATTGGTTTTCGATATTTGGATATTCCATAAATTTAGCCCACTTCAGCAGTCTTCAGTGGACCAATCAGAGCGTTCCGGCATTTCTAAAACTAAGAAGAACACAAATCACTTGATAATTTGAGGGCCCAGGAAGCAAGCATAGGCTAAGAGGAGGTTGCACCCCATCACTGGGCTGTGGGCTCCCCGAAGGCAGAGACTTCTTGCCTTTGCATCACCAGCTGTGAGCTCATTTGGGACCTCAGAAGGTGCCCATTAAGCATGTGGTCTGGATGTGAAACAGATGTAGAAATGTTTAAATGCGAGAGAAGCCAATTTAGATGTGGTTATCATTAGCCTTTTGAAATTTCCTTTCCCTCAGTTAATATGCAAATAAAGGTACTAAAACCTTTTTTTTCAAGCTCAATATCTTTATAGACAAGACTTAGATAAGTAGTTGGATTATTTATTTAGTCACATTTTTCCTCTTTGGGGATCCTTATCACCTGCCTGAACCCCAAAACTGGAGGACCCAGTGCTTGGAGGCACTTATGCAGATTATAAAGTAGTGCTTGGGAGGAACTGTGCAAAGCCATTGCTTGTAAGTGTGCTACCAACACATGATGATGACACATCTGACTTTGTCGTTGGAACTCTCTCTCCCACTGGCTCCAGAAACAGGGCATGTAAAGACTTCAGGTTTCTCCTTGATTTTGTATGTACCGTGGCTTTCAAGCATAGGAATTAGTCACCTGAAAACCAGCATTTTAATACGGAAATGGAGCGGCTATTTAAGAAAACGCGTATGAATTCTGTTGCAAACTAAATAATAGTTTTGCGACGTGAATAACTATCTCCTAATGAGTTTTTATGAAGGAAGTTTGTAATTTTTTAAAATTGCACTTTTCTGACGCCATTTAGACTGGTGGTACCTACTATGTGTTAGGGATCAAAGGCAAAGTATAGTTGAACTTTTATATTATTAGCATCTTGTTCTTAGAAATATGGATGCATCATCAAACAAACAAACAAACAAAACATTCAAACGACAGCCTGAAATGCCAGTGTGTCCAACAGCAGCCGTTTGAATATAGGCCATCCCAGCCCAGCAGATCATCCAGATTGTGTTACGTGCGCTCTGAGTCAGTGAGCCATCCTCTGGGACCGGGAGAGCCAATAGCGTGCAAACGTCTGTACCATCAGGGCGTTTATTATTAAAACATTGGAACTATTCCGATATTATTTCAAAGGTACTCTATAATAATTTTTCATTTTCCCGATTTGACCTATACAAATAGGTACTCAAGGGAGATGTTTTTAAAAAAAGAAAAATTACAGAGCTCTCCCCATGGTAACTGCCACCCTTTCCTGAACTCGAAGGCCGAGCTTAGCCAGGGTCGTGCTCGCATTCCAGACAGCCAAGGATTTTTCTGCAGGCGGTGGCCACCTCTCGGTCCCTCTGCTGCCGGGGGCTGTGCCTCCTGACACTGGGGCAGAAACTGCCCAGCTCCCAAGAAAGCGACTCTTTTCTATGAGGCTTCACAGCTCCCTTCATAGCATCGTTCAGTTACATTCCGAGGGAAAGAGGGCTCGTTGAGTAATTCACAGTCACGCGTGCTACGGTTTTGTATGTAGAATTAGTTCAAGTCCCAGCAACAGGCTCTGGAAACTCAGCCCGTTTTCACGTGCAGGCGGGGACCGCGGCTTTTCTCCCGCATCGCCTCGCTTGTTTGCGCCTTCAGGCCTGTTAGGAGCTCCGGTCTCCAACCAGACTCCCCGGTCCACCACTTTCCCAATGTGACCTTAAGCAACTTACCGAACCGCCCTATTCTGTTTTCTCATAAATGAAATGTGGACAATGATAGTAATTCGTCACAAGGTTGTCGTAGAGTTCCAAGGTGCTGGTGGTCCAGGCAGAGCCCTAGTTGGTACTGAGTCTGTACTGAAAGCGATTCCATGGGTGTTGAACGGTTGCATCTTCCCTAGCAATCTCGTTGGTCGGTCGTGCGGCGTGCTGAGGGCTCCAGGTAGCATCCGGTTAGCTCTCCAGGGCAAACCCAGGAGCCGTGGCCCACTCCAGGAGAGTGACCTCCACCCTGGCCACAGGCCACCACACCTCAGTCCCCAGTCAGCCACTGGCTCATGCCGGCCTGGGCTAATGGCAACCCAGAGCAGGAGTGTTCAGAGCGGGCTCACAGCACAGCCTGTTTCTATCCTGGAGAAGACAGACCAGATCTGCTTCCCAGCCACCGCCCTCCAGGCCCAGTCCTTCTCTCCTGGCTGGTACCTCACTGGGAGGAGAAGGGGCTCACGGATTGGTAGCCCCTCCTTTGGGATGTGAGCTTTTTGTTAGTAAGTCAGGACCCTGGGGCACGAGTGACAGTTTCAGCCTCTTTTGGCCCGATGCAAGGCACAGAGACCCAGCCTGGAAACTTCCGGCTTGGCCTTCTTTATGCCACTGCCCTAAGTGCGGACTTCAGGTTCCTGAAGGAGGGAGGGCGGGGTGCAGATGAGGGCTGACGATTCACATGTGGAGATAGTGAAGCTTAGGCCCCAAGAGGAAAAAGCTCGGGAAACACCCACAGCCCAGAGAGAGGAGGAGGAGAGGCCGTGACACAGGAAGCGTCTGACAGGGAAGCAGAGTTAGGCCCGCATTGCACCGGCTTCTCAAACCGTCCGGAGGGCCTGTGTGCTGCTGTTTCAACCCTTTGCCAGACAGTGTTGTTGTAAAATATTAAGAAAAAAGAATTACCAGACAAACGAAATGAAAAAAGACAACAACGTTCAAGCTTCTGTTTAAAAAAAAAAATTATTCCGTCAGATTGCTTGAAAAGTTTCTAAACGTTTTCTCTCAGTATCTGTACTCATCAAGGACCGACAGCAAACACAAGGCACACCACCAGCCCCTGCCCATGAATTGCACTTTGAGCACAGCTGCCTTACACTGTAGAGACCAAGAGGTGTCATGTTAAAAAAAAATTAAAAAGGGCCAAGAGGTGGTTAGGTTTTACCAGAAATTCACTGGCGACCTTTGGGGACAGTTTCAGAAAAGGAACGCGAGCAGATGCCAGGCCGAGGGAAGCGCGAAGCCGGGACCGGCGGGAAGGCGTGTGTGGGCAGTCAGGCGGTGTCCGCGTCCGCCCCGTGCCCCTTAGCAGTGCTGGCCAGCAGGGTGAGAAAAGCAGAGCTACAAGGGTCATTGTTTCAGTGAAAGTTTTTCTAGAGGAAACTTCCGCAGAAGAGCTAGTAAGAGGAAAATGTTTAAGATGCAAGAAATCCCCCAAGTTTGGAAAGCAGGCAGATGGCCTCGGCCTGGTTCTGCATCTTGTTGCTTTAATGCGGGGCTTTTTCTCATCGAGGCCTCCCTGATGCACCCATGATGCACCTACCTGAGCCCTCCTAGCAACCGGTCCTCTTCCATCGTTGAACTTAACCCGGTTTAGCATCCTTTTTGTGTGTGAGCCGCCTGAATGTCTGTCTTCCTCCCTGGACGTAAGTTCTTGGAGGCAGGGACACTGCTTTAGTCACACTCCTTATTTATCGAACCCTGAGCGCAGTGCCTCCCACGCAGTAAAGGTTCGATGTAAAACATTTGCCATGTAAATAATTAATAGTACCACAACAGTAATAGTGATAGCTAACATTTGTTGAGTGCTTGTTAGGTGTTAAGGACTGCATAAAATATTCCCTTTTCTATTCTTCGGACAGTACTGTGAGATCATCACCATTTTACAAATCAGGACACTGAGCTTCAGCCCAGTTAAGTGGCTCGTCCAAGGTTAAAAAGCCTGTGAATACATGATCCCAGATCTGTATCCAGGTCCCGTTTAATCCTGGAGCCACCAGTGGGGCACCTTCCTCCGGGGCCAGCGAGAGCCCAGAAGTGGCAAGTGAAGAAACCGAGACACTGCATTTTCTGAGTAGTCAGCTGCAGGGCACCACCTAGCATGCGAAGAACACTGTTGGATGCCAGTGACGAAAGTAAGAGGAAAGAGCCGTGATCCCTGAGCCCTAGGGGGGCTGTGACCATCTGGACCCTGTCCACCGAGGGGTGAAGGGCCAGGAGCAAGTCCAGGCCAGCTGGAGGGTGTGCTCCATTCTGTGGGAGGGACCGCGTGCTCACGTAAGTTTCATTCCAGGGGGGACCAGGTGTGTTGAGCGCAGGTTCCGGACAGATCTGCTCGGAAGTAGAACGTGAGCTTCCGGAGCCTGAGTGGGCCGGGCTGTTCTGCTCCGACTGGGGGGAAAACCTGGGTTCCTTTGGGGAAGAGTAAGGAGGGGGAAGAAAAAGGAGACAGGTGGAGTGAACCTGCGAGGCGGCTGATGTTATGTATGTTGCACCATATGACCCATCTCATCACCTCCCAAATAGTCAGTAAAATTGCAAAAATCATGGAAACTCAAGGTGTGTGGCTGTGTGTGTGTGTGTGTGTGTGTGTGTGTGTGATAGTTGGAGAAGGGGCTAGACTTCGCCTTACGATTAACGCCATCGGAACAGGCAGTGCCGTGTGGATTCAGGGTGGGAGGGGGTGGTCGGAAGCCATAGGATGTGCCGGGCCACAGAGACCCGGCCACGTCCACACAGATCTTTAAGGGGTGGAGTCGGTGGGGTATCTCACGGCTCCAGGTTTCATTCTGATGATAACCTCTTGGGTGAGAGAAAGGGGGAGGTGCCCAGGCCTCTGGCCTGCCCTGCCCTGGCCATCACTGCCCTTTCTGGTTATTAATGGGAGATCTGTAAATATGGGAGAGCATTTGGAAAGTCCAGGAAAGTGAAAGTGAAGAGGAGCCACGAGCCATCCCTCAGTCCTGAGATAGTGGCCGTATTGTTTACTTCATTCCCGTCTTTTCGTTTTCTGTGTATGTTTGTTTACCAAGTTGGGACTGTATTTTATATATATACTCTGCTACCTTTACTTGGCATAGTAACACAAACATTCTTTCAAGAGCCACATCTCACATTTGAAGATTTTTATATCTGTTTACAACAACTAGAGTTGATTTCAGTAATAGAGATTTTCTCAAGGAATAAAATATATACATTTTTTGCATATATTCCCTGGACCAGCCTAATTTGATCTGAGTTCTTGGTTTTTTCCTCCGCGTGGGGCAATCCAGAAAGTCCTATGAGTTTGAAGACCTACTGCAGTCTCCCACTGAGCACAGCAGGGTCGACTGGTACGCACAGACTAAGCTGGGGCTCACGCGCACTTTATCGGAGGAGAACGTCTACGAAGACATTCTGGGTAAGAGGCAAAACGTGTTGGGGCGCAGGTCTGCCTGTGAGAAAGGGGAGGGAGGGCATGGGCTCACTGCTTCACGCCCCCCATCCCCCCACACACAAACACTTGAAGACGTACATGTACTCAAGTGATGAGAGAGCAGGTAGGCGAGTGGAAGGTAAAAATGGGGTCAGAGGGGAGGAGAAGGGCTGGGGACAAACAGCCAAGGAAGCAGCATGGTGCAGTGGGAAGTACTTGAGACCCGGAGCCTCAATGTGCGTGATCGAATCTTGGCCCTGCTACTCGTTCGCTGCACGACATTGAGCGGGCGACTTAACGTCTCTGAACTCCAGTTCTCTCACCGTACGCTAAGGATGATGGCAGCTACCTTACGGGGCTGTCTGAGGCCTGGAGAAGGTGACATGGAAAGTACCTGGCTTATAAGTGATGCTCAGTAAGTTCAGGGGTTACCGAATGAAAGACAACTAAAGACCGCCACACTCTTTACGAAACGACAGGAGCGTGGCAATCGTAGAGCATCCAGATGCAGACTAAAGTGAGTGTCTCCCATTAAAACTGTAGCTTTAGCCTAGTTCTGAAGAGTTCTTTCAGATTCCACAGGGCGGCTCCGATGCAGAGTGTGTTGCGTTTAAATTCAGTCAGTTAAGTAATCTTAGGGAAAATCACAGTTTCAGTGCGTGAGCTCAGACCAGCATCTGCGTGTTGGGGTAGGGGGAAAAGGAGCTGGTAAGAGGGGGAGACCCATACGTATCTACATGCAAGGAGCAGGTCGGGCAGGCACACACCTGCATACGGGCACGTCATCATCAATGCCAGGAAAACTCAGCGGAAGCAGCGAAGGGGCTTGGTTGGCCCCTGTGACCAGCCTGGCTTTCTCTCCTTGTTTCTTATATCTCAGGATAGCTCCATTCTCAGCCGGTTTCCCTGACCCGCACGATGGCTGCCGTCAGCTCCCTGGGGCGGGGGGCGGGGGGAGGGGGTCTGTCTGTGTCCTGCAAGTCCCAGCCACGGTCCCAGTCCCCAGGTTCACTCTGGCTACAGCAGTTTAGCTCCCGTGCCCACCTTCGAGCCCAGGGATACCACGCCGTGACTGGCCTAGATTAGGATTCTGAGCCTTCCCGGAACTGGTCCCTGAGGCAGGGACTCGGGGAACTCTGAATGGCTACAACCCTGAAAGCCAAGTGCATCTAAGAATGGGAGACAGGGTTGGGGTGGGGGAGTTCCCCAGGGGGGATCGGGTCTGTTACCAAGAGGAAGGATGAATGGATGGCGAGACATCAGACGTCCCCACAGGAGAGGCTAGGATGTTGGGCTGATCCACCAAGAAAGACCGCTCAGTGTTCCCAGTTCCTGACCAGTTACTTCTGACCACAGATCCGCCAATGAAGGAAAACCCTTATGAGGACGTCGAATTACATGGCCGCTGCCTGGGGAAGAAGTGTGTCTTGAACTTTCCTGCCTCTCCCACCTCTTCCATCCCTGACACACCCACCAAGGTATGAGCCCCCCAGGGGAGTGTCGAGGGGGAGGGCGAGGGATCCCCAGCACCATGACCCGAGCAGCCTGGAGTTCTGGGTCACACAGGAACGCTGGGCCATGCGCACTGGAGGCTCCCAGGTGTGTCCTTAGCCACCCGCCTGCCTGCGCGTCGTAATCGTACCTGTTTGCGCACGTTGAACATTTCTGTCGGGATTCCTAAGAATGTGTCAGTGGGTACCTCTGCGGAGTTGTTGAGTGCCTGAGTACCTGGAGGTCAGGGTAGAGACTGGTATTTTCAACAGACTATCCTTTTGAACCTTTCGGAATTATGTTCATATGGATAATATAATTATAGTCACGTACATGATCATTTCAACCCTTCGCCTGTGGGACTGAATTCACATTCCTTAGCAGGGCATTCCATTTCCTTCATAATCAATCCCCGAGCACCCAGTACTACCTAGTTCCGCACAGCTTCCCTCCAGTGAGAGCCTGCTCACGGCCCCTCTGATACACGGGCCCAGGACCAGCAGACCTTTTCTTTAAGGAGCCAGAGGGCACACATATAACCTTTGCTGTAAGCGCTCAGCGCTTCCTTCGGTACAAAGCAGCCGCAGACAATGCGTAAACAAATAAGTGTTGATGTGTTTCAGCAGAACTTTATTTATGGATACGTATTTTGAATTTTATATGATTTTCGCTTGTCGTAGAATATTTTTCAGCCATTTAAAAATGTAGGAACTCTTCTTAGCTCATGGCCTATACAAAAGCAGGTGGTGGGCCAGACATGGCCCAAAGGTTGTAATTTGCCCACCCTTGTATTAGCTCATTTCTACCTCTGCCCTTTACTCTCGCCTGGACCTCCCTCACCCCATCCTTTATGGCTCAGCTCAACCATGTGTCCTTCAGAAAGCTTCCAGGCCATCCCAGGCCCGGGACGTCTTCCCCTCTGCCTGCCTATAACACTCAGGGGGCTAAAACATTCATTTCACACCAAATTGTATGTACTGCCGATGATATCTCTTACTCTGGTGATTTGAATTCTGATTTAAGTCATAAAATATATCTTAAAAACATCTCCCCAACTAGACTGAAATTCCTCAAGGTCAGAAAATATATATTCTATTTCTTTGTGTCTCCCATAAGTAGTCATTATACAATGTTTAGGTATTGAAGACATTAAAGAAAGGCTGAATTCAGCCTGTGTCAGTTTAAATCCCAGAGCAAAGGCCTAAGAATCCATCTTCCTCTCTGGGCACCTGCGAGGTCAGCACTTGCTGGCGGGTGGCTGGGGTCTGTCTGCACACGTGGCACACCTTTTTGCTTGACAGTCACAAAAGGAAGCTTTCTGCCACCAGTCTTCCTGAAGAGAATTGAAGGCAGAACCTATCGTGAAGGGTGGATCTTACAGACCCAAATCAATTGCTTACAACCTTGCCAAAACCAATTAACTGTTCTTTTCTCCTCCTGTGGAAAGGACTATCAGCACGAATAATTCATGACAACTGAGGATTAACAGTTTCAACCTGCCTTTAAAATGTAGTTTTTGTATTTTCATTGGAATACAGAAAATATCTTCAACATTTAGGAATCCTTCATCTCCCGTAGTGGGTAAGCCTGGCTTAGAAGAAGGAAGGGTGCACCCCCCACTCTGCCCCCTTGTTCTACCCACCTCTACTCCACTCTCCACTCCACATGGGGAGTGAACCGCATCTTAGAAATGAGAAAGTGAGCCTACAGTAGCTCCGCGTTCAGAGCCGGTGCTGCTCCGAACACCAGAGAAGAGAGCCTAGCCCTTCTTGTCTCTATCCTGCCAGGCTAGAAAGAAACGAGATCCTCTGTCCCCCAGACAGCTAAACAAGCAGGTGGTCATGTCAAGGAAACCCCAAGTCCAGAGGCGGCTGCCCCGCCAGAAGATCCTCCAGCCGCCCAGCACGCACGACCGGTCGCCACTGATCGCAGGCCCCGTCCGTGTTCACGCTCGCTCCGCTGCCCGCCCACATCTGGGTGTTTGGTTGGTTCCCTCGTTCTGGCGGACTGCTGCAGACTGTCCTAGGCCCTCCCCGTAGTTCTTCACGTATTCATGGCGCGTCCGCCACATCTGGGCTGCACCTGGGACCTTGGAACGTGCTGGAGCGGTCCCTCTGTGGCGACCTCCTCGACCAGCCACAGAAGGGCCCTAAGAGACCTTCGGGGATTTTCACTTAATTAGATCCTGCCTCGTCCCAGTAGAGAGGGAAAGGTCAGCTGGACGGACTTGCCTCGGAGCGGAACAGACGTGCATCTGGAGGCAATGCTGCCGCGTACAAACCCACAGTGCAAGGCCCTGTCACGGGGCCGTGCTGCCCTTGCTGGGTGCTGCCGTCATCCCCAGCTCTCAAACAACACGCCGAGTACGGTGGGAACCGATTTTTACATAAAAGACATCTAGGCGAATATAAGATGCCTTTTTTACTGATCGATACCTAAGGGGGAAAACGTATCGCAGACATTCTTTGCTGGCCTAGATGGATCACACGCACCCTCTCCACCAACACAGCAGACATCACTTAGCTGTAGCTCCGAGAGGCCGTGTCCGGTCCCCTGTGCGGGTCCTGGAGCCCAGCTGCCTCCATTCTGAACCGGCCTGGGCCACTTGTTAGCTCTGTGACTTTGGGCAAATGATCTCACCTACGTGCATCAGTTTCTTCACTGGTAAAATAGGACCAATTGCAGTAGACTCCTCTTAAGGAGCCCTGTGAAAATTAATGAAATTAATACTTACCATTTAGACTAGTGCCTGCAACAGCAGTACTATTTCTGTTTGCTAAATAGATAGAATTATGCTTCTCAGTAAATGTTCTTTTAAAAAAAATTGACCTTATCTTCTGAAGATAGAAATACATTTTCATTGTAAAAAATCTAAAATACTGAAAAGTGTACTGAAGAAAATAAAACTCATCTGTAATAGGGGAATTTTTGTTTTTTCTTTCTGCTCACCTACATTTTCTTTTTGTATAATAGATTACGATGTGTATGTATATATATATGCTTGTGTTTTTCAGGTCTTTTTTTAAAAAATGGCATGTAATCCCAACACCCAGAGATAACCACTGCTAATACTCTGGTTTATTTCCTTCCGGGTTATCTCACACTGCGTATGTGTGTACATTTAAAAGGAAGACTTGGGATTATGTTGTATTAACCGTTTATTGCTTTTTATGCGTATTCATCATTAAGTATGTCCCCACATTGTTAATTTCTTTTTAAAAACAAGCTTCACTGCCTGGATGACAGTTCATGATTTTAATGTCATGTCATTACCTTCACGTAAAGTCCCAGTTGTTGGTACGTGCGTATATGCCTTTCCGTGTGTTTCTATGTACGTATATGTCAGGGAGGGTTTATGGATTCATGTAAATATGAGTGCCCGTGGACATATATGAACAAATGTGTCTGCCTGTGTGAATGGCATCTGAGCACATCTTGGGGGCATAGGCCTCTGTGGAAGGAAATAGGAATGAGGTCGCAATAGCGGGAAGGAGGAGACGGGACATTTCACATCAAGATCCTGCTAGCTCGTCTCCTGCCGGCTGTGTCTCCTGAGACAGTGAGATGGGGACATCAGAGGCCAGGAAGGAGTTAAACCATTAGCCACCATTCACAGACAGGAAGGGCGAATGACCCCTGGCTTGCGTCCAGGTCAGCTCCCTCCGGGGCGACACACAGCTTCCCTGCAGCCCCCTCCTCCCTCCGAGATGCCCCCTGGCCAGGGCCCATCACGCGTGGTCTCTTGCAACAACTCAAGAGGTTTCAAGAGAGGGTCCTTTTCTGTTTTTCCCATTCGGACACTACATATCTTTTGTTGGGTATGAATCCAAAATCTATAAGATTAGGAAGAAGTCTGTGTGCCCCTATGACAGAGCCAGTCCCCTCCATTGAGGTCACCCCAAAGAACACAGTGGGGTAGACATGTTATCATCAGGGCATGTTGGTGTGAGGCTCTCCCATCAAAAGCTGGAGTCTTCACTGACCCACCGTCTGACACAATCATCCTTGGGGTCCTATATAGTGGATTCTCTTTTCTGCTGTAGTTCAGGTTTGGCAAACTATTGCTGGTCACTTGGTTTTGTAAATAAAGTTTTATGGGAACACAGCCATGCTGACTCGTTTACATATTATCTGTGGCTGCTCTTGCATTATAGTGGCATAGATGAGTAGTTCTGACAGAGACAGTGTGGCTCACGAAGTCCAAACAATTTACTCTCTGACTTTAAAAACGTTTGCCGGCCCCTCTAAGTCCAAACTTGTACCCTCTCTTTCAAAGGCCTTCCACAAACAGTCCGATGTCTTTGCTGTTGCATCATCCCCTCCATCTGTTTCGCTGCACTCGCTCTAATCCGCGAAGACTTTCTTTGATCTCGTGTGCTCTTTCTCACCTCTATGTCTGTTCTCAGATTGTGCTGTGTACTTGGTAATACTCTCTCCATAGCCTACCAAGTCCTCTTTCTATCAGTTAAGTCGCTGCTGAAATTCCACACCCTCGTGGAACCTCCCTGGACATTTGGTGGCTTATTTGGGGTGTTCTAGGGCACACGGGGGCCCTTTTCTCCATCAGTGTGACCACTGGTAGATGCAGCCCACACAGAACCTCCACCAGTTCTAGACACCTGTTAAAACGTTGTGTGTTTTGATTCCTTTCTGTTTTCTTCCTTCTTAGACTTTTTCGTAAGTCAGAACAAACATTATCACAACCTAAATCTCTAGTGAAAACAGATACCTGCTTTTGGCCAATAACTTGATATGGGATTCCAGTGGAGCGAAAGAGTGGGGACCATTTCCTTGGGTTTCGTTGCAGTTGAAATGTGGTTTTTAAGAAGACTTATCATTACTCCTTCTTCTTGTGCTGGCTTAGTTCTTCAAATGCCCAGAGTGAGCAAACCAGGTGGCCTCTTCCTCTGTTCAGGGCTTGCAGCACTGAGCAATTCATTGTTCCCTGCAGACCATGTCAAAACATCAGAGCAGGCCACTTGGGAAGGCTTCACGTCTTATTCCTGAAAACATTCATAAAAAAAAAAAAAAAAAAGGTTTGAGGTATTGGTACTATCTGGAACCAAATACGAATGGAGAAATCAATGGAACAAAATAAGCCTATTCTAGGAGAGTTTAAAGTATGATAAATGTGGGCTTATAAAATCATAAAAAAAAGAAAGGCTCATTTGTTAAAGGACCAGAGATAAGTTAGCTTAGAGGGGAAATCAATTTAGACTAACAAACAATAAAATAAATTTGTCATGAATTAACAAATAAATTATGTTCAAAATAAGCTAAGAAAATCCAAAAGAAAATGGAATTAAATATTTATTAAACCTCTAAAAAGATGCAGATTTTTCTAGGCAAAGATTAATCACTCACAAAGGAAAAATGAACAGATTTTTTAATATAAAAATGATATGTGAAAAATCCCACATAACCAAAATAGAAATACAAACAAACCACATGGGAAAAATACACTTGCAATAAAACTAACAGTTAATATCTGATATGAAGAGAGACCACCTCCAAATTAATAAGAAAAACACTGGGATTCCAAAAGATAAATAGGCAAAGAACATAAACAATACACTAAAGAAAAATGCAATTAGCATGTTAAAGTATAAAAAATGTCGTGCCATAGAGGCACTCTATTACATGCTTTATATATTTTCTAATTCGTTAATTAATTTTTAAAAAGACTTCGCAGCTATATAGTATCCTAAAATGTGAATCTTGGCGGTACCTTTAGAAAATGTGTAGTCAAGTAGATTTTTAATTTTTTAATTACTATTTCTTATTTTAGTGATTGGTTAATCATTCATATGGTTAAAAATTTAAGGAGTATACAATGAAAAGTCTTTCATTTTGCCTCAATCCCTCTATTTCTTTCCCACAGAACAACCACTGTTAGCTTTTTGTGTATCCTTCCAGAACTATTCCATGGATGTGCCAGCAGAATAGCTCCTTAAAACACACACACAAACACACACAAACACACACAAACACACACAGTTCATATCAGCATATTATACCAACTATTGTACACCTTGCTTTTTATGCTTAACAATATATGTCTGAGAGAACCTTCCATATCAGTACATTAAGATTTTTTTATGCCTGCATTGTAGTCCATTATATGGACAGAAATTTATTTGATGAGCCTCTATTGATGGACATTTAAGTTTTCAATATTTTGCATTTAGAATATGCTTTGCCCAGTATAACTTTCCTTGTACAATACATCTTAGCATGAGTATGAGCATATCAGTAGGACAGATTCCTAGAAGCAGAATTGCTAGGTGAAAGGATATACCCATTTGTAATTTATTGATAGATTACCCTCCAAAGAGTTGTACCAATTTCCAGTCCCACCAGCAGTGTGTAGACATGTGAAAGTGACTGTTTTCCTCACTTTCATCAATACAATGAGTTGTCAGTTTTTTATCTTTGTTAATCTTTGAGTGAGAAATGTTTCTTCAATAGAGTTTAAATTTTCCTTTCTCTCACGATGAAGCTAAGACCTTATATATATATATATATGTCTATTTAAGAATCATTGTATTTCCTTTCTACAGACTTTCATTCTTTTGCCTGTTTTTCTTTCGGATTGTCAGTCTTCTCATTTTTTTGTAGTCTGTATTAGAAAAATAAGCTGTATAAGTTACTTTTTTTCTTTAACTACTTTTTTGTTAGCCTTTTGACCTTAAAGCAGCTCATCTGTAGAAATAAGACACTGAGGACCAGAGAAGTGAAATTCCTTGGACAGGAGACACTCAGCTTGCCAGTGGCGAGGTTAGAGCCAGGCTTAGGTCTTGTAAGTCCCAGTGCAGCGTGTCTTGGATTGTCAGGAAGGCGAGTTCCCACTTGTCTAAAAAGTGAGACTGAATTCGATCCGTGTTTTTATATCATACTGATTTTCCATAATTGGATGATAAGCGCCTATTGAGCACTTATTAGCACAGACAAATCCAGTGTACTCTGGGTCGCTTCCCTCCTCGACCTCCAGTGGTCTTGATCACTGGCACCACCAGTCATCTCCCAGGTAGTCCCTTTCGTATTTATGTGTTCTTCTTGTCTCCTTTCCCCTCACAGCAGTCATTGTCCAAACCTGCTTTTTTCCGGCAAAATTCAGAGAGGAGGAACTTCAAACTGCTGGACACGAGGAAGCTGAGTCGGGATGGAACGGGGTCCCCTTCCAAAACCAGTCCCCCCTCCACGCCCAGCAGTCCTGACGACACTTTCTTTAACCTTGGAGATCTGCAGAATGGCCGGAAGAAGAGAAAGCTACCCAAGGTAAGGCCTGCAACAAGCTTCTGTGTTCAGATATGCACCCCCGCCCCTTCCTGCAGAGGAGTCTGGGCAGAGGACAAACACCTGCTTTGTCACGGGCCAGGTGAGCACGGTGTAGCCAGCCGGCGAGGATGTGTGGGCCTTGGTCATGATCATTCTCGTGGTCCTATAGCCTTCCTCGTCACTGCCCTTCTCCTTGCCTTAACTACTCTTCTGACCCTGGACAGTGTTTCCAGTGCCCGGCCTCAAAAGGCCACATCCTCTTCCTTCGTGGCCTGAGAAAGTCAAGCTCCATCCACCAGGCTCTGACCCAGGCTTCGCCAGCATCCGCTGCAGAGGCAGCATCGTGTGGGGCCAGTGCTCGAGGCAGCACCTGTCAGCAGTACACCTCCCCTGGCTCTCCTCATCCACAGGGTAAAGCCTGCCCAGTGGCTTGCATGCGCATCCTAATGCGTCTGCTACCGATTCCATTTCCTTTTGCTCAGTTTCGGCCCCGAAGTGCTGGTCACTCTCTATTGTCCATTTTGGTACCAACTCTCTACAGGAACATTTAGAACAGGGATTCTTCATTTCAGAGTCCAGGAGTAGGCTTTAGAGGATCACAAAGCCCATAAAATTGTGTGAAACTTTGTGTGGATGAGTTCTGGGAGGTGGGAGCGGGATTGGGGGTTGTTTGTAGATTTCACTGGATTTCCCAACGTGACCCATTGACCTAAAAAGAAGTCAGGGGACATCTTCACAAGCTGGTCCCTCCTGACGCAGTTTGGTTTCTCAGCGTTTTGAGCTGTAACTTCACCCAATCACCCCTGCCCCACCATTCTTATTCTAGTGAAGATAAGTCACCTTGGCCATCAGAGTGCATTCTGAAGAGTGAGGGTCCGGTGCTGGACAAAGTTCTAAAGTCTGCAGACTGGCAGCAGGGGTTTTAGGCAGAAGAGGTGGAAGACGCCATGCTTTGTCTTATTGATGGAGGGTAGAGAGAGCGGCCGCAGTAGGAGCCTCACCTGTCCCCTTCACGCCCTCCTGGTCCTGCCCAGCCCTGCCCAGGGCACAGTACGGGCTGCATATGGTTTGATCAGTTTTCTGAAGGAATTCTCTCTGACACACGGACCCCCGTCTCTTTCAGCCCTGGCAGAGTCGCTCCCCTTGTCTGCCTTCTGGTCACTGTCCTGTGCTGTCATGATAGTTGCTCATGGGGACCCCCAGGTGTGGGGTCTGGAGCCACTCCATTAACTCCCCTTCTGCGTGTTCCGGCACGATTCATACATATTTGCGATGTCAAAAACCTGCAGTTGTGGAATAATTAAAAGAGGCTAGCAACACCTGTACAACTGCATCATTATCTTAGCAAATTAAAGAGGACTAATCAAATGAGCTAGCTGTTAGGATAGCGCTTTGATACCACTCCAGGTTGGAGTCACCCTCTCTCGATAAAGCGCTCCCTCGTCTGCCCTCATGCCTTTACCCATCGCTTCTCCCTGTAGATATACCATCTGAACCTTTTAAAAATACTTTTTGACATCGGGGGAACGAGACGATGTGGGCGTCCTTCATGTAGGAGTACAGAGAGAGGAGGTGGAGAGGAAGATAGGACTCTTACTGTCCCCTTGCTTGTGTGCAATTTGCAAGTGCACCGCTTTACTTATACAGATGTCCCCTCACAGCTGGCTGCCTGACACCCAAGTGCAGCGCCCCCACTCGAAGGGCACACGGGCTTCCTAGCAAGCAGGCTTTTGACAGGCCCGATCCAAGCCGGAGAGAAAGCGCCATGTTTTACCCGTCGCTTTTACAACAGCAAAGTCTTATCAAAACCTGAAACGTTCTTATCAAAAAAAAAAAAGTCTTATCGAAACCTCTGTACGGAAACATTTTAAAAGAAGGCAAATGGATACAGACAGGTGTTCGAAGTCTCATGAATCCTGTTCTACCACTTGTTCTTTACTCTGAACCTAGCTGTAGTCCCACGCTTGGGCATCGTTTGTTCCTTTCAAAATGCTCTGAATCCCTTACTTGTCAAAGGTTCTTTGCCAGGCACATCATGCCTTCCCTGTTTGGGGACCTTAAACCATCTGCTCTCCAAACCCCGGCTCTGTGTTTTTATCCAGCAAGAAGGACCGCGTGGCCTATTCACAGCGGTCAGGCAGCCGGCCGGTTGGTTTTCCTTCGCTGCCTCTGCTGTGAGCGTCCTCTGACAACGTGCTGCCTCCCTTGATCTCCCCCCGGCCTCGGCCTGAGAGGGGTGACTGTCCCCGTGGAGTGGAGAGAGAGAGACAAAGACCGTCCTTCTCTCTATGCTCTTGGCAGCCCTGTTCCTTCATTAACATGGCGGCCAAAACAGGGCAGTTCATTACAGAGCAGTGTGATGTCCTCGGGGTTCATGGGACACTGTGACATCTCTGTAAGGAGAAGCGGGCTGGACTGGCCCGCTCTCGCGTCCCACCTCCCTCTCAGCACTCCAGTAGGTTTGCACACAGTCCCCATTTCTTCAGCAGCCACCACAGGCCGAGTTAGAGATCGATGACTCTTTGTCTGGAACAGACCATCTTCCAAACGAACTTTATTTTTAAGTGTATTTTTCAATTTGAAACAAAGTTTCTAAAGAGGCCAGTACTTCTAGCACCGAACACTTGTAAACCAGTAAAACGTATCTGCTGTGCAAGTACAAGTATGTGAAAGCATGGTTAACGTTTCTCTGGGGACAATTTTTTTTTTTACATAAAAAGGAACACAGACTTATTGACTGAGGGGCAGGTGGCCTCCACTTATTTCGTGACCTGATTTAAAGCGAGACAGACCTTCTCTGTCACACGATTTACGCTACTCACGTGGCACTCGTGAACGTCTTGTGTGATGGTGACGCATCCTGGTCCTCCCCGTGAGCGCGTGAACGCCCCGAGGACAGGTGCCTGTCCTGTGTGTCTTTTTTATCTCTCACAACTCCTAGCAAAATCCCTTGTAGAGAGTCGTTGCTTTGTGTTCAATCAGCATTTTCACAACCTACAAGTATTTGTTGAGTGCCTACTGTGTGCCAGGCACTATTCCGTCCCATACAGGGAGTGTTACAGCATCAACAAAAATGACAGAAAGCCCTCCCCTTGGGGAGCTTACTTACATTCTGGCGTTCAGTGTCTTCGAGTGAGGAGAAGGATGTTAGCCATCATAACTCTCGTGTCTCTCATTATTTTCGGATGTTTTGGGGGATATTTTGCATGGGTTTAAAAATCTCCTCTCCAAAAACTCACTTGTTTGTTTATATTTTAAAAACTGGGGTAAAATATACATAATATAAAACTTACCATTTTAACCATTTTTAAGGGCATAGAGTTTGGTGTATGTAGTTTAAGTACATTCACGCCATCCACCTCCAGAGCGTCTCGTCTGCCCAAGCTGACACTGAACCCGTTAAACGCCAACTCCCCATTCCCCGCACCCCACCACAGTGCTGGTGACCAGCATTCCACTGCCTGTCATGCATTTGCCTATCCTAGGTACCTCCCAGAGCAGAATCATACAACATTTGTCCTTGTGTGGCTGGCTTGTTTCACTTAGCACAGGTCCTCAAGGTTCATTCACGGTGGAGGATGTGTCCGAATTTCCTTCCTTTGTAAGGCTGACTAATATTCCATTGTGTGTATGCACCTCGTTTTGTGTATTCGTTCTTCCATTGATGGGCATTTACGTTGTTTCCACCTCTTGGCTGTTGTAAATAATGTTAGCAACTCATTCAGTGGCGTCTTCTGTGGGAAAGGGAAGTTGCTGTGAGTATTGCAATGATTAGAGCGTCCGCCAGAGGAACCGAAGGCCCGTGCAGGAGTGTGAGCGCTCGAGGAAGTGGCTGGGGTCTAAGAGCAAATGTGAATAACGTCTGCACAATAGCGATTTGGTGGTGAAGGCAGAGACCTCATTCGGATCAGATACATAGTTAGGGACAAGGAGTCCGGCAGAGAGCTGGCAAGGCCAGGGCTGGGCCGCCCATCGAGAGCCAGGGTGTGCAGGTGTCTGAGGTTATGGCAGGGCAGTATCAGAGTAGAGGGATGGAGCCTGGGCCTGCCACAAGGAGACCTTGGGAATAAGCCACCTGCCCCCTGGGCAGGCCAGCGCTCCAGCCCGCAGAGAAACGCTGGTAAGCTGTTCCGGGGACTGGGTCAGAGTTGCGGAGGACAGAGCAGGGGACTGGCCACAGCTAATCCACTGCACCCACCTGGCTACGCAGCGCCCACTTTGCCATGGCACGCCCCCCTCCTGTTCTTCTCAACGCAGAACAGATTTCAAATCAGCTTACCATCACCACTCGCCTTCTAAACCACTCGTTGGTTTGCCTCACCTCTGCGCGGGAGACTTCCCTTTCTCCCCTCCGTGGGGAACCCACCCGGCTTCCACTCCCGAGGGCTGCAGGCGGTGCTGTGAAGCCTGGCGGGAAGGGGCGCAGGGCTGCTCCCATCACGCACGCTGGTCCTGCAGCCCCCGGCCTGGGGAGCGCGCTGCTAATCGAGGTGTGTCCTGGGCACCCCCACTTCTCAGCACTGGGGGATGTCGTGAAAGGCCCAGCGCGCCTGGAGTGAGTGGTCCCCTGTAGAGAGGACAGCTGCGTGCACGGCACCACTCTGCGCCCAAGGGAGGACCCGAGACTCACCACACTCCCTGCTCCCTTCCCCCTCGGGGCTGCGCAGACGGTCTTTGGCATGGTTCCCGTGAGAGGGGCCCTGCTTGGAAACTTTTTTTTTTTTTTTTTTTTTTTTTTTTTGCTGTCTCTTCCTTTCTTGTTTGGTTTTGGGGGCAAAAGCTCTTTTCCAGACCACAGTGACATTGCACCATCTGAAGGGGGGGGCAGCCATCACACCATTAGCTAACGAAATGGTCGCCCTCCGCATCTCCCCTGGATGCGTTCGTGCCTTGAGGCAACACCCCCGCGGACATGAGTGAGGCTGGCAGTCCCCTGTGGCGTTCTTGACAGCCCCGTTCCGGTCTGGCAGAAAAGAGTGATGGAGAGACGCCAGTGGGCCAGTGGGAAATGTCTCCTCCTCCCCCCTTTCCCTGGCCCTCTGACATCCTGGAAAAGAGTGGGCTGCGAAGGAATCCCAGCCGCACGCAGGGAGGAGGCTGCTAACACTGCCGTTTCTTCTCCCGATGCCTGGCAGCTGGTGGTGCAAATCAATGCCATTTATGAGGCCCGGAGAGGAAAGAAACGCGTGAAGAGGCTGTCCCAGTCCACAGAGAGCAACTCAGGAAAAGGTGGGAACCCCCCAACCCTCAACTCCCGCCCCCACCCCCACCACCATGTCCCTTCTCCCCGAGAATCTGAAAACATTCTTCCTAGAAGCGGCTTCCTGTTGCTGTGGGTTGGCTCACTAAGAAGAAAAAGCTGATGCTTTGTAAATGTCTCTGCTGTCCCCAGGACAGTTCAAGAGCCAGAGCTCAGCCTAGTGGCGTGTCCTCTGGTCTTCCGTCCTGGTCCATTTATCCAGTGAGCCCAACGCAGCGTGCTCTGCTCTCACCACGGGAGCGGTCTCCTTTGCTCCGTGTCTTTTGCCGTCCTGTGTGATACAGACCCTGTCTGATCTAAAGCCAAATTAATTTAGAAATACATGTAGTTGGACAAAGGCATAGTTTTTCCATTACATTTAAATAGAAAGAAAAGAGCCCACTAAACTAGAAATTTTGGATGGGCGCTACCCATATAAAACATTTCCTGCATCAGAAAAATTCACATTTGCCACTTTTTTCCTTTTTTTTTTTTTTTTTTTTTGTCTAGTGACAGATGAGAACAGTGAGTCTGACAGTGACACCGAGGAGAAGCTGAAAGGTGAGAGCATCAGCTGTGTGCAGGGCGCTGCAGGTGACGGGGATGCTTCGAGGAGGGCCCTCTCGGCCCCACCGCCTCGCAGTGGGGCGGGGGCGGGACAGAGCGTGCTGGTGCGAGTTTGTCAGGCAAGACACACGTGTCGGAGGGGACAGTGGTGCCCAGGGAAGGTCAGTCCCAACCATGAACAGGACCAGAATGGGCCTGTTCTGCTCCAGGGACTCTCTGTGCCCGTGCCTCTCCGTCACGTCACAGGTGTTCGCACACCTGTGTAAGGTGCAAGACCGATGGCCCGGGGCTGCAGGCACGCGGGGCTCTTGCCCTCCTTCCGTTAAAATGGCCGTGCGATCTGGAGAAACCGCGTACGGTCTCAGAGCCGGGGCTCCTCCTCTGTCGTGTGAAGTCATCGAAGTAATTGGTCCCCATGGATCGAAATGCAGCGATTCAGGCCAGACTTCAGTGAGTTTTCCACAATTTCGCAGACCCCAGGGGGAAGGCAAAGAAAGACAGAGTCCAGTCTGCCGAGTGAGGTGATGGGACCTGCCCACCCAGCGGCCCCACCGCGGCCACCTCGGCCGCTCTCTGGCCGGCCTCTAGATGCAGCAAGTCCCTGGCCATCGCACAGGTCGGCATTGTGGAGCTGAACGGTCTCTGCCCGTTGAGTCTGGTGGAGTGATGTTTCCAGAACTCCCGGGTCCAGAGCTTTACAGTTTGGACTTTGTCACATCCCACAGACTGAAAGAGGAAGGAAAGGAGTGAGGGAGGAGGCGGCGTCCCCACCCCATGGGACAGAGGAATACGGGTTACTCCCAGCACGGCCCCAAGTCCGGACAGCAAACCCGTGGCGGAGCCGAGGCCCCACACTCCGGGTTCCTGCACCCCGCGGGCCTGGTGGCCCGTGGAATGTTGCTCCTCCCGGGATTTTGGCAAGGATCCCAAATAAAGAGCTCATACTAGTTTGTTAAATGCGGGAACACTTTTTTAGGATTAGAAAAAGCACTCTGAGCTGGGAGTTACATCACCTGTTGCAGCTCTGTGCAAGTCCACGTGGGAAATCGGGTCATTTTCAGGCCCGCTCCCTCCCTCCCTCCCCATATCTCCATCTCTCTCTCTCTCTCTCTCTCTCTCTCTCTCTCTCTCTCTCTCTCTCTCTCTCTCTCTCTCTCTCTCTCTCTCTCTCCAGCGCACAGCCAGCGCCTGGTCAACGTGAAGTCCCGCCTGAAGCAGGCTCCGAGATACGTGTCCCTTGACCGGGAACTCGTCGAGTACCAGCAGAGGCAGCTCTTCGAGTACTTCGTGGTTGTGTCATTGCACAAGAAGCAGGCTGGGGCCACCTACGTGCCAGAACTCACCCAGCAGTTCCCTCTGAAGGTACAGGGTGGGCCCGGCCCCTGCGGCCCGCCAGGGCCTTGTTGGATTCAGGGAGGTGTGGGAGCCTGAGGAACACTCAGTGTCTAGAATCTCAAAACCGGGTCCTAACTGGGGTGTGTCTAGTGACGAGCCTGCTGCTGGAGCAGTTGGGAGGTCCCAGGAGGTGAGGGTCCAGGGTGTGGACAGAAATAGTCACTCACTTCCGAGGTCACTGTGCCGACCACGCCATCCCCTTAGCCCGCCCCCTCTCCTTACCCAGCTGCATCTCTTCCCAGCCTGTCCTGACGCCTCTTTCCCCTCAAGCCACACAGCGCTCCCTAAGGAGTGTCACGTTCGCGTCCACGGCCAACATCCGTGCGTGCACTGTGCACCTCTGTGTGTGCACACGTGAGAACCCTGTGCTAACGGCGTCCGTGGAGACGGGGCGGGGGAGGGGGATCTGCTGTGCATTAGGTCATTGCACCCAAATGGTGGCAGCGCGGGCGGAGCCCCAGGTGGTGTGGCCAGCAGCGGCTGAGCTGCCCTGAGCGCTGGCACCCACGGCACCCACGCCTTCAGAGCCGCCTCGTCCCAACCCTGCCGAACCAGAACTGACTAAGACCTGAGACCTGTACAGTCAGGCGCTCCTCCACCTGGCCCCAGGGCTCTCAGAGAGACGAAATGTGTTTCCTGTCCTCAAGGAGTTTACGCTCTGACGGGAGGGCACAGATGAGCAAACCTGGATCCACCAGGTGGCACGAGACACTCCGTAAGGTGCATTCAAACCTGAGTGTGTCCAGAAAAGGGAGAGGGAGGGGAGAGAACTGGCCCCCTCAGGCCTCCCTTTGCCGTCACCACCGAGCGTCATCCTGGCATCTACGGAGGCCTAGGTCCCGGCTGCCGCTCCCTCCCTTCCCGGGCCAGCCTTCCGTCCATCCTGCACACAGAGGTTCAGCACAGCCGTCAAGTCCTGTCCTGGAGTCTAGGATGGAAACTACACATAAATGAAGCCGGCCAGGCGCCAGCCCTCCCAACGGGCACGTGGTCACCGCTGTCCGGCTGACCTCTGGGGCGACCCCCTGGAAACCCCAGTGCCGTGGGCATGCCTGGATTTAGGGAGTCGTCCCCTGGATAAGAGAGGCTGCCGGTTATGCTCACGCTGACTCACAGTGCGGTTGCGAGCACCGAGGCAGGGACTGTCCTGTCGCCCTGTTTACTCCCCTCGGGGCCTAGCACGGTGTTGTGCACAAGGCAGTACTTAATCAGCGTTCCTGGACTGACGATGGCATTAATGCGTGAATTAGTCAATTAATGATCTGCGTAACTATCGAATACTAGTTTCCAGCCTGGACCCTCCAGACTCCTAGACATCCACGTGAAAACTCTTTGGAGCGGAAAGTTAACATGGTCACCATCGAAAAGGGGCCTAATCCGCAAATGGATAAAGAAAAAGTCATCTCTAATCCCACTCCACAAAGGTCAACACTGTTGGCATGTTGGTGGGTTTTCTTCCAGCCTTTTCTCGTAGTACAATTTTCTTACGAAACTGTATAGTTTTTGTGCCACGTTTTTTGTAAACCAACAGTATTTATAGACACATTTAATATACATCCTAAAAGGTTCTTTTTGAAATTTCCTAATGCTCCGTCAGTGGGCGCACCCTGACCTGCCAGTTAACTACCCGCCTTCTGCTGGAGCCGCGTCTTGCCGCCAGTGTTTCTTCCGATATATTTTTCATGTGACGGCGAGCGTTCCGTACGCGCGTTTTGCATGCAGGGCTCTGTCTGTCTTCTGCCTTTGCGCGTGCCCTCTGTCCGAAGGACCGTGTCCCCCTCCTTTCTCCTCCTCTTGTCTCACTCTTTTTCGTGAGTTTTATGCCCCATTCTCACAGCCGCCTTAATGGAGGTTTAGAGGCCGTACTTGCATGTTAGAAATCATGCCTGTCATATTCCATAAAAGGTTTGCAATCACGCAGCTCTCTCTGTGACGATTCGTGGGGACGGGATGTTTTCTAGCCGTCTATGACGTAAGTTGTGTCCGCGAGAGAGAGCTCCACGTGCTCCTTCCTGTAAATGCGCTCGTGTGCATAAGAGAGCCCGTCGGTGCACGTATGGGTTGGTTACTCACATGTCGATGTCAGTGTGTGTAGGCGTATGTGCACACACATGTGTGTGTGTATCATGCATGTCTCTGGGGGTGGCGCATCCAAATGGGGGCTGGGCCATGTTGAAAAGTACTTGAACCCACTTCCCTGCAAGGCCTACTCTTCGATTCTCTAAGGCCATTTCCACTCTGGGGAAACGTCACTGTCCCTTCCTTTCGTATTCTTTATGGTTTGAGGTCCTTCGGAGAGTAGCGACTCCCAAACACCACCACCAGCCGGCATTCGCCTTGCTGCAAGCCTGTCCAAGGTAGTTGCTTTGGCAACAGTCTGAAAGTTGCTTTGGCAACAGTCTGAGCCAGTGAATTGTCAACCCAAAGACCGTTCCAGGACCAGTTGGACTCTTCTGGGCCATGGATGGAAGAAAGCCACTATATGGAAAAAGAAATAGTGACTGTTTATTCTAAAAATGAAAAACTAAAGGACAATTAATGACTGGCTTTAAGCCTATATAAGGAGACTGTGTTTTCATTCATTGATAGGTGTCTCAACTGTTAGCATTAGCAGCAGCTTTAATTAAGGTCCATCTAGCCTAAGGGAATCATGGGAGAGGTGGATTTTCAAGTTGAAAACAATCAGCCCTGGATTCTGTTCCTTTGGATGCTGCCTGCAGAGACTTCCTCTCTGACGTGTGGTGGCCTTGGGAAATCTTGTAGATCCTCTGCGAAGTGGGCCACAGTACTGCTGGCCTGCAGAATGCAGAAACTCTCAGAAACTCTCTGCACGGCTGGCTAAAAGTGAAGGTCAGTGGCAAGCTATGAGGAACCAAGTAAGGAATGGATGGAACTATCACGGGAAGAATTTAGATTACGTATTGCGATTCCCTAACTTCTGACATTCACACTCCACTCACATCGACTGTCTGATCTTTCCAATTACTGAAGGTAACTTAAGCATAATTTATTTTTCTGTAACTGGTTATGAAGGAAATTTAACAAGTATAAACTTAGCAATAATGGCAAAAACACAAAAAGCCAACAATTCTTCCCAACACTTTAAAAGTACCAATTTATAAGCAAACTATGATCATTGTAAATCATTCTCTGTTGTTTCCCAAACTTATACCTAGAGTGCCTTTTTATAAATAGTGGCAATAGAACACATAACGTGAAATTCGCCCTCCTAGCATCTCCACGCGTACAGTGCAATGCTGTCAGCTACAGACACGTGGTTGTACAACAGATCCCCAGGTGGGGCGCCGCTTTAAAAAGCCCAGATGTCTGTTCATACACAAATAAACAAACTCATAGCTTTAAATAGAATCTCTAAGTCGGACTTAATTAGCTCATTCTGTTTTTTAAATAAGATGATAGTCACCCAGTCTATGCTGTCAGATAAATCAGAGAGAGAAAGACCCACAGAGATTAAGGTCACCGTTATTCCTAGCTAGGTTCCATGCTAGTGTGATCATGAACAAATAACTTACCATCTCGGGGTTTATTTCCTTATCTCCGAAATAAGAATGTCAGGCTGGATGACATCTAGTTTCCCCCTAGTTCTGACAGTCAGGGACTCTTAAATGAGCTGAATTTCACCGTGTGATCTGATGTAACTGGGTGTATTCACCAAGAAGTGTGGTAACTGTCCCCGCCTAGATGCAGGAGGGGTGGCTTTGCCTGGGCCCAGGGACCAGACGCCCTGATTCGAGGCTTGGCCTTACAGATGTATGAGTCTCCTGTTTGAAAGGGATTGCTATGACAGCTTTTGCTTATTGTTTAAAATAGTTATATTCCAGAAGGTTAGGCATTGAGACCACTTCTCTAAAGCACTCTGTTCCTTTCTCCTCACTTTCCCCATAAGACCATACTTAGAACTGCCCAAGGGGGAGAAAGGTTCCAGCAGACTGAGCTGCTGGCCCTTCCCCAGAGAGTAGTTGAAGAAGCCGATCAGTCTGTAGGAAGGGGGGGACGTGGTCTTGCCATCCCTCTGCCTCACACTCCTATGCCAGGGTTTTTATTCCCCACTCTTCTCTCACCCTCCCCTGCAGCTGGAAAGGTCTTTCAAGTTCATGAGAGAGGCCGAGGACCAGCTGAAGGCTATCCCCCAGTTCTGCTTCCCCGATGCCAAGGACTGGACCCCCGTCCAGCGGTTTACCAGGTATGTGCTGGTGTCTCCCCTCCCCGCCTGCGAAGCCTAAGGGGAGAGTGAGAGATGGGGTCAAGGATGGCACACCCCACACACAGCCACCCCGACCGCTACGTGATGCTGGCGGGCCTGGGCCTGGAGAGTCCCCCAGCCCTGTTTGTAAACCTTCCCTGAAGAGAAGAATCACCTTTAGATTCCCAGGCCTCCCACCCAGTCTGGAAATACGTTTGTTTCAGAAGCCATCGTGAAGGGCAGTGAGGTGATTCTTTCGTCGGGAAAAGTTAGGGAAACGTCACCTGTCACCCATCCTTGTCCAGAGCTCTCGAAACATTTCTTCAGCAACCCATCTAGCTGTGACTCAGATCGTGACATGGTTACGTCTGCTTTAGCCCACGTGGTTAGATATGTGGATTTTTATTATCCGACGGTCCAGCAGTGTTGACCAGACTCAGCAGGTTGCATATCCTAAGCATTTGAGGAATGCTGTGTCCTGGCAGTTGGGCCCAGCAGTCTCTAAGGACAATCTGAGCCTCAGGGCAGCTCTGAACGCACCCAGGGGCAGTTCCGAGAGGGACACGGACTGTCCCACTGGTCCACTGCTCCTTCACTGAGCCGCTTCCCTAGGTGGCAAATGCCACCTCACCCTCAAGCTCACTCTGAAGGCAATAGTCACAAAAGATGCCCAATGCATGACTGTTCTATTTTGTGCAATGGGGTGGCTCAGGTGATGGAATTATATGACAGAGGGTTCCAGGTGAAGAAAAAAAAGTCCTTGTTTCCTCTCGGGACAGAGTGACACTTCAGAGCTCCCTCTCCTTGACATAGATTCCGAAGCGATTGATGACCAGAGTCCCAGCACGGAGGAGACCGAGCAGGACAGGGAACAGCCCTTTTTGACAGCCCCTTTCGGAATGTCCTAGCTGCTCGCTGTGCACGTGTCTTTGTCTTGTCTTGCTCAGTAATGTACTTTTGTTTTCCCCACCACAGTGAAACGTTCTCATTTGTCTTAACTGGAGAAGATGGGAGCAGGAGGTTCGGTTACTGCCGAAGACTGCTGGTTAGTGCGCTTGCTTCTCAGTCAGCCAGGGCTCTGTGCAGAGCCAGTGCTGGCTTCCTGGGGTTCACCGGGCACCCCGAGCGATTGAGGGGCACTGCAGGTTCCCCACGGTCTTTAAAAACGTGGAGAGCTGAAGACTCTCAGCTCACCTGCGTCTTACTGGCAGATGGGAACAAGGCCTCTGTCTTCTTGGGGAAGAAAATACTTTCTCCAATGTTGTCCCCACCAAATAAAAGATCTTTCTCTTCTTAAACCAAAAGTCCCTTCTAATAAAACATGCTAAACAGACTTCGATGGCTCAGGGAGATCATGCATAGTAGTTGCTTGGGGCAGAAGAAGGATGGTTTGATTGTTCATGACGCAAATTAATTCAAGACTGTCTCCTTCAGAACAGTCACCTTTAAAAGTCGAAGGCTAAAAATAAATAAAAATAAAAGTCAGAAACCCATCCAATGCAATAACCTTGCTAAAACATTTTAAAACTTATCTTCTGAGACCCATTCTTTGAAAATCTTCAGTAGTGACAAATCATTGTTCATGGAGAATGATAACAGTCTCAGAAATAGGCTAATATAGAGTTGAAAATAATGCATTGAACACATAGGTGTTCAATAAATATTTGTTGAATTAGTGAATAAAAAGTATGGATAATAATTGAAAAAGTTAAATGGGATCATAATTTTTGTTGATAAAATTTAAAGTATTAAGGTTGACTTTCTTTTTGGTTTGAAAATGAGCTTAACAGTCGGTTTCTAAAAAGGATTTTCAGAAATGATCTCTCCTTCGGAATTATCATTATAATAAACATGTAGTCCCAAGGTAACTCCTTAAAGGAACTCCAGTGATTTGAGGAAACAAATTCAGCCTTACTCTATGGTTTCCTAGGCCATATTGAGCACCGACTGTGTGCGGAACACCTTTGATTTGGTTCCTTCGGGGGGATAAAAAATATACATACCGTGTAATCAGGAGTGCTTCCCACCTGTAAAACAGGGTATTGATAACTACTCACCGCCCTGGGGGTCCAAAGGTCTGGTACGTGGAAACATCCCGCACACAATAGGCACAAAGACTGGGTTTCTCCCTTCCCCGAGGTTGGTAACACTCGTGATTTCTTTGTGTTTCACTCCGAAAAGCCTGGCGGCAAAGGGAAGCGTCTCCCCGAAGTTACTGCATCGTGAGCCGCCTGGGGTGCTTCAGCCTCTTTTCAAAGGTGAGGACTTGGGCCTCGGAGAAGGGAGGCAGGGAAGGCAAGGCAGGGCCCTACGGACTCAGCAAACGCCCCGGCGTCCGGTGCTTTCATAATCTCGTTCTCCACTATTTTCCTTTCCACTTCCTCCTCCTGCCCTCCTGGCCTCCGCTACTCTCTTATCCTTGGGACAGGAAATGACAGCTGATGAAGGGCAGGGCGCAGAAACTGGGGATGGGGAGAGACTCAGAGTAAATGTAGTTGAGGATGAGAGGGGCAGAGGATCTTCTCAGAACAGTCCGTGTTTTACTTCCCTCCTCCGAAGCGTTTGTTATCATATTAGCTTTTGCTGGACAAAGAAGCTACTATGATGGATGGATGGATGGATATGTATCTCTGTGTATATGTGTTGTATGTGTGTGTGTGGTGTGTGAGAGAGATTTATGATTCTAATCGTGCTCTAAGTCCATCAAAATCTTAATAATACTTGGTCCTCTTATTGTGAAGACAAGCCAATATATTAAAATACAGGAATTGCCATACCGAGTTGGCCCATCCACCCCAATCTTGAATTGGTACAGAAGAGATCATTACTATCCTACATGGTGCTGATCTCAAAGATTAAGTGTAATCCAACATTTGTTTTTTTATATTAACCGGACATAACTATCTAATCCATAAATTGATTTTAAATCCCTCGTGAGCACATATTTCAGTCTGAGCTTTCTTGTGGAGAATTGGAGTCCCACATTCACTGTGGATGTAAATAAATCAGCACTTCCTCAGAGCATTCCGAAGCTAGAGTCCATCTGCCTCCTGCCCGCCCCCCGAACTCCGAGGAGGCCTGGATTATACTGATGCGGTGACCTCTTGCCATGAGAGAACTTATACTCTTATGCAAGTCCGTTTGAAATAATAGCATCAGTAGAACCCGGGATGTAGCCTCACCTCCAGCGCACCTGGCGGTAATCATTCTCCATCAGAGTTGGTCGTGTCTGAGCCCTGGCCCAGGTATGCCTTGCTCTCACGCCGGTCTCACGTGGGTTTGTTTAAAGGTGGCGATAAGGCTGCAGGGCATAGCCTTGGTTTGAGAACGCTTACGAAAGCTGGGCGTGCGACGGCTCGCGTGCGTTAGCCCAGTTCACACAGAGTTCGCTGCCACGTCGCACGCCGGGGATGCAGAGCGAGGAAGCGTGCCAGCATGCTGGTGTGCTGCGCAATCCTGAGACCGCGTGTCAGTTTTGTGAAATCTTAGGAGTGTAGTGTGATGACTTGCCAAAGACCACACAGAGGATAGAACCAGAAACAGAGCTTCGGCTACGCGATCCCTACAACTCGAGCTATTTCCAGACGAGAGACGCGGATCACTAAAATGGCGAATTGTCCTTTGGTACAGACAGGAAGCAGGAATAAGAAGAACACTTCTCAGGATCTGTGAAGAAAGCTGCATCGTTAAGTATCGCTGCAGGAATGCGATGCCACAAGCCGCAGTGGCCGGCACCGTTTGTTCTCACAGACCTGCAGGTCGGCTGGGGTTTGTCCCTGCTGACCTCTGCTGGGCTCGCTCACGTGCTGAGGGTAGGCTGGTCTAGGCTGGCTGGTCTCTGCTTTGGGCAGCAAGTCCGGGCTGGGGCTGACCCACCTGTCTGTCACCCTCGTAGACAGTGAGGTGGCCCACCTGCACTTGTCTCACGGCGATGGCAGAGGCGCTCGAGGGCCAGCAGAAACTCACGAGGCCGGCCCCAAAGGCCAGGGCTCCAGACGGCCACACGTTCTGTTAGCCTGGCGTCCCTCAACCCTTTTTCCAGTCTTGTTCCCCAAAGCAGCCTTTTGAGATGTTTTTTCCCTTAACTGACTCATTTCCGTATGATATTCGTTTTCATTTTTGTCACATTATTTTCTTTTTATTGTGCTAAAATGTGCATAACACAAATTTATCATTGTCACTGTTTTCGAGTATGCCATCAGTGGCATCAAGTACATTTACTTTGTCGTGCAGCCATCACCAGACCTTTTTGCATCTTCCAGAACTAAAACCCTGCACCCATTAGACACGAACTCCCCATTCACTCCTCCCCCAGCAGCCGGTAACCACTGTTCCGCTTTCTGTCCTTATGAGTTTGACACAATGTCCTCGAGGTTCATCCATGTTGGCGCATGTGTCAGAATCTCCTTCCTTTTTCAGGCGGAATACCATTCCATGGGATGTACGCACCACCCTGTTTATCCGTTCGTCTGTTGGACATCTGGGTTATTTCCACCTTTTAGTTATTGTCAATTATGCTGCCGTGAACGTGGACATACAAGTACCTGTCTGAGTCCCTGCTTTCAGGTCTTTGAGGTTTATACGCGGAAGTGGAATTGCTGGATCACATGATACTTCTGCGTTCAAATTTTGAGGAGCTGCCAAACCGTTTCCCAGGGGGGCTCCACCAGCAGTGTCTGAGGGTCCTAATTACTCCGCTTCCTCCTGGACACTATCTGTCCTTTCATTACAGCCATCCTGAGAGTGGGAAGTGGTAGCTCAGTGTGGTTTCCGTTTGCATTTCCCTGGAAAAATTTAGTTCCACAGATATACCTGATGTCTGTTTATGTGGCCCCTTAGACTGCTAAACCCATTATAATTTCTACGTTTTTTCACCATCACCCTCAAGAACCATTGTTACCCTCTCGGGGCGTATCGCTTCTACCGAGAGGGCATGCGTTATTAGCCCAAGACATCGTATGGCCAAACTGCAAGTCAAGTGGGGGCAAGGAACTGTACTTCACTTCTTCAGTGGGAGGAACCGCAAAGTCACATGGCAAAGGGAGCAATCACAGAGGGGAGGAGCCTCGGGGTAATGACCCAAAGAGTGGACGAGGCTGTAAGTTTGGCCTGATAAGGCTGGCAGGGGCCTCCCCATAATTCTTCAGTCTCCGGGGCAGGCCCACGTCATCTGGAACAGAGCGCGGTGCCCTGACTCCGGGATGGCTGAGCTGCTTTCTGTCCTCGCAGATCTTGGATGAGGTGGAAAAACGACGTGGCATCTCTCCCGCGCTGGTACAGCCCCTCATGAGAAGTGTCATGGAGGCCCCCTTCCCAGCCCTGGGCAAAACCATCGTCGTCAGGAACTTCCTGCCGGGGTCCGGCACTGAGGTACATACGTGCTCACATTCCTTTCCTCTCCTCGGGAAGAGGGGGGCCCCAACAGCCCAGTCCCAGTGGTCTGAGGGGTTGGCTTTCAGTGGTCTGTCACATTCGATGATGCCCTCCGGCTCCTCGGGGGTCATAGATTCCACCCTAAGGCTAGTCCATCCAGCCTGGGATTCTGGCCCAGAGAGCAACCTGGCAGCTCGTGGTGTCTTTTTGCCTGATGTTGGCCTCACAGGTTAGGGACCACACTGAACATCCCTGGCTTCTCTCAATAGCCCATTACATTCATAAATTGCATATGAACCTATTTATGTTTTTTTTTTCTCTGCATCACCTCTGTAACTGTCATGTCAAACAGATTCTTTCAGAGGAGACAAGCTCAGGTACCACTTTGTATTCACCCTAGACTCTGAAGCATGTCCTTGTCCTTGGCTGGGCTGCAATGTGATGCAAGAGCTTGTTTGCATTCTTCCCATTTCCCGTATGTGGCTCTGTGGACCTCAGAAGGCAGATCTCACTCCAACGTGGGTCTCTAGTCCCAAAGGCCCTTGGAAAAGCAGGTTGCCTGTGGAGACAGGGAGGGCTGAGGATGGCTTTGGGATGCTCTGGGACGCCCCAGTTTCCCAGCATGGAGAGGAACAGTCTCCCCGTGGCTGGAGAACCATCCCACCTCAGAGGCAGGGGACTTGACCTTGGGGATGTCAGCACTAGCGGGTCCCCTGTGAGGGCAGCGCGGGGCAGGTGCTGGGCCGAGAGTAAAAACCAGCCTCCGCTCACCATGAGAGAGCCAGCTACTTACAGAGAAAGACCGTGCACACGAGCAGCAGCTGGAGCGGGATTCAGGAACATTCCTGCAAGTTGGGAATGGGAAGACACACACTTGAACACAGGCTGGAAGACGCCCCTCAGGGAGCGTTGGAGGGGGTTGGGTTCACTGGGAATGCCTCCCGGAGGAGGCGAGTCTGGGAAGCGCCGCCCGGATCTGCTGGTCCTTCTGCGTGAGCCCACGACCCATTCCAGCCGGTGATGTCCCTGGAGGCAGGGACGCGTGCCTGTGGGCCTCTCAGGGACAGCAGGTTTTCCGCAGTCAGAGGGCTCCCCTGGGGAGTCCAGCTGTGTCATTGCTGGGGACGGCCTCCGGTCACTGTGGGCCAAGGGCCACCACTTCTGCCGTCCTCCCTCCCCACCTCCATCCCAACTGTCCTCCGACTCGAAGCTGAGTGCGAGGCCCGTTCTTCCCTGGGGTCTTCGTTTCCCTGCCCTTTGCCCCCACTAGCGGGCCGCCCCTGCTGGGATGACCCGATGGATGTGTGAGAGGCCGGGCCGGGCAGGCCGGGCCCCTCCTCACGGCCGCTCCTGTTCCCGGCAGGTGATCGAGCTGTGTCGCCCGCTGGACTCCCGGCTCGAGCACGTGGACTTTGAGTCTCTCTTCTCCTCGCTCAGCGTCCGCCACCTGCTCGGTGTCTTTGCCTCCCTGCTTCTGGAGAGGAGGGTCATCTTCATCGCGGACAAGCTCAGGTACCCAGCTTGGCTACTTCCGCTAGAGGGTTTGCATACAGGCAGCCTTGCACTGTCCGAAGTCTGGAGGCCAGGTGATTGCCTGGGGTCACTGAGGGTCACTCCACTGAGGTGAGAGTGCGGGCCGGTGGGCACCTGGGGCTGGGGGTCTGGAGCCGCTGGCAGCGCACGGCGGCAGCCCGCACTCTGCCACGCCTGCCCACGGCCGGCATCTCACTCGCCCCGCCATGTGCGGGGTGCGGGGCGGGGAGCGGGGCCGTGCAGAGCTGCCCCGAAGGAGCTGTCAGTCGGTGGGGGACCAAGAAGTGGGCAGTACTGTGTCGTGAGGGCTCGCTAGGGGCGCTGTGCCCTGGGGACTGAGGAGGGGCTCACTCCCAGAGCAGCGCCCCCTCAGGCAAAAGGGGCTGTCTGTACAAGAGCGGGCAGTGAGGGGCCTGCGGAGGGCCGGCCGGGGCATGCAGAAGGGCCACGGGGCCCCGCTAAAGGGCACGTCCTTCCTCTCAGGGTTACGGTCGCACACAATCACACACACACACACACACACACACACACACACACTCTCTCTCACCGCCCAGTAAGATGCCACCCACGCCACAATGGTCACATTCAGTGATGTGCAAGGGTCATGTGACAAATCAAAGATGCAGATAGGATTTGCAGTCATTCGGAACTTCTGAAAAGAATTCCTGGCACTTTCATCGTCACGAAATCCTGAATCAGAGCCTTCTCCAATTTGGAACCGCGGACACAGAGACACGAGTGGCGGCCGCCCCTCCTGGAAGGCCTGCGCCGTGGGGCCCGGCCCGCCAAGGGCCAGCCGCCCAGCCGCCCAGGAGGAGCAGAGGAGGCCCGCCGAGGGCTCCGTCTGGAAAGAAGACATGCCCAGAACCCAGAAATCGAACCGAGGTTCGGAGAGGAACTACGCCTCTCAACTCCGGAAGACAAAAGGGAGGAAGAAGAAAGGAAAGAAGGGGAAGGATGTGTGTGACCGCAGAGCCCCGCCCTCTCCCCCCACTGCCCTCCGGCCCCCCTGATGAGGCTCCCCGCAGGACAGCGGCCACTTGGCCGTTCCCATCCTGCCCCCGCCCTGTTGTTCAGTTAGCTCCTCACTTCCAAAGTCACAGTCATTGTCGGCTCGGGAAGCAGGCTCTGTCTCTCAGCCTGCAGCTGCTGCTCGGAGCTGGGCATCTGCCAAGCTCCCTGGGCCCTGGGGGATTCGGACCAGAGAGTTCTCAAGGTCGGGGCCCTGGAAGCAAAGGAGGAATAATAACCCTTCAGTGGCCGGGGTGGGGTTTCATCAGCACTTGGCTAGCTGCCCCTCCCCGGCAGCCCCCCTCTGTACCCCGAGTCTTCCAGTTGTCGATTCCCAGGCTTGACTCTGGGGAAGGGGCAGGGGATGATCTCGGAAAGGCCTAGGCAAGAAGTGAAGGCCGGGGAGTCACCTCGTGCCCACCGGGGCCCAGATGGGGGCAGACAGTCCCCTGAGGAGCTTGTTAGGAGATGTTGGGCTCCAGGAGGGTCCCGCCTGAGAAAGTGTCTGAGGAGATGGGCACAGCCAGAGAGAAGCCGGCCAGTCGGGGCCCAGGACACCCGCACCCCAGCAGGCGTCCACCCCTGAGAGCAGAGAGCATCTGGGGACAGAGAGGGAGGGAGCCTCGGCAAAGACAGACGCATCCCTGAGGGGCGGCCGAGGGGAGGTGGCAGCGGCACCGAGACACTGGGACGTGCTTAGGACAGAGATGACTTGGCCACCTCCACCTTGTCCCTGGACAGATTTCTGGGTAGACAGGCCGGACGCTGGGGCAGCCCCTCCCACAGAGCTGCTGTGATGAGAGTCCATGGACAGGAAGGGACCCCGCTCGCGAACGGACCTGCCCAGCGCCTCCCCAGGGCTCCGGGCAGCTTTGCGGAGGAGACGGTTGCTTCTCGTCTGACTGGAGGGACCCTGGAGTTTCTCTCCTCATCCCGCCTCGCACAGTGCCTGCCGTTCTGCCCTTAGAGACTTCGTCTTTTCAAACAGCAAACACCCATGAGGGGGCCTAAGATGCAGGCTGCTGTAAGTGGTCCTTCGAGGCACACATTGCCCGCTGGGTGTTTTCTGTTGCAGCAGCTGCCAGATGTGGCACTGAGGGGAGGAGGCGGCTGCAGGGGCGTGAATCATTTGGGGGCCCTCCTTGGGCCCAGAGCCAGGCCCTGGCGCACTAATTATTGTGGGTGTGCGTGTGTGTGGCTAAAATACCTTAACTACAGTTTGGGGCCTTTTCCTAACTTTCAGACTTCTGTGTTCACCTCTGATCGCCCAGGGACAGCCTTCCCAGAGAAGGGAGGGACACCCGATCATCCTCAGCTGTTGGCCCTGGGTCTCCTCGTTAATGAAACAAGGGCCCGTCTGCACCCGGCCCCTCATAGCTCTGACTTGCTAGGGTTCTGGTGTCTCATTGTCCCCAGAGGCACAAGTGTCTCAAGGTTCTCTCTCTTACCCAGTAAATGATCTTTCTATCCAGCACTAGTTCCAAGCAGACTAGGTGGGAAAATAAGTAAGTCCTGGCCCACAGAGCTCGAGGCAGGAAGAGGGGAAAACGCCAGCCCGAGAGCCTGGTGGGAAGCGCAGCAGCACAGCAGCCGGTGCCTCTGCCCTGCTCTCCCGAGGCCGTGACCTGCATCCTTTCAGGCTCTCACAGCTCCATCAGATGCGTTCTATTACTAGGAAACTAAAAAGCACACAGAGGTTAAGCCGCTTTGCTCAAGGAAGTGGTTAGTGCGGGAGCCTGGCTCCAGGGAAAATGAGAGGGATCTGGGGCGGGCGTGAAGGCTGGCCGTGGCCGTCTGTCTGAGAAGCATGCGTAAGGAAGGTCTTTGAGAACATGCCGTTAGGACCCCTTCGTGCTTGGCAGTCAGGCCAGAATCATCTTCCGAAGAAGCAGCTAAGAGGCTGTGCTTGTCCCCCCAGGACCCGCTCTCCCTTCCGGCCAGGGCCCCAGTGAGGCGGATGGGACTGGGTGGCCTGCCAAGTCTCTCCCAGCTCTGAAATTCTCTGACTCCATGGGCCAGAGTGCTCTGGCCTTCTGGAACGACGTTCCTTGGCACCTGCTCTCCCAGTGACCCTGGCCCGAACCTGCTAAGCCCCGGTCCTGGCCCAAGTCTCACCCCCTCAGGCTTCCCAAAGTGTCCCAGGGGGCCACCACCTCGTCTGCCCAGTGCTGAAATGGGGGAATGGGTTATAGAATCCCTTCGGGGCCTCTTGGCTGAAATGCCCTGGGATTTTATGAACGTGCCATGAGGCCAGGTCGGCACTAAAACGAGACATCCCCCCTTTCCCACCCTCACACACACTCATCTGGGTAGCGTGTTCCTGCTGCTGCTGCCTGCCTTAGAGGGGTCCTAATCAGGGGCGCCTCAGAGCTGGTGAGATGCCGAGGACACAAGGGTTCCTTATGCCCCTCTTAACCTCACGTGGGTTCGGGTCAACGCACACCACGTCATGGTTCGCTCTCACGGGCTTCGCAGACACCCGCGGCCTCCCCGGGCCTCTGCCCTCCTAGACCGTGCTAGACTGTACCGCCTCCACCTCCCCTTGCAGCTTTTGCTGTACACTTCTGGGGGCCTCAGCTCAGCCTTCTCTTTTGGGGTCTCTCCGACCCTCAGTTGTGCTCCCCCCTAACAGGCCGAGGGAGCCAGTACGGGAACATCCGGCTCACGTGTAAGACGGGGACTGTGCTATAGCTGTCAGCTGATGGTCAGAGCACGGGAACTCCACCAAGAGCATCGTGCGCGTGAGGGTACCGAGCGAGAAAGCCAGAACCCAGCTTCCTTTCCCCAGCCTGGTCCGCCTGCGGAGGCATCGGTGTCCACCTAGCTCTGGCTGAGTCACAGGACAAGAGCCACAGGGCATTTGGGGTTCTTCGTCCCAGCCGTGACAACCAAGGGCCAGTTGCCTGACCGGGAAATGTCCGCGGAGAAAGTTTCTGCACCAGTTCCAGCCGGTACCCTCACCCTTACCAGCATGGCACGGTCCTCCCCCCGCTGCTCACGCCCCAGGCTCTAGCCCCGCTCAGCTGCCAGCGGAAGGAGACCTCCACCTCCTTCTGGGTCCCGTCCGTAGCCCCGACCTTTTCGATGCCAGCGCAGCGCATGAGAACAGGGCGCACCACAGACTCAGCGAGGGGCGCTGTGACATTCGTTCCAGGGCGGACGTGAGCCGGCTTTAGGCTCATGGTCGCCGCTGCCAGCACCCTCCCCCCACCACACGATTTGTTTACTCATCGTGGCTAGTGAGTCTGCCCACTGCGCGAGGAAATAGCGAGGGGAGTCGTGGCAAATATTGTATGAGTTACAAGAGGGTTTTAAGTTGAGCCAAAAAAATCTACCAAATTTAGAATAACATTTTTGTTCCGTTTCATCTTTAGGGTAGACGTTGAGTGTTTCTTAAGGCTCTGTCAAGCCAATGTCTGACAGATGGAAAAGAAAGAATGTTGTTGTGATGGCTTGTTCTGTCGTCCTAACAACCCAAGTCAAATACTTCCCTATACCCCCCTTCTTCATTTCCTTGATGATAAACATTTTGTTTTTTAGTTTATGAATTTCAGTTCCCAGTGTTTTGGCTAAATCTACAGACCAGGCTGAATAATAAAACCTAATAAAACCAGAGCTGCACATTAACATATGTATACAAAAAGTTTAGATGGAACGAAGTTTTTAATATGCAAGAAATTTATTGTTTTTTAAAGTTAGTGCAATAAGGTCAGAAGCTGAATGACAGACTGCTAGCCAATTATAAGTAAGATTAGGTGGTCAAATCTTGACAAATGCTGAAGTTTGAGCCTTGGTTTTGACACATGTGTAACTAACTACACGAATAAGTTCATATGTAGCTCTGCACCTTCATCCTTTTAGTTCATTTTTAGTCAGTTTCTGTGAGCATAAATGGGGGTCCCACATCCTGCCTTGAATCAGTTTCACCCATCAATGTTTGCCACGAGAAAAAGCTTGGGTTTGTGAGCGCGCCCTCTCTAGGTGGATGAGTTTGCCCAGGGCCCACCCCAAAGCTGCCGTTTCGGTGCTCTGGCGTCCAAAAAACTGTTTTAGAAGTCCTCAGAGTGGCTGATAACATCTTATAGATACATACATTTGATTCAGCAAAGTTCCATGAAAAATGCAGTTTTAGGAACAATGGCATCAGTCTCATTAAACATTCACTACCTGTTTTTGCATACGAACACTAAGAAGGTAACGTTTGGGGCCAGACTGAGGAATAGCATAGCACTCACCATGGTGTCCTGCTCCAGTGCCATCCCTAACCGAATCGTGGGCTGGAACCTCACTCCAGTTCTTCTCCCTGAGTCAGACCCCTCCCTTGCTGTGTGTTGTAGTTTTGGGGGAGGGGGCGAGCTTACTGTGGCAGCTCAGGTCCACTCCCACACTTTTAGTTCTCGGAGTGAGATGTCACCGTTGCTCTTCTGTCCTATCTCTGCCGATGAGCCCTAGAATTACCGTCCAGCGAAAGCCTTGGTTCTTTTCAGTTTCAGCTGTTGGCAGCTCCTGGCTTCTCTGTCTTATAGATTCGTAGCATGTGGACATCAAAGCTGGACGGACATTTGAAATGATCTAATCCACATCCCTTCTTTTACAGAAGAAAAATCTAAGGCACGGCGACGTTCAGGGATTTCTTTACCTGACGCCACACAGTTCTCTGGAGGCCCAGCCTGTGTTCTTTCTAAACTCGGTGACACATTACTTCAGGGTTTGAAAGTACAGTAGCGAAACCATGGCAGCCAGCTCATGGTGACATGGTGACACCCACCTCTCAGGGCGTCTCGCCAGCACCTTTCGCCCCTGTTCCTGGGAGCCACGCACTGATAGGAGGGACGCTTTGCTCGGGATACTGAAGGGGTGATGGGCTCATCCTTCCGATTCCCAGGGTGTCTGTCCAACTCCGGAAGCTCATTGTTGACTTTTCTGGTAGCACCTTAGAGGATGCTGTATGCACAAGTCTCACTAGTTCCTAGGTGAGTTGGAAGGCTGCTGAGCACAGTAACCCCACACATGGCGGGGAGGCTGAGTCACACCACAACCGAAGTGTATTCTCCAGGAGAACGTTAGCACTCATGGGTGCATCCTGACGTCTCCATTCAGCCCTCAGGAACCACCGCCAAAGAGCAAAGCATTCTGGGCCCGGCCCTTCTCACCTATGCCCAGCGTTCTGCCCTGTGGCCCAGCCGAACTCCCACTGGGGCATCTCCCCTGTCCCCGCTTTACAAGCCGATCACTGCTCCTGTGCTGGCGCTCCCCTGCTCCGCCCCCGATGTAACGCCTGGAAGGCGAGCCAGCTGCCAGGCTCTCCCCCTGGGACTTCCCTCAGCAACACCACCTCTCCCCACACCACCCGCAGGCGTTCAGTCAGGCTGTGCGGTGGGCGCACCTGAAGGCTCTTCCCGAGTATTCCAGAACCAGAGACTACTCCCTGCTCTTCCCTGAGAGGCCACTGACCCATCCGCCGTGAGGCTCCGCTAGCCTGCGCAAGTCAGCGCATCCAGAGCCACGAGCACTTGCAGCCGAGATTGTGAAAAACACTTCAGCCACACTCGAGTTAATCCCTTCGCTCCTCTACTACCGATGTTTGGGAAAGAGCAGCCACTAACTGATTTTTTTTGCAGAATTTGACCTCTCCTTCTAGTGTTACGAGAGGCAGTTTTTAAAGATGTTCATGTGTGCGAGAGAGCAGGAGGAGTGAGCCGCTAACAGTGCTCACCTGTCACGCCGTTTCACACGTGCCAGACAACCAGGCGCCAATGACGACCGGGCAGGGACACGTTCGGACCCAGCTGCAGCAGTGCAGCAAGAGCCTGACTCTTTAAAAAACAAGCAAACAAGCAGAAACCGCTTGTTAGGAAAAATAGCCAGCAGTGGCAGCACCTCCGTACGTGGCCAGCAGGTTACCCAGGTCCGAGGACGATGCGCTGTCACCATGTGTCCCCATCACAATCGAATGTGGCGGTCCCTGAGTGCACGGCGTTCCAGTTTTAACTGAACGACTTCTAGCTTTCCTTCCGTAACGCGTGTTCACCCGCCTGTGTCCCTGGCTTCGTTTACCATTTTTTAAAAGACTCGTTCCAACTGCCTTCCTCATCCAATTGGTCCCCAGTCACTGCAGCTGACCTGGGGCCCCCTGGCTTTGGGGGAGGCAGCATAGGGCTTCAGTAGGAGAGGCAGGGAGGAGGGCAACCAATTACTTTCTCTAGATGAGGTCAAAAATGCAAAGGGGAGGCTTTTTGCATTGGGAAAAAACTTAATAGATAGTTTTTCTCAACAAAGGCTTCTCTCACTGTGCCTCTTCATGGCTCCTTTTCTGTCCCTGCATCTCTGTTACCTGTTCAGTCTGCAGGCCTCCGCTCGGAGACCTGGCCCCCCTGAATGCCGAGGTGACGTGTACCTCTTTTGGCCTCGGGTTCCTGAGCTATAAAATTCAAAAGGAGATGAAACCTAGCTCTGAGGTTGCTTCGGAGTCTGAAATCCTGTGATTCTATACCTCGCCTGGTCAAAAGTCTTAAACACGCTCGGAAACGTAAAAGACTCTGAACACAGGCACTGCATTTTCATTCTTTCTGGGCATTGACTACGTTAGGAGTTTCATAGGCTGGCGATGTGCAGCACGGGGTACAGCGTCTACTGCCTGGACCGCCACATGATCCACTTCCTTCTGCAAGGAAACATTTAGGAACTTATAACACGTGTGCTGTAGAAAGAGATGGCTTTCACACAAAAGGCTCCACTCAGAGAATTCCTTCTTAAGGTGTCTTTTAAGGGACTCCCTGTAGTCACTTGGAAATGGAAGCCAACATCCCGGTTAGACAGACAGGTGAGACATATAACGTAGCAAAATTCCCCTCAACCATCGCTCTCCCGCCCCTCAGTTCACTGGTCCAAATCATTGGTTTCAAACCCTTTTTACCGCAGTCCACAATGAGAAGTACATTTACATTCAGACCCAAGACCTCTACACAGATTGTTGTTTACAATGGGAAAAAGTGCAACTTTTATTTTCTATTCTATTCGCTTGTTTTTAATGCTAATTACAACCCCATAAAATTTTTCAGGACCCTCGAAAATGAGTTGCAAACTAGTCTGAAAAACCTGCTTTAGTCACAACTATCCTTGATATTTTAACCTCCTTGTAGCTTTCTGAGTCGGGTCACAAGTTTACGTGAGGGTCAGCGCTGCTTCTGGCGCACACCGCGATTACTCTTAAATCAAAAACTTTAGAACAAGTATGCTACACATTCAGTGATCTATAGATCAAAGAATTAACCCACAAATTCTAAGCGATTCAGTGAAAGCGTTAACACTCCTGAGTAACTGGGAAGAAGGTGCTGCCTTAGGAAAAAGTTTCTCTGCTTTAGGAGAAGATCCTTTGAGAGACAGAACTCACTTCACCCCACGCTGGTGGCTGAATTATTGATAGAGCTCTCCTTAGTATAAGGCTTAGTTAAATGTTCCTGGCTCACTCTCACTCAGCTAACAAAGAAGCTAGTTCAGCGAGAGGAACAAAATCTTGGGGTAGCATCTTTGTCCTCTTGGGGCTTATCGTTTGAAAGAAAAGACAAGGGCTAACTACCGATGAAACGTGGATGCTGTGCTGCTAAGCAGTGTTTCCTGACGCCGGTGACTACTAAGAGAATGATCATTTGCAAAGACGGGGGACAGGAAGTTAGGAGATTCACGCTGACACACAAACAAGATTCAACCTTACCCTTATTAGGTTTGGGGCCCCAAATGCAGACGGGATGGAAAGGAGGACTAAGGTATGTTATAAGGATGTTTCGGGGGTGCTAGATTCACAGGAACTCGCTTGGAAGCTAAGTGAATTTTTTTTTTCAGTAAAATATATATAACATAAAATTGACCATTTTAATCATGTTTTAGCATAGAATTCAGTGGCATTAAGTACATTCAGAGTGTTTCAACCATCAGTACTATCCATTTCTAGAGCCTTTTCATCATCTAGACTGAAACTTGGTACCCATTAAGCAGCAGCCCCCCATTCTCCCTTCCCCCAGCCCCCAGTAACTCCAATTCTACTTCGTCTCCATGGAAATGCCTATTCTAAGTCCTCGGGTGAGTGGATAGTACAATATATGTCTTTTTTTGTCTGGTTTATTTCACTTGCTGGCCAATACCTTCTAATCCCCTTTTTTCTCCTTAAATAAGCCAGCACTAAGTAATTTTTGTTTTTTAATGGGCTCAGGAAAATGTTATGCCTATGAGATTATAGGTGCCCGACATCATAGGGACCCAGGAAAGGAGCATTCATCTGTCGAGAACTCAGCTTCCTCACAACTTTACCTAAGCAAAACAACATTCAAAAGGTGTCTTAAGAGGTGAAATGCTGGTTACAGGGCCCACACCCTGCAGAGGAAGCAGTAGCTCACCAGAGAAGCCACCGGACCCTCACAGGACGCAGTACCTCACGGCAGAAGCTACCAGACCCTCACCAGACCCTGTTTTATGCTGATACTGCACATCCTTCTAACAAGTTTCCCACAACATTTTCGAAGCAGCGTGTTTACATGACAGGGAACGGCTCTAAGCCAGCAGGCTCACTAGCAATACGGAATGCTCACAGGGAAGGAGGAAAAGTCGGCTGTCACTCGAAGGCCGTCACCACTACCTTTCCTCACGGCACAGCTGATATTCCAACCAGTAACCCCGAATCATCCAGCCGTTCGCTCAGCAAACCGAGCGTGAAGGCAGGCACCCTGCAAAGCATTGTGGGGAGTGATTAGCAAGGCCCAGTGCTTGCCAACAAAAGGCTGCGTAATGACCATTATTCTTTCAGAGACTCCCAGTATTTCTCCACCGTTGGTATTTCTTTACGTTTTGAATTCTGGGTAAGGGGTGACTGTACACGAGTTTCACTTTTACAAAACAGCCACTTGGGGCCGACTGCTGCCATGTGAATGCCAAGAGAGTGATCCTGCTGTCCCCGATTGCACCTTGGTGCTCGGGCTTGATTGGGAGGACGTATGGAAGAGAACGAAGGAAAAGGGAGCGTTAGAATAAAAAGCCTCTTCAGTGAGACAGTGAGCATCCTTGAGGCTTTAGTCGGTATGCTTTGGTTTTGAAGGGGATGTGGGACGTGGGGAGAAAATGAACGATTTCATCCAACTTTATGAGAACGTAGCTCACGTGTGAAGGCCCACTTGTAAGAATTAGCTAGGGCCTTAAATTTGTCCCTCTCCCCACGTCTCAAAACCTCACAGAGGCTGCGTGTGCCTGTCAGGACCGGGTTCCGTGACACACCTAATATGCACCTGACACCTTTTCTGATCAACGTGCCTTCGGGGGCCGGAGAGCAACGCCTCTCTCCAGCCGCCTCCGTGGAGGCCGCGCACCCCGTGAGCCTGGGCAGGCCCCCGTCTCCACACCCCGCCTGACTCTGCCCGCTTTTCTCCTTCTCTCCCTGGCTGCAGCACGCTGTCCAAGTGCTGCCACGCGATGGTGGCGGTCATCTACCCCTTCACCTGGCAGCACACCTACATCCCCGTGCTGCCCCCGGCTATGATCGACATCGTGTGCTCGCCGACCCCCTTCCTCATCGGGCTGCTCACCAGCTCCCTGCCGCTGCTCAGGGAGCTGCCACTGGAAGAGGTGAGCTCCTGGGATGTCCCGTCCCCTTCCCAGTGGGGCACAGGGCAGAGGGGACGTGCTGGCTAAGGCCGTGTGACGAGCCGTGTCAGCTTTGTCTATGAGCTAGCCACCCCTCCAGTCTGTCTAAGTAGCTCCTCGGTGACAGCAAACTCTCTGTTTTCCCTCTAAATAAACCTACTGGCATGAATACCCACTGAGAAGGGCAGCAATCAGCAACTTAACGGGTGTTAAAACACTTTATCCATAAGCAGCCCATCCATCCTATCCTTCTTTCTCTCCCGCCCCCCAAGTTAGGGCAGAAAGCACACGGAAGCTATGATAATTTGTATTTAGACTAATCAATTTGACAAAGACTGAGCTCCTATAATAGGTTCGTTTTCATATCCATTAAAAAGACAACCACCAAAATGTTTTTAATGATCAAGTTCCAGGTTTTCGGGTTTACATCCAAGTGGGAAAGTCCTCCGTGGCATGTCTGTGGTTATTTAGTCCTAGCTCCTTCCTCTAAATAATCTCCGTCCCCATGCACTGAGAACGTCCAGTCGTCAGAGAGGGAACCTTAGGGGACTGACTGGTGCCGCTCACTCCTGAACCACTGGGGGAAACACCTGGCCCTGAAATTCAACCCGGGCCCGCAGTGTGGCTTCTTAATTGCCCAGGTAGTACTAAATCTCCGTAAATAATAACCAGCGACTCAGGTCTTCGAGAGTGGGTTTGTGAACTGCAAGGAGTTTGTCTGGTACCTTGTGACCCCTAAAATGGCTCACTTTGGTCCCAGAGGGAAGGAGAGAATGAAGGAGAAAGGGCCCTCAGTTCCTGGGCAGGGTCTCTGGGATGCATAGAGCCCACGTTCCCAGCTCTTGGTAGAAACATGGTGTCCTTCCAGGTCCCCTGCTCTTCCTCCGTCATAGCCAGTGGCCAACGCTGAGGCCTGAGTGCGGTTCTCGCTCCCAGGGGCCTTTGCGCAAAGGCCTGGCCCTTGCATTGCCCTGCTAGTGATCACCTCCCTCGCCTCACCCTGGTTCTGGCCAGGTGAGGCTTTTAGCCCCGCTCTGGGGTGGGGGTGGGGGTGCTTTATCCCGAAAGCCTTGGCTGATGAAAGCTTGATTGATTTACTCTGCGGTTGGGTCCACTCGTCGGGGTTTCTCCCCTCCCGTCCCGTTAAGAGAAACAAGGTCCAGTGGGTGTCTGGGAGGAAGGAGGGCAAGCCCCTGGGTGGGGAGTGGCAGAGGCAAATGCAATAGGAACTAGTGAGAACCTCCAGCCTCCTCACCCAACTCAGTAACCCCTGCTCTGGAAAAACAGCCGAGAGGCTCCGCCTTAGCCTGGCTGGGAACAGGGCAGGGAGTCCAGCCTGCGTTTTCGGTGTTGAAAGCGAGCAATTCAGGAAAGCCCTTGCCCCCCATCTGCCCTCTTCATCATTTGTGGCTACAGTGGCAATATCAGGAAACCACGAAAGGCCCACTGCACCCCCACCCAGCTGCCTCTCCGGGTGCCAAGAAGAAGAAGGCTAAGAGCCCATCACTACATCCCGGAAGCCCTAACGACAGTAATAGTGCCTTTTCCTCGTCCCGCAGGTCCTTGTGGTCGACCTTGTCAACAACCGTTCCTCAGGCAGGTGAGTGAGAAGGCCGGCGTCAGGGCTTCGACCAGCCGCTCTCTCCGTTCCCGCCTCTGGTGTCTGGGGTTCCGGCTTCCGGCCTCAGAAAGGCTCCTTGGTGGGCCTGGGATTGCAAACAGACTGGCAGGAGCATGGTCCCCGGCCAGGGCTGGACCAAGGATAAGACAGAAGGCCGGGCCAAACAGGGGGCCTGGCAGGGGGCCGATCCCCACACATTGTGTCACACATGGTTTTCTAGCCATTCGGATCTTTGTGTAGGTTGTAACCATAGACGCTTGTCTTTTTCAACATGCTGTTAGAGACTATTTTGATAACAGAGTTGATGATCTAATTAAGTGGAAAACCAGGGTGCGAAATTTGTGTGCATTATTTGCTGACTTCGTTTTTTTTTTAAATGAGAGGAAAAGAGAAAGAAAAATATTGATATGTGCGCCTCTAAAAAAAGATCGAAAGGAAAACTCATGGAAACATGCCGTTTGTCTTGGGGTGGGAGACTGAAAGGGAGACAGGTCATGAGTGCTCTTAAATGTTCTAATGCTGTCATACATATTCTGTAACGATCATAAACTACTTTCATTACTGGAGAAAATAAGACACAACCATTTCCTTATGATCCTCTGCCAGAGAGGTCTAATTCCTATCAGGTCTTGTAAAAAATCATTACAGAAAGGCGTTTCGGGCATTCCTCTGGATCGCTTTGACCAATATCTCCCCATTTCTAAAATGAGTTTGACTTTTTTAGATTCCAAATATAAATGAGAACATCTAGTATTTGTCTTTAACCAATTTTTCTTAGCATAACGCCCTCCAGGGTCATCCATGTTGTCACAAAAGGCAGGTTTTCCCTCTTTTTATGGCTAAGTAATATTCCAGTGTGTGCGCACATATCACAATCATATTTTCTTATCTATTCATCATCGATGGACATTTGAGTTGTTTCCATATCTTGGCTATTGTACATAATGTTGCAGTGAACATTGGGTTGCAGATATCTCTTCAAGATAGTGATTTATTTCCTTCGGATAAATACCCAGAAGTGGGATTGCTGGATCATATGGTGACTCTGTTTTTAATTTTTTGAGGAACCTCCACATCGTTTTTCTTACTGGCTGTACCAGTTTACATTCCCACCAAGAGTACACCTCACCAACGCTTGTTATCTCTTGTCTGTTTGAGAATAGCCATTCTGACAGGTGTGAAGTGATGTATCATCGTGATTTGATTTGCTTTTCTCTGATGATTAGTGATATTGGACATCTTTCCATGTATCTGTTGGCCACTTGGATATCTTCTTTGGAGAAATGTCTATTCAAGACCTTTTTGCAGTTTTTAATCAGATTGTTTGTTGTTGTTTTGCTGTTGAATTCTATGAGTTCCCTATACATTTTGGCTCTTAACCTGCAAATATTCTCCCCCATTCCGTAGGCTGCCGTTTCATTTTGCTGATTGTGCAGAAGCGTTTCAGTTTGACGTAGTGCCACCTGTTTATTGTTGCTTCTGATGCTTGAACTTCTGGCATCATGTCCAAAAAAATCATCGCCAGACCAATGCCAAGGAGCTTTTTCCCTGGGCTTTCTTCCAGTAGTCTTATAGCTTCTGGTCCTACATTTATGTTTTTATTTCTATTTCAAGTTAATTTATGTGAGTAGCATAAGGTAAGGATCCAATTTCATTCCTTTACATGTGAGTGCCCAGTTTTCCCAAGACCATTTGTTACAAAGACTATGCTTTCTCAATTGAGGATTCTTGTCTCCCTTGTAAACTGTTAGTTGACTGGATATGTGTGGATTTATTTCTGGACTGTTTATTCGTTTCATTGGTTTGTGTGTCTGTTTTTATGCCAGTGCCATACTGTTGTTTTTGTTTGTTTTTTTTGGTTTTTTGTTTGTTTTTTTTTTAGGCAAGGCAATCCTTGGTTGACCTCACAGATTGCAGGGACCTGGTCAGCTTACGATACCTTATTTTTTTTATTTTTTTATGCCTACAGCGCCCGGTCTTCCTAAGTAGTCTCCCATTCAAGGACTAACCAGGCCCGACCCTGCTTAGCTTCTGAGATAAGACAGGATCAGGCTTGTTCGGGGTGGCATGGATATAGACAGACAGTACCATACTGTTTTGACAACAATAGTTTTATAATTAAGTTTGGAATCAGGAATTGTGATGCTTCCAACTTTGTTCTTCTTTCTGAAGACTGCTCTGCCTATTTGGGTCTTTCATACTTCTGTATGGATTTTAGGATTTTTTCTTTATTTCTGTGAAAAATGTCATTGGAGTTTTGATAAGGTTGCTTTGAATCCGTGGCTCTCTTTGGGTAATGTGGACATTTTAACAATAATAATTCTTCCAATCAATGAACATATTGCATCTTTAAAGTTATTTGTGTCTTTAATTTCTTCCATCAATTATTTATATATATATATCTTATATTTTGCATTTAATCGTCATAATGAGGTATAGATCTTGATTAGTAGCACATTTTACAAATGGGGAGACTGAGGCTCACACACCTGATAAAAATGTGTAATTCAAACCTCAGACCTCTGACTCTAAGTCATGTTTCTTCCACTAAACTGAGGACGCGCCAGGCCCTCCCTGCCGTGTGGTGCCTGCTCCCGGCCGGAAGCCCCAGGGCGGCTGCCCACCTGTTTTTGCTGTTTTTCAGATGGACGACGAGGACTCCATTCTGCCCCGGAAGCTTCAGGTGGCCCTGGAACACATTCTGGAACACAGGAATGACCTGGCCGGTGACCAGGATGAAGGGCCCCCCGACTGCAAGCATGGTAATGCCCGGCCGCCTCCCAGACTGCATCTCCCTCTTCCGTTATGAGGGTCGGGGACAAGCGGACAGTGCCAGCCACTCTCCGTGGCTTTGGGTTAAGCAGGAAAATGGGCAAGACAGGTGTGCTGTGCAAGGAGAGAAACTGGGTGCTCAGCCCGTTTACCTGGGTCCCATTCTGACAGTGAACTGTGGGGAAAGTTTCCCCCAACCCGTTTTGGCCCTAAAATATCTGGGGGAAAGAAATGGTTGAATAACTTTGGGTAACCTTTTAGTGGGTCATTTCAGTCTGCCGTGGAGAGAGCTAGCGGTCACTCGGGTCACTGGTTGGCCAGCCTCGGCCGCTGCCCTCACCCGCTGGCCCCCTCCCCCACGTTGCTCAGGCCCTGAGTCCAGCCCCCTGAACGAGGTGGTGTCCGAGGCCTTCGTCCGCTTCTTGTGGAGACCGTGGGCCACTACCCTGTTCCTGGCGGGCGAGCGTGAGGAGCGGACCCTGCAGCGCGAGGCCTTCCGCAAAGCCGTCTCCTCCAAGAGCCTCCGCCGCTTCCTGGAGGTCTTCATGGAGACCCAGATGTTCCGGGGCTTCGCCCAGGAGCGGGAGCTACGCCGGCAGGACGCCAGAGGTGCGGGTCCCTGCCTGGGGGCGGGGACACCTGGACGGGCCCAGCCGCAGCGGCTGCCGAGCCCATGCACAGTCCCGGGGTCCAGGCGGAGGCCAGCGGCTCTGCAGCCTCCTGTGAAAATGTTTGTTCCTGTCCCTCGGAGCTGCTGAAAACTGCCTGGATACTGTCCCTCCAGGCCGTCTCTGTCCCCTCCACTAGCCCGGTCCCGTGGCACGGTCTCCTGTGCCATTCTTTCCTACTTGATGACACGTTCATGGACGCCCTTTCCTTCCTCTCTCTCGGCCTCCCTGGTCTTTTCCTCTGGCCCCTCTCATCCCTCTGCCCTCCCTCCTTTCCTGCCCCTCTGCTGACGCCCAGCCGGGCTGCACAGGGGAGGCGGGACAGTGGCTCTCTGGAACCCGGGAGATTGCGGGTCATCGTTGCCCTGCCTCACTCGCAGAGTTCCTTTCTCTCCTACCGTCCCTGTCCCTGTCTCTGTCTGCTGGGTTCCATCACACTGCTAGGGATGGAAGAGGGGGCGGTGCGAGAAAGAGGGTGAAGTCATTCCTGTCCCTTCCTTACATCATCTTAAGCCCTTTGAGAATCTAAAAACTGGAAATGTTGGTAGAGGCTAGACCCGAGAGGAGGAGAGACGTTGACTGCAGGGAGTGGCCCCAGGGGAACAGCTGTCCTCTGGTGCTGTGATCACAGAGACTAAGTTAGGGCACCAAACCATCCCCAGAGCTCCTCGCAGAGTAAAGGCAGAGGCTGCCCGTGCGTCAGGCGCTTCTGATGAGTGGCATTTGGAGACACGAGAGGAAAATCGATCGGAGGGTGTGAGTCACACGCCTGATGAAAGGATCCTTCTACATAAAAGACCTGCTGAGTACACACACATATCTGTCTACGGATCACAGTTTCATAGAGAGGTCGAGACATGAAAGCTTAAAAGTAGCAGGAAAGGAGCCCTCTGTCCACTTCCAGGTCAGTGAGAAATGAAAACAGGGCCCGAGGCTCAGGCCCCCAGGGCTGAGCGCTCCGGGCACCTCGGAGGCCCCGCCTTCCCGAGCTCACAGGTGCCACATTCCCAGGGAGCTACACCCGGGACCAGGGACCCGGTCACAGGAGAATGCGAGGAAAAGGACGACTCCAGCAGCTCCCGAGAGCCGGGACTGTCTGCCCCGTCCTTGCAACCGCACGCGAGGAAGATGTTTGCTAAATAGAAACAGGATTTCACGGAGGAGCTGGCTTGACAGCCTTCCAAAGACAGTTATTACACAAGGCTGGGCAAGTATAAGGGTGATAAAAACTCTTATACACCTCCTGACTTCGAGCACGTTTATGGGAGCAGCTGGCCTCAGCAGTGAGACTCTCTGTTCTATGCGGTAAGGAAACGGTTGCGTTTAAAAGTGCCTAGAGGAAGAACTAACACGGCTGGGACTCCTCTTGTCCACAGGTCTGTTTGAGGTCCGAGCCCAGGAGTACCTGGAAACCCTCCCCAGTGGAGAGCACAGCGGTGTCAACAGGTTCCTGAAGGGACTAGGTAAGGCTCAGGGGCCGCGGGCCTCATCCCCAGCTCCTCCCGCGGGGGCCTGGTCCCCCACCACGCAGAGCTCTCGGCATTTTAATCTTCTGTTCTAATCTGACCCCAAAGTATGAACAAAGGACACGAATGGCCCCCGCCCAGCTTTCCTGGGCCGCTGGGCCGTGTTTCCGCCTCCTTCACCGTCATCTGCCACACTCCTAAGTGTCCTGGGGAATCGGGCTTAGGAAGCGTGGTGAAGGCTGTCTGGCAGGGGAGACCGGGACCAGCCTCTGAACGTAAGAATGAGAAGGACCACGGTTTAATCAGTAAAAAGGAAAAAGGAGGATGAGGAAGAAGAAGTCTGAAATGAGGAACGAGGACGAGGCCCCGCCGGGGAGGGACCGCACAGGGCCTGCGGGGGCTGCCTGTCCCTCACGCAGGTCAGACAGGTGGCCGCGTGGGACGGGGCCGCCTGCTCACCTGCTGGGAGTTTTCTCCTCACGTGGCTCCTCAGGGGCACATAACACACAGCCCTTCCTGGTCACCTTTTCAGAAGCAGTGTCTACAGCGCTGACATTGCTCCGTTTAAAACTCCCCGAGTCGGAGGAGGGTCCCTTTCCACTGGGGACGCGCACGAGGCCAGGAGGGCACAGGGCCGAGGCTCTGGGGAGGCGTGGGAGGCCGCAGCTGCCCGCACGGCGAGGAGGGGGTGAGAAGGGCAGGATTTCACCCACCCCCCTTTGTCTGCCTGCTGAAATGGTCTCACTTTCTTTTTCCAGGCAATAAAATGAAGTTTCTCCACAAGAAATAACCCTCAGCCCAACCCCAAAGGCAAACTTCCGCCCTGTTTGGAAAACAGTCCTGGTGACGATTTGGGAAACACTGGGTCCTCGGGTGTCGCAGGTGCTGGCAGAGGCCAGGATGGTTTCCGGCTGCCACTGGGTTGTCCCCCCGTCCCCAGATCGCCCGAACCGTGCCACTGCTTCAGGACAGCACTGGACAGGGCCCCTGAGACCAGGCGCGTCGCCGACATTCAGATGGATGGTTTTGATTGTTTTTGGACTTTCTGGTTTTTTTTAATCTTAGATATTAAAAAAAAAAAGAAAAGAAAAGAAAAGAAAGGTGTTTGGGTTTTCTTTTTATGATGCCAGGGCTAAGAAAACTCTGCCCTGCCCTACGTCATCTCCCTGGCCCATCCTGCCTTGCCACTCGGGAGGAGAGGACGAGCCGGAAGGAGCAACGACCCGGGGCAAATGCCTGCGTTTGGGGAGGAGGGCCGTGGCGACACCTGCAGACCCTCAGGGCCCAAGTCCTCTGGGGAAAGACGGCCGAGGAGTCGGAGGAGTCGGAGGAGTCGGAGCTGGGCTCCAGGGATTCGGCTTCCAGCGTGAGGTGCTTCCGGAGTGGCCAGTGATGCCACCTGGTGGCCGAGGCCGCTGCCGTGGCACCGCCGAGTCCTCTCCCGAGGGGACCTGACTTCTCAATGGCCTCTTTTCCCTCAGAAGCCCTCGGAACGTCCACGGTAAGCCATCCGTGACTTTTGAGGTGCACACACGAAGAAGAAATCGTAAGATCTGTTAGCGGAATGTCCGTAGGGTCCTGAAGTTTATGATCACAACGTGTCACCTTAAAACACATGAGCCGTGGCTTTGACCCCTTTCCTGTTTGTACCTAGGAAATCTTCCTGTCTCACTGTCAGGGCCCAGATCCACACAAATGAAACGGCACATGGAAGATCGGAGGGACTTTTGTTATTGGCGTTAACGAAAGGGAGCATCGGCGGGGCAGCTTCACGGGACTCTGCAGCTGGCCGCCTCTGGACCCGGAGTCTGCAGTTGGCTGCCTACGGACCCAGAGCAGGGAGGTGCGGGGGAAGGCTGTGTTCTGAGCATTCGCCCGCAAGGGACCGGCAGGGAGGCAGGAGAGCTGTGGGCAGCACAGGCCAGTCCCCAGAACAGCCCTCAGGGCCACCGCACATGCACCAGCGCGTCCCCTCTGGATGGCACCAGCAACCACGACGCAGACACACGACGGGGATGTGCTTGGGCCACGGCCAAGGCCCAGGGGCCCATGCTGCCCAGCAGAGGTTCTTAGCCATGGGGAGTTGGGAGCCAGGGGTCATCTGAGGAAGAGAAAAAGGAGGAGGTCGACCTGTCATTCGCATTAAGAGTTCTTACCTGGAGTCGTGGGCCACCTTTCCCCGGACTGTATCCAAGATTTGGCATGTCCATCCATCTTTCAGGGAAGAGAATCCACAGTTTACATCAGGTTCTCAGTTCCAAGGGCCCCATAACTGGTAGGAACCAGGCTGTGCATAACAATCAGCCCGGGTTGGTGTGGTTGGGGATTGAGGGAAAGACCGAGCGAGAATCTCCACAGGCAGGGGCTCGGGGACTTCTACCTAACGAGCTCCTCAGATTAGTTAACTTTATTAATACCAATATTCTGTCCAGAGATGCTCACTTCTAATATTTTGGAATATACGTTCTTTTCTAACTTATTTCATATTATATTGTTTACTTAACATCTCCAAGTGAATAAATACATGTCTTTATCAATATGTCTAATGCTTGTCTAATATTCTATTTTATAGATATACTAAAAAGTTCTTTTACCAATCCTCTACTCTTTGAGCAGGATATTTTCAGTTTTTAATATAAAGAGCATTGAGAAAAACATCTTTGCACGAGCATCTACGTACATTTGCCCGATTTTCATTTTCATTTTTGCTCGGAGTAAAACATACATACAGAAAAGTGCCCGGATCGTGCGTATACAGACTGACGAACGTCCACAGACGACGATGTCCAAGTGACCAGCACCCGAGTGAGAAGCCGATCATTATTGGACCCCGGACGCCAGCCCCTCCAGCCACCTTCCCAGCATTCGTCCCTCCCATCTACTTGGGCAGATGTTTAAATCAACTACCAAATTGTCTACAACTTGCCAAGTAGTAAACAGGCTGGGGAGGGTCAAAGGCAAGAGAAAAAAGTAGAGTCCTGGTCCCTGCTGATGGCCTGGGGCAGGTTCTGGGTGGACAGCGCCGTTCGGGCTGAGAGAGTGTGGCTGCTAAGCATGGGTGTGCTCGACCAGGTCTCCGCCGCTCGGCCTTTCTATCTTAGCTCACAGCAACTGTCTGTCCAAGGACCACGTCCTCTGATTCCAATCAAAGCACACATTTTCCATGAGGAATGTGAACGTGTTTAGAAGCATTCATCACTGTGTTTCAGGGCGAAGCACGTGGTCATGAAAACTAGTTGGAGCAGGATTGTTTGGTGATTTCAGCGCCGTGGACGACTGGGATGCTGGCGGGCGAGGGAAGGGGAAATGTGAGCAGGTGCATCTGAGGGAGGAGGCAGCCCTCACCCCTGCTGGGAAGAGGAAACCGAATTCTTAGAAATCATCACAAAGGCCTCGTACCACTCAGACTAAGAATAATGATATCAGCCTCCATTTCCTGGCCATTGCTTTTTGCCCGTCGCTGTGTTGAGTTCATCACGTGTGTTCTCTGATCGCTGGAACGTAAGCCTGACGGGGACGGCGTCCATCACGTCCACTGCGGAATTCCCAGAGCCTAAAGCCAGCGCCCGCGCAGAGCGGGCCCTTCCTGGAACGTGGCTGAGCGAAGCAACAGTTCCCACAAGAGTGCTGCTATCTCTGTCACAGGCAGCGGGCTCCTGAGAGATGGATGCAGGCCCCACTAAGCCAAAGGAACGCCTTGTCGAGGGAAGCCGACCTGTCTACTGACGTGACAGCCATGCCCAGCATCTCAGTCACTTTGTGTCATCACCAGGCCCCTCCCCAGAGACCACACTAATCCTCAGAAGGTTGCTTGGTGAGTATGAAGTCGGAGCAAAGGGCACCAGAGAGTCTGGAGCCACCGGGAGGGGTGGGCAGCCGGACAGACCTCCCTGTCTCACGGAGACCCTGCTGACCCCTTGATCCCTGGCACCCCCCCCCACTGCTGCCCCACTTATTATCATTATTATTTTTTTCCTTTTAACTTATTGGGTTGAAATTCACCTAACATAAAAGTCACTTTTAAGTGACCAATTCAGAGGCGGGGAGTGCATTCGCTACGGTGTGCAAGCTCCAGAAACATTTCCATTGCCCACAGGAGATCCGGTGCCCATCCTGCAGTGACGCCCACCCTCCCCCCGCCCCGGGCCACTACCAGTCTGTCCGCTCTGCCTGTGATAATATCCCTGTTTGAGGCGCTTCATGTAAATGGAGCCACAATATTTTTTGCGTGGTCTCGTTCACTTAGCATGGTGTTTTCAGGGTTCATCCACTTTGTAGTGTGTATCAATACTTCCTTCCTTCTTATGCTGATATTCTATTGCATGAATATGTGATATTTTGTTTATCCATTCATCCAGTAGTGGACATTCAGTTTGTGCATATTTATTTGAATACCTGTTTTCAATTTCTTTGGTACACACACACACACACACACACACACATACAACCACACTACGTGTGTGTATATATATATGAATGTGTGTGTGTGGAATTCTGGATCATGTCGTAACTTCTACATTTAACATTTTGAGGAATCATTAAGCTTTTCCACAGTGGCTGTCCCATTTTACGTCCCACTCACAATACAGGAGGGGCACCTCCCTTTCTTAGCCTTATCCGTCACCTCCCAGCCATACCTCTCAGAGAGGACCCCCTGTCTCTTGAGTGGTTGAGACCACCCACATCAGATTCCCCTGGGACACTAGTTTAAAAAGCAGTTTCCTGGGATCCACCTTGACCTCTCGGGGGCTAAGGCTCCAGAGCCTTCGTTGGCTGGAAGTTCCCCGAATGTCTCCAAACATTTACAGGACTCTGTCTCAGGCGACTGATCTCCTTCCTCCCTTAGATGCAAATTCTCCCCTCAGTTCATTGACAGAGTAATCTTAGGGCCAATTTCCAAACTCTTGGAAATAAGATTTTGTGCGTATGTCTTGAGTTTACCTGTGAGCTTCTAAATGCCTTGAAGAATGAAAACATGCACGAATCGATGAAATAAATGGGTGTCAGCTTGCAAGGGGCCGCAGCCGGGCCACACTCGTTTGAGCGGATCAAATCTGGTCATTCAGACCGTTGGCTTTAAAAGGTTCCATTACTCTCCTTGGGACCTTGCATAGGCTGGCAAGCAAACCCAGGGCAGTACAGGTTAGGCTCCCAAAATCCTGAGGGGGGATTGCTGTGGAGGGGAGCTCAGGAGGGCCAGGCTGGTGGGCTCAGCTCACTGTCAGGGGAGGTGGTGGGAGCTGAGTTCAGAGCCTTTCGGGGTGGAAGGGGTTAAAACGGGCAGAGGAGGAAGGAGAGATTCTGGCCTGAGCAAAGGTTAGTAAGAAAAGCAAAAGGCAGATGAGATGGGGCCATTTAACTGCTGGCACCTGTCAAGGCCAATTAACTTCACTCTGTGGCTTGTCCAGCGACCACACCTCGCCCTCACCCAACTCTTGGGTGGGGTTTGGCTGCCAACCTCTAACTTCTTTCAGGCTGCCATCACGGAAGCCTGGGGCCAGCTTCCCTGCACCAGGCCAGAGAGCAAAGTCTCACCTTTGATCAGCCCTGGGCTTCTTACCTGCTCCTCTTACTTTCTCCTCTGCCTACAGCCATCACCCTCCCACCTCAGCCATAATCCTAAGAACACACAGTTAAATCCTGCAACCAAACTTCACAACAGTCTTCCTTCCTACAATGGCGCTAATTGCCTTACCTACTTGGTGGAATGTGGGCCGAGTTGTTTTTCTGGCAAAGAACTCCGGGTTCATGGGGACCCACCCTTCACTCTTTCACCAGGTCCCTGGGACAGGTGTGAAAGGACTTATCCAGTGGGCGCTGGGCAGGACCTGACAAGCCGGCAGGCAGGAGACCAGCTGGCAGGGCCTGGCCAGCAGACAGCTCCCCAAGCCGCAGACCAAGCCCGGAGCCCTGGTGCCTGGAGTCTGGCTCGGTTCTCTGGCAGACGCTGCTTCTCTCCCTCCCTGCCTTGGTTTATCTGGCCTGGGAGAAGGAACTAAGGCGGCACAGCTGCCCTGTGCCCAAGCCACAGTCAGCCACTAGGATGACTCACAGAGTGAGGTCCCTCAGCCCCGTGTCCTGAGTTCTGGCAGCCCAGATGGCCCCTTGAGGCCAGTCAAGCCCCTGCTCTGTGAGGAGATGGGGCTGTGGAAGCAGTGGAAAGCCAAAAGCTGCCCCATATCTCAAGATGGGGACATTCCGCCTCTGGGGGAGCAAGCGGGGTGAGGGCCGTGCGACAGCAAGCAGGACCATCACCATCCCCTGTAGCCATGTCAAAGTATTGCTCTTTAAAAACAGAACAACGGTGGCTGCACAACAGTCTGAATGTACTTATCCCACTGAACTGTGTACTTGAAAGTCATTTAAATGATACACTTTGCTATGTACCTGTTACCACACACACTCACACACTCTCTCACACACACACAGCAATCATGTTGCAATGCACTTATATTCTAGTGTGATGATTTTAAGCTTGAGCGTGTATCATTCACACATGTCTTTCTATAGGACAAATGCCAACTTCCCTTCTCTGTGCAAATGTTTCCTTCCATTCCAGGGATAGCAACCCTAAAAGTACCTCCTTCTAAGTCTACACCTAAATTCCATATATTCTCCTTAAACTTTATTTTCCCAATATTCCAGGACTGGTCCAGAAAATTATGAAGGCATTCTTGAACGCCCTTCCTTCAGGTTTAGGAATGACAAATGAAACCTTAAGACAATGTGGCATGCTAAACTCTGGTCTAGTCTCTCTCCTCTCTCTAACCGGCTCCGGCTCCAGCAGGCCAGCCCCTCCCCCCCCCCCAGAACTCAGTCCTGGGGCCAGCCCCTCCCCCACCACCCCCAGAACTCAGTCCTCCCGGCCCTCAGAGCTGCTGAGATGAGCTTCCTGTGCTGATAAGTTTGTACACCTTCTAGAGGTATTTCTCTTGCAACTGCTGTATAACTCCAAAAGCATGGCTTTGTCCATGTAAGAAACATCCAAACCTGTAGAGAATTTTTATGAGTTTACCTGAGCCAAACGGATGGTATATGCTGGGGAGCAAGGTCCCAAGTGTTCGGAGAATGACAGTTTGCAGCTTCTTTTGTGCATCTGAAATTAAGGAGCGACCATAAAAAGATTACGTGAGGATGGGAGGAGCGAGGCGGGGATCGGCTCAGAAGGTGGCCAGCTCTCCTCAGGGCTGTTACTCCTTTGAGAGGTATTAACTTCCGACATCTCAAAGGTGTGTTAACTTAGACGCACAAGAGCAACGCACCCGGCTGGCCTAAAACCTCTCACTGGAGAATGTACAGGCCTGGGGTGTGAGCGTCCAGTGAAGACTTTATGATTTCTCGCAGCACCCCTTTATTATCCATAGCTCGCAGAGCAGAGACTGGCAGTTAGGGGGACTTAGCATTGGGGTGGGCCTGTCCTGAGTGTTATCCCTTGGTTTGCACCCCCCTTCCTTGATAGTACCTGCCCGCCCCAGCAGGTGGCCTAACACCCAAACCCCTACCACCTGAGGAAACACAACTTCTTCGGGCACTGCCCCTGCCCAGACACACACATGCGCGCGCGCACACACACACACACACACACAAGCATGCACACACACACACACCCCGGTGACCTCCAGGGGAATGCTGGGGCCTCTTCATTTTAAACTGTGTGTGGAAAGGGCACCGAGTATCCAAGCCTGTTCCTCCCCCAGGCATCGGCTAAGTTGCAGACCGCAGCAGTTTAAAAGGTGAGATCTTTTTGAAGCGATGAGAATATTCTGGAATGACCACACTGAAAACTGTACACTTTAAGAAGGTGAACTTTAGAGTATGTGAACTATATTTCAATTAAAAATGAAAGATGAAACCAGCCATTGGAGAACGAGGAGACGGGAAGCTTGGTACATGGGATAAGCTGAGCCTGCAGCTGCCCAGGTTTATGGGGTGGAATGAGCTATGGGGGTAGAAGGGGCACCCATGCCCTGACATTGGGGGAGAGAACTCCCCCTCCTTGGTGTTTGGCCCTGAGGCGGGGGAGGCAGGGGGTTGGGGCTTCCGTCACAGCACCCGCTGTGACTGATAACCTAACTACCACGAATGCACACTGACAATGCTACCGTTGTAAACGCCCTGTGTTTCCACGGCAACAGCCGACAGCATCATCCCAACCGACCCTTCACTCCCCACCTGTACCAGTACTGGGGGCTCTGTACCCACTTCCCACTCGCACCGGCTCCTCCTCGTGACGCCTCTTCCCAGAGACACATTCCCAGGCTTCAAACTCTCGCTGAATCTTGGCTTGGCTTCTAGCCCCTGCAACCTGAAATGACGCTCACACGCTGTCCCAGGCCGCTCCCCGCCTTCCTCACGGGTCCCCGCTCCCCTCACTTCTGCGACCCCTCCCCTCGCCACGGTCCCCACGCCAGGAGTTACTGCTGGTCTCACGACAGCACACGGCGCCCTGTGCCAAGGAGACGGGATGGCAGGTCAGCCTCGCTCTTCTGAAAGAGGAAGGAGAAAGTCAGCACTTTGTCACTTCCCGAGTTCCAGCCCTGGCGGACCCCTGCGTGCTGGGAAAAGGTGTTTGGGTGCTTTGGGGCTGTATTAAAAAGGGGAGACCAGGGCCCACGATGGGGGAGAGAGGCTCCCGCCCTACAAGACCTGCGGGGCCACGGTAGGGAGGACCCAGTGCTTGAGGAGGGACCCTGTGCTCCGTCTGCTTTGGTCTTTTCTGTTTTGTAATGCTGAAAGAGCAGCGATTTAGGTAGGAAAAGTGGTTTTCTATATGAAAAAAAAAAAAGGACCCCTCCCCCCCACTCCCAGACCATGCATACAAATTAATTCCAGGTATGTCAGTCCTCAGAGCTGGGGACCACATGGTTTGAACTCGGGACCCTCTCCTCCCCGCTGTGGGACTCGGAGCAAGTTAGTGAATGTCCTGCCTCAGTTCCCGCACCTACAAAGTCGATATAGCAAATAGAGCTTTTATAAGTTTAAATTCGTGCATATTTTTAAGTGGTCAGGACTTACTAAGCATGATTTAACTGCTTCTTAATCAAAATCAAAATGCATAAAGCTAAAACCAACACTTTTAGAAGACAACGTGGAAGAAAAAAAAAACTTTCTGACCTCAAGGTGGGGAAGGTTCTTTAACAAGACATACAAAAAGGGCAACTGTAAAGCAAAAGACTGAGACGTTTGAGTCTAGTAAAAAACGACTCTGCACGGGGAGAAGAGTGGACGAAGGACCCGCGGCAGCCACACAACGGAAAGCTGCTTCCGGAGGAGCAGAGGGACTGTGGGCACAGGCGGTGGCCTGAAGGAAACTCGCCAACGCAGGTGGAGGGAAAGAAGCCGGAGACAAAAGAACACCCCCTGCTCCGTTTCCGTGACGTACAAACCCGAAGGAGACCAAAAAATCTGTGGGAGCAGAATTCGGAGAGGGATCGTAGGGTTGAAATGAGAGAGCTGACTGGAAGGGGGCAGGAAGGGACGGGCTGGGGGGCAGGTGGGCGTCTCAAGAAGGGACGGGCTGGGGGCAGGTGGGCGTCTTCTACGCCTAGGTGCGGGAGGTGCGGGTGGCCACCCCACAGACAGACGTAAACGGTCGTCGGAATTCTCGAACGGCACTTAAGATCCGCGCCTGTCGGTGTGTATAAATGGTATCTCGACGTTTAAAACATCGTTAAAACCAGAAATCCAGGGGCTTAGATAGGATTTTAGCACAGGAAAGGAAGTTGGGCATGAAGGAGCAATGAGGCTGTGGGAGTGACTAGGCCACAGAGGAGGGAAACCACTGAGAGACGGCACTGGGGTAACGAGGCGGGGTCAGGCAGACTGAAAGAGGTGCTTCCTCTCCCAGGTATGGGGGGGACTCCTTCACGGGGGAAACCTACGTCCCGCTTCTGGGAGGGGAAAAGGCAGGGAGGCAGAGAACACGTCCTGCACCTGCTAAGTCTCAATTGCCTTCAGCTCGAAATAATCTTCATGCCCAAGTGGTATATTTCGGGGCTGGCATATCCTGATCCCCTCCAGTTTAGACTGTGCACATTGGTTTTACACACTCTTCTGTTTCTATGTTCACACACACATACACACACACACACATACACACACACACACACGAAAATTAAAAAGCCATCATTCCCTTCTGTGTTATGTGCCGAGCCCAGCAGACTGGCATCTCGCTGGCGAAATGATACTGTCCCAGCCACCCCTGGGGAAAGAGATTTATTTCAGCCACCACTCCAGATTCTTACCTGTCCCCACAGAGGCCCCGGCACCATGGGGGCAGTGAGGGGTGGCAGAGTGAGGCAGAGCACCCTCGCCCGGCTCTGCGTCCAGGCTACTGCAGAATGGAACTCGGGTCGCCCCTCTCCAGAAAGAGAGGCCCCTTCTGGCCCCGACTTGGCCGACTCCTGGGCCACCTGCAGCCACACCCAGGAAGGGTGGCCTGGAAGCCTGGTCAGGGCCAGACCCCACGCACGGCCTTCAGCTGACCGGGTGCCACTGGGCAGTTTGCGAGAGGGGGAGGGAGGAGCTGGGGCTCTTGGCAGGGCAGGTGGTATGGGAGGGGGTGGAGACAAAGAGTGAGGGATGACCCTGGTCTCCCCTGCAGCTAACAGCTGAGCGGATGTTCAAGTCAGGGCATGCCTCGCCAGGCCACAGCTATTTATAGCTCGAACCCCTCCTTATTTGGACTGACCTAGTGCTGAAGCTTCTCTCCCAGCCTCATCTGCCTCCGCCCCTCCCCCATGAGCACAGCAGGGCTCCACGCAGAGCGGGCACTCCACAGTGTGTGCCTTCATCTGTTCCAAATGCGCCCCCCAATCCAACACACACCACATAAAACGTCCTGTCCTAACCATGTCTAAGTGTGCAGTTAGTGTTACCTTCATTCGCCACCTTTCTTCTACTGTCTGTCTCTGAATTTGACCCGTCCAGGTACCTCCTACAAGTGGAATCATGCACTAAATGTCTTTGGGGTTGGCTTATTTCACTCAGCACCATGTCCTAAAGGCTCATCCATGTGGGAGCATGTGTCAGAATTTCATTCGTTTTCAGGCTAAACGACACTCCTTCCATGCGATGTAAAGACATGCATCCGTCCGTGGACCTCTGGGCCACACGTACATTTTTATATTTCAAGTGCAGGTCAGAAGCAGTACCCCCACTGCCGGATTCTAATCGAATGGGATCAACCAGCTTCCTATTGAAAGCCTGCCACCTTTCATTAACTTACACACTTGGGATCAGGTGCCCAAGAAAGAAGATTTTTTTTTTTTTGACAAATGGCATGTTCTTGGGGAGTCCGGGGCTCACGAGACGATTGTCCCTGCAACCTATCTAACTAGATTGAGGGTTCCAAAGAAGAGATGCGGGTTGTGGTCATAGTCAGAGAGCAGTCTCTGAGAGCAGCGGGCTGTGGGGCCTGAGTGTAAACAGGAGAAAAGTTATCTGGGGTAATGAACAAAAGAAAGGAAAAGGTCACCGTGGGTGAAAGTGTGGAGCCCAGAGGGCAGGGCTGGGCAGGGCTGGGCGTCCTGTGAATTTTGAAGCCACCTGGCATTACGATCTGGCTTCGGGCAGAGGGACTGCACGGCCCTGATGAACCTGTTTACTTGACTCAGTGAACAGGGCTGATTTGTTTTTCCGAATGGCTTCTGTGTAGAAACCTTGCCCGGACTAGGAAATACCCCAGTTGGAAGGGTGGATGACAATGGCAGAGCTCACAGCTTCGGGACTGAGCTGCCTTCCTTCCACTGCTTGAGTGTGACCTGACCGACTACGCTGGTCCCTGCCCCAAACATGCCAGGGGCTCCCCACGGCAGCAGGACGAAGCCCGACCCCTCCCTGTCCTGCCCCTCTGACCCCCACACTGGCTGCACCCAGCCCCTCCCTGCCTAGGACTTCATGCTCCGACAGTGAATCCAGAGCTGCTGCCAGCTTCCGACCTGCCCCATCCTGGCCCTCACCGTGGTGCCGGTGCGGCTGCAATCGGTGGCAAGGGCACAGCTGCTGGCTCGGCTCGCTTGAAACTCAGCCCGTGTCACGCCTTCCCTGCTGCCCTGACTCCCAACCCGTCCCGCTCAAAGGCTGCTTCTCTGAGCTCGCCTGGCACCTTGCAGATAGATGCCTGCCCCACTGCAGCCCCCAGGAAAACGCTCTGCTGTGGCCTCGGCTTCCCCCGCTTAGGCTCTGAGGTCCTTGAGCACAGGTGTTCTCTCTCTTTCCATCTTGAATCCATCCATTTATTCATAAGTCATTTGTTCTTTACTCGTTAGGCACATATTTCTTTACTGAACTGCAACGATGTTGCCGGACCCCGTGCTCGTCTGAAGGCGTGCATGCCTGCATGCCTTGGGACTAGGCCTTCTTGACATCCATCCCTTCACTTACTCATTCATTCATTCTACACATATTCTATGCGATAGATACTGGAGGTACAACAGTGAACAAATATAAATACGGCCCCTGCTCTCCAGAGCTTCATGAAGGAAGAAAGACATGCAAATGACCGCACGTGAGCAGACGGAACGGTGCCATCACGACAGGTGTTACGAAGGATGGGGAAACGGAGTGTGCGGTAGATCAGAGAGGCTTCCCTCTTCTGCAAAGCGTGGGTACACTATGACGGAGTAGCATTTGCTCTAATGGCTAACACACACACACACACACACGCACACACGCACGCACGCGCGCGCCCGCCTCACCACTCAAAGCCAGCAAGCTTTCTGTCAAACTTCAGCCCCTTGCATAAATGAGCATCGTTTAACTTACAACTTCTAAGCTACAAAAAAAAAAAAAAATTTTTTTTTTTTTTGAGAAAGTAAAGGTTACAGCAGATAAGACTCCTTGGCATTTTAAATGGTTGCTATCAGCCCTTTTCTAAAATCTAGTTTATCTTTTGCCCCAGCACAGGTGGCCCCAGGCCCTTCCCGTACTTTCTGAGAGTTATCAGATGCTTTCAGCTCACATCCCTAGCTCTGGCCAGAGGACGCTGGAAACCTCATTAGCATTTTTGACCCCTCCCTGAGAGAAAGCCCTCAAGCATCAAACGCTCTGGTTAGCACCAAGGCTTTTGGGAGTGGAAAGGCTGAGCAATCTTAGCGTTTAAACCAAGTTTTCTCATTTTTTTTCTTAAAACCTTAGTTCCTAATCTTTTGAGAGGGCTGGGGAGCTGAGAGCTAGGGTAAGGCCCCTTTGTTTTATCTACTTACTTGTTTACTAGATAAATATTTTAATCCTCTACTCTCAGGCAGGCAGGCCTGAGCTAAGCGCTAAGGAGGAGCTCCAAGCATTGTGTGTACGCTGGGGTGGAGTTCCTTCCCAAAGGTTTCATGTTAAAAATAGAAGGAACGGGATTTTTAAAATTAGACAATCAGATTCTAAAGTTCATGTGTAAAAGTAAATGAGAACATTTCGGAAAAAGAAAGTAATATAGCCCTAACAGATACTATATACCTTCAATAATAGTATAGTAGTAGGATTCAAATAAAGATAACAAAACAGAAGGTTCCCAGACTCCAGTCTAAGAATTTCATATGCCATAAAGTTGGTGTGGGATTCAGAAAAAAAAAAAAAATCCAAAATGTGCCTCCATGATTACTTTGCGCTAAAGCTAAAGACAGTTTTAGCTTCAGGCTCAAGAGGAACTTTGTCCCTCCCTTTACCTACACTTTGTAGGGCAGGGCTAACTTCTATTTGCTAAATGTCTCTTCTTAACATCCTACCACGACCTTTTGAAGTCCCCAAGGCACTTTACTTCATCCCTAGCTCAGGATATCTTCTATACCTGATCATTTTTCCTGTCTCCGGATATATCCTGTATATGGGGTCTCTAACTCTCTCATGTATGCGGGGTTCCCAGACACGTGTATGTACTAATTTGGTTATTTTTTCTTGCTAATCTGTCTTGTGTCTATTTTATTATTAGACCAGCCAAAAGAACACTGGGGGTAGAGGAAGATCTTAATTGGCTTTAATTAAGCCATTCACGAATCAGGCAGCATCCCCTCCGAGGACTTGGACACCCCGGTGTGTGGTACAAAATAGGTTTTCCTAGGCAGAGTGAGGAATTTAGAAGTTAAAAGAGTGGATTAGGGTGGGACTAAGAAATTAAAAATGGATATTTCCGGCAAGGACATCCTCCCTTAGGGGAAGGCGAGGGGTTTTATCACGCAAATTACCTCACTGGTATTGATTTGGAAACTCCACACTGATTAAGATTATGTTTCTGGAGGAGGGTGAAACTGCAATTAGATCAGGCATTGAATCTAGGTTTGGTATCATGGCCTTTCAGCACAAGTGACGCCATTTTGGGCCCGCGGTTTTCTGTTTAATGCACCTACCACCTTGTACCTGGATAAATTACAAAAGGACCGTGAATTTAAGTGTAATAAATCAAACTATAAAATAACTGGGAAAAAAAACCCTGGACAAATACTTTAATAGCCTTACAGTGGGAAAGACATTTATAACTATAATGCAAAAGCCAGAAACCATAAAATTAGACGGCCTTAAATACACGTGCGCACATAAGACAATTTCCACATGGCAAAAATCATAAAGAGACTCAAAACCCCAGCAACAAACGGAGAAACATATTTGCAGTTTTCTTTCTGCAAAATAGTCATTTCCCAAGTTCCACTTATAAAATGAAAAAGACCAACAACCTAATAGAAAAATGGATAAAAGCTATGAATAGGTAGAAAAGGAAATAAAATATTAAACTTATGAGGAATAAGACGAATGGCAATTGAAACTACACTGAAATGGCATTTTTTCCCCATCAGACTGGCAAATATCCAAAAGTTTGGTGGCCTGTGGCATTGGCGAGGCTGCTTACACACAGAGTTCTGATATATCACTGGTGAGACTAGGTGCTGGGACAAGCTGTATGGAGGATGTTTTCATACAATCCGTTACCACAACTGATGCCCGTACTCTCTGACCATGCTCAGAAATACCAGTCCTAGGAGTTTATCCTACAGATATAATCTCACATGTGCAAAATATCATATGTAAAATGTTATTCATTGGTGTTTTATTACGATAAAAGGCAAAACAAACCAATCGCCAGGTAAATTATGGAGAACTGCGCAGCTGTAAAAAAGAATGAAGACTTCCTTTAGGTTTTGACGGAAAGGGCTCCAGAATACATTGACTGCTAAGTGGGGGTGGAGACAAGGTATAAGTATGCCACTTGTTTTATTTAAAAGAGGGAGAAAATACAGACATATCCGTTTGAGTATATATAAAATATTTCTGGATGCCAGGCTTCTTATACTTTCTTGATTTTGTAGCCCTCAGAATGATAGAGCGTTTGATTACGTCCTGTCTGCAGTCTTTCCTTTTAACTTAAAGTTCCTTTGGGGCAGGTCTGACTTCACTACTAGTCCAGAACAAAAATTCCTCCAGCCTCAAGCTCTGGATCCTGCATAGCACCACAGCCTGTCTCTCCAACTTCACCTCCTCCGATTTAAAGGGGCAAAGGATTCTGTGCTTGTCCCACTTCAAAAACCTGTTGTGAAACTTGAACTAGACAAGGTGGTGAAAGGCCTTTGAAAACCATCAAGTATGGTTCTAATGGAGGGTTGACAGATAAAAGATAGGATACTTAGTTATATTTGAAGTTCAGACACACAATGAATAATTTGTAAGTATAAGTATAGCTCATGCAATGTTTGGGGATATACTTATGCTAAAAATCAATTTGTTATTTATCTGTAGTTCAAATTTAACTGGGCATCCTGTATTTTTATTTGCCATATCTGGTAATTCTATTTTAATATCGTATAATAATAATATCAATGGGAACAATGGCAAACACTGATCTAGCAGTTACTAAGTCCAGCACCTATATTAACTCATTTAATATTTAATGGAAGGTGTGTTATTAGCCTTATTTCACCAGTGAGGAAACTGAGGCAGTAACTGGCCCAAAGTCACACAGCTACTATGTTCAGGCAAAAGTTCTCTCATGATTCCTATATAACCTGGATTTGCTGCCCAAGCTTCTTCTCTTAACCAGTTGGTTCACTGAACCATCCTTGTCAAGCCACGTGACTTTTTTATTTTTCAATTTTTTTTTTTAATGCCTACAGCACCTGGTCTTCCTAGGTGGTCTCCCATCCAAATACTAACCAGACCTGACCCTTCTTAGCTTCCAAGATCAGATTGGGCATGGCCGTAGACAAGCCACGTGACATTTTTGTTTGGATAATCACTAGACTCAGAAATTGGCTAATCGTGAAGGAAATGCTCATCATCCCTTTTCTTGTTAAGCCTCCTTTCTCTCTTCCCTTGTCACTGCCAAGTGGTTCTAAGCAGGTCTGAACCTGAGTCAGCAGAGGTGGATGAAGCGAATGCTCCCCAGGATTTGAGTGACCCCACCGGACTGGAGCATCTGAGAAGGAATTAGTAATCTGAGAAGGTTCTCGGTGCCCTCACGTCAAACCTCACGGGCAGCCGTTACTCCACATGCAATTAAGAACCTGGCTATTTGGGTCACACCGGTACAGCACAGTCACTCATAAATGTTTTGTGAACGAAGAAATGTATGAATTGGCCTTGAGCTGAACTTTTCTCCCAGAAATCTAAAATGGAGACGAAGGTTTAGTTTGTTTTGTTTCCCTACAATACAAAACATTATTATTCCTATTGGTATGGACAGTGAGCCAAGGCATAGTAAAGTTTATAACATTAGAGAATTCTTTCATTCATCGCATAAATATTGTTGAGCACCTACCATGTGCCACTGTTCTAGGGGCTCAGAATACATTTGAGCAAAACGGGCAAAGATGGCTGCCCTCAGAGAGCTTCTGTTCCAGCTTAGAAGAGACAGACAGTACGTAAACATAATAACAAGCAAATGCTATAGTGAATTAGAAGGTAAATACTATGGAGTAAAGAAAAAGTAGAGCAAACTCAGAGGATTGGAGGGAGGTGAGGAAACAGATTGCAATATTTTAAAAGGCAGTCAGAAGACAGATTGAGATTTGAGAATTTCTTGTTGAGATTTGGCAGAAGCTTGGGGGAGCTTGCCAAGGAAATACCTGGGTGATGAGGTCCCCAAGCAGAGGGAAAGGCTAATGTGAGGACCCTGTGAAGTGTGACTGGTGTGTTTGGGGCAGCATGAGGCCAGAGTTCTTGGAGCAAAGCCAGAAAGGGGCAGAACAGAGATGGGGTCTGAGAAAGGGAAAAGCCACATCACCCCTGCCCTAGTGGGGATGAACCCTGATGGAAACTGTCCTTACAGAACTTTGAACAGAGGAGTGACATGGCTGCAGGTTTGAGCTGGAAGATCCAAAATTCACCACTCAGCTTGGTTGGGCAGGTGTGGGTTTCCGTGGAGGAGAGGCTACTCAGTGACAAGACTACTCAGTGGACCCTTCAGCTAGATCCAGCTAGATCCAGGCCAGAACAGACTGCCCCTCCTTAAAGCCCTCACAGACTGCCCCACCCTCCCTCCACCCCCATGCCCCAGGAGTGCCGGTTTCTGGGACAGGCCAGTGTCCCGCCCCAGGCGAGCTTGTAAACATTTTTTCCCCTTATCTGAGCAGGCCAGGCCCAACTTCCCTCTATCCATTCCGCCCTGTCCTACATAACCCTTTAGCACCTTCCATGTGGCACGAAAGATATCCGCATTTCTCCCTAAACAATCCGGGTATGTAAGTCCCCTTAACAAACTCATTGGGCTCCCGGCTCCAGATTTGTGTAACAGCTTGGGGATAGCCTTGGGGCCCATCTCCCTCCATTTTAGGACCAGGGCCGGATTATTTCTTAAATTCAGGCCCGGGGTCTTTCTAGATGTGTCACTGAGACTCAGATCTGTTATGATCTCATAGGATGGCACTGAGGGCTCTGAGCTGGGCACCACCGCTTCCAGCTGAGGGCAGCAATAAAGAAAAAAAAAATAATCCATAATTTACAAGAGGATTTCCCTAAAATAGAATTACTTTAAGTGACCCTTTTTCTTAACATGTAAAGTACTTGCTTTGCTCTTTCTCACTAAAAATAACTTACTTGACGGATAACACCTAATCGATAGCAGCTACCAGGAATTCATGGCAGTCCAACAAACAAGTTTGTTAACTAGACACAGCAGGGAAGACCATGCAGCAAAGGAATGGGAGGCGTCTTGGTGAGGGGAGCAGGAGGCTTAAGGGGTTGAAACTCATAACTGGGTGATCTCTGGGGAGGGACAAAAAGAGACCAGCTCTGGTTCGGCGTGCCTGTCCATGCGGGTGGCGGCAGTTTGGGAACGGTGTCTCAGCACTCTTTTGGAGGGCCGCAGGGAGAAATGAAGTGGGTGGGGGAAGTCAGTAAAAAAGCTGTTATTACTCAACAGAAAGGGATTGTTAATCATTTCACAGTCATGAGGTGACCTTGGGAGAAACATTGTTGTCTGTTGGCTTTTCCGCTGTCCTTATATATGTCTGTTAGGAACATCGTGGTCTGACTGTCAGTGGAGCAAATTTTCACTTTCTCAAGGTAGAGAGACCATAGAAAAGCAAATTTAAGGGCTTAGGAAAAACTGCCTTTGGAAGCTCAGATTTAATATGCAGCGTCTGAGTGGGCAGTGGGCATTGATGGGGATATAGGATCGAAAACATCTTAATTTTCACAGTTTAAGAAGTAACTCTTAGAAGCTGGGGTATTTCGACACCTCTTGTTCGTTCGCCATTAAGTATTAACTGCAGTGTGAGGCAATGACAGGGTCTTCCATGAACTCTCAATTTCCTCAACCACCTCTGGGTAGGTGTTGTTATTTTTAAGTTGTTATTTATGTTTTAAACTTATTTTGAGAGATGAAGGAATCAGGAGCACTACGGGGTAAGTTAACGTGCTTAAAGACAGTAGCTATGAGCGGGAAAAGTCAGGAGATAAGGGAAATAAGTGACTGGAGCCTTTGCTGTGCCGCCATGATAGTCTCTTGGGCTCAGCTTAGCAGTCATACCCGTGGAGGAATGAACAGATCATTTCCTAAGCGTTCACTGTGCTCCAGGCACTACTAAGCTCAGTGATTGCCACGCTTATCATATAGCCCTCACAGCATGCCTACGAGGTAGAGGCTACTATCATCCTTCTTTGACAGATGGGGAAACTGAGGCTCAGAGAATGGGTATCCAGCCCAAGTCATACAGCAGTAATTGGTAGGTAGAGCTAGTAAATGGGAAAGTTTGGATTCAAAGCCACATCCCAAATTCCCGCTCCCCGCTGCGCCTCTCCACGCACCACCCTCTGCTACGAAGTACTCAAGTACCCGTCCGGGTCAGCGCTCTTGGATTCGGACTTTGGTTCCCTGGAGGTGCCGCCTGGGGGCAGCAGGGGGTGGGGCCCACCTGGCGGAGGCCGCCCTCGCCCCGCCCCTTCCAGGCGGGGCGGGCCCGTCCACAATCAGTGCGCTGGGGGGCGGGCCGCGGGCGCTCCTGGTCTGGCCCGCAGTTCGAGCGGCGAGAGCGCTCGGAGACGCTTCGCGCGGCCGAGGGGAGCAAGCGGGCGCTTCAGTCTCCTTCCCCTCCCCTCCCCGGGCCTCGCCGCCTTCTCCCTCTCGCAGCCGGACCGGAACTATGTGATCCGGAAGTTCCGGTGCCATTGCTGTGTGGGGTAAACAGTAATGGCGGAGGCTGCAGCTCCCGGAACAACAGCCACACCATCAGGAGCAGGAGCGGCAGCGGCGGCGGTGGCAGCGGCCTCCCCCACCCCTATCCCCACAGTCACCTCCCCGTCCCCGGGGGCGGGGGGAGGGGAGGCGGCGGCGGCGGCGGCGGCGGCGGCTGGACCAAACAGGTCACCTGCAGGTGAGACGTTGCGCGGCCCGGCGCGGGCGCGGGGAGGGGGCTGCGGCTGTGGAGCCGGGGGCGGGTGGGCGGACGAGGGACGGGAGCCGCGCCGCCGCCGCTGTCGCCGTCCCCGCGGCCGCCGCGGCCTCCCGCCCGCGCTGCGTCAACCCCCGCCGGCCGCCGAGGCCCGGGCGCGCGCGCCCTCGCCGCGGAGCCGCCGCACCGCCCGCCACCCGCCCCGCGCCGGTTCGCGCGGCGCGGGGGGCGAGGTGGGGGTGACTCCTCCCTCCTCATTGTCGCCGATCCCCCCACCCGCCGCCTCCGGGCCGCGGGTCCGGGAAGGGGCGGCCGGGGTCGCTTGGAGCCGGCCTGCGCCGCGGCGGGTGCCGGCGAGGCGGCCTCGCTGCCGGGTCCGGCCGCGGTGTCATCCGTTTGTAACGTCGCTCACGTCTCTTCGCCTCCGCCCCCCGCCCCACCCGGAGAAGTAGCTTTTGTGTTTTTTCTTTTTTCTTTCTTTTCTTCTTCTTTGTATGTTTATCGAGGTTGGAGGTTCTGAGCTTTGCTTTAGAACCGAGTGCCGAGCCCCGGTCGTGTTCTCCGCTTTCGATTTTACGGGCTCCTCGTCCCTTCCCCCGGCGAAATGTTTTTCTTTTGAAATCCACGCATCTTTCTAAGGGAGCCAAAGATCTCGCTCCCGGGAGAGGCTTTGGTTTCGTCTGTTCTGTGGAAATTTTTTCTTTTTTTTTAAATAAGTGGCGGTTATACGAACGTATACACGCATGTAAGAAATTATCGCGCTGTATCCAGTAAGGTTAGGGCATGTAATTGAAGGTTATCCTTGGATTTTTAAAAAGTGATGAGTAGAACTAGAAGCCTTTTCTTCTTTTGGTTGCAAAAATCCAACCGAAATACCAGTTTTCACCTGGGTGGGATAGTTTATATGCAGATAAGAAAAAAAAAATTCTGATACAGAACTCACTGTCCTTGTATTAACAGCGAGACTGAAGCCTTCTCGGTCCTTATGCGATGCATTTAAGGAATGAATGATAAGCTTAATTACGTGTATTTTCAGTGAGGAGATAGGGAAAACATAAAAGCAATTTTAGGTAGCTTCTCTTATCTGTAATCCTAGAAAGGAATCAAGTGCAGTATCCCAAAAATGACAATTTAAAAATTCCTTTTCATGGGGCCAATTATTTGAGTCTCTCTTTTCTCTAAAATGCTGCAGTTGATTTATATGTGCTAGCTGAATCTTTTTAAAAATAAAGGAACTAGTGCAAGCTTTATATTCTTGAACTTTTCAGCCAGTCACCTACGGCCGCAATCTGTGTTAGTACACTAAAATTTATCTTCCTTGAATGTGTGAATTTTTTAAAGTCCCCAAACAAGGCCTTGATTTTTCCCCATCATCTCTAATCTAAATATAGTCTAGCCTTGAAAACCCATCACCAACCTGACATACTTATCTCATTATTATCCTGTTGTGTTTGTAACTTGAGTCCAGCTTTACATTCATTGTCACTTCTTACATTGAACTTTCCCTTCTGCTAGGCACTTTCTCCTCTGTTAGGTACTTTTCCCTGTTTTGTTTCCCCTTTTCTAATTCCTCACCAGTATCATCAGAATTCAGAACAGCTTACCAGGCTAATCATTCCTCTTTGCCTGCCTTTAGGATCTTTGAGTTAATGAAATATCCTAGACCTGTCCTGGACCAGTGGGAATTTTTCACCCGTGAATCGATAGATTTGTTTTTAAGAAATTACATGGCTGAGTAATCTAACATATTGAAAAAGCACTTTGTAAAAGCTAGAGGCTTAGATGTGATTATTTTTTATATAAACCTGTCTGTAGCTTTTGCTTGACTGTTCCTTTTAAGTCCCAGTTAGTCGATGTCTTAGGTTTTAAAATTTGACATTGTTTTCAGTTCTAGGTACCAACATGATCTATTTTAAAATATCCATTAAACAGGAATGTCAAATATGTTATCTTCATTTCTTCTAGACTTGAGCTCTCCGAGAGCAGGGGCCCTGTCTTACCATGCTGTCTGTAGGGCTTTACTTGGTAGCTAGTACACTTAGTGCTGGACTTGACGTTGATAAATCCATACTTGAATTACCCACTTTAATATGTACTAGTAAGATTCCTCTGCTTTTCATTTGTTTGTTTTTAAACCACTTGTCAATTAGCAAAGACAAAGGACTTCAGGGAACAGATGTCTATCTTTCTGGGACCACCTCACTTGTTCAGTAAATAAGTATTAGTGTCTGCAACAGGAAACAGTGCTATGTGTTAAAAGGAATGCAGAAATGCACTGTATTCTAAATTAAATATTTTTAGTGTTGAATAGCTAAACCGCCTTTGAGGAGAGTTCAAGATAGTGTGTGGTGATGTTTGTGCCAATTTCCCCCTCTAGGAATTGGACTTAGGCTATTTTCTTAAGGTAATCCTCTTAGGAGTTGTTTGGATGATGGATATCTGTTTTTAATTGCTCAGGATCATCTGTATTTTCTTGTTGGTTACTATTTGCAATATTTCTCTTGAAATTCTCAGTTATTTCTGCAGCTTAAAAGAAAAATCTAAGTATACCTTTACCAGGAAACAGTATTATGCTGCCCCCACCAGGCCATTTTTTGTATTTTATTAGAGGAATACTATGAAAAAGAAATGCTATTGATTTTAGTTTCTTTGAGTGTTTGGGGTTCAAACAATTCATACTTAAAAACAAAGTTGTAACTTGTATATTATCATTTTTACTTACCCGTTACTTAGACACTGCATTCATTATCAGATCAGAGTGTTTCTACAATGGTAGATGAGTGTTCTTTGTAGTTAAAATAGCTTAAAAAATGAAGAAAATTCTTCCAGAAAGTGTGATCTATAGTGAAATTCACTACTTGGTAACTATATAGAGTTTTTGTTGTTGTTGTAAGTGATGGCATTGAAAAAGTTAGCCAGCCAGGGAAGAAAATAATTTCTACTGGCACTGTTTTATCATGACACCTAGCTGTCTTCTACAGTTTTTATTAAACAAATATATGTGCATATAGGTACTTTAGGAGATAAAAAGCAGAACAAACTATGGTCCTTAACACCAAGAATTTACAAACTGGTTTGAGGAACAGGACTCATCAAAAATTAAATATCAAAGTAATTAACCTGTAATTTCTGTGAATCCCCAGAGAGGTGGTTTTGTCTCAAGGCGCTGCAAGGATGGTGTTTGGTTCTGTTGTACCTTCACGTGCTGCTGTTGGTGCTTCTTGTAATGTATCTAGGAGACCATGCTTAGGTTTCCAAGAGGCACGGCAGTAAGGAGTTCTAGTCAATTATAGTCGTCTTTATTACCGGACAATGTCTGCTTAGCATCATAGAATCTTAGCACAATAGAATCTTCGTTAGAAATCTGTGCATACCAGCCTTTCACAGAAGGCAAGCTAGCTTGGGCGGTGGCGTTGGGTGAATTTGGTGGCTTTTTGGTGGTGGCATTTAAAAACAAAACAAAAGGAGTTTTTTTGATTTTTGTTTTAGGGAGAAAATCTTGGGAGTGGGTTGCCGTTTTCCTCTTTCTGTTACGTGCTGTAAGTTACACTATCACATGAGTTAACATGTGATATGGAGATGGGTTGGCAAAAAGGGATTTCGGTGTGAGGAGTGTCTATAATTCTGGGTGTAGCAACAGTGTTAGTATCACTGAGAGACAGAAGGCAGGAAACAAACCAAAAAACCCAGATCACACATAACAAAGCACCACGTGAAGTAATGCTTAGTATTTGGCAGTAACTAATGAGGGCTTGGGTTCTAGTGTTTCTGTTGATCCTGTAGTATCAGGTGCTTTTGTGTCTGCTTGAGTTCCTTCAGTGATGCTCATTCTGGAGCTTATTTCACTGCTGGATAGTTCTATTTCTCAGTTTTGTGTTAAGTCAGATCTATGACGTAGATCCCGCATATATTCATTTTGTCAGGAATAGTGCTGGAAAAGGTTTTATTCCTTTGTTCTCTGGCTAAACTCCAGTTACTTACAGTCTTCTTGTGGCAAGAGAGCTAGGTCACTTTAATGTAGTGTTTTAAAATTTAAATCTGATTCTGACAATTCCTTGTTTCAAATCCTTCGATGGCTTCTTACTGCTTTAAGTTAACTTGGCTTACAGGGCCCTGCAGAATCTTCCCCAGCTATCCAGCCCCATCTCTCCCAATTTTGTCCTGTTCTCTTCACTCTTGGTCATCTGCTGTGTTAACGCTCTTGGCAAAAACAAAAACAAAAACAAAAAACCATGCTAATACACCAGTCTATTTGTTGACTTTAATTTTCACTCTGCCATTTTGGATTCCATAAGAAAGTGTTCACCCACCATGGATGTCAAAAAGGGGGGGACAGTGGCATGGGTGTTGCTCAAGTGCTGAGGAGTGGTGTCAGGCTGGGTGTTAAGGTGCTCGCGTTTGGGAGTTGAGCTGCTTGAGGCAATTGCTTGACAGCTTTGACAGCTGCTGACCTAACCTTATTTCCTTTAAACTTTGTAGCAAGCAATTCCTGAAAGAGCAATTTGATGTAATGTAGAGCATCATAAACCTAAGCTCAATAATTGAATGAATGAAAATGTAGCAGAATAGGATTTAAGAACGAACCTAAAATTCTCCAAGTATTGTGCCTGAGATTAGGAGTTTGCCATCTCTAGGTAATTTTGTCAAGCCCTAAAATATGTGCATCTGACTTCAACTGAACCCAAGGAAATATTGAAGGTATAGACAGGCACCTTTGTCTCAGGTTTAGAGTGAGAATGAAAGTGGTCCCACGGGATGGGACAGAAAGCAGCTATATTCAGTGACACTGTTTCAAATGAATAACTTATTTTCAGTTATGAATCCTTTATACTTTGAAGCACAGTTACACTGTAGTGGTGAGTACAATGTAATTACTATGGACTTGCTCAGTTTTGTTAAGTGTTCATTTCTTTACTTTCCCTACAGGTAGTTTAGCTCAAATTTGGGTTATGTGGCTCCCAGCTTCAAAGCTTGCAGGGAGTAGCCCTGTAGTTAAGCAAAACTTCAAACCCCAGTTTGATTAAGTTAAAACCTCCTAAGAGCTGAAATGATTATAGTTTGACTTCCTACCATGTTCTTATATTTTGTTAGGGACTGCTGTCTTAGGGCCCTGTTAGGATCTTAATAATTGTTTCCACCAACTTGTTAGGTTCTTTTTTGCATGTTATCCACTCTGAATACCTACTGTTACCCATGTGATTAGAACATTTCACCTGCAAGTAATTTCTGAGTAGAACTTTCACATTTTAATTTGGGGCAGCCTTCTTCAAGGCTCCTTCATTCAGTAAATATGAATCTATTTTCTATGTATCATTCAAATCAGTGTGTAAGTGAAATGTACTTATAGCTGTTCTACCTACATCCAGGAAATGGGCACTTTTTTCTTCTGCCAGCTGTATGGAGGTGCATACTTGGGGGGGGTGTAGGCTGCCCAGATTCAATCTCCATAACCCTACTTACTTAAAAGAGAGACTAATCAAGGACCAAAGAATAAACCACCACAGAAGTCAGCGATGGGAGGGTGGAGGTATGTGTGAAGTTTCTCACTTTTCAGGATTAAACTAAGATCCATATTCCTTCCCTAATCCTGGAGTGACTAGAGTAATGCTGATCGCAGCTTGCCTTATCCAACACCTCTGATCCCCCAGGTACAGATTACTTGGCCTGAGGTAAGGTCTCAAATGTGCGTTTCTAGCAAATCCTGAGGCGATGCTGATTCCAGTCCAGGTCCACTTAGGACCTGCTGGTCATACTCATTAACAGCTAGTTTTTGGGAACTGCTAGCTAGGTTTACGTGCTCCATTAAGGTGGAGGGACAGCAGTGCTAAACAAAGGACATTAAATGATTTCCTTTGCCTCCACTTTTGCAGCAGATTTTGTTTGTATTTCTACATACAGCTTTTAAAGAATTAAAATGGTTTTCCGAAGTGAAACATGTACAGTAATCCGCCGTGTTCCAGTCTTCATTGTGTCATGATTTATCTTTTTTTTTTTTTTTTTTTTTTAAAATAGAGCTGCCATTATGGCTAAAGTTAGTGGAAAACAAGAAGCGGCTCCCCAGGACTATAAAATGAGAGCAGTGGTCAGATTTAACCTGCAGAGACAAGGCTAATGACGGCCTCAAAGTTCCCATCTGGTGCCTTGACCGTAGGCAGCTTCCTGTGCCGCCAGGAGGGATAGCTTGGGGATCAGGCTGTCTAGTTCTACTTTCTTCATTTCATATGTTTGTGTAGAATAATCACAGGCTATGTTATTAGTATCCGGTACTAGTATATTGCTTGTAGGCTATATATTGGTCATGAATTCTTTGAGTACTGGCTTTCGCCTTTTCTAACCCAGCTCTGGTTCTTTGCCTCACAGGTATTTCATGCATGGGGTTTGTAAGGAAGGAGATAACTGTCGCTACTCGCATGACCTCTCCGACAGCCCCTACGGTGTAGTGTGCAAGTATTTTCAGCGAGGGTACTGTATCTACGGAGACCGCTGCAGGTAAGACCTCATTTACAAATCACTTTGGCTTGGGGGGGGGAGTGGATTGGGAGAGGTTGGGAGGAAAAAATACATAATCCCAATAGCTTTGTAAGTAATCGATTTAAAGTAATGCTTTGAAAAGGACTCCTTAGGAATGTTAGTACGCAGACAGGACTCTCTCACTTGGAAGGAATATATTACATTTTTTTATTAAAGATGAGTTTGTAATGCCGTCCTAAAGTTTGTCAGTGCCTGAGGAGCAGTCCTGTCCGACTTAGGGGAATGGCCTGGCGAAGGGGTGTTTGTATGTGCCATTTCCTTTTTAAGACCAAGGATGAGGTGCTTATTTGACCAAACAGGACTGGTTCAGCTGTTTTCTGTTAATATGATTTAGGGATCATAAGTATGTGGAATAGTGTATTAAGTTCTAGTTAAATTTGTCATTTAGCTAAATTTTCCTGAACCCCCCTGAGCTCCTAAGACTACTTAATAAAGTAAAGTTTAGGGGAAAAGGCTTCTAGAATGTCTCTAGTATCTCAGTATTAGACGAACCAAGAGGGATTAGTATTTGAGTAACCACAATCATGCATTCAATTGAATTGTTCCCATAATCCTGTTAAATTGCATTTCAGCAATAGTGTGGCTCACTCACATGACTGTTGGTGTGATACTTTATTTAGTCCCTTACTACAAGGACTAGGTCCTTGCCACATGGACCTTTCCCTAGGGCTACTTTAGTGCCCCTCACACTGGGCAGCTAGCTTTCCCCAATGCAGGTGATTCAAGAGACAGCAAGGACTAAGCCACAGTGCCTTTTATGACCTAGTCTCAGAAGTCATGCACTGTCACTTCCACTATATTCTGTTTATTACAAGCGAGTCACTAAGTCCAGCCCACCTTCAGGATGAGACAGATTGGGCTCCACCTTGTGAAGGGAGGAGTTGAATTTTGGACGTTTTAAACCATCACATCAGGTGGGACATTTTGTCGGTGTCATAGCCAAGTATGAGAAAAGAATTGGGTCAGCTATTGGGTTCAGATGCATAGAGCTCAAAAGACTTGAGAAATTATTGATAGGTGGGATATTAATGTTAGATCATCCCACGTCTATTTTGCTAGAAAATCTAGTAAGGATGGAGAAAAAAGAAAGGTCATTTTCATGTAACTGTAGGAGCTCAGAAATAGAACCTCTGACATCTGAGTTAAGTAGTCAGCTATTTTGCTTTGTTAATATTTTTGTTGCCATATTGCTGGAAAGGAGAGAAAATGACACAATCATACTCCTCAAAAAAAAAGAAAGGAAGGAAGGAAGGAAGAAACCCCAGCTATGTCTTTGTAGTCACTGTATTAATGGGGAGGGGAAATTGCTGGTGAGCAATTCTTTGTAGTGCGGTGGCCTTTGTACATTTTCGTAGCATAATTATAGGGGAGCCGGGTTCCTGACTGGTCAGTCAGTTGAGAATCCTTGTAAACTTGTCCAAGGAGAGGAGCTGAATGTTGATGAGAATGGAGACGCTACCCCAAGGTGCTCAGCAGAGACTGGAGAATAGTCTGTGACACAATGAGGGGACATGTGGCCAGTTAACAGATTGAGGGTGCATTTCAGAGGTGGCATTTTCACCTGGTTAGACTGTGTGGGTGGGGTGAATGGGAAATGAGGTTAACTTGAAGAAATTCGAGCTAAGGCCTAGGCTTTTCGTGCTAGCTTGCTTCTCAGGCAGCTTTGCCAGCCCCAAATGGCAATCCTCGTGAAGAAGGATGGGAGCCCGTCCATCTCCAGCCTAACTCTCTTCACTGGCCTTCCTTGTGGGAGACTGAGGCTGAATGAGGTAGGCCTCCAGATGGGGGGAGGTGTTGACGCTTAGGCACATATGAGTCACTTTCGTTAGTGTTGTTCAAGTTTTCTTTATAATAAGGTTACAGCTCCTCCTTTGGGGGAATGATCCTGATTAGAACTCTTAGGGTCAAGTGGAAGGAGTTAGGGAAACCTGTGTGCTAATAGGCTGCCTGAAAGGGAAGCTGAGTGATAATTGTTTAGGACAGGCTAATACAAGTTTTTATTACAAAAGTGATTATAGACTAGCTAAGGACGGAATCTCGTGGTCGGCTGGTTCCACGGCTGCTTGCTTTCTTGTTAAAATTATACCTGAGGACTTAAACCTACTTTTCACTCTTAGGGATTTTTTTTTTTTAATTATTTATTTAAATTAGTCGGTTCCTAGGGATTTCAAATAATTTTAACTCCTCATAGAAGGAATAGTTTTTTCAACCATTTAAAAATGTCAAAAACCGATCCCAGCTCTAGTTGGAATTGGCCTGAGGGCCTAGTTGACCGATCCCTGCTTAGGGAGGTCCATGCTTCACTGAACCATTTTTTTTAAACTTTTAAAAAATTAGGTTTGTTGGGGTAACATCGGTTAATAATATATGAGCTTCAAGTATACAGTTCTGTGATGCACCATCTGTATGTACACTGATCGTGCGCTCATCACACAGTCTCGTCACCGTATACTTGACCCCTGAGCCATATCTTTTAGCAAACACCTTTCAGAATTAGAGTCTTGCTTTTTTTTTTCTTTCTTAGTTTTTCTTCTTTGTACTTTATTTTTCGTGGTGCTTACTCACAAATCTTCAGAAGCATATTTTATATAGATCTATTCTGCAGCAAGGGAATAACTTCCAAATAGAGTTGAGAACGTATGTTCCCTAATGTCTTTCCCTAAATTCTAGATTTTCCCCTCAGTATAATCCCTTAATAAAGTTTTTATTTGATGCACCGTCCTTTTCTGGAAGAACTCTTTAAGAAGTTAATTTATAAATACAGACTTTCTAGTTAACTAATATTCTGTGCTTTCAACAGTTTTATACTACCTTGTTGATTCCTTGATAAATTTACCTTAAAACCAAAATGCACTTCTTTCAAAAATAAGTAGTTGCAATTTGATAATTAGATGGTGATGAACATTCTAGTCCTAATAAGTAGTTTTTGAGTCGTTTACCCTGAAATACTTAAATGAATACAGCAAAGGAGAAAGAGAACCAGAATATTGGTGTCATCTTTTTCTTAAACCCTATACGCATCTTGACATTTAATGTCTTTTTAATTTTTTAAAGTAAAGCCTTTAACTTAAGGCTGTGAAAAATACAATTTTTCTGAGACTCCTTTTCAAACCAGGGCATTACTTTATCTGGTCTCGCTTTATAAGGTTCCCTGTGGCTCTAAAATAAACTTGAGCGGTGCTGTCCAGTAGCTGTTTGTGCAGTGATGGAAATGCACTCTGTACTGCCGTCTGAGATGGTAACCGCTAGTGACATGTGGATCTTGCACACCTGAAAATGTGACTAGTGCAAGGACCAAGGAAGAGTTTTCAGTTTTACTTAAGTATAGACAATAGCTAGGTCTGGCCAGTGGCCGCTGTCTTGTACAGAACAGCTTAAATCACAGACCTAGGACACCACTTACCTGATGATTACATCTATGTCACCTCTAAAACCATGAAAGAATACTTCAGTTTTTTGATCAAGTGAGGTGGTAAAAGTGAAAACATGTTCATAATAGTACCTTCCCCTCTCTCAGCTTGCCTGTTCCAGTTCGTGCAATGAAATGCACGGGGTCCTTGTAACTGAGAGCAGGACGCTTAGATTATTTGTACTGCACAGCCAAGTAGGTTGCCAAATGCTTAAGAAGAGGAGTGTGAAGGTTTGAGATATATATAAAAAAATGAGCTCAGCAATCCTTTGCTGTAAGCTAAAGGGCAATCTTTCGTTGAGTTTTGCTTTTTTAAGATGTAGACACAGACACCTGTAACACACATGGCCGTGGTTAGCATTGCCCAATAATTGTAAGAACTGCTAGGTTCATACTATAAGATACAATAGTTTAGATTTGCTGCATACATCATTTATTGTGTCTGGATGAATCTCAGCGTAAAATGCTCAAAGAGCTGTTAGGATTTTCTCAGGGATAAAATTGCTTTCTTGAAGAAAGTAGTTTTTCATATAGTTGGAGAAGTGGTTTAATGATAATTTTACAGATGAAAAGGAATGAAAAAATATATAAGGTAAGAATTTGGAAAAGAGTAATTAGGTGAATGAATGGATATAGGAAAAGAAAATACATATATTTTGTAAATATTGTCTCCCCTTTTTCCTAAGGGGAGCAGTTGGGAAAATGTCCCACTTTTCTGCTTGTGAATTTGAGTGTCAGCCTTGCTTTGTTTAATCATTCGGTTTTGGCTGCACAGTCTCTTTAGCTGAGTTGCCACGGGAACTGAAGATTGCAAACTATCTGAAACTCCTAAATAGATTGTAATTTAAAGGGAAATAGATGGTCTACAGTAGGGGTGGGCAAACTGGCCTGTAGGCCAGCAGTCCCCAACCTTTCTGGCATAAGAGACCAGTGCTCCTTTGAGAATCTAATGCCTGATGATCTGAGGTGGAGCTGAGGCAGTGATGGTAGCTCTGGGGAGCGGCTGCAGAAACAGATGAAGCTTTGCTTGCCTGCTGTGCTGACCTGTACCTGTCCCGGCCCGAGAGCTGGGGACCACTGCTGTAGGCCAAACCTGGCCCGAACTGTTTCTGTAACTTTTTATTAGAGCACCGCCACACATAGTCATTTAAATAATGTTTGCGGCTGCTTTTGAACAATAAGTGCAGAGCTAATAATTGACATTGACCAGTGTGATCTACAGAGCCTAAAATAGTTAATGTACTTTTAAAGTTTTCTCTCCCCTGTTCATGGCCTTGCTACAACTCACAGTGCGGGCCTTGGACTAGCAGTAGGAGCCTTACACAGGGCCAGTTAGACATGCGGGATCAGGCTCCACTCTCCACTTAGACTGTGGGTTATCTGCCTTTAACAATTTCCCAAATGATTCACATGCACAGTGGTTTGAAAAGAGTCCCCAAGGACAGGATCAGAGACTGTATGTTCCATCTAGAGGGGTCTAGTTAGACGATGGCTACTTACTTTTTTTTTTTTTTTTTTTTTTTTTAGATATGAACATAGCAAGCCATTGAAACAGGAAGAAGCGTCGGCTACAGATATAACTGCAAAATCATCCCTTGCTGCTTCCTCAAGTCTCTCATCAGTGGGACCGATAGTTGAAATGAATACGGGCGAGGCTGAGTCAAGAAATTCAAACTTTGCAACTGTAGGAGCAGGTTCAGAAGACTGGGTGAACGCCATCGAGTTCATTCCTGGGCAGCCCTACTGTGGCCGGAGTGAGTATTTTGAAGAATGAAAATGATGAGTAGGTCATCAGTTAGCTGAGTTTTCACATTCAGCCTAATCTTAACACTTGATTGGATTACGTGGGACTTACAAAGTGAAAGTAACTTTGAATTTAGAATGTTTTGAAAAACTGAAGCCTCTTTTCAATCAGTACAAATGCACAAGAAATAACACAAAAAGGTTTCCCCTCTTTTTACAAGCTTAATCGTGGACATATCAGCATTAGAAAAGTTCATTTCTTTCAAGAGTAAGGGAATTAGCTCAGTAGTCTGTTTTGCAGTTTAATCGGAGTTCTTTTCAGTTTGGTCCTCAATTAACCGTCGAGTTTTTGCACTGTATCCATTTCGGACCTTTACCACCCTCCTAACTGTTTTCAGCCGCCCCTTCCTGCACTGAAGCGTCCCTGCCGGGCTCAGTGCCCGAGGAGGACTCGGCGAAGGAGCGGACGGCGGTGGAGACGAAACAGCAGCTCTGCCCCTACGCTGCGGTGGGAGAATGCCGGTACGGCGAGAACTGCGTGTACCTCCACGGCGACTCCTGTGACATGTGTGGGCTGCAGGTCCTCCACCCCGTGGACGCCGCTCAGCGGTCACAGCACATCAAGGTAAGTCTCGGGGAGGCGGTGTGGCATCGGGCATGGGCACCGTTTTCCTTCCCACAACTCTGCTCGTTCGGTGGAGCGAATGGCTGTCAGTAAGGAGGGATAGTTTCTTTCCTGGGTTCATCAAGAAATCATGCTTTTAGGACCCCGGACTATGGATTTTTTTTTTTCCTTTTCCTTTTTTTTTTTAAGTAATAGCTTTTCTGAGATGTCCGTTTCATTGGCTTTTAAAATATTTCCAGGACTGTGCAAGCATTCCCACTATTCTAAGTTTAGGGCATTTTCATCCTCCCAGAAAGTAGGCCCATACCCATTAGCTTACTTTCCATTCTACTCTTCGCCAGCTCTTGGCAACAACTAATCTACTTTCTGTCCATGATTTGCCTGTTCCAGAAATTTCATGAGTGGAATCTCATGTGGCCTTTTATGACTGGCTAAAACAGCATAATATTTTCAAGATTGATTCATGTCATGTGTATCTGTCCTTTATTCCTTTTTATGGCTGAATAATAATCCACCGTATGGCTAGGCCAGTTTGTTTTTCCATTCATTAGTTGATGGACATTTGGATTGTCTTTCCTTTTGGTTTGATGAAATAATGCCGTGAACATTCACGTAAAATTTTTGTCAACATATAGACATATTGTACTTTTCCTTGGAATAGAGTTGTGCTTAGCATTGCAAGCGTCTGCCTCAGTCCATAGCGGCTGCACTGTTCTACATTCCCAGCAGCAGAGAATGAGGGTTTCAGAGCATGGTTTTGAGCCATTTGCAGCATGAATTTTTTTTGTTGAAGAGATTGTATTACAAACCTTATATTTATTGGGAACAAATTTTACTAGTCAGTATTGTCTCTTTAATAAAAATTAATTGGGTTGTTGGGCAACGAAGCGCCTGGTGTGTGAGGTAGACATAGTTATAGCTTGGATCCTATCTCGCAGCATATTGTGAGTTGAGCTGGGTTACAGCCCTGTAATGCTTTTATCTGTGTGCCTGTGTGGGGGTTGTAGTGCCCACCTCTGAGGAGTGTTTCAAAAAGGGTTTAGGAAAAAGATAAAATATTTTAAAATGTGGTTAGGTGGGATTATGGGTAAATTGATTAAAAAATGTGTCATGTTATGTCAGTTATACTTCAGTTAATATATCTATACAGTTATACCTCAGTTAAGTTGTCTATATAAAAACTTGTGCATGAATGTTCATAGCGGCGTTATTTATAATAGCCCCAAAGTGGAAACAGCCAAAATGTTTATCACTGATGAACGGATAAGTTGTGGTATAGCCATACAATGGAATTTTACTCAGCAATAAAAGGAAGTGAAATACTGATATCCTACATAAATAACCTTGAAAATGTGCTAAGTGAACAAAGCCAGTCACAAAAGGTTACGTATTTATGTGAAATGTACTGAATAAGCAAACTATAGATTAGTAGTTACCTAGAACTGGGGGCAGGGAGGGCAGGTTCAGTGGGAAATGAGTGACTGAGTATGAGGTTCCTCATTGGGGAATGAAAACGTTCTAATGTTGACTGTGGCGATGGTTGCATGACTGTGCATACACCCACAGCCATTTAACTGCACTTTGAATGAATGAATTATATATTTACATTATGTGAATTATATCTGAAGCTGTTTTTTTTTGTTTGTTTGTATGTTTTTAATGTGAAATTAGGTACTGGCACCTCATTGTCACCTGATGTGCTTTCTTTTACCCTTATTTTCTGACAGGTTATAAATTAGGGCTTTAATCCTAATTTCATTTTCCATCTAAAAACTAGAAAATCATCAAACTTACTATGAAAGACTCCTGCATGAGGATAACAGCAGCGGGGTCGAGCTGCAGGGTTGAGAAAATTGGGTGCTTTTTCAGTCCCTGAAGTTGAGTCCTCATAGTTTGACTTTACGTCCCCAAATGTCAGTGCGCCTGTACTCGCTGTGAACAGAGCGGCTGCTGACGCCACCTTGGGAACATTATCTTCTCAGCCGACTCTGATTCTCCTAACATGAGTCATTAATTCTGCCAAGTGACGCCTTCCATCGCTCGGTGACTTGACTGCACTTATCTTCGCTTTTTCTAGTCCTGCATTGAGGCCCACGAGAAGGACATGGAGCTCTCGTTTGCCGTCCAGCGCAGCAAGGACATGGTGTGTGGGATCTGCATGGAGGTGGTCTACGAGAAAGCCAACCCCAGCGAGCGCCGCTTCGGCATCCTCTCCAACTGCAACCACACCTACTGTCTCAAGTGCATTCGCAAGTGGAGGAGTGCTAAGCAGTTTGAGAGCAAGATCATAAAGTGAGGCTCCTCCCCAATCTCCGTCTGTGCTTTCTAGTTCGGGGAAGGATTTAGTATCTTGTGCCAACTTCCAACCAGATGGACCGCATTTAAATGCATGCATTTTACCTTGAAACTGGGGTATTTCTCCTAATTGGGATTCTTTGTATTTCAGCTAGCTTCTAGGTTAGTTGGTATATCTACTTTATTTGAATGAGGAAACCCTATGTATCAGTTAGTAGAACCTTCGTGCTTTTTCTGAGGAGATTGTGTTTAACGGATTAGCTGGTTTAGGCTCGGTGAACAAACTTACCTAGCTCTGAATGTATGTTTCCTGACGTTTGACATTTTTCACTTTCCTATTCCATCCATTAAGCTAGCCAATAATTCACCATCCTTTAAAGATTGTTCTCATGACTGAACAAAAACAACATAACCTAAACAGAGCAAAGTTACAAGAAATAAATTTATTTAAACGAAAGAAAAAGGAGTCTGTGTGAAATGTCTCTTTTTGTTTTGTTTTGGTTTTTGGTTTTCGTTTTTTTTGTTTTTTTTTTTTTAACCTAAGTTAACTTTTTTTTTTTTTTTTTTAATGAACTGGCTAGCCATTGAGTTGAATTTATAAAGGAGTTTGTCTTGCCTCAGAAAGGTGGTCAGTTGTGTGGCTGTGTGGACCCCTTTCCGGAGGTGCCCGCCTGCCCTTCGGTTAAGTCTTTAAGTCCGGAGGTGACACACCAGGGTGTGTCCTGGAAGAGTGGGCCCGTGGAGGGGAATTTGCACTGCAGCCTGTTCATTGTTTCCCAGGTCCTGCCCAGAATGCCGGATCACATCTAACTTTGTCATTCCAAGTGAGTACTGGGTGGAGGAGAGAGAAGAGAAGCAGAAACTCATTCAGAAATACAAGGAGGCCATGAGGTATGAGCACGGCAGCCTTTTCCCAAGCTGAGACCCCCCCGGAGCTTGGGTCCACTTCGGAAAGAACAGTGCTGCGTTCCGCACTCCTACCTCCTTCCTGCCCTTTCTTTTACTTCCCAGTGCAGTTTATGTTGTCGCCCCTGTAACACTTAACCTATTATGTGTCTCGCTGATAACACAGTCCTCGGGAGTGTGGAGGACTGTGTCTGACGAGGTCTGTACTTTCTCTCCGCCGGATCTGCGGTGCCAGGGTTGCCAGACAGCGTAGACTTGAACAGAGTGTCCGTCTGGTAGTTAGCGTTCCGTGCGTGGGCACACACACGTTAAGGACACACCTCGGGGGGAGGGCTGTAAACTGACGTGCTGGCTCTATCCCTACCTGTTTAGAGAAACCCCGGAGGATCGTGGAATACAGACCTGAAATCCACTGTGAATAAGGGTTGCGATATTTTCCTTTCCAGCAACAAGGCGTGCAGGTATTTTGATGAAGGACGTGGGAGCTGCCCATTTGGAGGGAACTGTTTTTACAAGCATGCGTACCCTGATGGCCGTAGAGAGGAGCCACAGAGACAGAAAGTGGGAACATCAAGCAGATACCGGGTAACTCTCACTATTTTTTTACAAGAGGGGAATGCCACGCTACCCGTTGCATCCCGCACAGAGTGGGGAAGGGGCGCAACTCAGGTCTGGGAGCGAGACTAGGATATGTTGATGGAGGAAACCAGTCTCGGAGAACTGGGCGGGATGTGAAAGGAAAAAATAGAATGCTTAACGCCCTAGGCGAAAGTGTTGGCAGCGAGTGCCCAGAGGGGAGGCATTGGTGAGGTGGAAGCCCTAAATGCGAAGTCTGGTTCGTCATGCCCTCTGGTGTGCTGGACGCGTTGCCTTAGAAACAAGAGACTAGAAGATGCCACTCGACAGTGCCATCCCTATCACGGCCTTGTTTTTTACAGGCCCAACGAAGGAACCACTTCTGGGAGCTCATTGAGGAAAGAGAGAACAGCAACCCCTTTGACAACGAGGAAGAAGAGGTGGTCACCTTTGAGCTGGGCGAGATGTTGCTTATGCTTTTGGCTGCAGGTGGGGACGACGACCTGACAGACTCTGAAGACGAGTGGGACTTGTTTCATGACGAGCTGGAAGATTTTTATGACTTGGATCTATAGCAGCTTTGTGTGGCCTGCGAACTGGTCTGCTGAGCCTCAGACAGTAGCTGTCCCTGTGGCGGTGCGGAAGCGCCCGCGTCTCTCCTAGGCAGGCCTGTCAACTCCAGGTGCTGTCATCGTCATTTTCACCCAGGGCCTGTCTCCTCTCAATCCCTCACCTTTTCCCGACAAGTGTGTTGTGTTCTCTGTTTAAAAAAGTTACAAAAATAAATCTTAAAGTTAGTTTTTTTTGTAACATGAATTTAACTGTCAGACAGTTAGTGTAGATTTGTTGTGTCATCTGTTTTCAGCCAGAGTCACACAGTTCTAAAACTAAGGTAGTGTTTATGGACTTCCCACACTCGTTTTGAGGACCCCAGGAAGGCTGAAGTACAGCGTTGGGCCTGCTTTGGGGGTCCAGGAAGAGGGATGCTGGATGGAGGGTCTGAACTGAGGCGAGTAACCTGCTACAGACTTGAGAGATGGATACTTGAGGTTTCTGCTCAAATCTGCACATCCGTGTTTTTATATCTGCTCCCTAGGATCCCCACCTTATGCTCTTGTTCTGTGGTTTTTGGTCTCTTGTTTGATTGCACAAAAGTAATAACTACTGGGTAACCAAGTGCGAATGTGTTGAGATTTTTACTGTATTTAGTATGATAGGAAAATTGTGAAAGAAGCATATCAAAGAGACAGTGGCAAAAGAAATGCAGAGTTGGACGTGACTCTCAAGGGCTGGTCGACTTGGCGTGTGTGAGTGAGTGTGGCGAGCTCCTGCCTGCACAGATGCAGTGTCAGCCTTAGCGGAAAACCTGGGTTTGGTGCGTTCAGCCTTTCGATCTTACAAGACACAGCAGTGTGTTGGCAGCTGTTCACAGAGCAGTGCTCGTCTGTCTGTCTGTCTGTCTGTCTGTCTGTATAGAGAAATGGGATTGGCCACAGAGGTTAAAACTGCCTGGTTATCCCATATATTAACGCAAACTGGGTCTTGGATACGCAGTTGTATTTAATGTTGAATGATCTAGCCTTTCCGGTCCAGGCACTTTTTGACAAACTTTGTCCTCATTTGAGGGGTTTTGTTGCTGGGATTTGTGTTTGTTTTTGTGGGTATTTGTCTCATTCCATCCCTGAGCTCTGCAGGTAGACAGATGTGATTCAAAACTTACGTTCTAAGCTGTTCCTTGTAGCGGAGTCATTGGTTTGCAGTTATAAGTCAAGCTTTCCCACTAAGGGGGGGGGGGTGGTAACAATTAAGTTGTTAGAAGAATCCCTTGATTGGAAATTTTAGCTTTGCATTTTGTTGCTCAGTTTCCTGAAAAAATAACTTGGAGATGCTCCTGAGTTGTCCCATCCACTGCTTTGAGTCCTTGGATCCCACCCATTCTTTCACTTAAAGAGAAAACAAGTAATTGTTACAGAGGTCTCTGTATTTTACAGCTGCCCTTTTGTAAGAAGCACTTTTCCCAAATAAAACAATAAAGAAAGCTGTAAGTTGTCTCCCTGTTTTGTTTTGTGTAATGTGCTGTTTGAAATATACCATAGTATTTATATCCTTCATCGACTCTGATCAGTTCATTGATCGGTCACATTTCTGCGGCTGCAGTTTCATTGAGGAAAGCGACACCCTTCCTAGAACGTCTAGCCTGCTGAGAAGGCTTTGAGAGAGGAAGGGGGAAGCTTGCCAGCTGGGATCATCACGCTTTTCTGCACTGGAACTTGTGAACACGAGCTCTGAGGCCGCCTGTATCGGCCAAAGGCTCTGCCGGTTTTTCTGCTGACGTGCGCTTGTACTTCATACCCTCGAGTAACAGGTAGGTCACAATACGTTGTATTTTGAAGGGTATTTTCCTAATTCTATGAATTGTTATTAACAACCATTTTGGCACTCCCGTGGAAGACCTTTGGTGACTTTTGTGCAGTGCTTGTTTGTGAAAATATTGCTGCTTAGTTTTAATAAGTAGTAAAGAATTTATGCTTTTGAAAGTGTTTCCACATCTAGGAATTGTGTATATTGTGACTTTATTGTCATGGTAACAGCTATAGCTCCACTGAGCAGTCTTTATATAAGCTCGTGTGCCAGCTGCTCCCTTCTAGAAATGTCAGAAGTCCACCTTTAGCAGCTGCTACTGATGAGGCCGAGCTGGGATCTGAGGAGGGGGGTGGGGGGACTTAAAAGCCTCAGCTCCTCGGTGTCTGGGAACTAGGAGGAGGTTGGTTGTCAGTAGCTGCCCTGTTGGCACATCTTGAGTCACCGCAGGGGGACTGATCTGAGCTTTGACCCAGGTGGCGATAAGAGCTTCTGGAGTGTGGGCAGATTTGTTTGGAGCAAGCGCGCTTCGCAACTCCGGAGAGGCAGTGGGAGTCCGTGTTCCACGTGTTAGCCAGTCCATAATGCACGTGGTGACCCCGCCACTGCCTGCATCGACAGTGAGCTCTTCAGTGAGGCTGCTGGGTGCAAAAAGGTGTGGGCGACCAACAAGGACGGTGAAACTCCCCGCTTCCTCTTTTGGCAAAACTACAGTCTCAACCTCCCTCCTGCCACCACACACAGTCATGTTTACATCTGTGACCAACGCCTGTGGACATACACACCTCCTGGGTTTTAAAAAACGTTGGGGGAAAAAGCAGCAAATACCGCCAGAGGTTTTGGGGAGGGCGGGGGACATGTTGAAGAAGGTGTTCGTGGTCATTATTTGTGCCATTCCTCTGGGTGCGAGTTGCAAAGCCCATCGGGCCTCCTGAGGCTGATGGAATGTGATGAGAAGGTGGCATATTTCCAGGCGAAAGAGCCAGTCTTATCTCATTCTCCCCTCTCGCACGGTGATCATTTCTGAGAAGGTGGCTGTCCCAGCAACCTGGGTGCATAGTGTGAGGGGACAGGTGGAGCAGAACGCTCAACTGTCCCCTGAGGGGCAAGATTTTAGATTGTTATTTTTTTATGTGTGCCTACAGCACCTGTCTTCCTAGGTGGTCTCTCATCCAAGTACTAACCAGGCCCGACCCGGCTTAGCTCCCGAGATCAGACATCGGGTCTGTGAAGGATGACATGGCCGTAGACCATGGACCGTGGCTCCACTGGGGCGCAAACCCAGGACCTTGTGCGTGTAAAGTGGACGTGCTACCACTGCACTATGGAACCACGTCTGAGATTTCAGATCTTTTCATTGTCACAGCACGACGGCTTATCTTATGTTGAGGTCATCTATTGAAAACTCATATGCACAACTAAATTAAAAACTTAAAATATTGAATTATTTTAATAGTATATTTTTAGATATCCCTATTCAAGGTAATAAAATTGTGATTAAATTGTATTGAACAAACTTATGGTTTAAAATCACTACATGGTATAGAGAGACATTAGAGAAAACGTGACACACACTGGCTTGTTTGCCTACCTATCCTATGATATTACTGAGGCAACTAATGTATACTTTTTTTTTTTAGAAGAATGAGGCTGTGCTGTAGTAGTTAAATATGTCAGAAGCATTTAAATAGTTATAAATAGGGAGGGTAGAAGATAAGTTTTTAAATAGCCCTCAAACCCTAGAAGCAGTTTCTGAGGGTTTCATTAGGCTGAGTGGCATCGAGATGTTCTTCTAAGTGGGAACATTTAAAAACCAGTAAACCCTTTGTAAGTTTTATCTGAAATGGTTAACACAGTCATCAGTGTCTCCTGCAATGTTGTGTGTTATTACTTTCCATAGTGTCTGGGACTTATTTCACATTTTAGATAAAGAAGTGCTCTGTCGTAAATCATTTCCACAAAGTGCTTATTTCTTTGCATTGAATGGCAGGGAGAGATTCTATGCCGATAATAGAAAATGTCTTAAAATCTGCCTTCGCTGAAACGCACCAGGTCATTCTTGCCGCTCCCTTATCAGTGCATTGAAGAGGTACGCTACGTGGTGTCTGAACAAATAAAAGTATTTTTAGGTTCAAGTGAGGCACTGTTTCCTATTAATCAAAAGCAGATTCCCCTCAGTAAATAACTTAGAAATTGACTTCTGGAAGGCCGTACCTACTCCTGTCTTTGTCCACAGTCAGTATAATCTCAAATATAAAACAATTTGTAAGAAAGACTTGTTTAAAAGAAGACTCATTTCAGATGATAAATTTGCCCTCATAGAAAGGGCGTGTTTTGTTTTTACCTAATGTAGATGCAGGTGCAGCCACTCACTTTCCGCCCCTACCCTTGCCTTCTGTGTTAAAACTGTTAAGGGATGATGTTTTTGATGAGATGAGGGTAACCGTTCGTTTCACAGATATTCGCGTCTCTGCCACACTCTGCCGGCACTGGAGAGGCTGTGAGCACAGAGGCAGCCAAATCTGCTCATCAAAACGGTCCGCGGGATCCCCGCCACGTCCCAGACTTCTTTGCACACTTCAGCTGGCGCCACGTGACTCAGACCAGATGCTGCATGCCTCCTTCATCCCTCCTGCCAGGGGGATGCTGGAAGCCACGTGGCTACGGTGCGGGGGGGGGGGCAGGCGGGGGTCTCTGTCCTGATTTAAAAATAACCACCGCTTATTGCCCGCATATAGTGTGCCAGGCCCTGTGCTTAGCATTTTGGTTAGGTCTCATTTAATCCTTAACAGCAACCCGAGGTAAGTCATATCTCTGATTTACACCAGACGAGACTGAAATTGAGGTGAAGTCATTTGCCTGTGTTTTCACGGCGGATAAGCTAGCTATAGATCAGGCTCCAACCTTGGCCCTTCTGATTAGAGGCCAGACTCAAGTAGACTGCGCCTTGTGCAGTGGACGTCATCCTCCTCATTCTACCAAAAGTGTGTGGCCAAGGGTCACCAGTGTTGTCTCTGCTAAATTCAGGACTTGCAGGAAACTTCATTTCCTTTGTTTTTCACAGCAATTGGCAGAATTGATCACTATTTTCCCCAATCTTTAAAGCTATTTTACACCAGCATTTCTCAAACTGTTAACGGTAAAGGACTAGTTAGTTGTCTTTTATTTTTTTTATTTCCAATCCATCCTGGGCCAATACTCTTGTGGAAGACTAGAAAAATGAAATGAAAAACGTCCTCCTTAGTACGATCCCAAGGTTGTCGCTGGGTTTGACAGACGTCAAAAAAGTTCTCAATTTCTGTGCCTGCTTTGCCGCAGACGGGGGACAGTGTGTGGGCCGCTCCTTGAGCTGCATGGTCACCACCATCTCCTGATCCCTTCCGAAGTGCTGGCTCCTTTGTCCTCCCCTGGATATTCAGTAAGGCCCAATCCTGGCCTCATTCACCTGGCTAAAAATTCATCCCACCAACAAAGGAAACCATTTCCACACGTAAGTCACAGTGCTAGGGATTCTAGGGACACATTGGACACAGCATGTGCCCTAAAGGAAGTTCTAGTGCAGTGGAGGGGCTCAAGGGAGATGCACAAATAGCTACAGGCGATGGTATTGTCGCCAAACAATAATATGCCCACTCTGCGACTTCACCTTTCCCCCTCGGCCTGGCCGGCCTCCCAGGTACTGGTCTAGTATCTCTAACTGCTCGCTGGGCGTCTCCTCTGGGAGAGCCCGCTCCCACTTTACCCTCAAGTTTCTAAAACCGAAAACCATGCTTTCCTCAGATTTGGCCCAACCGCTTGGCTCCGTGCATCATATAATTAATTCTCTTTCCATGCAAAAGCATCATATAATTCCCTTTCTCGAAATCCTCATTGCTGTCCATAGGAGCAGGGTTAATTAAGTCCGTCAACCTCTGCTGCCTGGGTTCTTCAGAATGACCCACATGCCCCCACGACATTCCAACGTTTGTCCTCTTCCTCGTCCCTAAAGGCTAGGCTTGTTCCTGACTCCTGCACTTCTACTCACATGCAGCCCCTTCGTCACCCTGTCTGTCGCAGAGCCTGTCAAGGTCCTGAATCCTCCAAGACTTTTTCCCAGGTCATTTCAGCCAGCCTTGAACCACCATGGTCACAATGTTATTCTGGCCCATTAACCATGCAACGTTATTTCACTTTGAACGTGTACACTTTGTTCCTGCGAAACGCTGAATCATTTTAGGTCAGGAAACTTTGTTATTTCTTTTGTAGCTCCCACACCCCTTAGGACAAAGTATATTGTAACCCTTAAATTGAGGTCATGGTAAACAGCCTGTGTTTGATCACCAAAAGCTTTACGAAGGCTGCAGACCTTTGACGGTCCCACTTCTGCTTTAAATCTGGTCAGTGGCCGCTAAGGCTTTGGGTGCTGAGCTGGGAGAGCAGGTGGCAACAACGATAGATACCCAAGTGTCGGTCTGTGAATTGGCTCGTGCTTCGAAGAGATTTGCGAATAGTACACATTATGGATCCTAATCCAGACCTAATGAAGCACAGCTCCCGGGCTGGGGCCTGGGACTCTGCATGCTTCGTGAGTACTGTGGCCCGTCTGATACACAGCCAGGGCTCAGACGCATTCTGTAGTCGAGCCCCTCTTTTCTGTTGAGTGACCTAAAGCCCCCCAAATTGGAAAAAACTTGCCAAGTTCATACTGTAAGTGACCAGGAACGCTTTGAGGGGTCACCTGAGTAGCAGCTACATTCTGTGCATGTCAAAATGTTACGAAAGGAAATGTATAGAAAAAGGAAAAATGTACAAGATCATACTGAGTGTCACTCTGTGTGTGATCCCAGGTGATTTTAATATTCCTAACTTTTTTCCCCCTAAACAACAAATCCTTTCCTCAGTTGTTCCTGAGTAATGTATAATCTTAGTAACTCCCTTAGGGATTTAAAAAAATAGTTTCAGTGTTTTTGCATGGTGTGTAATGGTTAAAGTTAAAAAGAAATAATTCTGGCTGATAAATTACTAAAGATATTGTAAAATTTATTTTAAATGCAAATTTTTTGTCCTTAGGCCCTTTTGAGTGCATTTAAAAACTTTTTTTTAACAGCATTAGTGAGATCTAATTCACATACCAATTCACCCATTAAAGTCTACAATGTAATGGTTTTTTGATGTATTACATTATTAATTGTTAAGATTGTAGTAAAATATAACAAAGTCTGCCATTTTAACCATTTTGAGTATATAATTTGGTGGCATTAATTATATTCCTGGTGCTTTGGAACTACCAAGATTGCAGCTCTTTATATTCAGAGATACTGACTTTCCCACTTAAAATGATGCTCACTGCTTATTTTTATTTCCATTGGAATGTTGCTGAATTTTAAAATAACCCATGTTTGGGTTTGGAAATAGACAATGAAACATAATAGGCCACTACAACACTAACACGTGCTCTGATACGGTGAATGCCTGTATTCTGTGCTGTAAAAAATGACTGGCTTGGTGTTTTTATGAATGTCATAAATTTTATTTTTATAATTGGAATTTTGTTTCTCAACTAAATGAAAAGTTTTCGGACTGCTATTTGCCAGCAGCTTTCTAAAAATTAACATAAACGTGGATAATTTTTATTGCCAATAAGAGAAAAAAGGAGTTGACTATATTATCACTCTGTGGTCTCTTAAATGTTGGTCTTTCAAGTTCTAGATACATCCTGATATACTGTATAAGCACAAATAAATGCAAGTAATAACTAAGTAAAATGATATCTAAATCCAACTTATATGTCAGGTGAAGAGCAATTTTTGCAGAAGTATCGCCTCTTCTGCTCTTTTTAACCTGTACTTTCGCTTCGGCATTCCTGATGCTTCCAGTCTTAGGCAATTATTTGTGGGTGTAAATTAGACAATGTAGGGGTAAGAAAAGAAAAACAAAAACGAACGAAACTGTGATCTCAAAACCACCTTAGCAGCTAGCCATAGTCTGCTACGTCGTAAGCCAACTTAGGTGGATCTTACGAGCGTTTGTACATGCTCACTCAATAGTAGATCAAAGACTCTTGAACAGATATTGATATTTTTGACAATGAAAACTTGAAGCAGGCGCTGTTATTGCCTTTGATGACACGAACCCCAGAACCTTCTCTCTCTCCCCCGGAGGTGTGCAAAACACCGGCCAGGAGCACTGACGTGTGCTCGCTTTGGCGAGTCCTTCCCCACCCTCTTACTCTCCCCCTTGTGCTGGAATGGCTCCGCCTCCCTGGCAGAACTCGGCCTGGTTTGCCTTGGGTCACCCATATAGCCTTGCGTGTGAGTGAACTGGAGTTTCCACATCATCCCCGTTCAACAGAAGTGAACTCAGGCTGGGTCCGGCGTGTTTCAGGCACAGGTCCGCCATCTTCCCCTGCAGTGGGCTAGGACTGGCCACCCAGCCAGCTACCCTTTCTGCACCCCTGCCCCTCCCCAACTGCGCCCTTCTTCCCTCTTCGGCGTCTTCTCTAGTCGAATGTATGTGTGAGAGTATGTCTTGGAATGAGAACATTTCTCTTTCTGTGTGCACGTGTGTGGGTGGAGGAGGATGAGAGGTCAGTATGACGGAGCCCAAATCTGATAGCGGTCATTATCTGAGAGGGCCCTGGAGCTAGATGGTTTGAGTTTGGATCCTGACTCTGCCACTTGCTGGCTGTGTGACCTGAATCTCTCGGCGTCTCCTCATTTTACACATAGGAATTATAAATAGTACCTACTTCAGAGATAGTTCCGGGGTTAACACAACAGTTAGTACACTAACTGTTACAGTTGACAGTATAAATAAAGTGTGTGGTCCAGTGCTGGGCATATAGCAATTGCTCCATGTATTTGCCATTATTATTCGCTATTGTAGTAATATTCCTGTCACTGCTAATAGACCTTTTTCAGTAAGAGCAGGGAAGAGATTCAGGAAAAAAAATCTTTGAACAATGAAATATTAACCGAAAGCTTTTCTCACACATAGAAATGAACTTGGCCACTGGCAGACAAAATATGGAGTTTAAAATCGTTTTATTCTTCCAAAATATCTCTTTGGGAACTTAATTTCATATAACTCACTTGTTACCCACTATACAATTTGGGAGATATGAGAAAATGCCAGAATTCAGTTCATATGCAGTCTTCCCAGACAGCAGCTGTGACAAGGAGCCAGCCGGTTATGAGACTGTGCTCAGCTCCAGCAAAGCTGGAGCCTGTTTTTCGAGGGGACCTGCGGATACCCTAATCCACATGGGAGGCCATTTCAAGTCCCTTTCAGGTGTCCCTGAGGGTTTCTGTCTTAGCACTGTCATTTCAACAGAAGCCGGCTCATCTGCTTCGATGCATGTTTTTCTCTGCCAGATAACTAGATTCCCCTCATGTTTCTGAGAGGTAGCTCGTTCCCGTTAACAACAAATATCTACTGAAATGAATTAACATGTTTTAATTCTCTGTGATCTCACTCCCTTCTCACCTAGCCTCTGTATGGTCACGATTCTCAAGTTTTAGTGTGGAGAAGAATCACCTGGCAGGCTTGGATGATGTGTGGATTTCTGAAAAGGCTTCGATCCAGTAAGTCGGTCATGGTATCTGTGACAAGCATCCCCAGCCACTCTCATACGTATGGTTGGCAAACTACACCTTGAAACCATTGTCCTATTATACTGTCCAATAGGTAAATGGTGTGAACCACATAGGTAATTTCAAATTTTCTAGTAGCCACAGTCAAAAAGTAAAAAGAAACAGGTGAAATGTTAATATTTTATTTTACTTAGTATATCTAATATAACATTTCAACATATAATCAATATAAAAATTATTAGTAATTATTAGGAGAGCCCCTAGTAGTTCTTATTATGACTGCAAGACACCCTAAGCAACAACCATCAGGGAACTTTTAACCCATTTCCCGTCTGCCCCAAGATAACTCGCAGGTTACAGTCCTAACCTCACCCCCAAAATCTTTGCATCGCTCTAATATATCAGTAGTTTTGGGAAACAAATGACGTTTTATTTACAGCATTCTGTTTTTAGTGGTGGTATTTCCATTTACAAAATACAGTAACTCTCGATTGCTAGAAAACAGCATTCCTACGAGTGAGGTTAAATTAGCGCTGGCAGCGAGCGAGCTGCACCTTTTTTTTTCTAAATGGGAAAAGGGTTAAAAAACATGGGGTATTACTTAGGTTCTAGGAGGCACATGGCACGCCTGGGCCACACAGACAGGTCCGTTTGGGGTTTGCTGTTCATCTACGAGCCAATTTAATTTCATTTCAGAAATGACTTCTGATCCGCAGCTAACTGGGTGTTTTAGAAAGAAGTGGTAGACATTTCCCACATCCTAGGTGGGTGGTCAAATCAGCCCAACTAGGATGAAGGGAAATCCAATTCGATTTCCATCACGTGGCTCCTGACCAGTTGGCGAGATGGCGTTCGTGGTCTGTTAAGTCAAAAGGTTTACTGCCCGAACTGGGGCCCCGAGGCGCGGCTGTCAGGAGGCCAACAGCCACAGCATTCTGGTTTATCGGTGCAGGCCTCTTCCCCATCCTCCCAGGCCCGAGCCGCTTCAAACTGTTCCAGAATGTTCTAACCATCCTCTCCCCTCTCTTGATAGTCCTCTTTTTACCTTCACCACCTTCTTCAAGAGAGAGAAGCAAAATTCAGTAGAAAGAGTTGAAGGGTTGGTTGGGGAGACAGACGAGGACAAGATGAAACAGAACGAGCCTCCTCCTCCTCCTCCTCTGTGCCTTAAATGCAAGGTGACACCCAGAGAGACGGCGGTGTGTCCCCTTGTCCTCAGAGCCCGCGGTTATGGCCTCCGGTTTGGATGGAGGCAGAAGTGCCGCCCGTCCAGGCGGAAGGCTTGAGGACAGGTGGCAAGCGTAGTCGTGGACCTGAAATGCTACGTGGCAGACAGGAGGCTATCCTTTGGTTTTAGGGACGGCCTCCGGCCGGTGCGACTGGGTGCGACTGTCCTCGCGAACGCATTCAGCAAGTGCACTGGCTCTTTTCCCTCGGCTCCTGGGGCAGGAGAACCGGACTGGAGTCCAGGGCGAGGCTGTTCGGGGCGCCTCCTCACACAGGTGCGGGCTGTTGCGTGCGATCAGCTCCCTGGCCATGAGCACGAAGACCTCGTCGATGTTCTTGGACTCCTTGGCCGACGTCTCCAGAACGGCGAGGAGGCCGTACTTCTCAGCCAGCGTGCAGGCATCCTCGAACAGCACGTGCCGTTTTTCCCACAGGTCACATTTGTTCCCTGGGAGCGAGAGAGAAGCAAATACTCTGCTGAGTCACTGAACCCGGTTTGGAAGAAAATGAGCTGCGAAAAGGACGTTTTTTTTTGGTTTAGCGGGAGGCACGCATGCGTGCACTCACACACAGGGACCGAGGGCGGATTTGCTGCAGGTGACACCACGGATGAATGGAAGCAGAGCTCCTGTCTGAATTTGCAGTTTGGCAGGGTCTCTAAGAGCTGCAAGGAACCGGCCGGAGGGAGGTGTGCGTTTTATTGTCTGGGGGAGGGGAGCCTCCGTGTTCTTGGGAGGGACTGTCATTCCCTCTAAATCTGACAAGGTAAAGACTGCCAGAGTGACTCTCTCAGTCTTCTCTCTTCTTCCTTCAGATCCTGTTCCTTTTTTCGCTCTCCCTCCCCCCCCAACTACAAAGTGTTGGACGCCGTGAGATGGGCCTTATCTAGCTGAGGAAACTGTGATCAGAATTTCTTGGGTTGAAGCTGTAGAGCAAATAATAAAGGCCCCCCCCTTTTTAAGCTATAATTTACAATAATAAAATGCACAGTGAGTTATGTTCAGTGAGTTTGGACAAATGTATATGCAAGTGGTTTGAGATTACCTACCAGAGTAAGGCCAGGCAAGACCAGGTACTTCTGCCCCAGGTGTGAGCTCAACAGAAACATGTGCCCACGTGTACCGATAAACATACAAGAACGTTCAGAGCAGTGGTTTTCCTCATTGCCCCAAACTGAAAGCAACTCAAATGCCCATCACCAACACAAAGGAGAAATACTATATATGTAGTGTCTTCATGCAAAGAAATACTACACTAATTGTGAAAAGAATAAAGGACAGCTACATGCCGCAGGGTGGATGAAACTCATCAACGTCCTGTTGAAAGGGAGAAGCCTTGACAGAAAGGAGATTTGTACGATTCCAGCTACATCAAGTTCGAAACCCAGAGCAGAACAGAACTGCAGCACTTGGGGGTGTGGGGTCCAGCGGCAAAATGCTAAAGAAAAGCAAAGGAGTGATCACCATGAAAGTCACAGTGAGCTCACCTCTGGGGGAGAAGCAGGGGGTGACGGAGAGGGAGAGGAAGGAGGGCTGCGGGGAGGGTGCCCAGGGAGGGTGCCCGCAGTATTCTTCCTTGACCCACCGGCGTTCCCTTTGTGATGATAAATCAGCGATTCCGTGCTTTTCTTTGCCTATGTTACCGTGTCCCAACAACAACCACAAAAGACTGAAAAAATACTTTCTCAGCATCACAGTCACCAACCTGCTGCTCATTGTCAAAGCTCGATTGAGATCATCATGCTCCCCGAATAAGGTTAAATCCAAGAATCTGTGCAGGGGACATGACTCCTTCTCTGTACTCCTGTGAGCTCAAGAAATGGCCCCAAAGATACCAGGTTCGAATCCCTGGAAATTGGGAATGCTACCTTATTTGGAAAAACGATGTTTGCAGATGTGATTAAGTTAAGGATCTTGGGGGTGGGTGGGGTGGGGGGAGATGATTCTGGATTAGGCGCTAGGTGGGCCCTAACTGCAGCCACTGCAGCCTTATTGGAATGAGGCAGAGGGAGGGCTGACTGTGTGCACACACACACACACACACACACACACACACACACACACGCAGGGGGTGATGTGAAGATGGATGGAGGCAGCCACAAGCCACAGAATGCCGACAGCCACCAGACGCAGACGAGGCAAGGAACAGATTGTGCCCTAGAGCCTCTGGGAGGGGTGGGGGTGTGTGTGTGTGACATTACTGGCTTCCGGATTGGAGAGAGAACAAATTTCTGTTGTTTTAAGCCTCTCGCTGCCACAGGAAACGGGGGGGGGGGGACAGGGATGCTTCTGGAGTAGGAATCAGGGGTCCAGCCCCCACCCCTGCATCCCTGACCCTGAGCTGCGGCTTCTGGGCTGGGGTTTCTGAGCTGGGACATGCTGATTCTGACTCTTCCAACCTGCTCCTCCCACCTGCTTCGACACCATCCCAGGTTAACAATGCTGACTGTCCACTGTCCTGCCTCCCAGGATCTGGTGGCTGCATACCTCGGAAAGAGCCAGGACACCTGGAGGGAGGGAAAGAAACCATCTGCTTGCTCGGCAGCTTGAGTCCTTGCTCGCTGAGCATCCAGTGGGGGCAGCAGAGATGCTCGGGCGCTGCCCCAAAGGGAGGCAGGAGGGACGCATGGAAAATTAAAGAGCCATACGAGAATGTACCGATCCAAGATAGGCCATGAAGTAACCTCATCCCGAGGACCAGGTAAGTGGTCCACGCTGTCATTGCCCGAATCCAAAAACTCTGAACCCCCTAAGTTTCTTGGTATTTCATCTGATAGTAAAATCTGCCTGAAACTGGCCATTAGAAGTTTCTATTCTACCTGCTTCGTATGACTAGCCATACATTTTGCTGCATAAATATGAACGCTTTTGACCACGGGGTGTTGGACCAGACCCTGCCGAGGGTGTCACGTAACATAGAATGCACCCTCGTAAGATCTGGCAAATCCTGAACTCTGAAATCTTTGGCCCTAAGAGATTTTGCTGAGAGACCGTGGGGCTGTAAATATAACAGGAGTTGAAGTGGAAGGTTTGTTTGCCTGAGACTCTAAAGGGACAAAGACCAGATGCCAAAGCAAGTTATGAGACCGGACATCCAGTATGAGCAACAACAGGATGTCGGCCCCTCAACCCTTACTCTGATGGCGGGTGTGAAGCGTTAAGAAGCCACCAGCAGAGCAGAGGGGACGAGAGAGAGATGAGCCAACCAGGGGGGAACGCAGGCGCTCCGTCGATGGCTTCAGGAATCCGTGCGTGGTCTTGAGGGCGGCGGGGATTTTTAACAGAGGGACTTCCTGCAAATGGCCGGAGGAAGAGGAACGGCACAAGTCAGTGCACGGTCATCTCTTTGACATTTGGATGATGGTCAAGTGGCTGCGAAGGGCTGGGGTAAAACTGGGAGAGAGAAAGAGACGCTTGTGTGAAGAAAGAAATGTGGAGAGAGAAAGGAAAACAGAGCAACAGGGGCCAGGGGCATTTCCGCGCGGGGAAGACGCATCTGGCTTCTGCAGAGGAAGGACAGAAGTCGCTGACAGAGGACAGAAAGCCCATTGTGGCGGACACATTATAAATGGGGACACGAGGGACACGGCCAGATCATCTTTAGGGGCGTTTCTAGAACTAATTAAGAAGTGGGGGCAGAGACGGTTGTCACAAACGGCAGACTAGAGGAGTGTAAATACCAAGAAGACTGTGAGATTCCTGGAAATCCTGCCACCTCGGCATTTAGGACCCTCGTCTGCCCACGCTGTTTCCGCAGTAGAATAACGAGGAGTTAAGGACAGAGCAGGCTGGGGGAGAGCCCCCCGGGGGTTGGAGAAAGGAGGCTGCCTTCCAAAGATAGCTCCGAGGGGAGGAGTCCCCCACAGGGAGGGCGGCTTTGCATGCAGCTTCCAGGCCCCCCCCCCCCCGAGGAAAAACTGCTTTGTGTTTCCTGGGAAACCCGTGAATTTAATGGAAAAGAGAGCCGGTCCTCTTTGCTCAGAAAATCTCAAGTGCGATCAGAACTGCTTCATTTCCTCAGGGACACGCATGTTATTCTGCCTCCCTTCTCTGGGAGCGAGCATCCAGCATCCAAGGGCGTCAAGCATCTCCTTTCGCCCCTGGAGGTCAGGGCTGTCCCTCCCTGTCCAATCACCTCCTCCCCCGTGGTCCCTGAGCCCCTGCGCAGAGCACCCAGATGCTCTCATCTCTGCTCTACCAGGAAATAACAGCTTCTTGGCCCGCGCTAAGTGCCGTATATGTGTCACCTCACTTAATCCTTTCAGCTCGACCATCCCTTTGAAGTAGGGACCAGTTTTACAGATGAGGAGGCAGAAATTTAGAGAGAGCGAGTTACAAGCCCAAGTTCAGACGCAGAGGGAGATCCCACCCCCAATCTGTCTGATCCTGACATCCAGGCACTAGAACACATGTGGACGCTGCCTAAACCAGAGTTTTAGGGGGCCCTGGGTGACAGTCCAGCCTCACCAGCTATGGGAAAAAGGCGGAAAAGAAACCAAACCCACCAGGGACCCGACACCAGAAGGCCTGGTCGAAATCCCGCCTCACCTGTCAGTAGGTAACTAGGCGGTTATTTGTCAGGATACTTAATCTCCAGATGCCTCGGTTTCCTCATCTGGGAAGTGGGGGTATTTGGCTTCACGTATCAGGCTCGTTGAGAGGGTTAAATGACATGATGGTGCAGGAGAAGGCTCGAACACGGCCTGAATCCTACTCTGTGGCGAGTGAACGTCACCTGTCACCCGCGTCCTCCTCCCTGCCCTGTCCTTGCACCTTAGGGGTGGCTCGTAAGGAGCAGAAGTGGCTGCTGAGGAAGAAATATGGCTCTTTTGGGGGGGGGGTCAGTGTTGATTTTTATAACTCCGAACTCTGCTGTTAGTAGCAGCATCAGAAGTCAAATCACAGACGTTTCTGACCACAGAGGGGAACTTTGGGTGAGAAGTGAGAGAGGAAAGAAGGCATCTCATTTCTCCCGAAAGAGAAAAATTGCCCTTCGCGTGGAAGCTGCCTCTCGGTTTCACTCGTCTCTCTTTTCTAGTTTCTGCCACGCGAGACAAGACACAGCGCCTCTGAAAAAAAAAACAAGGCGACTACATTTGAGGGGCATCTGCTTTGGTGGTGGGCTGGGGAATCCGGGCGTCTGACCTGACGTCGCGGGAAGGGGCGAGGTCGGTGGAGGCTCTGGAGTGACTCCGAGGCTTAACTTACAGGCGAAACAGAGCGCATTCCAAACCAGTGTGTCTTCACGTCCGTGCGTAAGACGGAGGCCAGACCACGACTCAAAACGGCAAAATCTCAGGGGGGAAAAAACGGTTCTAAAATAACCGGGCATAATAAGCGGGCCGAGTGGACCCATAACACGTGCCAATGACCTCCTCTACACCCATCTCCAGGCTCTCACTCTGTGACGGCCTCATCCGTCGGGGCCCAGCTGCTTGGTCCAGGGCGGCCGCCTCCCCCCAGGCCGGCCACCTGGGCCGGCCTGGGCCATGAAAGGAGCGGGGATGTGATTCCCTTTCCAAGAAATGCAAGCCGGCGGCTACTGGGAGAATGAGGAGTCTGCAGAAGGGTGGGCGGGGGATGAGGCTTGGAGAGACTCCCCAGGGGAGAGTAGGGGCGAGAGGGCACAAGCCCACGTTATCCCGCGTGTAAGAGGCAGCTCCGAGACAGGGAAAGTAGGTGCAACAATAGACGGCAAGGAGCCTGGTGCACAGAGCCCAACCCCGAGGAGGGCCCCCGGGCTCTTGCTTGTCGGTGGGTGGCCTGGCTCTATTGTGGCGCCTGATCATGCTCGGGCTCAATTGCTGGCCTTTCCTAGGTCCCAGGGGCTTACCCTAGTTAGTTAGTTTCTTCAACCTAACGAACCTTCTAGAAACAAATCTTACCCCTAATTAAGCACTCACGGTATGTCAGGCACTGCTAAGCAATTTACATACGTTATCTCATGAAATCTTTACAATCAGTCCAGTAAGTAAGTATCAGTCACATCGCATAGGTGGGGAAACCGAGGCTCATGGGATGACTGGCTGCAGAACTGGGCTACGCTCGTCGATGGATAAATAATAATCCATTAAACATGGTATGTTTAGCTCTTTCTCAGTCTGTCTAGAGAGGTGCTCTGCAAACCTTAATTTACATATGATTTTCTCTAGGAGCCTGTTAAAATGAAGACTCTGACTCAGTACAGCCAGGATGGGGCCTGAGATTGTGCACTTTTAACAAACTCGAAAGTGACGCTGATGCTGCTGCTCTGTGGACCACACTTTAGCAAGGGCCTGAACCCACTTGCCAAAATTAAGCGGCCACTTGGTAAACAGCAGTGGACTCACGAGGGAGGAAAAGGTAGCCCTGCTTGCAAAACTAAAACTATAGAGACGTGACAGAAGCAGCAACGCTCTCCTGAACGTAAACAGGACTGCTCGCAATTCGAGCTGCGGGTTCACTTCGTGTAGCTGAAGGTGCTGCCAGTTTTGACGCTGGCGTGGGAAGGTTCGCGTAGGCTCTTAACAGGTGTAAGAAGTCATTCAAGGGTGTCTCAGTCTCACCAGCGCGCCCTTGGGGATCTGGAGCCATTTGACTCTGTGAACCTCACCCTACCGAGTACTTCCTGTGTGGTCACACAGACCCGTGCAGTGAATCAGCTGGGGCGCCCTGCACACAGAAGTCTGGGCCTCACCCCAGAAGAAGAAACTCTAACGGCGGGGCCTTGGAATCCGTAATCTCACCGAGTTCACGCCCTCCAACCCCCTATTCTCAGGCGAATCTGACGGGAATCTCTGAGCCAGACGCTTTCTGAGGTCCTGTCCACCTTTTACACTTTGTATGAGGCCACATCCCAGCCCCCGGAAACACCCAGAAAGCCGAGCATCCACAGAGGGGGGGGCCTGAAACGCGGAGCTAAAACCTTGGGAAACACCGTACCGATCAGCATGACGACCAAGTTGGCCGCGCCGTATTTTTCTATGTCGTGAATCCAGTGAGGCACGGACTCGAAGGTGGACCGCCGGGTGAGGTCGTAGGCGATGAGGGCCGCGTGGGCGCTTCGGTAGTAGCTCTGGGTGATGGTGCGGAAGCGCTCCTGGCCTGCGGTGTCCCACACCTGCATCTGGAGAAGGGCAGGGACGGGGGTGGGCATCGGCAGTTCCCATGCCCGACGGGGACGCGCTCTCTTGAGGTGCCTGAAAAATATGGCTCTGCCCGGGTGTCACCTCCAGATGCCCAGACGCGGCAGGCCGAGGCCGGGGCCCGCGCACCTATTCCTTCTGTTGCTCCCCACAGCAGTTTGGATGGGCTTTCGGGTTTGAAGGTCACCACCTCGGGGGCACTTCAGAGAGGGCGGCGACCCAACGTCCTGGGCTTCAGGCGTCCTTTTGCCTTTTTACCTCGATCGTCCCCGCGTCCAGATTTTGGGGGCTATTTCTGGACGCTGCCCATTGATACGGAAACTGGCGAAGGGGACAACTTCGGCCGAACTGTTTTGATTGGGAAGGACCACTCAGCTGTTCATGTTTAGCAATACCTTTCAAATTACCATCCCAAGCAATGGCCCCAATTTATACACCCTCCAATGGTGTCTGAGGATAGCTGTTCTCATATCCTCCCGTTATTTCCAAATTTTATTTTTTAAAGAAAGGTTGCAAACACAAAACTAGCGAGACTAGAACAACGAACCCTCATACACCCATCATTCAGATTCAATAATTATCGAGATTTTGCCACTCTTACTTCATTGATATACATCCCCATAAAAAGGGACACTTTCTTTCTTAACCACAATGCCATTATCACTGCTCGAAAACTTTTTAACAACTCATTGGTATCTTTTAATACCGAGCCCATATAGAAATTTTCCTGAATGTCTTTTTTTTTCTGTTGTTTTAACTTAATCGGGATCCCAAACAAGATTCATTTCATTATGTTTTCACCAACACTTTTTGTTCTTTTCTAATCAAATACGTAAAAGATAGTATCTCACTGTTATTTGATTGTTTTCTTTAATTACGAGTGAGATCGGACACCTTTACATCTTTACATAAATTTACGAGCTAATTCTTATAAAATTTGTGAGGTAACAGTTTTGTTCAATTTGCGAATTGCCTACTTTTTGTATTTATTTTGTTGTTAATCTTTTTTTAGATATTTTTAGGAGTCTTTTCACATGAAAGAAATTGGTCCTTTGTCAAGTCCCACATTTACGAATATTTCTTTCCAATTTGTCATTCATCTTTTGACTTGGTTAATGGTATTTTAAAATATGTAGATATTTGACCTTTATATAGTTATATAGAAATGTATACATTTGACCTCAAGATATCTAGATTAAGCAATATTTTTCTTTATGGCTCCTGGATTCTCATCTCACTTAAAAGCCCAATTTCTTCATTTCACAATGATAAAAACAAATACACCTATGTTTTTCCTGGTACTCTTATGATTTCACATTTTACAGTTAAACCTTTTATTCCTTAGGCATGTGTTTCAGTGTTAGGAACTGTGGCCGGAAGAGGGGGAGCCGACCCCACATCCCTCTGACCTTCACTTTCTTGCCATCGATCTCAAGGGAGCGCACAGTGAAGTCCACGCCAATCGTGTTCTGCTGTGTCTCTGTGTAGACCCCGGACTTGAAATGCTGCACCACACAGGTCTTCCCCACGTTGGAGTCCCCGATGAGGATAATCTTGAACAAATAGTCGAAGTTCTCATCTGCCGCCCTGGCTGAACTGGAGAATTGCATGGCTCTTGCCACCTAGGATGGACCTAGGAAGAAAAGAAGGAGTTCGGCATCTGTTAGTGAGCCTCTACCAGGCGCCAGGCACTGTACTAGGCACTCGGGGTCCAGGAGAGACAGGACGAGACAGAGGGAGGTCATTGCTTTCACAGCCCTAACATGCTGGGGGAAGAAGGACACTAATTACTGGTCAGGCACAAGGGAGCTTCCAGAAGCCCACATTTGCCCTAGGTCGGTTGACATTACTTTAGGGGTGCTGTCAGAATGAAGAGGTTCTACTGCCATTCTCTGCTGGGCCCCGTACACAGTCAACGTTGTCAGATGACAGCACTGATGGAAACCCTCGTCAAGCTCCACCGAGTGCCCAGACAGCACGACGATGGCAGAGAAGATGCCCACAGGAGTGTTCCACCTGCCATTCGTCAGGCGGAGGCCACACCCAGCTGTCATCCTATCTCCACTTCCCAACTACTGGAAGACTGAACAGCCAGGCGACCAGCAACAAGGGCCGACGAGATTTGATAGAGAAGTCAGTCTAGGGACACGTGATGTGGCCTTTTTCTTCTGGTTGGCACCTAGTTTTTCATGACCAGGAAATTCAGATTTTGAGGATATTCGCAATGAAAAGTGTGGCCAGAACATTCGTTGCATACTTTACCACAGGCTGGAAAATAACTTGAAGCTTCTAGTGACAATGTTTCCCAAACTAACAGATTAAATCAGAATCATTTGGGGAGATAATGAAAAATATATATTCCTGAAGCCCATCCCAGATCTGCTCGATGTAAACACACACACACACACACACACACACACACACACACACACACACACACACACTCCCTGGGAGATTCTGATGACTAGCCAGGCTTGGGAATCATTGACCAAACCAATCACTCACCTGAAGCCTTACTCCCACCTCCAGCATCTGTGCTGGACTCTCCATCCGTGCCTCGATACCTTTGATCACGAGGGACTCACGACCCCCTACAAAAACCCATCATCCTGTGTGTACAGCTCTAACGTCCTGGGGTTGAGATCTATCTCCCCAGGGGTCCCATCTGTTGACCCTCATGCTATGTCAGGTCTTGGCCGATTCCTAGTCCACATGACAGGCCATCAGGGATTTGGAGAAGCAAGCATATCCCCTGAAGGAAAATCTCCCTGGGTCCTTCAACTATTCTTCATAGGATATTGTTTAGAGTCTCCTCATCACCCGTCTCAAAAAAACAGGAAACTTGATTCCATTTGATGATTAAACTTGATGTGCTGCAAACTGCTCCTGCCACGTGACCCCCTTCTGCACTCCCCCCAGTCTTATTCTTTGGTTGTCTCTAAAGTTATAGAAAAGGACAAGTCTATATCATCACATGAATTAAAATGCACAGCAATAGCTGATCTGTATGTAAAACCCCCACGCTTTAAACGGAGGAAGAAGGACCTGTACCTTTCTCAGACGCCTCTGCTTTGCCAGACAAGAGACACTACTATCAAACCACTTTCTTTTTCCCCACGCTGACTTTTCAAATAAAGAAAGCCATTCCACTTCCGGGGTCTTATTACTGTAACTGGGGCTTAAATCTGCCTCCCACGTCTCCTCCCCCACCAAGGAAGTCCTCGAGGTTTCCACAAAAGCCCCCTTTGACTTAGCCTCCACGCCCTGCGAGGGGAAAGGGGCAGGGTCCGCCCGCCCACGTCCTCCATCCCGCATCCCGCAGCCCTCGCCTTCCTGGTTCACCTGTCGCTTACCTGCCTTGCGCTCTCACCTCTGCCAGCAGGTAAGCCTTTCTTTTTTCTCTCCTCGTTTCTCTCGTCGGCCCTCAGTGCCCCTTCTTCCTGCTGCCTCACTGCGTGGTGGGAACTGTAGTTCCCCAGGTGTCAGGTTTGGTGGCTTGAGAAAGTGAAAGGAAAGCGGAGCCCTCCTACCGCCCCTGAGCCCGGAGATGGAGCTGCCCTAGGGCTCAGGTGAAGCGCTCGCCAGTGCTAGCCTCGCCCTCAGCTCTGCCACGACACTCGTCACCTAACAAAGCCGAACGAAAAGGACCAGCCACTTAACGCAGCCCACACCTAGTCACCCACCCTGTTCCTTTCTTCTACTCACCGTCCCCCTGTTTCCCTGCCGTTCCTTGTTTGCTGGGTTGGGGGGACTAGTCGAGGGGACTTAATACAGTGGATATGTTTAGTTTCTTTGGGGTTTGAATAACTCGTTTTGGTGAGCCACTGAGAGCAAGGAGGGGGATCCAAAGAGAAGATTAAAACACTAAAAGAACTTGGAATTTGTACAGGAAGAAAACGCTGACCAAAAAAAAAAAAAAACCCAAAACAAAACAAAAACAAACAACAAAAAAACTCTGTTTCTCTCCCTCAAACGATCTGCCACAAAACCGAAGGTTAATTTCTAGGTCAAAGAAAAGATAGAGTTTACCAGTTGCTGAGGCTGGAGGCAGAAACACGAGGCCGAGGCGATTCCCCCCGCAGAGTCTGGAAGGGGCACCACTTCTATCGCTTCTATCGTTGGGACTGGATTTTCTCCACTGTGTAGACTGTAACAGCGGGTCGGCAGTTAAGCTGTAGGCACAATATGCAAAACAGAAACATCCGTTTTGGTACCTATGCGGGGGGGCTTGATTGTGTTTTCCAGACTGGTGGGCTGAGCCCTATTACGAGTCGTGAAATCGATTTCCGCGGGTGCAATGTGCATTTTTACAGAAAAGGTTAGGGAAAATTTCAGAATGTGTCTCGAGTGCTGAGGCTCAGTGTTGTTTTGGGAAATGTTCGGGTCGCTTGTCTGCATGTGTCTGTCTACTGGGATGATGTAAAATGTATTTTCTTACTGTGGGTGGAGGTCTAAAAAGATTGAGGAGCACTGAAATAGAGGACAATTTATTCGCTATCCAAGAACATGTCTTTCTACGATTCCTTCAGATAACCTTTAAAATGGAATTTATCTGACTCCAAATTCCATTTACAGATCACTTTTCAGGCACCTCTCTTTTGAGTAAGATAGACTCGATGCTGGCAGGCAGAGCGAGCAAACCAGAACAGTGCCAAATGCTGCTACGCCAGACCCCTGGTTTAAGAACCACAGTCAAACGTCTGCATCTCGGAAATGGAAATGTAGGTCAAGCTCCACCGCAGATGAGCAGGGGGCAGGAAATAAAACCTGTTCGGTGTCAGTATCGGTGAGGTTAGACAGTAAATGTGTTCCTCTTCTGGTCACGGTTCCTGTTAAAGAAAAAAACAGTCAGCCGCCTCAGACCTAGTGCTTGGAGAACATCTAGAAGTAGAAATCAAATGGTGAAACGTCCACATGGTTCTGGAAGCCAAAACGATTCTGCCTCCTCCTCCCCCAACGCTCTCCACCAACGTGACTATGAGAGCAAGAGCGTGGCTTAGGCTGTGGGGAAAAGGGCATTCTGGGCAGTGGTGACCAGGTTAGGTGCTTATTTTATACACGCGCATAGACATATATGTTCACATACACATGGATTTCACAATATACATATTTTATCATTTTACCATACCACAATTAAGCGCACCATTCAACGGTATCAAATATATTCACATTATTGTGCAATGCTCACCACCATCCATCTCCAGAATTTTTTCATTATCCCAAACTGAAACTCTATAGCTCTTAAACAGAAACTCCTGCTTGCCTCTCCTCCCAGCCCCTGGTAACCATTGTTTACTTCCTGTTTCTATGAATCTGATTACTCTGGGTACCTCATATACATGGAATTATACAATATGTTGTGTGTGTCTAGCTTATTGCACTTAGTATATTGTTTTCAAGGTTCATCCGCGTTGTAGCATCAGAATTTCATTTCTTTTTAAGACTGAACAATGTCCCACCATGTATTTTTTCATTGTAACATTAAAGCACATTCATTATGACTTAAAAAAGTTTCAAAATTAATTACCAATGTAAGATTTTAAACACAAATTTACAGATGTTAGAACTGATAAAATTATTAACACTTAGAGAAGTAAAACAAATGATTTGGAGAGATATTTTAATTATAATATTGAATGTTTAAAATACATTACTGAGTAATCAAACTAAAAAGAATTTTTCCTTGGTCTTTCTGACCAGTCTCTCCAAATTCATATTGTGTATACTATGGATTCTCTTGTATTTTCATAAACAAAATCCTGTCTTTTTTTAAAAAAGGTTTTTTATTAAATGACAGCTAACATGCAATATTATATTAGTTTCAGGTGTACACCGTAGTTATTCAACATTTAAATACCTAAAGAAATGATCACCATACATCCAGAAACCATCTGATACCATACAATGCTATCACATATTATTGGCTGTATTTCCTATGCGTACATTACATCCCCATGACTTGTTTTATACCTGGAAATTTGAGCCCCTTATTCCCCTTCACCTCCCCCCTTAATTTTTTTTTTCAATTACGGTTGACACTCAATGTTATTTTATATTCGTTTCCGGTGTACAGCATGGTTTTTAGACATTAATATAGTTTAAGGAGTGATACCCCTGACTAGTCTAGTACCCACCTGGCACTGCGCATAGTTATCCCACAATGTCTTTTTAAAGATAAAAGTGAAAACTATGGCTGAGCTATTGTTACTCACTCAGATATCACATTTCCCCAGCTACACCCTTAGATGACTGGAAACAAAACTACTTCTGCACTCTGTAAATTCCCCTCATTCCCTTTTCTTTCAAAATTTCTTTCGGTGTCCTTTTTAAATATATGTGTATCATTAAAATGGCTAAATAACTTGAGCCAGTCTCACAACTCAGGACTGTTTCCTCCAGGACCGGGTAGCCATCATCAGAATGCAAACTGGCAGACAGGCAGTGTCTCTAACTTTCCTGGGTGCCTCACTCCAGTCTGCAGAACTATCTCCTATCCTAAAGGTATGAGAAATGTGTTTCTCCTCTGGATAAGCTGACACAGTTGGTCTCCCCAATTACCATCATTAGGACGAACTATGTATGTGACAAAAGGTCCTGTCAAGTCCTCTCTTTTGAGGACTAGTGATTAACTCGAGACATGCTGGTAATGCGTTGCATGGGCTTTGATTTATAAGGGGGAGATTCGTTTCTGTCTTTGCAACCTCTTAGCACCTTGCTGATGACGTGCATCACGTTCAATTCAAAGCTTATTCAATAATAAAACTGTTTTCTGAGATCCTTTTTGAATTCCTTTCGACTGAACATACCCCTTTGAACATCTAAAGGACTTTATTTGAACAACTCTCAAAATACTAATGCTATTCTGCTTACCTTATCATTACTTGATTTCACACCTTGTTTTAGATCTTAAATTTCTTAAGGCAGGAATTGTTTTATCAGCCTCTGTTCCCTGAAGCACCAGTGGGAAAGAGGAAAAAGGTGCGGGGGAAAATGAGGCTCAAACTGTAATCTGCCCCCAGGTCACATAACTAATGATTGAAAGAGTCAGATTGAACGCCAGACCCCCTTGACTCAAAGCCCATGTTCTTCTGCCATACTATTCCATGCATTCTTTATGATAATATTCAAGAAATCTGCAAAACTGAAAAAAATCCTGTTTTCTAAGCTACTACCTTTACGGAGAGGTTTTTCTGGGCCGGGAGCTGTTTTGATTTTTAACATTTTATTTTTGAAATTGTATTTCCCCGAGAGTTGAAAGCGGGCCCATGAGGGCAGAGCACTCTTGTTCAAAGCTGCGTGTTGTAAGGCTTTTAATTTTTGGTCGAGGCGGCCAGCATCTTAACTTTCATTTAGCGTTCGAGTGGGTGGGTTGGGATGGAGAACAGTAAATGATACTGGCCGACTAATGGCCTTGTCCATGCGGGCAACTGCATTTAATTACACACTCTTAAGCCTATACATACTCACGGCGGTCTGTATGTAGTACACTTAGCGCGTTGCTTTCCACAAAAACGAAGAGCGGAATAAAGCTTTTTTGAAAAAAAGATGACCTATACATCATTTCTTCTTAGATTATATCTTTCTCCCTCACTGCTTTTTCCCTAACATTCCTGGCAGGTAACCTCCGCCCCCGCCCCCCCCCGCCCCGCCCTCGCCCTTGCCCTTGCCCAGCGAGCAGCGTCCAAGGAGACCGCCGCCAGGTGCTGGAGGATGCCCCGCCCACCCAGTCCGCCTGTCCCGGCGGTCGGACTACAACTCCCAGCAAGCCACAAGCCCAGGCGCGGGTCACGTGGGCGCCCGGAAACCCTGGCCGCAGCCCCGGGAGTGAGGTGGCGGCGGTGGCGGCGGCCCCGCGCAGGCAACGGAGCGGAGCTGAGTGAGCAGAACGGCCAGCCGGAGAGCAGCGGGGGGCTCGGGTGTGCAAGCTGCGGCCGTGGGACCCGAGCCGAGAAGGGGCAGGACCCCGGTTGGGAGCGGGGATGGGGGCGCCCGCGCCCGGGAGGGTAGGTCAGGTCTAAGGGGCGTCCACGAGACGGGAGGGCGAGGCGGAGATGCAGAGGGTGGTGGCCGTGGGTGTGGCGCCCCGGGCCGGGCTTGTCGGACCCAGGGTGCTGCGGGGCCGTGGCGGGGTGGGCGAGGACCGCAGCGGGAGGCGAGCGGGGGAGGATCGGGCTGGGGCTGGGGGCGGGCCGGGGGAGAGCTGGTAGTCGGGCCCGCTGGGGCGCTTGTGCGTGCTTGTAGTTCAGACCAGGTGAGGGGATCTTTTGCAAGTAGGTGGGGGAAGCTTTGGGAAAGGAGGTAGAGGCCTCAGGAGAAAAGTGTTCGTGGAAAACCTGGGCTTTGTCTTTTGGTAAGTTCCATGGTCTGAGTCAAGGAATTTGGTCCGATTACTTATTCGTCATTCCTTCAGTATTCTCATTGGCAGACTGTGGTCTGTTTATTCTCACTTTTGACAGAGGCTAATGGAAATGTGTCCACAGGGCTTTTGGTGTTTCCTGAAATATAAGATTGTAGGTGGTGCCATGCCAATTTTTACTGAAACGTTTATAGGAAAAAGCAAATGTTTCAGGGATGAGTAAAGTGATTCTTAATTGACACCTTATTTCTTCACCGTCGCGTGGTGTTTGGATTATTTCTTTCCCATTTGTTGAATGTTTACTGTGTGCCACGCTCTGTACTAGGAACTCTCTTTAGAGTATCTCCTTTGATCTTTAAAGGATATTGAAGCTCAAAGAAGTTAATTAAGTGGAGGGTCTTGGATTCCAACTTTAATATCTTTTTGTGGGCCTCATGTGGCTTCACAGTCCACCCTTCTTCAGTTAATCTTTGATTTCCATTAGAAAGTCACCCTGAAACAGGACTTTTATAAAATTAAAATCAGTGCAATGTCTCGTTGCTCTCTGGCTGTCAGGATCAACTATGTTATTGAATGTTTTGTTTTGTCCCAGTTCATCAGTGACAATGGAACATCACAGCGATGACCATTGACTTTGTCCAGGAGAGGGAAAGAGTTTCTCTTGAAAACTAGTTGTCTCTGGAATATGTTCAAAATAGATAGGAAGAGTGTGGTTTTTAAGAACCCTGGAATAAGATGAGAGAATTTTACAGATAAGTGCTAGGTATTGTATATCTGTGGTGGTGAAACAATTTAGGAAAAGAGAAAAATTACAAGAAGATTTGAGTTTTGAATACAAGAGTTTTTGTGGTACAGGTAAATGGCTTCAAATTAGATATTGTGGGCTAAAAGAGACACTCGTATAAGTGTCCAGCACTGAGGTGCCAAATAATAGGTGAACTCAACTACCCATTTAATACTTTTCCACCTACCTCTTTAGACTTTGAGTATACATAATTTTTATACTTTGCAAATGTAAAACCTGAAGTCTGGGGAATGAAGTAAGTGTCCTTCTAACTGATGTCCTTTTTATTCGAGTGTAGTGCTTAGGAGACTACTATTACTAATAAGGTGTGTGTGTGGTTTTTATTTTTATTTTTTTTCCCATCCTGGATTTATATCTTTAAGTTTAAAGTGAGATATTCTAATTATTGTTTTTTTTTAGCCAACTTGAGATATTTTGTAGTGCAACCTTTTCCTCTTACACAGTATAACCTAAGGGCTAGGGTCAGGTCTGGGTTTGAATGCTTGCTTCATCTCTTAAGAGAAAGATACTGCTTTCTAAAATCTGTTTTCTCATCTGTAAGATGTTGTGAGAACTAAGTGTAATAATACCTGGCAGATATCTAGCACAATGCCTGACACTTTGAAAGCATTCAGTATTGGCCATCAGTCAAAGAATTCATTCATTCAAAACATCTTTATTGATCATTCTATATGCTCTGCTAGGTGCCGGGGATATAGCTGTGGACTTACGACAGATAAAGCCACTGCTTTTATGGAGTTTGCAGATGAACCATAAACATGGGAACAAACTCGATTGGGAGATAGATATGCTCTGATGGGAAGGAATAGAGTGAGAGAGAGATGAGAAAGGTAGTAACTGAGGGAGACCATTTTAAATAGGCTAGATCAATCTGGAAGCTGACATTCGAGGACAAGCCAGGCAAAGGAAGAGCAAGCAGTTTATAAAGAACCAGGAGAAAAGCATTTCAGACAGTGGAACATCCATGCAAAGCCCCAAAGCAAGAAAGGACAAGAAAGGGATGAGTCGTGGGAGATGGGAGCGAGTGTGAAGGTGTGGTGCCGGTGAGGGTGGAGAGCAAGGTGGGCAGAGAGGCAGAGGGAAGCGTCCTAGCTTCTCACTGTGTATGCTGGCAGAGGGTTGGGAACCACCCAGCTGCCCGGTAGGAGTCGCGTGTGGCAGCTGTGTAGGTGAGGTGTGGACTGTCCCCCAGCCTCTGATAAATGAAGGAGATAATGGTGTAGACTGTGTCATGCTCATTCGTGTTTGTGAGTGTGAAGGGCTGTGCCTGGAATGTAGGCACAGGTATAGTGTCTGCAGGGATGCAAAAGAAACTGGTATCACAGGACATGAGATGTCACTATATCCTCTGGCATCTTTTGAATTTTCTACTTCATGCATATAACCTATTGAAAATATAAAATAATTAAGAGAAATAAGCCCAGTATCTCCAGTCATTGCTTAAGCAGTACTCTCCTTCATCCTTAGCCTTTTCCTACCCCTTAACCTTCCTACTTTCCTGCAGAGGGCTGGGGGGTGCAGGCTTCGAAGGGCGCGGCAAAGAGTTCCATGTTCTGAGAAGCCATCAAAGTGTGTTAAGCAGAGGAGTGACAGCTGATTGATGCTTTTCGATTATTTTTGGCTGATGTGTGGAGAAGGATGGCCGTGGAGGGTAGACGTAGAAATAGTGGAACCTGCAGAAGGCTCTAGGGAGGTGTGGTGGGAGATATGGGTGGCGGTGGGGATGGAGAGAAGAGGATGGACTGGGGAGGTATTTTGGAGGTGATAAGGGCCGGGCTCAGTGATGGGTTGGATGTGGAAGCTGAGAAAAAAGGGGAAATGAAGCCTAAGGCCTGGTTACCTTGGGCATTTTGGAGGAATGGCGATCCCGTTTACTGAGATGGGGAATACGGGGGCAGGAATTGGTTCGGAGCGAGGAAATGAGGCATTCTGCTTTAGATGTGTGGAGGGCGAGCACGGGGTCCACCGGGCTGTACTACAGGGAGCCCCAGGGGATCTGGGTCAGAGCTGTAGAGCTGGGAGTCGGCTGTGGTACTAGACGAAGGAGGAGAGAGAGAGAGAGAGAGAGAGAGAGAGATGCTGGAAGTTTAAACAGAGAAGTGTGAAATAGTTGTCTCAGAGATTGAGAAAGCAGAATGATTAGGGAAGTGTAGACTTGCTGGGCAATGTTGCATGCTCATTGAGGTTTGTGGTTTTGAATCTAAAAAGTGAAAGCAAGCTGCGTGTGTGATTTTCCTCTGGCAAAACTCGGCTGCTTGGGCGCAGAGGAGGAGGACAGAGGCAAGCAAGCAGAAGAAATCCCATAAGGGAGGTAGTTTAGATTCTAAGCTGGTAAAGAAGGAAATGCGGAGAAGAGGAAGGGTAACGGATAACAGAGAGAATAGTGAGGTGACGAATTGGGATCCTTGCTGCAATAGAATGACTATTGGAGTGGGAGTATCAAGTAAGCAGTTTTCTGGAAGGGAAGGGAATGGTGTTTGAAAATCCCTTTGGGGAGGTGATTCAATTACTGGTCATAAACAGGAAGTGGATTTTGACCATGGAGTGGGTTTTATTGTGGTTTAGAGGGTTAAGATGGGTGGTAACAGGGAAGTGAGTGATTACCAACCTGGATGATGAAGTGAGCCGGAAGCAGAGGTGGGGGTCGGGTGGGGGGCGGGGAGAAGGTGAGGCAGGAGCCTGTGCAGTGGGGGGAGGTCAGGATGTGAAAACTGAGGGCAGCGGGCAGTAAAGCCCATGCATGAGTTTTCAGAGAGGCTGGGGTTTGCAAAGAGGAAGGGAGGGTGTGAGAAGAATGATGGCTTCTCCTTGAGAGACCTCGGAGGAAGCGGGGTTGTTTGGGGACAGGCAGGGAGTCCACCATGATACAGCGAAGTTTATGAACCGCACCTCTAGATTTCTAGAGAGCACAGTAGGAAGGTCGGGGAGGGACCAGGACCTTTGAGATGCGTGCTAGGTACTTCCTGGGGCCGCCCCTTGTCTCTCAGTCTTCCCTTTTCACTTCGCCTAGGTCTTCCACAGTCTTCCTAACACACGACAGAAGCTTTAAATCTTTCTTTGTGTTGTCAAGGACTCTAAACATCTATAGAAAGCGAAAAATTTGGAATGGTTTCTATTCTGAGGAAGTGTTGATAGGGGAAGGTTCCCTTCTGTCTGGACATGGTACACGTGGAGCCATCTTTTGTCCAGCATTGAGTGCACAGTATGGAGTGCTCCATCCTGGAAAATACCTTTGTATGCACGATCTTCTAGGACCCCAAACAAGTTTCATCAAAAATCAGATCAGTTAGTGATTGTGAACTCGCTTTGAAAAGTAGGACATGGCTCAGTGGTTATGGATCCTCTTTGCTGGCAAGGATCTTATTTTTAATAAAGTTTTGTTTTTTTTGTTTTGTTTTTTTAAAAGATCATTCGTATTCTCACATGATAGTTGTATGTTAAGTATCCATTGATTGGGAAAATGCTAAAGGCCAAGCTACTGTGGATTTAGAAACATTTAAGTGAATTTTGGTTTTATTAATTATAACAGCATTTATATACACTTGAAAAATGGAGATGTTTGTTCAGTCTCTATTTAGAGCAGGAAAGAAAATGGTCTTTGGAAAGTAGGATGTGCTTGATGGATTCAGACTTGGGAAAAACTCTGTGTGCTCCCCCAGGGCCTCAGGGCACACAGATGATTAGAAATCACTTCTATGATGTAGGGGATAGAAGTGCAAGGTATTATTATTAATTGTAATAATTACATAGGACCAGATGTTATAATAGGATTCATTTTAAATGCCATTCTGCCAATAGCAGGTGAATGTTTAAAACTATTTTCTCCTGACGTACTTATTAAGCCTTTCCTCCAGTCACTGTAGCTAAGGAAAAGTTTTATTTAGAAACTAAATCCAGACAGTCTCAAAAACAGCTCGTTAGTCATTTAAAGCTGTTAACGTAACTATACAGCTCTGAAATACACAACCACTATTGCCGAAGCAATGTAGTCCCATCCTGTTGGAGTGTACGTTTTTGGAATGATTATTTGACCTGATAAATTATTGAATTTCATACCCTATAACTTTTCCTGAAGAACTCAGTGCAATGTTTTGAGATGTGATGTGTTTGATTCAAAGAGCTACACTTTAGGGAACATTTGAGATCTTGCTTCCTGGCATATGTCATCAGTTTGGCTCCAATAAACTCTTATAAAAATTCTCAAACAAACAAAACGAAGAGCTTTATAAGGAATGATTAAAGCTTCCAGTTGTTCTGCTTGTGTTTCATGTTTAATTTGGGGGATGGAGGTAAATTTAACAGTAACACTAATAGCTCTCTGTTTTGTAACTTCCTGGAATTACAGACAGAAAGTTTATTACATTTTGTGAACGAGTCTTACTTGGCTCATAATTTTGTTAACATTTTCAGGGAGAATGATTAAGTGAAATTAGCTGCATTCTGCTGATGTGGGATTAATCCTGGGCAGACCAGTAGCTAAAATAATTCTCTTAATACCTTACATACATTGTTTATTTTAGTCTCATAACTGCCAGAAGAGACAGGCCATTTTATAGATGGCCATCTGTGATTCACAGAGATTACCTTGTCCAAGGGCTCACAGCCAGTAAGTGAAACAGCTATAATGTTTATCAAGGATAGCCTTTTGGTGGGTCTCTCAGCATTTGAGATTTGGGTACATCTACCAAGCCGTGGTTAGTGAAAACAGGAATTGGACAGCAGTAACAGGGAACACAGCCTGGAAAGGAGTGGCCCTGCCTCTTTCCCGTCCCTCATGACTGACACAAAGTTCATTTCTTTAAAATAAAAATGCTCCTTTGACGCTTCGCAAAAACTGCCTTTGTTTATTTGACCTGAATCCATCTTGTATTTCTTTAGGAATACATCTCTGGAAATTGAATTTTTGTGTTGAAGGCTCTTGAACATGGCTGGACTGTTCTTCTGTCATGCTGTACTAGCTTTCACTTCCATCAGCCTAAGAGAGTTCAGAAGTCATTACACCTTGAGCTGTGTTCACTGCAGTCTTTCTTAACTATGCAAACATTTTCTTGTCTTAATTAGCATTTCTTTTTATTTATTTATATATATTTTTATTATTTATTATTATTTATGCTTATAGTACCTGGTCTTCCTTGGTGGTCTCCCATCCACATACTAACCAGGCCCGACCTGCTTAGCTTCCGAGAGCAGACATCGGGCATGTTCAGGGTGCTGTGGCCGTAGACCGTGGGCTGTGGCTCCACTGGGGTGCACACCTTCTGCACGTAAAGCAGACGCTCTAACAGCTACACTATGGAACCACGTCCTTAATTAGCGTTTCTTATATTACTAGTGAGATGGGAACTCTTATTTGATAAATTTAATAGCCATCTCATTTCTTCTAAGTCATCTATTCATTTCCTTTCCTCATTTTTCTGTTAGAATTAGTGGTTTTCTTATCATTTTGTATGAGAGTTCTTTCTGTTAGCATGTAATCTTTTGTGAAGGTTTCTTTTTTTTTTGCTGAAAGGACTATCTTATCTCTATAAAACATAATTTTCCATCCGGTTTTCTGGTGTCAGCTAGCCCATGTGATTTTTTTCAAGGCCTGGTTATATGTTGACTGGTTATAAGTCTAAATAATTCAGCTTTTGGATAATCTGCTTATCTCGAGTAATGTTAATCATGTGTTTTATCTTTCCAGAGAGAAGAAATGATGTAAATCATTCACTATCCAAACCTTAAGGTCCAGGGTGAGAAGGCAGGTCAGGAAGAACATGGCCTGGCCAGATATTTTTCAAAGAAGAGCTCTCCTCTCCCGATTCAGCCATCATCATGTTGTCGTGTTCTTGCTCACCTTCTTCAGGTAAGTAGATTGCTACCGTGTCATTTTTTCCCCTTTGAGGGAGACATTTATTGCATGGCAAGAGCTTAATGCAGTGAGTGGCATGGGCTTGTGCGGTAGACTAGTTGTACCTCTGTTGTTCTTTTTGATAGCTCTAATACAGTAGTTCTTGGGGGCTCTTTTGCCCATGTTTGGCAATACCCGGAGACATTTTTATTTGTCATGCTGGGGGAGGGGGTGCTGGTTGCATATAGTGGGTAGAAACCAGGGATGCTGCCAAACATCCTACAATGCACAAGACAAGTCCTCACAATAGAGACTTTTGGGCGCCCAAAATGTCTTTAGTGCCATGGTCGAGAAAGCCGGATATAAAGTCCTTTATGTGGTAAAACTAGGAGCTTGAGAGCAAAGGATGTGTGTATTTGGGGAATGCCCCGTGCCTCCTTGAGCAGTAAAAATGGTATGAGACAATTGTGGGGAACTCTGGTAACGCGTATGATGTCCCTGACTAATCAGCATGACTTAAGAACCGTTCCTGTTTATGATTCTGCGGCTGGCCCTTAGTGGCTTGCTTTAGTGGTCTGTAGGTGACATAAACCAGGCTTTTTGGCATTAAAGGCATGTTATTCATAACCCTGTGACTCAACTCTTTTGATTATTTCTTCCGAGTAGATTTTGTTTATTAATCTTTATTGAAGGCACCACAAATGATGATGTTGGTTTTTTTTTGTTTTTTGTTTTTGGCAGAAACTAGGAAAATGGCTAATTATATAAGATAGATAATTTTGGATGCTTGGTTTAGGGAATAGCCATTTGTGAGGGGTCGGGGGAGGCATCCATATGAGAAGACAGGATCTAAGGAAGAAGCTACTAAATGGCTAGCACAACGAGTACCCAATGATTGCTAAAGACTTAAAATTCTTTACATTTTTTAAAGTGGGTTGGGATCAGTCCCATCTCCCACCCTATAGGTCCAGGGATAAGTTATAAGTGAACATGAGAGCTCGTATTGAAGACTAGTTTTTCCTTTTGCTTAGCAGAGACCGTTACAGTTGGCAGTCCTTACGAAGGAGCATTTGTTCCTTTTTTTTTTTTTTAAAGAATTATAAATTTAATAAAACAAATGGGAATATTTCTGTGATTTTAATTAGTGCTATTTTCTCTGCTATTCATTCAGCTGTATTTCTTCTCTTTTTTAGTTATTCGTTGCTCCATGCATCAAGAAAAACATTTAGCAATGTCAAAGTCAGTATCTCTAAGCAGTGGACCCCAAGTGCTTTTAATAAATCCGTTGAACCTGCAGAGGTAAGAATAAAGTGCTGGAATGGATTTCAGAAGGGAACTGTGTTCACCTCTTAAATTCTTTTGTTTTGTTTCATTCATGTGCTTAGGACTCTGAAGTGGCTTACTGTTCCCGAAAGGCCTAAAACGCAAAATCCGCTGCCTGGTTTTCTTAGTTTGCCCTGGTTCAGTACCATTCCGGCCAGCTTATTTCTCCCTGTTTTGAAATCACGCAGTTCTGGCGAGGCTATTTTTTCATTGCGTGTCATAGGTTAGGTGCCCTGCTCATTTCTGCCTTTGAAATTTTGCTCTTATTCGTTTGTATGCTCTTTCACCTTCTTCCACCCATCTAAATTGTGCAAAGATAAAATGCCACTTTTCTCTTTGTGTCGAGATGAAATGCCACTTTTTCTGTGGAGTTTCCCCCCACTTCTGCTGTTTTTTTTTTCTTTCTGAACTGTGTGTGCTTTATATTACATAGTTTGATGTCTCAGTATTTCCCTACTTTCTCATCGTTTCATTTGTATCTTGCGTAAGTGGCTTGAAGTCAGAGGGTATACATCCCCATTCCTCGCAATCATTAGCGGTCAAGTAAATCCGTGGATGACTGGGACTGAGATGATATTCTATACGATACCCCATCTCGGTGTACAGAGCCTCTCCACTCAGTCTTTACCGCATCGTTTGAGTTCTACTTATGTGGAATTATTGCTACATATTAATATTCTTAGTAGCATGTTTTATTTCTTAAAAACTACTTCCCTGATTTGGATCAATTTAAAGTTGACAGAGATTTGAAGTTTATATGACTGTCCTACCAAAATGAAAATAAGTTATCCAGTCAAGTGCTCACTGAGTGTCTGTCTTACATTCTGTTCTAGGTACTGAGTATACAAAAAAAAAACCCCCAAAAAACAAAAGACTAGAGGATTCACAAAAACACCTTGTCCTCATGGAGCTGACATTCTGGTGGAGATGTTTCTGAACAATTTTTCTCAACTTTAAGTTATCAGGAACTCTTATAAGGAAAGATAAGAACGGATGGCCAGATTTCTGACTGAGGCTTGACTAGTGCTGTGTGCACAGCGAGTGCGTCCGAATGATCATTAACTGACTCGTCACAACCCCGCAAGGTGGGGCAGCCTCAGAGGGGTCAAACATCCTAACCTCTTAGCCAGTTTAGAATCTTTCTCTGTGGTTACTGAAAGATGCCCACCCGGCTTCTGCTTTAATCCTTGTAGGGAAAGTAACTCCCTATTTTCTGACGTGGACAGTGACATTTTTCTTCAGCTCTCACTATTAGGAAGTTCTTCTTTTGAAAAAGTGTTCTGCTGTTTAGTTTTGAGCCATGTACACCAAGTCTGTTCCTGAGGCACAACATCCTGGTGAATATTTGACGAAAACCTGTCTCCCTCAGTTTCTCTTTTTTAGGAAGGCACCCCTGTCTTCTTCAGCTCTAGCTTAGTGACCCTGAGCACTAACTGTGGCATTTCAGGTACAGTCTGACCGATACACAAAACCATAGGATTTGATTTAGGCACTAAATGTCTGGCTCTGCTGTCTGAAGCTACCTTTGTTTTTTAGGTGACTGGTTTGGGGAACCCCAAGATCACACCCCCTGGTTTGGGATTCACTAGGAGGACTGACAGGACTCAGTGTATAGTCATACTCAAAGCTCTGGTCGATTACAGTGAGAAGATGCAGAGCAAAATCAGCAAAGGGAAAGGCCCATAGGGTGAGGGGAGGAAGCCAGGCACAAGCTTCCAAGGGTCGTTTTCCAGTGCGGTCACGCAGGACGTGCTTAATTCTCCCAGTAACAAGTTGTGACGACACAGGTTAAACGTTGTCCGCTGGGGAAGCCCAGTAGAGACTTGGTCCCCATGGTTTTTATTGGGGCTGGTCATGTAGGCACCCTCTGCCTCGGACATACGAAAATCCCAGGTGTTCAGCATGAGCCACATTGTTTGAACGGTTTGGGCACAGCAGGCTGCTCTCAGCAGGGAATCATGGAAACCCTCTGGAAATCCAAGTTCCAGATGCCAGCCCAGGACTGGCCTTGCAAGTAGGATAGCAGTCTCAGGCTGGCTATGTTAACTCTTTCCTGCCAGGAACCATGTTACATTCTTAGCTTGCTTCGAACTTGGAATCAATCACTTTCCGGCTTAGACATTTATATACCGACTCTGCTGCAAATAGGTTTCACCATTCTGGCTTTTTAGAACCGTGGATTTAGTGGTTTGGATGGATTGGTCACGTGAAAGTCAGGTTCTAACAGTGCTGGAGAGCTGAGTTACCCACGCCTGCCCTCGCAGGGAGTGGTGCCGGCTTCCCATTCTCCCTTCAGACTTTGAAGCCCAGGGTTTTTTCCCTGGAGCCCGCTGCTGGGAGTGGAGAGGTGCGGGTGGTTTGTACCCTATGCTGTGGGGTCTGTAACTGTCTCACCTTTTTCTTTCTTGTCCAAAGTAGAAAGGTTCTATGTCAAATGAGTCTGAACTCTAAAACATATTTTGTTTATATATGTTGTTAAACATTTCTGAAATGCCGTAAATAGCATCCTCTAAAAGTATTTATTATGGCTTTCATTTTGATGCATAGCTATCTTAGGCGCTTTACAAAAAAAGTTAAGCAGACACAGTGTCTATGCCTTGAGAATTTATAATGCATTCCACTGACATGGACAAACATTGAAAATATTAATTGAACATACCATGAAATCTGTATGTATAGATAATAAAGACGTAATGGTTAAATCTAGTATTCGAGGACAACTTGACCGAAATTGCAAACAAAAATTTGATCTTTTAAATCCACCTTACCTGCAGACAGTGCTTCTTCTGTGAGAATAGCGTAAGAGAGTCTGAAGCCCTCTCCAGAAGAGAGCAGCAGGACTCATCGGGGGGTCCTCATCATGCCACCTCAGCCTCAGCCACAGCTTCTCACTCAGGTTCTCGCATGAACAGATGCCGCTCACCGCAGGCAGGGGACAAACCCCTGAGCGCCAGCCGGCGGCGTGAGCTCGTCCTCCGCACACCGTGGCCGGAAGCTCTGCATGTCAGCGGCTCACCCTCCTCCGCGCGCGGCCCCTGCTCTGTGATAAACGTCCTCATGTAGGAAACCCACACCGTGACCTTTCGCGTGTGCCCAGAATCTCATGCTTCCAGGAAGTTGCCCAACATGTGGCAATTGAAGTAGCTTAGTTCAGCCCCAGCCCCCACCGCACGAGAAAACCCTAGCTGCGTACAGGCCGGTGCGTTCACACCGTGGTTGTCCATCCACGTGGGCCGCTTGCCTCACTCCAGCATCTTAAGATCATTTTGTCGATGACTTTCGTTAGAAGATGGTTCTCTGTGTATACTTGCACCATTTCTCACCTACCGATATGGTCTCGTTCTGAGCCGTATTAGCAACATAAACTTTCTTCACTAAGCTTTCTTTTGGTAACCTGTTTTCTGAACCTTTTCATCAGTCCTGCTTTGTTGTTTTAACTTTGGTTTTGTTTTATTTACACGTGTAACGTAGGCAATCAGAAGTGAATTTCAGCTGAATTCTGACAGTGAAGCAGAAAAAAGCTGTTTGATGGTCTGTCAGTTCTGGGGAAAGCACACCTGCAGGGGGTTTGGTGACTTCTTTCAAGGATAAAGAGGCCCCATCTCTAAGTCACATTGGTGTGTGCCCAGAAGGGCTTAATCCTGGGTCCTGTTGCACCCAGCTGGCATCAGGCATCAGAGATTGTGGTTAGAGGGAAAATGTGGCAAAGTAACTAACTGGAGATATAGGGCCCCAGTTGGCACGCTGAAGTATTGATCAGTCTTAGCTGTGTGCACTGCTTTCTTATCAAGCGCAAAAGCAGTTGTGGGGTCTTGTTAAGTAAAAGACCGATGCCATAAGCCACACAGAATTGAGTCTCAATACTTTAGAATCAAACTTTATATATTATACTTTGGGGATTTTACTTTCTGTTAAAGATATACTTTCTACAAACTGCTGATTGTGACTTTTCTCTTTCATCTAAAATCAAAGATTCTTTTCTATAACAACCCATCTCAGAAATTCTTTAGTCTAGCTGCTCTCTAACTTTCTGGTCTGTGGACCCCAAAGAGATTTCAGTTATGTGGGTTTAGATTTATAGATACTTACTGTTTGAGGAACTAAAACCAAGAAATTGAAAAAATACAGTGGTTTTTAAGTTCTTTTCAAATGAGTTAAATAAACCCACAACATGTTAACATGAATATTTTATGAAAAGTGACTTTTTCAGCACACAAAAAATCTCTTAACGAGAGTGGCATTGATTGACATTTTTGCATATCTCTTAATGTCTGGCTTAATAGAAGACAGTGGATTTTCATGTCTGCTTCTGAATTCAGTCTCTTGCAACATGATCCTTTCAAGTCTATGAAGGGAATTTGACATTCACAGATACAGAGTGGAAAAGGGAGAAGTATTTTAATAGCCATTTCCGTTAATTGTGGGTGTCTGTCTTTGATACCGTATCAGAATTTGACAAGTGACAATTTCTTAAAGGTTAGTTGCAGTGTGGAATCTGAAATTGTATTCATTAATTTTTATACCCTCACATTAAGATTCATTTGCCCATCTTGTACTTTGAATGCATCTTGATGTGACAGGCTCATCTCATTCTTGTTTGCGGAGGAAATATCTGCTGAGTACTGAAATCTGAATAACTATAGTTTGTCTTTCAGTCATTCTTTCAAGTAAAAATGACGTTCCTGCTTGCATCTCTCACAGAGGCGCACAGTGTCTGTAGGACAGCCATCTTGCTTTGGTGTGCGTAGTGCCGTATGAGTGAATAGTTTCCACTTCATCATGCAGAATATTACAAATAAGTCTACTTGGGGGCCAGATGTAATACAGTTACTACTGGGGGCCAGAAAGGACATTCTTAAGTCTTTCTTTCTTTCTTTTTTTTCCCTGTGAGTGTGGCAGCAGAGGAGCCAGCGATTAGTATAGTACCGTTTGGTGTGACAGCCTTGATCCATGCCAAGGCACAGCACGGCTTTCGCACCGTCAGTGGAAAGGTTAAGAGGAGAAAGCAAGTCCCGTTTGGGGGGCCGTGAGAAGTGCGGAGCCCTCGCGGGGAGCAGCGGGGTGGACGCATTCTCATTGTGTCCCCGCAGCTCTGGAGCAGCGGCCGACTGTTTCCCAGTGCGGAGCAGGCCACTCTTTTCCTCGGGACCCTGGATACCGTCTTCCTCTTCTCCTATGCCGTGGTAAGTTGGAGGATCCCAGGGTTTTACATTGAGGAAAGATGTCAAAGGAAATGACTTCGAGCGTGAGGCAGTTTGTAGGAGATTTTGCATTTGCTGACTCAGGAGGGTTGAGCGTTGCCGATGTTTATATTTTGTGTCCTTGTCGTCTGTCCATTCATTTGACAAATACTTACGGAGCACCTCGCGTATGCCAGGTACTTTTCCAGTCAGTGGGACTTCGTCAGTGGACAACACAGGAAAAATCCTCCCTTTGTTAAGCTTCTGTTTTTGGAGTGGGCGTTAAGAGGGACAAACAGTAATAAATTGCTATAAATAAGTAAATTATAGAGTGTGTTTAAAGGTGGTAAGTGCTGTGGAGAAAAAGAAAGCAGGGGAAGGGGACCGGCTGGCTCTGGGTCGGGGGCACGATTGAAGGGGGGTGGCTGGGGAAAACCTCCCGTAGAAGGGGGTGTTTGAACAAAGACCTGAAGCCAGCGAGTGAGGTCAGTGTGTAGAGCAGGCCAGAGGTACAAATTTCAGAGTCTTTCGCAGGTAGATGATTTGTAAATTATGAGACCGGAGGAAAGCATCAAGAGAGTTGGTGAAGACAGGGAAGCAGTGTGAAGGTTGAGCCGTGGGGCTTCTGTATTTAGAGGGAGGGAAGGCGAGGGCTGGGCAGGGGAGCGGGGTGGGCTGGGGAAGCAGCGGGGAGCAGGAGAACCATGGCGTCCTGGGAGCCATACCCGGGTGGCAGGGGCTGAGTCCCGGTTGGAGGTGGTCTTCTCCGAGGGGGCAGCCAGATCCCTGGTTGTAGTGGACGTCTGCAGTGGCTGCCGAGTTAGAGCGGAGCCAGGGAGTTTGGGGAGCAGTCTGATCTCTTCTCCCCAGCATCTTATTTCCTATCTTGAAAATGCATCCAGTTATAAAAAAGCCTTTTCATTTCAAACGTCCAGGTCATGTGAGACACTGGCTGAAAGCCCCAAATTAAATCTCTGAATGTTACTTGGGCATTTGTTAGAATATCTTTTCTTCAGAGAGGAAAGTTTACAGAGTTGGAACAGGTCTTAGGTCAGGTAGCTTAGCTCCTCGCCCCTGGGCGTTTTCCTGGGCAGAATCCCAGCATGTGGCCGTTGGGCTTGGGCCCAGTGCTCCCGGGCAAGGCTTCTCTTTGAGCCTTTATGTGAATATGATTTAAGAAGCAGTGTAGTCCGGTGGACAAACAAGTTCTACCACTGTCAACCTGTGTTAAACTTGGTTTCTCCATGGCATTTAACCTTTTTTGGATACTTAGTTTCCTCACCTGTAGAGTTGTGATGATAAGACCTGTCTATGAGGCTAAGTAGACTTAGGAGTTAAAAGACAAGTACCACGAAAGATCAGCCATCGCAGTTCTTAATACTGAGCTGCGTGTCCTTCTGTAACCTCCAGCTGTTGGGAGCAACACACGATAAGTCGATTCCCTCATGTGAAACGTAACTGAGATTTTCTTCACCCCCTTTATTGTGCGTCGTGTAAGATGAGGAGAGCGGCGGCTGTGGAGCCTGGAGTGTCACTAAAGCTGACACAGACCTCGTCAGTCGTGAGGGAGAAGCATTCGTTATGGCGTTTATCACACTAATAGTCAATTTATTAGAAACACTTGTATCTGAATTTAGGTGTTTTGGCAAGACATTTATTCATTTTATGCTTTTATGGAAGGAACTTAAAGTGTGTTGCCCTTAGCTCTTTGGTCTGCCTTGCTGCCGTGACCTAAGCGTTTTAATTCCTGCCACTCAGGGGGCGGAGAGCGGAAGGCAGAACATTTGTGCCTGTGCTCAGTTACTTGTTGTCTCTGCCTGCCTCGTGATGTCGCGAAACCCAAGGGTCAGATCAAACAGGCAACACGTGTGCTCCAGAAGCTTCTGTCCTGCAGGACCGGCTGTAACACATCTTAATTCAGAATGCAGGTGGCAAAGAGGGATCCCTCTGGGAAAGCAGACGACTGATGTTTGGGAGTTCTTCTAGTCTAGAAAGTGTAATGGGTTTGCATGCTTGTTTGATTGGAATTATTCCTGTCCCCCCGGCCTAGTTTCCTCTGAGGCAGTTAGGGGACCAAGTAGAACACACGTTTGCAGAGTCAGCATGTCTTGGTGCTTGAGGTGTGCACAGTAGAGTGTGCAGAAACCCACGGTCCTTTCATGAAACGTTTGTGACACTGATATGGACAGCTAGTCTAGCATGAGATTAAGATTTGATTTTAGGTAATCTCTGTAGTATTTGCCTCATCGATTTTGCAGTGCATCTTATTTTTTGCAGACTGTGGTGTTGTTCAGCCCTGTAAAGTAAAACGCTTTGTTTTTAGGGCCTTTTCATCAGTGGCCATCGGAGATCGGCTTAACTTGCGGGGGGTCCTGTGTTTTGGCATGTGCTCTTCTGCACTGGTGGTAAGTTTGAAAGTTTAAACGTTATTATCTATTATCATTGTTGTTATTAGTATTGCTACTACTGCTAGTAGTATCAGGTATTTTAGAATCTAAGCAATCCTCTTACTTCTGTATGTAGACGAGAATAGTAAATTAATCTTCCATTTTTGAGTATCTTGTCTGCCTTTTTAGTTAGCAGAGCCTTTTAAAGGTACGATTCCGATCGCACCTGGACTCTCCAGACCCTGGTCCCGGCCCGCCTCCACAGTCGTGCCTGTCACTTTGCTTCTCCACTCTGCCTGGCCAAACTAAGCTACTTCCCATGATCCTAACAGGTTTCTTTCTGCCTCCCCACTGCTGTGCCTACCTCGAATGTCCTTTTTTTCAGTTCTCCACAGTCTCGCTTCTGTCTCCTCCAGGTCACTGGCCTGGTGACACTCCCTTCATAATGCTTCGCTTTGCTGATCCCCCTTCCGGAAATCAGCATCCCCCTCCAAGCTCCCAAGCCTGCATTTCCTTGAGGACACGTCACCTTGTCTGCTGTCAGTCTGCTTATGTCTCACCTGTCCTGCTTTCCCTAGGAGGCTCGAGCACAGTGCTTAGGATCACAGACTTCCGGAAGCCGCACTGCCTGGGCTTAGTCCCTCTGCAGTTGCCTCGTTGTGATTTCTCTGTGCTTCAGCCTCCTAATCTGAATCCTTCCGCCTGTCGCAAGGGCTGGATGAGTCACTGTGTGTGCATTTGGAACAGTGCCTGGCACAGTAAGTGCTGTAGAGGGCCAGGTCCGTATTCAAGTCATCTGTGCTTGCTTATCAGGGTCTCGTGAGGAAGTTTTATTGATTGAATGAAAGTGTAGAGTTTAGAGTCTCTTTTATGATTTTTTAATGTCTGCCATTCATGTATAGGGAAAAATAGTTTTTTTGGTGAACTTTTTAGAGATTGAAGCACTTTATTCATAAGCTGCCCTACCACACATATACACATACTATTAAAAAACCTGTTTTAAATACTTTTTTTTTTTTTTTAAAACACTTTTTTTTAAAAAATTACAGTATTTACGTCAATTTACCCTTTTTAGTGTGTAGTTCTGAATTTGGAAAAATGAGGATAGTTGTGTAAGTTTCGCTTACTCCAGACTGTCATTTCAAGTGGAATCGCACAGTGTTATACGTGCCCATGCCAAATATTCCCAAGAGAGACTTCAACTACCAATAAAGTGTCCACTCAAGCAAAATGCCTGGGAAAAAGGCAGCCACGTGAACGCTGCAGAATTGCCGAGCAGGTCACAGGTGGCTCTGAGTCACGCAGTAGTCGCAGTGACAGTCATCGCTCCCGTCCTCACGTGTGCCTGGCACTGTTTTCACTTAAACCACCTGCGTGAACTCAGTGCCCACAGGTCTCTGCAAACACAGGCCTGAGAAGGCGGAAACGGAAGTGCAGGACCCTCGAGAAACACAGCTTCGACCTGAGTGGGTCCCCGTACTCGTGGATTTTTTTTCCAATAAATACTGTAAATAGGTTTTCTTAGGATTTTCTTACTGACATTTTCTCTAGCTTACTTTGTAGTATGAATATAGCATATAATGCATATAACAAACAAAATGAGTGTTAACCGACTGTTTATGTTATTGGTAAGGCCTATTAGTAGGCTCTTTGTAGTTAAGTTTTGGGGGAGTCAGAAGTTGTATGTGGATTTCGGCTGCGCAGGGGTCAGCACCCCTAATCCCGCGTTTGAGGGGTAACTGTAGATGTAAAAAGAGGTCAGATGACGAGGACCTTTTAGAGTCGAAAGATGCAAGTTGGAGGGATGGTCGTGAGTGAGTTTTATGCATTTGTCATCTCTGCCTCCTTGCTTGGTGGCGGTTCGGTGGGTGTCCCCCTCAGTGCTGCTCTGAGCAGAAGCATCCAAAGAGCCGGCCGCCTGCCTCTTAGGTCACCGAACGTCTCCTTCGCGTAGTCTCTTCAGGCAGACACGTGGGCGCGCTCAGCGGTGGAGTGTCTCTGCGCATATTACATGTCCCTCTTCTTCTTCTCTAAGGTGTTTGTCTTTGGCACGGTCACAGAATGGCTGCATTTCTACAACAAGTGGCTGTACTGCTGCCTGTGGATTGTGAATGGCCTGCTGCAGTCCACCGGTTGGCCCTGCGTGGTCGCTGTCATGGGCAACTGGTTTGGGAAAGCTGGGTATGCCTTTTTCCTTCTTAGTGTCTCTGTTTAAGTAGTTTTAATATCGGATTCTTCAGACTTGTCAAGTAACTCGATCCCTTCGGCACAAGCTGCATCCCCCTCCCTTTTGGAAAGTTAGACTAGTTCCGGGGGTGTTTCACGTAACGTGTGTTGGAAAGGGTGCGGACCTGGGCGATGAGCTGGCCCGGGCAGGCGGTGCGCACCCGCCTGGCGGAGTCAGGTTTTGCATGTGGCTCAGGCAACACGTCTCAGTGTTTCCCTTCTCTCCCACTGGAGCGCGTAACTGCCTCGTGGTCCATCCATCACATGTTTTCTGAGGGTTTTGCCTTCCTCTCCCCTTTCTGAGACCCGGTGATCTTTTTTAATCTACTCACATTAAAGATAAGGAAGGTGAGGCCGAAAGCGATCCACCGGACTTGCTGAGGTCACGTGACAAAGGGTTTACTAAGGTACGATGAAGAACGATAAACCTGGGGTTTAATGAAATGGGACATTTCCCCCTAAACCTTTAAGTCATTATTCGAATGTATTCGAGTTTGTGCGTGTGGTGTGGGCAGAGGACAGGCACCTGCTAAAGTATTTTCTAGGCCATCAGGAGGGAGAGCCGTACTTAATTTACAGGATGGAAATAAGTTCAGGTACCTAAAGACTTGGATTTGTTTTTTATCATCCTTTGTGATGCTCCAATTTGAGGAATATTATTAATTTGGATTTCTGTCATTTTTCATAAATATTGATGTGTTATGAGATAGACATACATTTTATCATAATTTTTTTTCTATTCATGATTTTTAGAAAATTATACAAAGGACACTTGTTTATCATAGACAAACCAGATAGTATAAATGAGCAAAGAGGGATAAAGGCAAAACCACCTGAAATCCTATCACTTAATTACTTTGACATGCATCATTTTGAGACAATTCTTGTTTGAGCTTTTGTAAATTAGATAACATTGGGTATTTGATAACAGTGACTGGGCAGGCTGGCCTCTTTGTTATTTTTGTAGATCAGTTACAAAGAAAATAATTCAAGAAAGTTGTTAAAGTTTCTTTTTGAAAGTAAGACAATTTGTTTTTAAACGCGTAACACCAGTAAGTGTTACATTGTTGATGCATTGCTTGAGACAGTGACTTTTCTTTTGAAACATAACAATAAACTACAAAGTACCAATACAACTATGACAACTTAAAATCATAGTTATTTTCAGCCATTTTCTTATCAAAGCATGCCTTTGGCTAGCAAGTGTTATTCAGAGCTTGACCTCGTGACTCTTTCCTCCAGGACCTTCTTGGTAGATTTTGTGTATTTTAGAGGATCGGGGCATTTTATTTAGTACTGGGGAGAAACATAGAGATTACCTCGTTCATATCATTTGTTTTCCAGGTTAAAAAAGTTGGAGTCCAGGGGAATTAAGTAATCTCTTGAGGACATTGCCTCAAAAGCTCTTACCTTGAATGAGTCATGCCCCTGCTCCTGGGTGGCAGGATATGAGTTTAGTAAAACAGGCCGAGGCTAGGCCCCACCAGTACGAATTCTTGTGCAGCGCCAAGCCCTTTCCCGGATGTCACTGCCCTCCATCTTTGGAGGAGTGTAGTGTTTCCCAGCTGAGAACACGGAGCCTGCTTTCGCTGTGACTTGCTTGAGATTACACAGCTAGAAGTAGCGGCCCTCACACTTTTGAACACACTTGATTTTTCACTGTGTAGAGTTGCCTCCTTGTTCATTTCTAAGACTCCTTCTGTCTTTAGGTTATAACAATGTTTAAACAGCTAGAAAATCTAGACTGAACACAGTGTGTTATTAATATGTATCACATAGATAAAATACAAATTTAAACTTTAAACAAATTAACTTTTCTTGACCCCTTTTCCTTCCACCAGCCTTACTGCATGGTCTGTGTTTAGAACTAATCATTTTTCTCCAGGACTGTTGGAAAAGCTCGCTTCCCTTCCACCAGGACCTTCTCCACCCATACATCCTTTTAAAACAGCTTTATTGAGGCATACAGTAAGCTGCCCATGTTTAAAATGTACCATTTGATGAATTTGGCATGCGCACACCCTTAAAACCATCATCACGGTTAAGATAATGGACATATCCATCACCCCAAAAGTTTCCTTAATGCCAATCGGTAATTCCTGCCTCCACACGCCCCAGACCACCCCGCCCTCCCACTGCCATCTCCAGGCAACTGCTCTCTGTCACTTCAGATCATGAGAATCTTCTAAAACTGTGTGTCAGTGGAATCATGCAGTATGCACTCTTCCTTGTCTTCTTTCACAGCATAATTAATTTGAGATCTGTTCACGTTGTGCATTGATAGTTCATTCCTTTTTATACCACAATTTGTTGATCTCTTCACCTTTCGATGAATGTTTGGGTTGTTTTCAGTTTGGGGCTCTTACAAATTAAGCTACTTTGAACATTCGTATATAAATTCTTGTATAGATATGTGTTTACATTTTCCTTGGACAAATACCTTGCAGTAGAATAGCTGGATCATACGGTAGGTGTGTGTATATCTGGCCATCTGGCACCCTCCCAAGTGGTTACCATTTTATATTCCCACCAGCAGAGTACAAGGGTTCTAGCTGCAATTTATCTTTGCCAATGCTTGGTACGCTCAGCCTCTTTTGAGTTCAGCTATTCTAGGAGCTGTGTAGTGGTTTTAATTTGCATTTCCCTAATGGCTGATGATGTTGAGCATCTTTTCATGAGCTTATTTGCATTGTATTTTTTATATGTGAAATATCTATCAAAATCTTTTGTCTTTTCAAAAATTTTTTTGTTTTGAACGGATTGTAGATAGATTCTTACTCTTGATTTTAGCTATTCATACTCTTTAACATTTTATTACATTGTCTGTTTTCATGTTACTGAGTTTCGAGAGTTCTTTGTATCCCAGATACAAGTCTTTTATCAGATAAGTGATATGCAGATATTTTCTCCTAATCAATGGCTTCTCTTTTTAAATCCTTTTCTTTTTAATTCTCTTAATAGTGTCTTTTGATACACCCCAAATTAAACTTTAGTATAAGAAAATCTTATAGTTAGAAGAGACCTGATGTTTTGCCATTTGGATGTACTTTAAAAATCCTAAAATGGAGTGTTGATTTTTTGTAACGCGAACCTTCGTTGTTTTGGCCGTTTGTATTTGAGCTGTAAACGGAGCCCCTTCTGATTCTGCTCTCTTCTGTTTTCCATTTTAGGCGAGGAGTTGTTTTTGGTCTCTGGAGCGCCTGTGCTTCAGTGGGTAATATTTTGGGAGCATGTTTAGCTTCTTCTGTTCTGCAGTATGGTTATGAGGTAGGTATTTCTAGATTTTTCTCAAGTATACGTGTGTGTGTGTATCTGTGTGTGTGTGTGTATCTGTGTGTGGTGTATATATTTCATACATGTATGAAATAATACTGTGGCCATTTAAAACTACCTTGAGCTGTGTCTGGGTGGGACAAGGCCTATGTTAAACTTTTGACAAATTTAAACACCTAAAAACATGATTCGTGGAAAAATACCTAAGTCTAAAGACAAATAACAATTTGGTAGAAGTATTGGCAACTCATGTTACAGAAAAAGAATGCCCACAAATTGATAAGAAAAAGACCACCACACAAAAAAGGTGAAAGATTTGAATGTGTAGTTGAGGAAAAGGGACTGGAAGCGGCTCGTAAACACGAAAAGAAATTCCGCTCCACTCATGACCGCATCATCCCACTAATATTTATTGAGCTCCTCTGGGTGCCCTTGTCAGTGGAGAATAGACACTGGCCAAAAGGGACAAAAATCTCTGCCCTCATGGAGCTTAGGTGTTAGTTGGAGGAGAAATGCAAATTAAAATTACACGTAAAAAAGAAAGAAACTACCTTGAATATTGTAGTAGTAAAACCCAACAGTTTGATAACGTGTTTATGAGGATGTGAAGAAATTGCCGCTGAGACAGTAATAATCCCTCTTGGGGTCAATATGGGACAGCCTGCAAAGTCACAACTGCTCTGCCTGAGCAGCGGCACCTCCAGGAGTTAATCCCGCAGGTGGGATCACTTCAGCACGCACCAAATGATAGATAGGTTAATTATTTTAGTGTTGTCTGTCTAGGAAGACGTTGATAACGAATGCCACCCGAAAGGGAAGAGACTATGATACACCTATTCAGTGGAGTGCTGTGCGGCTGTGACGGGATTGGGAGGCCCTGTCCTGGTAGGGAAAGATCCCGTTAAGTGAAGAAAGCCAGGGTGCGAAACGGTGTGTGTTGAATGACGCCATTTGCGTAGAATGGGGGGAGAGGTAAGAGTGCGTATTCGTGCTGGCGTGTGTGTTTCTAAGCAGTCTCTGGAGAGTAAGAATGAAGTAACTGGTTATGTGTTGGGAAAATGAGGCTTGAGTGGACGGGGAGAAGGGCTGGGAGCGAGGGTTCTTACTGTATTCATCTTCTACGTGTTCAAAAAGGTAGACTGTCTAGCCACGTCAGGCTCCGTTCGCTGCAAGACGATTCAGCTGCACAGCCTGACTTTTGAGAGTCTTTAACCTTGACATCACTTTTCCAAATCAGTTTTGTGTTCCCATCATCTCGCAGAAGCCCTCCGCGTTGACCATGGACATGGCTTTCGCTCTCGTCCCCACCCTGTGTTTTGCTTCCGTTCTACCTGGAAAGATGGTCAATTGCTTTGATTTTCAGCTCTTCCTTAAAGCATTGTGGAGCTACTTCATTCAGCCTCTTCAGCTGTTTCCTTCTTCTAAATTCCTAGACGTGTTTCTTGCTAGGACATTTGTTTAGTTACATGCCATCTCGTGTTATTGTTTTGTTTATTGTTTAATCCCCTCGACTGGGTAAAATGTCTTCGAGTGCCGATACTGTGTCTCATGGGAGGCCGTGTGGTGCAAAGAAGGAGGTTTTGGGGGCTAGTCCTGATTTCTCAATTGTAATAGTACCACTCAGTGTGCGGAGGACCTTACTTCTCTCTGAGCTTCACAGAATGGTGGGGAAAACGAATGCGGAAACACCGGTGGACACAGCGCAGCACCGGGCGCAGGCCAAGCTCTCGGCACTCGTTTTCTTCACAGTGTCCCAGCCCTTCCCCCCATCCCTCGCCCCCCCCGCCCCCCCCCCCGCGCGTCTGATCGTGTCCCATATGTGTAAGAAGTACCTTCCCTCTCTCCTCCAGTACGCCTTTCTGGTGACGGCAGCGGTGCAGTTTGCTGGTGGCATCGTCATCTTCTTTGGACTCCTGGTGTCGCCAGAAGAAATTGGTGAGGACAAGCTGTCTTGTCTGTTCAGAACGTCTTACTCTTACGGGCGAAGAGAACCTGAGGCCAGGACAGCCAGTTGTTTTTTTTTTTTTTCGTAGGAGAACTGTGAGCTGCTTTCAGTGAGTTAAGGAGCAGACTGCTGTCTGTGTCCTGTGTCCAGCTAAGCCTGGCACAGCTGGCAAATGTTTGGGGGGACGGAGGCTCACCTTTTATAGATCCAGGGAAAGCTCATCGTTTGGAAATGAGTTTTATAATAGAGACACTGTTAGAGATCAGCATGGATGTGTTTCTAATTTCATTTCTTGAGACAGACTTCTTTCCCTTCGCAAAAATGATTTAGTGTGATACTTATCTGTGGTTAAACACAATATGTACAAGCGCAACCACAGAAGCAAATAGATGTACAGTTCTATCCTTTGACTATTAAAGAGACATGTCAATTTCATAGTATGTCATTGATTTTTTTTTTTTTTTTTTTTATATAAGAGGGTGTGTGATGTAGTGGAGGAAGCATTGCTTTGAAGGCAGATAAAGTAGAATTCGTGTCTTGGGTTTGTTGCCATGTGACCTTAATCGACTTTAGTTGACCTTGGCCGCTGAACCTTGTCGCTGCTTCTAGAAAATGGAAAGAAAAGTAGTATTGACCCCATACGTAATGATAACACGCAAAGCACTTAGCACAGTGCCACACCTAGAAGGCACTTTATAAATGGTGGCTGTCACTGTCGTTTAGGTCTCTCAGGTGTTGAGGCAGAAGAACATTTTGAAGAAGACTCACACAGGCCGTTAATTAGTGGTGCTGAAAATGAAGATGAGTACGAGCCTAATTATTCAGTCCAAGAAGGCAGCGCCGTCACCCACGTCAAGGCAATAAGCTTTTACCAGGCCTGCTGCCTCCCTGGAGTTGTGCCGGTAAGGGTTTTCAGCTCTCACCCCAGCCAGAGACATGTGGTTGCCTGGAGGTTGACTCTGCCTGAGATACAGCATCCTTGACACTTTATTTTAGAAATACAGATGCAGAAGAGTATCGGATATGCCCCTTGGCTTATTTTCATATCGGTACTCCTCGAAGTTTTATCCGATATCTAATGCAGGTCGGCACCCCTTTTCTGTGAAGGGCCAGATAGTAAATGTTTTTAGCTTTGGGTGGGCATGGGGGACGTGCAGTCTCTGCCACAGAGACTTAACTCTAGGGCAAAAGAAAGCAGGGACAACACGGAACGAATGGGCGTGGCGAGATTTGACCCCGAGCCCTAGTTCGCGGCCCTGACAGCCTTTGGGTAAGAAGACAAAGTCACTGTTTTAAAATATGTGCTTTTTGGTCTGGTGCAGTATTATAGAATTATATGCTGCCCGAGAAGCGTTTCGATGAGTTTTATTTGCTGATATTCTTAATCGAGGAGGAGACGATGTTTGCCCTTTTATTAAAAGATCCAGAGCAGAGCACTCCACACTATTTCCTGGTAACGCATTCCAGTGTTTCCACAACCTGTACAGTCAGGAGAACTTTCTAACGTCGAAACTAAATCCCTTCTGCCGTTTTTCTGTCTTGATGTTTGGGCGCTCTAGCACGGGAGTGGAAGTTAAGAGGCCTAGGTTATGTGTCCAGCTTACCCACTAACTCTCTGTGAGGCCTGGGTAAGTCACTCAGCCCGTCCTTGTGTCTCAGTTCCCGCCCCGTGGAATAGAAAGTGTGCCAATCTTCCCTGGGGTCTAGGACATTGGGTTATTGTATCCTGAACACGCACCTGTTTTTGTTGATTGTTTAGTGGTGCTTTTTCTGTACGTAACCCCTGAGCTAGATTCAGAATCTGCAGGATGTCGTATTTCATACTTGTCAGTTCCCTTCTGCCTGCGCCCCCAAGCTAACCAAGAGAACTAACATTTGCAGACAGTTAAGGCTGAGTTAAAATGTAAGTTCCCACAGTTCTTTCACCAAAAGATGATGTGTAATACAAGGGAAATGCGAGTTCCTTCAGGCCTGTTCTTATGCTAATGATTAGTATTTTTTTAACTCGTTATTCAAATACTCAGCCGGTAATAGTTTAATTTCTGAGACAGAACTTAAATTTGTTGTGACTGAATACGGAATCTTTTGCTATTCCTTGGCGTTTCACAAGCTCTATTGTTCCCTGCCATGGGCAGCGATGTTGAGGACATCTGGTCAGTTCCTTTGTCTCTGTAGCAGGCTGTCTGGACAAAATGCACTCCTGGTGGGGACTCGGCTCTCCGGGGGGGCTGGCTGCTGCCCAGCCAGGAAGGCTGTTCTAAAACAAGTGATACCTAGGGAATAACTGGCAGCTCCAGGGAGAAGAATATACTAGCCAGACACCCTTTGAAGTCAGCCCCTCTGTTCCTCCCCTTTTTCCTTTGATGCTGAATGTCAGGATTTCCTGGTGATAATGTGTTGAATGTAGGAGTCTTAGCGCCACTGCTGTCTTAAGGCAGCTGCAACGTTCATTCCTCAAAGTAGAGGCACAAGGCCCGTGACAACCACGTTCTTTCATTTTTTCGACTCACCAGAGGTACTCTTTGTATTTCCGCTGGATGTGGGAATGTGAAGCTTCTGGCAACGATAATCTGGAAGTAGTTTTAATCTCGATGCTTTTCTTAGATCTTGAAACCCTAGTTTAGTCCTCTTGCCCTTCATCGTTCTTAATGTTAACTTTGGGGGAAGTAGAGGACCAAAATAGTTCGGTTGCTTGCTCTAAAAGCCGTGACGTTTACTGGATTCATTTGCTTATGGTTAATGCTAGGTAGAGGCATGAATACTTCTTGTCTTTGTTTAGAGAAAGAAATACGACTGCGTGCCCTGCCTTTTAGGTTCCAAACACTGGGTTGCTTCTACCAGAGAACTGAAAGGAGAAGAAACTGAAGACAGTTAGGAAATGGACCTGTGTGTTTTCTCTGCCAGAGGCCTGCTGTACATGCCTTTCTAGAAGCTAATGGGGGTAAAGGAAAGAGGGAGACGGGGTAGAGTCAGGCCAATGAGAATGTGTCGAAATGTTTAATTTTACAATCAGGTACTAATGTTCGTCCCAAACTCCCCTATTTTGCTATGCTTTTGAATTATATTAAAAATTGTGGCCATGCTGTGCTGTTTGTCCTTTATTGACGGTTGACTGTCCTCTTTGTAGTACTCTGTGGCCTACGCCTGCCTGAAGTTAGTCAATTACTCCTTCTTCTTCTGGTTGCCTTTTTACCTGAGTAACAACTTCGGGTGGAAGGAGGCTGACGCCGACAAGCTGTCCATTTGGTACGATGTTGGAGGAATTATAGGTAATGCCCATGATGCATCTTTTTCTATAAGAAAGAGTTAGTCACTAGTCATCTTTTACTGGGTTGTGAAATCTGGCATCATTTAATGTTTTATTACTTATTCCCCAACCCTTTTTCCTAAACTGTCCTGCCAGTAAATAGCCAAACTCTTTTAAAAAATAAAGTTCGTAGGAAAAACAGCCTACGGCAGCCCTGTGATTGATGGGGCTCTTTTTTCGCAGTCCTTTGTTGATGGATCACTTCTTTTGTCTTGGGATGTTTACCTCTTTGATGTCTTTTACTGTAATCCTTTAGTGTTTTTCAGTAATACCTTAGTTCTAGAGCTAATTGTGTGTCAGATTCAAGTTAGAATTGGAATGTGTTCATTTTATCTACCTTTCCCCTTTGCCACCACCCTCAGCCAAAGGGCAACTATTAGCTTAGTATATAGATCGTCAGATCATAAAGGCAGGAATAATAGCAGGGATCATGAGGATTTTGCAATTGCTTTGTACGTAGCAGATTTTAATGGTGACTTTTTGTTAGAGTTGGAATGATAAACAGGAAGTGAGAAACTTTTAAATAAGACACAGAATGCATTTTGGTGGGTATGACTTATGGCTATGACAAAACCCTCATACCCTTTCCTTAATATTCACATTTAGAACTGTGGTAAGACTGAACTGCCCTGAGCCCATGAAAGCACTCAGCGCGTCCCTAGGTGATGCACTATTATTGCATTTGAACTTGTCTGCCCTATTCTTAGTCCAGAGCCAAAGGTGAGGTTGTCGCCTTTAGAACTGACTGTGCTTCTGTGTCCTCCTGTGTGAGGAGGATCTGTCAGATGTCCCATCGCCCCTAGGACACAAAATGCGACTGTATCTAGATGTAACCATGTTGCTTCAAGGAGTCACATCACCTCTTTTTAAACATTCTGACCTGTTAGTTATTTCTAAACCATAATTGCTGCATTTAATTTTAGTGAATTATTTATTGGTTGCTACTAATAGCCTGTGAGGCATGTCCTTACTTAAGCATATTTATAAATAGAAAGCAGAAAAATCAGAGAAAGCCTCCACAGCTGGTTTGAGAAGGGAAAACAGCAAGGGACAGTCGGTGGTTTGGATGATTCTCCCTTTTTCCTTAATCTGGCGTCTGGTTTGTGGCGTCCTAGTCCAGTCGGACATCACGATGATTAACAAACAGGTAATCTTCCTAAAAGGAAATCATGGAGGAAACGCCTGAGGAGAGCAGCCATCTTTTTGGATAGACCAGCGTTAGGACCGTGTTAGCGGGTAGAGGGAATGCGATGAGCAGGTTTCAGGAAAGCGAGCTAAATTCTGAATGCTTGATTGTGACGTGCCCTTTGTGCTTAAAGGGGGAACTCTGCAAGGCTTCATCTCTGACATATTACAGAAGAGAGCACCAGTTCTAGCTCTAAGCCTGCTTCTGGCAATTGGCTCCCTCGTCGGATACAGTCGTGAGTATTCCCTTGCAATTCAATTGTTTTCCTGATCTTTTAAGACTAAGGCATTTGCCCCGTGTCAGCTCCGTGCCAGTGGTCAACCTGGGGGAGAGCCTTGAGACCAGCTACAAAGGCATGCTAGGGGACCTTTGTATTGTCCCGCAGCCGCCTGGTGGAAGTATCATCACAGCGTTTCATTTGTGTCGGGGAGGAAACTGGCATCACTTCTGCTCTGCTGGTTTGTTTAAAAGCTCGCTTGGGAGTGTGTATGCTTTGTTTGAGGGTAGGCTCCAGAGGACAGCATTAGAGCCAATAAAACAATAAAAGGGAGAAGGTTTCAAAAGAGGAAAGATGCTAATTAGTAGGTTTGGTATATGTCCCTTCGGATGAGATGGGAGTAGAGTTTTTCTGTAGCTTTTAGAAGTCTCATCAGCTTGAGCACCAGCAAGAGGCAGACATTACAAATAAAAGTAGGAGGAGGCCGTGAAAGAGTTGCATCCCTTTGTTGTCCCGAGGTGTGATCTGTGAGGTCACAGAGCTCCAGATCTTCGTGCACTGTTCGGTGGAGGCACATGTAATGGGCTTTTAAAGTCAGCGTGCTGTTTCTGTGTTTCCTCCAGGTTCTCCGAACGATAAGTCCATTAACGCCCTTCTGATGGCCGTGACAGGTACGCGTCTGGCTCCATTTCATTGCGCTATTTCCTCTGTGAGGAAGAAGGAAAAAGGGAAACTGATGTCTCCCTTAGTTGAGTTACACTAAAACCTCAAGTACAGACCCGAAGCAGTAAAAGGAAAGACGCCTCCTCCACATCTGTTTGCTCGGGGCGACCTCAGCCCCGTCGTTACAGAATCGGTCCCTTTCGACAGAGGTTCCTGGCACCTCTGATTGCTGTCCCTGCCCTCCTGTCACTTCCGGAAGTGGCTTCAGAGGATGCCCCGTTGGAAGCCAGTTCGCCAGCTTTTAAAAAGTCCCGTGGAGCTAGTTCCCCCGGCCGCGTTGGAATCGGGCAGTGTGGCGTCGCTTCAGCCCCAGGTGGAACAAGCGAGCGCACCTGAGGGCCGTGCTATAGAGAGAGCCTCAGTTTTAAACTTCAGATCGCACTCGGCACAGTGAGAGCTGCTCGCGCGCCACGAGGCTCGTGGCGCCGATTCCAGCCCTGCGAGCGGATCCAGACGGGCCCCTCGCTCGGTCCTGGGACAGCCTGCCCGAGAGCGGCGGCAGATAGAAAGAGCCACCTGCCCCGTTTGAATAGCGTTTTCTCTTCCCTCTCTTTTCTGATGTATTTGGTCGAATTTGGTAGTCAAATGCTCTGCGATGCACCTCTCCCATAATAGAATTTGACAAGCTAGTATAATTAGTTATTAATGAATTCACACTTCACGGGATTGGAGAGTCTGTGTGTTCACTGTGTTTTCTATGTCTTTAGTGTCTGTAAAATATACCAGGCTGTCACGTAGTTCAAGAAGGGATTTCAGAAGAGTGGGCGGCAGCTAGTTTGAAGATGGTCCTATCTGAGCGAATTTCCATTGCCACTGGTTATTTTTTCCTTTTTTTTTTTCCTTTTTTGGTGTCTCTCCAACATGCTGCTTAAAATCGTGGGATAGGAGTTTGTCCTATTCAATAGATTCCTAGTGGTGTTATGAATAGCGTTTTGATAACAACCTGTTCTGTTTGCGACTTCAGGATTTTTTATCGGTGGACCTTCTAACATGATTAGCTCTGCTATTTCTGCGGACCTGGGTCGTCAGGATCTGGTCCAGGGGAGCAGCGAGGCTTTGGCGACCGTCACGGGGATCGTCGACGGAACGGGGAGCATTGGCGCTGCGGTGGGCCAGGTGAGAGCAAAGGAGCAGGGTTGACGTCGCGTGTCAGGCGGCCCTTCCCCGGTGGGAGGATCGACACCCGCCTGCCAGGCCGCGGTAGGCGGCACTCTGTGCTGCGGGACACTGCCCTGCAAGCCTGGGGCCTGTCAGTTTGCTCTGAGGTCCGGCAAATGTGACCTTACATGGAAGGTCCCTCTACATGTTTCCGTTTCTTCTTTCCACTTTTACTTCCCGATCCTGCCTGTCTGGACATAAGCGAACACCTCACCAGACCCTTCAGTCCCAGCACCATGCCCCGCTTCCCAGCCTGGACTTGGCCCACTCTGGGCGCCATGAGACACGTGCTTCTCCTTATCCCGCTCTGACACGTAAACCCTACCAAACACACACACGCGTAGACACTCGTCACCTGGATCCCCACCAGAAGTTTCCGTGGCTCTGTAGCTGCTCTGAGTCACTTTCTCAGCTTCCTGCAACTGTGTCTTAAGTGGCATTTTATAAACATCTCATATCAGAGTCATCTGGGCTGGCCATCAAAGTGCACAGGCCACTCAGCCGCCTACAGACTCGCTGAGGTAGAGCCTGGGGTCTCCAGTGCCACAGGCTGTCCCGGGGATGAAGCTTGAGGCCTCCTCTGGCTTCCTGCTGTCTGAGGTGTGAAACCTTAAGCTTGGTGACTCAGTATCAAAAGCTCTTATCAGCCTTGTCCCCCAGCCAGGCCCTTCACGCACCCTGAATGTCTTTGTGCCTCGCACCTCGCTTTGACTTCCCAAGAGAAAGAGGTGGTTTTCCTCCTGGTTTCCATAGCAGTCGGCGCAAACCTCTCGTAGAACACTTGTCACAGCGTGTCACATTCACGGGCTTGTTTGTCCGCTGTCCCGGACTCCGCGTTCCTTGAGAACAGGAACTCCCGACGTTTTCTTCCTCTTCGGGCTCCCAGTGCTGAGTGTGTTTTGACAAATAGCAGGAGCTGCACGAGATGACATTGCAGCATCTGCCTAAGAGACGCGAGAACGAATGTCCACGTGAACGCGGGCACACAAGTGCTCGTGACGGGGTTATTCGGAACAGCTACAAGGTGGAAACAGTCTGAATGCCCGTCGGTTGGCGAAGGGATTAGTAAAATGGATATTCACGTAATGGAGTATTATTTGGCAGTTGAAGAGGAAGAAAGGATCAATAGATGCAATAACCTCAGAAATACCACGCCAAGCGAAAGAAGCCAGTTGCAAAGACCACATGTTGTGCGTGATTTCATTCATACGAGGTATCCAGAAAGGCACATTTATAGGGGAAGAAATGAGGTTAGTGATGGCCCAGGGTGGGTGGCTCTGGGGAGTGACCAGTAGTGGGGACAAGGGTTCTTTGGAGGGTGATGAAAATGGTCTGAGATTAGATTATGGCAGTCACACAGCTGAGTATACTCAAACCCGCCGAGTTGTATACTTTAGTGGGTGAACGTATGTACCTCCTACAACAGTGCAGCTGTGTACACGGACTGTGAAGTAGCAGTCTGAGTTCGGAAGGCCGCCGCGCTCCCTATATTGCGTGGCTAGACTTCTGCTTTTTTGCTTTCCATGTGTTCTAGGCTAAATCACTCAATTGCTCCGCTTTAATTTCTTCCGCTTTGGAATTTCACTAGCAGTGTAATCGAAGAGCATGGTTAAACTCTCACATTTATGGTTAATTGATTTTGACAAGGATGCCAAGACCAGTCCCTGGGGAAATAATGGTTTCTGCGCCAGTGGTGCTGGGAAAAATGGATGTACACATGTAAAAGAATGAATTTGGACCCTTACCCTACACCGTGCATAAAAATTAACTCAAAATGAATTAAACACCTAACTTTAAGAGCTAAACTTATAAAACTTTTAAAAGAAAATGGGAACAAATGTCATGACAAATATATACAGACATCTGGTAAGCGCTTGAAAAGATTTTCAACGTTTGTCATTGTTAGGGAAACGCAAATCAAAAACACAATGAGATACCACTTTACACCTGTTAGGGTGGCTGTAGTTAAAAAAACAAAAACAGAAACTAAGTATTGTTGAGAATGGAGAAACTGGAATTCTCATACATTGCTGGTGGGAATGTAAAATGGTGCCACTGTTCTGGAAAATACTCTGATGGTTCCTCGAAAAGTTAAACATTAGAATTACCATATGACCTGGTGTTTTCACTCCTAGGTCTATATCCCCAAAGAACTGAAAACAGGAAAAGCCACTGTTCATTGTGCCGTTATTGGCAGTAGCCAAAGGGTGGGAAAAACTCAAGGGTCCATCAGTAGATAAATGGTTAAACAAAAGGTGGTATATCTATACAATGGAATATACTCAGCTGCAAAAAGGAATGATGCTTTGGTACATAGTACACCATGGCCGGACCTTAAAAACATGCTAAATGAAATAAGCCAAGGCACAAAAAGACACATAGATGTGATCCCACTTAGCATGAAATATCCAGAACAGGCAAAGTCAGAGACAGGAAGCAGATTTGAGGTTTCCAGAGGCTGGAGAGAAGGGCAAAGGGGAGTTACTAATGGGTACTGAGGTTCTGTTTGGGGTGATGAAAAATTTTGGAAACAGATGGTGGTGATGGTTGTGCAACATTGTGAATGTATTCGATGCTGCCGAGATGTACACTGAAAAATGGTTAAAATAGCAAATTTTGTTGCATATTTTACCATAATAAAAGAAAATGACAAATACTATTAGATCTTTTTCAGTCAGTAAAAGTAAAGTATACTTAAAAGACAAACTATTTTTGAAGGCATCAATTATAGTACTTTTCCTTGGAAGAAGAAATGCGTAAACGGCAGTGACTTGAGTATGTTCATCTTCTCTTAATAGCAAAGTGAATAGAAATAAGCCTTCTGGACTCGTGTCTTCTGGTACGCAGTTTTTGTATTTGGACTCTGCCAGCTTACAACATTAAGGTCATTAATAAAGCTTAAGGAGGAACATGTATGTGAGAGAGCTTTGTAAACTGCAAAAAAACATTGTACAAACTCTTAACTCCTTTATTTTCTAGAAGGGCCATGTTTAGTCTGCTGTATAGCTACTTCATTTTATTAATTTGTAAAAGATTATATTGTAATTTCTTTTTCTCCCTTTTAGTATTTAGTGTCTTTGATCCAGGACAACCTAGGATGGATGTGGGTTTTCTACTTTTTCATTCTCATGGTAAGTGTGTGCTTCCCTCCCCCGCCACCACCACCTTTTTTTAACAAGTAGGTTTTCTTATTAATTTAGCTGAAAGCATTTACTTAAGTCACTCCTTAAGCCAACAAAATTGCTGATTGCTGTTAAAGACCCTTTTGTGAAAAGTAATATTTAGTCTAAAAGACACGTTCTTTTTTCAAGGAGGGGAGGGGCCCTTAGTTTGCCCTTGACCCAAGTCTAATGAGTATTGTCATTTATAATGACAGCAAAAATGACAAGGGACTTATTTAAAGTATTACCAACTATTAATCAGTGTACTCTTCCGGGGTATTCTGTATCTGCTAAATATAATTTGGGAATTCTGAAGGAAATTATAGTGCACGCCAAAGCACGTAGGGTTAAAAAAGAGGCATGCGTATAATTAACACTGGGGTGTGCAGGTTCGGAAATGAACCTTGAGTGTCTTGAGAAAACAGTCTTGGCTGGAATTTCGTACTTTCTGGGAAATAGGCAGCATAAAATAAGGCCTTGTGCTTTTGAAATGTTCTCTATCGAATAAGCATGTGACATACTCTTTCCCATGATTGGTGAGGTGGTGCTCAAGACTTGACTTGAAAAAGTCTGGTGACAGCTTCATCCACCAGGGGAAGCATTCAGGGTCCTGTCCCTAAATCTCGGGCATCCTAATCAGAGGCAGCCTCAGTCATCCCAAGGCCAGACACTGCTGTCTTGCTCAAGGAGTCGTGGGCTAGTTCGGCACCTGGAGTCCCCTCGTGTGGCCTTCAGGCTTCTGTCCTCTGCTGTCGCAAAGGAGTCTTCTGCCTAACTGCCTCCTAGCTTCTAAAGACGGAGTCATGTAACTCTGTGTTCCACTTCTGACGTCGTGCTAAGTCGGGGGAACTATCTCCTGATGAACCTGCTATTACGATCATACTAGAAATTGTAACAGAAAGAAACTGGATCTTTTATAAGAAGCACCAGGATCAATTTTCTGTTCCACTGCTAGTGAATTATTTAATTTGTGTAACACAGTTCTTTATTTTTTTTGAGACTATAATGTAACAGTATTTTGTAATATTAACTGTAATTTTCAAAATCATTGTCTAATTCACCGAAGATGAGCAGTATCTTTGTATGAAATCAAAATGAATGTGATTGTCCGAATTCATTATTGTTTTCAAAACATGAAGTTCCAACAGAATTAATTACATTGTGACTGCACATTTAATGCCTTTTTTCTCTTCACAGACAAGTTGTACTATTTTGTTTATTTCACCATTATTAGTGAGGGAAATACGCTCCCTCGTGCAAAGACAACAAGCCCACATACAGAGTGAGTGACTGGTGCCTACGGAAGAATGAGATTAATAGGAGACGCAACAGGACTATTAGCGCTTTTAATTCACCCTATTTTGGGGTAGTCTTAAGAGCGCCAACGTGACCTCAGATTGCCCAGCCTCTTTCAACAGTCTCAGCCACCTGAGATGCTGACCAGAGTGGAGGCCGGGCTGTTTTGCTACACTACAGAAATTACCGCTGATGATTTTTCTTGTTGTTTCATGATTGTACGAATGGCCTGTGACTCTGCCAGTGTCTGTCTGGCCTGTTGAGGTTTGTCCCTTTAACCTTAAATGCTCTTTTGGACTTGGACCCTTGTTCTCCAGCCTGGAGAGCTGAGTGACCACGAGGCAGTCATGCATGTGTATGTCCAGGACAGGCTCCGCAAATAGAAAGGCTTGTTGCATTTTGTTTTGGTCATGCATTTGCAGAGAGTGGCTCATCTGCGAAGCACCAAATCCTGATAAAAGTGCTCAAGCTGGATCCAGCATACGCCTGCCTTGGACCACGAATGTCTGTGTGAACAGCGATGGGACAAATCACACCACGTGCTGGTTGGCTTAGTCACTCTGTGGCTAAAGTCAGCTCCAGAAGCAGAGATATCTTCCAATTACTGTCAACTTGTTCTCCCCCATCTTCTTTCAGAAGTAACGTTGACTCCTGGAAGTACTTAGTCATCCTTTCAAGGACCATGAGATCTATCAGTCGTCACGAACATTCCAGCGTATACTCCACGACTGAAGTACTCGACCCCAGACGTGCTGTCTGGGGCCTTGAGGAGCCACTAGGAAGCTAATCTGTGCAGCCTTTTATTCAGAGGATGGGTTTGTCCAAACCCGGTTTCTTGAATGACCTCAGCAGAAGACTAGGATTCGAGGAGAAAGGAAGGACCTTTCGTCCTCGTAAGCATTCGATATGTGACATTGAATCATGCTAATGGATTACTAGGGCCCAAGAGGTATCTAGGTATCTCTTCTGTAGAAGTTGGTAGAGTATGTGTCTTTGAGGCTATGAACTCTGTACTAATGTTCTATATTTTAAGGTCGTTCTGTATATTATTTTAAATGATGTAAGCAAACTAGGGGGAAAGTGTGCAATTTTGAGGACTGCCTAATTTACATTGGGTTAGGGAATATTTTTCAACCTCCTCTTTTTATACTCTGAAATGTGGTATGTTTATGAACCTGTTCATATTATTTAATCAAGCAGACTTCCAATCACTTAATTGCTCATTACTGACAAAAAGGGAAAATCTGAAACATGGGAAGGGAAAATAAACTGACTTTTATAATAAACGTCTGTCCATCTGGTTATTTAAATATCCGCGCTGAGCTCCGCGTTTTGGAAAGCGATTCACACCTCACAGTTTCCTACGATTGAGTGTTCCCTGGGGCCCCTCCGCCGGCCCACGGCGCTGCCAGGTCGCACAGCTCCCATCCTAGGTGCTGGGCTGGCCCCGTTTCTCTTCCGCTCTGAGGAAGCCGTCCCTTCTCTGTGTGAGAGCATGCTGAGTTTGGATGGGGAGCCTCATGGTAATTTCAGAATTGTCTGTAGATGACCCCGTTTGGATTACTTAACTGAGGGATTTTCCTCTCACCCCGTATGGTCAGTATGGTCTCATCGCTGCATCCCAACACCAACCACGGTTTTCTTACCCAGTGTAAACCCGACCTCTCGATAGCCCCCTAGCTGTACCTGGAATGAAATTATAAATACAATCATTGCTCAGTCCTGAATGAAATGATATATTGCTCTATCAATATACGTATTGCTATAGTTCTGACAGTCTACATAGGAATTAGTTTTAAAGAACGCCTTAAAGGTTCCTTTCTTACTGATTTTTTTTTTCCTTGAAGAAAAGGCCGCTGTGAGGCTAATTTGGAAGTGAAATGCCTGCTGAGACAGCTCCATCTCTGAGGCCCACTAGGCTGAGATAAAGTACTCTGGCCCGTCTTTTCTTGTCCTGTTTTCTTTTCTCCTTTGGTGCAGTTTCAGAGGAAGAAAGGCCCCTCCCGCTTCCTGCTTATTCTGTCCCTTCCTGCTTCCTGGAGGACGGAGTCCCACAGTCAGTACTGATGCAAGAATGCCTGAGGGCCCTTGGCACGCATCTCCATGTTCAGTGGGATGGAAGAAACGAGAGGACGCTCTCATCCACTCCTTCCCCTCTGTAAAACCTCCAGAAGTCCTCCCTGCCTCCCGTCTGAGTATTAACTCATAAAGCTTCACCTCTCCTAGTTCGTCTGACTCACATCCTGTTGATCTTTTCACGACCAAATCCTTTGAGTTGGTATCTTCTGCCTTCCTGGCTGCGCTGCTTACTAACTTCCTCCCCAGGCAGGTGACGAACTACTTCTGTCTGCCCAGGACAGCCCTGGTTTATGCCCGATGTTCTAACATCATTATCACAGCACTTTCCTATGCTCTTCAAGTGTCCCAGTTTGGACACCTCGTCCTTAACCTCTGACCTTTTATTTCATCACCTGACAGAAACCAGGCGTTGTAGAAGTTGGAGATCTTTTTTTTGATATCCTTTATCTTAATCCTTCTGTTGTACTGGACCCTGGTAACTACTTCATCTTACTCAGACTTTATTTCCTGTGGCTTCTATTTTAACTGACTCAATCCCCTTACCTCTTATCTCTTTTACTGGGTTCTGTTCTCTGCTCACCCTCTGCTACTTTCCTTTCTACAATAGGTATTACCAACTTTCCCTGCTGAGCTAGCTGTTCTTGTAATCTACCAATAGATCTGTTAAACACTTGGTGACTAAGAGCCCACTAAGGAGAGGTGCGGCATCAGCTTGTCAAATACTGTCTGGTATGTAGTTAACAGCGAGTCGCAAGGGAAATAATCATGTAACCTCAGCCCCAACCCGTCCCCACACAGACCACTCTGCCAATTGCCTACCTGAATGGTTTTCCAGTTTTCTAAGTCCTAAACCCTTTTGAGAATCTGAAAGCCATTTTAGTGTCTCCCTGGATCAAAATACACATATGAACAAACATTTGGAATTAATGACAGGGCGCTCATGTCCCAACACTCGAAGCCCGTCCTTGGACCACAAAGTTGACACCTTTGCTGAAAGAATCAGGTGCCCCTGGCCTGAGGTTTTCCACAGTCCAGCTTCCGTCAACTTTCTAACATCAACATTTACTCTGCGCCAACCAGGCCGGGAACAAGGCGCTGGAGAAAAAGCAACACTCTCCCTGGGGGGTGAGACATAAAAATAGGGACGACAGAAACAGCTAACGCCAGATGAGTGACACGGGCATCGCCGCCCAAGGACGGTGAGACAGTGATGCTCAAAAGGCTGGCCGGGCTGCTTCACGGCATCTCCCATCGCGGCTCCACGAACCTTCGACAAAATCAGACTCATCCGCTCTCGCTGCAAATGGCAACATGTAGACATGCCACCTTTGAAAATACATTTTTAGGAAGCACCTGTTTTTGGGGGGTTGTTGAAATTTTCTTTTTGTGATAAAGTGCACATAACACGACATGCACCGTCTTAACCATGCGCAGCGTACAGCTCGGTGCCGTTCGGGAGGTTCGCGTGGTGCCTTGTCCGGATTCGCGCTTGTCGGGAGCGCCCGTTTCTAACTCGCAACTTTCCGAATCTAAATTTTCCGTCAAGCCTTGGCCCGGCACCAGCTAGTCCAAGAAACCTTTCTCAGCCGGCCTTTCTCGCACCCCACCGTCTTCCCTTTCTTCGGTAGCAGTGCCCGTGTCACTCATCTGGCGTTAGCTGTTTCTGTTGTCCCTATTTTTATGTCTCACTCCCCAGGGAGAGTGTTGGCTCTTTTCCTCCAGGACCTTGTTCCTTGCATGATTGCTGCTGAGTAAACGTTGATCCTGTTAGAAAAGGTAGAAGGAGAATGGGAGAGTAGAGGCTGGGCAAAGCAGGCTGTGGCTCCCCCACCCTACCAGCGACCCTTCGCCCCCGGATATCTGGCTGTCCGGCCCGAGCGCATTGTCCTCTCCTCAGGCTCTTCGCCGAGCTGTCAGCTCTCCCAGGGAGCTGAGGAACAGTGAACGGGGAGCCTCTAGCTCCAGTACAAATTCCATGTTGTTCAGGCTGCTGTCTTTGTTTTGTTTTGTTTTATTTTTAGTTACCGTTGACATGAGGTATTATTTTATATGAATTTCAGGTATACAGCATAGCTATTAGACATTTATATAATTCACAAAGTGATCCCCCTGATTAGTACCCACCTGGCACTGTTCATAGCTGTTACAATATAATTGCAATATTACTCTATTTCCTGTGCTGTGTTTTACATCCTGGTGCCTATTTTGTCACTACCAATTCGTACTTCTTAATCCCTTCACCTTGATCACCACCGCGCCTCCAGCTCACCCCAACATCTGACAGCGTCATGTTCTTCTCTGATCTATGAATCTATTTCTCTGTTTGTTGATTTCTTTTTTTGTCTTTAGATACCACGTATAAGTGAAATCATATAGTAGTTGTCTTTCTCCGTCTGACTTATTACGCGTAGCATATTACCCTCTAGGTCACCTATATTGTTGCCAAATGTAATTTCATTCTTCTTTATGACTAAGTAATACTCCATTGTGTAATTGTACCACGTCTTTATCTATTCGTCTGTCAGTGGACACTTAGGTTGCTTCCATACCTTGGCTATATACATGAATGTCCTTCTTTGTCTTTCGTTTTGAAATCTATTTTGTTGATATAAGTATTGCTACGCCAGCTTTTTTTTAAATTGCTATTCGTGTGAAATATCTTTTTCCATCTCTATGTTTATCTGTGTCTCTCTTGATCTGAAGAGAGTCTCTTGGAGGCAGCATATGTATGAGTCTTGTTTTCCCCATTCAGCCACTGTATGTCTTTTGATTGGATCAGTTAATCCATTTACATTTAAAGTACAGATAGGTATATGGTTATTGCCATTTTATTATTAATATTTTTATCTTTTTTTTTTCTTAAGTTCCTTTAACTGTTTCTTGTAATACTGGTTTGGTGGTGATGAACCAAATGCTTTTTCTTGTCTGGGAAGCTCTTTTTGTCTTTCCTTCGATTCTAAGTGATAGCTTTGCTGGGTAGAGTAATCTTGGTTGTAGGTCCTTGCTTTTCATCGCTTCGAATATTTCGTGCCAGTTTTCTTTCGGCCTGCAGAGTTTCCATTGAGAAGTAAATCCACTGACAGTCTTATGGGAGCTCCCTTGTGGTAACTAATTGCTTTTCTCTTGCTTTTAGGATTCTCTCTTTGTCTTTAACCTTTGGCATTTTAATTATGATGTGTCTTGGTTTGGGCCTTTTGGGGTTCATCTTGTTTGAGACTCTCTGCATCAAACTGTTATTTTTATTCCCACTACATGATTTTACCTTGACTACCCTGCTCCCTTTGGCTGCCACTCCAGTTCTATTCATCTCTCTCAGCCCCTGGTTGGTGCCTCGCCTCCGTGGAGCTTTTCCTGATCACCCTGCCCGGAATGCTCTTCCCCTTTATACGTCTAGAGCTGTTATCGGTAGACCACACAATCTGCCCCTGGCTGATCACTTTTACTGCTTTACTTTGTTCTCTGGTTGTTTCTGGCTAAGTTGTCGTTTCCCCAGTTAAATTGTGAGCGTCCAAGGACGCAACAGACATTTAATCAAGACAGCAGATTTACCTTCCCATGTGTCTTCTTGTACTTTAGATTCAGGGTCATCTTCTTTTTCCGTTTTCTTAAATGTCCTGATCATTTCTGGTGCCAAGTTTTGTTTCAGTATATCTCCAGAATAAATAAGCTTGAGTGTGGAATACTGACGTTTATATATGTGAACGTAGATGATACAAATCACTTGGGGTTATATATGTGTGTTATTACATGTAACATAGGTAATAATATAAGTTATACATAACAAAGTTACATCTCAGTATTACACACACACACACGCACGCAGGCACGCACACACATGCACGCACACCCTAATACTGGAAAGGGAATGCTGTATCCGAGCAGCCAGGGGTGTGGTTTTTCCATCGTCGTAATGCAATACTTCCTACGTGCACACCAGTTTAACAAGTGCCATCCTAGTCACTCTTCTCTTTAGCCCATCTCATCTTTGTAAGGTAGGCAGGGCACGTGGCTCTGCTCCTTAGATGTGAGACAGGCTCAGAGAGAATAAGTGGTCTGTCCATGGTCACAGAGTCGAGTAAGTGACAGAAGCAGGGGACTAAGTCACAACCCAGACCTTTTGACTTAACTCCAATCTTTTTTTCATTATGCCATGTGGCCTCTTCTCTTTTCACTTAATCTTGTCCCAGGCTTACTTCCAAGCTATAAATTGCGCCACTGCTCTCCCCTTTTTGAGGGGGCCAGAGTCCAGGAGGCTGAGCAGACCTGTCAGACACTGTGAGGCTTTGCGTGAAAACTGCCTCCCGCCCCACACCTGCCACTGGACCGAGTGCTCCAGACCCGTCGGAGCTGCCTGGCCCCCTGCACCTTAGCCTCTCTGCACTGCCTTCTGCTCTAGCTTTGCCCTTTGAAAAAAAAACACCTCTTCCCTCTCTTTCCTGGTCCTTCTGTCTGAGGCTCAGGAGGATTCTGCCTCCTGACAAACTCCGGCATCGTCATCTCTTTCCTCCTTCCGGGCCCCTCGATCGCAGAGGAGTGGTTACTTCATGTGCCCACCTTAGCCAGCTCTGCCTCTTTCCTCTTTCCCGAGGTCCCTGCTCTCCTGCTTCTTTCTCATGAATGCTCCATTCGCTCCGAAGGAGAGCCTTGCTTCTAAAATGCCATTGGCCAGCTTTTCGCTGCCTGCGATTACCCTCTGATTAAAGAAATAGTTTATTTTCTTTTTGCCCTGTTAGAAATGAGATAAAAAGTAGAAAAATCACTTGAAACTATCGCCAATCTTTTTTATTATAAAGAAGTTGTCATTGCGTAACTTCATCGTCAGTGAAATGCCGATAAAGGGCTACCCTTTTGTGTGGGTTTTAAAGGAGTCATTGTACTTCGGTAACAACCTTACGTCCAAGGACTTCAAAGGCCTTTGCGTTGTTTAATAGTTATGAAGCCCTAAAGAGGGACATCGGGATACCATAGCTTGCTTGTGTGTACGTGGGTGTGTGCATTTGCTTATTCATCTAGCATTTTGTTTTCCTAGCCTCACCATAGAAAGTTTCAGGAAGCTAACAGTTTTGCAGTTGACGCCCATAAAAAATAGTCCCTAGAGAAAAGCATCCACGACTCGCCTTTGTTTCATGGAATGAAGATGTTAATGGGTCTGTCTCTATGAGACGGGACTGCCGCTCTGGACCCAGGTGGCTGGGGCCGCAGGTGGAGCACAGACTGTCCCCAGGAGTCTCACAGTCATGGAATAGGTTTTATCATTGTTTGCACAAGGAGCTGTGTTCACCTGGAAGATGATACTGTGAACAAGCTCTTCGAGGGACTGTAAATGCTGCATAACCATCCAGATTGCCATTTCACAGAACTTTCGGGAAAAAACCTGTGTCATGCCTGAAGGGAAGTCCCTCGTCAAGGGAAAGCAAGTCCCAAGCCCCCCAAATACAGCCCGCACGCCTGGTCTCTGCCCTCGCTTATTCGTTGGCTGTTGAAGCAGCCTCTGGATAAAGGGAACGGTTAGTTTAGAGAAGGACCTTTTAGAGAAAAGACTGGCAAGAGTGTCCCAGAGGAACGACCCATTGCTGTCCCCTTCCCACGTCCACCTCCCCCTTGGCTTCGGCACAGCCTGCGTACCTTCTTACCAGCTCCTTTTATGCTGCAGGATTGCACAAGGAGATTTTCATATCACCATTTATCTTTTTTCTCCTTCTACATCCCCTGCTCCCTGCCAAAGAAGCAGCTCACGATTTGGCCTTTTGCATATCTCTGGCGCTGGTACCTCTGGACGCAGCAGGGGGAGACAAAGTTCCAAAGACTTTGCCTGCCCTGTGCTTTTCAGCACCAGAAAGTGCCACATGTTCTTTATTTCATTATTACTTGATATCCGTTTGTTTTAAAATCCTGCTGGCTAGTTACTCTCTCTGAAGTTCTCAGGACCCCTAACCCCCAGCCTCCTGTCGGGACTGATGGCAGCCTGTTTTACTGAAAGATCAAGGTTACCTGCAATTTCTCCACTTGACAGTTCTGTCTCTCAAAGGAATTAACTTCACTCTCTCAGTCCCATTCCCTTTGGTTAGTTTCTCTCCACCTTTCCCTCCAGCTTTTTAAAATTTTATTTTTATATTATTTTGTTTTATTATTTTGTTATTTTATTTTTAGTCTTTAAACTCTGCAAGTCTCTCAATGGAGACCTTCACCCATTTCCTCCATGCCTTAGGGCTACCCTTCATTCTACCATGAATAGTGAACGAATTCTCCAAATGGATGGTCTACACATGCAAACCCTGATGATCTACCCAGCAAACCCTGATGGTTTATGTGTGCAAACCCGGATGGTCTACACATGTAAACTCGGATGGCCTACCCAGCAAACCTTGATGTTCTACTCATGCAAACCCTGATGGTCTACGCATGCTAACCTGGATGGTCTATGCATGCAAACCCAGATGGCCTACTTAGTAAATCCAAATGGTCTACCCATACAAACCCAGAGGTCTACTACGAGCAAATCTGGATGGTTTACCCATGAAAAATCTCTCTCTCTCTCTCTCTCTCTCTCTCTCTCTCTCTCTCTCTCTCTCTTTTTTTTACCAACTATTCCCTAATCTGGACTCTAGGTTTGAATTATGGCAGAGCTAAAGGGAGCCTGTTCTCCCTCCTCCCCGCTGTATGAATTCCTTTGTGTGGTGGTCACAGCCAGTCATGACGTGGACCTGCACTTGGACACGGACTCTTCTAGAGACTGAACACACTCTCTCTTATGAGGCCATTCCACTGTGGAAGAGCTCTAATTGTTAGAAAACGTACGCTCCGACCAAGCGGAAATCTTATAATTTCTTCCATTGGTCCTAATTCTTCTTTCTAAAGGAACAAAGATGTATCTTTTCTCTTGGCATATTTGAAGGCAACTTCCATCTTCCCTTTTCAGCTTTTTAGGCTTCCAATCTTAAATTTGTATTGAAACTATTCCCCCAACTATTGGTTTCTGATCAAAGCTGGGAGTCCTGTTCTTTAGTGTTGAGTTGTCGACTACCTTCTCATTCTTTGAACTCTGCTTTTCTCTCCAATTTGATTTCCCCTTTTCTCCTCATCCTCAATCCCAAGAAAACTCTCTAGACAATTTTTTTTTTCTCTCCTGTGTTCCTGAGACTCTTGTTCATACTCTTTTTCAGCCGTGTCTTCACCCTGCCTAGAAAACTTTAGGAAGTCAAGATTACTTTGAAACAAAACAAAACAAAACAAAACAAAACCCTCATGGGGTGCCTGGTAAGTGGAAGGTGGAACTTAGTTAATGTTTAATTTTCTCTTCTAGTTCCATTATTTCCTTCAGAGTGTTCAACTTTTCTATTTCCCCAAAACCTACAGGTGACTACCAAATGTTTATCTCTAGCCTCAATTTGTTACCCATTTTCCAATCTTAAATTGCCCGGAGATCCCTAGGAGATCCTGCCGTCAGCCCAATTTAATAGAGCTCATTTTTTTTTTTTTTTTTTTTTTACCCCAGCCCCTGCAAACCTACTACTCATAGTGGTCTTTGTTTAGTAAGCTGTTTGAAATGTTTTTTGAGTGACCTTTGGCATCAAGGCTCCTTGACTTCGCCATAATTCTCACACTTCCTGGCTTCTCTTTAACTGTCAGTGACAACACCATCTGACAGTTCAAGAGAGCCTGTCCCCCCGAGGCTCACAGCCTTCAGGATCATTCCTCCCTCACCTTTGTATTCAGCCTCCAAGTGCTGCTGATTCTTTCTTTCTTGCATTTCCAATTCTTCTCTCATTTTGATTTCTGAGCCACTTCCTTTACCTAAACTAGCCACAACAGCCTTATTTCTGGTGTTTCTTCGTCTGGTCTTGCCCTGCTCCTTCCTGTCTGCCCCATGCCCACCTCGAATCATCATCTCGTTCAACAGTATTTTTGTGCTGTTACTCACCTGCGTAGCCATCGCAAGTGACTCCTGTTTGTGGGGTTAATTTGGAGCCCTTAACATCCATCCTTATCTTCAGCTTTCAAATCTGAGGATAAGCAGTGGTGATATTTCTCTTCTACTGATGTCTTGTTTGTGATTGTACTGAATACCTCTCTTTATTAAAAAAAAAAAATAACGACAGTACGTGCCGTACAAGTCACCCAATTAAAGTGTGTGATGGTTTTAGTGTGCCTGTCGCGACCACCTAATTTCAGAACATTTTCATCGCCCCCCAAGGAAACCCCATCCCTGTCAGTAGTCATTCTCCATTCTCTTCTCAACCCAGCTTTTGGCATCTACTGGTTTACATCCTGCACCTGTGGACTTGCCTATCCTGGACATTTCATATAAACGGAATCATATCATACATGACCTTCTGAGATCGTCTTCTTCCCCTGCAGCATCATGTTTTCAAGGCTGTTCTAACTGGGTTTTCTTAGATTCTGTAGTTCTTCCTTTGGTGTGTATTCATCAGTGGGCCAACTGTATTAACTACATTTTTAAATTTTCTCTCTTCTTGACACTCCAGCATTTGTGGCCGTGCTGACTGGGCAGAGACTGCCCCTCGCAGAGATAGCTAAGGGCTCACCATGGAGCACACACACTTACTACCATGCAAAGGACCAGTCCAGAGCCCACCTCTAATCTAAGATCGCCTTGATCCAGCTCTTCACCACTATGCCAATATTCCCTTGCCCTAAACCAACCCCGAATCAGGTACCGGACAAGTAGGGACAGCTCCTTCCCCAAACCCACTGGAATTACAGAGACGAGGCAGTCCTCAATGGTTTACCCTGTCCTGCCTTGCCTTTCCTGCAGGAAACGCAATACGGGCTCTGGCTTGCTTCTGCCTCCCGACTCAAACTGGAGCTTACCCACAGGACGTGTGTGGCGGTGCTGTTCTCACTCCCTCCCTAGGAACCGTAAGTAACGAAAAATAGTCTTTCAGTGGCATTGACCCCTCCCTGTCATGGCTCAGTCACGTCCATAAATTCAAATCCTTCAGGTACAATGGAGGCCAAGGTTCATTTATGTTGTGGCGTGTATCGGTTCTTCGTTCCTTATTATGACCGAATTGTATGTGTATACCGCGTTTTGCTTATTCATTCTTCAGTTGATGGACATTTGGGTTATCTTCACTTTTTGGCTATTACGATTAATGCTGAGCATTCGCGTATAAGTTTTTTTGCGTGATAAGGTGTTTCAGGTCTCTTAGAATACAGGTATTTCCCCACTTTCTGAAATTTCATGTTAGGCCATTTTGCTTTACAAAATACATTCATATGGTAACAGTCGTTTTTTTCTTTTTTCATGAAAGTGAACATTCTGTTCAGATTTCTTTTGGTTAGCAACAACAGGTACTCATGTAAGTCTTTCATAAAAGCAAAGCGGAGTAACGTGAACTTTGTAAGATATCTTTGCCCAATCCGAGGTCATGAAGATTTAGTGCTAAGTTTTCTTCTAAGACTTTTGTTGTTTTAGCTCTTTCCTTTAGTTTATCACTCATTTTGGGTTCATTTTTGCATATCGTATTCAGTAGGAGTCCAAGTTCATTTTTTCACAAGTGACTATCCAGTTGCCCCAGCATCGTTTGTTGAAAAGACAATTCGTTCTTCATTGAACTGTCTCGGCATCCTTGTGAAAGTTCAAATGACCATTAATGTAAGGATTTATTTCTAAACTCTTAATTCTATTCCATTGATCTATATGTCTATATGGATCTATATGTCTGTCTTATACCAGTACCATACAGTCTTGATTATTCTATGTCTGCAGTAAGTTTTGAAATCCAGAAGTGTGAGTCTTCTAACTTAGTTTTTCCGTTTCAATTTTGATTGGTGATTCCGGGTCCCTTGCATTTCCACATGAGTTTGGAATTAGTTTGTCAATTTCTGCAAAAAAAAAAAAAAGGCAGCTGGAGTTTTGAAAAGGGATTATGTTGACTATATAGATCATTTTGGGGAGTATTGTCATCTTAAGAATATTAAATCTTCCAGTCCACGAATATGGGATGTCTTCCCATTTATTTAGGTCTTTTGTGATTTCTTTCAGTGATGTTGCTCAGTTTTCAGTGCACAGGTCTTGCACTTCTTTTGTTACATTTATTCCTAAGTATTTTTTTATACTATTGTAAATGCAATCATTTGCTTAATTTCATTTCATATTGTTCATTGCTAGTATATAGAGATACAATTGATTTTTGCTTATCAATCATATCCTGCAACCTAGCTGAACTTGTCTTTTTGTTCTAATAATTCCTTTGTGGATTCCTTTGAATTTTTTTATATGTGCGACTATATTTTCTGGGCCTAGAGGTAGTTTACTTCTTTCTCTCTGATCTAGCTACCTTTATTTCCGTTTCTTGACTAATTTCTCTGGTTAGAACCTCCAGTCCAATGTTGAATAGACGTGATGAGAGTGGCCATTCTTATCTTGCTCCTGACCTTAGGAAGAGAGCATCAGTCTTTTACCATTTAAGTGTGAGGTTAGCTGTGGTCTTTTCATAGATGGCCTCTTGCCTTTTTGTCATTCTACACTATCTTGTTTCTTTTCCTGCTCTCTGACTACAGTATAGTGGACAGAATGTGAACCTCAGAGTCAGACTTGAATTTGAATTGATTGCTTTAATTAATTCTATCAGGAAATATTGAGTCTTAGATACTAGTATGTAAAAAGAAAACCCCAGCCCCAAACTACTGCTAATGTAGTGAGAGAGACTGTCACATAGATTAAATATTGTAGTGTGATTTGTGCTGTGGTATGACCCAGGTAAGAAGTACAAAAATGGGACCTGGGAAGGTTAGTATAACTCAGGGAGAAGATGCCTGAATTGCTATGGAACAACTATAGGACACAGTCCTGGAAGACAGGGAACACATATGGAGACGGGAAGGTGTCTGGATCTGTGACTACAGGTAAGTCTGCGAGGCCGGAGCGCGTGGTGCTTACAGCTGAGGGGCCACCATCCTAGAGAGTTAGTGGAGCATCGTACCCAGGGCCTTGCAGGCTTCTAAAGGCTTTGTGAGAAGCAGGCTTGTGTTGGAACACTTGGATGATAAGGAAGGAGACTGGATTGGTGATGGGCGAGGCCATGAATGGGGAGATCTGGAGACAGGAGGTTATTGCGTAACCAGGGAAGAATTGAGGGCCTAAAGTAAGGTTGGGGACGGGAAGAGAGTCAAGGAAGATATGAAGGTAGAATTAACAAGGGACGTTGCAATTGGCTGTGAGCGGGGAAGGAGGTGGATTTGGAGAGAATGACTCTTGGCCTTCTGATGTGAGTCTCTGGGTTGTTCGGTGGACTAACGTGAGATTCAGTTTTCTTATCTGTAAAGTAGAAAAATACATCATAGACAATAGTACCTGTAAATCTCTGAGTGCAAGAATATGGTTGGGGCTCAGTAAATACTCATTCTTTTTGCTTTCTCCCATTTTGTTCCTAATTCTTCTGTTCTCTACACGTAGGTCTTCATTTTGTGAGCTCCACCTTCGGAATGCTTTTCCCTGCTGATTCCCACACTTCCCACTGCTGCTCACTCCCAGATCTCCCTCCAGCCCGATCTCTCATCAGTATTTTGACTGCGTTCTGGGCATCTCCATGGCCTCTCAGCCTCACAAGGGAGAGCCATGCCCCAAATCGCTTCCTCTCCTCACGCCCGTAAACCTGTCAATGGCACTGGTATTTTCTCAGTCTTGCTGGCTTAGCATCATTTCTCTAGTTGAAAAAAACACATATATCTCTGGTTGTTTCTGGTTTTCCGGAGTTGTTTTGATGTCTTTTTTTCTCTCTCTCCTATTTCCTCACGCTGTGAAAATTCAGGCTCTGTTTACTCATGTCCATAACATCGTCTACACCTTTTCTATGCCTCTAGTCACCACCTTCGTTAGGCCTTCTGACTTGACCTTGACCCTCCCCTGTTGGGGTCTTCAGTGAGGTCTCCACAGCCACTGGATTAAGCCCAGGCCTGTACGTTTGTCATGTCAGGGACTGCATGTCCCAACGCAGGTGCTTCTCCAGTTTTACCTCCCTACATTCTCGTCAAGAGACGAGACAGGTTTCCACTCCTTCAGCGTCACCTCTGTCTTCCCTTGTGGAAACTACTCTTGTTCTCCAAGGCTCAGATCATGATCCTGCTTGACTTTCATCAACTCAGGTACCACCCTTTCCTCCCGAAGCCTGTGAATGATTTGCATACACATCTTACGTCTTCTGCTAGATGTGATCTCCTTGAAGATGCCTCCTTTATCACTGTAACGCCCCAAATGCCTTCCTCATGGTCAATGGATATTTGTTCATGGAATGCACTAGATTCCTCTCTTCCTGAAGCGTGAGCTCTGCTTTCCAAGTGCTCATCCCTAAGGGTCTGTGCCGCAGACAGCGAGGAGGTGAAGGACGGCTGACTTTCCTCCGTGGATCTTCTTGTAATTTAACGCAGAGTAGAACGAAGGTATTAGGGAGACACGTTCTTATTTCAATTCCCGGGATCTGGGTCCAGCAGCATCTCGTGGGTTTGACGTACTCTGTACCACACTTAACTCTTCACATGGCGCGCGTGGGCTCACGTCGTCAGGGGCTGCGTGGGAACCTGACTGATTCAGAAATTGACCCACGTGCCACACAGTTATGCGGAGCTGCGGGAACCGGTGTGGTTTTCCCTTGTAGGATCTAAAAGTTCAATTTACCTGCTTCCCGGGTACTTGCAGTCACAACAAAGAGCCAGGTGATTCCTTTGGGACATTCCCCAAGGCAGGCCTTGTCCTCCCGTCCCCTTCCCTGGAGTGCTTCTCAGCAAGGCCGCCTCGCCTAGAAGCAGGCGCTCAGTTTCCGTTTCCCATCAGTGACTTCCAGGAACTGAGAAGGGAGGCAGGACGCATAGAAAGAGTTACATAGCTTCCACTGGGGCTAAAAAAACCTCAAAGTCTCCGTTGCCACAAGCGCTTGTCTCCTGACAGCCGGAAGAGGAAGGAGAGGAACTGCGAAGGGTGCCAGGGTGCCGACGAGAGCATCCGTGTCCTCGGCGGGGCTCAGAATAGCATTCACAGCTCTCGGTGACTCATCGTGCGCGGGCCTGCCCACCCGTGATCCGCGTGGCTGAGGACAGGGTGAGTCAGCCCTCCCGCAGCTTCCGCCCCCACGGGCCCACCGCGCGCCCTCGGGGTTCCCTGGGCGGTGAGCAGAGGGGGCTGTCCACGGTGCGGGGGCGGCGCTCCGCTTCCTTCCTTCCTTCCTTCCTCCTTCCTTCTTCCTTCCTTCCTTCCTTCCTTCCGGAAGGGCCTCCTGCTCCCGTCTGCGCTGAGCCCTCGGGAAATTCGGAGAAGAAAGGATCCTGATAGTTGGAAGAGAGCTGTCGTTTTAGGGACCTCTCTAAATGTGGGGCCTCCTTCGCCCTCGAGCTGAGCAGCGTTCCTTCCCACGACGATCTTTACCACATCCCTCCTCGTCCGGTTCTGCCCCTGGTAAATCCGGCCGGCATTCTGTTCTTTTCTTGCCCCCTCTTTTCTCTTTATTCTTTTTCCTCCTCCCTTCCTCAGCCAGAATTATATTTATTTATGAAATCACAGCTGTTGGTATTTTCCTTCTCAGGATAGTTTCCAACCAGTTGCGTCCACATCTCTGGATCGGTCCTTGCTGGTCGCCAGGCCTACTGGAGAGGATGTCCCGTTGTTCCCAAGACCAAACCCCCCGTGTTCTCAACGCTAACCCCTGAGTGTAGATCCGGGCCCCAGGGTCACCGCATTTGTCCCCCTTTGACTGCTGCAGAATCTCTAGTTTGTAAATCATCGCATGCCATGTTACGATTTACGATGGACCATGCTCCCTCTGGCCACGGGCCTCACAGTCTCCCTCCGCTCAGCTGCTCATTCTCTCGTCAGTGCAAGTCATTTCTCCTCCTTTGCCGCTTGCTCATCACTGACTTTCCTGGATCCACTCAGTTCCTCTGTCACAGGGGGAGCGCCTCGCCTTCCGGCTCTGCGTGTGTCTGCCACCAGAATCGTTCCAGGTGACTTTGTAGGAATCCAGGCACGGCTAGGTTCGGCGACTCGTCCAGAGGGACGTAGAGCACCGTCTGGGAGAGAGTGACATTTACCACTTAGAGGTTCCCTATTCTCCCTCCCTCACGGCTGCACCACGCATGCTCTGAGGAGGACACAGCTTGAGTAGCAAAACATCCAGATTTAGTTCCAAAAAAAAGAGCCCGACGAGATGAAGCACTGGGTGGTATAGGTTGTGCCCCTGCAGGAGGCGGTGGGCGTGCATGATGCTTCGCTTTTGCGTGGGCGTTAACGGTTATCATACATAAGACCACGTCCCTGGATCGCAGCTAATTCTAAGCCCCAGCGGGTGACCCACTTATTGGGACTATGTTGCGCAGTGTTAAAGCACAAGAGTTAAGTCATCTAAATTCATGTCAACGGGATGACCTGGTGTGCTTAAATGTGAAATGTCTTGAAGGAGCTTTCATTTTTAGAAATGGGTGAGAAAGAGATCCGGGCCCATCACAGTAAGGACACTGAGGCGCTGTGAGTAAGTGAATGAATAAATGAAGGAAGCCGTTCCGCATTTACGCCCAAGGCCGTGGGTTTGGTTGGCGGCGTAGGGATTAGACACCTGTCCTGTGTTCAATTTCTCTCACTCTGCTCTTTGCAGGAGATTGCTTTCCTATAGAGATGAACCAGTCCCCCCCAGAGAGACCTGTGCTCCGAGCTGTTTTATAAAAGTGGGAGTGGGCTTCCCTGAGTTATCCACACGCTCTTCTGTAGAGCGCTGTGTGTATCATCTAATTTACCCTAAGTCCTAGGAGCAGGCTCCCTCGGCAGCCCCTTCGGGCTCTGTCCCCCAGCCTGCCCATTCCTGCGAGCGTCCACCTCACTTCCTCCTGACCGTGCCTTCCAGTCACGTGGGCTCCCTTCTGGTCAGCTTCCCGGCTTGCATGGCAGGAGAAGGGACTGGAACAGACAGATGCTTCCTTTTATTCCACCAATAATTACCGAGCATCTGCTCCGTGTTGGGTTCTCTGCTAGGTCTGTAGATGCAAGAGAAGGCAGGGGTCCTGCCCTCGAGGCCCTGGGGTTTAGTCTTGAAGACACATTGTTATTCCATCACCGTTATTCAACGACCTTTTTCTCTGACGTCCTGAACTCGGATTATACCTCCTGTCATTGTCACATCCATCTAGTGACTTCAGGGAAGCTCCCCTCTTTCCGTGGCGGGCTTAGGGCTGGGCTGATAGTGTCCCACCCTCTCCACTGCCCTCACTGCCAGAGTTGAAATTCCATGTGGCCAACCGCCCCCCACGCCCCACCCTCCCCGTGCCTCAGACCTCCTTCGCTGTGGTCCCTCCATCCGTAGGACGCGCCAGTCACCTGTGAGGGCAGTTGGGCTCAGTGGCTTCATAATCGTGGGACTGACTGTTCCCCTCCGGACTTTCCGGCCCCAAATCTGTCTGCCTACATGTCACAGGGTTGACAGGCTACGCGGGGGCTCTCCTTCTCCTTTGCCTGTGATAGACATCACTAATCGATGCCCAGCTGAGCCTGGACAAGGCTTGAGCGTCTTTCTTAACACGCACACGAGTGCTACTATACCTTACCGCGTTGAGCTTCCAGGGTTACAACCATTTCCACAACAGTTTGGGACCACAACTTCATTTTCCCCATCCTGTCCACCGCCGCTCATCACGACCTCTAGGCTCCAGATCGCTCATTCCCCCAGTCGCTCCAAGGCTGCCTTCTCCCGTTTTCCGGCGAAGCTCAGAAAACCCCAGGCTCGACCATCTCTCTCAACGACGTGGCTTCTATGATCCAAGGATGCCTCGCGCTCTGGGTTTTTACTGTGCCCGCCGTGCCGGGACCTCTTCCTGCTCTGCTCCCTGAGAGCGCCACGTGCTGACGGCGGGGGCGCAGGGTGGGTTTGCGGTGTGTGGGTGCTCTCCAGCCTCCTCTGGCCCTGGGGCATCCACTCCCGTTCCATTCATTCTTCCTCTCGTCTGCCTACGTCACATCCTGCACGACAAGTGCCGTTGAGCCATCGGTCACCCCGGGGCCCCACTCTTGAAGCAGATGCCGTCGATTCTTACGAGGCGTGAGGCCGTCTTTCATCCTCTCCATTAAAATCTCTATTTTCCCCCGTCTTCTTCCCTCCGCGCTGTCTGCATTACCCTAACCTTCTGCCAGGTCTGTCTGCTCCGCTCCTTCCTGTACCTTCTGCTCCATCGCTCTTGGCTTCTCCACTCTCCATCCTACGCCACCGATCCTCCCTACGCCTCCAGTCTCTCTAACCTAAAAAAAAAACCAGACAAAAACCGCAAATCAAAATGATGGCAAGAAACTCTCCCCTCAACATACAACCCTCTTTCTTCACCTTTATTGCTAAGTGAATGTTAAATTATCTATACCCTAAAAAATGCAGCCACCTCCCTCTGCCCTGTTCAGACACCTTCCCCCCATTCCTAGTAGCTATTGGCATCTACCTGCTCCTCCTCCAAGAGCCCCCTCACCGCCCCTCCCTTCCCCGCCATTCCCATCCCACGGCCACTGCTCCGGTCCGTGTGACATGTAGGTACCTCTCAACCCGCTGAGCAGCAGCCTCTGTCTCCTCTTCTCAGTCATTTTATATGCCAATGCCCAGCTGATCGGCCTCAGGGACGGCTTTGAGAACTTCATTCTGCTGCTCAGAACGCAGTGGCAATCCTGGTTCAGCAGCAGGGTACCTGGTCCTGGGCCCTCACCTTTCCAGCTTCCTCTGCTTGGATTCTTCTCTGGCTAAAACTGGATCCATGCTAAAGCACACCTTCCAGGCCTTTACTTACGCCGTCCTTCTCCCGGAGCAGCCTCACCTTCCTACATGTCCCTCAGTGGCGGCTCAAGCTCGTCACCTTCATGAATTCTTGGTGATCTCATAACCAGGTGTGATCGATCCCCTCTCTGAAACTCCTGAAGCTCGTATTTGGAACGTCCTGAAATCTCTGCCATGTCACTGCCGTGACATCTGTCTCTCGCCTTTTCATCTCCTCGAGGTAAGGAAGATAGATATTTTTGAATTTCATCCCCCCTCAGGCCTCACTCCAGTGTCTAGCGTAGAGCTGAGTCCTTGCTCAGTATACGTGAGGTGTCCAGTGTTAATCGCTCTGAGCCCAGGGTCCAAAACTGGTGACCTGCAGCTCATGCAGTAACCCCTGATGTGTTTTATTTAGACACTCTAGAGGTTTTTTTGGTGGTAAAATATAAAATTTGTCATTTTAACCATTTTTTCCCCCGCCTACAGCACCCAGTATTCCTAGGTGGTCTCCCATCCAAGTACTAACCAGGCCCGACCCTGCTTAGTTTCTGAGGTCAGACAAGATCAGGCGTGTTCAGGGGCATGGCCGTAGACTGTTGTTAACCATTTTTAAGCATATAGTTTCAGTGACATGCATACATTCACAATGTTGGGCAACCCTCACCACTATCTCTAGAATGTTTTCATCACCCTAAACAGAAATTCTGTAACCATTAAGCAATAACTTCACCGCCCCCGGAAACCTCTGATCTACTTTGTCTATGAAGCGGCTTCTTCTAGATACTTCATATAAGTGGAATCATACAATACTTGTGCGTTTGCGTTGGGTGTATTTCACTTCACGTTATGTTTTCAAAGTTCACCTATGTTGGCATATCTCAATACGTCATTCCTTTTCACAGCTGAATAATATTCCATTGTATGTGTACGCCACATTTTGTTCATCTGTTGGTGGACACTTGGGTTGTTTCCTCTTTTCGGCTGTTGTGAATAAGGCTGCAGTGAACATTGGTGTACAAATATCTGTTGAAGTCCCTGTTTTCAATTCTTTTGGCTATCTCCTTAGGAGCGGGGTCCCTGGGTCGTGCGGTAACTCTGTATGTAACATTGTGAGGTGCTGCCGAACTGTTCTCCAAGGGGCACGCCACGTACACCCCCATCCACGGGGGGGGGGTTCCGATTTCTCCACCAGGTCTCCAGCACTCGTTATTGCCATTTAAAAAAATGTCTAGGCATCCGATTGGGTATAAAGTTGTATCTCATTTTGATTTTGGTTTGCATTTTCCTAATGACTAATGATGTTGTGCCTTTCATGTGCTCATTAGCCGTTGGTATACATTCTTTGGAGAAATATCTCTTCTGATTTTTTTAATCTATTTTTTAATTGGGGTATTTGTCTTTTTAATTGTTGAGTTTTAAGAGCTCTGTATGTATTTTTAAATAGAAGTTTTTATTAGCCATATGATTTGCAAGTCATTTTCCCCATTTTGTGAGCTTTTTCACCTTCTTGACAGTGTCCCTTGAAACCCAAAAGTTTTCAGTTTGATGAAGTCCAGTCTATTTTTTCTTTTTGTGTCTACCTAAGAATACACAAAAGAATACACACTGCCTGACTCACCAATACAAAGATTTGCCCCTGTGTTTTCTTCTGAGAGTTTTATGGTTTTAGCGCTTACATTGAAGTGACGACCCACGTTGAGTGATTTTTCGTATATGGTGCGAGATGGAGTCCAGACTGATTCCTGGCATGTGGATACAGACAGGACCTTTTAATTCTATTTCTTATGAACTTGTTCTATGATCTCGTACCTCGGTTTTCCACAAATCACCTTTGAGATGGCTTTTATCAGACTCAGGCCTACATGATAAAAAAGAAAACCCCAATGAAGAAATATTTTAAACGAGGAAGTGGTTGGTCTTTCCCCCATTTCCTGTAATCTGTAATCCATTTCCCCAAATTTAGACTTCTTTCTCTTTTCTTCTAACATCCAACAGTGCAGCCTAGCACTTAGTGGACCCAGCCAGTCATAAATGTACAAATTAGTTCTCCCCTAAACCTCAGCTACTCAATTCAAGCATTCAGTATAGCTAAGACTTTGGGTTCCAACAGCGTGCCAGTCGATCCTGGTAAATCAGAGGTAGAGAGACAGGCACACGGCCCTGAAGCAGTTACAGCCCAGATGGGGAGAAGAAATTCATGAACACAAATAGTAGCAGGACTGAGTACAAACACAGGAGGGGAGAAGGGACTTTCGAGAGAGCTGGGGGACCTAACCAAGCGAGAGAGTTAGAACGAAGGCTCAGAACTGGGCCCGGGCAGGGAGTGCCAACGTCTGATGCTGGCCAGGAGAGATCCTTGTTGAGCTGGAGACCAGATGCCCATCTATAGGGAGTGGTCCCCACTCATCCCCAACGCATCCTGGCCCTGCAGAGAGGTGGACCCAGGAGTGCCAGACTTTCGTTTCTCTTACACGTATAAGAGAAATGAGAACATACTCAAGCACTCATCGCAGCAATGTTATAATAGCCCCACGCTGGAAGCAACCCAATTTCCATCAGCTAGTGAATGATAAACAAAATGTAGTCTCTCCAGGAATATTCTTCAGCCACGAAAAGGAATGACATATAGATAGATACATTCGACAACATAGATGCATCTTGTAAACATTATGCCAAGAAGTCAGACACAAGAAACTACTGATTATATGATTCCATTTATATGAAAGGTTCACAATAAGAAAATCCATGGAGATAGAAAGTGGATTGGTGGTTGTCTGGGCCTCGGGGAGGAGGGGAGTGGGGAGTGATTGCTGATGGGAACAGGATTTCTTTTTGGGCTGATGAAAATGCTCTAAAATTAGATTGAGTGGTAGTTGCATGACTCTGCGAATATATTAAAAACCACTGAATTGTAAAAAGAAAAGAAAAAAGAAACAGAGGACCCAGGCATAAAATGCTATTCATTCCTTTGACATAACTAATAAAATACACAATTTTCAAAGATGACCAAAAAATGTGTCAGATGTAGTTCAGACTAAAGCATTTACAGATGACCTGGAACAATGTGTTGGGCTTACTTTAAAACGCTCCAGGCAGCCCTCCATGCAAAATAAACTTGGCTAGGGGGGTGGATGAAATAAAATGGGCAAACTGTTGATAATTTTTAGAGCTGGGGGCGTAGGCACACAGGACTTCATTGTACTGCTCTATTTTTGTGAATGTCAAAAAAATTTGTCCATAATAAAAGTTAAAGAGAAAAGAGCTAAAGCATCTGCAGTTCACTAGATACATACAAAATGTGTGTTGTTTTGGGGGAGCTGCGTGTGGAGGGCTGTGACCATGGACTCCATGTACCAGTGGCCAAGGCGGAACGAAGTGTTTTTCCTTGTAGGAGAGGCCAAAGCACTTTGGGAGATGCATTTGTTGTCTGGAGCTGCTGTTCAAAGCACCAGGAACTGGGGGTAGTGGGGTTGAAACAACAGAAATGTCTTCTCTCTCAGTTCTGGAAGCCAGAGTTTCAAAATCAAGGTGTCGGCAGGGCCACGCTCTCTCTGAGGCTCTGGGGAAGGACCCTTCCTTGCCTCTTCCAGCTTGTGATGGTGCCAGCCATCCTTGGTGTTCCTGGCTTGTTGACACACCATTCCGATCTCTGCCCGCGTGGTCACATGGGGTTCTCCCTGCCCTCGTCACACGATCTTCCTTCTGAGCGTGTCTGTCTGCGATGGTTTTCTCTATTTATAATTCAGTATGACCTCATCTTAACTTGATGATATCTGCAAAGACCCTATTTCCAAGTAAAGTCACATTCACGGGTTCCAGGGGCTGGGACTTCAACATATCTTTGGGGCGGGGAGTTGGGGGAACATAATTCTACCCACAAGAAGGCACAGGCAGAACAAGCGGAAAAATAAGACAGATTCTTAGCAGTGCACGTCTCCGCTGCCGAATCTTCTGCTGTCCACAGGAAGGTGATGGTGGACACGCCGTTTGCAGTGGCTCGACTTGACCAAAGCGCATCACTCCCTGGTCAACTTCATCTTGTCCAAACAAGCCTTTTCCGGGACCCATTTCCCCTCGGTAGCCTTGACTGATGGATGGCACGTCTAGACTCATCCAGTCTGTCAACCCTTTCACTGGAAAGTTCCTGGGGCTTACTAACCAGTACTCACTTGAAATAGGTTTCAGGAAAAGTCAGTTTCTTACTCTTGGACTGTGATACACACATTGTTTTTAGCGGTCATCTCTTGAGCTGGCTGCTGAAGTTATTTTCGACTCTACAGTTAAGTTGACCCAGAAACCATTCCTCCTTTGAAACTTCCTCTGAAATGTTATTTGCTCGGACTCCATAACTCAGCAGTGACATTGTGCTGTTCTTGCTCTGTAATCTTCCTCTGGCCTTTGATCGAAAGCAGTCGGACCTCTATGTTCAATGGCACTTAAAATACATATAATTTTATTCTAGTAAACCAGATCCCTGATAACCACCATGCACTTTCAGACAGTCACTTGAAGAGTTGCATGGAGGAAGTGCAAGCTCCTCCATACTTCATGAACTGCGTGGGCCACCAACTGTTGGTCACATTCCAGGGGACAGTGGCAGGAGTGGAGGTGGAGGAGAAGGGGCTGGACTTTGAGTTCATTCACGTCCTCGACAGTATCTCAGCTCCAGTTGATGGAGTGATTTTCAACCCTCTGTTGTCATCTCTACCCTCAGGAGAGTGGGAAAAGCAGAGCAGGAAGGAGCTGGTGTTTTGCAGAGGACAAGGAGGAGGCCGGCCTGGACCAAACGCAGGGTGAGGAGGGCAGCGTGAACTTGAGTGCTGGTCTCGGGAGCTTGGGTTTGAACCACTGTAGGTTTCTGGACAGAGATTGGAGAGACCGGGGCATACTAGGTGCAAGATTGAACCTTGGTCTCCCTCCATCCCCTGTCTACAGTGGTTAAGCAAATAGCAGTATCCAAACCAGGTCGAAGGTGCTATTTTAAGAGCACCCCTGTCTTGCCTGCGTCCTGAGGACTAGGCGCTGTGCTAGCAGCTCGACGTGCATTGGGCCCCATCCAGCCGCTCTGAATTTCTATCTTGTGTACGAGGGCAATTCATTCTTTACTTTGGCTGGGCTCTTCCATCTTGCTTTTCAAAGTCCAGATTTACAAAAGATTCTCAGTTTTACAGTAAAGCTCACTTCTCCCTTCCTCCTATGGTGCAATTAATATACTATATACAATTTATAGAAAGTCTATTTACAAAGAGCTCTGTAAGAAGATCCTTTTTCTTGAAAGCACAGAAGCATGAATAACAGAAAGGCTTCAAGTCCATTGACGGTTCCCTTACCACGAGCAATATTTAATGCAATAGAATGAAATTTTCTGTTAGAAAAGACTGGGTCTGAGGTCCTAGGAGCTTTTTATAACTGCATTAAAAGGAATCACACACTCGCCCTGATGTGCAGTCAGAATCCCACCTTACCCACAATAGAGCCAGGGTGATTTTTTTTTTTTTAAGCTATCCATTAAAAAAGATCTTCCGAGCGAGTCCGTTATTTCCTTTGTTAGTCTTGATCAGAGTCTAATAGCCCTAACGAGTCAAAGTTCTTTTGCGTTCTTGCTGTGATTTGAGTCTGATCCTTTTATGTGATGTTCTCAGTGTAGATGGGAAGAATACTGTCACCTCCCCATGGCTATATACCTGCTAAATTCCTGAGAACTGCTGCTAAGTGGCACATTTAAATGATGGCTACCTTTTTTTTTTTTCGCGAGTGTGTGTTATTTTCCGACCTCTGGGTTATTTTCTGTTTTCTAGGGGAATTTTTGGTTTCTCCATGTTTCTTTTAAAAAGTGGCCCCTTGGTGTGTTCACATTCTCATCGCTTTGGCTTGTTCTGCATCACCGTTTCCCCAGACGACAGAGGAAAGAGTGAGTTCTACAATCGCTGCACGCTCCGTGGAAACAGAGCGAGGGACAGGGGTAGCGACAACGTACAGGGGTCAGACCAGGCCTCTTGCTCATTTCAGACCCACGCCCTGCGCCCCCATTGCTTGGGTTCCGTAAACCTTAATGCACCTCCAGTTACCCGGAGCACCGAGTGGACATTCGCTTGTTGCTCTGTGGTCTCGAACCCACATTCTTGCCAGTACCTCTAAAAATTAAGCCTTAAAAATGAAGCCGGTTCTGGATGAGCGGCCCTGTAAGAGTGTGACGTGCTGTCGCCTGCTGCTGTAGCCTGAGTGGCAGTCGTGCCAGACCCTCGTATCCTGCAATGCAGTTTAAGAACGTGGGAACGTAGAGCCCACCTTGTCCGTGGGTGCCAGCTCTAAGGGACCTCCTGCAGCACCTGGACATTTTCCCTCCGCGTCCCAGGTGTGGCCCGCACCACCAGGGATCACCCGGGGAGCTGCCGACGACATTTAACAAAACGTTAATAGTCATGAATCTGTACTTCTCTGTGGAAGCTGAAAACAGAAAACAGACGAGCAAACAAAACAAAACAAAAACATACTCATAGAAACAGAGACCAAAGGGAAAGTCGCCAGAGGGGAAGGGATGGGGCACGGGGAAAAGCGGGGAGGGGAACATAGTCAATTATATTATGGTAAGTTTGCCTGGTGGCCGGTGACTGCCGGAATTAGTGGAGTGATCACGTTGTAATGTCTCAAAATGTCGAATCACTCTATCGGACACCTGAAACTAACATAATTAACATAATATTGTATACCAACTATACCTAAATAAAAGTAAAAATAAAAATAGATTTTAAACATAAATAAAAATACAGAAAAAATATAACATACACATAAAACCCAAGCTATAAACTTTCTTTTCAGAAGTAATCAGAGTTCGAAAGTCAGTTTTTGAAATGATTTCATGGGTACATCTAAGAGACAGCATGGGACCGTGGAGAGACCTGTGCAGGTGGAATCCACGGACCTCGGGTTGGAGGCCCCGGATGGAGAGAGAGGGGAGATTCCGGCCCTCGCTCTGGGTCATTTCCCACCTGGCCTTTTCTCTTGCTTGTCCCTTTTTCATTACTCCCTCTTCTCTCTCTAAGTGTCTCCTCTTCTGGGCTTGTTCCTCCTCCCCTCCCTTTCTCAAAGCGTCTCTGGTGGTCCTCTGGGTTCTCAGAGGGAACAGGAAGGAAGCTCACATTTATTGATCATTAATTATTCGCTGGAAGGTCACAGACGTAATGTAAGTGAGGTGCTGGCTGCTAGTGAGGTTCTCGGTCATTCCTTGGAAGTGCGTCTCAAATTGTAATGTGCCTTTGATTAGGAGTCATCTGGAGAGCTGTTTAAAATGCAGGTTCTGGTTTAGTGTGTCTGAGATGGGGCTGCGATTTTTGCATTTCTAGCAAGCTCCTAGGTGACTCTGGCTCTGCTGGTCCATGGCCCATGCTTGGGCTGAAGGTGTGGCTTGGCTCATTCGGATAGCTAGGAACAGAAAAGGATATTCGTAGGAAGAACGACAGTTCCGAAACCACCTCTCTCATCTGCAGCGAAGCCCACGTAACTATCGAGAAGACCGTTTGCCAGTCGACACATCTCGCTCCTTGTAAGGAACGCAAGGTGTTCCTTTCCTGACCAGGGTGGTTCGTAATGAAAACTTTGGGCTCCGATTGTTGCCAGGATGCTGCCAAGGAACCAGCGCCACAGAGGGAATGTGTAACCCAATATTATTGTGTGCGAAATAACGCGCTCTGACCGCAGAGAGGTAGAAAGGGTTTGGTTTCACGCTTTTGCTCAGGTGACAGGCTGGCACCCTGGGGCTGGTTAGGCAAACTTGGCAGCAGTTCTCCACGTGGGGCTGCTGCAGACCCCTTTCTTTGGGTAGAGAAAATTGCACTGTTGAAGTGTCCAGAATATACTGGTGAGAACCAGTATTTGGTTATGAGAACTGGACCTGCCAGCACGTTCTGAGGGTTACAATAGATACAGTGTTTAGAAAACAAGCCAGCTAAACACAATATGACCCAGATTGAGATCATGTTAAAACTAAGGGACTCAGTTCAGGGCCATGCTATTTTAAATGAAATGACCGTGATGTTATGGCACCTGTAGAGATCAGAGAGAGACGCTAGTGTGAGGCACTGCAATTTTTACAGTCCTTTCTGTTCCGGCAGAAAAATCTCCAGGAGATCAAAAGCAAGGTCAACTTTTCTTTTTAGATTCAGCTGGAACCAGACACTAAGCAAAAATCAAGCCTTCCTGCTGTTACAAGGAGCCACGTGATTGCAGACTATTAAATGCTAAAAAGGTTCTTGGGGATCACCTAACACGATGGTGTTTGATTTTTCAGGGGGTCATTGTTTTCTGGACCGCCTTCCACCCAAACAACACACATTCACAGTCTTCCTTATCGTTTCGAGATGAACAGATTCCCTAGCAGATCTTTGGATCCCAGGTCAAAAACCTCTGATGTCGTGCACTTCCTTGTTTTTGTAGATGAGAAAAATTGAGGCCCAGAAAGGTGTCCGATCATTGGTCTCACAGCAATGACAAGAGGATTTGCGTACCACAAATGTCCACGGGGAAACCAGTGGTAAGTGTCTATCTATCTGCACATGATTTATTTCTGAAGAAGCAGAGAAGCACAAGCGCCAAGAGTGTTTTGAGAGAGTTAGAACTTGTGGCTGGGAGAATCCCAATATTTAACCCACTAACATTCGAAGGAAAGTAGAAATAGTTGAGCCAGAAACTTGTTGGACCTGGATTTTATGTGTTCAAAAGACCTAGTGAGAAGCCCGCTGCTACTTGGTGGCTGTGTGCTAAGTGGCAGTCTGGGGTGTTTTTGAGGGCGGGTAACAAATTCCTTTCAGAGTTTGAATTCACGCACTAATGTGAATCCCCCACACACCTGAAGACTACTGAGGCAGGATGCCTCATTGAAGCAGATGTCTCGATTTGGCAACATATTTTGGGGCTCAGCTCCTAACTCAATGCCTGGTGCAGTCTAGATGCTCAATAAATATCGATTGGAGTAAATAGGCTTTATTTAACATTATTACAGTCTGGGGGAGACGGGAGAGGCAGGAAGCTAGCAAGAGATCAGTACATAATGTATGAGTACGCTGTGGAACGTTGGGGTTCCTCGTGAGGGGTTTAGACTCTTGCAAACATAATGTTGAGTGGAGGAAATCAGACACAAAAACACAGACAGGTGATTCCACTTCTATGAAGAGCAAACGTGGACCAAATTAACCAATGCTGTTGGAAGCTGGACTCCTGGTTACCTTTGGTGAGCCGGGGGTTTGGTGACGGAGGGCATGCGGGGAAGGGGGTCTAGGGCTCTGGCACCCTTCTGTTACTTAATCTGGGTGTCGGTTTACACCTGTGGATTCACTTTGTAATGACTCATCAAATGATATTCTTATGACTTAGCACTTCCGTGTGTGTGTGTGTGTGTGTGTGTGTGTGTGTGGTTTAAATGAATAATTTAAGTGTAACAACACACACACACACACACACACACAATGAAGGCTCTAGGCCAGTGCTTCTCAGACTTGAATGTGTATACAAGTCCCCTGGGAATCATTGAAATGCAAGGTTCTGATTCATTTAGTCTTGGGGGAGGCATGTGGTTCTGCATTTCTAGAGACCTAGAGACCAGTATCTTTACTGTCTTTTTAAAGAGAGTTTCCAGGAGTCTAGTGAAAGTATCCTGGGCCTATTCTTGTGTGTGCGACAGGGACAAAATGCAAGAATATTAACCTCGTAGGTTGTCAACTTACAGAGCAGTGGTTTTGAAGACCAGGCCATACCTCCACGTGGGCGCATGGAATTGGCCTGCTCACGGCACCTTCACAGATGATTTTCTGACGACAGGGTGGCGATCTGAGCCACTTCAGTGAAGTGACCAGCCAATGACCAGTCCCCATAGCCTGCATTAGGGCCGCTAGCCTGTCTGTCCCATGAAAGCCGCTGGAGACCACAAGGCTGTCGCCCCTCAGAGCATGGTGAGGGCGTTAGGAGCCTGCCCTCCCTCTCCATCCACGTGCGTGAACACAACTGGACTGCCAGCCATGACCGCTGTGCAGACCCGTGGACATCCCGACTCCTCTTTGTAAAACTCCGTAGGCTGTGCGTCGCCAAACGCCAAATCTGTGTCAAGAAAGTCCATTATTTTGAGTGAAAAAAAGCAAGTCACACACCATATGATTCCTTTCATAGAAGTAGTAAAACCAGAAAAAAAAACTAATACATGCCCCGTTCAAGGATAGAGACATAGGTAGTAAAAAGAAGCCAGGAAATGATCGGTGCTTACTACAGGTGGTGGTCGTCTGCAGGCAGCGGGAGAGGACAGTGGCACGGGGGACAAGGGGCCTTCCAAGGTACCTGGGGTGTTCTGTATTTTATGCTAGGTGATGGGCACGGGGCCGTGCATTTTACCGTTAACCTGGGTATGTACACATGATATGTGCTCTCTCACACGCGATGTTCAAAATCTGAAAATGAAAATGCAATGTGGCATCTTCAGATACATTTATTTGGGGATTTCTTTGAGTTTGACCTTTTAAAAAAAAATACCATTCCATTATTTAAATTTTTTTTTTGACATAGAAGAGTAAGTTGGCAACTGTGATTGTGTGTTTTTTTTTTTTAGAAGGACACTTTATTTCGAGATTTTGGCCCTCTTTTTTTTGGTGTTAAAATACCCTTTCCTTTGATGGCATTTAAACAACAAGGCGGTGATAGTAAGTGTATATTTGGTGTTTAAAAGCAGAACGCTCTTTCGTAGGTTAAATAACAAATCGACAACCATACATTATCCCCATTACTCCCTTTTTAAAAAACGTGACTGGTCTGGGACACTCGACAGACGGAGTCCCCAGGTGTAGATGACTTGTCTGGGGGACAAGGAAGACCCTGCCTTAGTCATAAAGCCTAAGGAGTTGGAGGGGAAAATGGAGAAGAAGGCGGGGGTGGAGGAGGGATAACGCCTGGAGGGGATGAAAAGGCTGGGTGCTACCCTCTAACGCTGTCTTCAAGGAGTGTTCACATTCTCAGGAACATTGTGTGTGTCGGTTTGGTCATCTTTGCGGTCTTAGAAGGAGGAAATGGGTAAAGAGGAACAGAACCATTTTATGTCACATTCAGTAGGCCGCTAGCGAGTGGAACTGTGTTGCAACTTTATTTCCCCCCAGAACTGAAGCCGTAAGAACACCCCCACCAAGGGACAGTGCCCACAGAATCTGAGAGGTGGGAAAGAATTTAAAATACAACAACTATGATAATAACCTGCACTTACGGCTTTTTACCTCGGTGCCCTGCGTGACTGCTTTGCTGACGTCGGCTCATTTAAACGCCTCTCGTTAACTTTAAGAGTAGGTATTCTTTCTTTCTTTCTTTTGTTTGTTTGTTTGTTTTAGATTATGACTTACTACCTACATACATTTCTGGGATAATTGTAAATTCACAGAAAATTTTGCAAAGGTGGTACAGGAAGTTGGCATGCATATACCCTTCACTGAGCTTCCCCAATGTTAAAATCTTACCTAACCACGGTATATTTGTCCAAACTAAGAGAGTCACGTTTATATAATACTAGGAACTCAACCACAGGTTCTATTAGGATTCCACGATTTTTTTTTTTTCATGAACGTCCTTCGCCTGTTCTAAGACCCCATCAGAATAGCACTTTACGTTTGGTCGTTGTGCCTTCTTAGTCTCGTTTTATCCGCTCCAGCTTGTTAGTCTTCTCTTCAGACGATCGATTTAATTCTAAAAATTCCAGCCCCAGAGGAAACAATCGGCAGAGTGGAAAGGCAGCCTACGGAACGGGGGCGAACACTTGCGAACCTCGTTATCGGACAGCGGGTTCAGATCCACGGTCTGTAAGGAGCTCTTATGACTCACCGTCAAAAAGCCCCGAATATTCCGATTAACACATAGGCCACAGACTTGACGAGATTTTTTCCCCCCCAAAGCAGATATACAAGTGGCGACCAGCGCATGAAAAGATGCTGAACGTTTTCATCAGCGGCGAAACGCAAATCCAAACCACAGTGAAGATATCACTTGGCAGCACCCACTGGGATGGCCACTATGAAAAGAAACAAAACTAAACAAAACCAAGTGTTGGCAAGAACGTGGAGAAATGGGAAACCCGGAGCACTTTTAGTGGGAGTGTGAAGATGATGCCGCTGCTATGGGAAACAGCGTAGAGGTGCCTCGAACGTCAAAAATAGAACTGCCGTGTGATCCAGGCAGCCCGTACTTGCGTATCTCCCCAAAAGAATTGAAAACAGGGTTTCGTACTATGTTTACTGCAGCATTTTTTACAGTTGCCAAGAGGCGAAAGCAGCCTAAATGTCCATCGACGGATAAATGGAAAAGAAAATGCAGTAGATACACAATGGAATTTATTCGACTTGGAAAAGGAAGGAAATCTGTCACACTGTCGTATGCTACAACGTGGATGAACCTTGGGACGGTATGATACGTGGAATCAGTCAGTCACAGAAAAGACAAATCCTACGTGATTCCACTTACATGAGACAACTAAGACAGCCAAACTCTTCGAAAGGAGAATGGCTGTCGCCGGGGGCGGGGGGAACGGGCGTTAGTGTTCAACCGGTCGAGAGTTTCGCTATTACAGGATGAGAAAGTTCTAGCGCTCTGTCACACAACAATGGGCAGGCAGTTAACACCAGTGAACTACACCCTCCAAAAGGGTTAGGGTGGTAAATTTCATGGTATGCGTTTTAACCACAATACAAACAACAAAAAACGTCCAAGCCTCGTAGGCAGGTACAAGGAAAACAAACAACAGAGCGCCAGGCGGAGGAGGAGCTGACGTTTGCTGAAGCCGGCTCTGGAGCCGGGCCCCCTGCTCTTGGTTCATTCCCACCCACAGGCCTCCTACCGTCTTCTGTGCAGAGACCCCCTTTTGTTTGGAATTTGCTCCCCAAGTGGCAGGTGCTCAGGAGGGGTTCTGCTTTGAGGAAGGCGTTATTCTTCAGAAGAGTTTTGCCAACAGTGCATTTTCCGCCTCTGGACGTAGTTCTGGGAATGGGCCCTTTATTGTATAAGCCGCTCGTGGTTGGATAAATGATAACACTTCCCACCTAAAGTGCTCCAACCCTGCTGTGGGAAGGCCCCAAAGGATAGTGATGGAGGACAGGCCCCCAGTGGGCAGAACTTTAGGGGTTCACCTGGTCTTTTTGCCTGGCAGAGAGATGGCTAAAGGGTCGGTTTTACAACAACAACAGTCCGTGGGCGCCAGCTAACCGTTTGGCCGGATGTCAGAGACTTGGAAGAATCATGATTGGAAAATTGATGATGTGGAGACCTGGGGAGCAGGTATGTGGATAGGTTTCTCTGGGTGGGAATGAAAAGGTGATCCCAGTAGAGGAGGATTTTAATAACCGCGTGGAGAGAAGGATCCAATCGGTGGATGTCGGTCAGCCTCCTTCCCCAGCCTCTCCACCCACTGCCCAGTGTCAGGGACAAAGGTTATGTGTGGGCTTAACTCTGTCTGAAGTGGGGCAAAGGCTTCATCGCCACTGTAACAGGAAGATGTCTTCAGACAGAAGGACGAGGCTGGCAACCCCTTAAGAAGTTATTATAAGAATTTATTATAGGGTAATTTACTTATGGGAATGTAGGCTCAGAACAGACAGATGACCTAGCAGTTCTGTGCAATTAGTCTCCCTTACGTACTCCTGCTAGTACACTTGTACTAGTATAACTCAGGTACTAATGATTGACAAGACAAAGGAACAAGGAAGACAGTAATGCCAGGGCCATAGCTCCTGGTGGTCTTGTGATGGAAGATTGTTTATAACCAGTACTATTACCAGTTTGATATTTATCTTGGTTGTCATATCATTCTGGCTTAACAAAAATATTTATGGCTACATTTTATGGAACACAGGTAATCATCAACTAGAAGGCTGTGATATGCTGCTAAAGACAGTGCCGTTGGTCAAAGGCCACAGCATGACACTTAATAATGCAGTGAACTCCAAGACGCAGAGATGGAACTGGTTTTGTTCACATCTACATCTGTACGACTCTCCAAGGCCAGTCCGGCTATCGCCACTGCCGAACTCAGTCGGCCAGCAGCAGAGCCCAACAACGATATGGCACCATTCCCCCAGAGTGATCGGCCAGCTAACTGGTGACAGATTGTTTATATTGGGTCACTTTTACCAAGGAAGGTGTTTGGTTCTGACTAGAGCAGACACTCACTCTGGTTATTCGTTTGCCTTTCCTGCCCACAATGCTTCCTCCAGAACCACCCTCTGTGGACTTCCGGAGTGCCCTGTCCACCATCGGAGTATCCCACGCAGCATCACTTCTGACCAGAAACTCATTTTCCTGCAAATGAAGTGAGACGGCGGACCTGAGCTCATGGAATTCGTTGGTCTTCACATAGTCCCCAGACTATGCGCCAGAGGGAGCTGGGTTGATAGAATTGTGGAAGAGCCTTTCAAAGACTTGGTTACGGTGCCAGCTAGGTGGCAATACCTTCGGGTTGGGGGCATTGTCTCCAGGATGCTCCAAATCAGCATCTAAACATGTGGCACTGTTTTTCCCACAGCCAGGATTCACCAGTCCAGGCAGGAAGGGTCAGGAAGAAAGCAGTCCCTGTCACTCTGCCCACCTGGTGCGCTACTAGGAAGAGCTTTGCTTTCTGCCCCTGCAACTTCAGGCTCTGCTGCTTTCAAGGTCTTAGTTCCCAAGGAGGACATGCTTCTCCCAGGCACACAGCAGCGAGTCCATTGAACTGAAAATCGGTATCATCTGGCCGCTTTGGGCTCCTCATGCCCGTGAATCAACAGGCGAAGAAGGGAGTTACTGTACTGCCTGGGATAATCAATTCGAGGGAAATCGGGTTGCACCTACATGGCGTGGGTGAGGAGGAATAATATACCTGGAATACAGGTGATGCCCCATGGGGTGTGGTCCTGTGATTAGGTCAGTGGAAAAGTGCAATAACCCAGTTCAGACCAGACTCTTCAGAAGGTTGGGTCACCCCAGCGGGCAAGGAACCACGACCTGCTGAGAGGCTTGCTGAGGGCGAATGGGATATGGAATGGAAGTGGAAGGTCATTAAAAATATCCTTTATACCCATATGCCCGATGGCAGGAAAGGGGACTGTAACAGAGTTGGATATGAATGTACGTGTATACCAAATATTTTTCTTTTCTTTCCCTCTCCTTCCTCTTTAACATCTAACTAACATAAGACGTGTTGATTGTAATGAATGCTCAGTATTTCAGTTACAGGATCACAGAGGGAGAGTGTGAACTAGGTAGAAGAAGAAACATCACCCAGAGACAAAGAGGGCGCTTGCATCCCTTCCGGGGCAAGCGTTGGCGTGTGTCGGTACTATGTGGGACAGTTGTATCATGTTGGGTGGAAGCATTACTTTGCTATTATCTTTATCCGGACGTTAAGTATCGTTTCAAGAATTGCCAACTTGAGAAAGGGGGACCTCAGTGACTTTACAGTGTGTCAGCTTTGCTAGGCTGAATCACATTTCCCAGAACCCTCGCCTGTGTGTTGCCAGTGAGGGTGGGCCACGAGAGACAACGGGAGGCTAGACGTGAAGCCGTAGCCATTTTGTGGCTTACCTGTTGTCATTTACCTACTGGCTCGCCTCATTAGCATGGGGTAGAAGCTGGGCCCAGAACTGCTCCCCCCTCCCCTGATCCTCCAGTTCCTGGGCCAGACTGGCGATTAGCTCCAGGGCAGAGGGCACTGGCTACTTCTGCAAAACACCCAGGCCCTCCAGGTCAGGGGCAGTGAGAGCTGAGACAGGTTTCAGTTCATTTTAGCTGGTACCAGCTTGTGCGTGTGGGTTCAGCCTCTCTTTGTTCTATTTCACATCCGTTTCCTACCTAACTGCTGGTGTACTCCAGCACTGAGCTTCATACATGTGAAGACACTAATACACACACACAGTTTCTTAACCAGCTCCCATGATTGCTAAGCTCAAATGTCTGCAACAAATCTGTCTGTCTCTCTACCTAGCTTTCTATGTATCTATCAATCTACCTATCTATCGACTTACAGAGTGGACTTACAGACTTATAAAGGGAGTCTGAGACCAACTTAATTTTTCCCCTCCTTTAAAAGTGATCTGTTTTTATTTTTATCTTCTACCCGTATGTCTGACTTTTTTTTTTTTTCTTTTAGATCCTGGAAGCTCAGAATCTTACTCAGGATATGTCGATGTGGGTTATACTCAAACAATTTTTCTGGGCATATACTCCATTTTTTTCAATCTTCATTCACGTCAGAGAAGTTGTCCTATGTTATATCTCTGAATGACTTTAAGTCCCTTTTGTTGAGATCGGTGCACGAGGGACATCGATTGTTCTTTCTCTATCACATTTTTTCTAGTTGTTTCAACCTCCTTGTCTTTTCCTTCTATGTCCATTATTAGTTTGTCTCTCTTCCATGATGTTAGTTTGATTTTGGCCATGCTTATTTTATTATCTTCTTTTCTAATGATATATGTTATCATAGTGTTTTGGTTTTCCGTTTATCTCCTTCGCTCTGCAACCCCCCTTTTCATCTCATTCTGTTACTTTATTATTTCATGTTTTGAGTTTTCATTTTGTTAAATCCGTATGCTGTTCTTCTAAAATGCCGAACACTTGCAGAGAATCTCTCCTGTCCAAACAGTTCTGGGTTCTGGCCTCCAGGACTCTGAGACAAGACATTTCTGTTGTCTTACGTCACCCGGTTGGTGGCACTTTTTATAGCAGTGTTAGCAAACTAATACACCAGGCCACCTTATTGACCATTTCAGCCAGCCCCTGGCCTCGCTCCCTCTCCTTGCTGTATTTTTCTTCTTTGCAATTATCCTCTTCTAATATACTCTGTATTTTTCTTTCTTTATGTTCTTTATCTCCCCCCCGTAGAATGAGGGCAAGGATTTTTGCTTTTGTTCGTTGATTTGTCTGTGGCGCCTAGCATATAGTAGAAGCTCAATAAATCCTTGTTGAGTGAATAAATACAATGAAATCTGACACATCAAATCTAGCCTCTGCTCAGAAATGGTTCAGCATTAGGCCTACGGAGAACTAATGAAATCATATTGACTATGGCTTTATGACTTTTTGGACTCATTCATTCATTCATTTATTCATTCAGAGGAGATTTATTGAGAGCCTACTACGTGCCAGGCACTGCTGTCAGTGGTAGGAATACAGCAGCAAACAAAACCAAAGGTGAGACCAAGACAGTAAACAAAGAGCTTATGCTAGAATATCGTGATGAAAGGTTCAGTGAAAATTGATTAGTCAGGGTAAATGTTCCAGATAACTACCGCCCCGAAGCACCCCGCCCAGAGACTTAGTGGCCTAAAGCAACAATTCTGTACGCTCTCCCATGGTCCTGTGGTGAACTGGGCTCATCAGGGTGGTTCTTGCTAGGGGCTTGCATGTGGTGCAGTCGGATGTTGGCCAGGCCTTATGTCATCTGCAGGCTAGGCTGGGTTGGACATCCGAGGTGACTCACTCACTTGGCGGCCGTCGACGTTGGCCAGCAGCGGGGAGCTCGGTTGGGCTGTCAACCAGCCCATCTATTTGTGGCCTCGCCACGTGGCCCAGGCTTCTCTGCACGGCAGCCGGGCTCTGGACGGAGCTCTCTCAGAGCAAGCGTTCCAAGAAGCAGGAAGCAGAGGCTGCCAGGGCAGTTAAGGGCTGTGTCTGGGGCCGGATCAGCGTCATTTCTGCCGTATTCTGTTGGTTAAAGTTGTCCCAGGGCCCCCCAGATTCCAGGATTCGCAGAAAAAAACACAGGGGATCAGAGAATTGCTACAGCACCTTTGGAAAACGCAGTCCACACAGTCTGGGGCTGTTGAGTGGTGGTAAGCAGGAGAGAAAGGTGCTCTTTGTAGGGAGGGCCTTCCTGATAATGTGACTTTAGAGCACAGGCCCGAAAGGAGTGCGGAAATGAGCTGTGTGGATATCTGGGGAAGAGTGTCCTGGGCTAGGATGGCAAGTGCAAAGGCCCTGAGGCGGAAACGTGCTGGGCGTGCTGGGGAACAGCTGAGGCGAGTGGGAGGGGCCGTGAGACCCGCACTTCCTCCCCTTTGGGCCAGATGGTCCACAGATGTGTACAGGCTTTTGAATGGGCTGGCGGCCTTCGCGGCGGCCCTTGCTGATGACTCTGCCCACGCGGGCTGTGCCTTGCTTGCCTCTCCTTCCCCATCCTGAGCCTATCGGTGCTCTCGCCTGCAGGTTGGCCTTTTGCTCCTTGATCTCCACGAACCCAATAAAGCCTTGTTATTAAGTCACCCTCCTCAATCCAGAAGCCTCGTGCCAACCAGGTCACTCACGCTGCTCTGTTCGATGCTGTAAGACTCTGGATCATGTGTGCTGGGTGGCCATGTCACGGCCTTCTTATTTCCCCACCATTTGTCAATCCTAGGTGCCCGTGCCATAGCACTCCTACTTCTCAGGTCAGCCCAGCTCAGAAACAGGGCACAGGTGCTCTTTACCAAGACTGCGGCCTGGCCTGTCCCCTGCCCAGCTCCGGATGGGCCACTTCTGTGAGTCTGGATTCTCAGCCCGTGAGCCAACCCACTGGCCGTTGGAGCCCTACTTTACGCCATTAGATTATCTGGAACCGGACTGAACTCAGCCATGCTCAAAACTCTTCTGGCTTCCTCTGCCAAGGGGCCGTCTGTCTGACAGGCCACCTGAAGGCCAGCAGCTGGGAGAGTGGCTGCATGGCGGGTGAGGGTGCCAGTTTGGGAGCTCACCCACCGGGTCTGGACCTTGCTCTGCTACGCACTCATGGTGTATCCTTGGATAAGTCATTTAACCTCCCCTTGCTTTTTATCTTCAATCAGAGCTTTTATTGCATCCTTAAAATATTACAAAGAGGTCCTAAGAATGATTCATTATCTTATCTCTGTAGCTGGACAACTGCAGCGGTCAAGTGTTGGCTCTAAGTATTTTTTATATCGCAGTCTGTGCATCTTTGGTTGAAGCTCTAGACCTTTCTGTGCTGCTTCCCAGAACCAGGCCCATCAGCTGGACCCCACCTTGAGGGGCCGCATTCACTGGACCTTCAGGTGTTTTCCCCTCCCAGTTGGCCCACTATCCCGATAACCCATCACACCCCTGACCTGGGCTACTCAGAGAGCCGAGAAGGCAGAGTGGAAAGCCCATCTTATGATAAAACGTAGCAAGAGTCCATTTGAATTTCCAGAGGCTGGACCATTAGACTCAACATGGGCATTAGCGTCTTTGGAGACAGAGTCTTAGCAATCAGCACGTGCTTCAGAGCGGCCGCACCAGTGGGAGCTTTGTTTGACCATCTTGGGAAGTGGCAACATTTCTTTAGGAGTCGCTGGGCGGGAAGGAGGCGACGTGGCTGGAGGAGGCTAAGGGAACCGGCTTGAGTTTTTCTTGTGATTGCCTGCATGCAGTAATTGGGGTGCTTACGGTTAAGTGGAGGGGAGGCAAAGTCTCTCATGCTTTCTTGCTGATGAGCAGACATTGTAGCTTTGTCCCACTTGGGGAACGCTGACTACAAAAGGGTAAAGAGTCAAGGAACTTTTGAAGGCTGGAAACAGGCTCTGGTTTCTGTGTTACTTTTCAAAAGTTATTTTTTATTGTGGTTAAAAAAAAAGCATAACATAACATTTGCCATCTTAACTGTTATTTCTAAGTGTTGACTAACATGAAGTATATTCACATCGATGTGCAGCCAGCCAATCTCCAGAACGTTTTCATCTTGCAAAACTGAAACTCTATAGTCATTAAGCAACTCCTGCTTTTCCTTTCTCCTTAGCCCCTGGCAACCACCATTCTAGTTTCTGTTTCTATGAATCTGACCACTCTAGATACCTCATGTAAGTGGAATCATATAGGATTGTGTTCTGTGTTACATGTGGAAGCCTGGACTTTTTGAAACTTTTATTATGGCCGCCAGTGTGTACGCCATCCTCCTATTCTTATGGCTGCTTTATCTACTGACCCCTTGAGGTCTCCTGCCTGTGCCCAGCCCACAGATTCTGCCATCCTCCCTACTCAGTCCTTAGCCGGTGAGGACCCCCTTACACTCTTCCTTGGTGGGCTCCCCCAGCCATGGCTCCTACCTCCTCTTAAAGCTTTACCTTCACTGAGACTCTACCCCAAAGCCCCTGCCCCACTGACCTCCTGCCCTTGGCTCACTCCTACTTGACCTTCAAGCACCAGCTTTTCAGACAAACGTCAGGGAGATTCTTGCACAGGCGAGGCGGTCCAGGATCCTATTTTAAGCATCAGTGCTGTGTTGCAACGATCTATTCCTCATCCATCTCCCCCACTGATGTCAGCTCTGTGAAGGCTGATTGCGTCACCCCTCCTGACAGCCTGGCCTCACAGACTTCCGGGAGCTCAGGAAATATATAGTGGGTGAATAAAGGAATCCCGAAACAGCTCAGTAGAAACGTAAGACCAAGAGAAAGGTTCCAGGTGAAGATGGTGGGTCGGATGCATGCATCTTTTCCCTAAGAAATCCTACTAACACTACAACAAAGGGATTTAAAAGATACTATATAAACCCACGAGGAGGGTGAAGTGGCAGTTCTGAGAGACTGAGTCACAGTGGCCAGTGGGGAAAAACAGCCATGGAATCCTCAGAAGGTACAGGAGCAAGTGGCACGAGGGACTTCTGGAAGTGAGGGTGAAGATGAGGAAGGGGTCCTGGGGCCATCTTAGAGGCTCCCAATCATGTCGTGTGAGCTTACAAGCACAGAACGCAGCCCCTTACCCAACCAGCTTCCTGCGAGGTGCTTGTCCACACAGGTCCCTAATTCTGGTGAGCCCTGGGTTTTCCAAGATGTACCCACTATTCCTCAGATGGGCTCTGAACACTCTCTGACCTGGAGACCCTTGGAATATCTCATCCTGGTGGTCTTCACCGAGAAGTGGCAATACCACCCTTCCCTTATTCAGCTAGGTTGGTGCTTCATACGCAGCTTTTCAAAACTCAAAAAAATTTGTTTAGGTGTACAGAGGTAGGTGGCCAAACTATTTTAAAAGTAAGAAAATGATTAAAGCAAAAATTGGAAAGTCAGCCAAGTGGTTACCTCTTTGGGGAGGGGAGGAGGATGATGCCTCCATCACATGGGGCTCTTTAGCACCTTGAATTGTGTCCCCCGAAAAGATACGTTCAAGTCCTAACCCTCAGTACGGTGAATGTGACTTTACTTGGAAATGAGGTCTTCGCAGATATCAGCAGGTTAAGATGCGTCATACCAACTGGCTTAGGATGGTTCCTAAGTCTGATGACGTGTTTTTCTAAGACACAGGAGAGGGAGATTTGGATGCAGACATGTGATGACAGAGGCAGAGACTAGGGTGATGCCGCCACGAGCCAAGGAATAATAAGGAGCCACCAGGAGCCAGGAAAAGGCAAAGACTTTCCTCAAGAGCCTCCGGAAATCTTGACTTCAGACTTCTAGCTTCCAGACTGTGAGGATAAATTTCTGTTGTTTTAAGCAATGCAGTTTGTGGTAACTGGTTACAGAGGCATGGGAAACTAATACGAGCCCCAAAACTTTAATAATGTTATATTTCTTAATCTGGTTATGAGTACACTGGCTTCGGCTTTATTACTGTTTTTTAAACCATACACACATCAGCAAAAAAGGAACACCTAGCGAGTGTCTGGGCTCTGCCGGTATCTTCAGGTGGGGCACGCTGGCTCTGGGGTTTACTGTGTGTGCCAAGATTGCAGCAGGCCTGTGGGGCATTTGCAACAGGGGACTCTCTGGAGTTGAACGTGAACATCGTAGTTAATGGGATACAGCAAATTGCAGAGGGGCTGCGGAAGCTTCATGTCTTACAAGCAAGCAGGTCATGTGATCATGGACCAGACACCATCCCAGCAGGTGCAAGGTCAGCAAGAAGATGCGATGCCCTTCTTCCCGGGCGGCAGGCTGGGCCTCCTCACCGGAAGGTCCTGGCCTGGGAAGCTTACGTGGAGAGGCCGTCTGTGGGGGCAGGGCGTGCAGGCGCCCCTCAGAAAGCTCTGGGGAAAGTCCCGTATCCTCAAACCGGGTATGGTCTGAGCAGCCCCACCATCTCTGAGATGCTCATCCCAACCCTGGGCCACACCTGGCTCTCTGTTGATGCTGCTGTGGAGCTTCCAGGAGGAAAGCCTCATCGAGGGCCCCAAAGAGCTCCCTCAAGAAACTGACGTAGACAGAAGTGCCATAGGACTTCCTCATGACAGGCCTCCCTCAAAACCCTGTTGGCTTCATGGAAACTGCCTCAGAGCTATTTCCCACTTCCCTTTTCTCGGCCGAGGGGTCAGGATTGTGTGATTTCTCACCAACTTTCTTTTTTCTGCCCGGTTCCCTGCCTTGGAGGGAAAGTACCAGCCATCCCAGGAGTTCTCAATAAATGTATATGATTTTAGTTGAAAAAAAAAATGTTTTAAAAGTTGAGAAAGTGAATACTGGACACCTGATAGAACTATCTGAAGCAAATAGATGCTGGTTTTGAATGAAGATAAAAGTGTACTTCAAAAAGTGGGTGGAGATGGGAGAATCACATTGTAGCTCTCTTAAAACTGTTAAGTTCTGCTTAAGGGATATTCTGGGGAAAGGACAGAATACCTTTAAAAGTCGGACTGCCCTGCAACTGAAGCCAAGTTGTAAAGCTGTTTGGGACGTCGAAGGGTGAGTGAAGACACCAGCGTAGGGGCATGTCTAATGATCTAGGGAGGGGCATTTGGCGTGGTTTAAATGCTGGCAGCCGAGGAAACCAATGATGGGAAAATTAACATCACGGGCTTTTTATACGGCCCACTGGTTTCGTGATGCAGTGTGCTTATTTTTCTGGCTTTCTGTTTTTGCCACAGGAAAAGGAGGAAGCGAGGGAATCAGGAGCACGCAGATGCCTAATTACCAGTGCCTCTCTCAGATAAATTATGAACAGGCAGTTCAAGGATTCTCTTGCTACAGCAAAGAAACAAAGCAGCTTTTAAACACTTGGAATGTCAATATGCCCCAATTTTAAAAGCACGAGAGCGATCTATGCGTAACCCCAAAGATAATCTTCTTTCTCAAAGGAATGATTAAGCGAAGTAAAAAAAAAAAAAAAAGTAACCCAACTCTCCAATTCCTTAACCTGTGGCAGACATCATTAACCAATCAAGGCAGATTTTATCATGGAACTAAATGCTGCCTAGAATTCTCTTCAACAGTATGTGCTGACAGCTACTATATAGATAGATAGGCATGTGAGCTGAGTCGACTAAAGAGGCACCTAGTCCAGTGGTTAAAAGTGTAGTCTTTAGAGCCAAAGCTCAGCTCAGCCACTTGTTTTCAGATAAGTTTTCTTACTTTCAAATTGCAGATGATAATAGTACCTATCTCATTGGATTGCTGTAAGGATGAAATCAATGACCACACCTAAAGAGCTTTGAACAGGACAAATAGTAAATACTCAATAAATATTTTATTTTTCTAGGATAAAGAATTAAAGGGGATCATTTACTATTTAAACTTGGAAGAAGAACTGGATTTTTTTTTAGTAGTAATCTATGAGTTGAAGGTTTAATCAACACATATTTTGGCAACTATTATATGCCAGACTATGTATAAAATGTTGGAAATTCTATGGCTAGTAAAATGAGGCATCAGTTTTATGTAGGTGATATACATAGATCTTGCTCGAAGTTGGAATCCTTTGAAATATAATGATATACTGACAAGTTGCTGTTTTCTATTCAGTTGTTTTACATCAAAATTTTACCTAGTGGAAAAAGAATAATTGAAAAGAAGTGGCCAATTAAACATGAAAAGCTACTCAACCTCATTAATAAACAAGGAAACAAATTAATACAACAATAAGAATGGGGATGGGGCAAAGGAGAGAAAAAGATGATCAATCTAGGCAGTTAATATCCAAATAAAAGGAATTTCAGGACAAGAGAAGAGCAATTAAGAGGATAAAAATCACTAAAGAGATAATATAAAAACATTTCCAGACCTTGAAGTCTGTTTCTAGATGTGAAGGTCCATTCAAATGCATGTCAAAATGAAAGCAAAAGACTGTTATCAAAGGATATTATCATGACATTTCTGAATTTCATGGATAAAAAAAATACAACAGGAAGAGTAGGGGGAGGAAACAGTCATATGCAAAGAAACAAGAGTCAAAATGGCATTTGATCCCCAACCTTTGATTTTTATACCCAGCCAATCTATCAGTCGATGTGAAGGGAGAACAAAGGTATTTTCAGACTTCAGTAACTCAAAAAATAAACTTCTTTTAACAGAATTATATTTTATTGCACATTTTTAAAGGTAAAATCATGACCCTCACACAAATGTAAAATGGACATGTATTAAATGTCTTTCTGAGTTTATTATGAATGAGGAAACCAGTAAAAGAAAAAGAAGCACACATTTTTATGGGATAAAGGAATTTTGAAATGAATTTGCAAACAGATATGAAACTGCCTTTTGTATGGGGGGAGAGAGGGACTTGGATGATTTATTTGCATGTCTATAGATGAGAATTACTTTGTATTGCAAAATTATCTACAAATGACAGAGTTGTAAAACAGCTCAAATGCAATAAAAGGCACAGAGCTCCCATAGAATCAAGATCAGATACCTCAAAAGGATGTGTTCTAAACATTGCCTAATTGTTCACTGAAGCACACAGTTTCCAAGTACACACCCCCCCACCACACACACACACCCATCCTGGCGACTTTTATTGGAACACTGCTTGGGAATAGGCTTCATCAAAAGGAGGGAGTACAATTTAAAAAAAAGAAAAGAGAAACACGGGATATCCCAAACAAGGGACAGGTTCTCCAACACTGGAGCATATGAAGAGAAGTCGCAGGACTACAGCAGAGCATTAGGGCGGAGCCCAGTAGGCTCAAGGTGCAGGAGGAAGGACTCCTGAGAGGCTCTGGGAAGAAGAAATGGAACCGACGAGCCCGAGCATACGGAAAAAATCATGGAAAGGCCTTTGGCAGAGATGTTACGGCTTTTCGACGCTAACAGTAATAGAAACAAAGCGAATACCGAAAGCGAGGTCGTCATTAACTTTAGGAGTGCCGGAGGACTGTACAAGAGTACAGCTAAGTAATGCTTATCGGCTCAGCAGTGAATGATCCTTGCATAGTCACTACAGCGTAAGTACCAACCATGTATCCGAAAAGTGTGATAAAGCTACGTTGGATTGATGGGGGAAGGAAACGATGGGCGTACATGTGGGAGAGGAGGTACTCACCCACCGAGGCCAGTGAATAATGTCTAAAAATGATAAGAAATGGCAGTAGAAGCATAGTATTCGTAAATACAGAGATAAGTATCAGAGATGGTAGAAGAGTTGCCAGTGTTTGCCTCTGGGAAGTAGATCCTGCTAGTGAGAAAGCTTAGGGCAGGGAACTGCTGTTTTTCATTAAAAACTTATATACATACATATACACATGCATATATATGTATAACTCTACATATATTAAATTGGAACAAATGTTTATACCTAAAAACGGTTTATACATATATAAGTGCTGGTAAGACATAGGTAATCTCAAACACTACTAGTGAAGTGTAAATTGGCACAGCCTTTGTGGAAAAGTCGCTTGGCAGAATCTAATGAAATTTTACATGTACACACCCTGCCGCCCAGCAGTCACACTGCTTGGTCTTTATCTTCAGAGAAATGCTTGCACACACACTCATGGAAGTAGGCCTAAAGGTGTTCCTGGAGCAGTATTTATATGTAAAAAAAAAAAAAAATGATAATGCTATAACTGTCCAGTAAAAGGGGAATGGCAGTACAACAATGAAACAAAAGTGTCTGGTTTTTATACTGTGCCGCTGGCATGTGCTCTGTCCCATGTACTGATTAGGCAATAGCTTCCTGACATAGTTTTTAGTGAAAAATACAGGTTCCAGAACAACGTTAATATTCAAATCTGTCACACACACACACACACACACACACACAAGAAAAACAGTGTATTTTTTGTATGTTCACGTAAGTATGTCTATACACAGAAAAAGCTCTGGAAACATACATACCCAACTGATAACAGAAATCAGGTGGGGACTTTACTATATCTGTACTATCTTTTGGGGAGAGGGAGAAAATGCAAATCTATTAAAATTGGTACCGCCACTATGGAGAACAGTCTGGAGGGTCCTCAAAAAATTAAAAATGGATCTACCTTTTGACCCAGCAATTGTACTTCTGGATATTTATCCAAAGAAAACCAAGACGACAATAATTCACAAAGATCTATGCACCTCTATGTTCATGGCAGCACAATTTACAATAGCCAAGATATGGAAGCAACCGAAATGCCCATCAACAGACGACTGGATAAAGAAGTTATGGTTCACATATACAATGGAATATTACTCAGCCATTAAAAAAAGTGAAATCCTACCATTTCAATGACATGGATGGACCTAGAAGGTTATATGCTGAGCAAAATAAATCAGACAGAGAAAGATAAATACCATCTGATTTCACTTACATGTGGAATCTAAAGAACGAAAAGAACTAATCAAAAACAGACTCGCAAATATAGAGAACAAGCCGGTGATGGCTAGAGGGGAAGGGGGTGGGGGTGAAAGGTTAAAGGAGTACAAATTAGTAGTTGATAAATGGTCACAGCACAGGGAATGCAGTCAGCAGTAATGCAGTGGTTATGTGTAGAGCCAGAGGGAAGGTAGAGTAATCAGGGGATCATTTCATAAACTGTATAAATGTCTAACCAATGTACTGTACTTGAAACTCATAATAAATAAAATGCAAAAATAAGATTTTTTAAATTGTGGTAAGATACACACAACATGCATTTACCGTTGTAACTTTTTAAGCGAGCTAAGTACATTCACACTTGTGGTACAACCAGCCCCCAGAACTCTTTTCATCTTGTACATCTGACACTCTAGTGCCCATTAAACAACTCCCCATTTCTTCCTCCCCAGCCCCTGGCAACCACCATTCTACTTTCTGTCTCTCGGAATTGACCACTCCAGGTACCTCACATAAGTGGAATTTTATTATACCTGTCTTTTGGTGACCGGCGTGTTTCACGTAACACAGTGTCCTCAAGGGTCATCACGTTGTAGCCTGTGTCAGAATTTCCTTCCTTTTTAAAGCAGACGTGTCCTGTCTCTTTTTAAATGAGAATGTACACCTGTATTTTCAGTGAAATAAAAAAATAAATACAACTTTCAAAAGAAAAAGCAAATATATGCGTAGAAATATATGGGAAAGAGATACAAAACAATGTTATTCATTTCTGGGTCAGGCAATTCTGGTCGCTTAAATCTTATTTATTCTTTTTTTGTCTGAGTCATGTGTTGTTTTAACACTAGAAAAAATATTAAAACTAGAAAGCAAGAAAGCGTGCGATTCTGGTTTTGACACGTCGCCCTGGGCAGGCCGCCACTTGGACAGAAGTGCTGAATGAATCTGACGCCTCAGGATGGCGCACTTGTGCGTAAGGCCTGGCCCGTGGCTGTGACTCTCCCACGGCCGGGGTCATAGCTCCACAACCTGTAAGAAGTAAGAAGATGCTCAGTCTCACTCAGAAGACACGACAATTTAAAGCACCACAAAGTTTGGGTTTTCTTTCTTTCTTTCTTTCTTTTTTTTTTTTTTGCCTATCAGTTTGGCAAAAATTTGATACCACTTTATTGCTGTATTGGGGGAATCTATGGCAAAGCAGGCGGTCTCAGACGTTGATGGGAGGGTGAATTGCTTCGGTCTCTATGAAGAGCGATCTCCATGCAAATTACAAGTGCACATGCCCATTGACTCAGAAATCCCGCTTTTAGTAACTCATCCAACAGATAAATGCACGGACAAAATCGTACGTATACAAAGATTTTTTTTTTTGTCGCCGCATTATTTTTAATAGCCAGAGTTTAAAAATAACCGATAGGGGACTGGCTAAAGAAATTCCTGTTGCTTAAGTCACCCAATCTGTGTCATGGAGCTATAGTGGCAGTGGGGTCAGCGGAGAACAGGAGGAGAAGAAGGTGCGTTTATTTCATTCCATGGCGCTTTCTCCCCCTAAAATGGCACATACAGCCCTGTGCTTCAGTGTCTTTATCTCTAAATGAGATGATGATTCTGCCCTTAGAGGGTACCGAGAGGATTACGTGCGTCCGTCCGTCCCTGTGAACACTCAGATCAAAGCCTGGCTGAGAGTGAGCGCTGTACGAGCTTATTATCCAGGGTCCTGTATGACTCATGTCTGAAGGAGGGGGCTCTCGTGGCCAAGGTTCAAGCCCCTTGGAGACAGACAGTAGGTTATGGCGTAAAGGACAGGTGAAATGGGTACACATCAGAGATGGGTCTTCTTGCTGAGACAGCACGGGGCCACAGGCAGGGCTGGGGGCCGGTTATGCTGGTGGCTCTCCCCGGAGCCACACTGCTGGTCTTCACACCCTTGTGTGGCTCGGGGCTGGCCTGGCACTTGCTTTTGTCAGTAGCATGTGGCAGCGAGAACTCGTCCCTAAGAAGATCTGTGCTGACCATACCAAGGGTGGAAACCCCAACGAGACCGGCCCCTCGATCCGTCGCCTGGGTGAACAGCGGGTGTTGAAGGTCAGCAGAAGAAAGAGTAAAATAAACTCTGAGTGATGAAAATGTCCTGGGGCCTAGATAGTGGTGATGATTGCTCCACCTCGGGAATGTCCTAAATACTGCATTGTACACTTTACAATCGTGAATTTTGTAAATTTAAAACCACAGTTTTAAACAATTTAAAACCACAGTTTTAAACAATTTAAAACCACAGTTTTAAACAATTGGACTCTGTTACTAAGGAATCAGATGAAAATGAATATTGGGTGGGCAGTCAGCAGGCTCACCACACCTGCTTTTTAGTGACGACACCTCTCCTGGCCACGGGCATCAGCAGGGTAGGGTGCCACAACTGACATGTGCACACTGGCAGTTGGGGGTGAGGTCCGACTAAGAACTTTGGGTGGGGGTGGCGGCTGGGTAGATGAACATCATTGTCCTGACATTTCATTAGGATTTAGCTACAATTCCCTTAAATGAGACATACCCATCCATGTTGGTACCAGAGGGGAAGATTACTACCTGTTACCTGAAGTGCCTGTCACAAGTGGTTTGGGACCAACAAGTACCCTAGGAGGTCAGATATAATCCTGCCTTAATGCGGAAGGAAATGAACTCATAACACCTGACTACTTTCTGGGGCACTCATGGGTAGAGCTCCATTATTTACTTTCCCTGTTTCATGACGTTTTTCTCATTGTTTCCTAAACAGGCCAGGCGGGCCAGGTGTTTGCTTTTGAACTTATCTATTCCCTCTTTGTAAGCCACGCCCCACACTTAGGATTGCTCTGCTTGGAGAATAGCAGGGTAAGTTTTGGCCAGATGGCCTGCATTTTCTCTGCACCCCAAAAAATGAAGGTGTTTTCCAACTTACATGACATGTTATCTAGGAAAAAAAATGGGTAACAATAATGCAGAGATCAAAGTCACGGGTGACTAGGAAGTGGCTGAGCCATATCTCCTGCCTTGCAGGTTCTCAGAGCATGAGTTGTGCCCAGTTGCCTGAAGCTCAGAAGGAACAGGGAAGGACAGAAGAGGGAAAAGAGAGGGTTAAGTCTGTCCAGGTTTTTCAATGTGATGAAACCAGGTAGAGTGTCTGCCAAAACAGGTCAGGTTCAAAACAGGAAACCCCAGGGTAGTGATAAATGAACACTCCTCTGTAGATTTTACATTGGATCTCTAGGGAAAGTGCTGGAACTGATCTCATTCGACATTTTTTTTACAAGTCACATTGAATAGGAAGTACACAATGAGCTCTCCAGGTTGCCAACCACACTAATCTCTCCAGGTGCTGAAATGCTAAGGTAATGGGGAAACACCGCAGAACTCTGCAGCACTTACTGAAAGGGGCAGGAAAGTGGCCCGCACAGGGCAGGAGCAGAGTGGAGTTGGAGAGGGAGCCAGCCTCTGCTGCTCTGGGTCCCCACAAGTTCCACCAGTGCACTTCCCAGGGATCCTGCAGATCCAGTGTTGGTGTGGGTGGTGGGGGACAGGTGGGACAGGAGTGCTGGGTCCCTGCCCAGCCTGGGAACCCCTGTAACAGCCCACTCCTTCCTAACCTACACACAGAAGCTGTTCTTTCCTAGGTACCCCACCTTCATGCAACTCCTTTGAGAAAGGCTGGCTTTCTGTCCTTACGCGGCGCTTGGCTCTGTGGTCACCTCCATGGGTTCTCTCCACCTGGTCGTGAATTGTTGACATTCCTTGCTTCTGACCCTAACCCTCCGCTCTGCTTGGATGGAGTGCGGTGTGTGGTCAGCTTGTCCCACAGCTGGGTACCGCACCCCGGGCATCATTTGGCTGCCCACCCCTTTCAGTGGACCTGGCCCACAGTGCCTCTCCTCCCCCACCCTCGCTCCTTGAACGAGCATTTGCTAGAGCAGAGAAGCCCCACCTCAAAAAATTGTCCCTGGGATTAAGGCGGATGGATGCTCACCATGCTGCGGGCACTCTGGGGTGCTTCTCTGTCTCACCTTCCCTGAGTCCCTCATACCTGCTGGGATTTTCACCTCAACATCAGCTGTTTTCTTCAGCGTATCCTGCTCTTAATGTCAGATGGATTTAGGTTGCTCGTTTTCACCTTGGTGCTGCCCCTCTCCTCCACCTGTCCCCACAAATGGTTCTGATTCTTGTTTTCAGGCATCACAACCATGTCCTCCTAGTGGTTAATTTCCGGTCACCAGGAACCGACCAGCCTGGTCTCCACAGACGGAGGACTTAAGTTAGAGGATTCACGGAAAAGAGAAAGCCTTCTAAGGGTAAGAGATTCGTCCCAGTGTATATGTTAATTCCTGTATGTTGTCATTTGCTGGCCTTATGAGGGGTAAACTTTCTTAAGTTTAACTTGTTTGGAGGGCAATTACTAATCGATGCAGGCAAGGATCATCAGTGAGTACCAAAATCATCAGGTGATAACTAGTCAAGAAATGGGACATTTGCATGGTGCCAAAATGTCATCCCACAGAATTACTTGCCGATCACGAGGGGGAAAATAAATTTATAAAACAGAAACCTGTGATCAAGTGACCAAATTTAGCATCATTAGTGGAGGGACTACAACACATATGGGTTTCCCTATGTCACATGATGTGAAATGTTCTTGCCCCAAACAGATCATCTTAATCTAACCACCTTAATTTCTCAAGTAGGGTTTTGGGAAAGAAATAAGTCCTAACAACCTAAGGTATGTGTATAGAGTTCTCCAGAAAAACAGACCAACGGGGGATATAAACACAGACACACACACACACGCACACATAATAAAGGTATTTATTGTAAAGCACTGGCTCATGTGATTATAGAGGCTGAAAGTTCCGAGATCTGCAGCCGGCAGGCTGAACACCCAGGAGAACTCGTGGTGTAAGTTTCATTCTGAGAGCTGGTAGGCCCGAGACCCAGAAAGAGCCCATGTTTCATTTCAAGTCTGAAGGCAAGAGGATAAAAGGTGTCCCAGCTCCGAGGCCATCGGGAGGTTCCTCTAACTTGCTGGGCGTCGGGCTGTTTGTTCTGGTCAGGCCTTCTCCTGATTGGATGAGGCCCACCCATGTGAGGGGGGCAATCTGCTTTACTCGGTCCACTCACTCCAGTGTCAATCTCATCCAGAAACACTCTCACAGACACACCTGGAATAACGTTGACGAAATGTCTGAGCACCACGTGGCCCAGCTGACACATGGGATTAATGATTACAGCATTCTTTGCACGTAATGAATGAACTTCTCCCCTATGAATGGTTTTGGTAGAAATAGGCATGTAACATTTCCATGTTCTATGGTTCAGGGGAGGGACCCCAGTTGAGAAAGTCCCGTTTCGAGGGAACAGAGGGACAAGAGAGGTGAAATGGCACAACAAGGAAACAGTCAGAAAAATCCAGAATGTGGGTTATTCTACAAAACAACTAACCTGGTTTCTTTAAAAAGTCAATGTAAAAATAAAAGGAATAGTAATAATAATAAATAGTACAGGAGAGTATTCTGGAATCAAAAAGACAATAACCAAATACAATTTGTCAACCTTGTTTGCATTTTCTGTAAAAAAAGCTATAAAATTAATTTTGGGGGCCTTTGGGGAAATCTAAATATGGACTGGATATTAGATGAGATTAAGAAATTACTGTAAATTACCTTAAGTGTGATAATGACCTTGTGGTTATTTTTAGGAGGTGCATACTGAAGTATTTAGGGGTGAAATATGATTTCTGAAACTTATTTTCAAACATTTCAGCAAAAAAGTACACATATATAGATAAAGCAAATGACAACATGTCAACAATATTAAACCTAGGTGGGGGCATATGGGTGGCCAGCATGCCCTTCTTTCAACTTTTCTATAGGTTTGAACATTTTTATCAAAAAGGGGTTGCCAGGGGTGAAATGGGCGTGGGGAGCATTTGGAGAATCTGAAAATCATTGAAAATATCACAGGCACAGGAGCGGTCTGTAATGCTAGACTTGGAAAAAATCTCTACATTCTGTGAGGCTCAAATAGTAGTGTTTGGGGCTGAATTGTGCCCTCCCCCCCATTCTTATGTGGAAACCCATACTCCAAGTACCTCAGAATGTGACTGCCTTCACAGAGGAGATTACGGTTCAGTGGGTATTGGGTGGTGTCCTTACAAGACGAGCAAGCTTAGAGACAATTGTAGAGAGAAAAGGCAATGTGCTATGGGCTAAATTGTGCCCACCAAGGTGTGTATGTTGCCGCCCTGCCCCGCTGGCCCCATTGTGATGGTGTTGGGAGATGGAGCATTTGGGAGATAAGTAGGTTTAAACGAGGTCTTGAGCGTCCTTCACAATTCATTTGTTGAAACTATGTACCTCTCAACGTGATGGTATGAGGAGGTGGGGATTTCGTGAGATACTTAGCATAGAGGTCATAAGGGTGGAGCCCTCATGTGTGGGATTAGTGCCCTTCCGTGAGTCACGACAGAGCTTGCCTCCTCTGCTCTGCCCTCTATGTGAGGATGCCAGAGGCTGGCACGCTGCAGCCTGGAAGAAAGCCGTCACCAGCGTGTGACCAGGGCTGGCACTCTGAGCTCGTACTTCCGGCCTCCGCGTAATGACATTTGTTAAAGCAGCCTGAACTAAGACAGCTCGTGATGCGACTGGTGATTTATAGGAAGAGAAAAAGACACGCACACTCTCTGCCATGTGAAAAGGCAGCTGCCTCTGAGCCAGGAAGAAAGTTCCTGCCGGAAACCGACCGGGCTGGCACTGTGATCTCGGACTTCTAGTCACCAGGGCTGCGAGAAAACACACTTCTGTCGTTAAAATCACCCGGTCTGTGATGTGTTGTTAGGGCACCCCAAGCAGACCGATACACTATATGAAGACACAGAGAGAAGACAGCCATCTACGAGCCCAGACGGCCTCAGAAGAAACTAATTCTGCCATCACCTTTGCCTCAGACCTCTGGTTTCCAGAATTTTGAGACTTTTTTTTTTTTTGTCATTTAAGCCTCTTTGTTAGCGCAGCCCTAGCAAACTAATACAAATATCATTCGCTATTGTGTACACTTCCTTAAGTGAGGCACAACACTGACACAGGAAGAAGGGTGTCCAAGCGAGGCAGAGTTCAAACTCTTCTGTGCTTTTCTGTGGTCAGGACAAGCCAAGATGGCAGCTAGAGGCCACTCACCTGAGAGGAAACAGGAAAGAGGAGTGGGGATGAGGCCAGGGGAGCCATGTTCTCTGGACTCTTGACCATGGAGAGAGAATTTACTTTTTAGTAATTATTTCCTTTTGTTCTCCTGCGATATCAATAGAGTTATGTTTTATAACAAGGCGACAAGGTGGGAAAAAGGTATTCGCAATCATTGAAAATAAGTTTTTCCTGTGAGAGTAAAGCTAGGAAGGATCCCCATTTGAGAGACAAGCTCAGCGGTCTCTAGAAGTAGCTCGCTCTGAGGATGTATCCATGACGCTTCTAATGAGGTGTTGTATGTAGAAGGAGCCCCGGCTTTGGCTTGGACAGACATGAGCACAATCCTCCCTCTTCCAATTAAGAGCTGTGACAGTTGGGCCACACCTTCCTCATCTGTAAAGTGAGCGGAATGCCATCTACCTTGTAGAGGTACTGGGAAGATTAGAGTCGCCAGATGCAAAGCCCTAGGCCTGATGCCTGGGCACAGCGAGTGGAAGCTGTTATCACTGTCGCTGTTTTATGAGAACACCCAATAAAGGTGATGGAGAGGGAGCGTCAGGGGAACACAAGTGCATCTACAAGAAAGCTACCTTCTAATTCAGTTGTCAAAATCACACGACGGAAGGTAGAAGAAGGTGGCTGCCAGAGGCCGGGGGAGGGAGAAATGGGGAGCTGTTATTTGCTGGGTACGGAGTTTCAGTTTGGGAAGATGAAAAGAATTCTGGAGCTGGATGGTGGGGATGGTTAACGTACCACTGAACCGCACACTTAAAAATGGTCAAAACGATCGATTTATGTTGTGCGCGTTTTACTACAATAAGAAAAAAATTGGGAAAAAAAAAGAAAGAAAGAAACCTACTCTACTCTGTAACACAGCACACTAGATAAAAACACAGGGGAATTTTTCAAAGAACCAACAACTGTAAGTCATAAAAAAGAGAAAAATTGAGTATGTGAAAAATGGATAGTCTGCAGAGCGAAAAATCACTATAAACAAAGTCAAAAGACGAGGAACAAACTGGAGAAATATTTTCCATTTATGTCAAACAGAGCTCATTTCCTTGCTGAAGAAAGAAGGCTACATGATAAGAAAATGGTCTGCAAGAAATCTAGAAAAGGAGAGAACAGAACATGAATTCCGTAGTTTCTCCAGAGGCACCCATAGGGGGGCGGGTCGGCAGGACAGTCAGTACTTCAGGCTTCATAATATCCTCGCGCAAATATTCCTCTGCAGTCTCCATGTCCCTTTTCCCTGAATTTTATGCGAAGACCTCTCCAGACACAGATTAGGTGCTAATAAATATTTATTGAATGATTGTATGTATTCGCATGTATTCGTTTCCTAGAGCGCCCATCACAAAATACCACAAACTGGGTGGCTTAAAATAATGAGAACTTTGTAGAGGCTAGAAGTTTAAATCAAGGTGTCCGAATATAATATTGAGTGCTTACTGTAATTGAAAAAAAAAAAAAGGTGTCAGGAGGGCCACGCACCCTCTCAATGCTCTCGGGGAAGACCCTTCCTTGCCTCTTCAAGCTTCTGGTGGCCCGGCATTCCTTGGCCTTGCTCTCCCTCCATGTGGCTTTCTTCCCTGTGTCTCTGTGTCTCTTGGTCTTCTCATCTTTTAAGGACACTAGTCATTAGATTTGGGACACACCCTCTATCCAAGATGATGTCATCTCAACATCCTTAACTAATTACATCTCTTCAAAGATCCTATATTCAAATAAGGCCACATTCTGAAGTTCTGGGTGGATGTGTATTTGGGAAGGGGGACCCTATTCAACCACTATACAGAGCTTGTTTTCGTTGCAAATTACAGATAATTCCATCTAACTAGCTGAAACAAATAACAAATAATTATTGGGACAATTAACAGAAAAGTCTAGGAATATATGGAACATGAAGAATGGCTGGACCAAGGAGCTCAGTTTCTGTCATTCATTCAAATCTGTCTTTAGCGTGTTGGCCTCATTCTTAGGCTCCATCTTGTGCTGTCTGCCACCTTCAGGCTCAGGCTCACATTATACTTACTGGCAACAACCCTAGCAAAAGGTATCTAATACCTCTCCCTAACCAATATCAACAAGCATCTCACGCATCTCATTGGCTTTGATTAGGTTTCATGCCCATTTCTAAACCAATCACCGTGGCCAGGCCTGAGTCTACACCTTAGCTCTAGGGCCAGGGGTAGATTTGGTTCCATTGGAAGCATACGGCCTGAGGATGGAGGAGGGTTCTCCCCAGAGTGAACTTGGGGTACTGTTACTAGGAGGAGTGTGAAGGGGTGCTGGGTAGTAAAGAATGTGGCCGTTCGCTAGACTGTTGGTCTTCCTCCGTAGTCAAAGAGCTTCTAGAAGGCAGCAACTCTGGTGTTTCCTGTCTGTGTTTGGGAGCCCCGCAGAGCAGCAGACCCTCAGATATTTGCTAAGTTGCTTTGAATTGTTAACATGATTTAGTCTCCGAGGGCTTTATCCATTATAAATCTGAGACCTAGAACCAGGAGTGATGCCACCCAGTCAAGATCCTGCCCTTTGTCAAGCCCTGTTTAGGTAGACCAGTTGGCCATCTGTTGTGACATCATTCTTAAAAACACCCATGAAAGGGAACTGAGAAAGCAAGCTCATGTGTGGGTCAACATGGCAACATGGCAGGAAAGAAACACAACTGGTGGGTGAAACCGAGGAAGAAAGAAATGCATCCCCCTCCTGGCCTTGTTTGAGCGCACCGTGAATCTCAACATCTGCAGGGATGGAGTGTGTTACTCTCACGTACCCTGGAGCACTGCTGGGGAACATAAGATTCTGAGTTTGGGCGTGTGTCATCCAGTGGTTTAGGCCTGAAGCGCTGGACCTTCGACACCCGCAGAGGGGCCTTGTGTCCCAGGCACCAGAAGAGCCAGTGCCCAGAGGTGAAATCAGATGGCCCTTGAGCTAGAGGCAGCTGGACTCGGTAACCACACTGGGGAGTTTAATTTGCTGACTTAGATGTAGTTTGCAGCCCACAAAACCTCATGCCACAGCAAAGCTTTTCTTATGCTGAGGCAGCTGGCTGAGCATGATGTTGTAATGACTCAGTTCTCAGTAAAGGGTCTGAAGAAATTAGGGGCAAGGCTATAGCCCTAAGACCACAGCCGCAGGAGACTTTTCTGCTGATCCCAGGGTGAGAGAAGGGGAACCTTCTCTTTGTGGGCACTGGTGTTTCATCAGAAGGATCGAGGCTGGGGCTTTGGGTTTGAGCTGTGTGTACACAGTCCACACACGATGGTCAGACAATTATACTCAGGCTGATAATTCAGACTCAACCACTCAGGCCGAATGCATTTTTGGAAAGTAGTCTTCAAACCGTGTGAATAGAATTACATTTCTCTTTGACTTCCATTTTGAAATTGGGACTAGGTTTACATGAGGAGGGCTACTTCAATAAAACGGCTTGAAAACTGTGGGTTCTGAGGACCTCCCCTTAAATACAGTAGGTGGAACATGTGCATAAGCCTTGGCCCCCTCCCTAAACCCCACTAAAATATTAATAAAGAGACTTTAAAAAAGAAGCATACATCTGTAAGAAAGATAAGAGCAGCAGAGAAAGAGGTCAAAAAATTGTTTGATGTTCAGTAGAAATAAATTTACTTCGAATATACTTCCCTATTATGAAATATATATCTAATAATAAATTGTTATCATTAGATTCTGTAATTACTAACATTTCACTACACTTGTTTTTTTTCTCCCTCTAGCTATAATTTTTTTTTTTTTGGCAGAGATATCTGAAAGTAAATTTCAGACATCCTGACATTTCACCCTTGTCATAGGTTGAATTGTTTCCCCAAAATATAGGCTGAAGTTTTAACCTCTGGTACCAGTGGATGTGAATTTATTTATAAATAGGGTTTTGCAAATGTACTCAAGTGACGATGAGAGCATACTGGATTATTGTGGGCCCTAAATCCAATAACTTGTGTCCTGATAAAGGGAGAAAGATTTGAAGTCATGGAGGGGCACACAGGGAAGGGCATGGGACTGTGCAGGCAGAGACTGGAGTTAATGCTGTCTGTCATAAACCAGAGAACACCAAGGGTTGCCAGCAGCTACCAGGAGCGAGGAAGAGGCAAGGAAAGGTATTCCCCTAGGGCCTTCAGATTAGAGCATGGCCCTGCTGATACCTTGATTTCAGACTTCTAGCCTCCAGAACTAGAAGATAAATTTGTTGTCATAAACTACCCAGTCTGTAGTAATTTGTTATGACAGGTCTAGAAAATTAACACAACCTCTAAATACAGGTGTTAGCAAAATGCAGGTGTTTCATAGGGGTAAGAATATTTTTCTTATAACCAACACATCATATTAAGAAAATTAACATTAATTCTATAATAGCCAATCCATAATTAAAAGGATCCAACTGTCCTCCATATATCTTCTGGAGATTTTTTTTTATTATTAGGATCCAGTCAAGGTAATCTTATATTAATTTGATTGTTATATCTCTCTAATTTCTTTTATTCTAAAGTAATCCATCTTTTTTTATGACATTGACTTTTTCGAAGTGCCTAAGTATTAAAGAAAAATATTCTTCTCCAATGATACGGAAGACTTTATTCAAGATGATTGTAATTAGGGAGAGATATCGGGCTCAACTCCATATACAACAAGGAGAAGTGGGGATTTATAACCAAAGAGCAGGATGGCGGCGGTGGGGGGGGGGTCACTGGATGGAAAAGTACTAAGAGGAGATGTCAAAGGTAGGGGGATTATTGCTAAAGATAGGTCAAGGGCTTAGACATGCATTAGGAATAGGAGATGAGAAACTTAATCAGATTATCAAGGGTAAAGGGATGGTTTGGCAGGATTCTTTACCAAGGCTGGGCTGGGCAGGCCCAAGACAGGGTAGGGACCCAGGTTGAGGCCTAGTTAAAAGAGGGTTCAAAGGAGCCTGACCAAAGTCTGGTCAAGAGAGAGCCTTTGTCTTACGGTACATTCCACACTGTGTGTATTTGTCTTTTCGATTCCTCTTGGTATAGTTTAGCTTGTTCCTCTATCCACATACTTTCTATAAATTAGAATGTAGGTCATGAGGCTTGATGAGATTCACCGTAATCATTTTTGGGAGGCATAATTCATAGGTGGTATTATGTATTCAGAAGAAGGCACACAGTTGTTCCACTGTTAGTTTGATAGCTTGGGTAACATGGTCACCTCCAGATCTCTCATTGTAAAGAGGAATTTTCCCCGTCATAATTTGTAAGTCATCTGCGGATGATGCTTTAACCTAATGTGAATATCTTACTCTCTAATGACCTTTCATCCAATGGTTCTATTGATAATCTTTGCCTAAATCACCTATTTTATTGGGGGCTGCAAAACAGCGATTTCCAGTTCTATCATTTCTTCTATTTTAATTAGCTGGTATTTTCCTTCCTTTCCTTCTTGTTTTGAATATCACTACGGACACATGGATTTTCTAAATTTGTTTTAGCAGTTATAGCCATTTTTCATTTTGATGCTCAAATTGTCCCAAGTTTGGCCAGTGAGAATCCCTACTAGCTAGCTCCTATGTCTCTGAATACTTCCTTGTCTTCTGGAATAACTGGATGCTCCAGGCTCATTTCCCCTGCCTTCGACTGAGACCAGCCATTTCTCCAAGGGACAGAAAACAGGGTCAGTCTTTCTCAATTCCCCATAAGTAAGGTGTCATTTCATTACCCATTAAAATAAGCCTGATAGTACCTAACATTTATTAGGTACTGTGTACCAGGCATGGTGCAAGTGTTTCCCATGTATCACCTCATTATTTCACATACTAATTCTGGAAGGTAAATAGTCTTACTGATCCTTGTTTTACAGATGAGGAAATCGGGGTGTGGAGAAGTTAAGTCAATTGCCCAGGGCCACTCAGTTAGCAAGTGAAGGAGTTAAAAATTGGAGCTCAGATTTTCTGACTCCAAATTTGAGCTTGGCACCACTATGCTCTGTTGCCAATTTTACTTCCAAAGAGAGAGAGAGAGAGAGAGAGAGAGAGAGAGAGAGAGAGAGAAAACTACTTACAAAGAACGGACCTTTATAATCTCTACAATTAAAAACAGAACAAAAACAACAATCATGCTTTAAGATGATAGGCATTAACCAAAATTTAAGGAAAGAAATCCTTGAGAAATCTGGTACCTTTCTCATCAATTCTAAATTGCCAGTAACCCCAGTTTGGGATAACCTGGATCAGGCCTGGGATGCGATTAGAAAGCTTTCTTACAGCTCAACCAGAGGACTTACGGTGGAATAAATTGGAGCAGGGACTTTGGACCAAGTTAGTGTTAAAAGCCTTTCAAGCCTCTCACAGCTACACGCATTTTCTCTGCTTCTGGGGTGGTCTATTCAGAGTGAAAGCTGTCCAGGTTAATGAAAGGGATCGCTAGGAGAGGGAGGGAGAGCTGCTATGATTATGTAACTGTCCTGGCTGTCATGTCCCAGGATGGCCGGGGGAGCGAAGTGGGGGAACTTGCCAAGTTGAGGGCCGCGATTGCCTGGGGGAAGGGGCCCCTTTTTTCTAATCTGCACAAAGGCTCCCCATGGACTAGCAGAGGCCCCAGCTGAGTGAAGTTCTTCCAGTACGAAACTGACTGTTCTGGGTTCAAGGGCGAATGACTTTCTATTATCTCTTCCTGAGCAAAACTTCTTCCTCCCAACAGGAATTTCCAGTTGTAGTTATTAGCCTAGGTGTAACCCGAAATATAAATGTAATTACATTTCTCTTGGAGCTAAGGTCGCCCCTAGCAACCTCCTGGCTTCCTACTTTCCTTCTTGGGATGAAAGGCTTTGGCCTTCTAATCATTTTCTGCTTTCTCACTTTGACTCTAGTGTCCAGTTATACCTGGGGCAGTGTTTAGTAAGGAGCCTTGACCTAGGACACTGAGTGTCCAGCCTGTCCTCTGTCACCCGCTTCCCTCCCTGAGTCTTTGTAGGGACAGGGAGAGGTACCTGAGTATCTGAGTGAGTGGCGATGAGGGGTATTCCAGGGAGGATAGGTGGGGGACCCATTAAGATAAGGAAGAAGAATAAACAGAAGCAGATGTACCTTCAGCTCACTGAAAAACAGGAAACTGGAATGACAGCTGATAAGAGCCTGTCTCAGGGCTGGGCTCGGCCTCTTCAGGCCTCATCTCTCCACTGGATCTTGCCTCCCTTCCTTGGGGACAGGGCAGAGGACCTTTCTCTCCACAGGAATACAAATCAAGTATCTTCACATTCTATCTATTATCAGTGCCTCTTAATTTTACAAGGTGTGCATGGACAACCATTCTCATGTGAACTACAAAGGCGGGGACTGTACACACACACACACACACACACACACACACACACACCATACACACATGCATGCATATGTCATGCACATACGCACACGCATGCACACATACCCAAGCACCCATCTAGCTGCGATTATAAGGCCCTGAGGTAACTCTAATCCCCAGGAGTGATAGTCCCCCAAACTCCACAGTGACAGGGCCCCTCTAAAGGATGGGGTGTCCAAGCTTCACCAAAGGGCTCTCAGGGCCATTTAAGTCTACCCAGCCCCAATCTAGAAGGGGTCAAAGCAGTAGAAACTCGTGACCTTATGGCTGTGCAGGGCTGGGGTTCGTGATGTTCTGGGGACCCCAGTATATCATTCTACAGCAGTGTTTCCCTTTTAAAAGAACCAATTATCATGGACCCTGAACTGACTTAAAATTTAAAAAGTTTAAATGTCACCTAGATATGTGGAAATGTAAAGCTAGGTATAAACTCTGTGTGCTTATAAATAGTCTACACTCATAAAATCAAGCAGGAAGGAAGGGAGAAGCCAGGGTCTTACCACCCCCCGCCAGCTTCGGGGGCGTCTCCAGTGGGGGCGTCCACTGCTCCCAGGCAGACCCGCTGTGACCACGGTGGTTCAGCTTCCTCTGGGTGACCCTGGGCTCAGGTGACACTGCCTGGTGCCTTCTGCCGCTCCAGCCTAGGGGTGGTGGTAGCCTCCCCCTCCCCCATTTGGATTCTTGGTTTTTCCATCCTGACCAGCTGAGGTGAGCAGGCAGCAACTTTCATAAAGGTGCAGAGTGCAGGCGTCTTGGGTGGGACACCCCGAAAGCCCACTCTCGGAAGGAGGTTTGGGTGCAGAGTTTCCTGGGGAGTGTGCTCAGTTAAGACAGCTCGGTAAGCTGTCAGAGAGTGAGTGAGATAGAAGAAGCAGGACAGGCAGAGGGAGATGACAAGATGCAAGGCCGTTGTGAAAAAACAAAGCCTGGTCCTCAGTCACATGAGGGGCTCTGAAGCCAGGACGGCCCTTCAGAGATGGCCGCACTGAGGCGGGGGCTGGGATTTTGCATCCTCTCCCCACACTCTGCGTGGTTGGGTTGGGCTGGGGCTGCCCCCAGGAAGGGCTGCTGTTGGATGAGGCAGCTCCCTTCAGGGTGGGCAGGAAGCTGGGCGCAGAGGCCACAGTGTCTACCTCAGGTTCAAAGCCCAGCGCTGCAACGTACTGGTTATGTGACCTTGACCAAATTCCTTATTCTTGTTTAGCCCATGTTTCAGTTTCCTCATCTGTGAAAGAGGAAATTGTGAAGAGATTAAGTGAGACTATGTTCCCTCCCGCTGGCTTCCCTCCAGGGAGCTGCTGTAATCTGTTTGGTCAGGATCCAGGACACTGGGTCAGCCACATTTATGAGGGGGTGGGGCTCCTGTGCCCAGGTGTGGCCTTCTCTCCCACTTCCTGCTACCAGGGGCCGGGTGGACCTTGCTCGCTCGCTGGGTTCTCCAGCTCCAGCGACAGAATGAGGAAGCTGAGCCAAGATCCTCTTGCAGCCCGGCCCTCCCAAGTCCTTGCAGCCAGCGCTGGCTGGGTGAGGCTTGTGGGGGAGGGAGGGAAGGGAGTGCAGGGGTGTGAGAGCTCTGGATCCTGGTGTCCTGTGCCTCAGTCCTGCCATTGAGTCTGGAGCCCTGTCCTGAGGTGACATGTCAGACTCTGTGCTATGTGCCTTTCTCCTCTGTGCATGCCATTCCCCAGGAGCCCCCCAGGAAGGGCGTTTTTAGGTCCCCCCAGATTCAGGCATTCTTGGGTCCCCCAAATCCTACCTATACTCTCAACACGAGACAAGATGGTAAGAAATAAATAGAATGGAGTGGGGGTGTGTCCAAGGATAGAGCAGCACCCCAAACTTCTTCAGGGTCCCATTGCTACATATGGAGGTTTAATGTGAATGAGAAAAGGTCTCTCCTCTGAGAGGACACAGCCCACAAGCGCTCAGCTTAGCAAACAGATAGTGTCTCTGCGCAAACGAGAACAAGGCCCCAAGTCCTCCAAGTGCACCTGAGGTTCAGTGTACAACCTGCCCAACCCTCCAGTGACCTTGATGAAGGTTCCACCTGACGCCACGGGCTCCTCGCCCTGCCTCAGCCCTGCTAAGTTTCTCAGCGTGCACCAAATCTAATGTCTGGCTTTGGGTTCTGCACATTTCATGTGGTTGGTGTGCTTTTTAATGACAATCAGGTTGTATGCCACGGGGCCTGTCTTCCTGCACATCCAACATCTCTCTCTGCCTTGGGGCCTTCGATGTTGCTTTCTGTGCTGACGTTCATAAATTCACTGAGTCCTACAACTGCAAGGGAACTGGAGAGATCACTAAGCAATGCTGAGTGGCGGGGGGACCAGACCTGTTTTCCTGGGGACAGACCTCTAGTGTCACCCATGGACGTGGACAATGGCGTGTATCTCTGGAGACGCGGTGTGGGACCAGAAGTCGGGAGCCAGCTGACTTTGGGTAGGATTGAGCTGGATTTGTTCCATGCACCCAGTGTTGACCCTCATGACTTTTCTTGAAAAAATGGACGTGGACACAGTGGGCCGGCATTCCTTCATGACAGCCCTTGACGGGAGCTCAGCATTGTCGCCCTCCGCAGCACGGTAGGAGTGGCCACAGCCCCAGTTTAGGTAACTGGACTCCCGAGTCGGTCAGCCTGAGTTGGAATCCTGGATCACTTGCTGGCTGTGGGACCTTGGAAGGTATTTCTCTGTGCCTCAGTTTCCCCATCTGTCAATAGGATGATGAAATTCTAGCACCCATCTTACAGAATTGCAGAACGGTTAAATGAATAAGTGCTTAAACAGCACACGGTACATCATATATGTTAGTGATCACAATGACAACGGCTGAGTTCCCATCGGGTAGAATAGACATTTATGTAAGGTCTCTACAAACGTCATTTTATTGCCTCAGTGACCTCCAGATTCGCAGCAATAGATGTAGCTGGCCTCAGGAAACCCAAGTTGGGACAGTTACTCTTTCATCTGTGAAGCCGCCTCCCCTGAGCTAGGCAATCCTGCCGGCCACCTAGGGCGAGTGGGGCAGCCTCGGCTCCTGGTCTTACTCTGTCTCCACTGGGGCCATGAAGGGAAGCGCCGTGAACAACCAGTTACACTTCCTGTCAGCGACCTTCAAGAGCACATCCTGACATCCCAAGGCGGCCTCATTCCCCTTACTTAATAAGTCATTACGACCTGTCGACAGCCGAGTCTTCCACGGCATTTCTGGGCACATTTATTTCTAGCCTGACTCCTGCTTGGGGTAATGAGTTTCATGAGCTTACCACCCACTGAGTGAAGTCAGATTTTCTTCTATTATTCCTAAACGTAATTCTCTCAAGCTTTAAGCAGAGCTCCCTGGTTTCCAGTTCAGGATTTGATGAGTGAGTTTGTGGCCCCCCGAACCATAACTTGATGATCAAACAGATGTTATCCCTTCTGAGCCTTTATCTTTCCAGATGGAAGAGCCCTCAACATATTACTCTGTATTTTTACAGCAGCTCTCCTTTTCCCTGACAGCTTGGGCTGGTGGCTCTTTTTCCAGTTTCCCACTGTCCTTGAGTACAATAAGCACACAGGACAGAAGTCCACCCCCAACCACAAACTCTGCCTTTGCCACATGCTATTATACTTGGATGCATATCCAAGTGCCAGATGAGAATTGCAGTTCAATACATGTAAACCACAGTCATTTTGTTAAAAAGAACTGGGAAAAGAGGGCATTGGGGGACTGGTGAAAGAAAAGAGAGTCAAAGCAGTGGGCAGAGCACAAGCAGAGGATTTTGCATCAAGGAATGGGAACGTTAAAGAAAGTGAAGTCTTAGAACTCAGACTCAGATCCCCCTAGAGCCGCCGTACACTACTGTGCAGCATGGGTCCTGCCCAAGGATGCCCTCCAAGGTGGCAGAGGGGGCCTGGAGTCCTCACTCACTCACCGTGGTCCTGGGTGCTAGGCTGCGTTAGCTGGAGGGCGTGACCTCTTCCTGATTTGCATAAAGACACCTTGTGGACTAGCAGCAGCCCTGCCCATTCCTGCGGTGGTCAGTGTGGGTGCAGCTGTGTCACACAGACAGGGAGGGCAGACAAATCCGGGTGAGAGCTAGGCACGGGGTCTTGATGTGCTCTGCCGTAAAGTCTTGATATTCGTCGGGTGACTATTTATTGAGCATCTACTATGGGCCCAGTCTTAGCTTTTGGTATTGAGAAGACAGTGGTAAATAAGGCAGATACAGTTCCTGCTCTCACGGAGCTTACATTATACAGGGGAAACAAATTAACAAGGTAATTAGATGCCACAAACATCATAATATTCTAGATCGGGGTTGGCAAACTAAGGCCTTTGGGCAAAATCTGGCCCCTGGCCCATTTTCATAAGGTCTGCATTAACAATGATTTTTATATTTTTAAAGGATTGTAAAACAAAACAAACCCCTGAGAGGCACACAAAGCCTAATTATGTTCTTGACCTTTACCGAAAAAGTTTGCCAAGCCCTGGTCTAGGCAGTGACTTGAGGTGGTAGGTGGTCTATTGAACACTGCTGGCTGTCTCCCGAGCACCCGTTCACATCTCCCAAATACACGGTAGCCTGGAGATTTGGGTGGGATGGGGCTTTAACTGCCTAAGCAAAATGAGGCTCCTATCAGCAGTGACTGGTTCAGGGTTATGCGTTATCACATGGTATTTTCCTGGGCAAAATGACTGGTTAGGTGATGTTCAGTACTTTGCTCTGAGTGTTGAGAACAAGAAACTCTCTTTCTGGGTGGGGTGAGATATGGATGATAGGCCAGAGACTGCTGTGGCCATTTTGCTAATGTACAGAAGGTCAGCGTGAGGGTAAAGCAGACCCACTGAGGAGGGGAATGCCTAGGGAATCACAGAGAAGGGGATCCAGGGCCCTGGTCATACCCTGGCGGGGGCCTGATTTGCTTCTGGAGTTATTAATTCCACAAGGCAATCAATCCCCTTCAGTGTTAAGCCAAAATGGGTTTCTTGGGTTTTTGTTTGTTTGTTTGTTTTGTTTTGTTTTTAACAATATCGTAGCTGATGTAGTTGGTCAAGGAGGAAGGAGGGGATTTTTGAGCTGAAATGTGCATGATCACAAAGATGGGGAGGGAGAAACTTCCAGGCAGAGGAAAAGGCAAATGCAGGTGCGCTGAGGTGGGCATGAGCCAGGCATGCTGAAAAGTAGGGGGGTCAGTGAGTCATGGGGACAGTGGCACTGGGTGAGGTAGATAAGTGGGCGGGTCTTGGTGGCCAAGGAGAGGAGCTTAGATTTTGCTTTAAAGGCAACAGGAAGCCATTGTTAGTTTGTTTTTAATTTTTAAACTGGTTTCAATTTAGATAGAGCAGTACAGTACACAGAACTTAAGAGCAGTTTAATGAATTTCAGTACCTACACACATGCACATCTATCTCCATCACCCAGATCAAGAATGTTTTCAAGCCATATATGTAATTTTGAAATCTTCTAGTAGCCACATTAAACCAAGTAAAAAGAAACAGGTGAAATTAATATTAATAATGTATTTAACTCAACATCAAAAATATTGTTTCATCATGTAACTCGTGTTAAAGGTGTTACTGAATGATTACATTTTCCTTTGTCTTGAAGTCCAGTGTGCATGTTACACTGACGGCACATCTCAGTTTGGACAGGTGACTAGCAGCTCCTGCAGGTCTAGAGAGTAAGGTATGATCAACAGAGATTAACGAATGGTGTCCACTGATCAGAATAGAACTCGGGTAAGATGTGAGCCATTGATCTTATCTCTGTTTAGGGTACTGACTTTAAAATTTTATCTCAGTGAAAATAAGTTCCCACCCAATCTCATTTCCCTAGCTCTATACCCTCTTAGATTACTCAACACAGAATTTTCCTATGATGAGGGTTTTGGTTCCCTTTTGGGCTCTCCTATGAATGGAGTTGTCATGTGACACATTCTCAGGCAGCATGAACATCTGAATGACAGGTTCTTGTTTTGACCAATACAGGCATACCTCATTTTATTGCACTTTGCTTTATAGTTGCTTTTTTTCTTTTCTTTTTCTTTTTCTTTTTTCTTTTACAAATTGAAGGCACGACCCTGCACCAGCAAAAAGATTACAACCCACTTTATTGCAACGCTCACTTTATTACAGTGGTCTGGAACTGAAACTGCAGTATCTGAGGAGTGCCTGTAATCCGCCAATTCCACCCTTGAGTTCTCGCAGACCTTTCAGATGGACGTCATCGTACATCTGTGGGTTCCTAACCTGGCGGGTCCTCTGCATCACTTCAGAGTATTTAGAACAAAACAACACAGCACACATCCAGGACCTCCTGAGTCCTAAGCCAGAGACGTACTCAGTGATGTGCATTTTTTTAAAACCAAGACAGATGACTGTGGTGGGCATGCAGCTTTGGAAACCCCTGCGGACCATCCACTTTGCTGCACAGACCTGACACTTCAGCTGGCACCGTGGCAGAGACACAGGGAGACCCAGAGGGACACATCCTCTAGAAGCAAAGCTCCTTTTAACAAAGCCACTGTGGCCATGGAGGGGTGGGATGTCTTTGTTCCTGAGAGCCAGGTTGATGGCAATAGCTGTCCCAGAGGCCACAAAGTTCTCTTTGGGTATAGCCTATTCTAAGCAGGCAGAGCCCAGCCCATGGGACAGGAAACAGTTGGGGACCAATTGGGGACCAATATGAGAGAAGACAGAGGAAGCCATGAGTCTCAACTCGGCCTGAGGGGTGTGGGTAAGCAGGAGATCCACAGTTGGTAACCCTTACTCATTCCTCTCATTCTGTTTTTACCTCTGGTCCTGGCATTGAGTCAGTGCAAGCCCATCTTCACGCACAGGTGTGGAGCGAACCTGTGTTTCCGGGGGACCATTTGAAAGAGCAATGACTAAGGCACACACACACACACACACACACACACACACACACACACACACAAAATTAACCCAGTCCTTCTGGATTTTAATTTAACTGCTGGGTGTGGCCTGGGCACCAGGGTCATAAAGCTAGGCCTGGTTTCCTCTCTTTGATGTGTTTAAAGGGCCCTGGATTTGCAGTCAGACAGCCATCCTGACAGCTGTGTGGCTTGGGTATATGGTTTAACTTATCCGAGCCCCAATTCCCTCTCATGAGTAGTAATACCTGTCTTGTAGGTTATACTGATTACCAGATAAAATCCCGCATGGGAAAGCCATTTGGAAACTGTACGCCCTGCACGGATACAAGATGTTATCGTTCATAGCAGGGAAAACGAAGCAGGAACTAGAACGGAGGAAGAAACCCTTCACTGGCCTCTCACCTGCTCAGGTCAGGAAGTGCATTTCCAACCCCTGCCCTCCCCCGTTTCTTCCATTGTCCCCTAATGGCCCGGGCATGTGCCTTAAACATCAGGCTGCTCTAATCCAAATCAGTGGATTAAAAAAAAAAAAAAATCGCCCCTCTGGTACTTTGGTCTTTGACACACACCTGTTCTGGGCTTTGGGGAAGGCAGCCCCCTGGAGAAGGCTCGTGGCTAGGGCTCCATAAATGCTCCCAGTGGCAAGCCCGCCGCATCCCGGCGGGATTCCATTGGTCCAGGAACCCCCGTCTCCCTTTCATGGGCCGACTGCCGCTGGGATGAGGAGGCACAGCCTCTCCCCCGAGAGTCGCTTCGGCTGCTGGCTTGTGCCTTTGCCGCCCGCGTCCCTGTGCAGCTGTGGCAGGGCGCCCCCCCCCCCCCCACTCCATCCACCTCGCGCTCAGTCTGCGCCGCCGCTCGCGCTCTTCTCGTCCTGCTCTGTCCTAGGCCGGGCACCTGCAACCTCCGCCCACTCCGCTCCCGTGGGACACCTTCCCCGGCTAACCTTCCCCGTACCTTAATGCACATCTTTCTGGTCCTCTGTCCGAGGCGGAGCCCTTCCCGGGCCCCGCACGTGAGCTGTGCCTTTGTCACTTTCTCCGGCTCCACACCAGCTGCGTTAAAATGCTTGGGCTCCTTGCTAAGTGCACCCCGCCGCCCCTCCACCCAACACAGGAAAGGAGGCAGGGGATGCCCTGTCCCTGTCCTGGGCCCCAGTCGACAACCGAAGGGCAGGCATGTTTTCACCACTCCCAAAAAGTATGTTCACTTCATGGGAACAGCATCTACGGCTCTTCTGAGCAAGCTGGTTTCAGCACCACCGAGAAAGAGCGCGCCGGTGCAGTTCGGGGCGCTTGCCAGCGGCTGCTCCGCACCCCTCCGTCCCCCCATCCCCATCAGGCTGTCATTGTTCTCTCGAGGCTCCCCGAAGGCGAACCCGTGGCCTGGCCTGCGCGCCCCGACCGTCCCCACCCTCCGGGCCAGCTGCAGCGGCGGCTGGCGACACCCCGGCTGGCGACACCCCTCGCGTGAGGCCTGCGGGGGAGCTGGGCGAGGGCGCGGGGCGTAGGCCGACCGGCGCTGCCAATCACCGAGCGGCGCACGTGCCTCACGTCTCGCGGCCAGCCCCAGCGCGGCGCCGGCACCCCACGGGGCGCGAGGGCGACGCGGGGTCCAAGGAGAACTGGGGGTGTGCCGGCGGCGGGGGCGCACAGGGGGTAGGAGGTGTGACCGCGCTCGCAAGGGCGGGGCTCGGGGGATGTGCATGTAGGTCTGTGGGTGCCCAGGGGTCAGGGGGATGTGAACTTGTGAGGGCTGGAGGTTGCTCAGGGGTCTAAGAGGTGCGAGAGGGCTGGGGGTGAGCAGGGTGTGGAAAGGGCCTGAAAGCCTGGGATCGAACGAGATACTTAAGAGTCTTGGGGGGCACAGGCGCACAGGGGGTCCAGGGAGTACGAGCGTGCAGTAGGAGCCTCCAGGGGTACCGCAGGGCCCACTGGAGGGTCTGCCACTGCTTAGCCGCCTCTTTAGCTAATTAGGGGAGTGCAGGGGTGGGGAGGAACTCCCCAATCCGTCTCAGCCTGTCTCTGTCTGTTCTCCCGCCAAAAACTGGTGAGGACCGGCTGTTGACCTTCCTGTCAGCTGCCAGCTTAGCCAATGGCCCAGGCAGGAGGGCAGGAAGAGGGGCCTTCGAATGCTGGGCCCAGAGCACCCTATTCAGGAGAAAGCGGATCGTTTTTTATTATTGTTTAGGCATCTTCATCACCATTCCCTTCACTCCTTTCCCCACCCCAACCCTCCCCCCAAAATAAGAGTTGTGTTTTATTTCTGGTTGTGATTTTCAAACACAGCATCGTCAAAGCGTAAGCCACAGGTGGTGCCCAGGAATCAGAGCTGTCAAGCGGCCTTGACAGTGGGCAGAAAGGAAGAGAGGAGGTACTGCCTGCAGGGGACCTGCTTGCAGGGGACTGGGCATTATCGGTGTCCTGCTCTGTGACAGGGCATCTTGGCTGCCTGTTGGTTAATGTCTGAGGAAACTCAGAAGGCACTGGGGCCAACATTCTCTATACAGGCTGACATCTTCATGCTTGGGTGTACTGTTGGGGCTCCAGGGAAAGTTCTAGGTCCCGGTGTGAAAGCCAGTTAGATGTAACAGTCTGTACCTCTCTCTCTGAGTCCCCTGAGCTGTGCTGCTGTTCATCCTCCTTGAAAGGCTGTAACAACTTCCGGAAGAGGAACTTCCTTTGAAGTGTGGGCAGCATTTTGGTTCCTCTGACTTCACATCAGTCTCCTTTGATGTGGGATGTCACCATGCTTAGCAGAGACGGGCTACCTGGATTAAGAGATCAGACACCACTCCACGTTCACCGCCACCAGTCCTGACACGTTGAAGGGCAGATGAAATACTCTAGCAAGAATCTCAAATTCTTCCATTTCCTGCTTGCTTTTTAAAATTTTTTGTTTTTGTTTTAAGTTGACACAGTACATATTTTTCACATGTATCATTCCGTTCTCTATGCCTGTGAAGTTACAGTAGAAAACCTTGGGCTAAAGTGGTCTGCATGGCTTCATCGAATCCTCACCACGACTCTGTGAGGTGGGTATAATCCGCACTGCGTAGATGAGGAATCGAAGGCCTGTGTGACCTAGTCACATAGCCACCTGCTTTCACCTCCTTCACCAAGAGTTAACAGAGTGAACCAAACCACGCGGAACCCAGCAGTGCCTGGCACGCAGCAACCACACAGTGGAGGTTCACTGTTCTAATCACTGCTCTGACTCCAAATACGAAACACAAACTTTCCCTTTCTTGTGGCTCCAAGTTCTACAGCTGTAGGCGGCAGACGTTGGTAAAGCGTCTTAGAAATGCTTCGGGTTTTGCTCGTCTCTGGTTAGAGCTGTCTGTCCCCAAATGGAGTTCCATTGAACGCGTTGCTTCGAGGCAAACGAGGCAGCACATCTTGCTGTAGAGATTTGCTCCCAGACGCGACCTGTTCTCCCTTCCCAACTGGAGACTGTTATCAAGAACATGCTGTTCAGACCGCAGCTGGGTGCTTTGAAGCCTGTGCGTCCAGAAGGGAATGGAATGTGTGTGTGTGTGTGTGTGTGTGTGTGTGTGTGTGTGTGTGTGTGTGTGTTAATGGCATGGATAAGGTAACTTGACTTCGCCTTAAAATTTCGCAAAGCAAATCAACATTATTTACTAGATCATTTACTTTTGAAAAAAAAGTGTTCAAAAAAATGCTGCTTCGGGGAGGTGGGTGGGGAAGTGTCCTCCTGAAGGCCCCACTAGGTTAAGAGAGCTACTGGGAACAATCTGAGGGAGTCGGATGGGGTCTGTCCTAGAGATAGATGTGCTGCCCTGGGAGATCCAGGAGGGCAGCAGGTGAACCGGCTGTGACAGGGATTACGTGAGAAAGTGCCCCACAGCCTGGGGCCGGCATGTGGGAGGAGGAGAATGTCTCTCAAGGAACCACAGGACTTGTGGGCTGACCGAATGTGAGGGGGAAAGGACAGGACGCTGAAATGGTTCTGGGTTGTCAAGCCTGGTAGCGGTACCTCCACAGAAGAAACTGGGAAAGAGGTTTCTGATACGGACAGGCTGTCAGGGAGGCACCGATGGAGGGGTGCCTGGAAACCAGAGTCTGGGTGACAGCTTGGACCTGTGAACCGGTGCAGCATTTGGAACCCACAGGTAGAAATCAGAGAGGTGAAATCTGGTGGCCGGAAGAACTCCCAGTGAAAGAGCTGGAGGAAAAGTCGGATCCTGTAGAACAAGCATGAAAACCACACTTCCCAGCGGTCGGGGTCCCGGCTTCGGGCTTCAGGACCAGGACCCAGTCATGAGGTCCCCTTCGGTGCTTTCTTACACACTTTTCCAGCTTATACAATTTCATGGCATCCTGGCCGCCTCTTCCCTGAGAGCAGAGCCTGAGGAGGGGACTTCCTCGCAGGTGATTTATTCTGGAAAGAGATGGGGGAAGAGGAGTGAGGACTGGGCAAAGTGAAACAGGAGAGGGAAAGGTCAGTTCAACTGGCTTTGGGTAACTGGGGCTCATCCCATTGGGAACCTTCTGAGGAGCCCTGTAGATCCTGCCTAAGAATCATTCGCCCGAGCAAAGGGGGATGAGACTATCCACACAGGGTGTTGTCTGGTAGTTAGAAGTTGTCCCACATGAGTGGGTTCCTGCAGGCTACCAATTCCACAGCTGACGGCAGAGAGAACCCAGGGCAGAAAGCAAGATGTAGATGACACTCCCAGGCAGCCCGTTGCCGTAGCCACATCTGGAGCAGAAAGAAGCTGTGAGATATGATGTCCCATCCGCGCCCCGGCATCACCAGTGGGGCCTCCTCCGTCAGTGCGAACAGCGCCAGGAAGCAGAATTCTTTCTAGACTTTCCACATAAGGGTGTCCAGTGTTGCCTCTCACACCATAGCACGCTCCGTGCGGTGGCCAGGGTGCCTCGCACCTCCCGTGGGGCTAATCTCCACAGGCAAGTGCCGTCTGCTGCAGCCTTTGTCCCTGAGATGGTTGCCCATGTCCCCATCAGTTCACCCTCGTCAGGGAGTAACCTTGCCTTGGCTTCCGTTCATAAACATGGGGGCCGATGCAGTCCCCGCGCCTGCCCCAGCTGGGAAAGGCACCAAGAAGCTGCCGTGCGTCTTCTCTCTGGCTGGTTCCATCTCCCGGTGCCCACTGCACCCCCAGCACTGAAGCCGGAGCAGGAACAACAGCGTAGCGCTTGGGAAGACTCAGGGGCTGCTCACCGGGCGAGGGCTGCGTTCCCGAAGATGCTTCTCATCACGGGGAAAGTGGGTGGGAGTTTCCTGCATTCTCGGCTCTTTAGACAAGATTGAAACGTGTGGCTTTAATGGGAAACTCTTTACGGAAGTCCGGAAATTCCATTCCCGCTAGTTTCTGCTCGCTATTGGATTCTAATCTCTTTATATTTGCAGATTTGTTTTGCCTCCTTCATGGCTACTAAGTGCATCTTTACTGAGTTTCCTTGGATGAGAGTAAGTCGTCTCTTTTCCTGACTTCTTGTGATTTTCCGTGACCCCTCTTTGGAGTTCACAATCACACCACCTCAGGGGTTTTCCGAGGTTAAGGGAAAACAGCAGCTTGCAGGCTCGGGAAGTGGTTGGGCTCTGGGAGTTCTGGAAAAGGAGCCCAGATCAGAGACTTACAAAGTTGAGGAGCCTGTATTGGTGACTCAGATGACCTGGTCCTCCAAGGACTGAATTGCGCTGCTAGGCTGGCCTCTTGCCTCTGGAAACACAGCACACAGGGAGTCCAGAGCGAGTGGAAGCTGCTGGTCATAACTTTCCAGGCCCCAGACATGCATGCTAGGCCATCCAGTTGGGAATTGTCCTTAGGGCTTAGAGAAAAAATTGAACCTGTCCCTGATTTACATCAGTTAGTAGTTTAAAGTCAGCTGCAACAACAGCAGCTTAAACAAGATATATTAATGTACACAGTCGAGTTCTATTATGTCAGTTTCACCATCATCAGGGACCCGGGCTCTTTCCAGCACTCTCTCTGCCTCGTTTAGACTGTGTGCCTCATTCTCGTGGTCCAAATTGACTGCTGAAGCTCCTGCCATCACATCTGACTTCCAAGCAGCAGTACAGAGGAGAGAGAGAAGGGCCTACACCTTCTTTTAAAGAGGCTTCCTGGAAGAAGCATACGGTATACTTTTGCTTATGAACTCATTGGCTAGAACTTAATGGCCAGACCAAGTTAAAGGTAGGCTGAGAAAATTAGTCCTTTAGCAGGGTGCAGTGCTACTCTGAGTCAATTTGGGGCTCTGTTACTAAGAGCGAGAAGCAGCATTGCTGTTGGGGTGGATAGGCAGCTATCTGTCTCTATCAGAGAAAGTGGATTTCGTAGCTGTGAAATAAACAGGTTACTGGAATTTGTGATTCACTTAACTCTCTAGAGTGACCCTAGGTGGGTCACTTTACTTCTTTGAGCTTCAAGCTTTATTTTTTTTTAAAGTTAGACTTCATGCCCTACGGCTGTGGTTTTTCAGCTGTGTTCCACGACATCCTGGGGTTACCTGGAGGCACCTCAGAAGTCAGCAGGGGCCCCGAGCCAGATCTGCTCCTCTTTTATCTGTCCTGTTATGTCACTTGGATTTCATCAGCTCTCATGGTCCATGGTCAGGGGAGAAACTTCTGAAGCAATGATGGAAAAGTTCTGGGTTTCCAGAGAAGTACATCGGATAGGTTATGGAGGCTCAGGTTTCTGTGGTTCAGGAGATAGAGGGACACATTTCTATATTTCTAAAAACTCAAGGAGGTCTCAGAAAGGAATCTTGGTCATACTTTTGTGATTCCACAGGTAATCAGACATAATTTTCTGAAGTCAGGGGCACTAGGATATATTTCCTGAGGACGGGAGTGAAGAGAGAATGAACTTCTAAGTCAGACCCGGGCTTGTTTCCTTGCTCTGCCATTTGCTGCTTGTTACTCAATCTCTCTGAACCTCTGTTTGCTCATCTAGAAAATGGGCATCCGGCCTGCTCTGAGGGCTTCTGTGAGAATGAGATGTGATCAAGTGAACAGTCTACTTCAATGTCACCTGCTCCTCAGGGGGCCTCATGCCACCTAGGGGTTAAGGTTTCCCAAGGTTTAAGATTTAAATGATGACATTGGGGCCCTGGACCATTTCCCCTGAGTGGTGTCTGGGCAGAGCCCGTCTCCCGCAGGGCTTGGCGTTCCTGACAGTGTGTGAGGCCCTAGAACCTGCCAGATCCCACCTGCTGTTCACTTTCTCCCCTGAATCCTTTATGTTTTTATGTTTTTCCTCTTTGCTGGTCCTTTCCCCTCACCATCAATTCAGTATTCCGAAGCCTTTCTCATCTTAAAACCAAACAAAATCTTCTCTAGGCAGATGACTCTCTACCTGTCTTTCCTCCTTTCACGGCCAAGAACCTTGACCTAGTTGTCTGCACGGGCCTCGCCTTTCTCCCTGCCTGTGCTCTCCCGGCTCGTCGTGAGCGGGTTTGTGCCAAACCTCTCCACCGAGTCTGCTCTTGCCAAGGTCACAAACAACCCCAATAACCAGTTTCAGGGCTTATGTGGCCCGAACCTCCCTAGTTCCTTTGGCATCCTCAGGTCCCCCTTTATTTTTGCGAAGGCAAGTTCAGCATGGAGGGATAAATAACATGTATCAGTGTAGTGTGATCCCCAGTATTTCTGAGGATCACCCCCACCTTTGAGGGGACATGGGTACACGTATGTCCTTAAACTATTGCGGTTTTCACTCCAAACTGCTCCTGTCCCCATTCCTGGGGCTGTCTCAGTGCCACTCCTGGGGGGCTGCCGAGCCTCTTTGGTTTGTATCATCTTCAGATAGGAACACACCCCCTTGTCTTCACACGCAAGGACAGTCATCAGTGGCACGGGGTGAAAGAGACTGTTATTAAAGTACACGATGCCCCTGGGGAATTACAGCATAGAGGAGAAAGTGAAGAACACAGAGCAGCCGCCCCCACATTCCTGAGGCCTGAGGCCAATGGCCCCATGGAACCTCTTCCCAGCAGCCTCTCTTCTTGGCCACAGTCTCCTGCTTTCTTTCTGGCATCTCCTTGGTTCCTACATGGAATTTTTTCCCCCTATTTTAGCTACTTCTAGTCCCAAGATCCATCCCAAAGTCCTGTCTCTGAGGTCAGCAGTGGCCCCTGAAAATATTGGGCAGTTTCAGCTCCTTTTTGACTCAACTTCCCTTTTCGGGTGAGGGTGAGTCGTAGGTGTTAGGGGGCAGCCCCCCTGGACTTAACCAGCAGGCCCACGAGATACCTTCCAAACCCAAACGCAGCCCAGCCCTGGGACTCCACCTCCAATTCAGCCACACAAAACACTGGCAGAAATTCTGAAGCCAACTTGTCTTTGATGGGGTCAGTGGTTACCAAGAATATTCTAGACTTCCCTAACCACCTTTGCTTTTCTAGAGCAAACGCTCAGACTGTGGTTTATTTGTCCTGTCTCCTCACATGTACGTGGCCTTTCTCTCGACCTCGCTGATCACAAACTCCTGCTTGTCACTCTCGTCCTGGGCTGTCGTCACATCACAGCCCCTCATCTTCTTCCTGCTCCTGTACCTGTTCTTTCTCTCTTCCTGAGGCTCCTCTTCTGCCTCTTTTTTAAAAAAAAAAAGCTTTAAAAATAATTTCAGATTTGCAGAGATCTGTTGCTCAACAATGTAAATATACTTAACATGACTGAACTGTATCCTTAAAATGGTTACGATGGTAAGTTTAATATTATAGGTTTTTTTTTAAACCGCCATTTAGAAAAAGAATGCTATTTGGAGGCATAGTTAAATTACAAAGGGGCAGAGGTGGAAGGTGAAATTCTTAGAGGAACAACTAACAAGTCAGCTTTAACTCGAATATGCACCTCGAAATAATTTCAGTCTTACAGAAAAGTTTAAAAGAACACTAAAAAGAATTTTAGTATGCCTGTACCCAGAATCCCCAGATGTTGACTTTTTATCATATTTGCTTTATCATTGTGTGTGTGTGTTTGTGTCCGTCCATCTGTCTGTCTCTCTCTCTGTACTTTTTTTTCCCTGACCCATAAAGAGAATATTATAGACAATTTTCATTTACTCCTAAATACTTCTTAATTTAGTATTTCTTAAAAATGACATTTTCTTATACAGTACAGTGATAGAAATTGGAAAAACACCGATATAACACAGGCATATCTCATTTTATTGTGCTTCACTTTGTTTTGCTTCACAGATGTTGCATTTTTCCAAATTGAAGGCAAGACCCCACCAGCAAAAATATTACAGCGGGCTTTATCGAGATACTCTGTTGCAGGGGTCTGGACCCGAACTGAACCCACAATATCTCATGGTATGCCTCTTCTATCACCTAATTTATAACTTAGTTTCGAATTTTGCTCATTGTCACAAAGTAATTGTAGCAAAAGGAAAAAAAAAATAAACCTTTTATTTATCTTTTTGCTGGTCCGGGGTCTAATCTAGGAGAATATATTTAATTCTTTAGTTACTATGTCTGTTTCTTGGTATCCTCTCATCTTGAACAGTTGTGTAGCCTTTCTTTGTCTTTCGCGACCTTGATATATTTGAGGGGCACAGGCCCATTAGGGTTTAGGATGTCCTTCAATGTGGTTTGTCTGATGCTCTCTCATGACTAGACTCAGATTATGCACGTGGGGCAGGAATATTACAGAAGCGACGTTGTATCCTTCCCAGCGCATCGTGTTGGGAGGCACATGAAGTCAATTGCCCGTTACTGCCAATGTTAATTCCGAGCATTCATTAAGGTGGTGTCTGCCAGGTTTCTCTATTGTGAAGTTACCTTTTTGTCATAATAGGTATCGCATATGGGAGAGTCTTTGGACTGTGCACATTTCTTTCCGTCCATAAATGCTGACGTTTCCTCCGGCTTCTGGTCTTCTCGTTCAACAGCGTTCGTGGCTTCAGTTTCGCTTCGCATGTTTGTCTCTCAGATCTCTATCTTTGGCCAAGATGACTCCCCGGGACACAGCTTCCTCACAGGATGTCCCACAGCCACCTTAAACTCAGCACTGTTCTTCCTGTCCAGGACCTTGCCTCCCACCCCAACCCCTCCCCTCTGAGCCTGCTCTTCCTCCTCTATCCCTGATGACCATTCACGGCCCCGCCGCACTCCGTCCATCACCCTGGACCCCGGGGCACCATTCCATACCCCTCCCAATGCATGTGCAATCAACCCCTGAGTCCCGCTGATCTTACTCCCTTGGTTCAGGCCATGACCACTGCAAGCTTGGAATCCTGCCGCAGTCACTTCTTCCCGCCCAGGACTTTGCCTTTCCTCTAACTCATTCTCCATCATGATGGCAGAGCAAGATTTTTAAAGTGTAGGTCTGATCGTGAGGAGGAGAGCAGGTGGCGTGGACTTAGACCCTCTTGGTGCTTTCTCATCGCCCTCAGGCTACCAGCCGATGCCTTCGTGGTCAGGCCCTGCCAACCTCTCCAGTGCCTGGGTCATGTTGACCTCCTTCGTTTTCCATTCCGAGCTGCTCTCTCCTTGAGTTTTCACACACGAGATCTGGAGTCCCGTCCTCTGCTCGGCCCCACTCACCAGCTCTTGCTGCCATTCAGAATTCAGCTTAGACTCTATGTCGCTTGCTGTAGAAGACCTTCCAGCACCCTTGGGCATGAGTTATGCCCTTTCCAGGGGCTCCCCACCCCCTTTGACTTGCCCTAACCCTGCTGTGACATTTCACACTGTCGAAATGGATGACATCTACTTTGACGTCTTCCCCGGGGCCGTGAGCCCCTCCTAGGAACCACTTCTTGCCCACACCAGGTTGTGAACTAACACACGATCTGGCTCTAAACACGTGCTCTGTAACGGTCTGCATGCATCAGTGGCCAGTGAGTGGAGCGGGTGGGTGAGGGCAGGACTCTAACCTAGTTGCAGGGTTTTGTCAATCTAGGGAAAGGAACCCAGACTCTGGCTGGGCTCTATGGACAGGGCAGCCAGTCCTCACAGGTCTAGGACACCCAGGAAGAATGCCAGGACTAAGATGAACATTTCAGAGTCTAAAGACTTAATTAAGGCAGGTCACTCATCAAGCTATCCAAGGTGCCCATGACCCAGAAGAACTGGGTTTCTAAGTTGCAAACGACTACAAAGGAACAGGTTTCCCAGGCTCAGGTGACTCAGATAGGGCTGGGCTCCAGAGCTCAGGAAGGGGAAGTGCCAGGTAAGAAAAAATCGTAAGCCTTCTACCCAGGTGGCCAAGCACATGGCCGAAACCCTTCATTGATCAGCAGCCGGTTCAGCCTACAGTTTCCTAGGGAACTGAGGGCCAATCTGTAGTGCAGCTCAGCGTGGAGCCGGGGACAGTTTATGAGGGCCAGATGGCCGGACGCCTGGTGTTGTCAGTGTTGCCGGGTGGGCTGCTGAGGGTCTTGAGGGTTGGAATACTAGGACTGGGAAGGCGTGGAGAAGACTAGAAACTCACATACACCAAGTAGGTGAGGGGCACGGGAGCAGATGAGACCAGGATTTGCATCAGTGTTGATAGCAGAGATCAGGGGACAAGAGCTCAGTGGGCAGTCTGGAGCGGGGGCCGTTGGTCCTGAACATCAAGATAGTGAAGTGAGTCACTGGAGACTGGGAGTGACCACATGATTAGAATCTGGGTCAAAAATGTTATTCGCCCCACGAGAGCAGGAATCTTAACTCTCTTTCTCTGCTGTATCTATACCGCCTAAGACACGACCTGGAACAAAGGAGCCACACAGATTGGACTAATAGCCAGAGTCAAGAGGGTGACTTGAAGGACAGGGTGATCATGGCTCTTTCAGCCCCAGGGAGGGAGGGAGGGAGTTCCAAGGAGAGAACTGGCCATAGAGTTCTCTTTTAGTTTATTTCCTAGGATTAATACCTACACAAAGCACAGATAGTAAAAAATCATAAAGAATAATTAAGTAGACAGTCATGGTACTAGGCAGAGGTACTTTTTGCTGAGGGCTGGGTCCCCAGACCTCAAACACCTAACCCAGGTGGAGAAGGTGAGGCAGCTGGTCAGGGTGCCCAGTTAGCAGACCTGACAGGGGCCTTCAGTGGGAAGCTGGGGACCAACCAGGAACAGATCTCTAGACCCAACTTGTCCTGAGAAGGCAGGAAATGACTAAATGTGAACCTAATCACCAGTCATTTTCTGTCTTGATCTTACTCAGTAGATATGTAGATCAAAGAGCTTCGGAGCATGCGTGCTGGCAGTCGGAATTAGGCTAAGTTATGTAACAGGGACGGGAAACCAATTGTCACATGTGGTTGGAAACGGGCGTAAAATGCTCCATCTGTCAAATTTTCTTCCCGATGGCAGCGAGAACTGGGATGGAGGCACATCTGGATCACCATCCGAGGGGCCGGCAGACAAGGGGAAAGGCCTGGACTGTTTATAGTCAGGAGCGTGAGCTAGAAGGACAGGCAGTGAACCCCTGCCAGCAACAAGAGACTCTGGACTCCGAGGCTCCGGGGAGCTATGGGCGGGAAGCCTCTGACACCCGTGGGATGGGGCAGCTCAGCGCCCACAGCCAGGGAGCAGGGAGATGAGCTAGAGAGCTGGGCAGGCACGAGAAGGCAGAAGAAATGGCAGGTTCTGCTACCACCCCAGAGCCTGCCTGTGGTTCCTCATGTTCTGTAGTGACACAAATGATTCTTCTTTATGGGTTTCCAGGCCCCCCATCCACCACCACCACCACCACCACCACCATCATCATCATCATCATCATCGTCATCATCATCATCATCACCATCACCATCAAAGTACCGTTGATTGAGAATTTCCCATTTGTTCAATTTCCTCACTCGATTCTTATAAAACACTCCAAGGCAGGAACTGTTATGAAGACGCTGAGGTTCAGAGAGGTTAAATGACTCACCAACGGTGATTGTTACTAAGTCGTTACCTAGTAAGCAGCGGAGCTAGAGTTTCGGATCAAGGTTTGGTAGACTCGAAACTCTGCCGGGCAGCCTAGAAGTTCAGAGCACAGGCTGTGGGAACAGACTCTCTGGTGGTGGGGCCATGGACAACCCTGTGACTCGGTTTCCTCATCCGTAAAATGGGGATGATGGCGGCAGTAGAATGACCTCGTAAGTTACTGCTGAGGGGCGAGTCGGAAACTATAAATCCTAAGGGCCAGATGTGAGGAATCGGGTTGCCCGATTCAGCAAAGGAAAATGCAGGATGCTCAGTTCAATTTGAATTTCGGATAGACCATGGATAATATCTTAGAACAAAAAGTCTTGCAATACTTGGGCCACATTTATAGTAAAAATTACTCTCGTTTACCTGAAACGCCAACTGAGCCGAGCGTTCTCTGTGTCACCTGGCAGCCCTAATGCGGAGGCCCTGGGCTGGCCTTGACCATGGCAGGCTGGGTTTGCAAGACTCTGCTCCAGTGAGGCGTGTTTCCTCCCCGGCTGCGCCCCGCCTCTGTCCCTGGACCTTCCCGCCCCACACCCTCGCCTCCCTTTTCTCCTGGCCTCCCAGGCCTCCTCCTGGGGGTCTTCCACAGTCTTCACGGTGCTTTCCACCTCGACAGATGTAGTCAGAGCCCCTGTCACGTGACTTGGGCCCAGATTATACAGGCCGGGTCCTCGTGCTGTCCTCCCAGGCGAGTGACTCTCTCTGACTGGGCTCCACGCACCTGTCACACAGGGCCCTGTCTCCCTCGTCCGGAGCGTGTCCAGGTTTCCATAAACACGCGCTGCACGAGCAGTTGCAGAAGCGGACCCAGCCGTGTCTGCTTCCTTGCAGGGCTGGGCTGGGCCGCGCCGCCGCAGAGCGACCCCGCCTGCTTCCAGGGCGGCCACAGCCGTTTCGCTTCTCCTTCCCGCAGAGGGAAGCGGCTTGGCCAGCAGCTCACTTTTGCTCAGCTGAGGAAGTAGCACCCCAGTGCTCCTCCCTTCAGCTGCCAGGAGGAAGTGACGGCCAGAGCGGGGACTCTTAGAAGAGAACAGGGGGTAGGACACGAAGAGCTGTTGCACCTTGGTCAGTCACACCGCATCTAGGGTGGCATCGGGTCTGTGCTGGGCAGCGGGGCCCACCCTGGCTTCCTCCCCTGTCCTCTGGGCCAGGGTGGACTTCCTGTGTCCTTCACACCGACCCTCAATACTCTGTCCCTACTGCGCGCACTTTCTCTTCTTCCCTGGCCAGGTTGGGGCCCCTGCGGAGGCGTGAGTCACAGGATGTCCCCCATCGCCCCCACACTGTGGTGCTGCAGTAGTAACGCTGTGCTTCGCAAACCAGGGAGCCTGAGTCACAGAGGAGGGCTCGTCAGATCACGGTGGTGGGGCCCCACCCCTGCACTTTCTCATTCAGTGGTTCTGGGCTAGGGCCCGAGAATTTGCATTTCTGTCAAGTTCCCAGGTGATGCTGAGGCTGCTGGACCAGGACCACACCCTGAGACCCTCTGGGTCAGCAGGGTTGAGGGTGTCTGAGAGTGGCACAGCTGACCTCAGCTCCCAATTTCCAGTGCTCCAGAAAGACCAGGGCTCCCAGGCCAGGATGACAGTCCTCTGCACGCCTGATCATTGTGGCTGGCGTCCCTGCAGCAGGAAGGGCCTTAGACGTGGTCATCATAGGCCCAGTTGGTCACCCTAGGGGGAGTGGGGTGGTGCTCAAGAGGCAAGGCATTGTTAGGACACTTCGCGTCGGAAGGACAAGTCTGTCCCCAGTTCTCGGTCATTTATTATATAATCACACCTCTTGGCGGTGGGTTCCGCGGGTGCTGCTGGGAGCATGTGGCCGATGGCTCTAAGTTGAGCCCCTTTCTAGGAAGCTGCCCTCCTTGCTCAAGGTCACCTCCTTCCCCCACCCGGCAGCCCACACCCACTGACTGGTCAGTGCTGGTGCCCCAATTCTGGACACCCGAAGGGCAGTCCCATCTCTAGAGCTCCCGCGGACGGGGTTGCTGAGGCCTCCGTTGTGACCACGTCACACCTCCACCTCTCCCCCCGCCTGCACCGCTTCCCTCACCCCCCTCAGCCGTGGGGCCTGGGCGTTCCCAGTTAGCTCCCTGCGTGCCAGCTGCCAGCGTCTGTCTCAGTGTGTGTGCCTGGGAACCTGAGATGACATCTCATCGGCCCTCAATCTGGGGGAGCTGGCGCAGATCATAAATGCCTCTAGAAGTCAGAGGAGGGCGCTATCACCAGGACCTGGTGTTGACGCAGGGGAGGAAGCAGATGCGCAGTGATGGGGGCCCCGGCCTTTCCCCCGCCGTCTCTGCACTGGCTCGTCGCCCTCCCTGCTCTCTCCGTTGCTCTCTCGTTCCCCTGGCAGCCAGCTCTGAGGTCTTCCAGCTTGCTCTCTGTCCTTCGACCCACCCCTCTTCCACTGGGTGCCTGCTCCCCTCACTTCCTTCTTTGTCCTAACTCATCTCTCGGCCACGACCTTTCGTCATCCTCATAAAAGCCACTGGCGTAGATGCCACCTTCAAAAGAAGAGATACGAAGAATAAAACTCCTGGAAGAAAGATGATGCTGAGATTCTGGAGCGAGGCTCGGGGCCGGGGGTCCCCGATAAGGCGCGCCGAGAGTTTCTAAGACGCAATGTGGCCCTCCCGCTGTGACAGCCATGGAGGGGCTGCAGCCAGGGCTCTCCGCTACCCCATGGCCGAGGGCCGCAACCAGGGCCACAACCAGGGCCACGAGGTGACCAGGACCATGAGCATGTCCAGCATGGACGCTGCCGCCGTGGGCACCTCGCCGAGCCCCAGGTTTGTGCAGGACGGGATCTGAGAGCCGTGAGGCTTTGCCTCCTGTGAGCGCTGTGGCGTGAAGCCACTCCAGGTCTTGAAGGGACAAGCGGGCCCTGAAGTTCGTCAAGAAAAGGGCGGGGACACACGCTGAACCAAGAAGAAGAGAGAGGAACTGAGCACTGTCCTCGCAGCTCGTGGCCGGGAGGAAGGCGGCAGCCAGGAAGGACGGAGCCTCCGCCCCTCTGTGTAATGAAACCTTTCAGAAAAGAAAAGCAAAAAGCTCTTTAAGTGTGAAGTGCCCAAAGGACTTCTAGATGTAAGGGTCGTTGTCCTTGTTGAGCATGACTTCTGGGTTCCATTTGGGGAACTCCCTGAAGGAAACAAGGATAAGTAACTGCCAGGCACCCAGTAGGCCCTTGACAAATACTGAGTGAGTGATGAGCGGAGGGGCTAGGCCGAGCATCTCCGCCGTTGCGTCTAAACGCGTACACCGATGAGATCAGCTAATTCTGAGGTCGTAAAAAGGTTCCCACCACGTTTCCATGAGGCCTTTGCACATAGTGGCCCCTGGCAACTTCAGAGGATGCCGAGCCCTACAGATGTGCAAGAAAGAAGTCTATTTAGACAACATGTCTGAAGAGAAGTCGTCAGATGTGTCCCCCGAAAGCTTTCCTAACCCTGCCTCTAATGGGCAGACGTTGCCTTCGCTCCCTTTGACGGGTGCTGTCCCCGAGTGTCCCCCTTTCTAAAAGTCAGGCACAGGTCTCGAACTCTTCAGTACCTTTACTTCGTTACAGGTCTCCCCCTACCCATCGTGAGTCCTCAGAGGTGGGGGCCACATGTGTCTTTGCCATCCTGAACACAGTGCCTGGCATACTAGAAGGACTTAATACTTACTGAGTGAACAAACAAATACATGTCTTTTTTTTTCCAGAGAGATTCTAGCCTGGGAAAGACAGGGCAATTAATTTTAGCTGGGACAAAACTTCATTCTTCCACAATCCTTGAAGTGATAAAAAGGAAACAAAAAAGCAGAAATTTTTGTGAGTGACAGCACACAAAACAAGGCTGATTAGAGAACTGGGGGGGGGGGGGAGATGTTCTCTGTGAATCTGGGTTTGTTTTAGTCTCGGCTCCTTTTCTGGAAACCAGGACTTTCTGTATCTCTTTGACACGTGGAGTTTACCGAGTGCAGAGAACATAATGACTCTCTTTGTTTTGCTATAAGGCTGACTTTCTCCCCCAGTTCTTAGACTTTGTCTGTTCTCATAAACAGGTAAAAACTGACAACTGACCTTCCTTCAACATCTTGGAACTCCATTAACCCAAGAATTCAAAACACATAACAATAAAGTCAACTGATAGATTTATAGTTAATGCTTGGGTAAGTTATGCTCACAGGTATTACATAAAAATTCTATGAGAAAGTTACACATAGTACATTTTCATCTTCCTAAACACCAGACTGATTTCAGCTTTTCGAAGGGCATTTATGTGTCTTTCCTGTTTAATATATTTCTTTCCCCCTAGTTTCCTCGTTCTTTTTTTCCCTAGAAAAGTTTGCTTTATCCTGTCTTCAATTTTTGGTAACAGTCTACAACTCTACCCTCATGATTTCTTTAAAATAAAGCCAAATAATGAAAGGAGCGTGCAAGGAAAAATTTCTGGAAAATAATAATAGCTCAGACGTGCCAGTTCATGAGACAGGTGCTCGGCCCTGTCCTTGCATACGAGGGTCTTGCCCATTGGTGTCAGGCTGTGGGGCCGGGATGCAAATTCTGGTGTGTAACTCTGCAAACCTGTGTTCTCAGCTACCATGACATCCTGCCTCCCTTCCACGACTGAGATAAAAAAAAGGGAACCGGGGGCTCTTGCTTAAACCCTGTCAATGAAAACTGAGATATCATTCATGTAAGATGTTTTCCTGTGCTTGGCTGAGCTTATTTGATCTGAGGCTGTTTGGCTGTCTCCAGCCTCAGGGTCATTGGTGTTTAATGCAGGGAAAAAAAAAAATCTGGTTCCTGGGTTCCTCTCTCTCTCACTCTCTCTCCCACTCTCTCTTGCTCGCTCTGGCTCACTTGCTGTATTCAGTTGCTACATATTTTAAGGTGTTCATTGGATTCTCATCAAAAGAGAATTTCTTCTATTTCTGCTTGGTAGACACTTGAACTTCCTTCTACTTCCTACCATTCCCCCTCCCCTACCAGCTCCCAGAGAGCCACTGAAAGCAATGAAGAGGTCAGAGATTGATGGCAGGAGTCAAAGGATACCACCCTGGTTCCCTAAGCAGTGGACGAGAGCCAGACTCACCCAGACTCACCCAGACTCACCCGGCCAACTGAAAGGGTGATAGAAACTTTTGCACCTATGAACCAGTTCAATGGACCCCTGTCCCTGTAGAATGAGTACAAGCCACCTCAGATCTGGGTGGGCAGTGCCAGCGAAACCCTTTGCTGAGGTGAAACCATAACAGAGAGACAGAGTTTTCTAGAAAAAGATTTGGCTTCTCGGAGATCTTCTGTTATCTTGTTCCTATTTCTGTTCTCCATTCCAAACCATGTTTGTGGTCTGCCACCTACGAGCAGGGCCCAAGGGGGAGGGAGGGCAGGGCATTTTATCCACGAGGTCAGGAAGCTCAGGATGTCCCTTTCTCCCCCTCAGTGCAGCGAGGCGGAGGTATGGTTACCTCACGCACATGAGCACCTGGGGCCTCTCGGTCTATTCTCACCTCCTCCCATCAGCCATTCAGGCTGGACTCACTTAGCGTCCAACCAGACACCCTTTCCACCTTCCTTTCCTGGAGGGGAAGGAATTTTCTTTCTGGAAAGAGGAGCTCTCAGACTCCAGTTGTCCAGACTCCGTGAGTATCTCTTCAAGAGGGGCCGCTGCTTAGGCAGCTGCATGGACCTGCCCAGTGGCCATGTGCATCCTGCTTGGAGTAAAGGGGATTCTCTGCTGTTCACTTGGGTGTCCCTGTCTCTTTAGCACTAATTCAGTGGTAATCATTCAAAAGTGTTTAATAAGTTAATAACGACAGTATTAATAATAATATTCATAATATAGTCATTAAAAGAAAAGTGTTCTTATAAGAAAGATTATATAGCCAAAGGTGGGTTTTTCCTTTGCATTTTTCTGTAGTTAAAACATTTTCTGTGATACATGAATTGATTTTAAAGTCGGGAATTGTTAAAATGCTATTTCCTAATGTCATTGATGCCGTAAATGAGCGAAACCCTCTTCATAGCATGACATAGACAGACATCTGCTTTGACCGTCATGGAGCCCCGGGGACCTGGATTACCTTCCCACCTGAAACAGTTTAAAAAACCAGCAAAATTTAGGAAAGTGCAGTTTTCAGACATTGTGCAACAGGCAATGCAAGGCCATGATAACTGAGACAAGTGAGGGGTACCACGAACCCCCCACCCCGATTACCACCTGGAGAGAACGTCCACCTGCAGGGCAGGGAGAAGGAACCCAGATGCAGCCAGCTTGCGTCTGAGTTGGGGCAGCTGACGTCAGCGTTTGGAGAGGCTCTGATGGTTCGTTTTTGGCGTCAGCAAAAATTGAGGCCACGTGACCTTGATATTTCTCGCGGTTTCTTGTGAAGGTATTTGCTCTGCATCGAATGGGTCCCCCGAAATTGATGCGTTGAAGCCCTAAGCCCCTGGGCGATGGTGTTTGGAGGGTGGCCTTTGGGAGGTCATCGAATCATGAGAGTGGATCCCACATGATGGGATCACTGCCTTAGAAGAAGAGACGTGAGAGAAGTGACCTCCAACTCTCTGCATGTGAGGATACAACAAGGCCTCCATCTGCAAACCAGAAAGTGGGCTCTCATCAGGATGAGACTGGCCCGAACCTTGCTCTCGGACTTCTAGCCTCCAAAACTGAGAAGTAAATGTTTGTCGTTTAAGACATCCAGTCTCTGGTATTTGGTATAGTAGCATGAGTGGACCACGGCAGTATTTTTTAGATGGAATTGATGTTTAAATGGCTGGACATTGAGAAGGCAGGTTGTCCTCCGTAATGTGGGTGGGCCTTACACGATCAGTTGAGGACCTTAAGAAAGAGACTGACCTCTCCTGAGGTAGAGGAAATTCTGCCAGCAAGACTGTCTCTGGGTTCCAGCTGCAACATCAACTCTTCCCTGGGTTTCCAGCCTGCTGTCCTACCCTGTAGGTTTTTGGATTTGTCAAAAAATACACAGGTTTTATTCAAAAGTTGACGGGACCCGTTGATGTTTCATGACCAGAGCAGCATGGTCCAGGGAAGGGCTGTGGGAAGATGACTCGAGCTTAACTGGAGAAGTGAGAGACTAACGCTTGGGGGACGATTCTTGGGGTAGGAAGGAAAGGGGATGGGATGAATGGGGTCAAAAAAAAGTAATTTTAGTGGAAGAATTCCGAGGGCCTGTTCGAGACGGTTTTCTACTCATTTGACAGGAGAGGGTGTTGAAAGTCGGGTGACAAAACCTAAATAAATCTCGAAGAAGAGGCTGATGATTGCACGACTAGAAGATGAGTGATAATTACAATGGGCATAAGGGAGCGTAGTGGCCGGGGTTGGGGGCAAAGATGAAGACTGAGGTTGGCAGGAGGAGTTTGGGGCACTGAGGACGAAGCTCTGGAGGCAGTGAGGATGGAGCGGGGAGCTGGGTATTTGGGTATTAGCAACACCAAGGCGAGGGGCTTGGAGGCTCCAAAGGGGGGTTTCTGAGGCGGGAGAAGGGTTCTGTGGTATTTAGAGGGTGAATGAAAGAGAAATCAACAAAGACCAGGGAGAAGGTGATGGAGGGAGAGAGGTATGCAGACTTCATTGGTGTAATAACGGGAAACCAGGGTTGCCACGGTAGACGAGGAAGAGTGATGTTTAGACAGAGGGTCATCATCACTGCGCCGTGCTGCAGAGATTGAGCAGAATGAAGACGGGCAAAGGGCACCCCACTTGGCATCAAGAGGCCCTTGGTGCCATTCCAGGGGCCATTTCAGTAAGTCCTAAGGGTACAAACCAGAAGACTAGGGACTGGAGATGATAGATGATGAGGAAATGGAGGCACCGAATTCCCGTGGGAGAGGGGACAGCTAAGTCAGTTTCCTTAGAGCTGACAGGCTCAGGAACAGCTTATTGAGAATTGCTTCTGGTTTCATTGTCACTTTCTTCAGGGAGACATTTCTTGAGCAGTTACTGCCATCAGACACTCTGAGGCGGTGCAGAGGGAAAACTGGGCTTGCGGGAAGAGAGAGAAAGTAGTTAATGGGGAGCAGGAGAGGAAGAGGCACAAACAAGGAAGGGGGATCAGGCACAGACGGGGTTGGCAGGGGCGTGAAGGGCAGGCCTAGGCTGCTGAGTCTAGAAAGACAGAGCCGGTCTGGGAGATGAGGGCCTCTCAGAGGATGGAGGGGTGTGGCCTCCTTCTGGCCTGTGGGTTGTGAGGGTCTCTAGGAAGCCTTCCTGCCCTTGGCTCCAGGCTGTTTGGCTTTCCCTGGGGACTGCTTATTGGCTCCTAATCACTGATCCCTAAACTTGTGGCTGTGCTCTGCCCATTTGTCTTCAGGGAAAGAGGAAAGAGGAAAGATTTCTGCCCTGAAGGAATCCCAAGGTGTGAGGAAAAGGTATGTTTGGGCTGGAAAGAACTCACTGCAAAACTCCCCTCGGGATGTGGAATTTAAACGTTTGTCACTGACAGAACTTTGCTCCTCATTTTCCTGAATGACTCAAATGTTTGCTTTAGACAATGGCAGAGTATATCTTGCTTGAATCATTGGATTTCTGTTATTTTTGTAAGCTGTGGGTGGGCAATATGACTCAGTATTTTTCCAGGGGATGTGAAAATTATATTGCCTATTTTGGATCATTTCATGCCGAGCTCTGGAACATTTTTCTTGAATTTCAAATCTTGGAGCTTGGGAACTTTTTGTTTTTGTTTGGCCTTTCAGTCATTTCAGGTCTTTTCGAGATGAAATTTTAAAGGACAATTACTTAGCAATAGCTCTAATTTATGAGGTATATTTTGAATTAAAACTCACTCTACATTTTTAAAATTAAAGACTTGCTAAATCTAGTGGCATGTTTGCCATCTAGATTGTGAGAAAATCAGAGATTTGCGGGGTTAGTGGAGGAGCCTTGAAAATCGTCTCATTCACAACCTCATCTGGTGTGCGAATCCCCTCAGACTGGTTTTCCAGCTTCTGCTTGGGCATCTCTCTCCGACAACTGAGTTCTGTCTGAATGAAGGAGAGTCTTCGGGTACCAGACAATACTGCTTCACACCAAACTAAAACCTGCTTCCCCACAGCCCTCATTCTGCTCCCCATTCTCGATGAATCCCTGCTGAGTAGTTGTGTAACAGAATGGTAGTTTTTTTTTTTTTTAAACCCACTTAACGTTGTATTTTCCATTGTGATAAATCGGGGCCTTTTCCTGCAGTCTTTTTGTCTTTTGTTCTATTCATGCTAGGACAAGAGGCTGAGGCTTAGTGTCGCTAGGAAGGTTAGCATCCTATGTTGAAGTCCTAGCCGCTGGTCCCTCAGAATGTGACTGTCTTTGGAGATAAAGTCTTTAAAGAAATGACTAAACTAAAATTAGGTCTTTGGGGTGAGCCCTACTCCAATCTGTCCTCATAAGAAGACAAAATTTGAACACACGGATTGATAGCGGGCACAAGTGCACGGAGGGATGGGAGAAGCGGCGAGAAGGCAGCCCCTGGATGGGTAGCGTCTGCTGGGCCCTACGGTGTAAACACTCCTACTGTGGCTTATTTCAAGCTGTCAGTGTGACCTCCCTGCCTGTGGAGTGGGGCAGAGTGTACACCTCGTATACTGTTTGCATCGTGTCAACACGATTGATGTAAATAACCTTCAGGAGCGTGGTTGATAGTAAACGCAAGTGGAAAATAATTGGGAAACGATGAGTTTCGAGTATTCGCTATCTTTACTTTTGGTATCATTTCTTTAATTGCAGGTTTATGTTATTTAATGTTTCATGATGTCTATGTTTAACAAGTGCCTCCCCAAATTCTGGGAAGGCTAACAGTCATCTCTTGTGAACCAGAATGAACCAGCTCCAGGAGTATGCCTGCTGCCCCTTTCTTTGAGGCACCCCGTTTTATGATATATGAAGCTGCAGGGCTAGAGTGAGGATTTGATTTAACATATGTGAAGCAAGGAGAAGGAACGAGGTTTTTAAATCTGTAGAGCCAGAAGCTAGGCCGTGGAAAGTTCTTCTTCCCGCTTGTACGCACACGACTTGTGTTCATCACACGCTTTGTTAAAATGGAAGTTCTCACCCATCAGGGATATGCTTGACAACACAGTATATAGAATTATAAATGCCCCATATATTAAAAAGGGAATTGGCGTATTAGTTATCTATTGCCGCATAACAAATTAGTCCAAACATTTAGCAGTTCAAAACACAAACATTAATTATTTCACAGTGTCTATGGGTCCAAAATCTCAGTGTGGTTTGCTGGGTCTTCTGGCTCAGGGACTCTCACAGGCTGCAGTCAAAGTGTCTGAGAGAACTGTGATTAGCTTCGTAAGGGGGCTCGATTTCTCTCCAGTAGGTCGTTGGCAAGACATAGTTCCTCACAGGTTGTTGGCCTGAGGGCCTCAGCTCCTCACTGGCTGTTAACTGAGTTCCCCCAAATGAACAACCCCCCTCATCTGGTAAGCATTATGTATCTGGGCCAAATAAGCCGTACGAGTCAAGCCTAAGACTCTAGTGCTCAGAGATTTTAAAATGTTGTCCCCCTCTGTCAAAAGCTATCTGTGAGGCTTATTTCTGCTTGGGGGAGTAACTCTGCCTTTTCCCAGTGTGGTCCTCCGACCAGCAATGTTATATCACCAGGGAACTTGTAAAAACTGGAGGATCTCAGCACCCACCTCGAGCCCACCACATCAGAATCTGCATTTGCACAGCATCCCCAGGTGATGGGAGTGCATGTGCGTTTCAGAAGCCTCGTGCTCTGCTACATCTCAGGGCTTTCTCTTGCCTTCTTGTTCAGAGTGAAAACCAAAGTCCTTCCAAAAGCCAATAAGGCCTGTGTGGTTTGTCCCCCCCCTCGCCTCTCTCGCATCATCCGCTGCAACACCCGCTTTGCTTTCTCCGCTCCAGCAAGTCTGGCCTCCTTGCTGTTCCTGGAACGTGCTGGGTACACTCCTGCCCCAGGGCCTTTGCACTGGCTGTCCTGTCTGTAATGTTTCCACCAGGTGTCCGCATAATTGCTCCCTCATCGCTTTCATATCTTTGGTCATTTAGTCAGTTGCTCGGTGAGGCCATTCCTGGCCACCCAATCGAAAACGACCACACCTCGTCCCCCCACACCCAGGCGTTCCTTGACCTTTCCCTAATTGAACTTTCTCTAGAATTTACCACTTGGGACGTCAGTTTCCTACGCTAGGATGCAAGGTCCATGAGGACAGTTTTTTTGTTTTATTTTCCTTTTTAAAGTTCCTTCACTGCCACACTCCCAACTCGTAGAAGACAGTGCGGGACATGGTACTGATGAGCTCTCTAACCTACCAGTCTAGTAACCAGGAAATCAGGAAAGAACGTCAAGTTCATCCAGCCAGACTAGCTCCTACTGATCCCCCCACCCACCCACTTTCATTTCCTTTCTTGCTCTACTGATTCAATGAATGCACATAGCAAAATTGGAATGATACTACAAAGTATAAAATGAAAAGTAAACATCACACTACTCCCCAAACTGCTTCCTTGGTCCCACTTCCCAAAAGACTCTATCGTCAAGATTTTCTGTTTTGAATTTTTTCCGTGGCTATCACAGAACCCAAAATAAGTTGCTTATACTTGTTTCTTGCTTCGTCAATATAAAAAGCTAGGAAAAGAAAGAATTTAGTACATCTATAATGCCACCTATGTTCGCTAACCAGTTTTTATTAGATCTATTGTTTTAGTTCTTCTATGGTATAGTTTATTGCTTCAAGTAAAACAGTGAAACCTTCATTTATGGATTTATTAATTCAGGGAGTACCTTTTGACTCTCTGCTAAGATATATAAGAACATTGACATATTCTTATTTTCTTTTCTCATCTGCCTCTCGTTTCTTTATTAGACTTTTTTTTACATTATCAAGGTTTATCATATTTACATTCTGTTCTTTAACATAATTGGAGCTTTCTGTTTCAACTATACGTGACTCTAAGAATAAAAATCATTTAAAAGTTCATTACAACATTGTAATTATTTGAATATTATTAATTGTTGGACCAACAGTGGTTGGCTCTATAGAGAAAGAATATAATCCAATGTCACTAAATCTTGGAAGCTTTAAAAAAAGTCACTTTAGCACCAATATCTAATGTATCCCTTACTTTCTTTTGATCTTCATTTATTTCTAGATCATTCTAAGCTATCAATGTTTCTGGTATTTCAAGCCACTTTATTTCTTGGAGTCGTGGTTCATTTTTCTGGAAGCTCGGTTTTGTTTTGTTTCTTTGAAGGCTACTTAAATACTTTCTTCATGTAGGGCAGGTGTCAAGTGCATTGTCTAAATTCTTACAAACCAAGAATGTCTCTACTTGCCCATCTACTTAATTGACAGTTTGGCTGAGTGTAGAATCTTAGGTTCCAAATCTTTGCTTCTCAGAACTTAGAAGCAGAGCTGCCTTCTTTGGCATGAGACCTGTGCACTCCAGAAAAGGAAGTGGCATGAAATGCTGTAAGCATTGGGAGCTGAGAAGACCTGGCAATAAAGGTCCCATGCTTAGGAGGGCCCTGTTTGGTTTAAGGTTCTGCTGTCACGAGCTTGAAATTCTCGGTAATTTTTAAAAATTCATCATTATTATTTATGCCTACAGCACCTGGTCTTCCTAGGTGGTCTCCCATCCAAGTACAATACTAACCAGGCCTGACCCTGCTTAGCTTCTGAGATCAGACATCGAGCTCGATGTGGCATGGCCATATACCATGGACTGTGGCTCCCCTGGGGTGTGAACCCAGGACCTTCTGTGTGTAAACCAGACATGCTAACTGCTACACTATGGAATCACATCTTAAATGCTCAGTAATTTTTGATCACGAAGTCCCACATGTTCGTGGAGCCCTGCAAATTATGAAGGTGGGCCTGCTTAGAAGACGTTCAAATATCTAGTGATGTTGAGAAGTCTAAAATCAGACTGATTTGCATTCCTTGGTAGGTCACATGCTTTCACTTTCTGGAAACTTTCAGTATACATACACATTATATTTTTATCTGAATTTCATTGTGGATTTTCACTGAGATGCACCTAGCTATGGGTCTTAATATACTGCTCTGTTTTGGCATCCAGTGGATCCTTTCGCTCTGAAATCGTTTATTTCATGTTTAAGCTTAGGTGGTTTTTCCCTTATTGTTTCTCTGATTTTTTCCCCTTCTCTATTTTTCTTCCTTGTAGAACTTCAATTTGATGGATATTGGATGTTATCATCTGTGTCTCAATTTTCCTTGCATATCTTCTACTTCCTTGCCTTTTTCTGAGAGGTAGGCTTTGGTTTATCGTCCAGATCACAAACTTGGCCTTTACAACTTTGTTCATTCATTATACCACTCATCCACTTTTTCTTTTCTTTTTTCTTTCTTTCTTTTTTTTTTTTTTTTACTTTGGCAGTCATGTTTTTTAGGTCCCGCAAACTCTATAAAGAACTATGAAGGAGCTAAGAAGGCTCCTAGCAGCTTGCTCTCGTTGCTTGAAATTTTCTCTCAAGTTTCTCTGAGGTTAATCATTAGAATTTCTTTTTAAAATATATTCTTCTTACGTTCCTGAATTATGCTTCCTTTAGGGTGAGTTGTTTCTTTGTGTGCTGTTTTTCATTTTAGTCCTTCTCTTTTATGCTGTTGGTTTTCCTCAGATGCCTCTTTGTCCCTTCACGCTTGTGTACGTTCTGTTTGTCAGTAAGTAGCTGGGTGGGGCTTTTGCTGTAGTTTATCAACATGGTTCTTCCCTGACTGGGAGCCCTGACTGTGGTTTAGGTAAGTGAGGGAGGCGTGTTTACTGGTTTTCTGTGGGCAGGGTATGTGGGCAGCAGGCGAGCAGGCTGAGGAACTCCTCAGTTATCAAAGTAAGAAGGCTTTATTCTGGGAGAATGAATAGCACCTTCGTGTATTTCTGTCCTTATCTTTTACTCCTCCTCCTTCTCTCTGGTGTCTGTTGTGGAGACCTGAGTTACCTGGAGCTCTGCTGTGTTTCTTCCTCAGTCCTCAGCACCTGCATAGAGAGCCTTTCTTAGGCATGTGGCCCATTGTCTTTAAAGCGCAGACTGCATCAGTGGTTCTCAGACCAGCAGTATCAGCATCACCTGGGAACTTGATAGAAATGCAGATTATCTGCCCTATCCAGGACCTACTGAAACTCCAGGGCTGGGGCTCAGCAATGTGGCTTTTAGCAAGCCAGAAAACAAGCCTCATTCAGACAACTATTGGCCTCGGGCAAAGCCACTGCTGCCAGCAGCTCTGCTCCTGAGGAGTGGGGAGGGTTCACCTGTTCCCTGTGGTTCAAAAGTTCCTTAACGAGTTACCCTGGCAATTGTCCCATGGGTCACCCCTTTTCTTTAAGTGTATTTCCTGGAGCTGGAAGCCTCTTTGAATTACTGTTGGTGTGGTTTCCCATTCTATTTCGGTCAGGTCCCATCTGCTTAAAAAATGAGCAGTTTTGTCATAATAATACAAGGACATAAGGAATAAATCAAAGAGTAGCAAGGACTGACACTGAAAATGAAAAAGTGTCTGCAGCCGTGAGGACACCCTCGCTCCCCGACTGCCCTGTGCCACCCGACCGTTCTCTACTGGCAGCTACTTCGAACTCTTTTTTTTTTTTTTCTTCAGGATACATGAATTATTCTGGAGATTTTTTAAAATTAAGTTTATTGGGGTAACATTGGTTAATACAATTATAGAATTTTTAGATGTACATTATAATGTGACATCTGTATATCCTATTGTGTTTACCACCCGAAGTCCAGTTTCCTTCAGCTGCCATATATTTATTTGACCCCCTTTACCCCACCTACCTCTCCCCTCCTCCCCCACCCCCTACCCTTTGGAAACCACTAGTCTATAGTCCATGTCCATGAGTCTCTGTTCGTTTGTCCCATTCGTTTGTTGCTTTTAGGTTTATATCCCACATCCGAGTGATATCATGTGATTTTCAACTTTTCCTGTTTCACTTATTTTGCTTAGTATGATTATGTCAAGGTCCACCCATGTTGTTGCAAATGGCAGTATTTCACCTCTTCTTATGGCTGAGTAATAGTCCATTATATATATGTACTACAGCCTCTTTATCCAGTCATCTATCGTAGGACACTTCAGTTGCTTCCATAGCCTGGTCACCAAGAATAATGTTGCCATGAACATCGGTGTGCAGATACCTTTTCGGATATGTCTTTTCAAGTCTTTGGGGCAAATACCCAGTACAAGGATTGCTGAACCATATGGTAGATCAATTCTTAAGTTTTTGAGGAACCTCCATACTGTTTTTCATAGTGGCTGGACCAATCTGCAGTCCCACCAGCAGTGTACGAGGGTTCCTTTTTCTCTGCATCCTCTTCAACATTTGTTATTACTTGTCCTATTGAATATAGCGATGCTAACAGGTATGAGATCGTACCTCATACTTTGAACTCTTTTAGCCACTTTTCTATTATTTAACTCCATATTTCTAAATAATGTGCTTATATGGCTATTTCTCAATTCATTGATTTTGGACATCACCTGTTGATTTCCTGTTATTGTTATTGAGGACTTAACTCTTTTTACCCTGTCCATTCCCTCTTTTCTTCTTTCCATCATCTAAGTGCAGTTATTCTACAATTTTAAACAATTAATGTTTTAACAGGATTCACTGCAGAACTTCATAGTATACTGATTGTTCCCTTTCTCTTACCACTTTAGTTTGTCCTAAAGTTAAAATCAACTTCTCTTTTTTATTTCCTTATTTTTCTCAGTGCTTATTTATTAATTTTTCTTCAAATGCTCCGATATACCTGTCATGCTTTCATCATTCCCCCCCCCCAATGTTAAAAAGAGCATTTCAGGCAATCTATAAGTATCATTATTTTTTAATCCCTGGAGACCTTTCTCTCGTCCTCCTCCCTCCTGTCCCCCTCTCCCATCTGACAGGTTGTTCTTCAGACCTGCTCAGCTATCATCCTGAGGTTTCCCTTTACCCTTCTCCCATGAATTTTGGCAGGAAGTACTTTAAGCAGCTCAGCATCAAGTCATCCTTCCTTGAATTGTACTTCTAATTCCTGGCCTCTGTCCTAGTCTCTTGTGATTAGGTCATTCTTTCGATATAGCCCCAAACAATTCAGGCCAAGTACCTAACTTTGTTCTTTCCAGTCTCCTTGTCCATGTGAAGTCACCCGACCCCTAAACTCCAGTCCCATGAGGGGGCCCCCATAGCTGCTCACAGACTTCTTTGATGCCAATGGGTGCCTCTCATTCTTGAGTTTATTACCCCCGATCCCATATCATTGCGCTATCATCAGCATATGGAAGAAAGACCTGGACTGTGAAGTCATACAGACCTGGGGTCAAGTCTCACCTCTTCCTCTTGCAAGCTACATAACCTTAGGCATGTCTCATTTTCCACATTAGAAAAGTCCAAAGGTCTCAGTACTGCTCGTATGAAGACTGTTGAGGGGATTGGATGAGGGAAGGCATACTAAGCATCCAGGAGAGTTCCTGTACATAAATACTAACTCCGTTTTCCATTCTCTACTGCTTTGTCTTTGGTTCCACCACTGACAGCTTTCTTGGCATTGTCATCTGGTTTTACTGTTTCCTTTGGACAAACTGACCCTTCCTGCATCTGTGCCTGGGTCTGTCTCTCCAGCACCGGCTGCCTCTGGCTCTCCCATACTTTGGCCCACGCGAGAAGCTGTCTAGTATTAAATAGAGAACCTTTCTAGTTTTCCCAATGCTGCTATAGATAAGTGGGTCAAATCAATACTTAGTCCCAGGGGCCATCTTTTTTTAACAGAGAGTATTTTCTAGCTCAAAGACATCTTCTGATAAGAGAGATAAAAACCACATAGATGTTGAGCAATTTTGCTTTATCATCTGGCAGTATTACACCATCTGCCCCCGAGCTTCATGCTTATACCTTCCTTGTCCTTTTTGTCACTCTAAATATAGATTAGAGAGTCTTTTTAGTTGTCCTTAACTTATTTTGGCAAGGCCCAGCTCATCCTAGGCTTTCATCTTCCTTACTCCTTTTATATAAGTCTGTGTTGCAGTTCTGCATTTGTTCTGGATTGAATGTCCCTTTCTCCAAGTTCTCTGAACATCTTGGCTTTTCAGGGGCTTAATCCTTTGCTCACCATGTTTACCCGTGTAAATTATAAACTTTTTAAGAACAGGAACCATGTGTACATTTCTTTCGTTTTTTTTTTTTTTGTGGTTTCCAGTATAGTGCCTTACATGAACTAGTCCTCAGTAAAATCTTACTAACCCAACTTTTTTTTGTTACTACATGCTAAGATAATTTTTAAAGCACCTTTAAAGCTATTGTTTCTCAAACATATGGGAATACAAACTTCTTTTCCATTAGTGGCCCTGAATATTAAGGCTAACTCTGCATTAATTCCTATTTTTAAGTACTTACGGAAAAGATTGCTGGGAATTTGAAACTCTATCTTCTATTACCATGAAGAAAGATATTCAGTGGGATTTTATAGCATTTTTTGCAATTAGAAAACAAAATGAAAACTTCAAACCCCCATTGGTTTTAATGTTAATTTCTTAATTAGGACTCATAAAGGAACAAATCTGTGAGGCAATAAAGAGGCAGGACTCACAATTTAATTAAATTTACAGACTTAGTAAGTTGTAAATTAGTTATCTACAGGCAAAAAAGTTTATAAGTCACATATCAGGAATTTAAAGACCATGAACAATATTTGAACTTATTATAGATATATTTAATAATGCAGTTTTGGGGTCACAAAAAATCACTTGTTATTTGGGTTCCATTTGAAAGTGATTCTTTGCATTTAAAATTATTTGTTTATTGATCATTAGGAGTGACTGCTGATTGCTATTAATCAGAAAGGAGGATGAATCATCCATGAAATAAGAATGAAAACAAAATTTATTAAGAACTTATCCATAATTTCCTATTAGAGTATTTATCAAATTTTTCTTTATAGCCGCAATATTGTTAAACATTTCTAGAGATTTTGCCACTGTTTCTTATTTGATTTCCTTTAAATATTCACACCTCATCCTCATTTATTAGTAAGCACTACCTTAATTTTCGGTTTGCTTCTTATAACCTGAGAAGCCAAAATCCTAACATCTATATTGATATCCCTATCTATATCTATGTCTGTGTCTATATATATATAACTGTATCTATCCTCTATTTGAAGTAGGAGTAAAAGTTCCTTACACTTCTTGGAAAGTAAACATTTTAATATTTCATAAGTAGGGGCAGTGAAGGACATAGAATTTCTTTCAACATCTGTCTGTCCTTTAGGTGTGAACATTCTCTCATCAACATTCCCATTCTGGATTAGATGTCCCTCTTACATGCTGCCACATCTTTTTGTGTTTTTCCCACCACACACTTAGCATATTACATTATGATTTTATATTTATTTATCTTTCTTATACCGAGAGCCCATTGAGGACAGGGAATGTCTCTTTTACCCCTGTAGTCTTAGCAACTACCAGATGTATGTAGTAGACGCTCAGGAATGACAAAGGAACAAATGGATGGAGAAATAAGTTCCTTTACTTTTAAATCTAGCCAACCCCTCAGGCTAAGCACAGGTGCATGCGCACACAGACACAGACATGCATAATTTTCCAGACTTAACCATGATTAATAATATGTGGCTCACTCTACCAGGAATATCTTCTCAAACTGCATTGAAGTACCACAGAACATTTCATTATCACATTTCCTTAGGCTTCTCTTGGCTGTGACAATTTCTCAGCTTTCCTTGTTTGTCATGACCTCGACAGTGTTGAGGAGTACTGGTCAAGTACTTTGTGGAATGCCCTTCTATTGGAATTCATCTGGTGTTTTCCTCATGATTAGACTGGGCACAGGTGGAGCTTTTTATAAGGAGACACCGTCTAACACAGTTGTTATCAACTTTTTTCTGCTTCCATGTTGCCCACATGTGTGGCATACACCCTGAGCAACATGTCGCATTAGATAAGGGATGGAGGAGTGGGCGCATAGCGCTAGAAGCACTTAGGAGACTCTCTGGATATGTACATGTTCTTTAAAAAAGTGCCCCTCCCTAGTCCTGTTTAGAAGGACCAAATTTTAATTCCCTATTTCATGTCCCATTTGGGTTGTAAAGCTTAACAAAATAATGGGCCCGTAGCTCTTTGATCTCTAGAAGACAGGTGTAACCCTAGAAGGTATTATAACGAGAAAATAAACTGTAGAGATATTCAGAATAGGAAGTTATCAACTACTTTGAACAGACTCAAGAAAAGCCAACATTTTTGAACTTACAAAAAATTTTCAAAAATACAGAAAAAAGTTGAAAGACTAGTACAATGTACCCTCATAGACACATCATTATTTGGATTCGACAATTGTTAATATTATTGTATTTGCTTCGTTTTTCGTTTATTTCCATCTCTCTCTCTCTCTCTCTCTTTTTTTTTTGCTGAATATTTCAAAGCAGGGGCTGACACCATAATACTTCACCTTTGAAACCTCAGCAGGTATCTCCTAAAAATTACGTTCTTCTACAAAGTCACAATAATGTATCATGCCAAAGAAAATGAATGTTTACTTAATATCATCTAATACCCAGCTTATATTAAAATGTTCCCAATTATCCCCTTTCATAACTGAGTTTTTTGGAATCAGGATCAAGATTCATAAATTGTGTTTGGTTATTTTCTTAAGACTTTTTATCTAGACAGTGGTCCTCCCTCTCCTTAAAAAAGAATTTTTTTTTTTAAATGACACCTGTTTAAAGAAACTAAGCCAGTTGTCTTGTGGAATGTTTTACATTTGGATAGGTCTTAATTCCCTGTGGTATCACACACTTGTTGCTCTATCTCCTGAATTTCCTATAAACTAGAAGTTAAGTCTAAAGGCTTAATTACATTCAAATTAAATAGTTTTATCAAAAATACTTCATGTGCGTTGCTGTGTACTTTACGTTATATCCCTTGAGGAAGTATGTCATGCCAGGCTATATTTTGGATTCACTTTCCTTGCAAATGTCACTTAAAACTTTGCCTTCATGTATACTGCTTTCTCACCACTGTTACATTCTTAGATTGCTGCTTTGGTTGAATATGTTCAATATGATAACAATCTTTCTTTAATAACATCTTAACCCTGGGCTGTCCATTTAGAAATTTCCCCAGCTCCTGGGACAAAAAAAAAAAAATGTCAGGCTGACTGTCAGCAAAGCCCCCGAGTTCTGTGTGTTGGGGTCCTGCCTTCTCTCCTGGCACCAATGATGCACTCCGTCTTCCAGATGGACTCTTCCTGGGCAATGGTTTCCATACTTACATTTCCTCTCCCCTTTAGCTCTATAAAATTAAAATTTCTGTCTACTCACTGTAACTTTAGGCAAACTGTTTCTGCTTACTCTAGCTGACCTGGTGAACAGGCTATCATGAGGATCCCGTGGCGTACAGTGCTATCCGAGAGCAGAAGCACTATTGTTTAATGCTTGTCAATGGTTCAATGTCGCATTCCCTAAATACAGTTGTTCCATGGGACACTAATGGCTGTTCTGAAGAAAGAAAACCCCACAGCTTAAGAGGTCAAATGACTCTGGGCAACGTTTAGTCAAAATTACACAGGCTCCAGGGGTGTGTGTGTGTGTGTGTGTGTGTGTGTGTGTGTGTGTGTTAGCTGCAGAAGGCACATTATGTAGCCTTGTCCAAAGTTACTTGACTGTGGAAATCTCTCAGTTCCCAAAATGTTTCGTAGTGTTGGTGTTCCACAGAAATCACCATCAGTGGGAGACCCTTCACAACCGGCACTTGTGTTCAGGAACCTTCTGAGGACGGAGGACCCCACCTGCCCCTATCTCTAAGAGATGTCTCTGAGTGGTAATTTTATGCACCATGGCAGGCCATGAAGAAAACACTTGGGATTTTTTTTCTGATCCCAAATTACATCGCATAGGACAAATGGTCTATAACCTTCATTGCCAAAGAAACATCCAGAATTACTGCTAAATATATTATCGCTTTCCCATTTTTTTGTTAAATGTATTCTAATTATTCATGTTTTCCTGCAAGTATGTATAGCTTTTGGAAAGAGGCTTCAGTTTCTGATTTTGTAAGAAGGAAAGTAAACATCCCGAGGGGAAAAGAATTATAGGCATTGATGGAAAACCTGAGTAACACATAGGTAATATGCAAATTAAATTTTATGTATATAAAAGAACGTGGTACAGTCAGAGGTCTGGGAAGGTGGAGTTTGAACAGGGTTTTGATGAAAAAGGAAGGAGAGGAAACACTAAGGAAGAGACTAAGCAGACATGGTCATGGAGTTCGACAAGTACCGGTAATAGGAGAAAACAGAGTTTTTAGGTTGAAGGAAACATTCTTTTTCAGACAACTGGGGCTTATGGACAAGTAGTGTGTTAAAAAACAAGCAACAGAGCAGCTTAGATGTGATATGAAAATTAAGAACAATCTACTGCAGATGCTGAATTACCTGCAGAGGAGAAAGGCAGAAGGCGTTACATAGTCATTGCCAACCATTGCTGGGTGTCTTTCTTCAAGAAATATTCTTTCTGAAATTCTCTCCCTTCCTCGTTTTGGGGATAACACTCTTCTAGTTTTCTCTCCTAACTCTCTAGGTGCTCTTCAGGCCTCTATTATTATTAATAATGAACAGATAATTATTCATAATTACAGCTAAAAAAAATAATTATATGTGAGTCAGCAAGAATTGTGGCCAGCATTTTGTTATCTCATTTAATGCACCCATCCCTGTGAAGTAGATATTCTTATCATCCCATGAAATGAGAAAACTAAAAGTCAACAGTAAGTTGTCACAGAGATAGGTTATGGGATCCAAACATATGTTCCTAATAACTATTCTTGGAGCTTGTCACTAAAATATATAGCATTATTTGGAGTTTCAGCCTTCACCTCTTTCTTCTCAAGGTCAAATCTTTGCGTTTACAATTTTTTTTAACCTTACAGATTGTGTGCGTCATAGTGTTTTTATTCTGAATGTGGATTTCTTGACGTACCTTTAAAACTAGCTGCCTTTCCAAACTGGAGGCTCAACTAAGTAAACCAGGCAGGTATACACAGAAGTGATGCTAGCATCCTTCTCATTGGATCCTTTCAGGTGGTGCATGATTCTGATTTGTCCCAATACTGATGTCACATGATCACTTGATTAAGATGGTGTCTGCCAGACTTCTCCACTGTAAAATTACTCTAATTCCTTTGTAACTAATATGAATTTTGTGGGACAATACTTTGAAACTATGTAAATATTCCAACCCTTTTCAAACTTTTAATTTGTTTATTTATATCTGTATGGTTTCCTATGCTATTTAGTGGTTTATAATACATCATTATCATTTTTATAACTTATTTTTATAATGGGTTATAATACATTTTATCATATTTTATCAAACTTTTAATTTATGTTTATTTACATCTGTATGGTTTCCTATGCTATTTAATGGGTTTTAATACATTATCATTTTTTCTTTATCAATTTGTCCTAGATCTGGCTAGTGGGACACAACTTGGCCTGTGCCCTTTTGACACACCCCTTTATTCTTTGAGCATGTCCTTATTTTCTTACATAACTAGAGGCACCAGGCTCGTTCTGTACTTTTTCTGCTCCATCCTAGAATCAGCCATTTTGCCAAGAAGAAGAATGAAGAGGAGGATGGTATTTAGAAGCCGAGAGCTGGGCTAGATGTACTCAGTGCTTTGCTGTGTCACTACTGCTAGGCCCTCTCAGTGGACCGAGCATATACGTAATTATATACCTGTATCTATTTCGATAAGTAGAAATAGATTGATACTCCCATTACCAGTCAACCATCGAAAGGTTCTTTCTAGTTTCCCATCCATACTTGTAACTCTCTTCCTCAACAGTGAGAAATCTGGCTTCCATTTTCCTTAATATAGTTCCTCCCTCCTTATTTGTGGGAGATCTGTTCCAAGACCCCCAGTGGTTGCTGAAACAACAGATAATACCAAACCCTATATATGCCAGGGTTTTTTTTCCTATACATACATATTCTGATAAAGTTTACGGTTTCTCTTGGGCATATCTGAATTGCCAGCATCACTACTCTTATGCTTTGGGGGCCATTATTAAGTCAAATAAGGATTACTTGCCCATGAGCACTGTGGTACCAGAACAGATACCAGGACAGTCAATGTGATAACTGTGACAGCTACTAAGTGACTACTGGGCAGGTAGCATATACTGCGTGATGGCATCGGACAAAGGACGGTTCATAACCGTGGTAGAATGGAGCGATGGGTGAGATTTCATTATACCGCTCAGAATGGCGTGCAATTTAAAACTTATAAATTGTTTATTTCTGGAATTTTCAATTGTTTTCAGACCAAGGTTGACCGCAGGTAACTGAAACCATAGAAAAGGAAACCGTGGAAAAGGGGGTATTACTGCATATTTACTTATTAGATTAATTCTCTCGTATGGAAGCAATCCCCCATCGCCGCTGCTGCCCTCCCTCTGCCAGGTTGCATGCCCCCAAGCTGACATCTTGAAGCCAGGGAGCCCCTCCAGGGAGGTGAGGAGAACACCCCACACCAGGCCACTTCCCTGTGTGGATACCCTCTTCTCCCAGTGTCCAACATGAGAGTTTTGGCTGCCTCCCCTTCCACGACACACTGTTGTGCTGACCCCTGACAACACACATCTTCTACAAGATACTTTAAAAGAAATATACAGTATCCCTTTTGCTTGTTCTAAAAACTCTGTGATGTAGTTAAGGAAGTTATTATGCATAATCTTTCTCTGAATATAGATCTTCAAGGATCTAGTTTTAGAGAAATGGAGTGACTTGTTAAAGAGAGTGACTTGCTCAAGGTCGAACAGCTAATATAAAGCAGGCTCTGAACGTAGGGCTCTTTCCACTGGGCCAATCCAATATGCCTCTAAACATATGCCAAGATTATAGTACTTTTCTTTTTTCTCCAGTAGAAATATGTTCACACTCAACCACTTTGTGATCAACTCTTAATTTCCAGGTGTTTCTTTCCCTGCAAAATATGTGCCAAGCAGTGGTGTGGTAGAAAAAGGATTAGATACAGAATCAAGAAACTTAAACTTTAGCTCCAGCTCAGATCTGAGACTTTAGGCAAGTAAGTTATTGGCTTTCCTCAGTTATTAAAAGGTTAGGATAGATCAGCAGGTGAGATGGGAGCTACTGGGCTTTTCAGAGAATAGAAATTTCCCGTGAAATTCGGCTACAAATACCTGATTCAATAATCGTCAACATCCCTTCCAATCCGCGTACTTACGATTCTAACGCAACCTTTCTCTATTCAATATGTGATAGCTGTTTTTTTTTAAATCAATCTAATCCTTCATTCAAAATATTTATTAATGGTCTATTGTGTGCCAAGTATCCTATTATTCGGTTTGAGCAGTGTCCCTTTTCCAAGGTGTCGCCGTCACTAGAATTTTATCCCTGCCTTCCAAACTCGAGACTCAAAAGCATTCGCAATCAAAGTCATGTATGTCATTTGTAAACACGCGGGATTCCTCTCCAGTCCTTTCTCCACCAACCACATTGCAAAGCGGGTCCCTCTCGGCTCACATTCATGAACTAACTCCTCTTAGCAACAACCTCCTTCACCTCACAGGCAGCATCAACAGTCTCATTTCCTGGCTGGTCGGTGGGAATTCGGGTGGGCGGTTTTCGAAGTTTGAATGACTCCCCAGCACACTCCTGCACCCAGCGGGGCATAACCGGCTCGGCACGCTGTGAGCCCTCCGCTCGGCCCCAAGGAGGGCGCGGGGCGGCTGCTAATTGCTGTAAGATTCTCGCCCGGTCGGGAGGTGGCCCTGGCGGGGCTCTAACTTCCTCGGTTCCCTTCCTCCGATCACAGACGCGGCGTGGGGCGCCCTTCACGGCGCAGGAACTTCCCGGGCCTCGCTTCCCCTCCGAGAGCCGCAGCCGGCTCTCCGCACGCGTCCGCAGCGCGTGTCCTCAGGGAGCCTCGGCCTCCCTCCGCCTCCCCGGCGCCGCGTGCCCTTCAGCCGGTCCCTCCGCCCGGCGGACGCGAGGGGAGCGGGGCGCGCGCGCAGGCGGCCGGACGACGTGCGCGAGACGCACGTCCCCGCGCCGAGCGCCGGAAGGAGCCGGGCCGGGGCCTCGCGCGTCGTGCGCGCGCCTCCCCCCGCCCCGCCCCGCCTCAGGCCCGGGGCCGCGGCCTCGCGCGCGCGCACTTGGGCGCCGCCGCCGACCGCCGCCGCTCGGCTGCTGCTCCGGCTACTGCAGGAGGCGGCGCTGGCTGGCGGCTGCGCTCGCTCCAGTCGGCGAGCGGAGCTGCGAGCGAGCGAGCGTGTGTGTGTGTTTTTTAAAGATGGCCGGAGCGGCGGCGGCGGTGGCCACGGGAGCAGCAGCGGGAGCCGCCGCGGCAGCCGTGTCGGTGGCGGCTCCGGGCCGGGCCTCGGCGCCCCCGCCGCCCCCGCCGGTGTACTGTGTGTGCCGGCAGCCGTACGACGTGAACCGCTTCATGATCGAGTGCGATATCTGCAAGGACTGGTTCCACGGCAGGTAAATAAACCCTCCCGAGCCCCGCCGCCGCCGGCCACCGGCCAACCGCCGCCGCCGCGCCGGCCGCCCGCATCCCCTTCCGCCCGGCCGCCGCGCCGAGCGCCCAGCGGCCCGGGCGCCGAGCCCCCGGCCCGGGCAGCGAGACGCGCGGGTCCCCGGGGCTCGCCGGGTGCGGGGCGGACCGAGGGGGGCTGGTGGGATCGCCCGGCCGGGCGAAGAGTCGCCACAACAAACGGGAACAAAGGGGGCCGGCCGAGAAGTTGGCAGGGGGAGACCGGGGCGAGGGGACGCGGCCGGGGCAGGCGCCGGCGCAGGCGGCGGGCGGAGCGCCGGCCCGGCCCGCCGCCCCTCGCGGCGCCCGCAGCCCGGCCGCCGCCCCGCCCGGCCGCCGGGCCACCCGCCCGGGGCACCCGGCCGCGAGTCGCCTTCCCCCCGCCGGCCGCCGCGCCTTCCTTCCGGGCGGCGACCCGCTCGCTCAGCTTCGGGGCTCCAGGAACCGCGCTGGTCGCCTCCCCCGGCGCGTCCCTGTCGCGCCCCCTTCCCAGGTCTTTATCAAACTTCCTCGGCCCGGGCTGCCGAGATGGGGGGCGTCGGCAGCCGCAGCCCGGCGGGGCTCCGCGGAGTAAACAGAGCAACAGATGAAGCGCTCTCCGGGACTTCAGAGATGCCAGTCGGAAGTTTGGGGCCGGGGGTCCCGGGCGGGGCGGCCGGGCGGCGCGGAGGGTGCGGGAACCACCGCCCCAGCACACACGCAGCCCCGGCGGGGGCGGAGCGGATGGAGGGGGCAGCGGGGCGCTACGAGACAGCCTCAGGTCCCGTACCCCCGCGTCGCCCCCGCGTCGCGGCTCAAACTTTACAAAGAGTGCGATTTCCCGTCGCCCGAGGGGCTGGCGACACCCGGACGGCACGGGGCTGGCGCCCGGGGGCCTGGTGCGGGCGAACTTTTGCCGGCCGGTGGGTACTTTGGGCTGGATGGCGGGGGCGGCGAGCGTCGCCCTGCGCCGCCGCCGCCGCCAGCGTTTCGGGTTTGACGTTTGTGAGAGCTCGGGCCGCCTCCGCCGCCAGGCCGCCGACTCGTGTGTTTTGTAATCAAAGTGTGAGGCTAATAAAGGGCGGCGCCACAGCCTCTTGACTCCGGCGTGGGAGGGATTCGCAGGCATTTAAACAAAGAAACTAGTTGGGGTTGGGCTCCCAAAGTCCTTATTTGGGTGTTGTGGCAGAGCCTGCGGTCACCTTTAGGAGAAGCGGGTTTCCCAAGCACCGTTTGGTGTCGTATCTTGGCGTGAGTACGCTCACGGGTAATAGCAGATATGGTGACTGTGATTGTAGGAAGTGTCCTTTGATTGACAGCAGGACATTTAAATACAGCCCCCTTTCCCCCCCTCCCCAATTTTACAGAAACACTGCGCGACCAGGCCAGATGTCGTAGTCTCCCTCTACTGGCCCTGGGAGAGAAAACCATTTCAATTACAGCGTTCTTTTCGGTGTTTAGTGCTAGGTACAGTTAGTTTTACTTAATTTTCAAGGACTGCTTTACTTAATCAATTTCCAGTTTGCACAGTTCCGACAGCAATAACAGGGAAAAATCCAGCATACTGTCACTGCGTAAGGACAGAATCCTTATTTTTATATCAGATAATCTTCAACACTCTTGTCTGTGCATGGAGAATATTTCTATAACCTTGCCACATGTAATTAAGAATAAATTATTCAAAGTTCTTTTTTCATTACTCTATACTGATGTTTTCCTATATTTTGATTATATGTAAAACTGAAACTTGAACATACCAAATCTTGCCAATTCAATTTCTCCGTCCTTTGTTCCCATAACACACCGCAGGCAGGCAGAATACGGAGTATCCAAAAATCTAGGTTACATATAGAATAAAGGCAGAATTCCTTGTGATTATGTAAATACTGATTTTTTTTCCCCAAAGAACTATTTGCGCTGCATAAGAAATTCGTTCCATGGTGCAATATAGAAATTTGATAGTTTAATACATTTTAGGCTAGAATTTTATTTTAATTTAAGTAACTTAACACTGTAACCATGAAAAGCTGCAGGTAGTTTGGAGAGTTTTGTAATACATGTGAGCATCAATTTGAAAATGGAAGAATTTGAAGGAAAATAAAAGCATATGAGAAGGACGGAGGGTGAGGGCAAAACAAGTATGCTCTACTTTGTCACATAAATTTCTGTGACTTTGTAGCTGTGGACATAGCTCTGAAATATATTTTTTGAACCTAGGAGTTTTTTTTGACCAGTAGTCCTTGAGAATTTAATGTGGTTCAGGTGTCAAAAGTGAGAAAATTTAGTGATGCTGCCCTGCCATGACAGTATCTTATTAGCATTTAATTCTTATGAAGTATTACTGGTAATTTGGGCTCTATGAGCTTTTCCTGTGATCAGTGTTTACTTTAATGTTTATTGTACCATGGAATGAGTGATTGTTTTTTTGAACACAGCAAAATGTTCCTTATGTATTAATTATTAAATAAATGTCACTCGCTTACCTAAGAATTGGCCCCTGAAGTTCCGAGGTACATAGCTTTAATCCCCATGCTCAGCTTTCCTTTGATTTACAGAAGTGGTCCATCTCCAGAGGTGGAAAAGGAAGTAGGTGGGTGGGTACAGAGGCTTGCTTTTCCCTGGCTAATTTCTTGATAATTGTGTTTCTTCAAGTAGAAGACTTTATAAACTCAAGAATCAGGGTGGATGGAACCAGCCTCCTCCAAGTTTGAGGCTACTGAACTTTGACTGCATCCTAGGTGTTCAGGAATTCCCATCTCTCACGCTGCCTACAGCCTTTTTTGTAAGCGAGACGGGAAAAGAACACTTGCTAGGGTGCAATATGTAATTGATACCCTAGGGACAGTGAGCTGAGGAACTAACAAGGTTTTCTTGGGAACGTAACTTTTAACCTAGAGACGGAGTTCTTCCTCTCTGAGTCTTTGATGGAAGTAAGGCGGTGGAGAGCCTGACAATGTCCCACCCCTAATGTCTTGGCTAGATGTCTTTCTGCAGTGCGCCTGATACCATCCTGTGCGAAACTGCATCATTGCCTAATTAAATTGTATTTAATGTCTTTGTCTCTCCCTTGTTAGTCTTTTGGATCAGATTCTTTTGGACTAACAAAAGTAATATATTATAGAAAAAATGGGAATACAGAAAAGTATCAAGAATATGAAAGTACCAATGCCTTCCAGAGATTATCACTATTTTACCATTTGTAGTATATATGTATGTATTTTAAAAAATGAATTCATTTTATACATTCTATTGTTACCTAATTTCTTTCATTAATGTATACTTTTTCTTATATCTTTAATGTTCTTTGAAAACATTTTCAGTGGCCACATAGTGTTTAATTTCATAGAAGTATGATACATTTTAAAGCCATTCCTCACTTGTCAGTTTTTTTTACCTTGTTTACTACTTTTTCTTGTATTTCCTAGTGATGGCAGTTGACATTCTCTAAAATCATTTAGAGCATCTCTAATTATTTCCTTAGAATAAGTCAAATGAATTAATACATGTAAAACACTTAGAAGATCTGCACGTGTAGATACTCAATAATAAAGTTCCTTGATGTAGAATTATTAGTCACAGGGCACAGATATTTTTAGGCTTCTTGTGCCTATGGCCAGATTGTCCTCTAGAAAGGTTATTCTAGTTTATACTCTCACCAGCAATGTCCACTCCACATCTAGTTCCCTGCATCCTCACCAATCTAAAAGTATTCTTAACTACCCCACCAACCAACTAAACAAAAGCTTTGCCCATCTGTATATAAGTGAATGTTTCCACCAAAAGACATACCCGAGATTATTTATAGCAGCACTATAGATATTACCCTCAAGCTATAAAAACCTAAATGTCATCAACAGTAGATCGAATAAATTGTGGTATATTCATAAAATGGAATATTACTCAGTGATAAAGAAAAGAATACGCTACTGATACACGCAACAACGTAGTTGAATCTCACAGATACAAAGTTGAATAAAAGAAGCCAGACACAAAAGCATGCATTTTTTTGATTCTACTTGTATGAAGTTCAAGTACAGGCATAATTGGGTGAGAGAAGTCAGACCAGTGCTTACCTCCAAGGTGTGATATTGACTGAGAGGAGGCAAAGGGAGGTTCAGGGGCTCAGGAGATGTTCCATTTCTTCACCTTGGGTGGTAATTATATGAGTGTATGTAGATGTAAACATTCACTGAGCTCTATGTACCCAAAGATTTTTTTAAATTTTGTTTTAATGTTTGAAGTGTACTCCAGTCATTTAAAAGTTTAAAAAATTATAAATATACCAGTTTGGTAGCTGACATACAGGATTTTATAACTTTATTTTGTTTTTTTGTTCCTGACTTTAATGGCATTGTCTCTTGAGCTTTGCCATTTATCATTAAGTACGATGTTGGCTTTGGCCCAGAGTTTGCAGTAAGCTGGGCGCTGTTCTTGGTGCTAGGTATATAGCAATGAACGGAACAAAGTTCTTGTTCTCTTATAACTTATATTCTAGTAAGGGATGATAAATACATGTAAAAGACAAGGGAGAGAAAAATTGATTTAAGCGAAGATGGAGGACTGGGGTAGTATAAGGCTACTTTCACTTGATCTGATTATGGAAGGCCCTGAGAGGGAGACATTTGAACACAACAATATTTTGGATTTTTCACACAGCAAATGATATATTTGAGTAAAGGAGTCAACAATTTGATATAACCTTTAAAAAGTTCACCCTGACTGCTACATGGAGAGTAGATTTGAGGGAGGCAGAGGTGACAGGCAGAGGTAATAAGGCTACTATAATAATCCAGGTAAGAGATGACTTTAAAAGTTTGAGTCAGTTTGGGTAATTTACGAATGTCACATATTAAATTTTTTCCTGAAGCTTGAATGAATGAAGAGCTTAGTTTATGAAAATGAAGAATTTTATCTAGAGCAGTGCTGTCGTGTAGGAGTTTCTCAGGTACTCGCTGTGGAGTCCCAGGAACTCAGTTGAACACTTATTGACTACTTTATACCAGTGCTAGGCACTATTCTAATTGCATTAGATGTATTGATGAACTCATGTAGGTAATTCTCATAGTCACCCTGCTGGACAGATGCTGTTATTATCCCTGTTTTACACGCGAGGAATCTGAGGGTTAGAGAGGGCAGTAACTTTCCCAGGATCGCAAAGCTAGAAGGTCTAGTGTCTGAACTCATGTGGACCGACTCCAGAGCTAGGTCTCTCTTTCTCCCTACCTTTCTCGTTCTGGGGAGGATGGGGGGGGGGTAGGTGGAACAGATGCAGCAACATTCCAGAGAGATACATCTGTGAACATCTCATTTTGTTTTTGTTCTTTATTAAAATTATTGTCATTTGCATAAGTATGTTAACAATTGTCATAACTGCCTGGGGAACAGTATTTATAAAATATTTTAAAAGTTTTATAATTAACTCTATTTTCATCCTTGTCATAATGGATTTCTTATTGCAGTGTATTTTGATTATTTAGGGATGAGAATTTTTAAAATTTTGTTTCATATATTTCCCTTAATGATGAAGTCTTTTAGCTTTTCATATAAACTTACTGGTCAACATCTGTCTCTCCATAAGAGAACAAAAAGCACATTTAATGAATTTCTCACTATCTTTTTTTGATGTGAGTTGGTCATAGGAGAACATGTGAGTAGTCTCTTCATATGTTTCACTTATAAGACTTCTATGCACATATACTCGGTTTTGCTATTTAAATAAAGTATGTCGTGATATGGGAGTCTTATCCCAGGCTGCTTGGAGGCACTGACATAGTTCATAGCCTGTGTTCTTAGGTATGAAATTGAGTTTACTGGACATCTAAGGGGAAGAATGCCTTTATGGTTGATGATGTGAAGTGGAGGAGCTCAAGACTAAGAATAGGACAGGTGTAGAGGAAATTGTCTATAAAGCGAGCTTTGGTCGGTTTGCACAAGTTAAACTCTGCAATGATGTGCACAGCTTTTGAACAGTCGGCTAGCGCCAGTCTCGCAGCAGCTACCGAGTCTCTGATTGTTTTTGGAGGTTACATTTTATTACTGTGGCGATCGTTCGCTTACTTTTCCAGTGCTATTAATATTATCCTTTCCCCATTAATTATAGTATGAGTTAATGGTAACTTGTACGATTTTCGTATGTGTTTGTGTGAGCCCTGGTTCCTTTTATGGGAGATGGATTTTAAAAACCAAGGTCTGGCCCGAGGTGGGCTCCTTGCTTCTACACCTTCTCAGTGGACAGAGCTAGGAAAGACTCTCACACACATCTGTATTTGTCTCTGTTCTGTCTGTATGTATTAAAAACCGTTAAATTTTCATAATCTTTGATTCTAATCCAATACCACAGTGTTCATTCTAGCCTTCTCCCTTTCCTTACTTGTAACTTTCTTATCCAACAATGAGAAACCCAGCTCACATTATCTACAGTATGTTCATTTGTTCAATCCCAGTGTATACATAGAATAGTTCTACAATTGCTAAACCTTACCCGTGTACTAAACAAATTTTCTAATTAGATTATAGTATTTGTTAATAGTTCTCTTGATCTTTAGCCTTACAATATCTAGTCAAAATACTGTTTTCCAGTGTTAGGTTAGTTCTTTTCTCCCCCACTTTAGTATGTTGTCATTTATCCGTAGTACTGTTAGGTTTATTTGTTACTATTTGTATTGCATTTTGGATTCCTCCGGCATGTGGTTGGTTTTAATCGTCAGTGTATATTTTGAGTATGAAAACATTGCTGTCATTCTAAGAAGTCAGAGTTACACGAACAGGTATACGCAGAAGTGTTGTGCCTCTTTATCCCTCCTACACCTTTCCACCCCTTTCTCACTCATCTCCTGTAAATAATGAATTTCTGTAGTTTCTAGTTCATTCATTCTGTGTGGGTTTTTTGTTTGTTTGTTTTCCCACAAATGAGCAGATGCTTGTATATTTCTTATATCTACATTCTTTACACTTACGATAAATACCGTATACTTTGCTTTTTCCCATTTAATAGTGTATATTGGAATTCACTCCACGTCATTTCATAGAGCTCTTCCTAATTCTTTTTAACAGCTGCATAGTACTCCTTCGTGTAGATGTGCCCTGTTTTATTCATCTCTTCTCTTGTGTGTGGGCATTTAGGTTGTTTACAATATTTTGCAATTACAAACGAGGCTACAATGAATAATCTTGGGCATACATATTTTCGTATTATTTGGAGATCTATCTTCAGGTTAAATTACTTGAAGTGGGATTACTTGGTCAAGAGATAAATGCATATATTGTTTTGTTAGGTTTACCAGATTTTCCCTCTGAATGGTGGGACCAGTTTACATTCCCCCAGCAGTTTGTGAGTGTGCCTCTTTCCCCACATGCTTGCCATCAGGATGGGGTGTGTCATCATATTTTTAATCATTGCCGATCTGATACATAAAAAATGATACCCGTGTTTTAATCTTTACTTAAGTACAGATGAGTTTGAACAAGATTATATATGTTTGAGGGTCATTTTCTTTTTTCTTTTTTCCTTCTTTTTTTGAGAATCGCCTATTTACATCTTTCTGATTCTATCAGGTTTTGGTCCTTTGTTCCTCAATTTGTAAGAGCTCTTTTTGTATTAGGGATGTTAACCCTTTGTAGCATATATAAATATTCTCTTTTAGTTTGTAGGGCTGTGTGTGTGTGTGTGTGTGTGTGTGTGTGTGGTGATTCTTTTTTGCCATGCAAATTTGTAAAAAATATTTATGTAATCATTTTTCAGTCTTTTATTGTCTCTGGATTTTGAGTCATAGTTAGCAAGCCTTTCTCTACCTCCAGGGTATCCTGGAGGTCCAGGAGGCTTTTCATATCAGCATATACAGATACTTTATTCTTTTTAATGACTGCATAGAATTCCATTTAATAGACTTGCCATATAATTTATTTATCTGGTTCTCTATTGATGGATTTTTCAGCTGGTTTCTCTCTCCCCCCTTCTCTCTCTCTCTCCTTAGTACTTAATGCTTCAGTGTATATATTTTTGTATGTTTATCTTTACTATTGATGAGTGTTTGGATATCCTTAAGATGAGTTTCAAGTATTCTACATTTTGGAATTGTTTTTATCTGTAGTCATATTTTAAAATTTATTTTCTGAAGGGACTGTTGATCAAAGACAAGAAGCATAAGGAACACTGATACTGAAATAGAAGTTTGATGAGCTTAAACATACTAACTACAAATTTAAGATACTGCACTAGAGCTATAAGTTATATTTACCCGATAATTCTAATACATCAAAAATCAACGTTAGAGAAAATACAATGACACATCCAATTTGTATTTTATTGGGGGAAAGGGGAAATCAAACATGTTCAGAATGTTTTGTAGAGAAGTGCTGAACTTCTCTTCCTTTGTAATTTAGAAGTGTCATTTTCCTGGAGTACAAAACGCAGGAATTTTAAACATATAATATTAACTCCTGTTTATCAGTTAGTAATCATAACAGTCAGGCATCATGTGCAGTAAATTATGAAATTGCAAATGTGGGAAACCTATACCATTGTAAATAATTTGGTGTTTTTATGTTTAAAAGCTTTTGTCAGATAAGTGGTCACTATTTGACAGAGAAATTGGAATGGGATCCATGTGGTCCTTTTATTTATATAGTGTCTTATGGATACTTTATATTAACAGATATAAAAAAGAAAATAAAATGGTCCTGGAGATCTGCCTAGAGGTCCTGGAGATATTCCACTGCCCAGGAACCTCGTAGACTATTTAAAAAGCACATAAAGGTCAGAACAGTGACACAGTTTGGATCACATCCTAACTGATCCAGTAAGTGACAAAGTATGGGACACAAGGCACTCTGGAAGCAGAGGCTTTCTGGCTAATCCCCAGCGATTGCTTCAGAAATTTTCTGTGGTGACCACATGAGAGCTTTCTACCCCAGAGACCTCTTCGTGGGTTCCTGGGTTTTTCCTCTTCTCTGAACTCCCACGGTGCCTCACCTGTCACGCGCGCTACACTGTAGATGTGCGGTCAGTGAAGGAATCTTGGGGGTATAAACTAGCTGCAAATTAGAGCAATTTTAGTCTTTTTACTTAATTTAACTTGTCACAGGTCTGACTCATCTTTCTGACATTCTTCTTATTTTAGGACTTTTTTTAAGGCTAATTTTCTCTGTGCCTGGTTCTTTGAGGCACTTTCCTTTTCTTGATAAGCCCATCCTTATTTTCTGTACCTCAAAGGATCAGCATTTCCTTAAATCCCATGGTTATTGGGAAAGCAGAGTCCCCTCTGTTTGATTCAGTGGCTTTTCCCTCCAACCTGCTTTTTCAACCATCTAAAGTTGTTTTCTCTAAAACAACTTTAAATAGATTTTGATTTTTTAAATGTAGTTTTGTCCGAAACAGAGGTATTCATTAGACCATGTGTTGGCAGTGCTTATTATATTTTAATATTTGTGAGACAAGATATATTTATTGAGTTAGAGTCTTTATCTTGTAAAATGTGTACATATAAGATTGTCAGAAGGGTGATGGTGGTTGATGAAGAGATGATAACGGACACAGGAAAGGATACAGGTGTTCTTCAATAGAAGTAAAGGATAGAAGAACTTAACCAACCAAGAATGACTCTACGAAGCAGGAGGCCCAGCAGAGTTCCTCCATTGGCAGGGCGGCCTTCAGTTCCCGTAAATGGGCCTTGTCGCTAATGATAATGCCATCTAGGAGCTGCGTAAGTCTACACTTCGGTAGACCTTAATTAAGATAGATCAATAAAAAGTAACTAGAAGGCTTGTACACACCCACTGGAAAGAACAGATCCTTAAATGTGTAAAAGTAGCATATCTGTTTTGTCCAAATAGCATTTATTCTTGAAATAAATGACATTTTTCTCTTTAGAACTTTTTATTCTAGTCATTGTTTTTGAAGTGTCACTGCCACACATCTTGCCTGTAGCCATTTATATAAGCGCCGCAGTTGCCAAAGTTTTCTTTAGTATGGAGAGATCTATTTTCAGATTTAAGAGATTTTTGGAAATGTAAGTTCAGAAAGAAAAGGAAACTGCCAAGTCATTGGAAATTGCCTTTTAGATGTATTAGATCCCGTCCCCTTTCATCTGTTCAGGGACGTGGCTTAACAGTTACCTCCCCACCCCCAACATCATTTTTTTTTCTCATTAGTATGCAAACGGCATATAATGTGCATTAAAAGAAGAAACACTTCCTTGACCTGACATTGCAACTTCAGCTGCAACCCTATTTCTTTGCTCCTTTTATAGCAAAATTTCTTGAAAGAATTGTCCATATTTGCTGTCCCAGTTCTGTTTTTTTCCTTCTCCCTCTTTTTCTGATTGAGGGCCCGTTCTTTGTGAACCCAGTGGGGTTGGGCTTCCATCTTTACTACTACTTTGACAAGAGCGACTCCTGCTCGAACAGCTCTTGTCAAAGAGACCAATGAGATCCCCCTTTCTTGGCTTTTCGGAAGTCCCCATGCTGGTTTTCCTCCTGCCTCCGCTGCTTCTCCTCAGTCCTCACTGCAGTTCCTTCTTATCTCCTGGTCTTTTAACCGGAGCACCCCGGGGTCCAGTCCTCCATTGTTCTCTTTTTTTAGCATTTATCTGATCCCACGACTTTAGCTTTCACCTGTATGTGGATGACTCCTAAATTTTTATCTCTTTGTAGACTTCTGGCCTGAGTTCTAGTCTTGCACATGTAATTGCCGACGTTTTACCTCCGCCTGGATGAAGAGTAGTCATCCCCCCGCCCCCCCCCCCCCCCCCCGCCTGCGATGCAGAGCGGACCCTCCGAACTCCCTTCCAGTCAGCCCTTCCCCCATCTCAGTTAGTGGCGGCTCCTTCAAGGTGCTCGGGCCAGAGCCTTTGGAGTCATCCCTGCTGCTTCTCTCATCATCTGCGTGAAATCCTTTAGCAAACCCCGTGAAATCCTTTAGCAAACCCCGTGGCTTACCTTCATAATCTCACCTCCCTCACCTTCATAATCTCACCTCCCTCACCGGCACTCCCCTTAGAAGTTGCAGGTACTGCAGTAGCCTTCACACTGGTCCCCCTCCTTCTGCTGGCACAGGGACCAGAGTGGTGCTTTTAAAATATGTCAGGTCATATGACTCTTCTGCTTGCAACCCTCCAAAGAATCCCATCTCACCCAGTGTAAAAGCCTTCCTGTAGCCGTAAGCACCTGCAGATTGTCCCTCCACTCTCTGTGTGACATCTCTTGCCCCTGCTCTGTTGCTCATGGGCTCCAGCTGCGCTAGCCTCCTCTCTGTTTCTCAGGGCCCACTCGCCTCAGGGCCTTTGCACGTGCTTTTACTGCTGTTTAGAGCATTCTTCCCTCAGATGCCCCAGAGCTTGCTCCTGCATTTCTTCTAGGTTTTTCCCCTCATTATTATCTTCTCAGCAAGACCTTCCCTAACTACTCTGATGTAAAAGAGAAATGCCCCTGCCCTCTGGCACCCTTTTTCCTTCATTGTGCCTATTACCATCAGACATACGATATGTCTACTTGTTTGTTTTTCTGTCCCCCCTAAATAAAATTAAGTTCACAGTGTAGACATTTGATTTGTTGATTTTTATCGTTGCTGTATTTCCAGGGTCCTGAGAGTGAATGGCTTAGCCAGAGAAGGCATTTTGGGTTCGGTTTACAGTACGTGGTGTATTCGCTGATGAAGGAAAGAAGGAGGTGGCAAGCGTGTATTTTACCCACGAATAATATTATGGCCTGCTGCTAAACTGTTAAACCGATTTTGCCTGCATCTCCACCCGCCAGTATTTCTTTTCCCTACTTTCACACTTCCTCTAGGTGTCTCTCCTAGACTTAATCTCTTCTTTTGTTTTCCTTGCTCATTCTCAGAGCTGCCCCCGGAAATTTCTTGGTCATCACCATGATTACTTCTCCCTTCATTTAAAAATTGTTTCCAAAATGCTACTTTCTCTGCAGAAACTCTCTGAAGATAGCTAAAATATTTTAATCCCTTTTGTCTAAAAGATTACTCTCTTTCCACCTGCTCCACCTCCCATTCTTATACACAACGGTCCAGTTTTATAAGAGATTCATGCTCTTTTACAGAACGTTATATGACAGTTCTCAGTTAGCATGGTTCTGATGCGCACAGATTTCAGTTACCATGTAAAGGAAAACTTTCTTTGTTTATGACCCTTCTGACACCCGATGTGTGGGTTTTCCACAACATGTAATTCTCCAGTTCTCTGTAGATGCCAACTGGGTGTCTTACAATTTTAATTCATTTCTAACCTTTATTACCTGGAGTTAGTGCTGACCCCATAGGTTCAGGGCTCAGTTCCACGATACTGTCCCCCACTTCAGACACCAAGCACAAGCAGTGGGTTCCTAGGTTATCTACACTTCTGTCTGACTTGGCTACAAATCAGAGGTTCCCCAATTTTCTCTTAAGCTTTTATAATTTGCTATGTATCAGCTCACAGAACCCAGGGAAACACTTTACTGTTACCATTTTATGATAGAGGGTATAATAAAGGTTACAACAGCCAGATGAAGAGGTACATAAGGCGAGGTCCAGAAGGGTCCCCCACGTAGAAGCTTCTGTCCCTTTGGAATCTGGGGTGTGCCACCCTCTTGGCATGTGGATGCATTCATCAACCCCTAAGCACTCAGAACCCCTTCATTTAGGGTCCTTTAATGGAGGTTTTAATACTAGGGATGATGATTGATTAAATCATTGGCTGTTGGTGATTAACTCAATTCTCTGCCCCTCTCCCCACCTCAGGGTTAGGGGGTGGGGCTGAAAGTTCTAATCCTCTAATCACCTGGTTGGTTCCTCTGGCAACCAGCCCCCATCCTGAAGCTTTGTAGGAGCCCACCCAGGGTCACCGCATTAGCCTAAACTCAGGTGTGATTGAAAGGAGCTTGTTATGAATAACAAAAGATGTTCCTTTCACCTTTATCAGGAAATGACTGGGGTTTTAGGCACTCTGTGCCAGGAATGTATTTCTCACTATGTCACACTATCATATGGTATAATTAAATAACACTAGTCCCCCAATACTGTGATTCAGTTTTAATCATCATGATATATTAACTGTTGCTTAAAGAACAAAGTTTGCTGCCAGCGCTTCAGGATGCAGATCAGCAAACCAGTGTGTAAACAACAGGTGCACCATTTGTTCTTCAGTTCACATGGACAGGAAAGTGTGTTGTTGTGCTGCCTCCTTGTCTCCCAGTGAGAAACCCACAGGACGTATTAGAAAGCTGGGCAATGGAAGAAAGAAGTGGCCAATAAAGATGAAAGTGCAGCAAAAAACAAAAACAACCAACCAACCAACCAAAAAGCGGTGATTCTGGAAGTGAAATTTAAAGTGAGCATAAATGGAATGATAACTGACGGCAGGAATGTTGACACTCCCGCCATTTGAGAGACTCCAGATCCGCAGCGGAGGGGGGGGGCACTTAGTGACTTGGCACACTGAACGGCTCAATGTTCTAGATTACAGTGCACTGTATGAATGTTCGCTTTACTATTTCTTCATTTCTCTATACATTATAACCAGCAGTAAGAGTTTTTAAAATGTCTTGACAAACACTTTTAAAGGTTAGGAAAGAATTGTGATTTTCCCCCACCGATTACTAAGATAGCTTTGCAGTTTCTCCTTGCATGGTTGCTTTTATGGTCTTTCATGCAAAGCAAGGACTGCCTGCATTTTTCTTGTATTTGCCAATCATCTGTCATCTGACCTCTAGTGGAAGTGAAGAAAGAATTACACAAAAATGGACTTTGAGGAACCTATAATAAATGACTCTTCTTCTTTTTTTTTTTTTCAAGAACATTCACACAGGTTTTTAATGTATCGGTTAATAGAGGATATATTCTTTTTAAATTTTACTTTTCAATCACAGTTGACGTATATTAGTTTCAAGTATACAACAGCGATTTATCTTTTGAATGGATCTAACATATAAACAGGTAAAAAGTCCTTCTTACATATTATGAACTTACTGCCCTTATTTGTGTGATTTGAATAGAATTGTCTAGTGCTTGCTGTTGACATTTTCTGAACGACCCACTACTACACATTTGGCTTTTAACGAATACTCCGGATTCGTAATTGTGTTGAAGTTCTTTGAGCTCTTCTGGATAGTATATATATAATTCTATGTAGGGATATTTATTATGGATTATGTCAAGATTGCTGTGGTCCAAACCCCTGCTCTAACTCATCCATTATCAAGAATGGAGAAACCTGCTAAAGAGTGAAGTAGCCCCTCTCAGAGTGCTACGTTAGTTTCTGTCCCAAAAGAAGGTTCTCTCATGTGAATCCTTTCTCTTGGCTTAGCTCGGAATGTGGTCTCTCCCCATAGATGCTGGCACTGAAGACTGTTCACAGGAGGAGAAAGGCTATCAGGGAACTAGATCTGCTTGAGTTGACTGCTGTCCTTTATTGCTGACTCACTACTAAGTGTCCTTAATATAAACGTTAATGATTTGCTGTTATCTTTTATCCCAGGGTGTCATCTCTTAGCCCAGAATATATTAAATCTTCTGTAGGTGTCATTAGACCCTGGAAAATATAACTTTCCTTCCCATACTCACAATGGGAAATAAAACTGTCAACTGGGTTGAAATGCTTCTGAAAGCTATTGGTTCATCTTTCTTAAAGATTTTTTTTTTTATTTTCACGTATACAGTACATTGGTTAGACATTTATAGCGTTTATGAAATGATCCCCTGATTACTCTACCTTCCCTCTGGCTCTACACATAGCCACTGCATTACTGCTGACTGCATTCCCTGTGCTGTGACCATTTATTAACTACTAATTTGTGCTGCTTTAACCCTTCACCGCTTTCTCTCAGCCCCCGGGACTCCTTTCCCTCTGCTGTCACCAAATTGTCTTCTATATTTGTGAGTCTGTTTTTGATTAGTTTGTTGTTTTTTTTCCTTAGATTCCACATATAAGTGAAATCATTTGGTTCATCTTTTTAAAAATCTAGTTATTTTTATTCATACTCTATTTAATCTGTGTATCCCTTAATAGATACCCTATTCGCAAAATTAAGATAGGGACATTTAAGAGCCACATGAAATGAAAACAAAATAAATGGGCAGAATGTGTAAATCTGTAATGAATAGGGACCTTTTCTGTACAGTAGGAGAGTATAGACCTTTGACCGAAGCTGAAGTCAAGAATACTGTGTTCTTTTTTGTTGACGGTATATGGACATTTCAAAATAAGATCTCAAAAGAAAAATTCATCGGTTATTTCCCCCCTCAAATCCACTTTCCGCCTCTTTATATTTACAAAATCCATGTTTAAACAGGCTCCAGGGTAGTAGTCCAAACGAATCCCCCCCCCCCCCCGCTGTGCTGAAATTTCTGCTTCGGGTCAATCAGGAAATACTTGATGAGCATCTGCTCTGTCATCAGCTTTAGGTAGATCTGTGTGGAATGGAAATTCTGAATTGTTAAATATTACCGATGTCTTTGAGGAGCTGAAAGTCTAATCGGAGTAACAAGGTTTTCATAGACGCAACATGAATAAGGTGTGCCGGCTCTGTGCCAGGGTTGATCAGTAGTTCCCCAAATGCCATTTCTCTGCCCAGCGGGCTGCAGAAGAATCACCTGGGGAACTTGTTAAAAATAGAGATTGTTGGGCCCCACCCATTAACTTTTCCCTGTAGATCTAAGGTCGGGCTCAAGAACGTGTGTTTTTCTTTTTCAGCACACGGTACAAAAGATAGACTAGACGGTAACATGGCGAAAAGCAGTTCTCTCTCTCCTCCGTTCTGCAACCCTCTCAGTGTTCTTTCCCAGAGGCAACTACTTTGACCATTTTTTGGCACGTTGTTCCAGACATACAGTTAGCATTTATGAACGAACGTGTATTTGTGGCTGGTCGAGGGCTGGGGTGCCTATTAAATACATACTGTTCTGTTCCTGGCTTTTGTTGTTTTACAGCGTGTCTTGGAGATCTTTATCTCTTCCTACAGAGTTGCCTCTTTCTTTTGAAAGGCTGCCTCGCAGCAGCTCGTGAAATCTCTACAGGAGATTCTAATGTGCAGCCAGGTTTGGGAGGCGCAGATAGACCGAGTGTTAGAGGGCAGAAAAAGTTCTCTTGAAATGTTAATTCTTTATGTCTTGCATTTCACAGCAAGGAACTGGACTCAGCAAGCATTTCATGTATTTCTAGGTTCAGGTTGTTTTAGAACAAAGTTTTGCATAATGTTTCTTCTTCCTTACTACAGTTTTTAGGTATAATTTATCAGTCCAAAATACATGAAGGCAGTAGTGCACACACTGATAACATAACTTTTAATTCCTTCCTTCACTAAGAACATTGCCAAGCAAACTTATGAAATCGCTTATCCTCATGGAGAGCTTTTTCTCCCCCAAGATGATTTACAAAGGTCTTCTTAAATTCTCGCATAACATTCCCTTTGGGATGGCATTTATTTGCTCTTTCCACTGGTTATAAAAGAAAGTACCGTCCGTGCTGCATGATGTAGTGGATCCACTAGGCACTGTTTGCATCATTGCTTCCTTAGTCCTACAGACGTACCCCGTGCCCTGTCCATGGCTGGACAGGCAGGAAGTGGCTGCGGAAGAGCATGAGAGTGTTAGCTGGAGGGGTTGAAGGAAGGGCTGGTGGAATGACCGCAGGATGGTGAAAAGCACATGTATTTAGCTTTTTGCATATTTCAGAAATTACAAGCACCTTTTTTCCCCTTTAGAACATTCTTATAGGAATTATTACCTTCTCGAGAGAATGGTTGGTTTGTGATTTTTCATCAAGATCCGTTGCATCCGTTTACCATTCACATTGCATCCTTTGTGCACCTCGGTGTCAGCTAGACAGTGACAAGCAGAACAAGCATGTTTTCTGCACTCCGGAAGCAAATAGTATAATGTATCGGTCAGCATATAAATTATATTCAATGTCTGTATTTCATGTGTTCGTCTCGGAACAAATTCAGTTAGAAACTTATCAGCAGGATTTTCAGCTTTTAAGGGGTGCATTTTGTATCAGTGAGCTCACCTGTTGGATCTTCAACCCCCCTTATTTTCCTCTCCTGTTCTTTGTTCAGTTTCTTGTTCAGTTTCCTCCTCACCTTATTAACATAGATGTTCATAGTCAGCTGGTTGGAAATAACTCAGGAAACCCTGGGACAGTTGGAAGCATGAGCCAGCTGCGGGAGGTAAAAGAAGTGTCCAGTTTTCTGAGATTATTATGACCTGAAGGAATTTGGTTAAGAGTATGCATTTCGTTCAGTGTGTCTTTTAAATATAGTTAAGCATATAATATGCCAATAAATAAAGAAAAACACTTGATTTTATGAAAACAATTTTGTATACCAGTAAGAAAATAACAGAAGTTGGGTTTTTCTGAATGACAGATTTAATTATAAATTTACTAGTTTGATTTTTCACTGAAAATATTTTATATGTGTAAGTTATAAATTTTTACTTTAGCTATATCTGATAATAAATATCTCAGTATTAAAACGCTGCATAAAACATAATTTAAAAGTGAAAATGCCTGTTGGTATCATAGTACTTTTCGTAGGAATATCAATCTATTGAGTTTTTTGAACAGCAAAATCATTGTTTTCCAGTTTCATTCTAAGCATTTTATATATATTTTAATTTTTATAGTAACTCTTTAAGGGGAATACTGTCATCACCATATTTACAGTGAAACAAAAATAGACAAAGTAAGTTATCCAAAGTCACCTAGCTACTAAGTGGGGTAGCCAGGATTCTAACATCGCAGACTGACTCTGGAGAATGCAACCATCAAAAATTAGTTAAAAATTGAAAATAAATTCTCTTTTTCCCACCTTAAAGAATGGCTGTTAGGGTATCTAGTTGAGTGTTCTCTGAAGAGATATCATTGAAGAAAAACTATTAAGCCTAATCATAAAGCCAAGTTTCCTGCTTAGGCTCAAACCTCATAGATAATATTAAGCCCAGAGCTGCGTGAGCTGTGACTGGCACTAGTAGAAACATAACAGTGTCGATGGCTGCCATTTATTACTTAATATATTTACTGTGCCGTTGGTTACTATATGCCAAGCCCTGCGCTTTATATATTTACATTTATCATCCTGTTTCATCCTAGGGAAACTCCTGCTCAGAGAAATTAAGAAATTTGCTCAAAGTCAAAACTAGAGGAGCTAGAAATCGAACCAAGCTTTTCTAATTCCAAAATCTACACATCTCACTGAAGCCAAATGATTCTCATTATCTGGTGGCATGGCACTAGGCTAGGTAGGCCTTGCCTGGCTTATGGCTGTTCCATGACCTCAACTGACCCCAGAGTTAAACGATGTGAAAGGCAGTATGACGAGCAGGTTGTCGGCTACCTCCTGTGTTCCCGGAGTTAATTCCCCACCCGCTTTGAGGATGTTAGTGTGGGGCTTCGGGGGTCCCGATGACTCAGTCCTCTTTTACGAGGAAATTGAGTGGTTTGGCACTTTGGGCGAGAAAGTGAACTTTGATATTTTCATACATAGGCGAAGACTTGTACTGTAGCAAAATTTAAAATGAATGAATTCCATTATTACAGCCTTCTACCATCTAAGGAAAGGTGAAAAAATCTAATTTATATGTTGAAAGATCTTTCCCTTTTTACCACCTGTTACCTTTAATTCTTATACCAAATTCTTAAAAAATTCAGGCCGAACAGACTTCTTTTTAAGTTGCTTGTAACTTTACCACAACTTACCTGTTTTCAAATAAATTTTCAGCACATTCAATAATCAGCAGAAATTCGCTGGCTCATCGCGTTGAGGGGGTGCACTGTACCTGGTACTGGGAGTATTAGCTAACTCCAGGGGACAGGGTATGTGAAGTAGCTCAGTATTAGGTATGAGTGAGTGGGAATGTATATCAATAAAATGAAGAGCTTTCTGTGGGCGATCCAGTGCAGTTTCAGCAAGGAGGAGGAATTTGATTGGGCTTTGAAGACTAGGTAATGTAAGATCGGTGAAGAATGGGGAGAGTAATATCCTGTGACGCTAGAGGAATGTCCAGTGAAGTCCACTGACAGTAAGATCTTAAAGAATTTGGCCACCCACTCTCATCAAGAGTAGAGAGTATAAATGGGAGCATTATCCAAGAGGAAAAAAGAGAATGTTTGGCAGATCCTGAGGAATTCTGGTTAGTCATTAATTCAATTCTGTTCTCATCAAGTGTCAAAAAAAAATGCCAGCTAAGCAACAATTTCAGAAGAGTAACACAATAGAAAGTGCTAAAGTTGTCACTGTCTCACTCACCAAATGGCATTGAGGCTGTTCTATAGATGGAAGCTATTCAGCAAAGGTCAGATTGGCACTCCTATAGGAAACCACCCCCAACACACAATGGTCTAATAAACATTGACCATTTTGCTGTTAGGAAAAGTAGGGCAATTCGTGGATAAAGGTTAAGTGTCATAAGAGAAATAAATGGAGTGAGAGAGACTAAGGAAAGATTGAAAATTATTCTTACAAAATTTGCTTTCATAGTTCTGCATTTTATGTGTCCCCACTGTATCTGCTCTCCCGTCAAAGCTCTGGTTTGAAGCTCTAGTGATTGTTGGGGGAGAAGGGGGGATAAGTTATCCCGCTCTCTGAAAGAGAAACCAAAGTGTGTATAGCACTTCCCTTTAGTACCCATCAAAGATCTGAAATAACCTTGTCTTAGAAACATTTAATTTTTATGTTTAATTTAATTTCTAAAAATTTTATTTTATAGGATTAATTTAAAAGATCGTATTTCAGATTTACTGATTTATCAAATTATTGTTTTTACTAATATTCCAGATTTACTATTAAGTTCTGAAATTTTTAAATGTAAGCCGTAAACGTTTTGCTTAATTAGAATTAATCAAACTTGAAGAGCGCTCTGACATCTTAGTAAAAGAGGGTATTAAGGGTGAGTATAGGGGTGAAGAGCTTAGAAGCTAGAGAGAGGAACCATAGATCTTTGAGGATTATTGGCTAAGTTTTGCCCAAAGTGTCCTTAATGAATTGGAATGTCCCTATGTTTTTTTTCCTGAAGCCTTATTTATGTATCTTAGATATTCGTGGATGAGTTTATGATGTACACTGGTTTAGGTTTTCCAGGACGCAGCTAACGATTTTTTTCTCACTTCATTCTTTATGTGTAACCATCACTTTTTAAGAATGAAGAATGTGACCATAGTCAGGGTATAGCTGTATTTTCTTTTGATTACTATTTTCATTGCATTTATTTGCCCATATCTTAACTTTCATATTTTTTTGTATCCTTGTTTTATGTGTCTCTCTTATAACCAGTGGATTATATTGTTTAAGTCCAGGGGGATAATCTGTGTCTTTTCGCTGGAGTTTTTAGTTGTCTCCACAGTTGTCCGATGATTACCATCTCACTTCACTCATAGTCAGGGTATGAGAAGACAAACCATGAGTTTCTAGAAAAAGTGTCAAGTTGGCTTCTGTGGCCTTGAGTTTCTTTTCTGGTCAGAGTGCAGCAATTACTGACACCTAATGAACCTCACTTTCAAAATCAGGGAAGTTTGATTTTGAACTTCGTTTCATTGCATGTAGGGATACTTCTCACACATCTCACTTACCTCCAGTGAGTTTTCTCGTGTTCCACCTTGTGTAGCCACCTGCTCTTGTTACACTCGTACCTTATCACTGTTAGAGATTTTGCTCCCTCAGAAATTTCAGATTCTGAGCACTGCACTCCTTGAGCGTAATCTGTGCCCCTTACAGTCACTGCTCAAAGCCTTCCACTGAGTCGGCGCTAGGAACGCCTGAGACCCCTCAGACCTCCCCACCATCTTCTCGCTACCTGCTGTCTTCACGCCTCTTCTGTCCAGGCCTATTTCGTGGTTTATCTTTCTAGTAACTCCCTTGTAAATATCCTCAACTTCCTTTGCCTATAAAACCCCGACTGTGGATGGACCCAACCTCCTCCTCTGGGCCTGCACCACGTGGTCGAACATTGCTGGAAAAGAAAAGAAAAGAAAAGAAAAACCAAAAACATTCACACAGCTGTGCAGAAATGGTTCCATTTAGAATTCATTATCACAGGCCTCAGGTGGACTCTCAACACTGCCTTAGCAATGTTATATATTTCTTGGTCTTTCCTTTCTTCACATCAACTATTTAATACTTTCTTTCCTCACACCTCTCTGCCACTTTCTAAACTTGGCTAATTATCTTACACCAGACTAAGCTGAGAAAACAGAAGCCTTTGGACTGCAGTGTGACCTCCAGTTTATCTATTTTTTTTTTCTTTTGTCCCTTCTGCCTTTGGTGTAGGATCTAAGAAACTATTCTCTGATTCAAGAACTTGAAGATTTCTCCAATGCTTTATTTAAGGAGTTTTATAGTTTTAGCTCTTACATTTAGGTATGTGATTCATTTGAGTTAATTTTTCTATGTGGTGTGTGGTTGGAGTCCAAATGCATGTGTGTTTGTCTCAGTACCATTCGTCGAAAGACTGTTCCTTTCCTTATGGGATAACCTTTATTTCCTTGTTGAAAATAAAAATTCATCCTAAATGTAAGAGTTTTTTTGTGGACCCTCAGTTCTAGTCCATTGATCTCTATTGATCTCCTTATTGTCTTGATTACTGTATCATACTATCTTGATTACTATAGCTTTGTAAGTTAGTTTTGAAATCAAGAAGTATGCATCCTCTGATGATTCTTATTTGGGTTATAGAAACCCTTTTGGGTATCTTACAAAAACCATGCATCCAGGACATTGTACATAAATGTGTGGAAAATTCTGCGTAAAGTTTATTTTGTTGGTTTGGAAATTAATAGTCTTTTAGTTAAAATTTTTAAAATGATTATTTAAAGCCATACATTTCTGTTTACAAGTTCCGCATCCCACAAGTTTTGTTATGTAGTATTTTCATTATTGTTCAGATCAAAATAATTTTTAGATTTTCATTCTTTTGACACATGGGTTATTTAGAAGCTTATGTCTTAATTTCTAAACACATGAAGATTTTCAAGTTACTGTTTTGATTTTCATTTATTTTTAGCTTAATTGAACAGTGGCCAGAGAATAATAAACATACTCTTTATGATTTCAGATTTTCAAGAGTTGGCAGTGGCCCATTAGATGGTCACTTGTTATGAATGGTCCATATGTTCTTGAAAAGAATATGTGCTCTATAGATGTTGGATATAATATTCTATAAATATCCATTAGGCCATATTTTTTAATTTTGTAGTTCAAATTTTGTATATAAAAAATCTCATAGATTTTTGTTTTTGCCTACTTATTCTGTCGCTTACTGAGAGTTGTCAAAACCTGCCACTACAGTTGTTACTGGTGTAGACTCCTGGCGAATTGAAATTTTTATCATTTAAAGTGAACATGTATATCTCCTGTTTTTTGCTTTAGGTTCTATGTTGCCTGATATTAATATAGCTGTATTTTCTTTTGATTACTATTTTCATTGCATTTATTTGCCCATATCTTAACTTTCATATTTTTTTGTATCCTTGTTTTATGTGTCTCTCTTATAACCAGTGAATTATATTGTTTAAGTCCAGGGGGATAATCTGTGTCTTTTCACTGGAGTTTTTAGTTGTCTCCACAGTTGTCCGATGATTACCATCACACTTCACTCATGAGTTGATAGGCAGCCTCCGCTGGCGAGTGAAGTCTGATGGTGATCATTACCTTCCCTGTCCATCCAGTGTAAGCACCTTAGGACCCGCTCATGCCTTTGTCCTCTCCTGACTCAAATGCTGCTGTTGCCATGTGTTTTAGCCTTTTATATATTTTAAAATCTCACACGACAATGTTTTGTATAGTCAGTATTCATTTAAATTTACTCCCATAAGTATTATTTTTCTTAGCTTTTCATTTTTTTCTTGCACTTCAGGCCTCTTTGGGGTTATCTTCCTCTGTAAGAAGTACATCCTTTGACATTTCTTCTACTGTAGATTACTGGAGGTGAACTCTGTTTCTGGTTGTCTGCAAATACTTTTTCCCCTCCTTCGTGAGACATTTTTACTGAATATTGAACCCTAGATTAACAGACATTTTCTTTAAGGACATTTAAGATAATCTAATATGTTGTAGCTTCTATTATTGCTCAGAGAAGCATTTTTTTTTTAACTAATCTTTGTTTTTCTCTTACGGCTTTGAAATTTCTGACTTCTGTTTTTTGCAGAAAAACTTCTTTTTATTTGTCTGCTTGGGATTTAGTGGGTTTCCTGAATCTGGATCAGCGTCTTTCATTATTTCTGCAATTTCTTAGCAGCTCTCTCCTCATATACTGCTTCTGCCCTTATTCTTTCTTTACCTTCTGAGGTGAAGATTAAATATACGTTATACTTTCTCATTTTATTCTTTGTAGTTCTTACCATCTTATTTATATTTCCTGTCATCTTCCTTCTCTCTGCTACATTCTGGATAATATGACCATCATCCAGTTCAGTAATTTTCTTTTCTACTGTCACACCTGTCAACTGAGTTAATTGTCATCGTCTTTCATCCTCCTTCCTCAATCCACATTAGTTCTGCTTTAGTTCTTTTTCAGATACAACTTGTGGTTATTTCCTTGTTTTATACCTTTTGGGAATACAAACGTTTATCAAAATTTTACCCCAGTAGGTTACTTGGGATGTAGCAAAGCTGCTGGGGTCTGTCTTTAATAAATTACTCGTATTTTCAAGATGTCCTAATATAGTGTTTTCGGTCCTGAGTTGGTTCCCTTAAACTTAGTGTTTTTAAGCACCACTGCCATGTACTCCGTGGAATGGCGTTTCCTAGGTATGGTGCCTCAAACTAATTGAACGGACTAATTAGGACTGTAAGACCTAAAGCAGCACTGGTAGGACTCAGTGCTCTCTCCATATCGGTGATGTTACCCAAACTTACTAACCACCTCTATCTGATGACAGCCATATTTTAAAGTTAGTTTGTGTCGTAGTTGGCTTGACCTGCCATAACATAACACTTTAAGACTAGGCGGCCTAAACAACAGAAATTTATTTTCTCATAGTTCTGAAGGCTGAATGTCTCAGAGCAAGGTCCACCAGGGTTGGTTTCTGGGGAGGGCTCTCTTCCTGGCTTGCGGATGGTCACCTTCTTGCCATGTACTCCTATGGCCTTCCTCAGTGGGTGCGTGCAGAGAGAGTGTCTCGTCTTATAAGGATACTAGTCCCGTGGGATCGAGGCCCCTACCCTATGACCTCATTTAATTACTTCCTTAGAGGCCCTGTCCAAATACAACCATACTGGGGGTTACAGCTCCAGCATGTGAACTTTGGGGAAACATATCGAGTCCGTAACAGGTGGCATTTACATAATAGTTGAGGGTCTTATGGCTTATAATTACATTGCTTTTGATACCTCTGCTACTGCTAATAGTGAATCACCTCCCATGTATTCTTCCCCACAATATTTAGCAAGTGTGTACGAATACAATTTATCTTTGCATATGTTTCTGTACTCGACAAAATTTGTTGGTGAGGTAGTTGTGCATTTTTCAGTTAAATTCCAACCAATCTGTTGTAGTTAAGATTTTCAACATAGTTACATATTGGCTTCTTTTTCTTTATCTTAGCTGTGTTGGAGTAGAAGAACATCATGCTGTTGACATTGACCTGTATCACTGTCCCAACTGTGCCGTTCTACATGGTTCTTCCTTGAGTAAGTACTAGATGCTCAAATAAAAATTGAAGTTTAAAACTTAACACGTACATGATAATACTTTAAATGATACAATGATTAGTTATATTACAAACCACCAAGGACTATAGGAAAGATTTTTTTGAAGGTATCGAGAATGCAATTTTTGTATGAATTATTAAGTAAGTTATTAAATAAGGTAAATATTGAGGGAACAAAATACTCTCATTCTTAATTGCCAGTGCAAAGCTCCCAAAATCAAGTATATATTTCCAAAGCTTTCAATTTGAGAAGTTATGATAAAATTGTTTTCTTCTTATTCTGGAAACTAATTTTAACTGTTTTTTTTTTTTATAAGTAATTTTTAAAGTGACCTTTCAGTAGTATTTTGGGACGGTGTACAGTGTAAGACTACTTGAATGCGCACAAATACATTATATTTTTAGGAGAAAATTAGGGCAGAGATATGCTAAAATATTCTTCTGTTTTCTAAATTCGATCATCATGTGAGTATGGCTTAGAGTCTGCCAGCCATATTCTCTGCTTGAAACCTGTCCCCCAGGGTCCCTACTCTGAGGAAGACAGAGGCCAGACCAAGTCTTTGCCGATACTCTCCATCCTGCACCGGCAGGTGCAGACAGGGAAGCTCACACGTCCTCTGGAGGGACCAGCATCACGTACAAAATGATGTTTGTTTTTAGCCTTTTACAAATGCTTCAGAAGAACAGATTGAAATATTAATTATTATGGTACAAATGTGAGAGTAAAGATTTTAAAGGCTTTGGATTACATTATAACTACTTTTTCTTTAAAATGTAGACTGTTTTTAACTAGAGTTTTTGTGTCCATTAAACTAAAGGGAAACACTGTAGACTTAGTCATTTTTGAACTGAAAAGAACCCTTTCCTGACTATGCCTCGATAGACACTTGGCTCAGATACAGGTTACCTATACAACCTCTTTATTTCAAACAGCCTTTTTCCTAGTACTTTTTTTTTTAATAGAAATTTGGTTCTGGGTTCATACATTTTGTTAGAAATGTTAATAACCAAATTTCTTTGTAAGGTAAAGAGATTTAAGCTATATGAATGTATTAAAATATTTCCTTGTCAAATATATAATATATTTTGTTGTTACTACACAGTGTAAAATATGAGGTTAGCAGGTTGGTAGAATTTCGACATGTGTAATTGGCTGATTTCTTGTCATAAAGGTTTTTATTTTGTGTCACACTGAAATATGAAGTATATAACTTGAAATAATTACTGACTAATTATTGGAGACAGTAAATAATACTGGGTTGTTATCTGAAGAAGAAAAACAGAACTAAAATTGATAACAGTTTTAGCTTAGAACTTAAGTATATAATCCCCAAATGAAATAATTTAGATTTCATTTCTATGAAATATTAAGTGGGTTAGTATGAGGAAGAATAATGTAGTGTTTAAGATATTACTACATGTGATGCACTCTATTTCATTTTTTTCCTATATGATTTAATTTTTTAAAAGCACGTCATGCTCACTAAATTGACTTCACAATCCATAAGGGATCACAACTTGCGCTTTGAATAATGATGCTTCAGAGAGAAGTCTGTGACCTGGTCCTTCATGTTCTTCTCGTCCTTGAATGACATAAGATCAGGCATTGGCTGTCTTCTGAGAAGTCCAATTCTAAGCTCCTACAGGGAAAATGCCCCAGATCCAGTAATCTCTTTTATCTTGATTTAAAGTTCACTTTCCGCACCCCTCACCCTCCATTCCCAACTTGGATAATCCCTTTTGGTCCCTTTCCCTCTGCTAGTAAGACTTTCCTGCTTGCCACCAGGGGTTCCTCTTCCCTTCGGCATTCTCTAGCACTCCTTATTATAGATACCATCTAGACAGTATAATATCCACTTAATATGGTGAATTTACACTTTATCCTCTTAATAGAATTAAGAACTCTATTTGAGGGCAGATACCAAAAAATAGCCTAACACTTAAACATATATTCTCAGTGCTCTTCAGGCATATGCAAAAATGAAACTTTTTTCTCCTTTCCCTATTACCACTACTAAAATATTCACTGCCCCCCCCCTTTAAGAAATTCAGTTAGCTCTTGCAGTGGCTGGTTTTATTGTATCAAGCATGTTGGTCCAACAGGACAGCTGTAGCCTTCTGTTAACATCCAGCAAGTTCAAAAGGAAACAATAGTAATTGTCAGCTTACTGGGTGCCAGGCAAGTAAGCACTTGACCTCTGTTATCTCCTTTGATATTTTTAACAGCATGATGTGAGAAAAATGATCTAACCAGCTCTTTCTTGTAGCCGTTTGGCAGAGCTGGAGTTTGAACTCATAGCTGTCCAATCCCCAGTCTGTTTTAATTCTAATCTGCTCTGTAAAAATGAACATTAAAACAATGAAGCACAGTTCTCAAATGGGCAGCTTTTTCTTTTCCTTTCCTTTTTCCTTTTTTTTATGATGATGCTCACTGTCAACTCAGGGCTTTGAAACAGGCTGTTTATATACACTCTGAAGAAGATGAGTTACCAAAAAAAAAAAAAAAGTGAGTTACCCACCACTTTTCTGGAGGCAATTTTGCAATTTGTAGCAAGTATCTTTAAAATATTGTCTTTCCCCTAGCATTTCTAGCAGTTTATCCCCCAAAATAATGGGGGAAACAGATTTATGTATATGAATATTAATCTCAACTTTGAAGAAAGATTCAGAATGAACTAAATGCTTAAGAATCATATGATGCATCTATATCTTAAAATAATTCTAGGCTGCCTTTAAATTGCTTTTGAATATTTAATGAGAAAATGCTCATGATATATTAAGAAGAGTAAGCAGAATAAACATTACGATCATGGGGAAAAGCTTGGAATTAAATACTCTTGAATTTTAAAAGTGATTTTAAATGAGAAAAAATATAACACACAAAGGATACCTTAATGAGATTTTCTAGGAAGATTGCTTTATAGTTCTCAATTTTTCTCATGAGATTTTTTTAAAGATGGTATTTACTCTCTTCCATATTGAGGTCTGACTGCCATAAATTACTTGAATTACTCGGGAATCTTGTTTTAGACTCTTAAATATGAATAAGCCTGATTTCCACCCCTTTGACTATTTAGTGTGACTTCTCCTTATCCATATGAGGATCCAGTAATATATATTATTATGATCTTTGTAAGGTGAAGATTTGGAGAAACTTAGACTCAGAGAGTTGTGTCCCTCACACATTTTATTGTGAATATGTTCAAACATACAGTAAACATTGAAAGAATTTTACATTGAGTACCTCTCAACCTATCATCTAGGTTCTACTATTAACATTTTATGTTATTTGCTTTACCAAACATCTGGCCATTAATTTTCCCACTGTCTCCCCTTATTCATTCATTCATTCATCCAGCCAGCCATCCATCCATCCATTTATTTATTTATTTGATGCGTTCTAAGTAAGTTGAAGGCATCAGTACATTACTCAGAATCATGGAGGTTTTAGGCTTGAGAGTGATTTTCAATCTTAAAAAAAAAAGATATAAAACTGAAATATTACGTTACTACCACACCAAGGACAGTTCTGAAATCTTACGTTAGTAGCACACGGAGGATAAGTAGGTGGTGCCACCAAGGTGGAAAGAAGAATGAGGTGCAGAGCTTTCCTCGGCCTCTTCACCTGCATTAAAGGGTCCCTCACACGGGTGGGAAAAGAGCACTCGTCCGCTTCGTTTCCACATGGGAAACTGGACCCAGATGTGTTTGAAGCGACTTGACCAAGGTCGCAGAGTAAGGTACAGCTGGGCCATGAGTCAAATCCACGTCTCCTGATTTTGATGGCTGTGACCATTCCTCCTTGAGCTGTGGGATCGCAGGATCTTGGCGTTCGAAGTTACCATGAAGTTCTTTATGCTGTGAGCCCACTTGTCTTCCTCTCATTATGCTGCAGACCTGCTCTTCTTTGTGTCAGTGGAACCATGCTCGTTTGGGGATGAATCTTACATAAAAGAGAAGGGAACTGTGTTGTTAAAGTAGCTTTCCAATGTGGGATTAAAGGCCCTATCCTAAGAGGAAGATTTGGGTGGGTCATTAAAGTCATAGTTTGACCTGATGTCCTAGCGAAAATCATGATTTTTAAAATAACAATGAGATTTTATAGTATGTATAATGTGGATATTATAAAAGACTCCATCTGCTAATTTGAATTCCTTGATTTAATTTTAAAATTGTGAAATAAAGAGTAGATTTTTAAAAACCACAGTGAAATGCTTATAGTTGCGGCGTTATATAAAGTAAAATTTACTTCTTCAGCCTAGAAGTGCATTGCAAATGTGTTTTTATTGTACTTGACATTTATTATTTCTGATTCTATGGAATATAATCATTAGAAAGTACATAGCATCACCAGTCACCAAAAACGTTTTCTTTTTCTGATCTTCCAAATGTCCAGTGAAAAAGAGGAGGAACTGGCACAGGCATGACTACACAGAAGTCGATGACGGTTCCAAACCAGTGCAAGCTGGGACTAGGGCTTTCGTGAAGGAATTGCGTTCTCGAGTCTTCCCAAGGTACGGAGAGCTGTTCTGACCAGAGGAGATGTAAGAATGTTGCCTGACAAAGTGGCATTATCTGAAGCGGTGTTTTCACGTGTCAGTTTGCAACCCATTATTATTCTCAGTCAAGTTTTTACTTGGAAAAAAAGAAAAAGAAAAAGAAATAGAAAATATTGGCACATTGCAAGTGATAGAACTAAATAAGCATAGCTTCATGGAACTTTGGTTATATGTATATGTGTGTATCGGCGTCAGAGAGGCAAAAGAGTCCCTAAAACTATAAACAAGTTAGTGTCACCGTGAGAATGTGCATTTTTCAGGGAGAGGAGCCGGAGCTTTCATCTTTTTTCACATAGATTTGTGACCCTCAAGAACTGTATTAAAAAGCCTGGCAGTTCCCGTGGCTTCTCTGCCACAGTAGACATGAATGAGAGCAGGCTGTCGAGATGGTCACAGATGTCTGCACTGTAGTCACCATTAGCTAAAGGTCTTTGGTTTTATTGTGTTTAACTCCACAAACCTTCACAACATTTAAAACCGTAGTGGAGTGATAAAAATTAACTAAATGACCCATATGTGATGTAGTGTATAAAACAAGGAAACAGGTTGTCTTCTTCTTCCCCTATTTGAAGACTTGGTGTAAGCCTTTGAGACCATTTTCTGCATAAATAATAACACTTAAAACATTTATAGAGATATATAGATACACATATCCGTCTAAGTTTTAAAAAACAAAAAGGCATTATGCATATGTTGCGCAACTTGCATTTTTTACTCAATTTCATAGGTATCCTTCCATATGTATACAAAAATTTACCTCCTCAACTGATGGACAATTTGCTGTCCATCACATTTTCTGATACTTGGCTTATGACGTGCCATAATTTTCTTACACATCCCCCCGTGATGTTCGTTTCATTTGCCTCCAGTTTTTTCCCTTTACAAGTATTGAGTGGCTTCTGATCTTATGAATTCTCTTAACTCCAGCCACTCATTACCACTAATTGTAAACATCCTCTTATCTCTTCCTGTGTAGGTTACCTGAACATTTACATATTGAAATATATATTTTGCTATAAACTGATTTTTTATTATAGTTAAGGCATCTTATATAATAAATTGTTTTTTTCAATTATTAAGTATTGAACTAAATATGAATTTTACTTTTGGATGGTAAAGGGGACTCTATAAACATAGTTTGTTATAAGAAGAATTAGGTATGACAGGCTGAGGACCACTGATACAGATAATAATATTCTATACAAAATAACCCATTACCAGAGTATTTTTTAAAACTGAACTTAGCAACAGAGATGACATTTTACTCTCGTTTTCCTTAGTGCCGATGAAATCATTGTGAAAATGCATGGCAGCCAGCTGACACAAAGATACCTGGAAAAGCATGGATTTGAAGTCCCTATTATGGTCCCCAAATTAGACGATCTAGGACTGAGGCTTCCTGCACCTACCTTTTCTGTTATGGATGTGGAACGTTATGTAGGTACGAACTTTATTCCTTTAAGTACTTGGGAAAACACGGTAAAAGTAACCAGTGGTACTGCCCTAATCACATTGAAACTTGAATGAGGAGATGTTCATTGAGTTCAGCTTCCTGGGTCAGGAAAAGTGAAAGTCTTTGTCACCTATATTGAAAAGTATTTTTTCTCAGCAGACGTACAGTTTACAGAAAAACAGAATGAAACATTTTGCCTCTTACTTCCTCAGCCTCATTCTGCTGCTTTTCTTGTTGCCCTTCAAATTTTCTGGTACTTGGCTTATGACAAACTGTTACTGAGGGGCAGCTACAGATCCTGGAAAGAAGACGCTCGGAAGCTGGATTGGTTCTGGGCCTCTGTAGTGTTTGGGCGCAGGATTTTTGGATCCTGCTTTAGTGGCCTCCTGCTCCCTAGAGAAAGGCTGTGAAAAAGAACAGATATTTTCTTTTTCTTTTCTTTTTTTTTTAGGCAAGGCAACCTTTGGTTGACCTCACAGATTGCAAGGACCTTGTCATTTTACAATCCCTTTTTTTGTATTTTTTATGCCTAGAGCACCTGGTCTTCCCATCCAAGTACTAACCAGGCCCGACCCTGCTTAGCTTCTGAGATCAGACAGGATCGGGCTTGTCCAGGGTGGTATGACAGAACAGATATTTTCAAACCTGTTTTTTATATTAACAACTTGGTGATAGCTCCATTTAATGATGTCTGGATTAATTTGTATTCTTGAGGCCCAGAAAGGCGTAAGAAACAAGGGGAAAATCTTCTCTGTTTCAATATTTTGACACTTTCAGTCAATTCATTCTCATCATGGAATTTATAGATAAAGCTGACTACATGTAGATCTCATTCCTTGTCAGCAATAGATTGACATTATTTGAGGATTAGTTTTCAAATCGACCTTGACTCAAAACTATAGACCCACTATAATACTTTATTTTCTATAAATGAAACATCTGAGAACTTGTCCCTTCATTGAGCTATTGATAATTCTCATTGATAACTTTTTCACCAAGAAATCCAATTAAATGTCATGACTTCACATTCAGCTAATTTTGAATATTTGATAAATTAGGCGATGAGGCTGAGATTTAACCTAAACCTGTTTGCATAGATAGCACTTGAAAATAAATGGTTAATATAAGTATAGGGGGGAAAAAATGTTCAAACTACTTGATAGCTAAATTTTTAGTACTGCAAAGCCCTTCAGTTAACAGAATTATCTTGCCTCCTAAGTATAAAGTCTTTTTCTAGGCAACACCTTTTAACTTACATAAAGTTACATTAAAGTAAGAAAATGGCATTTATTTGTTTTCTATTTCAGATCGATTAAGTATTGCTGTATTTTGAATTCTCTGTTATCCTTACAACGTGTAGGACATTGCAAAACAGATCATGCTTCCTAGGGCGAAGATGCAGTGGTGTGCCAGCGACAACTTACGGTTTTATAGGAGAATTGTAAATTAATCCAATAAGGAACTCATTTCACAGACACGGATATGAACTGATTTTTGCTTCCTAACCAGTGATTTTTTTTTTTCTTGGTGCAGAATATTAGAAGACACTGCCAGGCAAGCAGAAATCATTTGTCCTAGTTAACTTGTCCCTAATGACCGATCGGTTTTTCAAAATGATTGACTTAGAATCTTAGGTGTTGTAGAAGTGAGAGGGAAGTCAGTCCCCTTGTTTTATGCACGAGGAGCTTGAAATCCAGAGCATGTGACAGTTTCCCCGTACCAACTAATGCATTTTTGTCATGAGCTGCACAAAAGAAGTCATTGGTATGTAAACGCTTGGTCAACGTTAAGTTTTTATGCTCAGTGTTAATTATGCAGCTCTGTCTTAATTGCTGTCTTTTTTCCATCAAAAAACATCCCTTTTATCAAAAGTTCCAATTGGACTTAAAAATTAAGGTTATAGGAAGAATCTTTGTCTAGGCTGTGTAGTTTTTGTAGTTGGCTTAATTATCATACCAAGTAAATATGGTCTTTAAAATATTCTTGTTTAGGGCATCTGTTCATGTAACTCTTAAGCCCAATAATAAGACTATAATTTTTCTCTGCAGGTGGTGACAAAGTGATAGATGTCATTGATGTGGCAAGGCAGGCAGACAGCAAAATGACACTTCACAATTATGTTAAATACTTCATGAATCCTAACAGACCAAAAGTGTTAAATGTGATCAGCCTTGAATTTTCAGATACAAAGTGAGTAGTTCTGGACATTTTGGTGTAGCTAAATGTAGTTAACTAATAAATTTATTTTAGTAGGAAACATAATTGTGACTTCTAAAGTGGTCCAGTGATAGCAACGTAAATTTTGCTTTGGCACGCTCAGAGAATATTTAGAAATGTAATGAGTTTTAAACTTTAAGTATTGTTGTTTACCTTGAGCTCCAGTTAATTTCTTGGTTTGGGTCGAGTTGGGAGATGTAACTTTAAGAAGTTTTAATTTGCATGATGTGTGTGTGTGTGTGTGTGTTTGTTTTTTAAAGGATGTCTGAGTTGGTGGAGGTCCCTGACATAGCCAGAAAACTTTCCTGGGTGGAAAATTATTGGCCAGATGATTCAGTTTTTCCCAAGCCATTTGTTCAGAAATACTGCTTAATGGGAGTTCAAGACAGCTACACAGATTTCCACATCGACTTTGGTGGAACTTCAGTTTGGTACCATGTCCTCTGGGTAAGACTGGGGTATTTCTTTGTTCTCTATTGACAAAAACTGTCTTTTTTTCCCGGGGGTGTATTCAATTGCTATAAATAACATTTATGACGAGGGAAGTTTTTTTACTTTTTAAATAGAATCTATCATTTTGCCTTGAAGCATAATTTTTTTTTTCATCCCAAGTAATAGAGGAGACATAAGTTTTTAATTGATATTTAATTTCTCTTTTTCCACGCCCATCTTATCAGTTGGTCTCTTTCAGTCTTTTGTCTGGTTTGATTTCTCTTCCCCCTCATTCATTATCAATTAATCCCTGAATCAGGTACTTGATAAGGAGCAAATTTACAGTAATAATTGCTTCTAACGTTACGATTAGGACAGCTATTTGGTAAGTCAGGAATGTCCATAAAAATACTAATTCCTGGTGGCATATTCATTCACCTTGCTGTTTAATACAGTAGCCACTAGCCACATGTGACTAAATTTAAATAATGAAAATTAATTATAATTTAAAATTCAGTTCCTCATTTTCACTAGGCACATATTAAGTGCTCAGTAGCAATTAAGTGCTCATACACGCTACTGCTGTAGGATAGTACAGATATAAACATTTCCATCATCATAGGACGTTCTGTTGGACAGTGCTGATCTAAAACCAAATCTTCTGTTGAATGCCTATGCATCAGCAATGGTCTGTCTGGACTGTACATGATGCTGTGCCCTTGAGCTCCTGTTCCTTTTCTCCATGAGAAAGAAAAGGGTTAGTTCGTTAAAGGAAGTTTATTTGCAGGTCTTTAATAATAATCATTATATTATAGCTTTTAGGAGAAAGGGCTCAAGGTTGCAAAGATGACTTTCTATAACATGGGGCCTGCTAACCATGAATTTACTTCTATACCATGAAAATGAGATCAGTAGGATGTTTGTGATTTTTTTTTTTACCCTCCTCTCTTATAACTGTTTCTCCAATGCTACTGTGTTGACTCCTTGTCATGTTTGAAAGGGAGAGCTTTTAGCTTCTGTGGAGATGCTTAAGGAGCAAGAGCTATTGACCAGGTATGAGAAATGTCTTTTTGAGCCTAAAAAAATCTGATAATTATCTTATTTGCATTAGATTATTGTATTGGGAAATTGCATCAATGTAGGCCGTCCTAAGAATGGCTTTTCCTTTTCAAAACCAGTGTGATTACTTCCTTTTAGGGTGAGAAGATTTTTTATTTGATAAAGCCAACAGATGAAAATTTGGCACTCTATGAATCTTGGAGTTCATCTGTGACCCAGAGTGAGGTTTTCTTTGGTGATAAGGTGGATAAATGCTACAAATGTGTGGTAAAGCAGGGACATACCTTATTTGTTCCTACAGGTAAGGTTTTAATCCCACCCCCACTCCCTATAGTTGATACTCAGTCACATGGAGTCAGTTTTTGATTAGATCCTCTGGCTTTCCCATGTTTGGAAAGTAGCTTTGCACAGCCTGATCTTGGACTTCTTACTTCTCTGTCCCTTAGAGCAGCAGTCCCCAACCTATTTGGCACCAGGGACCAGTGCACCTATGAGAATCTAATGCCTGAGGATTAGTAGAGCTGAGGCAGTGATACTAGTGCTGGGGAGCAGCTGCAAATACAGATGAAGCTTCCCTGGCTTGCATGCCGCTCACCTGCTCTGCAGCCTGGTCCCTAACAGACCATGGACCGGTACTGGTCTGTGGCCCAGGGTTGGGGACTCCTGCCTGAGAGGGCTTCTCTTGCAGTTAGGATTTGCTTTGGTCTGGTATTTTATGCCATTTACCTTTATTTTAATTTTTATTCAGTTAAAGTTCACATCCTGTAATAGTTACCATTTTGAAGTGTACAGTTCAGTAGGTTTTAGTAGATTAACAAGGTCGTGCAGCTCTACCACTGTCTAATTCTAGAACATTTCATCACCTCAAGAAGAAGTCTTCTACCAAGTAGCAATCACATCTCTACTCCCCGCTCCTTTGAGGCCCTAGCAATACTAATGTACTTTTGATCTCTGGATTTGCCTAGTCTAGGCATTTTATATATGTGTATGTATATATATATATATATATATATATGTGTGGAATATATGGCCTTTTCCTTCTCACTTTCAGTTAGCATAACGTATACTAGGCTCATCCTTACTGTGGTATGTGTCAGCCCTTCATTACTTTCATGGCTGAGTAATATTCTGTTGTACAGATATACCACATTTCATTTATCCATTCAGCACTTGATGGACATGTGGATTATTTCCACCTTTTGGCTATTAAGAATTGTGCTGCTTTGAATATTTGTGTAAAAGCTTTCGTGCTGGAGGTATTTCATGTCCCTTGGTTATACCTAGTAGTAGAATTGCCGGGTCCTGTGATTCACTGACATTTAACTTTGTGAGGAACTGTCCGACTGTTTTCCAGATGGCTGTACCCTTTTACATTCCCACCAGCAGTGTACAGTGCGTTCCATTTCTCCACACCCTCACCAGCACTGTAATTTTTTTTTTTTTGCCACTTTTGTGGGTGTGAAGTAGTGGTATGTCATTGTGATTTCGATTTGCATTTCCTTAATGAGCAATGATGCTAAGCATAGTTCTCATGTTCATTGGCCATTTGAATATCTCTTTGGAGAAATGTGTGTTCAAATCCTTTGCCCATTTTTAAGTTATTTTTCTTTTTATTGTTGAATTGCAAGCAATATACTAGACCCTTATCAGGCATATAATTTGCAAATATTTTCTCCCATTCTGTGGGTTGTCTTTTCACTTTCTTGATAACGTCCTTTGTACAGCCTTTTAAAATTTGATGAAGTTCAAAATTTAACTGGTTAGCTCTGTATTACTATTAAAGGCTGCTGTCCTGGGACAATTAGGAGGCAAGAGGCATATTGAGGGACCTAGGAAGGATAGGTATGAGGTGCGTCGTTTTGAGACGTGACAGAATGCAGGGTATGGGCTCTCCAGGCCAGTGGTTTTGAGAATTGTGTTCCCATTTGGGGGACCCGATGGCTGCAGAATTCACAGGATCCATTACCACAGGCCGCACTCTTGCCTCGCCTTGTTGTACATAATAAATGAATTAACGCCTGGAACCACCAGAATTTATGAATCTAGATATTATCAGTATTTTCATTGTCAGCGGGCCAAGCTCCTTCCTTAAATCCTCTTTCAGTGCTCCGTTTTCTAACAAATACTTTGTTATGTCCTCTTCAAAATCTTGAATTCAAATTCATTGATGATAGAACCTCCTGTACCAAAAATGTCAAAAAAAGTTGATGTAAAGACCTAACTAGAATATAAAGAAGAAATTAAAAAGTGATTTATAATAAAATACTATTTCAAATGTGCCTGCCAAGCAGAGTGGCCTTAGAAGACAGAATGAAAGTTAGAGCATAAGCCAGCAAACCAGAACAGGTGTATGATTGGCAACTGAGGTTCTATATAGCGTTTGTGTAGATGAATGGTTCTCAAACTTCACTGAGCATCAGAGTCACCTAGAGGGCTAATTAAAACACAGATTGCTGTACCTCATCCCCAGTAGTTCTGATTCAGTAGACTGGGGTGGGCCCAGGAATTTTCATTCTAACAAGGTCCCAACTGATAACTGATGCTGTTGGTCTGAGGCTTAGGGTACCGCTGCTATAGGCATTGTGATTTTTTTCCAAGGTAGCCAGCAACTGATAAACTTCCAAACTAAAGTCCAGTTTCCTTCAATTTACAGAGTAGTTGTATTCTTGGGAAATTATGTCCGAACCATACAAAAATTACTTTGTTATATAATGGAATTATGTGAACGAGACTCACAGAGTTCATGACAAATTTCATATATAAATGCCCAGCAGAAATTCAAAAGTCCTGAGAAATGCAGGGCTTCAGTGTTTCTTACCATGTGGAACTGTCCTGTATTTTGCACCCCTGGCTCCCGCTCACAAAATGACACTAGTGCCTCCTAATCATAGTGACAATCAAAAAAAGCCCCCCAGACTTTCTCAGATACCCTCTACAGGCGGTACTGCCTCTCTTGAGAACCACTGCTCTATAGGATTTGTAGCTGACAGACTTCCCGTTTGCGATTTCAGGGTTAAGCTCAAGGCTTTGTGCCTTTGAGCACACAAAGGGGCAGGTACCACCTGAAAATCAGTCTTTGAGGTTTTCTTTCTTTCTTTCTTTCTTTTTTTTTTTTGATATTGTGTCACGGCACAATGAAGGATCAAAAGATGAAAAATATAAAGAAAATGGGTTCTATATTAATTGCTAATTTTTATGTGCAAAAGTATATATTTATTTATATTTAAAGTCTTATGTTTAGACTATTGACATTTCTTTCAAAAATTAGGCGTCTCTTAGAAATGATTCTCACTTCGAAAACATTTTTATGGGAGAACAAGCCATCATTTTGACTGCCAGCATTTATATTTATATGACCAAAACCCTCCCTAATGAAATGTGGGCCAGCTTCCTTTTCCTCTGGGAGGGAGGTCTCCGGGTGAGCTCCCTAGCCCCCTCCGCCCATTCCCTACGGGTCCTCATTTCAGATACCTGGGAAGTGAAGTGCTCAGCCAGTCTCAAAGTTCACTTAACAGAAATGTGCCTGCCTCATTCTACCAGATTGGACTCGTCTCAGAGTAAAATCTTTAGTATAAAGTTGGATCGTGTTTTCAAATTAAAAAACTAAAACAGCAGCAGCCACAAAAACCTTCAACTCTCCCACACCATGATTTTGTCTAATTGGGCCAATATATATGTTTCCTCAAATTCAGCACAGAGCCTGGCATCGAATAGGCCTTCAGTAAATATTTGAATGAATCTATGGATTGTATAAGACATTAACTTCTCTAGCACTGGAGGGTGAAATAAATTGATGTTGATAGTTTGAGTTTCTTATTTCTCAGATAGATATCACATTTGGTTTAGATATTGAGACATCACTGATTTATATGCTTTTAACCATTTCAGGGTGGATTCATGCAGTACTCACTTCTCAGGACTGTATGGCTTTTGGGGGGAACTTTCTGCACAACCTAAACATTGGCATGCAGCTCAGGTTTGTGTTATCAGTATTTAAAGGATCTTTTGCCCTTTCTTAAATAGGACTTTGTTTAAAAGTTTCAAAAACGTAAATTCAACAACGTATGGAGGTAGGCCCTGAGAAATTACTAGGAATAGGAACTGTGAACAAAAAGCATCTTAAAATATTGTCAGGAGGACACCTTTATGCATTTCAAATCTGAAAACAAATAATGATAATAATAATGATGATGTATTCAGTTTGAGATTAAATATCTTCCCAGACTTCAAAATTTTATGAAAATGTATGGGCTTTCCTTTGGCTTTTTATGGTTAGGGAAATGAACTAAATGCCATCAGGCTCACATGTGACATATGGTACTAGGTAAAAGCAGCCCTAAGTTAGGAGTGCTGTCAAGACAACCTGCTTTAATTTTGCTATCGGTAAAAGATTAACAGCGGTTCTGTATTTGACCTTTAGGTAACTGTGCTTCTGGTAGCCTAATGAGAATAGAATGTTATAGCAACATTGATTGTGGTAAAATGATTGTTGACCGATAAACTGCGTCAGGACTGGGAGAACTAGAAGTCCCTAGTATGAAGTCATATATTTGGGCTTTCCTGAATGTGGTGACTCTTGTACCTCGGCTTGCCCATGGGGAACCCTAGATGCTGTGTGTCTGTGGAGGTATTACAAGAAATACTGGCTCTTACTGGACATGAAACTTAAGCCAAGGCAGCTCCCACACCTGCCAAGTGTGAAACTTGTTTCTTTATACCTGAGCTGCCCCCGGGGGGATACATGGCCCCTGGCTGGCTGTGTGGACTGCTGCAGAGACTCCCACAGAAGACTAACACTGTGGCAAGCTGCGGTTCCTGTCTTCACCGCTTGACGAGTGCCAAGTGTGGTCTCGAGCCTGAATGCTTAGCAGAACCTAAAGAAAACCTGAGTGGGTGTCGCAGTGTTGTCCCACACATGGTGTTAACTTCTAAACACGTGGTTTTGCTTATCATAGTGGAACCCTCGTAAAATTCCTCCAGTTAAGACTAGTATAGAAATCCCGAGGCATGATCTTCTCTAAGGCCGATGTAATTCTTTAATACACTGTCAAATCTGTTAAGGTCAGACCTGGATAAGATCACAACTCAGTCTTATCCAGATGTGGTGTTAGTTAATATATAGCACTTGATCACTCTTATACGTCATGGCTTATTTTATTTTCCTTAAGTTAGTTGCCTCCATTTAACTTCGAAATGCTAATTTAATATTAAACCTGTTTAAATTGTATTTATTTAGGTGTTATGAGATGGAAAAAAGGCTAAAAACACCAGATCTTTTCAAATTCCCTTTCTTTGAAGCCATATGTTGGTTTGTAGCCAAAAACTTGCTGGAAACCCTGAAAGGTAATTAATAATCTGTACATTTTGTTGTGTTGATTTGATGCATGATGTTTGTAAATTTACTAAAAGCCATTGATAGAAAGACGTTTTTTTTTTTAGTATGGTGTGGCTGTTGCCCCTATTTTATTTTTTAAATGTTTGATCTCCCCTTGCCAAGAACCTTTTTAGCAAATTAGAGTCTCTAGTCTATAACCTTAAAAAGCAGTTATATGAAGACCTGCATCAGAGCTGGTAATATTGAAACATGTTCATTTCACCTAGGAGTCTTATAGCCCACAAACATTGTCAGGCATATAAAAGTCCCTCACTTACAAAAATGTAATTTAAGCCAAGAGACTGTTACATAATATATGTTCCCAAAGATTTGCTTTTAAAAATTAAGGGAATAATTTTCATATCCCAAGAGAACCACGTAGTGCCTGTGCCATCATCATTATGACCCATTATGCTGGCCAATATAAGGTACCTGTTAGCACAGACAAACTGAATGTCAGGTTTTGAGCCTGCAGTTAAGGAAGAACATTTTGATTTTTTTTTCTTTTTTTGGTGAGGGGGCAGTTAGAAATATCGCTTTATTTAAACTTGAAAGCTACCTTTTTAATCAAGAATTTCAGATTTTAGTGTTTAACCTTTTAGTTTAATAATCTTTGAGCCGTCAAGTTAGAGACTAAATATACCCTTGTGTTTCTATCCATTTTTTGCTGTCATGCATTTCTGTCCATTAGAATACAATACAGTTCATCTCGTTTCTGTGTTGTCTAACTTTTCAAGTCAGTTTGCAGATAGTGCTACTATTATAATTAACTCCCAAAAGAACAGATATAAACAGATTAAACTGTAAAGTCTGTTCTAAATATTTGTTTCTTTTTCTATTTAAAAGTTACTCAAGAAAACAAGGTAAAATAAAAAAGAAACAACCAAAACTAACTTCCCAGGATAGCATGCACAGAATTCAATGATAAAACTTATTTATGTATTTTCTTTTGCTCAAAAAAAGAAAAAGGCTCACTCTGTATGGAAGGAGAGACTAATAGAAGCCCATGCCACACCTTTTAGCGCGGTGGAGAGGTAGGGTCTTGATGGTGGTGCAGGTGTCTGTAATGGCGGAAGGGTCCGTGGATGAGGAAGAACGGGCTGTCTGCACACGCCCGTCTCTGCTCCAGAAATGCATTCTTATCCTGAATCCCTGACTTGGTCAATGTTTTCAGGTATTTTTCTTGGCTGGAGGAATGTCACAGTGGATCATAGAGTTGCCATATATAGTTTCCAGTAAAATACTGGACTTTAAAGTTTGTAGTCTCCTATTCAAGTAGAAATCTAGAAAAATAGAAACATTTTTAAATACTTATAAAAAAAACGCTTATCAATGTCCTTGTTTTCTGGACATAAAACCCAATTACTGAACCCTCCAGATCATAGATTGGCAATTCAATACTCAGTAAGTTCAGAGCTTTTTTCCCCATCTTTTCTCTCCTCAATTTCTCTCTCTCTCTCTCTCTCTCTCACACACACACACACACACACACACACTGGGGTTAAGCTTTTCCCCTAATGTCTAAGAGGGGCCCATCAATCAGCCTTTTAGAACAAATTAAGAATTTATCTGGAAGAAAATTTTGCCGTCTTTGTTGTAGCCACGAGCAGCAAATCGCTTGGTCTTAGAATTGATCTAGCTTTTGTGTTAGGCCATCGAGAGTTCAAAACTATTGAGGTCTGATCAAACACATAGCCCTGTACATTAAAGACAAAAAAAAAGGTTACTGTTAAAGGATATTTGTAGGTCAAGTTTTAAAATGTTTTCATTTCATCAGCCAGATCAGGACAAGATACTTGGCAGTACCAGTATGTCAGTCCAATCCCACTAAGGCTAGAGCCCAATTACTATGATGCCAATTGCTGTCATCATAGGTCTTCATCCTGGAAGCAGGAATGGTGGTCTTGTAACCCCACATTATGTTGTCCTTCCATCCCATGACTTTCCACTGTGGCCTGTTATTTGCCAGCTCTCAGAATGTTGTTATAGGCTTATAAGATGGGTTAAGTAAGGGTGGGTGTATGCAACTTCTAACTGTATTTAGTGTCAGTAATAATGAAACGGTGAACCAATTTGGTGGGGGTTTACGTGAGTAAATTAGTCACAGAGCAGAAGCGAAATCTTTCACTTCGGCTTCAACTTACCTGAGTCATAGACCACATCTAATATATTGATGTGAGTTTTAGATAATTAATTTGGTTTAAAAACCCAGGGGAGGCATTTGCGTGTATGTGTGTATTGTGTGTATGTGTATTAACCATTACAGTAGTGAAATATGTTGTGCCCATAGTCGATTGTGTCGATCGCACGCTGCGTACACATACGCTCTCCTATAGTTTGGAGACTTGTAAGACTGCCTCTCAGATCACCTCCACCCAAGGTGAGCAGGAGCAGCCATGCCGGCGCCAGAGGCATGCCCGTTCTTCTCATTACACCCTCCTTCCCTTCTAGAGAGAACCACTCTCTTGACTTTAGTGATAATCCTTTTCTTCTGTTTTGTCGCCTATGTCACAAACTAAAATAGTTTAATTTTGTCCCTTCTTACACATCATATGAATAGCTCCATGCTGACATTTTGTGTGGCCTGTCTTGTATTCGGCGTTATGTGTATGAGCTTTCTGTTAACTGGAGCATTTATTATAACAACATTTAATCATTTAATGTAATTCTCTTTCTTTTTCTTTGTTGCCTTTTCAGTCGATCATTTCTTATTTCACTTTTTTCCTTTTTATTAATTTGGAAGTCGTGTAGTTTGATATTTGGTGATTACTGAAAATATAAAGTTAATCCCTTTATCTTCAGAACACTTAACTCTTTTTCCTACTTCTCTTCCCTTCCCACAGAACTGAGAGAAGATGGTTTCCAGCCTCAAACTTACCTAGTACAGGGCGTGAAAGCACTGCATACTGCTTTAAAATTATGGATGAGAAAAGAAGTAAGTTTTCTTTAGTGAAATAATTGCTATTCTTTGGTAAGGCAAGGTCAGGAAAACAGAGACCTTATGCTGTTGTGGCAACACTTATGAGTAGCCTGTGGGTTGAGGGAAATGGAAATTTGTGCTTTAAATATAACCTGCATTTTATTATCCACTGTATGCAAATGTCCTGGTTTATGTTTATATTTATGAGGTTAATGTACCTCAGTATTTCTTTAAGCTGGAAAAGAAAGTAATTCAGGTTTATCTAGGGTATTGACTAAGAAGTGAATGTGTAGGTATAAAATAATCATAAATAATGAGCTCTCATAGTGTGCTCACCATTGTGCTTAGTCTTTATACCCATAATCTCATTTAATCCTTAAAGCAACTATATGCAGTCTGGATGCTACAGTTCTTCCTATTTACATATGGGGAAACTAGTTCAAAGAATTTAAGTCACTTGCCCAAGATGACTGGTGGAGCTAGGACTTAAATCTAGGTCCCTGCGATTGCAGAGCCTGCGCTCTTATCCAGCAGGGGCTTCCCATTTGCTCTAAAATATCGTCTAGTTGTTTGCATTTGAGTTCCACCTCCTCTAAGAGGTCATCCCAGATTCCTTTTGGGGATTAGTATGCCCTTTATGCTTCCTTAGCATATTACTTGTACCAGTGGACTAGGATTATTCCAGTGCCTGTGTTCCCTCTTTCAAATCCTTATGTATTATGAATTAAATGTTAGGCTTAATTAGTAACTAATTATAATCGTAGTTAGAAATAGAGTAGACTTTGCTGTAAAGAATGTGAGGTTACTACTCTATAAAAAGCAAAATTCTCTTTAACTCAGTCAAAGAAGATTCTGTAAGGTAATGAGAATATTTTTAGAAGGTGTCACACCAACTACAGGAACTCTGAGACCTGCCTTATTAATATTTAGCTATGTCCATAAAATCTGGAGAAACCAAAAATTGGTTTAATAAATTGGTTTTTTCCTATTAAAGTATACATAACTTTGGTTGTCTTGTCTTTTTAATCCAAATACAGCTTGTATCTGAACATGCCTTCGAAATTCCAGACAATGTCAGACCTGGACATCTCATTAAAGAACTTTCTAAAGTGATTCGAGCAATAGAGGTAAGAGTAGAAACTGTCATCTAAATGTTGGGCACTGTCTGCTTCGAGAAGCAAATCTACCACTACACTACAACCATGAAAGTTCGTATGCACTTACAAATAAATGCAATGAGCTAAGACTGAGAAACAGTCTCAGGTTTTTAGGATTCTGAAGTCCTAGAGAGAAATTTAAAGTATTGTATTATAATGAATAAGGAAGCAGTTACCAGGTTACTCCAAAAATGAAAAATATAGAATAAATCAAAGATTCAGATCTAGTTCATTTCAGCTATCCGAAGAGGAATACATGTCGAGTAGTGAAAAAAAGAGAGGAAATGTAAGGTGAGTGAGTGGAGCTGGGTGCAGCTGGGTTGGAAGGAGGGGTGATATTAGTGGGGTGGGGCAAGGGGGCCACTCGATTGGAAATATTAGAACAACTTGGTTAGATAAGTGCCCTTTGATAAAAGTCCACAAAATCTGAGAGTAGGTGTTTTAATTAACGAGGAGCTCTTCTAGGTATTAAAGAAAGGAGGTTTTAATTCAGGAAGGTGGTTCTATTAGTATCTAGCCTGAACTGAAAGGAAATTAAGTGAAGAACAGGAGGCAAACTTGTAAATTGACAGTTTAGATTAGGTCTGTGTTTCGAGAATGGAAAGAGGGATGCGTCTAAGAGACTCAAAGTATTGGGTTTAATATTCTTGGACAGAATAGTTCGTGTAATTCTCAATATGTCCAGATATAGTAGAAAAAGATTTTGTTTTTTAAGGAGTGATAGTAATCGTATAGATTTTTAATCACAAGTCACATACATAATCTTATGTGTAAATGTGTAAGTATATAAATCTCAAATATAACAACTCAACCTAAGAGTAAACTCAAGAGAGAGAGGTGTGGGTCTATTTGCAAAAACTATAAATCTTTAAGGGAAGTAAAACAATAGTTGAGTAAGGGGAGTGTCATTTCTGAAATATGTCGCCTCTAAATTAATGTCATAAATTTTAAATGGCGAAATATCCCTGGAAGAATAATTGGACAAAAATAGCCGACATAGTATTTTTTGTTTTTTTCATTGAAGGGTAGAGAGTACAGAAGGCAGCAAGATGGCCAGTAGAAAAATGTGCAAAGAAACATACAGGTATTTCACTAAAGAAGAAATAAAAATGGCCAGTCCGATAAAAATATGAGAAATAGTCTCAATATGTGAAAAACTATTCAGGCACATTTTGCCAAATAATTTATAATTTCTTATGATCATTTATCAAATTGGCAAAAATAAAATGCTATATTCTAGCCCTGACGATAGGAGTACAGATTAGTTTATGCTTTCTGAATGTTAATCCCTTGACCTGGCAGTTTCATTTTAATCTAATAAAGTAAATAAGAGGATTCCAATAAAACTTGATAGATCGAACATATGTACTTACCACTGTCACCTCTTGGGACCAGAATGATAGTAAAAGTAAAAGAAGACATTCCCCAAAACAAAGAGAATAATAGAGATAAAGATTCCAACAAAATTTTGGAGAGGAAATGTAAAACTGGTCAGTGATTTAGCCGCCCTAAGAACTGAAACCTGTGTGGGCCGTGGGGGAAGGCAAGGAGCAGGTCTTATTTGTGTAGAACCTTCAAAAAGCTCAGGAGTTAGGAACACAGGACCCTCTGAATGTGAGAGTGGAGGTGGGATTGAAAAGATTGATTGGAGGCCTAGTTAAGACACGAGTTGATCTCCAACTCCCTGCCTTAACACATGCAGAAAATTAGAGGTTCAATTATTTGAGAGGTTGAACTTGAGACTGTGAACTCTGGGGCACTGAGTCCCGCTGAGGGAGATGAGTTCCACATGGAAAACGAGGATTAAGTGACAGTCGACGTAGCGAATGATTCTTCTCCTGCTTGACTCCCCCAAAACTGACGGTCTGGCCTGTGCCTCCCAAGAAGACCTACTGATACTGACAATTTAAAACCTTTCAGTACATCCCTGCTGGATCTGCTGGACCAAGAGATCCCTACAGTGAAACCCACCAGTTGACAAAGCCCCACTCACACAGAGCTCCCAGTTGGCTTTTTTTTTTTACATATAATGAAGTGTGCAAATGGTAAGAAAATTTGAGTTTTGACAGATGTATACACCCGTCTAGCCAATATCTCAATTGAGATGTAAATTATTTTTATCACCCCAGAAAGTCCTTTCTTGTTCCTTTCTAGTCAGTCTTTGACTACCATAGGTCACCACTGTTTTGACTTCCATCTGTTTTGCTACCATCACAGATTAATTTTGTCTGTTCAGATAAAGGCACTCATTGAGTGTATAATATTTTGGTGTCTGGCTTCTTTCACTCACATTATACTTTTGAGTTTCATCCTTGTTGTGGTGTGTGCCACTAGTTTTGTTTGTTTGGTTGTTGACTGAGTGGTATACCACTGAATGAATATACCACAATTTGTTTTCTGTTCTTCTGTTAATGGATATTGGGTTATTTGCAGATTTGGCCATTATGAATAAAAATGTTACAGACATTCTTATATGTCTTTTGTGTTAAAATATGTGTTTCATTTTTCTTGGATGAATACCTGGAAATAGAGTTGTTGAATCACAGGGCAAGTGAATTTTAACTTTGTGAGAATCTGTCGTTTTTTTAAATGGTTGTAGTTATTCCATATCCTCACCAGTATTTGGTGTTTTCAATCTTGTTAATTCTTGCTATTCTGGAGAGTATGAAATATGATTTCATTGTGGTGTTAACTTGCATTTTCCTGAAGATTAATGAGCACCTTTTCTTGTGCATGGTATTTGTATTCTTTTCTAAGGTACCTGTTTGAAGTTTTTGACCATTTAAAAAATTATGTTGTTCTATTATTGATTTGTAGGGAGTTCATGCTATTTTCTGGTCACAAGTTCTTTGTCATTTAACAAGCATTTATTCATATATATGTGTGTACATATAAACTATCTTGTCAATTATCTTAAAGGTACCTTTTGATGAGTAGAAATTTTTAATTTTGAAGGTCAGTTTATCAATGATTTTTCTTTTATAGTTACTGTTATTTTGTGTCCTTGCCCAGAATTCTTTATGCACCCCAAGGTCTTGTAACTACTTTCTTTTTTTTCCCCAAAAAGCTTTTACATTTAGGTAAATGACCAATCTTGAATTTCTGTGTATTGCATAAGATAAGTCAAGGCATTTTCCCCCTATGATTATCTGGTTTTCTTAGCACCAAATAGCTCTTTAATGCTTCCCTTCTATGGCCATGCCACCCTAAACAAGCCCAATCCCATCTGATCTCAGAAGCTAAGCAGGGTCGGTCCTGGTTAGTACTTGGATGGGAGACCACCTAGAAAGACCAGGTGCTGTAGGCATAAAAAATACAAAATAAGGGATTGTAAGATGACAAGGTCCTTGCAATCTGCGAGGTCAACCTTGCATAAAAAATAAATAAATAAATAAAATGCATAGAGAACCCGGAAGAATTTTGAAGACATTGACTAAAAATAAAGGAGAAAAAGTATTCAAAAGAAAGAATAAATAAATCTCTCACCCAAAACCCAAATATAATTGATATCCTCAAGAGAAAAGAGTAAATATAGCCTCCATGAAAAAAAGGACAGGAGGCTGTAACAAAGGAGCATTCAGAGAAGAAAGGAGAGGGCTTCTTGGAAATTAGAAATACAGTAAGAACAAAATTTAGTAGAATAGGTAGAAAATAAATTTGGAGCGATCTCCCATAAAGTTAAAAAAAATAGGACAGAAAAATTAGAAGGTCATTTTATACAGTCATCGTCAAAATAATAGGACCTCCAGAAAGAGATAACAGAGAAAATAAGATTATTAGAGAAATAATCAAAATGTTTTAGAATTCAAGGATATATCTATCTTCCCAGGTTGAGAGCCCTACAAAATGTCCAGCACAGTCGGTGAGAAAGACCTAGCTGTGCCAAGACTCATCATGGTCAGACTTTAGAATACATCTAACAAAGTGTATCCTAAAGAGCACTAGGGAAGATAGTATGGTTCACATACAAAGAATGGGGAATCGTAATATCAAATTTCTCAACAATACCACTGCAAACTAGAGGACAGTGGAGCAAAGTCTAACATTCTTGGGTCAGGGGATGCCAACATACAAGTCTGTACTCAGCCAAGTCATAAATCAAATGTAAAACAAAGATGTCAAAGAGGCAAGATCTCAAAACATGTGCCCTTTCTCAGGAAACTCTAAAAGAATGTGCCGTTCCAAAAAGGGAGTAAACCAAAAAAGAAGGAGCCCTGGAATGCATCTTTTAACAAATACCAAGTACCTACTGCGTGCTCTGTACCATCTAGGATGGCCATAGAGCAGCCAACAAAACGAAGCCCCCGCGCATGGAGCTTAATAGAAAGAGGCTAGCCATGAATATATATCAGCAACTTTAATATATCAGGAACTGACAGTGCTATGAAGAAAAATAACGGGGGACCGGTTAAGGGGTGATGGCCGAAGCTGGTGGAGGGGTTGCAGTTTTAGGCAGTGGAGGGGAGCAGGTCAGGAAAGGTCTCTGCTGACATGTACAGGCCCAGAGAGCAGGCAGGCCAGGGCGGGTCGGGAGAGCCATCCTGCTGCTCATCTGACATTCAAACTTAACTGAGCATCTCGTACTTTATCTGCGAGCTGATCCAGGAAGGCTGTTGCCAAAGAAAAATATAAATCTGATAGATTCCTAAATGTGTTTAAAGGTTGTAGATGATTTTTACTGAGTCCAATTTAAATGCTGAGTATTGAAGGGAAAGGATGTAGGTGTACATTTAGGAGAGGTGTGTAAGGATTAAGATTTAATCTTGCATAGGAATTCAGTAGTATCTAAAGTTGAAAAACCAAGAAATAACATGTTGTTTAGAAATTCGGAAGCAAGTAACTGGGGGAAAAAACAAAAATAGGAACAAGAATTGCAGGTGCTGGGTATATACCAAAAGAACTGAAAGCAGGAACTCAAATATATATATGCACAAGCGTGTTATTAGCAGCATTATTCACATTCAAAAGGTGGAAGCAACCCAAGTGTCTCTCATCAAAGATTGGATAAACAAAATGCGGCATTTACACACAATGGAATATTATTCAGCCTTAAAAAGAAGGAAATTCCGATACACGCTACAACATGAATGAACCTGAAGACACTATGTTAAATGAAATAAGATAGCCATAAAGGGACAAATATTGTATGGTTCCACTTACACGAGGTTCATATAGTAATCAAATTCATAGAGAAAGTTGAAAAGTGGTCGCCAGGAGCTGGGGGTAAGGAAGAATAGGGAATGTTGTTGAATGGGTACAGAGTTTAAGTTTAGGAAAATTAAGTTCTGGAGGTAGATGGTGATGGTTGGACATCAATGTGAAATGCGCTTAATATCACTAAATTCTATACATAAAAATGGTAAATTGCACATACGTTACCGCATATGTGGTACAAAATTATATATATGTTACTACAGTTTTTTAAAAAGCTGCAAGTGGTTGCCTCTGGAAGATGGGAATCAGAATGGGGGAGCGTAGACTGCTACTTGTCATAATATGCTTATAGAATTTTAATTTTCAAAACCACACAAATGGGTGACTTTGCTTTAAAAAGCAAGTATTACTCTATGCAACTATGTAAGTAAAAGAATGTTCATTACAGGAAAGAACTGGAAGCAGTCTAATAACTACCAGTAAGCTTAGGTCAGTCAGTCATGCTTTTATACAGCGGAGTCCTACACAGCCTTTAAAATGATGCTAAAAATCAAGGAGATATAGTCAGTACGTTAAATAAAGGTCTCAGAAAGTCTGATTGTCTCATGAGTTGGTCTTTTTGCTTATATAATTAAACTGAATGGTTTTTGTTTCCAGAAATATTTTTATGACTGATTTTTAGGTATGTATGTAGCCTTGTCATAAAAATACTCTGAATTTAATTCCTAAAGGAGGAAAACAGCAAACCAGTTAAATCTCAGGGAATTCCTACTGTGTGTCCAGTTTCCGATCCTCAAATGAAGCAACTTCCCCGTACCATTCCCGACGAAAGATGAGGAAACTTAGAGACCATAATGTTCGAACTCCTTCTAACCTAGACATCCTGGAGCTACACACGAGGGAGGTCCTTAGGAGACTGGAAATGTGCCCATGGGAAGAGGCAAGTACTGTTTCATGATTACAGAAGAGACTTGATTAAAATTTCTTTAAACGGATAATAAAAAGAGGACAATGTAACCATTCTTGTTATCTGTCCTTCGCTGAGCCTTGTACAGTGGGCAGTACCTACGCCTGTGACAGGGTGGTGCTTCAGCTTCCTGGGCATTGGTGTAAAAATAGGATGACTAAATCTCATTCTTTCACTGACGTGTTTTATTGAGTGTTTACCAAGTGCCAAGCTCTTCTAGGCTCTGGAGGAGATCTCAGAGTAAGCATATTTATGTTCATACCTTTTGGTAGCTTCTATCCTAGGTCAAGTTGGAAGGATGAGAGACAGAAACATATGTTAAAGTAATATAATTTCAGATAATATGTGTTACAAAGGTAGCTGAAACAGTAGAGCAATAGAATAAAGGAGTTTGGGGTGGCCAGCTACTTTAGCTGCTCAGGTGGTGACATCCGAACTGACAAATAATGGAAGAAGTCAGATAGATACACAGATTAAAACATGGTAATGAGTTTTCAATGAGATATGTATCATCCATAATTTTACATCTTAAGTAGAGGGTAGGAAATAATTGAAAATGAACAAGATAGTGGTATCTAAATTAGTTTTTTTTTAAGTTATATAGAAATTGTAACTTTCTTAAATATTTTAAATCATAGATAATAGTATTTGTGCTGTTTTAAGATTTCGTTGTTATTCTAAACCTCCTTAACCCGTAGCCATCTGGAAGAAGATTTGCATACTATGAAGGGTTCTTTTATGAAAGAAAAAAATGGCCACAAGAAGGAATATTCATCTATTAAAAACCGGCTACTGTGTGCTTTTATGTCACATGGTGGCCTTTGTTCCTAGAGATAGCGGCGTGGTGACCTGCGAGTTGCTGCCAGTGACTGGTGGGAAGACTAGGCATTAGGTCAAAGATAGAGTGACTGGGAAAGAGCCGGCAGCTGGCACCGCAGCGGAAAGAAACAAGGGAAGGAATTAAAATACGCGAAGGCAGTGCTCTTCCAGCCTCCCAGCTTGTCAGCTTTGAATGGTCTTTGGATTTGCTTATGCAGACTTTACATTCTCCTTCATAGAATGTGTGCTATTGTCGATGGCCCTCAGAGAGAGGAGCCACATTCCTGCTTCGGTTTTAGGAACCGTTTCGTTTTAGTGCCTCACCACTGCATGTTGTCTGGCTGGCAGCTGCCCAGCCCAGTCTGGGATGCTGGGCCCCGGGCAGGACACGGTGGGACACTGTATTCTTTTAGTCAAGCGGTATCTTTGAGGGTAGAAGTGAAATAAGTTCTGTTTTTATGCTTTAAGGACATCTTGAGCTCTAAACTGAATGGAAAATTTAACAAACATCTCCAGCCATCTTCCACGGTGCCTGAATGGAGAGCGAAAGATAATGATCTACGATTACTGCTGACAAATGGAAGAATAATTAAGTACGTAAACCAGATCAAAGTATCAGACAGATGCGTTTTCAGGGAATTCCCTCTGCTCACTTAATCCCCGCTCCATACTGCTGCACAGCTGACTGAAACAGGAGGAACACGTCTCAGTGTCTGTCCATTCTGTCTGCAAATTAAGGGGGCGGAGGGTACTGTGTGGCTGCACAGATGCACTGTTTTCTGACGATTATTCCCCCCCCCCCCATATACAGAGATGAAAGACAACCCTTCGCGGATCAAAGTCTTTACACAGCAGATAGTGAAAACGAAGAGGATAAGAGAAGGACAAAAAAGGCACAAGTGAAGATAGAAGAGAGTTCAGGAATAGAGGGGGTGGAGAATGAAGAATCGCAAAAACCACTGAACAGTATGTTGGTTTTAATGGTCATTTTAAAGGTCTGCTCGTTACTAATGTGATAACATGTGACGTTACTTGCTAATTTTAAAGTTCTTGTATTTGTAGTAGGATTGAAAATGCTTGCATTTCTAATACTCTTTTGAGAAATCAGAAGTATTTCTGAGTAGTTTATCTATTACAGAAATGCTGAGCATGAATGCCAGGAGAGATGTAGAGCCCAGGGAAGGGGTTATTAATGATGAGGATGTGTGTGAGTCAGTGACACGCTCATCTAGTGACAGTTTTTACAAGAGTCACATGAAAGCTTATGCATTTTATGGACCGCTACTCCAAATAATAAAACAGTTGCAAGTTCAGTGCAATTTCATATATAATTTTAGCTAACATGTATATGGTTTTCAGAATTAGAAGACAATTGGCTGGCTGATCTGAAGCTGTTAGTAATCCTTGTATTGTTTTACGCATGCCTACTGACAAGAAGGTCTCTGCTTGGTTATTAATTGGTTATCGTCAATGTGAAAAGTCGTAGTACCTCCTGGAGTTCTTCTTTGAGTGAAGTATTATTTCTCAGCACATTTTTGGGCCTTCACATGCCCTTCCATACTGCTGCAGTTGGTAACTGCGTTTGTTCACACGCCGGGGAAAGGTGGTTAATGGAATGCATCCAGCAGTTGCTGTAGAGAAAGGCAGTGAGCGCTAAGGCCCAGTGTACAGGCCTATTGCATTCACTCTCTCCTCGAATGCTTTTTAGGTTTAGGGAGTTGCCTTTTTGTTTTCTCTGGAGAGAAATAATGCAAAAGGGAGAGTAAAAAACATCTTGCAGCTTACTATAGTGTTGGAGGAGTTTTTCTAGTGAGAAAGATATTAAAAATTCCCATATAAAGAATATATGATCATGTTCAGTAAATTCCAGAAATGGTTTTAGAATACACTGCAATCCTTATCGTGGTCAATTGGCGAGAAAATCCTTGGTGGAAGAAAAATGAAGAAGGTGAAGCAGTGAGAAAGGAAGATAGAGCAGGAGCGATGGAGAGACCGTGAAGCTGCACAGATTTTCGTATTGCCCTGTTCATAGAATTCTAATGATCTTTCTCCCTTTCCCCCTCTCAGGGTTTTTTACAAGTGTGAAATCAGAACTCAGGAATCGATCATCAGAATATTCTGATATTTCTGATTCAGAAGACTCTGGACCTGATTGCACTGCACTGGTATGCCCCAAAGCCTGCGACTCGTGTCTATTTGATGTAAAGACGAACCCTACTTTCCTTCACCTAGGAGCAAAGTGAATGACAGCGTTTCCCAAAGCCTGTCTTTCTGACCTTTGTAACACAGGGTCTTTCCCTACAGTGGTGGTAATTACACACACGCATGTGTGTGTGCATGCACACACACACACACACACACCCCCAACATGTGACTATTAGCATTTGATAAACGTAGCTTTTCTCTGATTTTAGAAAGAGTGGAGGGAGATACTGCTCTTATGTTTCTCTTATTTCTCATAGGTTATATTTCATTTTACCATAAAGAAAACCTCTACCATTGTATTTTTACTAATGAATTATGTTACTATAGTTACTAGAGATTTTCACATTTACATGAAATATAGAAATAATTCCATGATAATTAAGACTCTTACTTTCCCTAGATGGGTAAAGTGTTTTTTGTAGGTTTGTACAGATTTGATCAGATTTCTTATAAAGCTTTGCTTCCGTTATTTATTATCTCAGAAAAATAATTTTACCACTGAAGAGTCTGAAAGTTCAGGTGATGAAAAGAAACAAAAAATAACATCAAACTGTAAGGAAGAGTCTAATGTGATGAGGAGCTTCCTTCAAAAGAGCCAAAAGCCATCGAGAAGTGAAATTTCAATTAAAAGGTAGGCTTGCTGATGGAAGTAGTAGTCTCATAACATTGTGACGTAAAGGATAGGAAAACATTTTTTTAGTTTTAAATTTTATCAAAAACGTCATCGGAATAAATATGCTCTCGTCTCTTTGGCTCTCTGCCCCGTAGGGAATGTCCTACCTCGACGAGCACAGAGGAAGAAGCTATTCAGGGCATGCTGTCTATGGCAGGGTTGCACTATCCCACGTGTTTACAAAGGCAGGTTCAAAGCACAGACTGCAGTGGTGAAAGAAACTCTCTCCAGGACCCCAGCAGCTGCCACAGCAGTAACCACGCGGTTAGGCAGCTGTATCGCTATGATAAACCAGTGGAATGTGGTAAGAAGCATAATGAGTCTCTAAAAAGTAACCCATGACTCTCACTTTAATTAATAGCAATGTAATCCTCGTTAAAGTTAGAGATTATGAACAAGAACTGTTCATTGTGCATTTTTACTTGGAAATGCTACTAAGCACATGGCCAAAAAATACATGACGTTGGCAAATTATGTACGATGACACAGTCTAAGAACTCAAAATGTAAACTACCTGGGATCGAGAGTGGTGGTCGCCAGCTTAATTTTATCATTGCTGTGGCAAGAAACAGTATTATTTCCCTTTTGTAAGCTGATCAGAGTGGAAGGAATATTGGGTCCTTGAAACAATCTGCTGACTTGAACAATAAGCCTGTTTTCCTCTAATGGAAGGAAAGCAAGTTTTGAACTGTTTCTGGCTGAGCATATTCTCTTTCCAACTTGAAAAGGAAGTATTAGGAAAGAGGGGAGCCTCAGTGGCAGCCTCAGTGATGCCTCACAGCGTTTTGTTCTCTGTGCCTTTAGGGAAAATTTTTGTTTCCCTAAACATCTGAGGAGGACTGGAGAGACGATGTTATTATTTTAAAACCTAATGCCTATTATACCAATTGCGTTCATGGTCACGTAGTTAAATGTCAACTCTGTACTAAGAGTTTGACACCCATTTCACTTAATTCTTGGAACAACATTTTAAACTTTACAAGTAAAGGAAAACGTTTTTAACTTTACAAGTAAAGGAAATAGGACTTAGTGAAGTAAATTTAATATACCCATACCAGCATAGCTTAGTGTTCAGTATAGTGTTGGAATTTGAACCCAGGACCGACCATCTGATCTCAAAATCTTCACTTATTGTATAAGAGGAAACTGAGGTTTAGAGAGATTAAATAACTTGCCTAAAAATGCATTGGTAATGGAAGAACGCAAATTCAAATCTGGGTTTGTCTGTTTTTCTACTACATCATTCTGTCTTCCGATAGACTGTTTGGTTTCTTGAAAAGAAAGATTTTGTGGAAATACTACAAAATTCAGGCAAACATATGCCTTTATTCTATATGGAAAAATACATCTTTTTTAGAGAGTGTATATTGCATTTGATTTCACATCTACAACAGATGGCCGTAGAATTTTACTCTAGATCTTTAGCATCTGGCACAAAACCTGTCATATAAAGACAGCCTTTGAGAGAATTGAAAGAATTAACATGTAAGATGGTGAGCTGATGATTGTTTTGTTTTTTGAGAGGGAAGAGAATGTGGTAAACGTATATGAATAAATATTTAAAGAGTTAACATACTCATTTTTAATTAAATGCCAACACAGATTTCCTTTCAATTTTAAGCATTTGGCTAACTCTTTAAGATCAATTTTGTGTGAAGGAAATTTAATTAATACTTCTCTTTAGGACACCATGTCAAGACAGAAGATCAGGACTTGAGGAGTTCTTCCTGGATTAAACAATTTGATTCAACTTCCAGATTTAATCTTCAGGTATATTCAAGGTTTGAAACATCAAAAAGAGATTTAGAATCATCATTAACTATGTTTTTGCTTTTTTTTTTTTTTTTTTAACTGCAACCAGCTATCAACCACTGACTGAATCTGGGGACATAGAAAATTACAATTAAATGTACATTTTTAGAGATTCTGATATGACCAATGAAAAACTCATGGATAGCACATGATCTGGAAAAGAATAGTTTATTCAAGGAAGTAGTTAAAAACTACTGGCCACAGCACGAGGTGATGTCCGGTTAAAAGGAAACAGGACAGAAAAGTGCCAGAGGGTCTCTTTTTAATCTCCAGCAGTGTTTCTTGGACATTTTAAGTATTGAATTTCTTTGGGAATTTGAGAGAAGTTATAGATCCTCTTTCCAGAAAAATGTTCATCATAAACACTGACTATTGCTTAATATTTTTTCATAATTTGTGCTCCACCCTCCAAACCACCCCCAACCACCCATTGACTCCAGAGTAAGAACCCCGCCTCTAAAAGAAGACAACTTTCATCTTGGGCTCTCAGCATGTTAATGTTTATACCAAACAAAATGCACCCAAAATAGATTTTTTAAAAAATAAAATTTTTAATATAGCAAGGAAAGCGAATACAACCGTTTGCTGCAAACCTTGGAAAATGACAGCCAACAAAAGAACCAAAATTCTCATGTGGCAGAGTGAGGCTCCGAACCCTCCGAGACCCCAAGCGTACTAAGTAGTGGAATCATGAAAGAGTTTTATTTTCTTCGTTTTGCTTATTTATTTTCTAAATATTTACCAATTTTACAGTAAGAAAAAGAGCCAAATTTTTTAAGGCAGTTTCGCGTGTACAAATTCTTTTAATAGAAGTATATGCCTAGAGTCAAAGGTCAAGTAAAAAATCCTCTAACTGTTACAATTCACTTATTCAGTGTATGATTTTTTAGTGCCTCGCTGTACCTAAGCTAGTCATGAATTTTGTGACATAAGATTCAGTGGTAAAAGTAAGCTACTACCTAAATCTAGCTGTTGTTTTTATAGTTGTCTTTGAAAAAAAATAAAGTAGATAGGTGATTAGCACTTTAGAGAAAAACAAATTTCTTTTGTGTATAATCTAGAGAGAGATTATAGCGAGGCATGTCAAATCATAACAGTTGTTTTTTCATGCTCACGTATTTGTAAGATTAATTTAAAGCAAGTCTGTGTTTAATGCTGTTTTTAAAACTTATTCTACCATTACAGAATCAGAGATTATAGAAAGTAAGGTTTAAAAGAAAAGAATCAGAGGGCTATTTTACATCACACACATACGTACACACACAAAACCAAAACGAGTTTTATGAAACAGCACGTTCGAAGTATGCTTTTTTCAAGTTTGTCTTTTCCTCTCTAGTTTCATTTCCGGTCATCACTTCTCCATTGATTTCAGGACATTCAGGACATTCTGTAGAGTGGTTCTTTGTTTCCTGACAGTTTACTCAACAGTCTTAGGAGACTGAAAGAAGAATTGTTACAGTAAAGCCAGACTTCAGGCTCAGGATCTAGGGATTTTTTTTAGCAAACAACATAAGTTAGCTTCTAAAAAAGACAGTACGTTACCCAGTGAGAGAGCTGTGGGAGCTGACATCCGGAGGAAACAGTAGGGCCCCGTCTGCATCTTGGGTTCCTTTCACGGCACATGCTCACTGTGAGCAGGATGGCTTGCTGAAAATATGTTCATATCCCTCTCTCTGCCTCTTCTCCCTCCCCCCGCTAGATATAATGCTTTCTTCTTGACTTAAGTTATGATGTAACTTTAATTTAATACTTGAATCCTTCAGAGCTCTTAGGCTTTGGAATGAGACGGCCATCGTGAAGGGTGGTCTTCAGTGGCTGCTACGTGTTAAGAAAACCAAAGTTCAGTGGTACCTTTCTTCTCTCCCTTGACTCGCGTATGCAAGAAAGGTTAAATACCTCACTTATCTTAAAGGAACCCTAAAAATTCAGTCTTATTTTCATCTTTCTTCTTTAGGATCTAAGCAGAAGCCAGAAATGCATCAAAAAGGAAGGTTCATCAGAAACCAGTCAGAAGGTACAAAATAGAAATTCTGTGGACAGCAGTGGCTCAAGCCCTCAGAACGGAAAGTATATGCAGAATTCAAGCTTGGTTTCGGGGGCATGCCGGATAAGTAATGGCAGTGTGAGCCCAGAAAGGCCAGTTGGTGAAACTTCCTTTTCAATGCCCCTTCACCCCACCAAGAGACCTGCATCAAATCCACCACCTATCAGCAACCAGGCAACGAAAGGTAACTTTTACATGTTTGTTGGTTACATTTATTCCTCACCACGTATGATGGTGAGAGCGGCCCTTCACATGGACAGAGTCTCTGCACTCAGCTTGCGCACAGCCTGATGCACTGTGAGTGGCACAGTGACGGCAGTGTGCCCAGATACTCTGGGAACAGGAGAGGGCACTGAGTCACCCCGAGGATCAAGAGTGGCCTTTAGGAGGAGGAGGTCGATCCTGAGGAGAAAGATAAGGGGTTAGCCGTGCGTGTTGTGGGAAGCGACAGGATAGACAGCGTTGAAGGAAAGAGGCAGAGTGTGTGATCCACCGTCCAAAGGTAAGAAACAGTGTGGTGTTTACGAAACTGACGTCGGTTTCGTTGCTGAAGCAGTTTCCTGTGGGATATGGTAGGAGCGCACGTTGAGATAGGCAGAGATTAGACTGGGCGAGGGCCACGTAAGGCCTGTGAAGGAGGTGGGCCTTTCTCCGTCACTTGGAACAGCGGAATCCCTGGAGGGTGCCTTTGCCCATTCAGAACACCTGAGAGCTTGCTTGCCACGCAGCCCTCCCGGGGTCTTCCGGATCCTGAGTGCCAAGCATAATAATTTCCCTCGTCATTTACTCTGTCGTTGGTGTTTTATAGGTAAACGGCCAAAAAAAGGAATGGCAACAGCCAAACAACGTCTTGGGAAGATCCTTAAGTTGAACCGAAATGGCCACGCACGTTTTTTCGTGTGACGGAGCTGCCATTGGGGCCACTCTTCCCTTCGGAGACCAGTCTCGGGGGTGCGGGAGCCTGGAGCTTCCGCCGTGCGTGTGCAGTAGAGAACGCTGCCTGAAGAACAAAATGGACCTGATGCTGCATTTTCACTGTGCCACACCCACTCAGCAATAACCATTTTGGACCTGGTGGGGGAGAGGAAGGAGGAGGGTAGAACCTTAAAAGGAGACCTTGAACTGGAAAGGGTCTCTCGTCAGGGCTTGAATATCATTTTGTTGTTGGTAGTGTCTTGATTTATTTTCAGTGGTAGGGTAAAGAATTATCAATAATTTATTTAACAGATTTTTTTTTAAAGTTAACAGCTTTTAAATTCTTTTTTAAAGCTATTTATTTGGAAGATTTCTGGAGAAATATCTCACTAATTTAGATTTAAGAATGTGAAGGTTTTTAAATTATTTTTGATAGTGCGTGTGTTACATGTGGGGAAGAGCCACAGTAACAGTAACTAGTCTGGACTCTTAAATTTGATATTCAGGTTAAAGTCTTAAACAGGGATTTGATGCATTAATTATTTTAAATTAAGATGTATATGAAAATCATTTTATTTTATATATTTCGTGTTTTTTATAAGCTATTAGCTTCGCTTTTGCTAACATCCAAGGTGCGTACTGTTATCCAGGTTGATGACCTTACACCCCGCCGCCCCCTCTGCGCCCCCGACAGTTGTGACGACACAACAGACTTCTCTTTGCAGGGAACACTTCCATAGCCAACGCGTAAGAACTGCGTCAAGGACCCCTCGTGTCTCATTTTGTTTGACATCGCGATTTTCTTCTAAATACAAAAAAAGGCTTCTTGCATTTTCATTTTTTGCTGGTGATGTCTGGGTCCCAAAGAGAACAGCTTTAATATCTTCTTCCTACTTGTGGGAAGTTTGGTTATAAGTTTGGTTAAGTTGTCATATTCGTAGTTTTTCAAATACATTTGGTAACTACAGAGGGCCTTCTTCGGACTGCTGGTGTTGGAGGGCAGGGCCAACACCTGCCACAGAGGTTCTATTTTATGACACTTTTATTCTGTGTACCTAATTTGTTGGAAAATATGATTTGACTTAGTCTATTCAAATCTATACAATAAGCCGTAATATAATAGGACTATACTACATTAATTATATAGATGCAAGCATGTTGGAGTAGATCTTTTGAGGTGTGTGTGTGTTTAGTTTTTTATTTCTTAACCTTCTAAAGAATTATTTAAGATATGGATTTGGAGTAAAATCGGTGCTTCTTGCAGTTTTCCATCTGTCCTACCTTAGCCAGCACATATTGAGGTTAAGTATCTGGTAGAGCTTTAAGGTAAATAATCATTTATCTCCTTTATGCGCAATATTTTTTTTGACAGCTAAAACACAATTTATTTTTTAATGCACAATATTTTTTTTTTTTTTTTTTTTTTTTTTTTTTTTTTTTTTTTTTTTTTTTTACTAACTGCCAGTTGCTAATCATAGCTAATGTTTTACCCTCTCCCCATGGCATAAAAATAAGTGATTTCAGCGGAGGGGGAGGGGTGAATATATTTCCAATTTTGACAATAGAGCATTTTACAAGTTCCTACAAAGAAAATATAGGCAAATAAGATCAAATTTATTTTCGTGAAGAAAAGTGGGCATAGGATAGACATCCCTTTTTTTAGTCAGCAAGGTAGCAGGACTTTCTTCTGTATTAAGTATCACATGTAGCTCTAAGAAAATAAAATCTCCACTATCATCTTTCATGGTTCAAATATGTATTTTCAAAGAGAGATATATACTCTGTCTTCATTCCAATATTTCATGGAGTAAATATGAAACAGCTTATGAGTTCGCCTTTTTGGTCCAAGTGGCTGGACCAAAATCTGGGTCTTACCTGGGTGTCAAGAAGAATTTTTACGGAATTACTAAATGTCTATAAGTGGCCTACTTAAACTGTGTCTACATGATGCCAAAACTAAAGAGATGGATACAGTCAGTCATTTTATTGGTCATTGAATCTCAAAATGTTAAAAATCTGGGTCTGATTCCCCACCTTCCCCACACAGTATATTGCTGTGATGTTTTGGTTTTCTGTAGACACATTCTAGAGTTGACAGTATGCATGTTTTTGTTTTGGTTTAAGAAATAACAGTTACAGTTTTTTTTTTCCGATGACGTCATGGTCCAGCTTTTTGTTGTTGTCGTTTTCTTTACATTCTTCACAGCTCTAGGTATTTCTAATTACCTGGCTTTTTTTCTTTAGCTATAAAGATTAAAATAAAACAGTTTATTTTTATGAATTAAAATTATGGCCAGTATCCACCCTGTGTGTACTTGGGCCAATAAATAGTAATTCTAAGTAGCCAGTATGTGGAACTGTCAAGCGAGGGTACTGTGGATTCATTTTTGGCAGTTTTAGGCCATTAACTAGCCAAGTTTAAAACTTTCAGTAAGGTAATAGATGTAACCACTAAAACAGAAGACATGTATCTTCTTTTCTGCATTGATAAAAATCTAGTCACTGACCCGATGACTTTGCTAGTTTTCTGAAGTTCCTGGCTGTGACGCATCCCTTTATCTCATGGAAACGACTGAACCTGGAGGAGACCGCAGCTAGTACCGGGCCCAGCTGTGATAGGGACAGCCTTTATCTTCTCAGACTCATCTACAAGCAACGCTGCTGTGCAGATGCTGCGGCTTAGGGAGACAGCAGTGGTGGCCTTCAGCTAGTTATAAGCAAGTACCAGTGTATAAAACAACTGTGATTTAATGCGTGCAACTTTAATTGTAGCAGTAGGTAATTTTCCTGTACTGATTCAAATATGTGACTTCTGCTAATCTGGGATCCACTGTGCTGTAATTCATTATGTCACATAATATAATGCTCTCAAGTATTGATTAATGATATGAACAGTACAGAGCTGGCATTTAGAATAGTTTAGTATCCTAGAAATACATTGAATTTCATAAGCATCAGTTAATTTTTAAAGCATACAAATTGAAAATTCTGAATGAAATCATCTTGTAAACTCAGAGAGAAAACAAGCCCATCTTTATCACTACTTAAATACTTAGCTTGAATACTGTTCTATTTTTTAATAATCCTAATTATTGCCTTTTTAATGAACTCTACTGTATTTATTCATATGAGATCAGCAGGTATTTATCAAACACCTACTATGTGCCAGGCACTACTTAGTACTCTGGGGAAATGCAAAGTCGAAGTGTGGTCTCTGCCTTTGAAGGTATGTTCTCCAGGAAATAAGCAGTATTATTTTCACATCTAAGCAAACTTAAGCAAAAGAGTGACCATTCATTTTTTAAAAAGCATAACTTATTAGTTTCAACTGAGATATACTATGCTACTGTAGAAGTGGAAGTAAAATTTTTTTAATTTAAAAATTTTTAAACATTTTAAAAGTTAATATTTAATGTTGGTAATAGAGGGTCATGGTTTAGCATGGAAGGGAGCAGAAGACCTGACTTTTTGTCCAAATTCTGCCATTTATATGTCAGCCATGTGACCTTGAATAAGTCACTTATTCTTTCTGAGTCTTAGTTTTCCAATTTGTAAGTTTTGATAAAAATGCAGTTAGGAAAAACATAGAAAAGCATTCCTTAATCTATAACACTTTATACTTGCAGGTAATTTATCATTATTTAAGTTACAATGATAATGAATGTACATTCATATGCATTTAAATGAAAACTCCTATTACTCATAAAACTTATTCCATGTCAAACATATGCCTAGAGCATGCTTCCTAAAAAATCTGAAGACTCTTAACAAGGTACTGAATTAAAATCAGAATTAGTGCTTGAAGTAAAAGGAAGTTTATCCTCAAATGAATAATGTTTATTTTCAAATAATCATTAAGATTTAAAGTAGTTTTAGGTTTTTCTTAAAGAAGAATTAGGATGGTACTGCTCCTCAGAGTCTGCGTACTCTTCAGGCATTAGATAAAGGTAAAATAAGTAATGGACTCAAAATGATTTTGCAATAACTCAGAACAAGGGTGGGGGTGGTAAAATATGGTGGTTCCCAATATGGAAGTCATCAGAGACAGCTCAGGGCTGTCTGACAATGGCTTGTTTGGTAGAGCAAGAACCTCTGGTGGTGTGGGAAAGGAGACACAGTGGGACTTCTTCGAAATGAAGGTTCTCCTGCTTTTTTCAAGGGATGCTCTCTGGAGTGACAAGACCTCCCCCAAAGAGTTCACGAATAACCGTACAGCCCAGTATACTACTGTGGATGTAACTGCTGCAGTGTATCAGAACTTTACGATTTCACATTGAGATGAGGGCTTAATGATGTCAATCTGAAGAGTTTTTTAAAGTTCATTTTTCTAATTAAATATTAAGCTAATTGCTCCCTCCAAAAAGAGAAGCTAAAATCCCCGTCATTTTTGGATGCCCAAGACTTCACCTAAAGCAGTCTTGAGAAGGTGAGCGTCAGCTCTTTAGCTTAGGAAAAAAGTGTCACCGTTAACTAAGGAGACAAATGAAACCCAGATAAGGCAGTGATTCACTGGGGTCACAGTGGATCCTAGACCTCTGGTACCTTGCTTCCCCCCTGCCACAGACCCTCCTTTGTGACTGTAACCTCCGCTGGTGTTGATATGCGCACTAGAAGCCAGGTGGAAAGAAAGGGGAAGAAGTAATACGCTCACTACGTTGCCGTTGGACTAAAGTAACTTTAGTACTGTAGCCTTACTAAAAACCCTGCCCTTATTTTCATTTGTTTTTCAGTGAACATCATGCCATAAGTCAAATATTTGATATTCCTCACATGAACAAATTTTTAAAATTAAGATCATTAATAAGCAAATGCCCATTTTCAAAGCAATTAGCTTATTGTGATAGACCGTGGTTTTATTCTTCTGTAGTATTTTTTTCCTCTTTAATAGGTAGGGAAAGATAATGCTTATTTACCTGCATTCTTTCCTTTAGGGTCTTCCTTTCACCCTTGGTGCCCTCTCTAGTGTCCTAAAGCTTTGTCTTAACAAGTGCAACATTAAATTTTTTGTTAAAACTCAATTCAGTGATTCTTCCACCACGTTTATCTGCTCTGCACTATTTCACTAATAAACCCTGGCTACCACGTAGCCCTTGACCTCCAAGTAGTTTACCTATGCAAGACCTGTGACATTCTGAATTCACTTTTCCTTATTTCAGAAAGCAGTCCTAAGTGGAGCTTAATCATAAAAATAACCTTGCCTCCACCCGGTTTTATTTTGGCCATTTCCTTTTCAAAGTGTCAGCTATTTTCCCCCAAGACTCTTCACCAAAACAGTGATCATAAGTGCTGGAATATATAATATTTTGCAGGAATAAAATAACCCAGACATACTCATATTTCTGTGGTAGATTTTGGTTGGTAACAGTTACCAGCATTAAGTGGAATATATAATGAGTTAATTTCTTGCCTGGAATCATTTCTTCCTCAAAGGTTCATAAGTAACCATTTTATTTTTACAAAGCATACATATAACTTCCACATGATAGTCAGGGACCTGAGGTGTAACTTGCTAAGTGAACCCCAAGGTTATTTTATCTTGCAAAAGAAACCTAAACCAAACTAAGGGCCTTACATTTATGGTTAGACTGAATCAAAAGCTGTAACCTCAGTTTTTTCCAAAACAGCTTCTGACTGCAAAAGCAAGTCATGCAGTTGTTAGGTATGAAATAGCACTGATCAGGAAATGCACGTGCAGCTTTGCAGGCTGTATTTCCTTCCGTGAAAACTTTTTTACTTTTAATATAAATTAAGCCATAACAGTTTCATGCTGTGGAAAGAGGGTGAAAGGTTCATTTGAAGAGATTATATAATATGAATTTTCACACTTACTGTGAAACATCTAACTTTGCCAGTGCTTCAGCAGGCTTTTCGGGGATGGAAGGGTGGAGGGAGGTGGTGGTGGGGGGGTAGTATTGATTTTAGGGGTTTCAAATCTGTGAAATTCGAAAAGGGGGTGGTTGTTGGCTATGGTATTTACTAGTTTTGTAGTAATGTTTTGCTAGCCTGACTGACTTTCCTTAACTGATTTTTATGCCCATGGTCCAAGGTGACCGTCACTCTTTCTTGTTTGGGGTGTCTGCAGAGTAGTGTCTTGTCTGTTTGTATAGGCAGTCAGTGTGTGTGCACATGTGTGTCCTTTAAAGACAGAAGCACACTGTGTGACTACGGAGTGGGGTGTGGCTGGGAAGTGGGACGCTGAAGCTTTAAGAGCGTTTTTTTCGATTCATGACAGTATTTCCCATCTTTTGCCTGCAGGCAGGGAAAGTGTACAGTATTTATTTTGTTTCTGTTTTAAATTTGTAAGTCTTTAAATAGCTTACTTTGGTTATTAGAGGGGAAGACAAGTGACTTGTTTAAAGTTGTATTTGGTATTTCCAATTTCTGTATTTTGAATATTGAAATTAAAATTGTATTACTTCTGTTTTGATTTTTTTTTAGCGCTTGGTGTATTTTTGCTCATTTTGTTTGAAAGTATAAATGTTGGAAGTTGTATAAAATGTGTCTTTGAAAGAAAAAAATTTGAATTCTATATCCAATTCTGACTTTCTGTTCCCTTTTTCTGCTTATTGAATCATGGGTGAATTATTTGAGTGTGTGAAAAACTGTATCAAATTTAGGCTCCTTACTGTGAAAAGTAATATGTCATATTGTTTTATTAGACATATCACTGGGGAAGCAATTGCCAAAAGAGAGGAAAGAATATCAAAGGGTAATTTGCAAGGTGAGGCTACGCTGTGGCCATGGATGTGGGTGCTTCTGATGGAGGTTTAAGAGCATTTGTTGTCCCCAACCTGGGCTCCACACAGATACTCACTGAGCCACCTGCATGATACCAGGTGCTGTTCTAGCCCTGGAGCTACAGGAGTAAACAGGACACAGCCCCAGTCCTGCATGAGCCCGTAGCAGATGTGAAAGGCCAGGGAGAACGAGGCACGCTGTGATCTGGCCGCCTAGGGAAGGGGGAATGGGCGTGCAAGTGCAAGTTTAGTGAGAAAAATGAGTTCTGTTTTGGACACAGTGCTTTTAAGGGGTCCGTGACCAGGTCTGGGATGAGCTGAGTGTGGTGAGACCTTGCCTTGGGCGGTGATTGAGGAGCCTTGGGCCGAAGAGGAAGGAGCACTGGGGGCAGGACTTCTGGTCAGGAGAGGAGCCTGGGAGGGGGCAGGGAGTGGGCTGGCGTCTGCTGCGGAGGAGGAGCCCAAGTGCAGATTCATGGAAACCAAGGTGGCAGGAGGACCTGCTTCCTGTACTAACACCTGCTAGAGCAGGTGGGCCAGGGTGCCAGAGTGCACGCGTTTAAACGCACCTCAACACCTGTTATCGGAAGCACGTTCACACCTCCTCTTTCTTACTGGCCTGCGTTCTTCCAGCTGATGGAAACTAAATCCGAACAAGTCTGTAAAAATCCACATACTATCTATGAACCTGTGGGATGTTTAGCATTTGTTAGGGGTCATCAGTACCTACGCTCCTTAGACTTCTAACCGGATGCCTGTCTCCACCAAGCAGTGAGACAGATCATCACTGTGGAATGTGGGGTGTCACCCACCCCTCATTTTAGAGTGGGAAGAATCAGGTGCTCTGCTGCAGACAGGCTTTGGAACAGAAGCCCTCATTATCTTAATTGTATTCCATTTGAGTACTTACTGTGTACAAGGCACATTTTCATTTCTTCCTCACAATTGCCCAACAAGGTAAGTGGGGCACTCCTCATCCTGCAGATGAAACCGAGGCCAACGACTGTAAATAACTTGTCAAGATTCACACTGCTAATAAGTAGAACTGAGATTTTAAGCGAAAGCCTAATTCTAAAGGCCATGTTATTTCTTCTGAATTGTTTTTTCTTTATTTTTTATTGTTAGATATTTCAGTTATTTAAAAGGAATAGATATGGTCTTTAGAAATGCTTCATGTTCTAAAAATTTCTTCGTAGGCATCCACTTGGATTGAAAATATATTTTCTTATCTGTCGCTCAGTTAAACTTTGAGTCTGTCCTTTCCCAGGGGCTGGACACACATGAAAGAATGCAGTTCGTTTCTAGGATCCCACCTTCTAGTGAAGAACAGGCTGTAAACAAGGGACATGCGATGCTGTTACAGTATATGATCCTAACATGAATGCCCAAACGCGCAGAGCTATTATATGTGGAGGCCACACCTAATGAACCCCTTCTCCGGGACAGGGTCCCCATGAGACAGCACAGCCGCCTCTCTTGCTGTTCTGCCACCCGCTTCCCACACTGAAGCCTCTTCTGCCATCATTTTCAGCCCCTCAGCTCTGGTAGATGGATCAGCCCAGATAAGGAAGGAGAAAGAACAGCTGAGCTTTCTCTCTCTCTCTCTCTCTCTCTCTCTCTCTCTCTCTCTCTCTCTCTCTCTCTCCCTCCCTCCCTCCCTCCCTCCCTCCCTCCCTCCTCCCTCCCTCCTCTCTCTCTCTCTCTCTCTCTCTCTCTCTCTCTCTCTCTCTCTCTCTCTCGTAATGGGATTCAGTGGGGAAGGGGGTAGAAGAGATTGGGTAAAAGAAAAGCAGAACGATGAGAAAACCCTATACAATTTTAGAATTCCACTTCTGTCAACTTAACATCTACAGAAACTCATCAATTTAATATTATAAAGCATATGTGTTTCCAGTGTCTTTATAATAAGAAATAGAAGGCAGAATGGGTTTTTCCTTAATGAGATAAACTGTGATTACATAGCCCACTTAAAACCCAAAACCTAAAATTTTATTGTAATTGCTTTGTAAACTCTAGTGTACTTGCTTTGAAAGCAATAGTAATTTTAGTGTGTAAAACTACAAAACAATTAGGCGGTACCTAATTATGAAAGGATTTTTCCTACCTCGAGGGGAAGAAAAAAGTGCTTCCCGAAAGAGCTACTTGAGTCCACAGAGCAGTATTTTCAGAGCTTTGAAGCGGGACCCTTCACGGCTGTTGCTCCACTGTGCTTCCCGGGCGGTATGATTTCAGGGAAGGAGTTGCTCGGGGCTTCAGCAGGGCTCACCCGGAAGATAAACCACACAGCTGGCCTGGGTGTCTGCAGCGCACAGCAGAGTCTTTGGCTGTAAAGGGGAAGAGGGCCCTGGCCAGTGGCAGGGAAAGCAGGACTGAGTTCCAGGGTCGGGGTTTCTAAAGTCTGGTCAACGTGTCCTGCTGGCTGGGGCCACCTGGTGGAGACACCTTACACTTCTATATCAGATTCCAAACCCCCACGTTCTGTCCCAAATGTGTTTTCTTGGTGAAAGACCTCAGCAATCTTCAGCTGTCCCAACTAGATTCCTGGGTGCTGTTCTCAAATCCTCTCTTTCCCCACCTCAATGAGTCACAAAGGCCTGTCCATTCATTTTATCATGGCTTTAGCCACCTTCTCTTGATTGCCACCAACAACCACAGCCTCTCATTAGGAGCTCTTAGGATCAAGACCCAAATCCTTAACATGGCACATCAGTTGGAGGTAGAGTCAGCTTCAAGGGAGAGCAAACCCAAAACCCTAATGGCTTAAAGAAGATAGAAGGCTAGAGATAGGCCTCCCAGGACTGGTGCCTACTTCACAAAGTTGTCAGGGGTCCAGATCCATTCTGTCCTGCTGGCCTGCCATCATTGGCATCTGGCTTCCACCTCCTGATCCAAGATGGCTGCTTGGATTGTCCAACCAGAGAGGGGAAGAATCACTTTTTCTATAATATCTGGACATTGGAGGCCACAGAGCTGAGCCACCTAACATCTGGGCAAGTCACTTAATCCCTCTCAATTGAGTCTCAGTTTTTTCACCTCTAAATGGGTATAATAGTATCTTCTACGTGACATGTGTTATAAAAAATAGATGCAATCCATGTAAAGCATTTAGCATTGTACTTGGCACATCCGTGCTCAGTAAATGTAGTAATTGCTATTCTCTCATTTTCCTCAAGTCCATTGACTTCTTAATTACATCAGAATAACCCTGAGGACAGGGACCAAGGGTGCCATTGTTTTCAATCTTCCACAACTTTGCACAGTGCTAAGCACATAGTCTGCACTGCCCGAGGATACGCTGCTTTAGATATTTATCACTGCAGTATTGGTCTCCTTCCCTTGGTACCTCACTTGGCTATGGTTGACCAGGAATAAAGGCTTCTGCCTTGCATCTGCTACTGCATCACCCCTTGGCAGCTGCTTCCTGTTGCTTCTGTGGGTCACTAAACACTTTACATTCTGATTCTACTTTGATCTCTAGGACACAGTGCTCTATAAATGGTTCTGCCAGCCCATGTGGGCCTCAGCAGAGGGAGGGGCAAGATGGGAAGGGCCCTACTGCCCTGAATAGCCCTTCCCTTAGCTTCTCACAGGTAGAGCTAAGCATACCGATAAGAGTTATGAAAGGCTTTGCATAGTTGAATTCAGAGAACCCTTGAAATCTGTCCATTAAATATGATTACCCCTCACAGCCCAAGGGAAAATGAACCATTTTCAGAAACACTCCATTCCCGCCCTTTGCTTTTATTTCAAAACCCTCTTTTTCCACTATTCCCTCTTCAGTCTGTTATTTGCTGGGGTCCCCTAGAAGATGCTAATGGTACCCTCGACCTGCGTAATTGGGAAGAGCTTGATAAAAGGACTTAATAAATGAGTGTGCAGGGGCTAGGGAAAAACACAAAGGATGGTGAGTCATGCTGGGGCTGGCAACAAGGAGGAGGAGCCACTCCTGCCCCTGCGGGATCAGGGAAGGGAGAAGTCACTAGAGTACAGAGGCAGTTGTGTAATCCTCCCACAGGAGCCGTGGCCTCTGGCACCAGGATATAACCGGCCCCCAGGGAGAAAGCCAGGCAGGAGAGACCTCTGGCTTTTCTCTTGATTGCCTGCCTGCCAGGGCCTTTCTCTGGTGGGTCCTGCTGGGAGCTGGACATCCAGGAAGCCCCTTTGATTCTGTCCAGCCTCCAGGAGCACAGAGGCAGGGGGCAGGAGAGTAGAAAGTGGCCCTGGAGGAATGAATGGAAATGATCCAGCACAAATCCTCTACTCTTGGAAATTTCTACACCCACCTCTTAGGAGAAACAACCCGTTCTACAGAGAACTGATTTCACTCCAGAATACAGGCTTCAATAGTCTGCAGTAACCACCAGCAGTGATTCTCTGAAAGTCTGAGTTAAGAATAACAGTCAAGAATAAATATGTTAGTCAATTATCCTGCCCCTGCGCCATTGCTTGTTGGATGATGGTGCAGGGGTCCGATAGCCCAGTGAAGGGACAAACTCTGAGGAGTATTTATGGTTGACCTTCCTTATTCACAGATTCCATATCTGCAAATTCATCTTGTAATCCCCAATCAGTATGTGTGGTACTTTTATGGTCATTCTTGGTCACATAGTGAAATGAAACTCTACTTCTATCATGGGGTAAACAAGTATCCTTTTGGTGGTCTGTTTAGTGCCATGTTTTTCCACATTTTGGTGCTTTTTGTTGGTGATTCCACTGTTTAAAATGCCCCTCAAGAATAAGTGCTGACAGGCCCCCTAGGGCCCTTAAGAGCAAGCAGGCTGCGATGTGCCCAAAGGAGAAAACACGTTAGCAGCTTTGTTCAGGCATGCGCTGTAGTGACGTGAGCTGTGAGTTCAATACGAATGAATCAAAATACATTACATAAGGTGGCTTTAAGCAGATACACACATAGAGGTTGTGCTTTAATCCAAATTGCCAAAAAATGTGACCAGAACCTTGCAGGAACCTAACCCTGTCCTTGCCCTAGGAGCGATGATTTCGTATTCACTAATTCAGTGTTCACGGTAACTTTGGAGAATAATGAGAATCCACTGTGAGGCATGCGTGTGGCCTTCTCGACTCCTAGAAATAAGTTGGAGCTTTTCAAAGCCCCAGTGGACATCTCATACTTCAGCTTTTCCTTTTAAGCTTTTTGGCTAGTTTATTGTTTGCCCCACATGTTACCCATAGCCTCAGCTAGTTATGATGTTAAACTATTTAAATGATAAAACCACCCATGGGGAGAAGCCATTAGGATTGGGCTAGTTTTTTTCCAGTGAGGTGGAATAAATATCTGCCTTTTCAGGCAGTCTTCCGGGGGACCACTAGACAGACAGGTCACATAATGACTTATTTGGGACTGAGGCTTTGAAAGCTCCAGCTGTGTTTTGCTATGTCTGGTACAGGTACCGGGAACGTGGGCTGTGAGTTTTCAAGGCAGGCATGGAGCTGTGAAGGAGACAGAATGCTACAAAGTTTGATGTGCTTAGATTCAGCTGTTTTTCTTGCCTAAATGCTAAATGAGTTGCTTTGGTTAACTTTGGTTAATTTCCAGAGCTCTGAAAACATTGATTCTGCCCACTTTTCCCAGTTTTTCATTGCTTGGATAGAAGGGCAAACTTTCTGAGGTCCTTACTCTAGCATTTCCACTGACACCACCCTTCCTTTCTTTTAAAAAGTGTTACTTTATTGCAAAACAATATTGAACCCACAATCAAAAAATTTTTCATGAAAAATTAACTTTTCCACACCTTTAAAAAAATTCGAGAGAAAAATTGCCGCTCATGCATTTCCACTTGTTCATGGTAACAGGTACTCTTCATCCATACAATAGATTTTTTTTTGCATTTTGTAGTAATATTACCAATAGAATTTTATGTTCGTTTTGAGTTTATATCGTAAATCCGTTTTCCCCACACCTTCCTTTCTCACTCTCCTAGTACCTCCTCTTGCCTACTCCCTACAACCGGAGTTAATGCAAACAGCACAGTGTGTGCCCTTCCTCAGCCTTCTTCAGGTTCATTCAAAAGTATCCTGCCACATTCACACACAAATAGGATTCTTTTTGCAACTGATATCCGCCATTTCTACACAGCTCTCTTTTTCACTTAACACATCGGTGACTGTGCTAACAGATTTAACACATCTGTTAAGTCTCAACAGACAAGAGATTTAACATGATTGTTAAAACTGGCTAGTCTGAACGTCAACCCGTTGTTCGTAACCCTACCTCCCGCACGAAAACGCTTGCGTATGTAACTTATGCACGGTTCCTTTACTTCCAGAGGATTCTCTGAAGGACTGCTGCTGGGTCAAAGGTCACGCGCGCATTGAACATTTTAATGGCTATTCCCGGATGACTGTCCAAAAAGGCCCTGACGATTCACATTTCCATCGACGACTCTAGAGCGTGTCCCTAAAGTTCCGAAGGGCCTTTCGATTGTTGTTCCCTCTTTATTCGGCCAAGGTGCGGGGCCACCGACTGGCTTTTCAAACAGATGTACGTCTATATCTACGCCAGTACGTTTCAAACCAGGGCTTCGCTGCCAGCACTGGGGAGAAAGTGACACTGCAGCCCCTCTGGCACGTCGGGGTGCCATTTTCGCCGGCGGTGGCCGCGGGGTCGTCGTCCCGCCGGACGCGAGGCGCCGGGCCCCGGCCTGCCGCGCCGACGCGCCCCCGGGGGCAAAGGCTGCGGCTCCCGCAGGAGCGCGGCCCCCAGGCAGGCAGCGCGCGCGCTCCGCGCGTCGCCCCTCCGCCTCCGAGGTGCAGGGCCTCGGGAGGCGCCGGGCGCTGCCCCGAAAGCAGACGCCTCGTCTTTGAAGCGCCCGGAGCACCGCGCCGAGGGCCGCGGGGAAGAGGCGCGGCAGCCGTCGGCGCCGACGATGCCCTCGTCGGGCTGCGCGGGCGCCGCAGCCGAGGGCCCTGCGGCCGGAAGGCGGCGGGCCTCGCTCCGCTGCGGGCCGGGGGGCGTGGCGAGGCCGTGCAAGTTCTGTTTTACCCCGGCCCGGCTCAGCTTTCGGTTTCGTTTCCCGCCGGCGTCTCCACCCTGCGGGAGTCGCCCTGCCAGCCGGCGGTCCGACGGCCAGCGCGCCCCCTCAGCCATGGCCCAGGCCGCCGTCCTCCGCGAGGTGACCCAGGTGCTGTGCGCGGCCGGGGGCGCCTTGGAGCTGGAGGAGCTGCGGCGCCGCTTGCGGGAGGGCGTCGGCGCGGACGCGCTGGAGCGGCTGCTGCGGGGGCACCCGCGCTTCGCGGTGGCGGCGCGGCCGGGCGCGCGCGCCACCACCACCGCCGCCGCCGCCGCCGCCGCCGCCGAGCGGGTGGTGCTGGCCGTGTCGGCGCTGCGCCTCTGCCGCGCCCACCAGGGCGCCAAGCCCGTGTGCGCGGGGCTCTGCTCGCAGCTGCACCTCTGCAAGTTCATGGTCTGCGGGGCCTGCAAGTTCCTGAGGGCCGGGTAAGGCGCCGCGCCGCCCGACGGCGGCCGGGCAGGGGGGCGGGACGGGGCCCCGGGGCGCCTCCGCTCCCGGCCGTCGGGCCCCTTCGTAGGGCTTGGGGAGGCAGTGTGGAGGTGGTTCCGCGCAGCGGTCCCCAGCGGACACTCATCGAGCACCTCCTGAATGCCCGGCGCCGTGCGAGGGACTCGGTGGGACCGTGCCCTCCAGGCTCCGGCCGTCCGAGCGCCGCGGAGCGCGTGCTGCGGACCGGGACGCTCTAGGAATGGCCGTCCCGGGGTGGGGGTGGGGTGGGCGCGTGGTCGCCGAGCGGCAGGGGGAGAGGAGGGAGGGCTCGGGTCCCGAGGGAGAGGGGGCTGGGGGCTGGCGTCTCCGCGCGCCATGACGCCCGGTCTCCGGAGCTTTGAGAGCCACACACAGCCCAAGGAAACCTGTTAGAACGTCGCTCGGTCCCTGTTTTCACCGGCTTCCAAGCCAGCAGAGGCTTCGCTTGCGTCTAGGATAAAATGCAAGCTCCGCGCCACCTCCCGAAAGGACCGCAGGGGGCTGATCCCGGCTGCACTCCAGCCGCACCCCTCCTGGGTGCCCTTCGGTTTCTGGCACATTTCCAGCCTTTCTGTTCATCTCGTGAGCTTTGCTCTGTCGGGATCGATTTTCCTGGTTTGCCCTGTGGTCTTTTAAGACCATAAACACTCCTTTTGAGCCCGCCCTTCCTCTTCCTCTCCATCACATGGTCCTGTTTTCTTTTCTCATAGCACCTACCTTAGCTCCCTTCCCCCCAAGTGGGCGGAAGCTCTGTGAGCGCGGAAGGTCCTGCAGTCTTAGCCCTGGCTGGTCTTTTCCCTCTGTGCATACAGCAGGTGTTCGGTGAGATTTTTGCAGTGGGTGGACTAGGTTTGGACTAAAGAGTTTGGACCTCACCCTAAATGTGATAGGGGCCGGTCAAATGGCAGGAGAGAGCGGCCATCAGGTCTGCATGTTAGGAAGCTGTATCTTAGGTAGTGGTGTGGAGGCTGATTGACAAGAGGTTGTGGTGGGGATCTGTTTGGAAATTAGTCCAGTTACCTCAAAGAATTGGTTCCTTTCTTTCCTTTTTTTTCCTTCCTTCCTTTCTCTTTTCTCTATTTTGGGGGTGGAGAGCTTAACACAGTACATCTTCTTTCTTGCTCATGTCAGGTCCATTAGTGTTGGGTACGGATCTTGCTTCATGCAGTCATTCAAGGATCCAGGCTGGTTCACCTAGAATCTGCTCTCCTCAGCCCATGACTCTTAAAGCCCTTCTGGGTATCAGGTTCCAGGAAGCAGGCAGACAAGATGCACAGTAGAGGGTTGGAGAGAGTGTTTTATGGGCCAGTTTTAGAACTGGTAGATATTCTTCCACCCACATCCCTGAATCACAAGATGTCTGATGACCCCACCTGGATGAGGAGTGGGGGAGGACTGGGGAAATGTAGCCCCTGGGAAGCCGCTGCCCAGAATATCAAGATTAGAATATTCGAAGGCCCATATAAGGCCTTAAGAAGCTATATATGTGAGAAATTTGGGAGAGATGGGGGGAGTTGGTGAGAGTGTGGTGACAATGTGAAAGGTGATAACTCAGTTTTCTTTCTTGTTGACTGAGAGATGACTGTTATTTCTTTTGGCTGAGAGAGCAGGGGAGTGTTTTGTTTTGAAGCTTGCTCCGTCAGGGATCTGAACTTTGGGAGGACAGCCAGGACCCCGACTGGCTGGTGTGGAAGTTGTTGGGTGGCATAGGCTGTGGCTCCATGAATGGGTCAGATCTGAGGTGGGGTCTGAAGGTGGAACCTTGGAGAAATTTGGCTTTCAGGGACTGGTAGAGAAGATCCACTCGAGGGAGAATCAGGAGCAGCAGCTGGAGAGAAAGGTGGACACAGTAAATGATGGACAGAGGGACAGATGGATGGATGGATGGATGGATGGATGGATGGATGAATGTGATGATAAGGATAACTGGTAGATTTTGTTAATGCCTGTATTTGGTAAAATAAAGATGGCAGACCTATTCTTAGGGTAGTCATCAAAATTTGGGGTCAAATTTTACTTGTCTTGGAAGTCTGAACATATGGTATTTACTGACCTAGATCATTCTGTTTTCTTTTTCGTTCTTTGTCTTTACCTTTTCCTTGAGGTTCATGCAAGAGAATTTCTTGAACCTTCCTTCTCTGACTATTTCTGGGTCATGTGGGGAGAGAGAATGTGCACTTGGCTGTATTTTCTGTGCCTTTTCTGTGACCCTATTAGTCTTCCTGAACCATAGGTCAGTTTCAGAAATAGGTCTTACTGCTGCTTGTGTTCATTGGTGCATTCTGGGAGGGGTCTTCAGTCCCTGACTTTCAAACTGTGCTTAGTGGACAGTGAGCACCGTGGTCAGGAGCATAGCCTCAAAGACGAGCCTGCCTTGTTCCAACCCTGCCTCTGCTCGCTAGCTGGGTAATTTGGGGCAAATTACTTTGTATCTGAGTCTCAGTTCCATTCTGCAAAATGGGGATAATAATATCACCTACCTCATAGGGTTTTTGAAGACTGAATACATTAACTCACAAAATGGGCATTCCCTGGTCATGGTAAATGTTCAACAAGTTTTAGCAGTCATCATCATTATCATTGTAATAATTAGGTAGATTTGGGTTTGAGAGCACCAGTTATTAGCCTCTCTGCCTAGAATGTTTTCCCCTTCTCTCCTTGCCTGGATCATCTTCAGGTCCTCTCTTGTTCGCTTCCCCACTCCCCTCAGGCTCAGGCGCCCCTCCTGTCTGCACTGATGTATTCTGAGCTCAGCTGAACTTGCACGTCCCGCTCCATTTTAGTCACCTCTGTCTTTTCCTTCCACTAGAGGAGAGAAGGAAGTGAGTCAGGATGACTCTAAGATTGTTGGCCTGTGCAGTGGAAGAGGGGCGTTAAGTTGCCTTTTACTGAGATGGAGTCTGGGGAAGGTACAGGTTTGGGGAGTCGATCAGGTTTTTCGTTTTCTTTTGGGATGCTTAAAATAAGCATGATCTATGAAGCATGGCAGAGTCTTAGTCAAGCAAAATCTGTTTGCCTGACGATTCCCAGTTCTGTTGGCCCGGGCGATCGTTTGAAGTCTATGGATCGCTGGGGCCGGGTGCCAGTGCCTTGCTCACAGTGAGTGTCTAACAGGGGCTTGTTTGAAAACATGGAGGAGGGGAACAGAAAAAAGGGCTGGGTGTCCGGTGTGTGTGCGTGAGTGAATACTTATAACCACAAGGTGTCAACACTCATTATTCAGCCTGTGTTTTAAGTGTCCAATGACTGGTATGCTGTGACTCTTTTGTGAAATAGCGCTGTCATTCTCATCAGAAACCTGCTGAAAGGTGCTATCCTGGGCTCATCATTTCTTTTTTTTTGTAAATAAGCATTATGTTTTATTGTTGCATAGCCAACTGGTTTTTTCTCCAGTGCTCTTAAACCAGGTCGGGAACTGTTCTTGAAGACTGATTTTACCAGCTGTGTCAGTTTGCTCCAGCTGACATAACAAGTTAACACAGACTGGGTGGCTTAACCAACCAGAAATTTATTTTCTCACAATTCTAGAGGCTAGAAGTTAAAGATCAAGGGTCGGTTTCTTCTGAGGCTTCTCTCCATGGTTTGTAGATGGTCATCTTCTCCCTAGGTCCTCACATCATCTTCCCTTTGTGCCAGTCCATGTCCTAACTCCTCTTCTTAAAAGGACACCAAATTGGACTGGTCCCCCTCCAATGACCTCATTTTAACTTAATCATTTCTTTGAAGATTTTGTCTCCAAATAGAATCACTTCTACGGTCCTGGGTGTTAGAACCTCAACATAAGAATTTTGGGAAGACAGTTCAGTTGTGATACCAGCTCTGTTCTTTTGCAGGAAGAGCTGTAGGAACAGTCACAGCTTGACAACCGAGCACAACCTGGGTGTGCTAAACTCACGGCGTCGACCACCTTAGCTACAGTGAGCTCTGCCAGCTTTTGTTTCAGAACGACCCCTGGCTTTTGCCGGAGGTGAGTGCCGGGGTGTGTGTTGGGGGGATGGGGTGGAGGGTGGGGGTGTGTGTGCGCAAGTGCACATGCGTAAGGGATCAGGGAGAGGCCAAAAGGTTGGAAGATAGGAAATATTATGGTAGGAGAGAATCCAAGGCCTCCATCGTGACCACTGGGACTGCTTGGAGGAGACCTAGATTGAATTCTTGGCTCTGTGACATTAGGCCAGTTTTGCTCCTTCTTGAGGTCTCCTTTCCTCCTCTGTCAGTTGCGCTGGTACCTCCTTTGCAGGGCTTCTGTGAGGTTGAGAGAACCTGTTTGGCCAGTGGCTGCAGCAAGATGTTATTTACATAGAGCCAAGGAGATGAGATTCCAGCCAGCCCCTCTTTGTTTAGCAGGTCTTGGAATCATGCAGGTTTCAGTGGAGCCAGCTGGGTCTGTGGAGAGCTTTCTAGGGCTGCTGACAGACAGATTATGCATTCTCTACTAACTCAGTTGCACCCAGGGAGTTCTGAAGTTTAGTTGATGTGAAGTCTCATATTGCATTAACCACTTGTTTCAGAGCTCACTGTAGTGGTTATGTACTATTTCAAATCCTTCTAGAAGCAGACACCAAGATGGAATTAGAAGTGTGAGATTTTTGGGTAGGGAGCAGAAGGTGGGGGAGCCTTGAGGCATGCTGCAGGTCTAGCATCTGTGGCAGGAGGAGGGGGAAGGAAGGGGACTGGACAGGAAGAGATCCTGACTGCAGCACAGTTCCAAGAACGCTTCTGCCTGGCCAATTGGAAGGTTGGAGTTAAAGGTTTCGCTGTTGGAGGCGACCAGGGCTTCCATTGGCTGGGAGCGTCCCCTGGGAGTGTGGCCTCTGTGTGAATAAGGTAGTGGCTCCAGAGGCAACACTGGGCTGATAGTTAACTGTGCTCTGCAGCAGGTCTGAGCAGCCTTTCTGTGGCCAGCACAGGTTATATGGGATGCTCTGACACTTCCTGTGATGAGGCGACAGATTAGATTGGCATATTTTAATGACAGTGCTTCCATATGAGTTAATTAGAATCACCCATCTGAGAAAGGTGCAACAGAGCATAGTGACTGGCACATAATGGGTATTAACTTTTTTTGCTTTTTGAAAATTAGTATTGATTTACTTCAGCTAACTTTTATTGAATGTCCACTGTGGGTCAGACACTGGCGATAAGGAGATAGAAGACCCCATTCTGTCTTCTAGGAGGCACATTTACTGGGTCACACAGACAAGTCAGCAGGTAATTGTAAGGTGCTGTGTTAGAAGCTCCAACAGAAGTCAGTGCTCTGATCTCCGGGGCACAGTTTGGGTGCTGGGAAAGAAGTCCTGGAGTCCATGGTGCCTGCTCTTGGAGCTGAAGGATGAAGGTCTGGGAAGAGGGAGGCACAGAGAGGAGGGCACCTGGCATTGTCAGGGGACAGCATGTAGGTCAGCACAGCCTGGATTTAGGGTTGGAGAGGGGAGAAAGAGACATGGATGGGCAGAGGCTCATACGCAGGAAGGAGTCGAGAGGTAGGTTTGTGTTTGGAGTGGGCATTCACATTTTAGAGAGATCGTCTTGTCAATAGTGTGAAAAATGAATCAGAAGGTGACCAGACAGGAATTTGTAGCCTCTGCGTGCTTGGGTGTGCTGGGTGGTTCAGACCACAGTGGCAGCAGATGGAAGCCGAGACCACAAACTCGGACCCAGTGCATCGTTCCTGCCAGGGCTTCTGCTCTCAGGCTAGTCCCTTTATCAGATGACCAGTTGGGGGCCACCACCATGAATCGAGCACTCACTCACTGTGTTCCAGGTATGGCATTAGCCATTTTGTAATATTTCCCATTTAACCCTCACAATAACCCAGGAATGGAGGTGGGATTATTCCCATTTGGGGGATTGAAAAATTGAATCTGAGAGCTGACAAGTAGCTTGCCAAAGGTCAGGCAGCTTGTAAGTGGCAGAATCAGGTAAGGGTCCAGCCCTCTGGCCTTTCTCTTTGGGAAAAGGAGTAGGGTAGGAAAAGAGTAGGGTCCGTGCTGAATCTTGCTCAGTATAATGCTTTCGAATTGAGTGGGTGAGTCCTTGGTGGTCTCTGGCCTAGTCTGCATCTGTAGGAATTTGGAGTGTGGAGGAGAAGGAGCAGTTAATTCAAGCTCAGATCCCAGCTTTGCCAACAACCTAATTCAGCCATTGTATGTGCCAAATGTGGCAGATTGCTGTGTGACTTAGGGCAAGCCAATTAACTTCTCTGAGTCTCAGTTTGCTTGTGAGAAATTAAAGGGCTGTATTTGGCCTTCTCTAAGATGCTTTAAACCCTCAGAACCTCTTTGACCCCTGAGTTGTAGAAAAAAGAGTTGAGAGAAGCTGGGGCCTAGGTAGTGGAGAGCTGGTGAATCAGGGAGAAGGGTATAGAGAGAGCGTAAGGGTTGAGAGGAGCAAATCCATTCAAATGTCTCCTGTGAAGGGAGCAGCTCCGATCAAGTTCTTTGGGTTTCCCCAATGGAGCAGTCTGCTGTCCACCCAGTTCCCATTGTAGTCAAGGACATGTTAACAGCCACCCATCTAGAGCGAGGATGTTCTCATAGCTGCGTGGTTTGCGTGGATAACAGGGTCACTAGCAGAGGCTAGATTTCTGGAACAACCTTCTAACCAGCGGACTGGTCAGTAGGGAGGTGGTGGCTTGTGAGCCTCCCTAAGTCGCTGTCTTTTCCCTTCTCTGCCAACAGATCTGCCTCCACTACAATAAAGGAGACGGGCCCTATGGCTCTTGTTCCTTTCAGAAGCGATGTGTCAAGCTCCACATCTGCCAGTACTTTTTGCAGGGTGAATGCAGGTTTGGTGCTAGCTGTAAGAGGTCCCATGATTTCTCTGAATCTGAGACTCTGGAGAAACTGGAGAAGTTGGGCATGAGCTCAGACTTGGTGAGCAGGCTGCCTTCCATTTATAGAAATGCTTATGACATCAAGAATAAGAACTCCGCCCCTGGCAAAGGGCACCTTCCGGCTCCAGGGACTTCTGGTAAGGCTCTGGGGCTGGGGTTCCGGGATTCCATCTGGCCATTAAATGAGATGTGTGACTGGATAAGTCTGTGCTTCGCTTAGTACAATGCAGTTCCTGATCCCTTCCTAGCTAGTGGGGGTCATGAGGATGACTTGAAATCATGTATAAATGGATTTTCTTCTTCTTCTTCTTTTTTTTTTTTTTAGTCATTGTAAATTTGCTTTGTTCGCTGCTTATCTCTAGCACCTGGACAGTACCTGACCCACAGTAGGCATGGGCACTCAGGTACTGGTTCAACGTGGAGCATGCTGGGATAATTATTTTAAAAGGAATGTCAGGCTTAGTGACGGGCACGTGGGAGAATTCTGAGCAGAGACTGTTTATGTAACAAGCATTTCTTGAATACCTGTTGTGTGGAAAATGAATAATGCGGTCCCTCGAGAAGGTTATTACACATCGATGTTCTTTGAATTTCACAGTCTCAGCTGTTGGCTGGCCATTCTTGTTATCCATTCTTGCATTCGGCAAATGCAAGTGCTTGTCATGTGCTGGCCACTGTCCTGGGCCCCAATTATGTCTTGGTGACTAGGAGACATGACTCCCCAAGTGAATGCACAATCATATCCACTTGTTAGCTGTAGTGACAGTTAAGATTTTTAACAGACCCTTTCCTAAAATACCAGGTAAGCGTCAGGACCACCAGCAAGCACACTTATCCCACTAATCATACCTGATTTTTATATTTAAAAATTGTCCTTGTCATATATGTTTTTTTCTTTGTATTTTCTTTAATTTTGGCTAATTTCTTTCAATAGCAGGAAGCCTAGAAGTAGACAGGTTTTGCTTTAAATAGATCTTGAAGATGAATCATTTGGATTATGGCTTTGTTAGAAAGGGAGGGAAGGATACCTGCCCTTGAGGATTTGAGGACAGATGGAGGGACCTCCAGGGCTCCAGGTGTGGGTTTTGAGGCCCAGCCTGGGGATATTTGAGAGGCCCATATAGAGAAGGGAAAGCCTGGTCCTGCAGCAGGAGTGAGAAACATGCTGCTAGAACAGAAATGTTTCCCTCTCTGAGTAAAAGTGTCTTTGAGATGAGTCACAGAGGGCTCACGGTTTACTCAGCTTTTCCACTGTAAGGTAATAACAGTATTATTTTTACTTTCTTTGTTTTTAAACTTTGTTTCCCATTTAGAAATTGTGAGAAGGTACATTTAATGTTTAAAAAGTGGGATGGTAAATCACACTTAATATGTATGTAAGATAAATTTTCTGGAAAAGTATGGTCCAAAATAGCAAAAGGACCAAGTGAAAGGCGTAGTTTTTTTTTTTTTTTTAATGTGTATTTGGTTTTTTTTTGTCTGCATCTTCCTTATTCCACTAGAATAAATGTATCCTTGATGTAATGTGAAGCATTTCTTCTTAAACTGTAGATGTAGACTTTACAATTTAACTCAACAATAAAAAAGTAACCTCTTAAAAAAAAAACAAACAGGAAAAGGCAAGACAATAACAAAATGACAGGTTATAAAATGAGGAGGGTTTCCTGTAAACTTATAGGTAGAAGGGAGGGGGGTAATTATTAGGTAAAACTCACTGGAGCACTACTAATAAAGGTAAACTTTGAAATCACTTAATACCCTTTTTATATTCAAATTTTTATAATCTGAAACTGATATTTTGAGAAGTAAGCTTTATATATATTGCTTTTTTTCTTGGCACCCAATTCTAATATTTCATTAACAAGTACTCGCTATTAGAATCAAATCCAGGTTATAAAATGCGACCCTCCCCTTGCCCCTTGGTGTCATCACCACCTTAGATACAGAAGGACCCTTAAGCTATCTCAGTGTGTAGGATAGTGGTTCTCCCCAGGTTCCACCCCTGGAGGTTCTGATTGAGCCAGTCTGGGCCAGAGCCAGGCACTCGTATTTTTAAATGGGTCTTCTGATGAATTGAATGCACAGCCAGAGCTGAGAAAAGAGCCTCGTGGTGTCTTGGACTTGCCAAGCAGCTTGTGTGGCCTTGGGCTCCCTGGCTTCCTCCTAAAAAATAGAGCCCATATGCATGTCTGAGGGTGCTTTCATCCCAAGCATTATAGGATTTTGTCTGCCCATGTTTGTCTTGTGCAGAGAGATGAATAAATCCTTTTTTCTGTCCTTTGCACCTGAACTACTCCAACCTGGTAAATGAAGTTTCCGCGGAAGCTGATGTCTTTGTGGTGTTTCTTTGTAGAAAGAAGAGATAGTTCAGGTTCTGTGTCCCAGACCACTGCTAACCAAGAGGAGGGCGAGGAGATTTGCTTATACCATATCCGGAAAAGTTGTAGCTTTCAAGGTAAGTCCGAGGAAACCCCTTTATCCACATGTGGATGGGATAACTGCTTCTCATTCCTGGAGCTCTGCTTTGAGGCCACCTCCAAGGTCCTCTCCCCTGTCCAGAGGGAGTTGGGCCTTCATTGTGAGCTGGCGTGACATTCAGCCAAACCAGTTCTGCAGCAATTTTGTTGGTATGTTGAGGATGGTAGGAATTATTTGAGTTTCTAAAAATCAAACTGTAGAGGAGTTTTGGGAAACATAACTGTTTGGGTCATGCAGCAAGTGAGTACCAAGTGTTGACCCTTGGTCAGCTTAGCATGAGGTTACAGATATGCATGAGACACAGATACCCAGTGTAGTGGGAACAAAGTGTCCTTTATCAAGAGTGATCTTAGACGTAGGATGTCTTTGAAACCTGAAGGTCCTGAGGAGGCCTCATGTTTGCTCTCGGGGGACGAGTAATTAAGGTGGGGTCTTCTCGCTACAGTCCCTCTTGTATTAGAAGCAACAATTCTTGTGCATATGTGTGTGTCTGTATTTTCACTAAACCTTTGTTTTTTTTTACTGCTGTCCTGGGCTTTGAAGAAAGATTTCTTCTTGAATTCGGTGACTCCTTTTAAAAAATGACCATAACAACTTCTTGTTTCATTTTAAGTCTTTAAAAACCACCCAAGCATGGCAGAGGGAATGCAGTTAGCATTAATATGATGGCTGGGTGGAGGGCCAGGGGAGAGGGAACAATTGGGAGGATCGTTTTATGAACTATATAGAGGTCTAACCAATGTACTGTGTACTTGAAACTAATTTAAATAAAAAAAAAACTACCCAAGCAATTTATGAACACTATGAACACTTTCACTTTATAAAGAGTCAAGTAATACAGAGTAAAATCTGAAGTCCTCTTTCAGTCATCCCTAAAGGTAAACACATGCTGTGCAGTCATATATGTTTTACATATTTTCAACAGATGGGAACATGTGACATATTATTTAACCTGCTTTCTTTGCTTAACATATCTTAGAGGTTTTTTCCTACATTAGTACATGTTAGTCTACCTTGTTTTTAAAAAAGCAATTGTGTAGTATTTAATTAGAATCATGTTCCGCTGAGCCTCTGAGGACACGTGTATTTCTATAGATAGATTTCTGGAAGTGGAATGGTAGGTAGGTCAAGGAATATGTGTCATATATACATATGTATTTATGTTTTTAAATTCAACATTGAAATCTGATTTACACACAATACAATCCATCAATTTTAAGTGTACACTCTGAGTTCTGGTAACTATGTATGCCCAGGTAGCCATCACTGTACTCTAGAAATGGGACAGCTCTCTCATTCCAAACATTTCCCTTATGCCCCTTTATAGTTAATCCTTACCCCTCAATTCCCCGACCCCAGGCAATTGCTGATCTGCTTTTTGTTGCTGTAGGTTAGATTTGCTTCTTCTAGAATTTCATATAAATGAAATCAGAATATGCTTTCCCATACCATCTTTTTTCACCCAGCATGTTTTCGAGGTTCAGTCATGCTGGCACACCCATAGTTTGTTCCTTTTTATTGCTGAGTAGTTTGTTGTTGCACGGATTGACTACAATTTGTTTACCCATTCAGATGTTGATGAACACTAGGTTGTCTCCAGTTTCTGGCTTTTACAAATAAAGCTTCCGTAAATCTCCATGTGCAAGTTTTCATGTGATATGTGTTTTCACTTCGGTAAAGACCTGGAATTACTGGAATTACTGGATCATGTGATAAATATGTGTTTAACTTTATTAAAAACTACCAAACTATCCTTCAAAGTGGGTGTGCTATTTTACCTTCCCACCAGCAATGTATGAATGAGCGTCCCAGTTATTCTGCATCTTTGTCTACACTTGGTATTGTCAGCCTTTTAAAGTTTAGCTGTTCTAATCAGTGAGTAGTGCTAGCGCGTAGTTTTAATTTGCATTAATATTGATTAATGATATTTAAGTTTATTTTTAATGTGCTTATTGGCCATTTATATCTTCTGTAAAGAATCCATTTAAATCTTTGCCTTTTTTATATAGTAGCTTTATTGAGATATTGAGTATAATTCACATACCATATAATTCACTCCTTTAATAGTTTTTATATAGTCAAAGGATTTGCAACCATTGTCACAATCAATATTACAATATTTCATCATCCCCAAAGAAACCCTGTACCCATTAGCAGTCAGTTCCATTCTCCCCTCCCTCCCCCCTCACAACTACACATTTACATTCTATCTCTATAGATTTGCCTGGATGTTTTTCATGTAAATGGTATCATACAGCATACGGTCTTTTGTGAATTTGTGTGATTTTCCCCCCATTTTTTTGGATTGTTTGATTTCATTGAGTTGCAAGAATTTTGAATATTCTTTATATATGTCTTTGTCAGATACAGGTATTGAAAATATATTCTTCCAGCCTGTCTTTCATGTTCATTTTCCTTATGGTATCTTTTGAAGAACAGATGTTTTAATATTGATATCCATTTTAATATTTTTTGATGGTTTGTGTTTTGTGTACCTTAAAAATCTTTGCTTATTCCAAGCCTACAAAAATGTTTCTTCTGCGTTTTTTTTCCTGGAAGTTTTATGTTTAGCTTTTATGTTTAGGTCTATCTGTAACTCTTGATCCCTTTTCTCTAATAATTATTTCCTTAGGTATTGACTCTTGTGTGTGAGTTAGCTGCCTGCGTAGTTTTCCCTGTGTTTTGGGTGATTCTTGGTTGTCTGTTCACGTTGGCACTCAGAAGCCCCATCCTTGTGGTGGTTGCTGATTCTCTTGCCGGGCTTACCGGGAAGAGCATTACTTCTTGGTTGGTGGGTGGGCTGCAAGCATGTATCCTAGGACTAGGGGCTTTGATGAACCTCTCAGAGGCTTCTCTCTCTCCCTAGCCCTTATAACCACACTTTCATGTTCATGGGAAAAACAACAAGGGTGCCGAGCACAAACAAGGCAATGAGGGTGCCTGCTCCAAGGGGTCCCCGTTACTCTCATTGCGATTGCCTCGTGTCTTCCTTGCTCCTTGTTACATGAAGTCCCCAGACCCTTCCCACTTTCGCAGTAGCTGTCTTCTGCACACTTTGTTTTTTCTCTCTCCTTTTTCTCTATCGGTTTGATTCTTTCTGCTTCAAGTTTTTAGAAATTCTTCAATATATCTGGAATATTTGATGGACTATGTTATTGTTTCTAGTGCTTTTGGATTTCTTCTCTGTGGCTTGTCATTTCAAGGGCTATAGGGAGAAAAAGGATGTGGATATGGGGCTCTGCCAATTGATTTGGTTTCTGGGGCTCACTGAGAAAATGTGTTCAATGAAAATGTCACAATGAAGTAGGGAACATTAGAAGGAGGGGAGGAAATTAAGAAAGGGAACAAGAGGACTAGGATTTTAACTGGGCCAGCATGTGTATATCTGCAAGGGCAGAGCCGCACGTATAAAGACCTTCAGGGCTGCAGCGTGTGTTGAGAAGAGGTACATATGTTAGTAGCCAGAAAGGTCAAAGCGTGTTGGACCCTGCGCTGACCACCTGAGGTGGAACACGTCGGTCGGCTGGGTTTCCAGTAGAGAAGAAGCTGGCTTCGTTTTTGTGTGACGGCTCCCCTTCCCACCTGCCACGTGAATAGCAAAGGTGTAGACTGTCCGCTGCAAGAGTGGAGACTTCGACCTTCTTATGATCACTTCTTTACTGTCATGGATGAAATTAATATATTATGTCACCTACTAACATCTTTCTAAAAATCACTGTAATGTCCTGTTAAAAAGGGAGACTAAAGTGTACCTAATAAATACATAGTATTTCAATATCTAAATGCTTAGATATGACTGTATTACAAAAAAGACCCCCCAACAGATTTCCACAATGTTCCCAGGTCAGCAGGCAGTACCACACCTGTTGAGAACCAGGACTAGGACTAGGACTATGCTGTCTAATGCCAAGATGTCTTGTTTATATTTTTTTTTATTTAGATAAATGCAATAGAGTTCATTTCCATTTGCCATATAGATGGCAGTTCTTGGATGGAGACAACTGGGAGGATTTGGACAACATGGAGCTTATTGAAGAGGCATATAGCAATCCAAAAAAGACAGGTAGGAAATAATTTCACTTGGGTCTGCTCTTAGCTGGTCTTTTCTGTGCAGTATGGGAAGTTTAGACACAGCAGGATTTAGTTTTGTTCTCACACACACACACACACACGAACATTTAGTAAACAGGCTGTCTGCAGGTGGAAGCTCTGGGCTGGGAATTGGACGTCAAGTATTTATACTGGTAGTTCGGTGCCTGTGTTTTCCCACCTTCTCTTTTAAGGGAGGATCTATGGGGAACGAGGTGGCGGTACCAAGTGAGTTCTGAATTATTTGCTGTAGGGATTGATCACATATATATCCTATTGATTAGTATGGAAAAATGAGAGACAATCATTTGTGAAATTTTAGCCTTTGCCTGGGAAGTTGTATGGCCGAACAGCCATTGATCTAGCCTTTAACTTCTTTACTTTTCTGAGTGTGTCCCCCATGTTATACTTAGTCAGTTCCCAGTAAATGGGGAAGTTCTGGGTAGCCTTGTTTTCAAATACTACCATCTTGGATTGAACTTGCTACAATATGTTGCCACAAAGAGAATTTGAGTCTACTTTTTTTGGTTTTTTTTGAGTCTTCTTTTTAAGTAGATAAAATAAATTTGTGCTCAGAGTACAATTATGTACAAATTGCTACTGCAAAGTACGTGAAACAAATTATTCCCCCAGGAGGATTAAATGGCTCGCAAAACACCCTCCCCCCTTCCCTCTCTTCTTCTGAGGCAAAATGTACACATGGTGAAGTGCATAGATATCAAATGTATAGTTCAGTGACTTTGGCATGTGCATACACTCGTGTAGTCAACAGTGAGCTGAGTACAGATCATTTTCCTCGCTCTAGCAAGTTTCCTCCTGTCCCCTTTCAGTCAGTGCCCACACCCACAGGCCACCACTGCCCTGATGACCGTTACCATAGATTAGTCTTGCCTGTTCTTGAATTTCATCTAAGTGGAACCGTACATGGGACTGTTGTGTCTAGCATTTTTCTCTCAGCACTCTCTGAGACTCATCCAGGTCGTCCTGACTCCTGGTGCACATGTGCACGGGCTTCAGAGTGACGTTCGGGGGTGAAACCGCTAGGGTTAGGCTGGGGTTCATCCTCGACTCTGGTGATGTCACACTGTTTGCCAGGTGATTGCTCCACTTTCCACCTCCGTTAACAGTCTGTAGTGTCACTTCCTAGTGTTTGATATTATCATCTGCCATCTGAACTTTTCCCTGTCTGGGGGTGTAACTTGGTATCTTTGTTTGCATATCCCATGAGGTAAAGTGTTTCTCCATATGTTTGTTGGCCATTTGTGCTGCTTCTGCTATGAAATGTCTGTTCTAGTAGTTCGCTCATTTTGGTGGGGCTGGTTGTCGTGGTTTTACTTATTTAGTTTTAGGAATTTAAAAAAAATTCTCGATATTGAGTGTGTTTAAAATAAACTCTTCCTGTTAGGTTATGGTATTTTTCACTTAAGAGAAGTATTTCGTCTTTATTGTTTTATACTTTTTGTGTCATAAGAAATCCTTTCTTATCCCAAGACCATAAAGAAATTTTCCTGAATTTTCTTTAAAAAGTCTTAAGATTTTAAGGACTGTATTTAATTTTGCCCTGCCTGTGGTAAAGTATGGACCCAGTTTCATTCTTATGCAGATGAAGTACCAGCTTTTCTAAAGACCACTTTTAAAAAATATATTTAAAATTTTAAAAATTGTAAAATATACATAATAAGATGCATCATCGTAACCATTTTTAAGTGTTGTACATTTCAGTGGCATTAAGCGCATATACATTGTGCAGCCGTCACCATTAACCATTTCCAGAAGTTTACTTTTAAACCCAATCAAAACAGAGCTAAATTTGTCACAATGTTAACACATTTTATAGCTTATTTCCAGACTCACGTGCCAAATGCTACTATTTTAAAGTAGTCCGTATTTTCTCCACCTATTTTCGGTGCGCCTGTTTCAGGCACCAGTTAGCAAATACACACCCAAGTCTGTTTCTGGCTGTTTTATTGGTCTGTTTGTATCAATACCAAACTATCTTACCTTGCAGAACATTGTAGTAAGTTTTGACATCTGGCAAGGCAAATCCTGACCTTGGTTTTCTTCATATTGTCTAGTTCTTTTGGTTTCTGCTTTCTCTTAATAAAATCTCAGTTTTCACAATAGAATTCTGTTGTGACTTTTAAATTGAAATTGCATTGACTTGCTGTCAGTGGAGAACTGACATCTTGATGATGCTGAGACTCATACATAGGATAGCATCTCATCTGTTTAAATTTTCTTTGATATTTTTCAGTATTTCTATAATTTTCTTCATTAAAGCCTTGCATATCTTTTGTTAGATTTTTTTTCTTTAGGGATCTGTTAACTTCTTTGCTTAAAATTTTTTTAAAATTTATTTTCCCCCCGGTTTTATAGAGGTATAACTGACATACAACACTTACATAAGTTTAAGGTGTACAGCACAGTAACTTGGCATATGTATGTATTGCAAAAATGATTACCACAAATAAGTTTAGTTAATATCTATCACTTCATATAGTTATAAAAAAAATTTATTTCCTTGTGATGAGAACTTTTAGGATCTACTCTCTTAGCAACTTTCAAATATACCATACAGCATTATTAATTAGTTATCATGTTGTACATCCCCAGTAAAAAAAAAAAATTATATTTTTGTGTGATAGTCCATAGAAATGCAGTTGACTTTTATATAATCTTGTATTCTGCAACTTTACTAAACTATTTTAACTCAGAATCCACTGATAATGTATTTGAATCATCTGTATAGGCATCTATTCTAGATCTCTAAATAGAAAGTAATATAACTGTCAAATAGCACTTTTATTTCTTTTTAATTCTTATACATTTTATTTCTTTTTATTGCCTTATTATAGGATATACAATGCTAAATGGAAGTAGTGATAGCCGAAATATTATTTTTTCTTCTTTTCCCCTACCTTTAAAAGGAGTAACTTTTAAATGTTAAAATGTTACTCAATTAACATGAATAAGTATTTGGAATCTTTGGCCTTGTTAAAGAATTCTAATTTTTATTCCTTCTGTGCTACAAATTTATTAAAAATTCCGTATGGAAATTGAATTTTATTAAGTGTTGCTTCTCCATTAATTAGGAGCCCATGTTCTTCATACTTCGTTAATACAGTGAATTACATCAATTTTCTAATGTTAAGTCCATAGCATTCCTGGGCTTAATACACACAATCACACACTCACTCATCCATCCATTCTCTCTCTCTCTCTCTCTCTCTTTTTCTTTCTCTATGTCTCTCTCCCTCTTCTTCCTTCCTTCTCCCCCACCTCTCTCCCTCTCCCTCCCTTTCTCCCTCTTCCCATCTCCTTCTCTCTCCCCTGAACTTGGATTTCAGGTACTTTAAGATTTTTGCGTTTATGTTTGAGTAAGATTGGTCTATAATTGTTTCATATTATCTTTGCCTGTTTTTATCTCAAGAAGTTTCTAACCTCATAAAAATGAGATTGGGATGGTTTCTTTTTCTGTTAAAATTTTTTTGGTGAGTTAGAATTACTTTTTCCTGAATGATTGATCATATATCTTTAAGAATATACAGACTTAATGTTTAACTTGTGGGACTACTGGCCCACTTTCTCATAATTGTTATAGGACCAGTTAGATTTTTTTATTTTTCCTTGAGTCAGTTTTGGTAAATTGATGTTTTTTTTTTTTCCAGAAGTTTGTTTTATTTATTTGCAAATTAATTGTCATAAGGTTGCCTGTGATATCCTTTTACTGTCTGTGGCATCTTGAATTTTGTCCTTTACATTTCTAATTTCTTTCTCCCCTTTTTTTCCTTTATCAATCTTGCAGAGATTTATTAATTTTTCTGATAATTTTCTATTTTAGAATAACCAACTTTTGTCCTTTTCTGATCTCTTATATTAGGTGACCCATGATTTATTTTTAAGTGTATTTTAAATTTTGTTAAATCACAAATCAATTGCATTGTTGTCAAAATATAGACCAACAAATAATAATAGATACTTTGAATTTTGTTGAGACGTGCTTTATGGCGTAGTACATGATCGGTTTTAGTAAAAGTTCTATGTATGCTAAAAATCTTTTGGCTGCCATGTTAGATGAAGTATGTTAATTATGTGGCTCAGATCTTCTATATATTTATTCATTTCTTTGCTACTTTTATCAGTTACACATAGAAGTATGTTAACACTATGAATTTGTCAATTTTTCCTTGTAATTCCATCAATTTTTGTTTTACATATTAAACTGTTGTAAAGCATATACATGTTAAAATTTTTTATCTTAATAATTTGAAACTGTTGACAATGTAAAGTGGATACTTTTAATTTCTAGTAATGATTTTTACTTTCAGTCTGTTTTGTTTGATATTAATATAACTATGCCAACTTTCTTTTAGTTACTGTTCACTATTTTTTTTTACTTTCGAAGTTTTTTGTTCTCATATTTTATATTTTGTCCTTTATACTACCTGTAAACATAGAACTGAATATTTTTCTTATTTGTCAATCTTTGTCTTTTAATTAAAAGTTAGTTTATTTTGTATTATGATTTCTTATACATTTGAATTAATTTTTATTGTCCATCTTGATTTTTGCTATTCGATCTGCTTTTTCTATATTTCTTTTGTCTTTTTTTTCCCATTTGAGTTTTTCCCCCTTATCTGCTAGTTTGGGAGCTATGTACTGAAAATCTTATTCTCTTAGTGGTTACTCTGGAAGTCTAAATAGGCTCTTTAATGTAACAAACTTTAGCAATTTAAGCTACTTTATACTTTTAATCATTCTCTTGAACTATTAAAGAATTATGAACACTTGAATTCTTACTAGTTCCATTCAAACTCAAATACTACTTAAATGAATCTGGGCAAATTACTTAACTTTCCTATGCTTCGATTTTTTCATATGTCAAATAGACAAAATAATAGTTCCTACATCAATGGGTTATTTTGAGAGTTAGAGGAATTAATATATGTAAAGCACTCAGAACAGTGTCAGGCATATAAAATGTGCTATGTAAGTGTTGCTTCTGTTCTTTTTTTAATCCCAGAAGTTAGAAATTAGCATTATATTATGTAATCAATATTTGCTTTAGCTTCTGTATTTATCATTTTGTTTTGTGCTCACCATCCTTTGCCATACATTTCCGCATGGATCATGTTCCTTTCTTAACTTCATCTCCCAGAAATTGCCTTAGTGTGAGAGTCTAGAGGCAAATGTGTTTTTGTTTGTCTAAAGGTATCTTTATTTCATCCTCATTTTTCAAAGATAGTTTTATTTGGGTATTTTTTTTTTCCAACTCTTCAGAGATTACCCCACTGTTCTCTAGCTTCCATTGCTTCTGTTTAGAAGACAGCTGTAAGGCTGAATGTAGGTGTGAGTATCCCAGGGCTGCCGTAACTGAACACCACAACCTTGGTTGGTGACTTTAAACAATAGAAATCTATTCTCTAATAGTTCTAGAGGCTGGAAGTCCAAAATCAAGGTGTCGACAGGGCTACACTCTCACAATAAACATTTAGCATATGTTAACTATTATTATTTTGTCTTCTAAGGATTTCCTTTCTTTCCGCCTCAGTAGTGCATTAAAAAATATATTTTAACCAACATTTTCTGAGTAGTGAAAGGAATGTCATGATAATGAGTTTTCTATGTTACCTCGATTTTATTATTTTTGCACAGCAAAACTGATCTTAAAAAACAGTCCTCCCCTCTGGTCTTGGAAACTTTTTTTTTGTTTAATGTGCATCTCACATTTATGTTCATATCTACCAGCTGAGCATTTAGAAGACCATGGGTGGAAGCTGAGGGGCCTGTGTTCATTTGGCCGGTGGAATTCTCATGTACCTCTTACATTCTTTTGCAGGATCCCATGCGCTAAGTCGGTCAGTGATTTTCGCGTTCATTTTCTGAACTTTGACTCCATGACATTTGGCACTTCCCGAGCTCGCCGCCCTCCACGGCTTCCTCAGTCACCAAGCCTCCACACTTCATTCTCACCACCGAGTGGGTGTGGTACTGGATCGATGAATTTGGGTCATGGCAGGAATATGGAAGACAAGTAAGTGTGATGGAAAGAGGGCCAGTGATTCCCTCTGGAGCCTTCATATAGAAGAGCCCTTCTGACACGTGCCCAAAGATTGTTCTGGGGATCAGTGATAGAGCTAAAGATCTCCAGATCTCCCTACTCACCTCCGTGGGGGGAATTAAACAGATCTAGCTAATTTGGAATTCATTTTTCTGAGCTTTCATCTTTGAACAATTAGATATCTGTCGGCTCTCATGAGATCAGTGTGATTAAAAGTTGGAGATCATGTTTCTTCATTGGTTTTGTTAAATGAGGTGGAAGGATGCTTCTCTTACTGTTGAACAGGTAACTCTGGAGCGCATGCCTTTGTGTGCAGGATGTGCGTGTAGCTCGCTGCCGAATGAAAGGAAGGCTTTTCAAAGCTGGCTTTCTGCTTTGGGGATGACTGTACAGGTGTGAGTGACACACCATGTGCTGCTTTCGATGCATGTGTGTGGACTCCGTGACATTTGACTGCATGGTCTTATTTTGTCCTCTCAGTGGGTCCATCTCATAGGGCGACTTGTCCATTTTAGCCCCTCCTTTCCCACATACTTCTGGTGTTACCCCATATTTACATTTCTGTCTTAGTTTTCTGCTAATTGCCAGTTCAAGGTAGTTTTCTCTTCTCAGAAAAGCTAAGTTTTTTAATGCCTGAGCTCAGCATGTACTCCCAAATTTTAGATCCAAATTGCTTCCACCTGTATTCATTTCCTAAGGCTGCCGTGACTAAGTATCACAAACTGGGTGGCTTAGAACAACAGTGATTTATTATCTCGTATTTCTGGAGGCTAGAAATTGAAATCAAGGTATAGTCAGGGTCATGCTCCCTCTGAAACCTGTAGGGAATTCTTCCTTGCCTCTCTGAGCTTCTGGTGTTTTGCTGGTGATTTTCGGTGTTCCTTGGCGTGTAGATAGACACATCACTCTAGTCAGCTTTCATCATCACATAGTGTTCACCCTTTGTGTGTCTTCACATGGCCATGGCCATCCTCTTATAAGAGCATCAGTCATGTTGGATTAGATGCCCATCTTAACTTAATTACATTAATTACATCTACACTGACCCTATTTCCAAATAAGGTTACATTTTTGACTGGCGGTTAGGACTTCAGTAGGTCTTTTGGGGAGGGAACACAATTCAACCCATAACCTAATCTTGTATGTAAAAGAATTATTGTACTTGGCCCACTGAAGCTTTCTGCATTAAACTTGCCATCCCTGAGGTATTGGGCTCCAGGATGCATTATCCCAACCAGTATCCTTTTTGGATTATTCTCAACAGGCTTCTCATGTTAGTTTACCTTTTCTGTTTTAACCCCTTTCCTATGATTGCCTTTGCCTTGCTCAAAAGCCCCACAGTTACCTTCATCTTCTGGTGCCTGAACAAACCTATCCATCTGCTTGGAAGGAAAGGACCCCGCCCTCCGCATTTATTCCTCTACTCACCAGAATCTGACTTCTGTTCCCGTTACTCGTTCCTCTGGTCACTATTCATGGAGCACCTGCAGAAAGTGGGACCCGGTCAGGCATAGGCCTCAGTTCCGTAGACCCCAGCAGAGGGCTCAGGTGCCAAGTCCCATGGCATTTCCAGCCTTCACCCAGCTTCCTGCCCACTCCCTCCTCACTCTCCTGGCATTCTTGCTTCTATCCTGTGCCCTTCATGGGCTGCTTTTCCACTCCCCTTAGTGAATGTTGAGGTTTCCTGGGGTCCGGCCCACCCCCATTCTTTCCACTGGTGTATTTGCACTGGTTGCTCACAATGATTTTCCAACAGCGGTGGCCACCTCAGGTGAGCTCTCTGTCTCTGTCTCCAGACAGATTCATCTCTGCATGTCAGACTCACCTGATACCCACCTGCTATCTCTGCAGCACTTCTGCTTTTTGATTCGGGCGCTGTGCTCAGTGCTCTGATGCCTCGTTTTAATTAGTTTCCAGCCCTTGAGGGTGGTATCAGGATGGCATACTGTTGTATGACGGTATGAGTATGATTTAAATACCATTAGCTGTTATGAAATTGAGATAATCGACATTCAGAGAGATTAAAATAAGTTGCCAGGTTATAGAGTAAACAGGTTGGGGCCAGAACTCACGGTCAGTCCATCCTAAAATATCAGCCATCCCTTAGGTAATTGGAATGAGGAAGATGGATCGGAATGGATAATTGGAAAAATAGAAGAGTTTTCTAAGGGACCGGAAAAGGCAAATGAAGACTGCCCTCTGATCAGAGGATGGCAGGAACGAGACTCGACGGAGAAGGGGCAGAGTTGCTCAGGCCATCTGGTCTGGTAGCAGTCGAGGGTTCACTGTCGATGTCTCACCTTCGCGTGAAAGCTGGTGTCACCCGTTACTAGTAATCGAATCCCCTCTCTCCGCTGCTCCCGTCGCAGTTACCCCGATGTAGCAGCACCCTGCTGACAAGCTTCTGTTTCCCCGGGCTTTTAAGAGGCAGTTGTGTTGTCTTCTACTCAGTGCCTCCCTCTCCTGCCACCCGGCTCCGTCCTCTGCCTCCTCCATGACATGAGTGCCAGTGTGGGCATGGTGAGGAGAGCACCCAGTGTGTCTTCATTGTCTTAGGTTCTGGCCTTCAAGGAGTATCTGGTATTTTCCCTTGCAGGGCATGGAGCACCCCGTGGCCACAGTCAGCAACAGTGACTTGGAGAAGGCCTACCTGGCGTACTGTGCCTCAGGGTCTGATGCCCAGGTAGCCACTCTGAAGTTCGAGGCGGGAAAGCACAAATACGCATTAGACTTCAAAGGTACTTCCCGACCCACTGCCTACACCCTGCAGGGCCTGGCCATCTGTTGGCTGTGCCATTTCCACGTGGATCCTGGAAGAGCTCTGTGTGCACGTTGAGGGCCAGGAAAGAAAAGAAAGGGTGGTCTCATCTCCTGAAGTGCTGGCCGTCTGGAAGGGGAGGCAGACTTGTAAACAGATGATGCCCGCCCAGGGGGCTTGAGGAGAACTGCCTTGGGGGGTGAAGAGGGATGACCCCAGGAGGGAAAAGCTGGCATGTGCGCAGAGGCGGTTGTCCTGTTGGCCATGGTCGCGTTCCTCCGTGTCTGAGGATTACCCTTAGTCCCTGACAAGTGTCACAGTGGCTCTGCCGCGCAGCTTGCCTCATACTCCCTGGTGCGGTAACGTTGATATCTTCCGTTCTCAGGTGCCTTCGGCATAGGGGGGCTGCCAGGTTAACAAACGTGGTAGACATGTGCTTTAATTAAAAGTCACTGGGAAGCAGATTTTTGTGTGCTCGTGGTGTCCTGAAACTGGACCGTAAGTGGCTCGTCCCAGGTGCCTTGACAGCCAGAGGTGGACCAGACACCTTTTGGCCTTCCAGTGGCCTATCGTGAGGGGTTTTTTTTTTTTAAGTGTTAGTTTTTCTATAACTTCTTAGGCCATTTCTACGTGAATTTATCAGTCCAGCATGTTCAATTTAGTTTTGCCTTTAAATTCACATCTCAATCCTTCTGAATGTTTAGCATTTTTAAAGGGGGTTGAGTGGGACTTCCTTGAAGCACAGTTTACTGTTTTCTCTATTTTTATAGACCTTCTCTGTGGAGGGCAATAAAGTGTCTGTAGTGAATTACCCTAAATCCGCTCTTTCTGCATGCTTTTAGCTAATTGTTGCTTGTGGTTTTGTAGCGGTTGTGGTTTTACTCAAGGTAGAATAGCTGCTGCCTCCGCAGGCTCTTTCAGAGATCCTCAAGGTTTCGTCTGCTCTTCAGTGAGAACTGCTTACCAGACTCCAGTGTCTGCTAGAAAGCAGCGGTCACACATGAGGTGGTGTGCAGTCCAGTCTGATAAACACAGTGCAATAAAGGGGACAATTAAATACACAAAATAACGAGTCAGTACTGCCCTGATGATTACATCTCTGTAACGAGCACTCATCTGACTGCTGCTAACAATAGTTTAAAACATTTGTTCAAATATTTGGGGAATTTCAAATAAACTGAAAATGTCAGCCTCAGCCTTGATCGCGCTAGCCCTACTAGGCAGCACCCTCAGAGGACAGAACAGAGTCCGGTGGGGGTAGAGACGAGCACACGCATGCAGTTGACTACAAACCAGGAGAAAGCATGTTTACTGCAGACTGACCGAGGCTCGCCTGGGTGGGCACAGTTGTTTTTTTGTTGTTAGCTGACAGTAGTCACAGAAGAAGTTTGAGGTGAGTTCGTTTCTCTCCTCACAACCTCACTACTAGATATAATGAAAGCAAATCTCAGACCTAAATCTGCCACTCACATTTATTAATTAGATTTATTAGAAAGTGCACCTAGGAAACACACATAATGCAGGCCAGATGACTTGCTTCGTAGGATTGGGGAAGACTCGGCTCTGTCATTTTAGGGACTTTTGTCTCAAAAGACTCACTCAAGGTAAATGCCAAGTTACCATAGGTTGAATTCTGACATCTGTTAGCTGGCATCAGTCAGGCAGAATTCCCAAGGTTAGGGCTTGCTTAGAGACTAAGCCTCTTTAAGGGCAAATTAAGGAAAATGCCTTACTTTACCCTGTCCAAGAGATGGTAGGGAATAGGTCTCACATATATTAATCCAGTCCACATGTCTGAATAACTTAATTTTACCAGTGAAAGCCCATTTGAAATTCATCATAATGTCAGCCAAAGGCCAGTAAAAACCCATGCAGTATGCTGATTAGCTAGCAGAGTATTGATGGAAGGTTGACTGGTGGGTCACAGAAGGGGTTGTGGTAGCTGGGTCTGGATCATGGGATGCTGATTAAAATGTGGGAGACCCCCCAGGAGTGCCTGATTTTGACAACCACCTGGGCTGTAGCACAGGGAACACATACCTCAAATGCAGTAAGGTAAGTTAAAGACATCTGAAAATTAATATTGAAATGTTTTTTTAAATGAAAACAATTATTTTTGTACTCTTAAATGCAGAAAATAAGACTTGACAAGATTTTCCTGATGGGTGGAGAACGTAATCTAACTTATTGGTATTGGTGGTTTTTCGACTCAAGGGACAGTGTCCCTTCCACCCTCAGGGTGAATCTGAGGATCTTGGGGTGGGAATGGGGGCAAGAAATGTGTTTATTAAAGATGGTATGGTTTTAAAAGTGGTTAAGAAATACTGCTATAGAGTGTTTCCTTAAAATAAGAAAGTCATAAGAGTAAAATTATTATATTCTAAATCCCACTGGTTCAAGATCCCTAATTTGGTCTCAGGCTGGGATGAAGCTTTTTTTGTATCCAGACTGGGAAAAATTGCTAAGCAAAATAATAGTTTAAACTAGATTGGAAGGAAAATTTAAAAGCACTCATGTGTAATTGATATGTCAATTACTAATCATTCATCTATTCATTAAATCCAGTCTCCTAAGGATTCCTATTTCTTTGTGAATATTTGAAATGAGTAAAACTGCCTTATTTTTAACAGACTGATTCTGGGCTTTATATGTTTGGATTAGCTTTCCAACCCATTTGATAGGTTTATAAAACATGGCCATCCTCTGCTGTGTGTGTGTGTGTGTGTGTCACACATATATATGTATGTAAAATTTTTTTCAGCCTTCGTTCAGAAAAACCTGGTCTATGGCACAGCCAGAAAGGTTTGTCGGAGACCCAGATACGTATCTCCTCAGGATGTGAAGGTGAAGCAAACTTGGTAAGTGGCATTTGGGGAACTTGGTACTTGGTGTGTATCAGGGCACACTCTGCTGGGTACAGAGACCTCCTTTGGCAAAAGCATTAAGGCGGTGTACTGGTTGTGTAACTGGATGCCCCAGCACTTTCTGTGCCTTGGCCTTTGATCTTTTCAGTCTTTTGCTGTTATAAATGTAACGCCACAAAGGGTGATCGAGTGTACGTGGTGTTTCATATTTGTGGAGGTGAGTCATCAGGTTAGAGTCCTAGAAGGTCAATTCTCGTTCCCCTTCATGGGTTGAACCATTACGCGCTTACCCCCGAATGCGTGAGGCACCAGCTTCCCTCAGCTTTGCCAGCAGAGCACGTCATCAGGGTCTTAGATTGTTGCCATCCTCATAGGCGGGAAAGAGTGTGTCCATGTATTTTAATTTGCTTCCTCTTGTAAGTTAGGCTTACTGTTTTTTCCTAACATATAAGGGACATTTGCCTTTCTTGTTCTGTAGACTATTTGTCTTTATTTTTCTATCAGCCTTTTGATATTTTTCCTAAGTGTAAGAGCCTTTTATTTATTAGAGAGATCAGCCCTTGGTTATAAAAGTTACAAATATTTTCTCTTGATTTGTCTTTTGACTTTATTTATAAAATATTTTTCCAGGCAGAAATATTTATTTTTAATTTATTTTTAATTTTATTTAAATGTATCAGTCTCTTCTGTGTATTGCTCCTGGATTTAGAATTTTGCTTAACTAAAATTCTTTCCTTCTCCAGAGTCTATCCTAGGCACAGTTTGGAAAAATCTGTCTTCTTTCTGGAAAAAAGAGACTAGATTTCTTTTGTTGTCACTCTGACTTAGTCTTCAGGGGTCCACACACAGATGTCACACATCAGAAATAAAAGTGATTATTTTGGTCAAATTCAGACTAAGATTTGAGCGGTTCAGGACCTACCTCCTCCGTAACCCTGAGAGTCGCATGTGCTGTTGCAGTGAAGTGCATGGTTCTTCCCTCTAACCCGTGTGACAGGAACTGGTTGTCATACTGCAGCAGACAAGTCTGCTCAGGCCTTTGTGGCCAACTGGAATTCTTAGGGTGGGTCACTTTCAGAAACAACTTTTCTATTTACAAAGTTAACAGGGTCACAGAATGTGATCTCCATATTTAGAAATTATAATATAGGAGTTTATTGGAAGTTCATAATGGCATTTACATATCAGGTGTCTGGTTTAGTTGCTTACTATCCTTCCATATGATTGGGTCATATTTTTTCTTTGATTATCTTCTTTTGGATAAGTTTTATCATTTTGTTTTTCCCTACTGCTTAGTGTTCTTGTTTTTTGTTTTTGTTTTGTTTTTTAGGCCGCACTAGACATTCACGTGCTCCTAGGTGTAAGCTGGTTGGTCAGCATCTTTGCCCCCCTATCCGCTGACATTAGCACCTTCATGCGTATTATTCCATTTACCTTCCTCTAACAGAATTTTTCACTTCATAAGGCACTGTTATTTAATACTATGAATGTTTCATTACATTTACTCACATTTTACAAATTTCGTCTTTTTAAATTTCCTTCGATTAAATGTTAGAAAATTGTGTTTTGTTTGTTTGAATATATCTTTACTTTGCCCTCAATCTTGAAAGATATTTTCACTGGGTATAGAATTTTCGATTGTAGCTGTTTTCTCTTAGAAGAACATTGATATCACTCACTCCTCTTGTTTCCATTGCCACTTCTGAGGAATCAGCTGTCAAACTGACACTTCTTTGCCTAAATCCCCCTTTTTCCCCTCTGGCTACTTTTATCTGTTTGTCTTGGTGTCATGTGTTATGAACTCTCCCTAGGGCATGTCTGGGTATGTATTTTTAATTATCCGGTTGCAGTTTCTTTGGGCTTTTTAAACTTGTGAGTTGGCCAATCTTATTAGTTCTCCTTGAAGATTGCCTCCACCCTGTTCCCTCTCTCTGGCTAGATTCAGGCTTTCTCACTCTTTTCTATGTCTCACCTTCTTCCCCATATTTTTCATCTCCTTATTGCTCTGGGCCACATTCCGGAGAATTTCATTTCTCATCTTTTGGCTTACTCATTCTCACTTCAGGTCATCTAATCTAGTACGCCTATCCATTGAACTTTTACTATCAAGGATTGTATTTTTTATTTCTAGAAGTTCCGTTTGGTCCTTTTTCAGATCTTCTAGGTCCTGTTCTTGCATATGTTTTTAGTTTGTCTTTTATTTCTTTAAGAAACATAGAAAGAATAGTTGTCTTATACTGTGCCTGATAATTTCAGCAACATAAGTCTCCGTGGGTCTGATTCTTGCTCGTGGGATCTTGCTTAGTTATTTTTAAACTGTGCCATTTCCCTAGGAATGTTATTTGTGGGAGTTCTTTGAGGCTCAGAATGAAGGTCTCATGCCAGCAGAAACAGAAGGTAGATCTATTGTAGGAAGAACAGAGCATTCTGAAGCTGAGTAGCAATGAGTCAGAATTAGTTTCCCAGTCCTTGTTCCTAAACCCTTTGGGCTACACATGTCTTTCAGAACTCAGATTTTATTTATTTTTATTTTTAGAAAGATCACAAGACACCCTATCATTAATATTTCTGTAGTAAAAAAATATATGCGTAGTTTAAAAAAGATATATAGAGACTGCAAGTAGCCTCGTAGCAGTTCAAGTAGAATGTCTCCTGCCAAATTGAGTTTTGACATCAATTTTATGTTTTTAAAAACTGTCTTTATATGCCATTTACACTTCATTGAGGCTATTTTTAGTAATCATTCAGAGCTCTTTAATAAAAATTGTAGGGGTCTTTTAAATAAAACTTTCAGAACTCTTTGAATGTCAGAGTCATGGAAAGGGTTTCTGTGTACTGCTTTAATCACATGCTCTCTCCCTTATGTGCAGGAGTTGGGATACAGGTGAGAAGTAGATTCCTCAGGCCTGATTCTTTCAGTTTGGGCCACTTAGGCAAAGAGCAAAAGTACTCTCACACGGTGTATAGCATGTTTATGTGCTTCCCTTTCCCTCCGCTTTTATAAAATGAGATGCCGAGACTCGAGACTGGTGGTTTTGGCTAGTGGAGGCCACCTGTGATAGTCTGCTTACATCTGAGAACTAAATGTCTTAGTGTTTCTGTTTACATTTTGTAGCAGTGTCAAGTTTCAAGGCCCAAAGAGCATCCCAGACCATTGGGACCCCTCGGCTCTGCCGGACCTCGGCTTTAAGGTATGGGGCTTGCGCTGGCTTGGGCTGGGGAAGAGAGTGTTCTTAGAGATGGGTGAGTATGAGCAACTGCCCTGTTTGTTTCACTGCTGAAGAAGCTGTGAGGCCAGGGCTTGTGGGTCCCAAGGTCTGGGGGATTTTAGGGCTGGTGAGATCATCCAGGAGATAGCTGTGGCCCTGAGGGGAAAGGATATATTGTGGATGGAGGATGGACCTGGAAATTAACTAGAAAGAGCAGAAATAAAGAGCTTAAGAGCTGGGCTCAGCCAGTAAATATTAGAAAAAGAAAAGAAACCAGGGGACAGTTTGAGTATGATGAAGGACATCTAGAGGAGAAATCACTATTGGAAGGTGGTGGATCGTAGAAGGCGAGAGAAGAACAGTCAATTCAGCAGCTCGTTTAGGGTCTGCCAGATAAGGGGAGCTGCGCTGAGTTCAGTAGATTACTCAGGCCAGTGTCCAATGCTGCCCCATCCATGTGGGGCACTTGGGCTGGCCTCTGATGGCTGGCCTGCTGCCAAGCAGTGTACAAGTCAGTCACTGCCATGGGAGGACTCATCTCGTCGATTTGTACAAGCTCACACGGGCACCAACAGCACAGGCAAGACGTGTGAAGGGCTGGGTGAATTGACAGCAGCACTCAAATGTCAGAGGACGAGGCGGCCATACTGAAGGGTCAGGGGAGGCATGACAGGGGCCACGTCTAAATGACGACTGGTGCTTGCATAGGCAGAGTGGGGGACGAACATAAGGCTCAGGGGAGCTGTGGGAAGCATCCCAGTTCGGGACACGGGATGTCAGACGTGTCTTAGATGGAAGGCATGCATAGTTGTGGGGAGCAGGAGGGAGGTCGGGGCTGTGCTGTGGAGCACCTTGGTCCCGGGGCCGAGCAGCGGCCACGAGAGGTGTGGGAGCCGGCGCCCGTCTGGTCTGGCAGGGGCAGGGTTGGTTCCATACTCGAGGAAGAGTAGTGTGGTGGCTTCCAGTGAGGTGGGAGCAGGGAAACCAGAGTCAGGACTTGAGTTTCAGGGGACCCGTGGACATCCATGCCCAGCCCTGATCATTTAGGAATTTTGGGGGGGAGGTGGTGGTTATAGGGCTGCCCTTGGGGTGGGGGAGGGGCGGTATAGAGGGACTCCCCAAAGATCTCCAAATAGGCTATCACTGGATCAGGCCTCGTGGAACTGGGACCAGGGAGGATGGTTAGGGTTCAAGCGGCAAGTGCAGGAATTTGTGGATTGTCCCTCTGTGTGACAGCGTGCTCTTGGTCAGGGGCCCTTCTGGGCCCTTCTGAAGTGCTGTTTCCCAGAGCAAGAGGCAAGGGAGAGCTGATTCAGCTTGGAGGGACGCAGCAGCCACACTCCTGAGTTGCCCTGCCCGTCCGCCAGCCCGGCTCTTCTGTCAGCGCTGGCGGTGTGGGGCGCGCACGCAGCGCTGCTGCCCTGGCTGCGGTTGCCCCTCCCTGCCACATGTGTGCACCCCGCATTTACTGACATTCACTCTGGGCCTGTAGACGGTGTAGTCTGCCTGTGTGTGGTCAGGAGAGCAGGGACATCCTGGGGACACCCGGGGTGGTGCTGATGTAAGCATCACATGCCTGTCCTTCAGGCAGGTTCCACAGCGAACACAAACTGTGCACATCCTGTGCCTGGAGAAATACGCCTCAGGGCAAAGGGGAGAGGTGTCCGCTTTCTGGTCTTGCTTCTGCAGTTCTGTCATTTTAGGAGCAGTCTTGGGAAGATATTTACCTATATTCTACACTTCGACGATAACATAATAAAAATACTTGTCCCTTGCAGTTGATCACCCTCAGTTCTTCCTCAGAAGAATATCAAAAGGTCTGGAACCTCTTTAATCGTACGCTGCCCATCTGCTTCGTCCAGAAGATTGAGCGAGTCCAGAACCTGGCTCTCTGGGAAGTCTACCAGTGGTATGTTGGGGGCTTGCTCTTGGCAGGCTGGTGACTCTGTCCCCTGAGACCTATATGTGGTAGGCTAGCTGCTTACCAGATGTGTTCTGGGCTTCAGGGACAGTCCCAGATAGCAGCCACTGCTTGCCCAGGGCTGCTGGCATCGGGAGCTGTGTCCCAGCTTTCCTGTCTGTCTCATCATCTTTACAGCTTAGTGCTGACATATCCTCTCAGAGGGAAAGGAACTGAGGTATCCTCATTGACAAACCAGCACTTACACATTCTGCCTCTCTAAAGATCGATGGGATAGTTTACCATGTCACCCACACCAGAGGGAACATAAAGCCATTGCCCTGACAGCCAGAGTGCAGGGGCCTCATTTTTGTGCCTGAGGACCAGCATGTTTTGGGGCACTTGTACATATGGGATAGAGATCTGCGGCAGGTCAGCCTGTGGGCCTGGGGTCCTGCTGTCCTGTCCCCACAAGAAGTGGAGCAGTCTCATCTGTACTCTGGGCCCAGTGATGAAATCAAGGTAATCTATAGAAGAAAAATGGATTGCCCCCAATGACCAGCATCCTCAGGCTCGCCCGGCTCAGCTTCAGGTGGAAGCAAGGTGGTGGGGATGAAGTGCACCTGCCTTCCAAAGGCTGGTCTGCTTGGGAGTTCCAGTTGCTGCTGAGGCCTTGGGCTGGAGGGGAAGGTTTCCCTCTGCTTTTCACCCAGGTCTCGCTCTCTGCCTTCTTCTCTCGCCCACGGCTGGATCTGATGGGCCTAGACTTATTTATCCTGGTCTCTCTCATGTCATTTCTAATAAAGTGTTTCTTGGGTCAGGCGGCTCATATTGGGCGGTAAGTGCCCTCTGCCTCCAGCATGCATTTCTCTCCTGTGATTCTAGGCAAAAAGGGCAGATGCAGAAGAGAAATGAAGGGAAGGCCGTGGATGAGAGGCAGCTGTTCCATGGTACCAGTGCCAGTTTCGTCGAAGCCATCTGCCAGCAGAACTTTGACTGGCGGGTCTGTGGCCTTCATGGCACCTCCTACGGCAAGGGTAAGGGCGAAGGCGGCCTCCAGCAGACCCCTGTCTCACTGCATTGTCCAGGGCACAGGAAGCCATTTTAAAGCAATTGACAGTGGTGGTTGTGAGGCGGGCAGCTTAAGCTGATGAGCTGGTTCGTACTCAGCGAGGAACGGCCCTGGCCACCTGCAGGAGGCGCAGCTGGCAACGACCTTTCTCCCACTCCTTGGTGTGCAGCCAGGAGCCTGACCCACGGTTTGAGCAGGTCGGCCCTGCGGGGCGCCCTGCGTAGCCTGGAGTTCTGCTTCCCTCAGGGATGAGCCTGCGTCCCTGTGGAGGGGAGGCCCCGTAAGATGGTGGCCCCAAGTCAGAAGAGGAAAGGGAGTGTCTGTGCTGTTTTGTTAGAATAGAAATCTGAACACTTCAGATATGCTCATGTAAATATGTGATTCTAGCTATAATGTGATTCATCTGAGTGTTTTCCTATCTCTTGATTATTTTTAAACTTTACTTGGAAATAATTGCAAATTCACGGGGAAAATTGCAAGAATAATATTTTTAAAACTGCATGAATTCCTACGTTTACTTAGATTCATCTGGTTTAACATTTTGCCAGGTTGACTTTATCACCCCCATTTTTTTCTTAACCAGTCGTAAGTAGGTGGCATGCATCATGCCCCTTCACCTTTAACACCTGAGGAAAAGGACAGTATCTTCTGTCTCACAACGTGGTTACTAAATTGAGAACATTGTATGAGGATGTGATGCTACAGTCAGCAGCCCCTGTTCTGCTCTAGCAGTTAGCCGGAAGCCAGTGTGATGGCCGTGGCGTCAGGACGCACGTGAGCCGGTGCTAAATCCAAATGTATAGATGGCAGCTGTCAGCTCAGATGCGCATTAGTTCATAATTGGGCTGCCAGTGGCTACAGAGTGGCTCCATGTATGGGATCTTGGTCACCGTACACACCAACCCTGTGAGGGTGGGCATGGCAGTCCCATTTTACAGCTGAGGAAACTGAGGTTTGGGGAGTTAAGTAATGTTATATCGCCAGAGTCTTAGGCTTTGGGCGACAGATTCAAAACTTGAAAGGAGTTTTCTGTCTCAGAGTTTGGTGTCCCCTCTAATGCCCTTCACGAAGGAAGGCTGAAGAAAGGGAGGGTGGAGGGAGGGCGGGAGGGACATTTGGTGTCAGGGTTCCAGAAGCCACTGGCATTGCCTGCCTGTCGGGACACTGGAGCCGCCTCTTCCCGGCTGTGGCTGTCGTCCCAGTGTCCGGCTGAGCCCATGCGTGTCCTTGCAGGGAGCTACTTCGCCCGAGACGCTGCATATTCCCACCACTACAGCAAATCCGACTCGAAGCTGCACATGATGTTCCTGGCTCGGGTGCTGGTGGGCGAGTTCACGCGCGGCAACACCTCCTTCGTCCGCCCCCAGCCAAGGAGGGCCAGGGCAACGTCTTCTACGACAGCTGCGTGAACAGCGTGTCCGACCCTTCCATCTTCGTGGTCTTCGAGAAGCACCAGGTCTACCCAGAGTACGTCATCCAGTACACCACATCGGGCAAGCCTGCACCCGGGGGCGCCAGCCTGCTTTCCCTGGCATCCTTCTTTGGCATCCGACAGTGAACACGAGGATGTTTTTTATGTGTTTCAGCCTTGTCTTCCTTGAAATAGCTATTTGGGAAAGTGGGTTTTGCTTTATTGTTTTTTTTTGTTTGTTTTTTAAACGAAAAAGCTCTTAATGAACTGTTTAATGTGGACTTCTTGATGAAGTTACCTTCTTAATCTCTTGATAGTAGTTTTCGGTTTTAAGTCACTTTTGATCTCAGTGGTGGGCTAACCAGTAGTGATTGTAGGTGAGCTCATTACTGCTTTTTACTAGAATGTTAATTTTTTTTTACTCTGTTGATTTTGCTGCTGATTGGCACCAGTCACAGAATTTCCGGGTACTATTTTATGGATTAGTTTTAATTTTTAAGAATTTCTTTCTCTCCAGTGATTTAATTTTTCAGGATCTTGGTGGCATCTTGTTTTATTTTTTGTCAGAATGACGCAGTAGCCTCTGGTATGGAAAAGCCTGCCTTGTGGCTTTGGGAGCCACAGTCATTGTGTCTGTTGCTCTGGCTCTAATCCAGGCAGCTCTTCTGCTGCTTCTCCTGGGCTTGTGGCCTCGGAATCGGGCCATCTGTTCCATTGCCAGACAAGTGGCTACTGTGGGTGTCACTGAGTCCCTGCCGGTTTCCCTTGGTCATGGGCTTGGTCCATGAATGCTATACCTATGTCTCTTAAGCTCACTGGACATCTTCTGAATATGGGTTTTATGTCCCCATGAGATTAGAATATCTGCTGCAAATGTCACAATAGAGTGTGGAAATAAAAGAATATTTATCTGAAGTGGATGACGACTGAACCCCATTCTTCCTCGTCTGTGTATTGAGCACCTGCTGGATACACGCACTTCTGGGTATTGGGATGTAACAGCTCATTGGCCCGTAGGGGTTTGTGTGTGAATTTATCATGAAGCTGAAGTTTCAGGGCTCCTCATTTGCTGGAGCCCTCTCTGCAGCCCTAAGAGGGGCCCTAGCTTTGGTCATACATTTTGGTTAAATTTGCAGAAGTTGCATATTTGTATTTTTTTTTTGCCCCACCTCATATAAGTTCCAAGCCCCACAAAGCCCAGAGTAACTGTGTCACTGTCGAGCAAACCTGTGGGCACGAGGAGAGTGGGAGTGCCCTGTGCATGTCCCCCATGCTCGGCTGCTTACATGGTCTCTGCTGGGCGCTGGCTGGCTTTGGCCATGGGGTGGAGGGTCTGGCAGGATGGCTCCCCATTATGAAGCTGTCTGCCCCCTCCCAGGTGCTGTACCTGCTGGCCTCCAGGTTCTGTCCTCAGCAGCAGGCTTCTCTCCTCACCTGTACCTTCTCACCCCCTTCCTAATACGATGTATCCCCTCTCCACGCGATGCCTCCAGTTCAGTTGATTCTGTCCTGTAGTTCTCAGATCTAAGCTTTGGAACAGGGGCAGAATGACCTGGAACTTGACACAGGTCACCTAATCAAGCCAGAGAGAACCAAGTTAAGTGTCCAGAAAGACGAAGAAGTGACAATATCACCTTATCCACCATCAGGACCTAGCTGTGTATGGTATGATTTTCAGAGCCCCCACAATATTTCCCACGTCCTGCCTGATTCTGAAATTGCGTTCATTGCTTTTCGATTAAGTTGTTGGTGCTCCTACAGTGTAGGCGAGGAGGCCTGCGGGGTGTCAGAACCTTAAATCGGTGCTCGCCTGCTAAGTCTTACATACAGATGAATCGATGCCATGGTTTTTAACCACCTGGCTTCTGGGAACTGAGGAGTGGGAAACAGGAATGGTCCTTTGGAAGTGTAGATGGGAAGAATGGCAAGAGGAACCTGGAACGGGAGGTGCGCAAATGCTCCAGAAAAGTCAAGTGAGCTATGAAGACTGCAGACACCTCTGGATTTGCTGACCTTTGAGAAAGCAAGTCAGGAACAGCAACCACTTGGACCGGAAATTTGAGAGAGGGGTGGGGTCCACGTGGGCAGTTTGTAGGCTGGGGGTGGGCAGCTGTTCCTGAGGTCAGAACTACGTTTTTGCTTATTAATCAGCAATCCCTTGTTGAGAAAGGTGGATCAGTGGTTCAAACACCATTGGCAAAGTCGAAACGAAGTGCAACAAACATTTATTAAGCATTTAGGACATGTTATGTAAGTGACCTCTTTTATACTTGCCTTCCAGGCACCCTTTCAATGGCTAAGGTGATGTCTCCCCAGATAGCTGAATTTCCACATGAAAGTTTTCTTTGAATTAGGGGGCGCCCTCTTAACAGTGTCAGCGGGAGACAATCTTGATGTAGACACCATTTTTCGGACCTAGGGCAGATCTGGATTCTAGCTGCAGTGGCACCTGAAATAGAGGAGATTAAAATATTTGTCGCAGTTACACATCAGCAGGAAAACTTCCTCAGAACCGGCCCTGAAGCAGGATTGTGGAGTCGGCTGAGGGTTAGCTGGGCCAGGAGTGAGCAAAGCAGCCTCCCCAGCGGGGCCTTGAGAAGCCAGCAGGGCTGTCTCTGGGACTAGGCACGGGGCCCTCGCAGTGTTAATAAAATCCTGCGGGTGAGGAGGGTACTTAACCCTACAATGCCTGAGCAAGAGGTGTTTGCAGCTCACTTTGCAAATGAAGCAAGGAAGGTTCAGAGAGGCCAAGTGAGTTGTCTAAGGTCACATGACCAGAAAGGGGAAAGCAAAGCCACAAACTCATTCCTCATTTCCCTCCCTGGTGCCTAGCCAGTAACTGAGCAGCCCCCTCTTTTTCCCAGGGGCTTGGGGGGAGAGCAACCTCATACTGTTTCCTGTTCGTGCATGCTGTGGTCTGGCCTCACTACTATTCAGAAAGCTTTCCTAATGTCCAACTTACAAGACAAATCAATGGTGAACTGGGAACTTGGAAGAAGAGCCAGAGAAATACATAAGAAGCAAGATATCCCCTTAAGTTGCGTGTAAAATGATAGTTCAGTAGCTATTGTTGAAGCCTGTTGAGGAAAGAAGAATCACTAGCCTTCAGATGTCTTTAGGGGTTAGAGTTAGATGGGAGATCAGTTTTACAACCAAGAAACTAGATAGTTTAGACCTGCAACATCCTGTACAGTAGCCACTAGTGCATTTAGCCGCTGAGTGCTTGAAATGTGGTTAGTGTATATGAGGGGCTGAATTTTTTATTTAACTTCCATTAACGTGTAAAGAGCCACACATGGCTAGCGGCTACTGTATTAGACAAACTTGAAACACCGCAGGACTTCAAAAAAAGGAGAGGTCAGTGGGACTGGCAAAGTCAGGGAGGGCTTCCTGGACGTGACGCCAGGGAGGGTAATGAATGGGAAAAGCCCAGTGAGCAGGACTTTTCAGAGGCCACTTTGGGATTTGAGGCAATACCAAATGACTTAGAGGATAGGAATGGACTGGGAGCAGGAAGCAAGAGGGATGACATTCCAAGTCTGGGCAGCAGCCTGAGCAGGCAGGGAGAAGCGGGTGGACCCCTCAGAGTGGGAAGCTGGGGCAGTGACTAGGATGTGGGCTCAGATGCGTTCTCCCTGGACCCAGCAGGCTTGGGACTCACGGCTGGTTTTTGAGCTGGGGAGTGCCAGGGTTAAGCTGTGTTTGGGGACATTGGTCTGGCTGCTCTACTCTTTATCAAGATCAAGTGTAATTGAGACAAACCCCAGAAGGAAGTCCTGCCACATGGACTCCCCAGAGCAGTGAGGGCCTGCTTTCTCTCTCTGCCCCTTCATCTGTCTTGCTTGGGCTCTGTGCTTCCAATTTGTCCCTCCCTCTCTCCAGCCTTGACCGTCAGACCCTTGAGGACATTTTCACATCCAATACCACAATCTTTTGTCCCCCAACCAAACTCATTCTTCCTCCTGGACCGGTTTCCCTGTTTGTCAGGGGCAATGCCACTCTGCAAGTTGCCACCATCTCTCAGCATGTCCTTATCTGTCCCCAGTGAGGGGTTCCGAAGAGGCACGGAGGAGAACAATGTTCCAATTGTGTTGGGAATAGCTTACGTTGTATAGAGAGGCTGCTGGATGTAGTGGAAAGAAGGAGGGATTGGGCTTAGGAGGGAGCAAGATCTGGGTTGAACTCTACTTTCTTCCTCTGGCTAGTCAGTCATTCACTCATTAACGTTTGTCGATTGAATGAGTGAGCCCGGCATTAAGCTGGGTGCTGGAGCAGCCACCGATGAATATGGTCCTTGTCCTCATGGGGTCTGTAGTCCAACTATGTGACCTCAGGCAAGTTCCTTAACCTCTCTGAGCTTTATTTTAGCTCTTCGTCTGAACATTGGGAATGATAGAACCTATTCGGCAGGATTACTGGGTTCTCTCTGCCAAAGAGGGAAGAGCTACAGAATCACGAGCCTCAGCCCTGTGCACAGAGAATAACAACAACAATAACACAACAACAATAATAATAATACCTGGGTGCGCGCCCCTGAACCCCGAGCAGCGGGGCTCACCCGCAGGGGGCTCACCTGAGTCTCGGGGCAGACTTCGAACCGGAACTTCCGGAAGACGTGGAGCAGCGTCAGCTTGACCTCCAGCAGCCCCAGCCGCACGCCGAGGCAGCTCCGGGGACCCGCTCCAAATGGCAGGTAGGTGAAGGGCCGCCGGCGCCGCTGGGCCTCCGCCGTGAACCTGTGGGGCAGCGCCGTCAGGGTCGGCCCGTGACACCCGTCACGACGCTTTCTGTGGCGTCGTCAGCCACTCGGTCTGGCCGAGGGTCCCTTTCATTCGAGGCCATGCTCCTCCCAAGCGGCCCAAACCCCAGCGAGGTCCACAGAATCCTGTTTTCTCACGGATCAGTCCGTAAAGGCTCTGGAGCTGGTGGCTGCTAATGCACGAGCTTCCTGCAGAGGCTCTGCTGACTTCAAAGAATCCCCTAGAAATTCTTTGCGGCCCTCCTGCCCGCTCCTTACAAATTCCGGCCCACTGCACAGCAGAAGGATGAGAGTCTTGAAGAAACCCCAGCCCTTACCAGGACCCCTGGCTCCTACTTCCCCATCAGCCAGAGGGTGACGCCAGCCAGCCATCACCCACTTCCTTCCTAAGGGGAGTTCTGGGGCACGAGCCCTCCTCTGCAGTCCTCCCCAGGGCCAGGTCCCGCCAGTCTGGCCCCCTCGCCCACGCTTGCCTTTCTGGCTCTAGTGGTGACATTGAACGATTGGAGGCTGTGGTAATGAACCCCTGGGAGCCCTTCCTGGGAGGAGTTGCCTATTATATGTGCTACCAAACGGCAGCATGAGCGGCGTGTTTGTGACATTGGGACATAGCCAGCTCACTGCTTACTCCCTCTGGACTTTTCCGGGGCCCAGGAGCCCTTGCCCCACCTTTGTATAACCTAGTATTAATGCCCTTTTTGTTTCCAAGGTGCCGCCAAGCTCTGTGGCCTCTGTTTACGGTGCTTGATGATCTTTGCGGTGTTGCCGGCAGCCGCTGCGCAGCAGGGTGTGTTTATCTAGGTCCCAGTGACCCGGTTGGCAGTTCCCCAGGAAGTTGGACGCGCCCACCCTCCCCTGGCCAGGTCGCACAAGGAAGGGACGTGGATGGATTCTGAGGAGCAGGGGTGCGGATGCCTGCTCAGTCATTCTAAGTCCGGGAGCCTAGGAATGAAGTGTAGATAGATGATAGACCAAATTCATGTCAGGTGCGGGAGGGAGATCCGGGCTCACTGTGGTAGCATGGCTGGATCTCAGGCATGCCTGGAGGAATTTGGTCGATACTCCTGTTTTGAAACGGGTTCCCATTTTTTTAAAGAAGGAAAGGACGTTTCGTTGCTTTGACTCCTGTGTCCTGTTTCTTGGCTCGAACAGACCGGAGCACACGCATGTGAAATTGCCTTGCTTGCTCCTCGCGATACGGTGCTGCTGAAATGCTAAATTTCTGGATTCCCTCAGGGAATTTTTTTTTTAAAAAAAATGGTGCAATTACTTCCTTCAGAAATTATGCCTCGCCAACTTCTGAGTGCCAACTTTTGACTGTTTGGGGCTGTCTTACGTCTTTACCGAATCTGTGTCCCCCTGCAGCCGCCTCCAATCCCCTTGCACTCACGGCCCTCAGGGCCCCCCCCATTTGAAGGGGCGGTGCTTACCTCTGCGGGTCGAAGGCCTCGGGGCGGGGCCAGTGCTCCGGGTCACGGTGCAGGGCGCCCACGGCGATCTCGACCGCGGTGCCCGCGGGGATGCGCTGCCCAGCACTTCGCAGTCCTGCGCCGCCTCCCGCGTGAACCTGCGGCGACACACGGGTCACCCCCGCTTGGATGCAGAGCAGAGATAAGGAGAAGCCCGGAGGTGGTTGCACCCGGCAGGGGTGGGAAAGGGCAGGACAGGACTTGCTTGCTCAAGATCACACAGCAAACTAAGGGCTGGGCCCGGGCTGCCTTAACGTTCTGCCTAGACCCGTTCTGTCATTATACCGAGCACTGGCACTACATGTGACGTGAGGAGAGACTTTTAACATATTCTTTCAGATCCTCTAGTTTCTGCCCTGCCCTCAGGTGAGATCTGCAGCATGCTGGTCCCCCAGAGTAGCGCCTTGCCTGACTCCCTCTGATACAGTGCTGTTGGTAGAGTCAGTAAGAGAATTGGCCACAGCGTTTTGGTGCTGAAAAGAGCCTGATGGCTTTGTCACTCAGCACGTCATCTATTCAAGGTCTCATGTGATGAGTTCATGATTGAGTTTAGATCCAGGAAATGAGGTGTCTTTGATGAGTTTATACACTTCCCTCCCACTGGCGAACACGTCTGTTGAGCTCAGCTGGGTTCACTTGTGCCAGGAGCCGCAGGACCGAGGCGGGCGCGACCCCGGTTACCGGCCATCTCCAGGGCCCCATAAAGGCTTCGTTCCTTTCGACAGCCTTTGTTCTGTGTTCTCCCTGAATGTCTTACTTTGAATTTTACTTTAACGTGGATAGCAGCTGCCCACAGTTCCCTTGGAAGGAAGCCGGGGATAAATCATGAAAAAACGAAAGTGGGTACAGTTTGCGGCTCCCCCAGATCAGGGAAGGCCCGTAGATTCAGTCTTTAACACTGGCGTTAGGAGAAGAAGGTTCATGCTGGCGTGACGCGGCTCCCGGACCGGGAGACAACCCACGTGTGCTTGAGGACCGGCGGCTGGATGCACGCCCCTGGAGTCCTCTGTATTTGCTCTGGGTCTGAACACTTAGACAGTTATCTACAATCACACTCTCTAGTGCTGTTTTTCGGTTTGGAATATAATTTAAGATAGTTTCACATAGTCCACACTGTCTCTTTTAAAATGGCAAAAGGTATCTCCGTATGGTTCAAGTGGTATATTAATTCGTAGACATGCTGATGGAATTTATGAGATGCAGTTAAATGCTTTGTGCTGTTTCTGTTTCTAGAGCCTGAAATCTGGCCACTGTTTTACTCTCTGAGGGCCTGGGAATCTGAGTTAAGACCCCATGCTTCATGAGATGCCTTATTTAGGGGGAGTTTGAAAAAAAAAAAAAAAAGCAGAAGACCTGATCCCTGTTCTCAAGGCACCAACAGGTTGGTGTGGCTGGATGGGCCTTGGAGAGTGTTGTGGAGAGGTTGAAATGTGTCCAAGAATGTAACATGAAGTACTGTTACCATGGAAAGGGCTGGGGGCGGGGCAGGGAGGGACAGGTGTGCTGTGGCTGGGTGGGGCCGCCTGGCACGGTGAGTCGTGGGCTGCAGCTCTGAGGATGGGACAGATGTGGGTTATTGGGGAGCAGGAAGGTACATCCCAGGCCTCGGAGGGCTCCCTGGACTGTCAGCTCCAAGGCCACAGGTTTTATATGTGGCCGATTTCCTAGTGCTTGGCACAGAGCCGATGCTCAATGCACAGTTGCGGAATGAATGAATAAATGGACAGGGGCAACGGATGGCCAAAGCCATCTCGGGCTAGGAGGCCAAAGAGACCGGCTTGGACTGGGGGTGGAAAGTCACGTTAGGACAGGATCAGCGACACTTTAGTAAGGCAGTTTGGTTGTATGAAAATGGGCCTGATGTTTATTGTCGTCACTGTGTGGAAGGCAGTACGGTGCCCCCAGGGGATACAAAGAAACCCACGACTCGGGAGCTCGAGGCCAGCATTGGTCATAACCGGGTGGTAACAGACTGAGGACTGGCGAGGCCTCCAGACCGTGGTGCTGAAAGGGGTCCCGGGGCGGGGGGCGGGGCGCGGGGCTGCGGGCTTACCTGAAAGCCGGCGGGTACATCCTCAAGGTCTCTGCGATCACCATGTCCAGGTAGGGCAGGCCTTCCTGGAGGCTGCAGAGCTCGGGGGTCGTCTGACGGAGGGGTCGTGACAAAGGAAGAGCGTCGCGTTAGACCGAGTCACACACCCTCCTGTCTTTTCCATTAACCTTAGAGTCCTGCTCCAAGTTTAGCAGATTCTTAAACGGGAACCTCCCCAATCAACGACAGTTGTCACCACCCGCGTTGCCTTTGATTAGCATGTCACATAAGCTCCGGCGCAGAGTATTCTGTGGTGCTTGTTTCATGGTGCCGTGTGTTCCTGAGCACAAGCCGGCCCGGGCCTGGGAGCCGGGGGTCTTGAGGGTCATAGCGCAGTTTGGATGTAAAATACCGCTCGCGTTTACTGACAGCTGACGCCGTGACAGGCTGCGCGTTGTGAGGGCGTTGTCCCGTTGGATCCTCCCAGCACGCCCGCCAGACCGCTGTTCTCCTCTTAGACGGGGAAACCGAGGCTCAGAGAGGCGGTGCGCAGGTGGGAATCGGTACATTGTAAAGTGAAAAGGCAGATAGCGAAAGAGCAAAAAAGTTTGCCACATTTATGAAGGATTGATTGATAGCAACAAAAACCAAAGGCCTAACGCTACTTCAGCAAGAAGAGAAACTCGTTAGAAAAAAACTCTTAAATATGAAGGGGCAAAACACAGAAGAAATACGTCTTGGCAGGGTGAGAAAGACAAATGAAAACAATGAGCATCTATTTGTCGCGCATCAGGTTAGGAAAAGTTGGGAGATATTGATTAGATGGCAGGGGGTGAAGGGGAGGGAACAGCCTACCCTGTGTTGGGAACCCTGACATCCTCTGGATGACATCCACTGGGGTGTGCCACTGTACCCCTCTGGCCCTCACCCTGGGAGACACCATGAAGGAAACGGGTCCTTTGAGGACCCGCTGCCCTGAGTTGTGTCCTGGCAACAGTGCCGTAAAGATCTTTGCCGGGTCACAGCCCGCTGTGGGTTTGCGGGCGGTAGGGGAAGCCTAGCTCAGCTCCCTGGACCCTGTCCCAGGCTGGGCCACAGGTACAGGCTGGTGGGAGGGTCCCTGGGCACCGGTGAAGACAACCCCCCGCCTATCCAGTGTCCCCACACCTGAGGGAGTGCCCCTTGGGGGAGCCTACCACTGTCTCTCTTTCTCCTTCCTACTTTCAATAGTTCGGTTTGTGTTCGCCTTTTCTGGCCCATGAGTCATGAAATACAAAGTGTGTAATTTCAGTGATTCTGCATCCGAGTTAACTGCTCTTGATATATTACGTTTTAAAGTGGCATTGCATGATATAAAGATGAATGGAAAAATCCATGCGAATGCTGTCGAATTTAGATATTTCTTTACTCAGAATGACAGTAAATAGAAAAGAAAAAGTGCGGTGACAAGTCGAGAGACGTCAGAATAAAGAACCTCGGTGTGTATACCGGCACTTGTCCTGCTTGTTGAATAAGAGGCGCCGTATTTTCCTTCTGCATTGGGCCCAACAAAATATAGAGTTGGCCATGCAGGCCGCGGTTGATTGGCCCAAGGGCCTCTCACCCAAGGGGACCCGTCTGGGAATTTGGATTTGGGGCTGAGAAAAAGGAGATTTTTCTCCAGCAGACCGAAGCTGGACACGGGCGAGTCATGATCTGCTGGTGGCCACTTTCTGCCTATGGGCGAATGGGCAGAACCCACTAACTGGGAGAAAGAAAGAAGAAATGGATTCGATGTGCAGAGAGCAGCAGAGGCAAAGGACAGAGAGTGACCGTTTCCGGTGTCGCCTAGAGGTCCAGTTCCCACTTGCCATCTGCCTCCGGCAGGGAGCCCTGCGGGTGGCCTCTTGGTCCCCTTCGAAGCATCAATTTCCCATTTGGGGCCTAAGTGAGCAACAACGGAATTCCGTTACCTGCAACCCAAGGAGTCTTGACACATGCAGACATGTAAAAAAGAAAAAACAAAAAATGAATGATGGGAAGAAACAGTGGTACCGTGCACCGAAATACAGAACTGTAGCTCGAGAGCAAGACCCCACAGGAGGAGAGCAGCGTCGCACGGACGGGTGAATGGTATTCAGCAAACGGAACTGTGAGGCTCGGCAGCTGTCAGCGTCCGAAAGAAAACGTTTGAAGATCAGCTGAGAGAAATTGGTACCATCAAGTCAAAGTCTTCATTTATTCTCTTCTTGGATGAACTGTTTATTGTGCCCTCAGCTTTCGGCTCAAGATACACATGTAAACATCAGCTTGGTCCGGGCTTTCTCGAGGTGACCGAACATTAGATGCAGCAGGATGGCTTTGAACACATATGAAGCGCTGGGCCCTGTCCCCCAGGGAAGTGACTGTTGCTCCGAGGGGGGCCTGGGCATCAGATAGATCTGTTTTCAAAGCAGCCCCCACCCCCCACCCCCGGAGGTTCTAATGAGAAGCTGGGGTGTTGTGACCATTGTGTTAGTCTTCTGTCTGTCTGTGACCTACCCCAGTGATCCCTGCTGCTGGAGGAATGAGTGGGTGAGGTGGAGGGAGGCACGGGCCTCGCATCTTAACATAACCCCGGGCGAGGCAGCGCAATTCAAGTCCCTGTCCCACTTACAGGGGAGAGAACTCTCTTTCCGGAAAATCGAGGACAAAGAGGTCCTGAGCCAATTCTGCCAGCAGAGGGCAGCAAGTGTATGGCGAATGGGACTCCCAGGAGGCTGGGCCCCTATTCAGACTCGCAAACCCAAAAGAACCTTAGAACTCATGAATCCAAAGTCTTCGTTATAGAGACAAGAAAAACGAGGCCCAGCGAGGAAAGCCTGTGCATCCCAAGTCACACCAATAGAATTTGGAGTAGAAAACCCAGGTTCTCTACACCTGCCCACTGCGTATCAGATCTTGGGCTAGGCTCTGGGACTCCGAAAACGGGTAAGTCTCTGTTCCACGGAAAAACAGACTTCCAAGCAAATCATTCCACTGAATGTGGAATGTATGCCAGAATGGGCTTAGGAACAGGACATACAGTCCATTCCTTTACTTTGGGAGCTCATTCATTCACTTATTCATCGCATAGAGATCTGGTGCATACTATTGACCAGGCTCTGCATTAGGCACAGGGACCTCAGAGTGACGTCACTCCGTGACATCACCCAGTGACCCTTCCTGGAGCTCACAGTCTATCTCAGGATGCAAACCGGTGGTGAAGGTTATAGAGCGGCGAGCCCAGGAGCTGTGGGAGAACAGACGAGGGACACATGTCCAGCATTTGGGGTCAGGGAAGCTGCCAGGAGGGATCAGTGTCTAAACCGAGATCTTAGGGCGAATGAGAATAAGCCAGTGAAAAGTGGGTGGACTTGTTTGGATGCTGGTTCAAAGAAACCCATCGGGGGGAAAAAAAATCATGAGCCAATCACAGGACCTTGAACCCTGAGAGGACATTTGAGGTGCTTAAGAAATTACAGTCCATTTTGTTTTCAGTGTGATGATGGTGTGGTAATCATGCTTTAGAAAAGAGCCCTTTTCTGTTAGAGCTATATACTGAAGTATTTACAGATGACATGATGTCTGGGATTTTTTTTTTTTAAATGGAAGTAAGGAAGGGTGGAGAAATCCATGCAACTCGAGTGGCCAGAAGCTACACTTGTCGAAGCTGGGTGATGGGTACACAGGGGTTCACGCTGTGATCCTTCCAATGTGTGGAGGTTAGAGTCTTCCTTCATATGAAGCCGAAGCATTAAATAGAAATTTAAACAATAGCGTGTGGAACAGCCTATGTAAGGCTCTGAGATATGTTAAAGATTGTAAAATGGTTGCGTCAGGCTGGCTTCGCAGAGGGGTGCCGCTCTGAGCTGCCTTTTGGGGGACAGATGGCCGTTCTCCAGGCACAGAGGCAGACAGGCCTGCCGTGCCGGGCACGATCAAGTCCGTGAGAGGTGGTGGGCTTGGTACGTGGTGGCGGAGGGCTGTCAAGGAGAAACGAAATTGAAAAGGTGGTCATGCTATCTGGGTGCTGCTTATTTCTCTTTGCCATTTAGAGTACGCTTACGACGAAAACAACGTCGTGGGGGTAGAATTCATTTCCGGTGAAAGGGAAAGGAAGGAAGGGAAGCTCAGTCAGGAAAGGTCTTTGCCGTGTTAGCACGGGCTGGCCGGCTCGCTCCGGACGTCTGAAACAGTAGCGGCTTCCTCGCAGGCAGGAGGCTGGGAGCTCCGGGCTGAGCTTTCTGGCCCAGCCCGTGCTGCGCTGTCACCCGGGGGCACACTCCCCTCCGTCCTGGTGACAGAGGGTCTGCTTGTCCTGGGATGTCAAGAGCACTTGGGGAGACTGAGCAGAGTGTTCTCTAATTTCAAGCCAGGACGCAATTTAAGTGCCTGTGCTTACAAAACATAATATTAAAAAGTGGTCCCCAAGGGTTCTTCTCCCTGACTCCCGTTGCACGGGCCAAATTACTCCGAATTGGAATTGGGAGGACTCTTAAAACCAACCGTCCTGCCTCGCGCCCAGCGACGCTGCCCTGGCAGCCTCTCTCCCTGACCTTGCTGTGCCTCGGAGCAGTCGCCAGGTCCTGCCCAGGGTTCCGTCCTGGATCCATCACCCCTCAGCCATGGCTTTGAGCCAGTCGCCAAGGCAACCTCAATATGTCACCTGGTCTGTAAGTTGGGGTTATGATGATTCTCCACCCGTGTCGCAGGGCAGAGTGAATGAGACGGTGAAGTTGAAAGGTCTCTGGGAACTGTAATGTATCAAACAAGCAGATAATAACTTCTGTTTGAATATATTCAGTGGCAGGGAGTTAATTTCATCGTAAGGCTCTCTGTCGTATGTATTAAACCACTCTATAATATGTCAAGGAAGAAGGCAATTCTAAAATTCGACGGGGCTTATTTCGTAAAATAAGTAACTGTGACCTTAGAAATTGGAAAATAAATATTAAATATTTGCTAATATTTAATATTGGGAAATAGCAATTTAATATTTAATTATTAAATATGGGGGAAATAGATATTAAAAACTAAACTGATTTTTTTTTGCCTCATGGTCTATAGTCTCAACCCAGAGTTCCTTAATTTTCAGGGAGACTGTTGCATCTATATTTGATTTTCCATGAGCATAACATCTAATTTTATTTCTAAGGTTCTTGGCCTCTTAGTCTTTCTGTCATATAGTTTATGATCTGTAAATCAATATTTAAAAGCAACAGATAAACATGATGGTTAAGGGAACTCCATGGAAAATCTACTGATAAATTCTTTAAACAGGGAAAAATACTGCTTCTTCCTATGAATCTCACTTTGCTACATTTTGATTTTGGTGTACCATTTTCTCGGAGAAGTAGACACACACACTTGCGCGTCCTAAGTCACTCACACATACACACACACACCACAGGTATGATGTGGGGTGTAAATGAGAAAAACAAAATGAAAATATCCTTGCTTTCAAAAAAGAGTTTTTCCCAGAGATTCAGGAACCTAATAGAAAAGTCAACATTCCCCTATTTTGCTAAAGGAAATAGCAGTGGGGGCGGCTTCCATTTCTGTTCCTCCCAAGCAGTAGCAGCGTCAGATAATATCGACAAGCACGCACCGTGAATGCCGGACGTGGTGTGCTGGAAAGCGGGCTGAGTTATGCCAGCCCTCGCCCTCCCGAAGCAGGGGACTTGAAATCCCTTAGGACATGGCATTTTAGCACAAGGGACAGCCATGGGTGGAACAGCCACCTGAAACGGTAAGATTTCCATTTGCTCGGATTCTTCAGGGGACAGAAGACGGTCATGCGAACCCAGACCATGGAAACTGTGGCGACCCTGGCTTTGCCCCTGTGCCCACCAACCCAGAAGGAAAGCCCCTCCCTCCCCGCCAGTCCAAGGTGGGCGCTGAGTCCCGAGGGCGCGGCCCGAGTGCCGGCCAGGCCCCTCACCGTCCGCTCTCTAAACCAGCTCTGGCATTTTGGCTTTGCAATTCCACAGATGTGTGTCTGGGTGAGCCGTCTCAGGCTTAGAGGGAGAAGAAATGGGGGTGGGGGTTACCAGAGGGGCAGGGAGCCTTCTGTCAACATCGCTTTAGCCAAGGCTCAGAAAGTCCTACCTGCTAGTTTAAAGAATTCGGCAGATTTGGATGTCAGCGTGCATCCATGCCTGAGAAACCGTCATGAGAAGAATGTATGTAGCATCTATTTATATCCACTTTAAAAGGAAAGAGGCAGAACCCACCTCACATCAACACGTGGATTATTGCAGGTGCTCTACTCGGAGCCCAGGCCATTAAGGGATTAGGTGAGGAGCTGTCATGAAAGAACATAAACCAGGCTGTGTGCGTGCAAACATGCATGTGCGCGCGCGCGCACACACACACACACACACGTCCTCATGGTGCCAGCCCTCCCCTCCGTGGCCCTGGGTGGAGCTTTATCGAGAGTGCTGACCCTTTGCAGGGATTCCTGTTCTCAGAGATCTAGGATAATAATAGCACTTCGCCTCCTGCCTTGCCGAGAGATTTTTGCATGCATCCTATCATTTGGTCCTTACAAATGCACTGTGGGTAGGTAGGTAGGGCAGTTTTCGTTGCCTGTTTTATAGATGAGAAAACAGATTCCCGTCCCAGGTCACGCAGCTAGGAAATGGCAGAGTCGGAACCAAACGCAAATGCTCAGGCTCCGAGGAGGATTTTCCATCCTGCCCTGTCGCCTAACCCTCCTGCCCGCTCTCCTTCCCGCTCCCTTCCCACCTCCCTCGCTCCTTCCCTTTCCTCGTGTACGTTTTATGGGTAAATAAGGCGCATACAGGAAAACGTAAGGCAAATGAAAGTGTGTGGCGCTCAGTGCATTTTCACAAAGTTAGCACCCCCTTGAGGCCAGCACCCAGATCGAGACGCAGAGGGCTTCCAGCACGGCGAAGCGCCCCGCGCCCCCGCCGGCCACAGCCCCCAGGAGAGTAGCCCGCACGCCAGATGACTTGTGCCTCTTGACATTTTTGTGGGTGCGAAGGCTTTCGCGTCGCCTCCCGGTGTTGGGTCCTGTGTCTGTGAGACCCGCCCGCGTGGCGGTGCGGGGAGGCAGCGTGTCCGTTCCCCGTGTCGTGGGGACGTCTGCGCCTCCTTTCAACTGCGGGCGGACGTTGGGGGGTCGTTGTGAGTGAAGCTGAACGTTCTCGTGTGGCTTCTGCAGCTAGTTACACGTTTCCGTTGGGTGTGTATATGTGTGTGTGTGTGTGTGTTGTGTGTGTGTTGTATGTGTGTGTGTGTGTGTGTATGTATCTAGGAGTGGAATTACTGGGTTACCAGCGATGTGTATGTTCAGCTCGAGTAGATCTTTCAAACAGTTTTACAAATTGGTTGTACATACTGCCTAAAATTTTAACGGTGAATCAGTTGAGAAGCAGCTTGTTAACATCTTGGTCCCCTCTATTTACTCACTGTGGGTCCCTCCCCCCTTCCTCTGGCTGCTCCCCTCCCCCCAGCGTGCTGAAATCTAACACTGTCACTATTCCAGGAAAAGGTTAAGAAAAAAAAGTACTTTCAGAGCTGATTTATTTATTCCTATAGTGTGTGTATATGGTGTGTGGGGGGTGGGGGGGACAAATAAGATAGATCTAATGACCTAATTTTAAAGTTTTGTCCCCATTATCAGACACGAGCACTCATAAGCATAAAACACATTCTAAAATCAACTAGATTCGAGTTGTTTAATTGTCCGATGTTTTGTAATCTTTAGGATTCTGTTCTTCGATTAGCATGAAATAGCCCATAAGTAAATGATAGTTAAGTCGTTCCATCCCACTCTCCGCACTGGGGAGAGAGTGTCTCGCATTTCAGTTGCAGAGAAATCCTTTTTGTTCACTCTCTGCCCAGGCAGACACTGAGTACCCACATGCGGGGGAAAGAGAGGTGAGACGCTTCCATATCATGCAGCTTATTATGTGTTCGGGAAACCATTTACTCGTTCACTCAAAGATTTGTTATTATGGTAATCGGGAGAGTCATTGAAGGTTTTTGATAAGTAGAGGTAACATACTGAAAATGGTATTTTGTGATCTGACAATACATAGAGGATAGACAGTTGGAAGAGTTGGGAAACAGGCCAGTACGACGGGAGACCATTAGCAAGAGTCCAGGCCAAAGCGATGAGCTCCCATTACAGGGTCAGCTGTCAGGAGGGGAAAAGGGGTTGAACGAGAGAAGCGATGCAAGCAGTGATTCTCCGCCTTGGTCGTCCTCCACTGATGCCAGGGCTTCACCCCGGAATACTTGGTTTGGGGAGCAGGAATTGGTATTGTTTTGAAAGCTCCATAGGGTATAGAATCTTGTAAGGAGGGAAAGCTTGTCGGGGGAGGTGAGTCTTTAGACGTAAGGGGTCAGGGAGTAAAGACATAAAGCGATACCCAGATTTCATTCCTGGGTGGCCGAAAGAAAGATGGAAGCCGGACCGACCCAGGTGGGGCGTCCTCTTCCAGGAGGAGCTTGGCGGGGTCGTGTTGGGGGCCCCAGGGGAGATGGCGTCCAGTTCAGTCCACAGAGGTGGATGCGTCTCTGGGATGGAGAGAGGAAGAACTGTAGGGACTGCCCGGGAAAAGTGGCAGAGAGAGACTGTGAAGGAAGGGGCGCTGGACAGTGTCCCTGACCTCTTGGATGTGGCCAAGGAGAGGAGCACTAGGCAAGGCATTGCATCGATCAGCCACGGGGTAGAGGCGAGGCCGAAGCCAGCATCCGTGGGGGGAAAGGACCTGCAGGGAGAGAGGACATGGAGTGAGGGGGGACGGACACACCCCTTCTCCTGGGCAGACGGAGCCAGCCGAGGGACAAGCAGGGCGCCAGCAGGCGTGTGACAAAAACGATCTGCCACTCCTGCAGTTACTGAGGGCGACTCGAGCCCGATGGTAAGTTCGAGAGAGAAAGGTCTGGACCCGACACAGGGAAGGGTTTTCAAATGACTAGGACCTGACAAGTGCCCCGGGCGAGCCCCATGTCCCCTGGAGATTTCCAGAAGCTGTGTCGAACGCCGAAAAGGTCCCTGGGGTATTCATGGGTCCCTCGCCAGCAGGAAGTGGACCGGGGTGACCCCGGAGTGCCTCACGTCTGGGATGGTCTGACCCATCCCCCCACCTCCCAGGGACAGCCTGTGACGCGGGCAGATCCCGGACCCCTGGGCCAGGCCAAGACAATGCGGCAGGAAGGCGGAGAGTGATCAGCTTGCTCTGCTGACCCCCACCAGCCCCCCCTCCCCTGCATTCCCATTCTCCTTTCTGTGTGCTTCTCATTAGATAATCCAGTCCAAAAGCCGGAGCCCAGGTCACTTACTGTTTGGGGAAAGGGTAAACAAAGATAAGAGCTGTAAGCACTGGAATTTATTTTTTTATCCACTCGGCCTAAAAGCAACTGGCAGGGCAGATTCGGAGGGCTGCTTCCAGACCCCTCCCCGCCCTCCCAGGTCCTGCCTCCTCCTCAGCGCCCAGTGCTCGGAGCGCGGCCTCGCTGGCCACTGAATCTGAAATGTGTCTGTAAAGCCCAGGAATCTTTAGAGGCTGCCTGCCTGGATGTTTATAAAAATGTATCATCTCAGGGCCTGGGAGAAAATAACCACTTCCTCCGAGAGCCGGCTCTGCTCACCACTCCAGCAGCAGCCTCTCTACCCAAATATTTACCCAAATATTTACCCAAACTCCCTGCCCGGGCAGGACAGGGCAAGGCAGGGCCCAGGAGCTTCTGTCTCATCCTATTAGGAGGTGCGATGCTCCCGGGGGGGGGGGTAACCACCTTACGATTTATTTACAAAGGTCTCCCTCATGCCTGGGAATCTATAATCGAACAGCTCTCTTTTCTATGGAGGTTAATTCCCTTTGCAGCCAGCTCCAGGAACCCGTAGAAATCCTTTTGTTGGCCTGGAATGCTGTTGTATTGAATATTGTTGGAAATAAACGAGCTATTGTCTGGGCTGAGAATTTTCTAGTTAGATAGAGATCTCCACTGTGATGCGATTTATTGTAGCGGGGGTTTGGGGTTTGGGTTATTTATTTTTATTTTTTTTCCAAGCTCATTTTAAATTCCCTATCGCCTCTCAGTCCCTTTTCACATCTCAGGACAGACGTGGGGAGGGCAAGCTAGAAAAAAAAAAAAAGGAAAGAAAAGAAAAGAAAAAAGAAAGAAAACCCTCTCCTTTGCCCAAGAACGATGTTCAGAGACTCCGTGGTGTCAGGTACCGATTTTCAGGAAGGCCGGAAGTGAGGGACACCTGTCGGCCAGCTTAGGGGAAAGGAGAGTCGACCGACCGATGCTCTCAGCGGGCAGGTGACTGTGAGATCAGTCACAAGACGGAGAAACGGGAGCGAGGAGACTCAGGAGTTACGCGCGCCCAACCCTCCCACGTGCGGATGAGGAGCCACAGCCCGGAGGTGTCCTGCTGCTTTGGCCCTCACAGTCGCCCACACAGACGTTCTTGCTTATTACCCTTAAAAAAAAAATAATAATTCCATTAAACCAGCTAAGCTTGACCACACACCCAACCCTAGTTAAGACGATGTCGGCGGCAGTGGGAGGTGTGGGACCCGTCAGCTCTAGCGTAGGGGACAGCGGGCGGAGCCGCTGGCCTCGCCCAGGTCCACCGAGCTCATCTGTAACATGGGGAGAAATCCCTCCCCCGCCCCCGAGAGGGCTCGTCGTGAGGATGCCTCGCAAGGCGCCACGTAGGCGCTTGCTGAAGCAGCTCTGTCGGTGATTCATTCCGCTTTGGGACGTGAGATGAGGAGCGTAGGTATCAGATTTGTTTCTAAAAATGCTGTTCGGAGCCCCTGTGAGTCCACGTAGCTGCAAGCATGAGAAAACAGTCCGTGCCGACGAGAATCAGGAATTCAGCTGGGGCCGCCTGGGGGGAGATGCCAGTGAGAAGTCCCCACCCTGTCGCCCGAGGAAGGTAGAGGATTCTAGAAGATAAACCACACGGCTGAGTCGTGGCCGGTCCTCGGAGACCAGCCCTAACTCTGTCCTGCTCCTGGGGCAGAAGTAAGGTCCAGGGCTCTCACGCCGCCACCCTGGCCCAGACATGGCCTTTCCTGGACCCAGGGTCTGGGTGGCCCGCAAGAGGGCTCACTGCGTTACTGGGCGCACCTCGGTCAAGGGCTGCCTGCTCACAGGCCTGAGCCCGGTTCTGCAGGTGAGGAGGGAGGGAGTGGTGATGTCCTTGTACCCCCGTGAGGCCTGGCACTTGGGCGGCTGCCTGCAGGGAGGCCAGGGACCTGGGAGTCCCTTGGCGAGCAGGCACCGAAGGGGACTGAGTCTTGAGGCACCAGCGTCAAAGCCCAGGGGGCCTGCCTGCCAGGGGCCAGACACGGGCTGCGCGGGGGGGAAGAGCTGGCGGACACTGGGCTGCTCCGCTGTGTCCTCAGGACAGACTTATCCTTCTGACCCGCTCGCTCGGCTGTTAACCTCGAGCCCTCGAGAGTGAAGAACCCCCTCCTGCTGGCCCGTGAGAGGAGCCTGGTCGGGGCCATTCCCAGCAAACGCCTCTCCACGCGTTTCCTGCCGACGCTCAGGGAGAGAGACGCCTTTCGTGACTTCTCCCTCGCACGCCTCTGCGTGGAAGGTCCGTGCACAGCCAGTAACTTCCGTTTGCCAAGGACGGAGCACAGCTGCCTCCCTGTCATCGCTCCCTGTCATCTCGTGTGCTCCTCACGAGACCCCACCCTGCACAGGAGGGGACGGAGGTGTCTGGAGCCCAGGTGGCGTGCCAAGGCCACACAGCCCCGCGCCAGGGAGCTGGGCGTCAGAGCGGCCTGTCCCCATGGCCACCGCTCCCCTCGTGGCACGGGCACTGGCCCTCTTCACCTGACTGTTCCCTTCTCTGCAGCCGGTGGCTTTTAGTGAGAAGGGTCCCTCAGCAAGAATCGTCTCTACAGCGGCAAACTAAGTAGAAACGTGTTGTGGGGCCCGCGTATGCTCAACAGTCTCCCTTCCCCTTGGAGCTGGTGGAGGGGTTTGGCTAAATAAGAAGGAGGCTCTTAGAGAGGAAAGTTTTTTTTTTAAATTAAATTTGGAGGTGAGAGGGGACTCACTCGATCTCAGCCAGCATGTGCCTCAGAGCCTCGCGAGCCGATTTCTGCTCAGCGTCACTGAGACACCGCACCCACGCCTCAGCCTCCGTCTCCTGGGTGCTGGCCGGGCCACCGGGAGTGTGGCCTGGCACACCTTGCCCACATACCGTGGTACCCAGTCTGTGCCCCCCTTCTTCCTACGCGTGCTCCCAAAGCCCATGGCCAGGGAAGGAGGGCGACAGGGAGGCTCACCTGCAAGTGAGACCCTCACTCTCCTCCATCTCTCCCGGAAAGGAGGTGCTGGGTGCTCCCGGCCAAAGCCCCTTCCCCTCCCCAGTGTACTGGGCGAGCTGGGCCTGCGGACCCCTGAGGCGTCCCCCCTCAGCAGGCAGCCTCTCCTCTGCCTAGTCTGAACCCCACTTCTGTTCATCTCTTTTGCTTATCTCTGTCATCGGGCCGTTTTTCTAACATGGGCCAGAACCCCAAGAGGGTGACTGCGGCCACAGGAAGGCAAATCGCCACTCCCCACCCTTCCCCCCACAAGAAAAGATTCTCTGGTTACGTGTTCCCACCCCTGTGCTTTCGTTTGACGTGTTTATTTATTTGAGGGGTCTTGCTAACGGGCCCTTCCCAACAGGAGTTCCACCCGTCCTACGGGTTCCCTTAGCGACCTCTGCCATTCGCTGTTTACAAACCGCCTCTTCTGCCCGGCGGCGGGTCACCTGGTGCCAGCCGAGCCCGGCATTGCCCCGGGGCCGGGTGGAGGGGGGCAGCGCACAGCCCCGGGGGTGGACAAGCCCGGAGGAGCCCCCGTGCGGTGCCGGGGCTCCGACGCAGGACGTGGGGGCTCCCTGGGGGCAGGAGGGCGCGTCGTGGGGCCGCGGGGGTGGGAGAGACTTCCCAGAGACGGCGAGGCTTGCACGCCGAGGCAGTTTTCAGAGCGCCTGCGGGTTCTCTCACACAGAAACAATGAAGGCACTTGAACAAGGTTTGGGAACACAATTGAGCGGCGGTGCATCCCAGCCGCACGGCTTGTTGCCCTGGTATTGGAGCGTGTGCTCTCTGCGGTCTGCGCCTCTGCCGCTCGCCGGCCGCCTCTCGGCCCACGGGGCGTGGTGGTGGCCCGTGTCCACCGTGGCCATTCGTTTGGGCCGCGGGTCTTAAGGAATCGTTTGTTTCTTTTGTCTTCCGCGTCTGCCGCTCCCGGCAACGTGCCGTGCCGTGTGCGGGCGGCCTCGGTCGCATTTCCTCCCCCTCCGTGCAGTCGTGAGGCTTCTCGAGGGCCCTAACCTTAAGGTGGGGGTAGGTGGGGTTCCCTCCAGGTGCCACAGGTGACAGTGCCACACAGAACGGGACCAGCTGGCTGGAGGGATTTTTGTAGGATCACAGGTCCAGGCAGCCAGGGGTCAAGTCCACAGCCATGGGCCGGGCAGGGGCAGTAGTGGGACGGGGAGGGAAGCTTGGGTGCCTGGGGACAGAGAGGCGGCCCTGAGGCCCACTCCAGGGCCCTGCTTCCTGCTTATCCCTGGGGGATGCCCGGTGGGCCCCCAGCAGCGCCTGGGGTGACACTCTCACTGCCCTGCAGTGTCCAGGGGAAGAGGTCAGACTCAGAGGTGATGGAGTGACCTCTCAGCAACATAAGGAGGTTGGGCTCCCCGGAGGACATGCCAGTCACATGCTGCCACCTAGGAAGCAGAAGCCAGCTGCCCCTTCAGCTCTGGCTCCTCAGGCAGTCCCCTCCCCCCCACCCTGGGAGGCACAGGCCGAGGGGGCTTTCAGGCGGAGCTGGTGTATCCCGCCCATGAAGGCTAGAGCCCCAGTGCGTGCATATGAAGGAGTGTCATGCTGGGACGAAGCGCCGCCCTGTGGCCCTGGAGGCCAGCTGCTCTTGCAGGTGGCCTCTGCGGCTCCCCTGAGTGAGGGGCAGGGAAGGGGGGATGGGAGATGTGGGTGCAAGGTGGAGACGAGGGAGGGAAAGCCTGGCCTGCGGGTGGGGGGCAGGCTGCAGAAGCAATGACGTCTTGAGAAGACAGGAGACTTCCACAGCGACACTGAGTGTTTGGTGAGGAAGCAGAGAGGCTGGAGCCTGGCAGAAAGATGCGTCGTGTCGAGTGAGTGAAAACCCAGGTCTGCCCAGTTCCAAAGGCTGTGATAACGCCAGGTGAAGATGACCCAGCAAGGAAGTGTTCTCTTCCTCATTTGAACGGGACGTGCAAGGGTGTGCTCCCCACCGGTGGCACAGGCGCGGGGGCGCCCTCAGAGGCAGATGCTTCCTAAGGCAGGACCCCACCCAGGCAGGAGCGTGTCAGTGTGTCCCGCCTGGGACCCTTGCTTGCTGCGATCCACCAGCGACCTCTGAAATCCTTCTGAGTCTTTAGACCTTGGTAATTTGATCGTTTCGTCAGTCCCGTAGCAGAAAAGTGTCCCCGGGGCAACGGGATGGCAAAAGAATGTTCTGCTGGAAGGGAAGTGGGTAGAAAAGTTCTGAGCTGCAAGGTGCTCGTGGGGACGCACACGGGGCCATGCGACAGGCGACCAGGGGTGGCCAGGGCGGGCCCCCTGTTTCCCAGGGGAGCAGAATGCACATACCGAGACTTGGGTGGTGTAGAGACTCGTGGCAGGATGAGGAGAGACGCGTGGAAGGGACAGATGCCTAAGCCCTCTGAGATGACCTGTAGAATGGCGTGAATAACAGGAAGATTTGAAACGACAGGAAAAGAAGAATGAATGTTCCCGGAGAGCAGCCAGTGCCTGGCTCCGTGCTGACACACGCCCTCAGCGCCAACCCAAGGGAGCAGGTTCGAATCGTGTCCCTTTTTAACGACCAAGGAGACAGAAGGTTTGGAGTCGCATGGCTGGCTCAGGGCTTCCGCCTGGCTTCGCGGTGTAGAGTCCGGCCCGGAGCCTGTGCTCTCAGCCCTTAGCCCGGCTCCATCCAGGGCTGTCCTTGCTTTGCACCACTCTGCAGAGGGGCTTGCGGTCCCTCTGTGCTGAGCCCTGGAGGATCCTGAGAACCATCTTCTGGCAGCTGAGGCAGTAGCTGCTGGGCCCGGGGAACCAACCAGCAAGTTCGTTCCACGGGATGGAGGGAGAGAGGGAGGGTGCGAGCCCCGTGGACTTCTCCGTGTAAATCGATGGACTGTTGAGCTAATAAACAATATTGCAGGGAACCCCCGAATTTGGATGCTGCAAGCCCGATGAACTGTGGCGAGCCACCAGAGGAGGAAAAGTGCTCGGCAGGTCACGCATTTCTTCGGAATTTGTCACAACTGGGGCGGGAGTTGGGGCGGGAGGTCGGGGTGGGAGGAAGCCACGTGCAGTGGATGGTCGTGGAGAAGATCTAGAGGATAGTAAACCGAGTGACTGTAAGATTCCAGAAAGTTCTTTATGTGGTGAAAATCTGGACTTAGTACATGAGAAAAATATTCGAAATGGATGGATAACTCTTGGTTGGATTGGTGTCTTTTCCCGCCAGTGAACTTGTTCACAGGCGTCTCAGCTCAGCGGCCCCCACGCCCTGATGACGGAGCGTGAGCATCAGAGCGAGAAGACTTGAGAGCCGTCTTTGCTCTGTGACCCCGGGCACGCCGCCTGACCTCTCTGAGCCTGTTTCCTCAGCCCCGGAAGGGAATGAATGTTCGCAGTGGCTACGCCACCACCACGTTTCTAGATCAGGGAGAGCAAATGGTAACGAAGAAACAGCTTCTCTCCTTATGTTTTTCTCACGTCTCCGACAGGGCCCATCCCCGTGGAGAACACACGGAAGACGCGTGGCTCGGGTCCGAGGCACCGGAGGACGGAGGCAGGGCTTGTGGGTAGGAGGGCGGGAAGATGCCAAAGATGGGGGTGAGCACCGAGATGTGTAAACAGGGGTGCCAGTCACGTGGATGCCATAAGCCATGCCGTGCCCAGCCTAGCTCCGAAACGACATACCTCTTGGGAAAGTTTAGAGGGCGATGACGTGATAACAAGATGGCGTAGAAGTAATGCAGTTTTATAAAATCAGACAGAAGGCGTGGATCCCAGAAGGTGTATTGTAGCTCGGAGACCAAGAAAAATGGGTACTAGGACGTGTGGCCGAGTGAAAGCCGGGAGCGGGTCGGGAGCTGGGAGACCTCGTTTTGTTCCCAGTTTGGCCACACGTTCGTGAGATGGACCTGGAATGTCTGTCTCTTAACTGGTCTGACACACTTTCTCATTAGGAAAATTATTTTGAAAAAAAAATCTCATTCATTTTTTCTGAGCTGTAAAGATGGGCTGTGGTCAAAAAAGTTTGGAAAACAGCTCTAACACCCCCCCCACCCCACCCCCACCCCGGTGCCGCCGCGAAAGCTCAGATGTGCCGCCTGCCTCGGTTTCCTGCTTTGCACCTAACTCTCCCTAACCAGATTCCTTTGACTCTGCACAACGGTACCACGTTCCAGAAGTTGGGCCCTTTCTCCCACTGCCAGCAAAGAGCCAGAAGGGCTTAAGGTGTTTGCTAGGGAAGAATCCGAGTTGCCAGATTTATCACATAAAAATGTGAATTTCAGGTAGGCAGTGAATCATTTTCGAGTATAAGTAGGTCCCAAATATTGCATGAGACATATTCAAAAATGATTCATTGTTTATCAGAAATTTAATTTAAACAGACATCTATATTTCATGTGGCAGCCCTGGGTAAGTAATAAATAAACAGCAAACTGGAGGGAAAGTTTCCGAAGATTAAGACTTTTAAGTGCTCCAAACTACAAAACTTGGTGCTTTAATATGATCATAAATTAACAGCTGTATTATATTATGCAAATTTATGTTAAGTTATTCACTATCTGTCATCACGCTCCAATAAAAATTGTATATATGACATTTCGGAAAAAATGACATCTTCTGATAAGAGTTTTGTTCTGCATTTTGGTGGCGCTCATTACCCCTGGCTAGCCTGAATGCCGCGGCCAGAAACACACAGAGCCGGGGTCTTTGTGAGTGACTCACGGAATTCCTTATGGTCTGTCTAGAATCTCCAAGCACAATCCCAGTGAGTGGCCAGTGGTTCCTTTCCCTCCATTTTAATGCCTTTCAGAAGAAGCACCTTGGCAGTGAAATAACAGGAGAGAACACCCCTCTCTGCCTTTTATCTAGAAGTTGGCAGTTTCCCACTAATAAACACTGTGCAATACGAAGGTTGGCTTGACTGGACAGACAAGAAGGGGGATCCTTTGATTTGTAATCTCTGTGCCTTCCCGTTCCTTGGTGATTATACACAAGGAGGAAAAGGCAATTTCTGCTGTAGCCTTGCTATAGCGTGGCTGTAGAAACACCCATCCGTTGGCTAATTGAATATTCAGAGCATAATAGAGATGCCTTATCTTTGGGCTGATCTGCTTAATTTTTTAACTGATGACCATCATCCTCTTGGAGGCTCCTGGTATGCCCCCAGTTTTTTGTTTTTGATTTAGCTTTAATGATTTTTTTTTGAATTGTGGAATCCTGTTTGTGGAAGAAATGCAGGCGTCTGTCCTGGGAGGGAGGGGTCAAATCTCGCTAAGGGCACTTGCCATCCCCAAAGTGGTCCCGAGAGCAGAAGCTTTGAGGACAGGGAGCCAGATGGCTGTAAGGAGTCCTTGAAGAATGCCAGGCCGGCCTGGGAAGACAGGCTGTTTGCAGCAGACGTTATGGGGAGGAAGGCAGGTGAGGCCGATGCAGTTAGAAAAGGACCCTTTGTTCATCCAGAAGAGAAAACGCAGACACTGAGGAAGGAGTCGAAGTGCCGTGCTGGGGTGTCCTGTGCCTGCTCCCCCACGACAGCAGCAAACCCTTCCTGCCCCAGGGTGGGGCCAAGGGCACACTGTCTACACTCGGTGATCCGAGAGCCTTTGATAGGCTGTTGGCGCACATGGACCTGGGAGTCTAGTAACCACACCCAGACGGCCGGCCAGACCTCAGCTGGCCTCCTAATGTCCTTTACCTCAGTTTCCTCATCTGCAAAATAAAGGGCTTAGACCGATGGGTCCCTAAGTTTCTTTCCACTTCAACTTTCATTCATTCATTCATTCATTCAACTAACATTGAGCCTGGATGTGATAACAAAGCGGACCCTGCACTCATGGTGTCAACAGCTGAGTTTGTCAACAAGCAGAAGTGTGTCCTTCTGCCGAAGAGAGGGAGAAGGGGGAGGAGGGGATAGAAGGGGAAACTTCTGAGGGTTTCTAAGGGTGCTGACTCCAGCTTCCTGAAAGTGTCTGAGGAAGACAGAGTCTAAGCGAGGAAACCTGTTGTTCTCTTGGTCACTGGTTCTCCCAGTTGAGGAGGGAGAGGTCTCTAATGGCTGGCCGGGAGTGCTGATTTCTGGAAGTTTCTCTCCAAGATGGAGCACGGGTAGGGATGGATTGAACCTGTGGCCCAGGTATCATTCCAACTGACCCACGTGGGAATGAATGAACTCCTCAGAAGAAACCTGCCGCACCTCTCCAAAGCCTTTGAAGTTTGATGGAGGGAATGAAGTCGGAGGCATGGGGGAGCTTTTTGTCCCTTCTTCCAGTTGTAGAAAAGAAAGGCAAACATGGACGTTTGCCAGGATGTTGGTTAGATGCCAGCAGCGGACAGGATTTGTTTTGCTCGATTGTGGCCTGTATCGCCAGAAATCTCGTGGAGTCTGAGAAAGAGGTTTGTCAGGACACCCACAGATCTTAAGTGGCTTTAAGCTAAATTTTGAGGGACAGAGACAAATGCTACCAGATACAGTGATAAATTATAGGTTTAACATATGAATTATTCCCGAGGGAAGAAACTCTCTGTCTGAAACCCAAGGGACAGAATGAATAGAGAAATTTTTGATATGTTGGATTTTATATAGAATTTTTTTTTTTACATGGAAATAGTGATAGAATTTTACTTTAAGATGTGCAAGAGCAGACAAGGGGAAATTTGTCAAATGTTAAGTAAAAAAGAAACAGTATACTTCTGGGCTTAGGTTTTTTCTCTTTCTTTCCTTTGCTATGGACTTTCATGTCGTTTGATCTTTTTACTGGTTGTCGAAATACATTAATTTAGTTTTTCTTTTTATGGTAAAGACTGACACGTCTTGACTTACTAGGATTTCGTAGTTTCTCAAAGCTAAAGGGCCAAGTAAAAATGCCACTTACCCGGATGGCGTCCTTAGGGACTTTGTGGAAGAGTATGAAGAGGGTCACCCCCAAGAGAGGGGAAGAAACGACTCTGAGTACTCTAACACCTTGCCAGAGCCCCGCTGTCACCGTGCTGACGAAAGGGTCAAAAATGTGTCCCAAGGTGTGCCTGACCACTCTGGACAGCCACGTGCCCTCCCAGGGCAATCCATCACAGGCCTAGCGCTCGTGCCCAGGACAGCGCCACGGATGTGGGGCCCGCAGGTCTGGGTTCAAATCTAGACTCTGCTACCGCCTTGAGCTAGTCACTTAATCTTTAAGTTTCAGTTTCCGCCTCTCTGAAATGGGGGGAGACGCCACATGGGTTTTGTTAGAATTGCCTGGCCCAGCAGCAGGCACAGCACATGTGTTCGACGAGGCGTCATTTTTCTTATTTCCATCATAATTATTTATTCATATCGGTCAATAGCGAATATTCGCTCCCAAAGAAGCACTGCTCGATAAAAACAAGTCGGAAACGGGGTGTTTCTGTAGCAGACCTTAACAACCAACGCTGACAGTGGAGAGTTAGAACTGACCACAGGCCACAGACTGAGAACTGGGAAGATGGACAGCAACACCCTTGAAAATGTGCGAGGGACCTGCAGTGAATTGCGTCCAGAAACAAAACCGCCGAATCGTGCGCATCATGAAACGTGAGACATTTTTTTTTCTTTAGATGCTTCTAGGACATTTCTCACTTACATAACATTCTTGGTTAGTGGGGCCTATTTCTGTATCGCGTTAGGTCTGATTTATTTAACACAGAAAAATTATGAATGATTAGGGTACCCCATAAATGTTTACTGTTATGATGACGATGGTGGTGACTGCTGTCATTAGCATCTTTCGGGTCTACAAATCGCTAATTTGCAGCCGGGCTGGGGCGTTGTTAAATGAACTTTTCAGAGAAAGGAGAGAGAAAGGGAGGGAGGGGGGAGAGAGAGAGAGACAGACAGACAGAGACAGAGACAAAGCAAGAGAGGAAAGAGAGAGAAAGCAGAGACAGACCGAGGCCCTGGGCGGCCGAAGAGCTCCCTGAATTCTGAAGTAACACGTGGTCTGTGAGGGAACCTTCCTGGGCCGCCATTGTCCTGTCTGTGAGATGGAGAAGTAGCCCCTCCTGCTCCCGGAGGCGGGGCACAGAACAGATGACCCTTTGAGTTTGGTATTTTCCAGGCCTAAGGACCCAAATTCTAAGGCGTTTTCAAACAGGCTGCTCCGTTGAGGGGCACGGGGGCAACCCCCTGGAGGGGCTCGCCGGGCCTTTGTTTCTCCGTTCTGTGGCCAGGCCGGATCTGAACCATGGCACAGTCACAGAAAACCCACTACTTCCTGGTGACCCGATGAAGAACTTTTCTAACAAGCAAAAAGCAGCTCCAGTGAATATGCAGAGTGTTTATAAAGTTAAGTCATGTCATTAATAACACAACCCAAGGTCACGGTTAAAGTTAAGTTTGTGTAAATACGTCATGGGAGTATGGCAATGGTTCTAAACCCTGCCTGCACCGTAGAGTCACCCGGGGGCTTTTAAAGGAGTGTGATGCCCAGGCCTGGCCACAGGCCAACTAAATCAGAATCTCCTTGCTGGATCCTATGCATCCGCCATTTTTAGAAGTTCTCGAGGACACAAAATATACGGCTGCTCTTGGGCCCTGCTTTGCATGCAGGTCCTTGGTCTGAGTGGCCACGTGAATAGGAGAAGGAACGCCCGGAAGGCCCCGCGCTGCCTGAAATCCGATTCTGCCAAGAGGTGGGCCGGGGTCTATTCTATCACCTCGGCCCACTTCAGCCTCAGACTCTGGGAATTCGGGGGCAAGCAGTGCTGCTCTGCACACCTCACGGGGAGCAGCCGCACACAGTAAAGGTATCTGGGAGCAATCAGGCGGCCAGAGCATCCTGCTGGGAGGCAGGGCAGGCCACCCCTTCACGGTCTCGGGGTGCAGGGCTGTTCCCTGGCTCCTGACCCTGTCCCAAGGACTTTTCCAAATTAGGATGAAAATGGCGCTCAGTAGCAGTTAGTAGCTGACCCCAGCTGGGAGAGGATCAAATCTGACGGGAGCCAGGGAGCAAGGGGACAGTGCTCGCTCTCCAGTGTGACACCAGCTGTGAGCAGAGGGACAGCCAGGCTGGCCAGAAGGCTGCAAGACAGATGGCCCAGATGCACGGTTCTCACTCCTCATGGAAAAACACAAAGCGAGTGAACTACAAGGAAATGCACCTCGTGCAAAACTCCAGGGGCGCGGAACCCAAAGAGAAAGCCTGGGCCGGCTGGAGAAGAACTTTCTGCACTAATGAGGCAAGATCTGCTTCACAAAACGGTGAGGAAAGCACCAGAAAGGGTGTCCGTGGAGGTAGGAGCAGCTGTGCGGCTGGATGTCTCTGATCCAGGATGTCCCCGGGATGGGGGGACCTCAGGGCCAAAGCCGCCTGTGTGCCCTTCGTCTTGCACTGTGTGAGTCACAAAGAAAGAGAATTCGTAAACGCAGAGAGTGGACTGTGAAAAAGTCACACAATGAGGGGAAAAGCCACGACAAACCTAGCCGCACCTGTTATCCCCTAAAGATAACAAGTGCCAAGAGCCAGGATGACAGGTCAAAGATGGCGCGGGCAACGGTGACCGAGGATAGTGTGTCCCCATCTGCCCGGACAATTGGCATCTTCTCGGTGCCATAAAAGTGCGGTGCAAACGCAGCTTCAGGCCCCCACCCCGGACGGCAGCCCAGAAGCCCCCGCTTTGTAGAAATGGCGGAGCTGGCCTTGACTCCCCTGTTGGGCCGGACGCCTCAGCGCTGAGGGGCAGTTTCAGAATCACTGGGTCACTGACTGCTGAGATGATGTTGAAAGGAACAGTGACCGAGTGCTAGGGAGACGTGAGCTCCAGTCCCAGCCATTCCCCTTCCTACTGCAACACCCTTCGACGAGTTATCCTCTTGAAGCCTCTGTGATGGTTGTTCTTTGCGGCAACTTGGTTAGGCCATCGTGCCCAGTTATTTAATCAAACACTAATCTGTGTTGCCGGGAAGATATTCTGCAGATGTGGTTGGCATCTACCATCAGCCGACCGTGCGTGACTGAGATTACCTTCCATAATGTGGATGAGCCTCATCTAATCGGTCGAAGACCCTGAGAGCAGAATCTGAGGTTTCCTGGAGAAACCAAGCCTGCCTCATTGAAAAAATTGGCCTGTATTTCCGGCCGGCGGGCGCCCTGCCGGTTTCAGGACTGCCAGCCCCCAGCGTCGAATGGGTCCGTTCCTTAAAATCTCTCTGCCTCTCGCGTCGGTCCTGCTTCTCTGCAGCTCCTGGGCTGATGCAGCCTCTCTCCACTGATTCAGTGCAGATGGTGACAGTTCCTACTTCATAGAGTTACGGTGAGAATCAAGTTAACACTTGTGTGTAAAGTATTTAGCTTAGGGCTTGGCACGGAAGTGTCATTATCACTGCCAGCAGAGAGGAAGTCTAGTCCAGTCCCATCCTTTCACAGATAAGGAAACTGAGGCACGGAGAGGGGGCGGCAGGAACCCGTGTATGGATGCCGGCAGCGTGGCCAGGATCGTGCATGGATTCACCCACTTAATCCTCACGACAACCTGACGGGCTACATACTGTTCCTGTCCGCATTTCACAGACAGGAAAACTGAGGAACAAAGAGATGATGCCTGTCATCCCTGTCCCACCGCCACTGAGACAGCGTAGCGTCCCCATGTGCGTGATTGGCAGGGCTGGGGCTAGCACCCAGGTCTCCGGCCCCTTTTTCGGGGGCAGCAGAGAGGAGTCGAGGTTCGGTCTAAGCGTGATTGACACTCCCTGCACCCTGGGGGCATCACAGAGAGAGGCCGTGCCTGCCCCCAGGGGAGGAGTAAGAACCGCCTGCAGGAGTGGGTCCCCAAGCACAGCGAGTGACGACGAGGCCAGCCTACCTCCCTGTGCCGTTTTCCTGAAAAAGTCTGTTGTTCTTCCAGAACCACCCTCGCCTGGACCGCCCTCCTCCTCCGCCCTAGAAGCATCTTTCATCATGAGTTATGATTCGTGTATAGCTAAGGGGCGAAAGTTTACTTCTCGCTTCCAGCCTTAAATTTACTAATTAAAAATATCTCGGAGACTAAGCCCATCGCCAAAGGCTTCCTAAAGCTTCTGTTCATAACCAGAGGGAAGTTGATCCCCTTCTCCTCTTTATAATCAGGATTGTTTTTTCAGGGTGTCTGTTTTAAGCTTCCTGTGGCTCTGGCCCTGGGTTGGTCCCAGCAGGGGGAGGCCAGTGGAGTTTAATTACATTCCTCCAATAGGGAACGTTCGAGGAATGAGGCTTTGAAAAACAACTTATGCTACCAAAAAGAAAAAAAAAATCAAATTAGGCGAGTGAGAAACAGGCATTGCCTTTTGTGTCCTACAGACCCAATCTAAATATTTAAATTTTAAAGACAGAATTCTAAGTGCTTAGCTTTATTAACCTTACACATTGCAATTCACGGGAGAGTCAGACATGCTTTCTGATCTGGAATATTCATACGCCTGGACTAGCAGGCTCATGTGGTAGATATTTTCTCACATGCTATATTCAGCTGTAAAACATAATGTTGCACACATACACCCCTACACAAACATAATGCTGCCCACAGCCCTGGGGCAAAACAGACTTACCAGAAAACTTAGAGTAAATTAAACGTCTGGACCACAAGCAAACATTTTAGAAAGGTCCCTTATTCTGTACTGATTTCCCAATATTTCTTCTGCCCCCTGTCTCTGAGGTGCCCAGTGACGGGCTGTTAGTGGGCGTGGATGCAGCCCCCTGCCCCCAGGCAGAAGCTGTTAATTTGCAGATTGCTAGCAGATAATTACCGTGAACTGAGAGAAGAGTAGAAAAAGGCAGGTAGGTGGGCAATCAGCGAGGATGGATTTCAGTTCCGTGGAGGAAGACCTTTATCAAGGATAATGGTGGACAGTAGGTAGTGAGTTCCCTGTTCCTGGGAGCATTCAAGCAGAGCAGCGTGGTCTCGCAGGTATCTGCCCTGGATGGGAGAGTGCCCTAGATGGCCCCTTAGACGCCCTCAGAGCCTGAGGGCCCAGGTTCCCTCCATGCCTTGGCGTGACAGGTTCTGGGCACGAGAGCTGGTGGAGGTGTGAAGTGCCCCCACGGGAGCCCTGTGGGGTCGTGGGGGCTGCTGAGGGTCGCCTTCACCTGCCTCCCTGTGCCTCAGCAGCTGCCCTCTCTAGCTCCTGTCTCCTCCCTTTCAGAACGCAGTAGCCACGCGTTTCCTCCCCTGCGTCTCCCTGGCTTCCCCACCGCCAGCTTGCTTTCAGTCAGTCTCCAGTTAGAAAAGAAGGGGTGAACTAACATTCATTCATTCATTCATTCATCATTCACCACTATCCATCAGCAGCCTCTGTGTGCCAGGGGCCGCTGGAGGCCAGTGTGCCGAGCAGAGCGCCCCTGTGGGTACCTGAGTATATCACCCCCTCCCAAGAGCGGCGGCGTTCCACTGATGGGCAGTGTCTTGAAACAAAGGAAGGACCTCCTGACGGTGAAGTTTTAAGGCTCGTGACGGGTCGATGGAAAACATGTCAGGGACTCGGAGTCTTTAACTGTGTATCGGCTGCTAGCCTCCTGCTTCACTGGTGTATCAGTGGTTTCGGTTAATAGAATCCAGTGACTTTTTTTTTTTTTTAAGTGTGTGTTTATTCTTCTATTCCAAAAGCTAATTGTTGGGAAGGAAACCCATACTTTTGATGTCTTAAGAGCCCATAATGTGAGCAACCGTTAAATAAATGAGCCATTCAGCTGAGAGCCAAGCCGCCTGCCAAGGGAGAGCTTCACCTGTGGAGTTCACGTTCCCAGGTTTATTTTTAATTCTCGCTTTTCTGGATTGACATGCACCGACCCCACCAGCTTATTTTGCTAAGCAAAGCTTGGCCTCTCTTGAGGCCCAGAGTATTAAATACTCTGAGTCGCCCCATGAAGGGCACCAAATATATGCTGCTTGGTATGGCCGGTTCCCGGGAGGGACATCTTTTTGCAGGTCACCTCTCCCTCTGCCGTGACAACTGCTCTGCAGGGACTTACAGGCGAGGGGGACTTGGGGAGTATTACTTGCTAAAAATTGCAAGTGCCGAAGCGCTACACTTGATTAAGCCCGGTGGCCCAGAAACACACCTGCCCGTCGTCCTTCCTGCGCCGCAGCCCACTTGCCCACCCATTGCACGCGCGTGGGATGTCACTTTGCGATTTTGCAGGCTTCGGGGACCGCCAGCGGCCCCAAGGGGGCAGCGGGTCAGGCGGTGGCGCAGGGAAGCCTCTGCGGCTCTGTGGATCTCGCAAACAGAGCCAGAATGAGGACCAAGAAGGCTCAGTGGTGCCGTGAAGCCCGAAGGGAGGAGAGAGCAGAGAAATCCAAGACCTGGGGCTGGACGAGAAGGGAGAGGAAAGAAAAGGAGTGTGTGTGTGTGTTGGGGGGGGGGGAACCACAGAGCATCTCTGAGTTCTTAGGTGGCATAAGGCCTGGGGATGTGGCTGCCCCTGCCGAGGCCCCGGGAGCAGTTCACAGTCAAGGTGGTTCAATTTCCCCAGTGGTCAGTAAGGCACACGGGCTTTGGATGTCCCCGGGGGGGACAGTCGACCGTCCCGCAGGTGTCCCCGAGGCACGAATGGGCAGATGACCTGGATCACAGAGACGGTTTTGTGTATTTCATAATCAAATGGGCAGTTGAACACTGGGCGCCTGCCACCTGATCCAGGTTAACTGTCACCCTGCTTCGGGGGCTCTTGGGCTGTCTGCTGACGGGGCACAGAAGCGCCTCCTACCCTGTCTTCCTCCTTCCCAGAGTTGTTGCTTTGGTAGCAGTACCACCAGCCATCACTTCCGAGCTGGGTTCCAGGTACACACCCAGAGAGGCCCCTCTTGTAGGCTGTCAAGACTTCTCTCCTGTGATGTTAGTCGTTGAGATGCCGGGAAGGGCAAGAGAATCTGCTTCTTTGGGTCAGACACTTCCAGGATGCAAGACAGGAAGTGGGCAAGTTGGACACATTCCAAAGGCCCCCCCGCCCCATGCAGCTCCTGCTCCTGCGGTGAAAACAGTATAGATTTTGCTCTCGGCCCCCGGGGACCAGCATCAGGGAGGTTCTCTTTAACCACAGTACTTTGACACGGCATCTCTATTGGCATGGAAAGCTACACTTAGGGCTCATTAGGAGAGGTGTGGTCTAGATGAGGCTCCCTGCCTAAAACTCCAGCCTGGTGGCTGCCTGTTGGGTATGATAGGGCCCCCATCTATCTACACGTGCATACTGAGAGGAGGCTCTGGTCACCACCTTTAACTGTCTTAAAAATGACCACAGATGAACTCAAAAAACTCTCCCTAGCTTCCCACCCTGGAGAAGATTGTCTAAAGAGGCCAGATAATTTTAGGGTTGCAAGCAATACACTTCTAAAGACATACCCAGGACCAAGTAATTCCCTCGTCTCTTTCTCAAAAGGTAAATCACTGCAGAATAATTACTTGCTACGTACATCACAACTGAGAGAGATGCAGAAGTTAGGGTTTAGAACCTGGCTGCTCACGGTATGGGCCATGGACCAGTAGCATCCATGTCCCCTGGGAGCTTGTTGGAAATGCAGAATCGCAGGCCCCTCCCTGGACCTGCTGAGTCAGAACCTGCATCTTAACAGGCTCCCCACATTAAACTATGAGACACCCCATCCACTGCCTGGTCCTGCAGTCTGTCGCTGCTGATTTCGCTCGGCTGGCCCCCCCACCCCACCATTTCTTATCTTTGTTTTATAGTTGACTTTAGGGCTGTAAGTCGTTCTTTTCCCACCTCTCTCCTGTTTGGGGATCTGCAGGAAGGGACACATCGGATGAATTGCTCCTGCCCTGTGTGGCTGGGGGAACACCTGGACTTTCTCCTCTTCAATGTGAAACAGCAGGACCCGAGCAGACCTAGGCAAAGCAGACCCCTTCCCAGTGCAGAAAAACCTGTTTCCTGTTTTCCACTTGAATCTTAAAATCCACACTGTGTCCTATTCCCCCGTGTGAATATGACCCCACAAATTCACGATATGTGGGATCCAAACTGGCAAACTTTTTTTTTCCCCCTATAATGAGGATCAATGTGTGTTAAATTAGTCACATTTTTTTTTCCAACAAACCCCTCCCCCTGTGACTAAGGATGTGTAATTTATGAAACAGTTAGTTGGAGGCAAAATGGTCTTTCTTTTTTTTTTTAAAATTGTAGCCACAGAATATGCCTTTTTTTCTTTTTGGAAAGATTCCTCTGGCTGCTTCAAGAAACAAATCCTCAACCTTGCTCCCATTAGCAGCATGAGCTAATCAGCTGAAATACCCAGCATGGAATCTTTTATCCTTTACAAGAAAAAGAATAAGTTGTATTTTAATTAGATATTTATAATGGTTACAAAGTAGCCCTTCCAGAGAAGTTTTAAAAATTTGGCCTTCCTTCTAAGGCATAACCGCGTTCAAAGTATCCTAAAGAGAGGCTATATATATTAATCTAGTCCAGTTCGTGATAAATTTATAACTGGGTTCTGCACAGATTTATAACAACAATTAGGCAGAAGGAAAACGAGTCATAAATTTTGGCTGGCACAGTTTGGCACCAAAGAGAAGAAAAGAGAATGGTTTGGCCAGATCAAAAGTCGATAATTTCAACACAAAGTGCTAAAGCTAGAGCAAAAACAATTTATATGGAAAGAAGTTTTTCCCCCCCCATCCTTTTCAAAATTAGATATTGGAGAACACAATGAAGCATCTGCATGACAAAGGTCTTATTAAATAATTGGTGAGCTTTCTCAATTTTACGAGTGGTACTAGTGCTCCAGACCTTTCCCTCCTCCCCACCTCTGTCTGGAGTTTCATGAACGTACTTCCTCTTCAGTGGGACTAAGAAAACATGGGGGAAAAGAGTGAGTTCACCAAGAGATTGGGGGTGACCTGAGAAAGAAGGTTTGAAGCCGAATTTTGTTGGTGGAGTGAGAGGAGGGGAAGGAAACCAGACGCAATTCCAAAGCCAGAGGATGCGGAAGAAAACACGTGGCTGCGGATGAAGCAGTTTAGAGGCATAAAGACGCTCATAACCGTATTATAAACTGAACCAGACATCTATACCCAGGAAAGAGAAAGGCGATCAGGGCCGCATGGGTCAAAAGAGGTGATGGGAGAGCATTGGCGTCAGAATGTGCGCGCTGCGAAACTGGTATGAAGTTGTCCCCAGCAGTAAAGGAAGACCATCGAGCACCTTGCAGGTGCTGGAATTTCAGTTCTGCGAAAAGCGAGCACCTGCGTTGTTGACGTTCACCACTGACAATTTCACATCTTGACTGAGAAAGGATGCGGTAAAGCCAACTGTCAACCCAGGCTTTGTGCTAACCGATAAGGAAGCAGTGACTGGCTCTGTGGAAATCGCAGGCTGCTTACAAGAAGCGGCCAAGTCCTTTACAAGAAACACCTAAGAGCCGGTCCTCCGCATCCTTTAGAAGCACGCAAGAGCAGGCGGTAGTACGAGGTGCTGTCGGGCTTACCCCTCTGACTTTGGAAAGTCAGTATTTAAAAATTCAGAGGAGAGGTGAAAGTGATTGCATAGAAAGAAATTTGAAAGTGGGAGCTTCTAATCGGGGGGCTGCGGCTTCTACATATGTGGGCGGATACTCTGTTTTCTAGCCACCCAGCAGCGGTTCACCCCACTTCCAGGAACAGGGGTCTGGGAATCTACCCCTCCCTTATTCCAGGTCTGAGTGGTTCAGGCTGAGGCTCCGCCTAGATACCAAATCCAAGTTGGAGTGAGTGACTCAGGTCTAAGCCAATCAGAACGTTATATTCCCCTTGGGCTCCGGTGATTGGTTGACGTGTTAAACTGGACCAGAAGGGTCTGGACTTTTTAATGTCTAAGAGCGACCAGAACCTTTTGAGATCTGTCCAAGGTATCACGAAGGAAAGAGAAAGGAGATTGGTCAGAGCACATTTAAAGTAAATCATTGGAGGAAACACAAAACGTTTCCATGTTTGTACCACACTTAGTTCAGACCGTTCAGCATACAGGTTACACAGCCATCTCGAGACCACCAAGGGACATCCTGTCTCGGGATGGGACTGGAGCTGAAAGATGCGTGTTGAGAACAACCCGGATCCAGAGACAGCGTTTGAAGCCCTGCATCAAGCATACTTGAAGGCAGCCCTGCTCTCTAGAGTTTTCTGATATGTGGGCCAATGAACAACCTGAACAAATCTGGTCTGAATTTTCTAACACAGTCAACAGGAAGAGCCCTTACCGATGCAGTGCACAAAACACTCTTGCTTTGGGGGAGGGACACTACTGTCATCCGATTCTCGCAGGGCATTGCCAGAAAAGGATGCGACTCAGAGAAGAGGTACTCTAGAGCTCCAATAGTGATCGTGAAGGGAAGGGCACTTACTGGGGTGAGGGGCTCCGCAGGGACATCACGAAGAGCTAGGTCAGAACGTCCTTGGGTGCCGCGTCTGGAGCCTGAGTCTGGCATTAACTGGCACTCAAGAAGTATTTGTTGAATGGAAACCAGCGGGAAATTATAACAAGTCATACTTTACATGCAGATTTTCAGGAAAATATCTAATGTGTGAACATATAATCTGCACTTCCATGTCCTGACAGATGGCCCATATTAACAGAACTCTGATTACAGTAAAAAAAAAAAAAAAGAGAGAGAGAGAGAGAGAACCTACAGATATTCATCGATTGCATACCACGTGCAAGGCTCTACGACTATTAACACTACCGTGACCACCAATAGTGACTACCAACATGCGTTCCCAGCCCCAATTGTTAGTTACCTCGAGAAAGGAAATGCCTGGGGGCTTGCATGGCTGGGGCAGGACTTTGTTTATTCTAAGAAACAGGACCCTCGGAGCCTAAGGGTGTATTCCCAAGGTGGAACAAGGGATCACCTGCATCAGAATCTTCTGGGATGTTAATTTTAAAATGCAGGTTCCTAGGCCCCGGCCCAGACTTACGGAATCACACTCTCCGAGGGTGAGTCCCTGGACTCCGCATGTTAAACGGCCTTCTGAGACGGTTCTTTGTACACTGAAGTTTGAGAAACTTTACCTACTAAATTCTGTCTGTGCCCGTGGGCTCTCAGGACCTTGCTGCGTTCTGCACAGCCCCGTGGGAGGTGGTCCTCTGGGGGAAAGAAGTTCCATCCCAGGTCGGGGGGATGTGAAGGAGGCCAGGCTTTGGTAAGACAGTGTCATTCACCTTGAGGCATGGTCAGTTACAGCCATGTCCTGGGGGATAAACACATCCAGATGTGGTCACGATGGAGCCACTGGGAGACTCCTCGAGCCCCACACTCTCTCCAGGACACTGGATGTTCTGGACTTGATTACTTGCTGCCTTCTGTTGCCCTGGAGGGTTTTATGTGGAAGGGAAGTATTGTTTTAATAGACATAAGTACTTATTTTTCAGTTGCTATTAAATACCCTGAACGTGAGGATCGTGGCCTCTACCTGTTGGAGCTGCTGCTCCCTTTCTAACCCACCATCATATCGGCCAACCGCCGGGCACACACTAGATGCTTAAAGGTCTTTAGTTAGACCAGCCTTCTGGTTTATTTGAGACCAGCTTTTACTGTCTTCCTGGGATAGCAACAGGAGCTTCTTCTGGGTGTGGGGGTGTGCCCCCCCAACTCTTCAGTCATGTAACTTGAGTATGCTTGACACTGTGGGTCAGTCGATGGGCTTAACCCCACCCGTGCCTTCATTCCCCGGCCACGGCAGTTGCTTCAAGAATGGGCAGCGACCTAGGCAGTCCCATGAGAGAGGACACCATGACTCTTGCTGAGAATTCGGGGCCACAGACTCTTTTCTCCATTTGTTATGAGCAAAGAAGCCTGCGGTCCATACCGTCTCGGAAAGGCTGCTCGGGTCTTTGAGAGGAGAGCAGGACGGAGAAGGAGGCCAGTACGAAGGAAGTAGAGCCAGGAACCAGAGAACTGGGACCTGAGCACGTCGTGGAGGCCTGGGTAAAGATTTGTCTGAAGACACATCTATTCCTGAGCTGTTTGTTCAATTATATGTGATAATAAGCCCCTCTTTTTTTTTTCCTAAATCAGTTTTGTTTGGGGTTTTGTTTCCTGCCAGCAAATACATCCTACAGATATGCTCTTCAGCTCCTGTCATTTCTCTTGCAGTAATATATACCCTGATCATCTTCAGCTTCTCCTTCTCCTGCGCCTCAATTATAAAAACCATGCACTACCGATAAAATACTATAGGTGGTGAGAGTGGGTAGTTGAGTGTTTTGGATTCATGGCTTGTCGAGACTCCATGCCCAAAGAATATCGATTAATGGATCAATGTCAACCTGGAGGGAAGCCCCGTCCTGTTCAACATTTTAATCAATGACTTGATGAAGTAGGAGACATGCTTAACAAGTCTCAGATGACACAAAGCTGGAGGAATTGCTAATATGACAGATGGCAGAATCAAGATTCAAAATTATTTTGACTGACTGGAGCAGTAATAAGGATAAATATAAACTCTTGCATCTAGGCTCAAGAAATCGATTGTACAATCAGTGGATTGGGGAGGCGCGGTGTGGCAGTTGTCATAATATCTTGGAACTTTGAGTTGACCATATAAGCTCACGAGGAGCCAAAAGTTGAGGAAATTAGTGTCACAGTTAATGTGTTGGAGAAGAAAGGCTAATGTTGCATTACTTCCTTAGTAGGGCAAAAAAAGTAATTTTCTGGGAAGCAGTTTTCAGCTCAATGTATGAAAAAAAAAAACTAATGGTTCCGATAACAGAACGGGCCACCTCCCAAGATCGTGACTCTAAAAATTACATCCGAATGTAATGGAAAGGATTCTATTATGGTGGTCTTCCCTTTAAAGCACAGATTTAAAAAATGACTTTCTTGAACCACTCATGAGTCAAAGCAATGCATCCAGAAGCATCCAGAAACAAAGGCTGTGATAAAGTAGCCTAACTCAGCACCCTTGAAAGTTTGCTTCACGTCCAGCAAGGAGGGGCCTCACCTAGAGGGAAAAGCAGATCTGGACTCGCTGCTGACTGGCCCTGCTTCACCCGACGCCATCTGCGGCCCCCCCCCTTTGTGCTCATCCAACCTGCACTCCTGCTTCGGCCTGGCCCATCCTTATGCTCACTCCTGCCTCTTAATTTGGCTTTTTTTTTTTTCTTTTCTGAATCAGACCTGCTTCCCTGAGCACGGCAATGCCACAGTCAGTGCACTGGGAAACCACACGCCGCTGCCCCACCTCTGACCTTTGACCCTGACTCATGAAAGCTTTGCCGCTTCCCTGAGCCAGGCCTGGCTTCACAGGCCACCCCACACAGTGAAGGCGCGTGCACAGTTTTCTTTTTTTTCCTGTTACCCTGAACATTCCATCGCACTTTCTAACCTAGAGAGCTGGAGAAGGCGAGCAACGGTCGGTCCTCTGTCGCCTTAAAAACTTAGAACATGAACTTAGCAAGGCAGTTATCAAAAATAGGTTTCACGTCGACGAACGCAAAATCAATTGTGTGGATTTCACGTGGAGCCCTGGACCCAACTGTTACTCACATATTCTCGTTAAACGGTTCCACCTCTGTCAGAAGCTTCTCTTGGCATCAGGGTTGGTGGCCGTATGTAGGTGGCGAAAGATAGTGTGTGTGGTGACATCTCGTAGCCGCAATGAGGAAAGGAAGGCCTGGCCCACGACCTCATCCACGGTCAAGGGCTTGGACAGGGGTCTGGGCTGGCGTTGCTGGGAAGGAGTCACTGAGCATTCGGAGGATGAGAAGACTTGTCTGACTATGTCAAAGCTCTCCACGCCCACGGAAGGGGCGGCTTGCCGGGCATCCAGGACCATTTGGAGAAAGTCTCTCCGCCTCTAAGGGGCAAAAGAAGAAAATGCACGTTTTGGCCCTAGAGTTGCATAAGTGAGTCTTAGAGCACAACAGACAGGCACGTGGAGCTTTTAAAGAGTTGGACAGGAACAAAGATTCTCCCTGCGGGGTGACCTGAGATGGCGAGAATCTGGAATGTCCGTCCCTCAGTCCCCACTGGTTCACAGACTGGTGCAGCAAAGAGCAGACTGGGCTCCTGCCATTAAAAAGGATGTAGCCCTTCTATCTGGGCCAAGTCAGAAAGATGGGAAGCCGTTTTGGAAGCCAAAAAAAAGCAAGTTGCAGAACGGTGTGCACGGTTCTGTAAACAGTAAATGTACGAGATACGTAATCACGCGCGTGTTTGTCCACGCCTGGAAAATCTTTAGCAACGTCCATACTCAACAGTTCACGGTGAGCTGGAGGAGCTGAGCAAACCAGGGGCCTTGTATTTTTTTACTTTATTCACGTCCGTACTGTCGTTTGGTTGGTTTCGTTGGTTTTCCAACACTAAAACAATTAAAACCGTCTAGATTTAAGTCAAAGCACAGAACTGTTCACTTCTGCACAGTTCAGGGCTCTACATTTTTCCTCACACAGCAGGAAGTTCACAGAATCTGGGGCAGGGGAGGGACTAGCTTTGAGAGGCTTGTCTTCTGAGTGTCCAGCCTGCATCTTGCATCCCTTAGCCTAGCTCCCTTTAATCCCCTACCGCATTTAGGTGGTTGAAGATGTATAATCCCATTCCCCCCCTAGGTTCCTTATCAGCAATTTGCATATTCTTTGTATTTTCACTATCACTGCTTGTAACCACAGAAGGTCTCTGCATTCTTTGCTTTAGCCTTGACAAAGTGTATCCCTTTGAAAAGCTTTTTAATGTGACAAGTGACAACCAATATGTGACTTTTTTTTCTGAAGTTTATGGACCTAAACAGCAAACAGAGTATTAGAACCACCGCAGAAAATATTATCATTTCAGATTACTTTATTTGTTGTAGCATTTCCTCAATTCATTGGCTTTCAGATTTCTGTTGCATGAATAATCTACGCCACATGCATTAGCACTTAACTCCATCCTTAGAGTGTCATTTCAAGGGGGGTTGCTTTTTTTCCCCTCCATTGGAGTGCAAGTGCCTGCACCCCACCTGTCCCCACCCCATGGACAGTTGTGGCCCTTGAGGCCTCCTGGTGGCTTTTCTGGAGTGCCATGAGGGTGACGATGAAGGGACGGCACGGCCACATTCACACTGTTTGGATTTTCCCGGTGGCGGAACTGCAGCTGGCTGAGACAGGCTGCTGCAGGGCCACCGAGGCTCACAGAAATCCGTCTTAACCTCCAGCTGCAGAGGCCAGACGAAAGGGCCGCTCTCTAGGGCCTGCGCCTGGAGAGGAGCATTAGTGCAGATGGGTTTCTTTTATTCGCACTGTATCACGGAGGCTATTTAAAGACTGCCCATTTAGGACCGAAACAGTGCTGGTTTATGGTTATATCCAAGAAAAATACGCACCCTGATAGATGTAGGTGTCTAATCCACCCATCGGCTAGAGCTTAGAAAAATATTTACCTTTTAACATCTGTGCTGCGTTTTCCACTGCGCAAACACACATCTGCTTGATGGAATGTCTACGGAGTTGAGATGGGTTTAAAGCAAGTTTTCTTAGTAACCGTATAGCTCTGTCTTGACACCGCGGTCCTGGATTTGTGGTCGGGAAGTTTTTCTCAGATCAACTCATTGTTTGAAACAAATAGCTCTCGAGTTTATAAAAGGAAAAGCTCGAGGCAATCCCAGTAATTGGATCTTTAATAACCCCTCACCTCTTAGTCAGCCACTTGGTGCCACAGTGTCAGAATGTTCAGCCTGACTCCATAGCCAGTGGGCTTCAGGCTGAGGTGGGTGGAGAGTCGGGGTGCAAGTGTCCAAACAACTACACGAAGCCCTTGATGGCAACACTGAGATTCGAAAATGGGGCTTTCCTCGCCCCTCCCTGAACCTGAACGAGAGTTCTGTCCTTTTAGGCCATAGAGCTGGGCCAGGGGTACCAGGTAGCTGATCCTCCTCACACCTCCAAGGGCATCAAGTTGAGTTCACAGTGGTGCGTCCCAAGGGGCCATGAGCTTGTACACACCTTCCCCCGCTTCTGGACCTGGACATCTTTGCCTCACGATCTCCCGAGGACAAAGCTGGGCAGGGTGAGGCTGCTCTGTGCAGCCAGCAGCTCCTTGACTCCTGATTTTATTCTCGGCCAAGGCTGCAGCCATTGGACCCCCACCCCTCCCTTGTCAATTCCTCTGAGCCACCCAGGCTTTGAGGAAATGCTTTTAAAGCTAGATTTTGTCTGGGTCAATTCTGGATAATACATTTCAGCCTCGTTTTCTCCTTTAAGCAACTTTCTTGAATGCAACAAAGCCCTTAAAGCCTAACAACATTGCGTACGCGTCAGCGTATCCGATATTGAAATTATTTTTCTTAACACTAAAAATTCCTATTTCTATTCTCAGTCAAGTTCAATCAACAAGTATTTATTCGGTTCCTACTATGTGCCAAGCATAGTGCAAGTCTGTAAGGAGGGAAAAAAATCTCTAGGTCTCAGGTGAAGCAGGGGAGGGCCCCCAAATACAAATTTTGCAGCAACATCCTCGGTGCTGAAGGAGAACGTGGAATTGGTGACAACTGCCTAAATTCTGAAATATTAATGCCGTTCATGCTATATAACTCTGTTCTTGCCATTTTTCAATATAAAGGATCTGCCGATGGAAAGTAGGAGTGGCATATTTACCTAGAAAATTCTTTTGGGGGGTTGCTATAACCTGTGCCAGGGGCGAAGCTTGAAATAGGCCGCGAGTTTGGGGGCAGCTTCAATTCTGCTCGCCCGTGTGAGAGTGTAGACAGATCGCTTGGGGCTTCTCCCCACTGTGCTTCCCACCTGCCCTCACTCTCTCTCTTTCTCATTCACCCCTCCCAGCGTTTCTTCTTTCTTTCTCCTGCCCCTAGAAAACTCTAAGTGATAGACCAATAAAGGACAGCTTGGCGTGGTGTGCGGGGAAGAGAGAGAGAAGAGACAGCGATGCCAAATTAGGTTCCATTCCATTTCGAAGCTGCGTCCTATTAAAACACGTTACCTCTTCTGCTGCTTGCTGGTCCCGCAAGGCAATCACATTCCTAATGAGTTTGTTAAAAAAGCCATTCAGTTCATCTCGGTTCTTATTGGGCAAAATCCGGGCCAGTGGGACCATTATGGATGGAAATGATACTTGAAAGAGAAAAACAAAAGTGGCATTGAAAAGGGGGTGATAATAAACCGAGGCTATTAGATGCCTGTTGCCAGGAAGCAAACCCTGGCCTTGAATTAGAGTCATTGGAAGCCCCTGTCTTCCCCTTTGAATTGCTGCTCCTTAGAGCAGGGGTTGTATCTTATTCCACCTCTGGACTCCTCGCCGTTCTTTGCACATCGCGAGCACTCGATAAACGTTTGTGCGATTGAATCCCGCCTTCCATCTGGCCCTTGAGAAGTCGGTCTCATGCTTATAAATTAATTTCCCAGGTCCTAGATAGGAGGGTCCAAACCCTTTGTATTTCAAGAAAGAACAGATTGCAGGCCGTGTTTCAAGTCTTAGCAAGTGGTGGAAGCTGATCTACTTTCTTAACTTTCTGGTCATTTGCATTCCCTCCCCCCCCACCCCACTGGATAATTGTCCCCAGAGCTACCATCTGAATCGTCCCTAAGAGCTGAGGCTGCAGCAGCTGACAAGGATGATGGCCCCATTCCCCGCGGGCGCCTCCCTGCTGTACCATGTGCAGCCTGGGCCATCACTGCCATGCTCTTGGGACAGGGCTAACTGGGTCAGGGTGGTGGCAGGGGAGCTCGACTCAGTTCAGCGTCTTGGCTTTCACAGTGGGCCTGCAGTGCACAGGCGCTGTGTGGGGGGAGCTGGGCTGGCGGGACGGTTCTGGACCCGGGAGGTTTCCGGATGCTCTGCCCATTTTCAAGAGATGGGGCCTGCCCCAGCATGTCACAGCGGGGAGGCAGGCTCAGAGCGGCAGCAGGGATGAGGCCACAGAGCAAAACCACCTGCCTGCCCCGTGGTTGAGGGCAAGAGGGCCCCACTCAGCTGGAACAGCTCCCCTGGGCGGAGGAGGGGCAGGGCCGGAGGAGGAGGCGGCTTTGATCCCCTTAGCAATTCCTCCTACAATTTCACTGCCCAGGGTGGAGGTGCCAGGGGCTCCTACGGAATTGACACGGAAACGAAATGAAACTGACCAAGGAATGAATAGCATTTACCAGCCCAGCAAATGGTTAGAAATTATGGCAATAATTAATAACAATAAAAACAATGCTTTAATATTTCCATAAAAGCAAGAAGATACTAGAACTGGCCAGGGTAAAAACTCACTTCCGAAAAAAAAAAATCAACTGGTCTCTGCAGCATTAGGTAATCTATTAGTGACCCCATCACATGTGATTTCTGGTTTACTATGCATGGGCCTCACGCAGAGATGTCTTCTGCAGAGGGTTTTGCTAGCAGGGAGAAATAGGCCTTGGAAAATGAAAGGCTTTGGGTTCTAGTCTCAGATCTGTCTTCCTAAGCTCAGTTTTCCCATCTGTAAATGGGGGTAGAAAACTTTCCATAGGATGAATAGAAGCCCTGACAGGCAATGCATGCAAACCACTCGGCAGAGGCTTGGCTGCCCTTCTCCTGCCGCAGTGGTGAGAGGCCAAGGCCAGCTGTGTGGTGAGAAGTGGCCTCAGGCTGGGGATGAGAAGAGCCTGGGTAGCTCCAGGAATCAAGGTGTCTGCAGGGTGGACTCCACAGGGGTGGCTCCCAGCGACACCCCAAGTCCCTTTCCCTATGGCAGAGGCTGGGTCCCGCCCACACATCCCAGGGTCTGCCCAGCGTCCCAGCCCTCAGAGGAGTGTACATACAGATTAAAACCAGGAGAGGTCTGGGGATGCAGAAGGCGAAGAAACGCCTGCAGTACTTGACGAAGGGGTCCTCAGGAGTCTTCTGGGAGTCCACCTGGGTGCCGAAGGCGACACTGGCCACCACATCTGTGCTGTAGCAGCTGTAGCACCTATGAGAGAGGGAGCCGTTGGATTTCAAAGGGACTCCGCCGTTGGCCCACCCATCACACACCCTCCCAAAGAGACCCAGACTCCCTCGTCCACCTGCTGGACGGGGCAGCTTCCCGCGGGTCTGGAGCGAGGAGCTGGGAGAGGAGCCACCAGGATTAGACCCTCTGAGCAGCGACAGCAGAACATGAGAGGAGACAGGAAAGACGACTGGGAGCTGATCGAGGCAAAGACTGTGTTGGGTAGGAGCGTGTCACCCAACTCCAGGCTTTGGGCAGACACAGGCACACGCCAGGAAGTGTGCTTTAAATTTTCTCCCCAAGAAGGGAGGACGATAGTTGACCCAGAACCTACGTGCATGACCTCAAAGCTGTGCGGAGCCCACCCAAAGCCAGAATCTAATGATCATCTGATAGGGAGCAAATTGCGATTGATGAATGAACAATTGTCTATTCGTAGTGGTTTGCCCCCATCTTCCTCCTGATGATGTTATAGTTTTCGTAAGAGCAGCAAACAAAAAACCAGAGCCCTTCACATTCACATAAATAATACAAGACAAACCTTCGTGAACATATTATCTTATTACAGAAAGCACACATTGTATGTTAGAAACAAACAGAAGGAAAAGTGTCTGGCAGTAGCTCCAGGGAAATGAACCTCTTAGACGCTAGGAAACCTGCCCCCCAAATGGCCATTTTAAACTGGAATGATCCTTTTTTATTAGCTCACAGGAGTGGTCAGGTTAAGTTATCTCTGAAAGGGCTAGCCACCGGGTATGCCTGCCCTTTTTGTAGTTAAAAGGTCTATTTTTGTGGCTTGATGTAGGCACACACTTAGTTCCTCTTCTTTAGAGACTCTATAACCAACAATTAATCAGAAAGTATAAATGACATCTCCAGATGACTCATTTGGACTGCTTTTATTGAAAACATTTCTACAATTGATTACACATTTCCCTGCTATTGCAAAAACAACAATTTGACTACTGAATGCGGTTGAAGATTCAAGAGTTTTAAGAGTTGTTGACTCAGCTTTGAGAGCTTCCATGGCCATCTTAGCCAGCTCACGCATCGCATGACCAGGGAGTATGTGTACGAGAGCGTTTTGTAAACAATATGGTGGCGTTTAAAAGCTGGCGATGATTATGTTATTATTTTATTAGCAATGATAATAAGAACGAGTCGCTTCTGGCTGATTCGCCAATCCCACCCTATCCTCATGTGCTGTAAACCATAATTGAGCATCAGACAACTGGGAGAAAAGCCAGATCATCAGTCATTTAAATTTGGTGTGCGCCACTAAGTCGGGCCTTCGAGGCTGAGGTGTGCCACAATTTTAATTATACCGGGACCCCATCCTTTCTGCCCCGGCACATCCTGCCCACCCCCTAGGTCTGCAGAGGTCAGAGGATGAGTGCACCCACAAACCACTGTCCACTCAAGGCTGCCCTCAGCAGGCCACAGCTCCCCTGGGCTTTGTTCACATTTGCTTCGCATTTTGTATGGGTTTCATTTCTACTGCTTATTAGTCAGTCCACCCATGCTTTTATGAGCTTCTAGCATTGCCACAGTTTGCTGCTCCCGAGGTAATTGTCTGGCAATTGTGTGCCGCTACAAGGAGCAGCAATTCAACAGTGCGATTTCTTGTCTGCAGTGTAGCCACGTGGCACCCTTACCTCTGGATGTCGACGGCATCTCCACATTCCGCATAGTGTTTTAAATGAGCCAGGAGAAGGTCGCAGGCTTGGCTGATTAGAGGAATCATCTGATGGCGGATAACAAAGGTGTAATTAGGACACCATGCAGGGAGCACACCGAAATTAGCTGCAGATAAAGAGGTTATGTGTGGTACTTCCTGGGAAAATGGACATGGTACTGAAGGTAACTTTCGTGCAGCTAAGATTCAAGAGGAAGGGCTAAAATTCACAGGCATCACAAAATACAGTAGCTGCAAACGTCTATTTTAGCTTAAGCAATCTTTTTTGGGGAGTAAAAAGAAGGAAGGATGTAGAGTAAATACTGTGAAATAATTATGAAAATGATCATTAAGTGCTGAGGCAGAGATGAGAATCTGCACTCAATTTCATGACATTTGGTTCGCATTACAGAGTAAACAGACCACAATCCATATGTACTATCTTTGGAATTAGCCCAAATCCATGTTTGCTTGGTTCCAATTATACTTTAGATCTTCCACTAGAATATAGAATTTTACGAGCCAAAGGTAACCAAGGTCGTTTATTTCAACTTCTTATTCAAGATAAAAATCATTGTTAGGGCATTTCTGATGGATGGTGATTTCTGCTTAAATTGTTTAAACCTTTAAATGCAAGGGGACCCTTCTTGACTTTAAGAGGCCTCCTACACCCACACAGGACAGTTTCTGAATTTCTTTTTTTAAAGATTAAAACACTCTTATTATGTAACATTTCGAACACACACACACACACACACACACACACAGATAGAATGATGTTATAAACATTCACGTCACTACTTATCCAACTTCAAGAAATTTAAACCTCATTTTTGGCTGTCCACCACTTTGGCCTCAACAGGGCTGGCGGGAGCAGGTGGAATTCTTTGCGGAGCCTGGCGGGCATCAGCCTCCCCTGTATGTTTGAACAACCAAACTGGAAACGCCGAGGGGACTCGTTTGAACAAGTGTGCATTCCAGAATAACATCGTAGCTAAAGCAACATGATGTCACACATTATCCTGAGCATTTCTTGTGGAAACGTATTTTGAGGTGTTATCCCTGTTTGGACTTCACCATTTTGGCACCAGTATGTAAGCTCCCGAGAGCAGGGAAGATTTTTATTCTTTTTCTCATTTTTGTGTCCTCGGCACCTAGAACAGTGCCTGGCACATAGGAATTATTCGTTGAATGAATGAAGGGAGAAATGAATGCTTGGATTTTAATGATTACATAAAGCCCACTCTTTGCTCGTGAAGTCTTGAGGCATTGGGAAAAGTTCTAAAACAGTATCTACTACAAGTATGTTACTCCTTAAAGGCGGCTCCATACAGGGAACATGGCATTTCAGCTGCAATCTCGCAAATGCTAAGTAGACCATTTCCTTGCACGTCAAAAGCAAAGCCAGGTTATGTTGACTTTTTTGGAAGACACATAACACAGGCAAATATTGAGGTTCAGGTCAATGAAAATCACTATGTCTTTTCCCATGAATCATCTCTATGACTGGTTTCACTGGCCATAGTCTTTCCATTGTTTTCATAAAGTTAATGGTACGAGTGAACTCTGCTTTAATAAAATTCCATATGCAAAAATATCTTTTAGATTTATTTCAGGGGAATAGGTAACATGGTAAAAAAATTACTGTTTAAAAGGAAGTTTCTTCAGATATCAAGCTTGAAGCTTCCTTAAGTTACAAAAATAAGATGCAACGTAAAATTTGATTTATATAGAACCCTTCAGAAGCATGCTCTGTGTATAAAGAGAGGCTCACCCATACTGAGCCCAGTTGTATGCCTGGACAGTGCAAAAGAGAGGCTGGACCAGCTGCCCACCAGTTCCTCTACGTGCTTGTGACTAGAATTCTTTGTTGCCGGCTGGCATGATTGTAATTGTCTACCACACTCTGCCTGCTGTCTGTCAAACTGAATGGATAATGACATTTTTATTTGGGTTAATGTGATATGAGATGGGGCATGGAATATGAAAAATGTTTTAAAAAGCTGTGCAGAGAACATATTATAAGACAGTAGAGCATGATCAGTTCGTTAGCCAATAGCCATCAACTCAGGTTTTTCTTCCTTGCATTACACACAAGCAGTTACGGGATATTTACTCTTACGCGAGTTGCATACAAACAAAAGCTCTCTTTGATGGGTTTGCAATCATCTTTATACAATCCACAAGCCCTGCAGTTATTCCCCTAGATCTGCAGACAAGCAGGCATAGGTGGCTTGTGCAAACACACACGCACCGATGAACACAGTGCTATCATCACACAAGTCTTAAAGCCTCATTTCGATGTTACATTTTTGTCTGCTTGTAGGGTGATGAGTGATGTCTTTTTGTGTTGTTGCATTTTTCATAATGCATATACGTTACACTTATAATCAGATAAAATAGGATTGTTTTTAGGCTTTTAAAGAATGGTTTCTTCTTGGGGTCCCAGTCCAGCAGCCAACCTGGGGGAACGTTTCCCGTTTTGCTTCTGTCGTTTCTCACATTGGTGCTCTTCATTGTAGATGGGCTGAGTGTACGGCTATTTGGTCACTAGCAGTAACCATCAATGGGAAGGAAATCCCCAAGGAGGGAAGTCCTTGCTCACCTCGAGTTTACTGTATAATCGAAGTTAAAAAAAAAAAAAAGAGAAGAACAGAATCTTTATCAATGTGTCCAAGGAAATCTGAGTCAAGATGGAGACAGAGGGCAGTAGAGCTAATTCAAGAAGGTAGGGAGAGCTTTATGAGTGGGCAAAAGAGAGAGCTTATGGGATAATGATGCAGAAGGGCTAAGAAAGTCTCCTGCTCAGAGGCTGCCTGCTCTCCTCGTAGGTGAGCCCCAGAATTTCGAGGTTTCCTTCCTAGAGGCTAAGAATCTGATCTCGTTAAATACTTGTGGACCAGGGAGAGCAAACACTTGAAGCCACTGCCAATGATTAGGTTTCCTTTCCTTGACACTTTTCAGTTGGGGGAACTAACCTCACTGAATCTATTTCTTCATCTGAAAAAAATGGGAATAATAACAGCTCCCTTGAGAAGTCATGACAAAGATTAGGAACGTAATACGAAAGAAGCTTAGCACTAAACGGCGGTGAACATCCCAAGCATGGTAGCTGTCCTCTGGAGCAGGGGTCCCCAACCCCCAGGCTGCAGACTGGTACTGGTCCATGGCCTGTTAGGAACCAGGCCACCCAGCAGGAGGTGAGTGGCAGGGAAGACAGCAAAGCTACAGGTATCTGCAGCTGCTCCCCAGCACTTGAGCCACCACCTTGGCTCCATCTCAGCTCATCAGGCTTAGGAGCACCGGTTCCTGGTGCCAACAAGCTTGGCGACCGCTGATCTGGGGGATACCCATGTTTCCAACTGGTTCGGATGCCTGGCATTATCCTCTCTCGTTCCTCACAGACGACACCCCGTTGGACCCACCCGTTCCTGCCTCGCCATATCATCATCACTTCCTTCCTTTCATCTGTCCCTTCATCTTTATTTCTCGGTGACCACTCTCATCCAGGCTTTGCCACTTGTCACATGGCTGTCATCTGCTTCTTGAGAATAATGGCCATATCTTAAGCATCTTTGTAGTCTTACTATCTGATAGTATCTTAGTATTTTAGTATCTTAGTACCTTACCTGGCACATAGGTGCGCTAAATTTTTCTTTTTTTTTTTTTTTTGAAACTGCCTGCTGGCCTCTTTGCCTCCTGTCTTTTCACTTTCCAATCCATCCCGTACACAGTCCCCAGATTGGTCTTCTGAAAATACTTATTATCTGTGCAATGTTTTGCTGAACTCCTTTGGAATTTCCCGTTGACTGAAGGACAGAGGACAAGCTTCTCCCCTATTTTCCAAAGTCCATTAAAAACTGAATCCTGCTGAGAACCATGTGCGTGAACTCAGAGCCCCGCTGTCCCCCAGTTAGGCCTTCCTATGAGACCACAGGTCAGGCTGGCAGCTTGACTACCCTGAGCCAGAGGCGTCCAGCTCAGCCATGCCGGTTCCTGACCCACAGAAAGCAGGAGCTAACGAAGGTTTGATATTTTAAGCCGCTAGGTTTTGGGGTAATTTGTGACACAGCAGTAAGTTGCTACTGCACGCTCAGGGTCACTGTCCTGTAGCAACTCTTCTGTGTCGTCATGTATTTTTGAAGTTCTTGGCATTTTATCAGGAATGAGCACAGGGCAACACATTCCGTTGATTCTCTAGAACTATCTACATGAGAACTGACCGACTGAATGTTCCCCAAGGGCCCTGACGTGGAAGGTATCCAAGAAACATCGACAGATCGAGGTGCTCTCTCTTAGCGTCAGTGTGGTGCGGTTTGCTGGGAGCTGGCCCTGAATGAACCTGAGACCCATGGTGGCCCTACTTCTTACTCTGGGCAAATCATTTGGCTCTCTCTATACTTAGGTCCTTACCCCCCAAATGAGGGGCTAATTGCAATGAGCTATTAAGTCCCTTTCCATGGACATTCTGGGGTTCCAAGGAGGTCACTAAGCACCAGGTTGAGACAGTCGCTTGAGGACCATGGGAAGAGCAGGCAACCACCTAGTTTAGGGCAGTAAAGGGTCCGATCAGTGGGCTCATCGACTTGCTCCAACACGTGAGATCCCTAACAAAGCCATTTTGCATTTCTTTCACGCATTGACTTTAGTATTACGAAAAGACCTAAAAGGCAGATTCTAGTTATTTTTATGCTCAAATAATTTAGTAAAAGTGCGAATTAGAACACCAGATCCTCTGACTCCTGGCTTACTGCTGTTTTTTCCCCTCCGAAATCAGGATGCACGCTCCCTTTGTTCCTCAGTTAATTAACTTCCAGGTTGTAATTTCATTCCATGCAGTTCTGATGTCATGAACTTGAAAGAAAAAAAAAAACACAAAAAACAAGCAAACCAGGAAACACCACTAAGCCTCTGGAGCCTCTGGAAATTTGGACAACGGAGACAGCCCAAGTGCTAGGGGGTGACACATGTCCTAAGCAGGGAGGGGGCCGGTGGGGGCCTCTGGCGTGCTACCTTGTGTTTCTAAACTGGATGGGATTCAGAAAAGAGCATGAGTGGAGGCTGCCACCCTGCGATCAAAATGTGGCCCCTGGGAGCCACCCCCTTGGGGCCATGGTGGCATGTTCCCGAGTTATGGACCTGTGGCTCTCCAGAAGTGTTTGCCCCATGGGCCTGGGGATGTCTGGCAACTTGGAAGCTGAAAGGCTGAAACGGGACCCCTTTGCCTCACTCCCCGACTTCCAAATATTGGAGGGCTCCTCCCTCTCCAGAGAAGTTTGCACCACGCGCTCCCCGAGGCACTGAACGTTGGACTGTACGTGCCTCAGCCTACTTCTTCGGTTTTCTCTCAGCAAGTTCTTGCGCGTACTCTGTGTTCCAGCTGATTTGTGTTCCTCTATTCCCCGAACGCTCCCTGTACTTGCTGTCCAGATGCCTTTGTTCCTGCGGCTCATTCCACCTGCAGCACGCCATCTCCCTCTGTCAGAACTCAGCAACGTCTTCAGGGCTCAGTTCCAGTGCTACTCGCCTCCAAAGTGCTTTCTGACGCTTGAAGAGGACCTGAGCTGTCACCATCTTCCACTACTTGGTAATAATGTAGGAAGGCGGGCACCTTGTTGCCCTACTGCATTATAAACCCCTTACAGACAGGAACTAATGAAAATCGGTTGAATTTTGTGTTTAATGTTTCCTTCTAATTGGCATTCTTAGACCCGTGGGCAAGGTTGCTTTGGAACTGATGTCAGGGAGATTTTCTGAATAAATATAGGTCAGCTGATAGGGGTGGGGAGTAGTTTTTAACCATATTGTTAAAAAAAAGGGGGGGGGAATTAATACCCGAAAGTGCCCTGTACTGGTGACTAACAAATGCAAAATTAATACCAGTTAACAAAACTTATAATCTCTTTCTTCTACCCGGCTATTAAAAACACCCATGACTTACTTTGATGCAAAATTTCCTGCTGATATGTATCAGCTCTAGCCATCGAGGTAAATAATCAAGTGTCCTTTCTAATAAGTCAGTAGCTCCTGTCAAGAGTTGTGACCAATTAGAACTCACTCTGATGAGGAGGAGGCTGCTGGCGTTGCCAGGCAACAGCCAAGCTGGGAGGCACATCGAGATGCTCTTTTAGATTTCACCAGCGGCGAGTCGGAGTGACATGATTCAGGCAAAGGAAAGGCAAATTATAGCCCAGGATGGGGTACCCATGATGAGGAGTGTGTTTTCTTTTAAATGCAAATGGAAAGGAACATTTTCACCCAAATTTAAACAGTCCATCATCATACCGATTTTAATTAGGATATTAGGTGTCTGTGGAATACAACTGTGTCGTGGGATAATGGTCTCTTGCTGCTAGATAAATACCCAGACATTCTGGAAAATGGGCAACTGGTCAGGCCAGGACAATGTATTTTTGGACTCTGAAGCATTTATCACCATAGCCACACTTGGTTATAATGACTTTCCTTTTTATCTTGGAAGGATTAAGAAATAAAAGCAAATATTCAAAATAGACTGCTGGACGGCAGTACAGCCGAGAGAAAGCTGCTCGTTCTCACGTTGTCGGAAGGCCGGGTTCTGTTTTAGAAGCCCCTGTGCGTGATCGTCTGAGGGTTTACAGTGAAAATTTAAAGGCCAAACTAAACTGTGATGATGACTGTAATTCTGCAAAGACGTTTGCTCTGAAATGTTCGTAGCTGCGCATTTACTCATAAGCTGGCTCTATCAACTTAAATTTTTAAAAATTGTAGTCATTCTCAAGCAACACATCTTCTCCAAGGCAGGAAAGGCCGAGAGGGAATAATAACCACATCTGCCTCCGCCGTTAAGATTCATACATTATTGACTGTGCCTTCCTGACAGGAAACATCTGGATGAAAGTGAAAAACTGAGGCATCAAGGTGGATTTTCCGTGACTGTGAGAGATACCAGCCTTCCCTGTGGGTCTGATTTTTCTTTAACTGCGTCTCCAAGCACAGAGATATGATGGGCTCTTTTACTCTTGAGTCACACACACACACACACACACACACACACACACACACACACACAGCCTTAGGCTCTCATGTATGAAGCTGCCATACACCTGCTCCATGGGTCACCACCAGCTTAGTTTTCTGGGAGAACGAGGAAATGTCCATCACGTCTATTGGGCTTTGATGATTGGGAAAATATGAGCCCCTGTATTGGGTTGGATCCGCGGTCCGTCCAATTTGGAGCTTGGTTTCTGCTCCAGGTGCACTTGAAAATGGAGTCCACGTGAACTCCGCCTCCAAAGGCATGGCGCCCAGTAGCGGGTTCTGACGTTAACTACCCGTGTTTTCACCTACTGCAAACTTATTGAGCCCAGAATAAACAAAGTTGAACAGATTTTTGTTGTTTTTTGTTGTTGGTTGGTTTGTGTGTTGCTGCAGGTCTCTCCTAAGCCTTTCACATGCTAAGATACATAGTGAATCTCTAAGAAGACGGTTTGCACTATATTACTGAACTGTATGATCACGGAGCCTTTTCGGGTGTGCTCAGTGATTTCAAATCTTTTCTTTGGCGGTAATTTATAGCTTGAAGTTCGTCATCATCTAGGTACAGTTTAGCTGCTTTTCTCCTCAATGTATTATTTTGTTCTTGCTTATGCTGAAGGTTAGCTGTCACTTTAGTGCTAATGTATATAATCTTAGTACAGTCTTAGCAACTGATTCCAATCGATTTAATATTTTTCAGCTCAGAAGCGCTTAAAGGAAGTCACAAATGTATAGATTTCCTGCTGTTCTTCCTCTTTCAGAGGAGTTATAAAATTTAAAAATAAATTAGTGCTAACAGGGAATCCCATTACTTATATATTTCCCTCACAGAAGAATTAATTCAGTCCCAGTTTTGCCTCCTAAAGTTAAATCTATTTATTTCCTGACCCATAATAAAGTTTTACACAATCCCGGGGTTACTCATTAATAGTCCTTGGTAAAGAGTCTAGCAAAAAAGAAATTCTAAGTAAATTTACTGGTTGTCTCTTTTAAAAAATCAATTCTTTAGGGAATAGGGTGAAAACTCTGGCAGATTAATCGGACAGAATTTTCCCTAATAAAACCATCAGTTGTTTTCCCAGGATGACCCAACCATCCTTTAATATAAATCTCAATAACTCGTCTGTCACTGGGCTATGATTTTGATGGTCTCTTCTGGAATCGGGCACACATCAATCAAATTTCCTCTGGTTCTCTACCTCTCTGTATTATCCCTGGTAGGACTTAAGCTGAAAACCAATTTTATTTTAAGTAAGAATATGGATTCATGATATAATACTGATTTTAAAGTAACTCTCAAGTATTGTTGATTGCGGCAGCCTAATATCCACACAAATAAAGATAGTGCCTTATGAATACTGACATAGACCCAGGAGGTAAAGGAGTTCAGCTGCCAAGGTGCCACAGGAAAAAGCCTCAGACTTTCGAGGGAAAACAAACCTTGATTTCAAGAATACAGTCTGAAGTTTGATCATAAAAGTCCAAAAGATAGGTGCAAACTCAGATGACTCAGATGACTGGAGATATTGATATTGCAAAGCTGTTTCAGGGGAAACCGACATAGGAACCAGTAACTGAGAAGAGTGCAGATTCCTGTCGCTTCTCTGAGCTTCTCCCGTCTCTGCCCCCTCTGCCCCAGGCCCTGTGCGTGCCTCATCTTCCTCTTTGTGCCTTTGTGACCTGCTTGTTCTATTTATATACACACATACTGGTGACTCTCTAAAGAGCCAACAATCGGTCATTCTTTAATTTTTCCTTGATACAATGATTTCTCTTTTATCTTAGTCTTAACATGTATCCTTCAGTGGAATGCTTCCTGGTTCTTTAATCTTTTCTTTATCCATCCACCCATCCAACCATCCATCCATCCATCTGACCGTTATTGAGTGCCCATTGGGTGCCTAGTTCTGTGTAGTTAACAATAAAGAAATAAGTAAAGCAAATGGAATGTTAGCTGATGATAGTGCTACAGAGAAAAATAAAACAGGGAAGAGGGCTGGGGTTCTGGGGCCCAGCTCCTTCAAGCCTGGGGAAGCTGCAGCTCTGAGCTAGTCAGGCAAGGAACCAAGATGAAGACACATCACCAGTGCTTTCTGACCTACCTCTTATCAGAACCATGCTAGGGAACTTATAACCTACAGATGCTCAGTCATCCTTAGAAATCTCATTCTGCAGGTCCTGGGGTGGATAGAATGATGTATTTTTAATAAGGATCCTAGGTGATTCTGGTGCTCAGCCCTTGGTCACAGGCCCTGGGTTGGAGAACCAGAGCAAAGGCCATGGGAAGTTAAAGTCCAAGAAGCATCCAGATACCAGGGGGAGTCACATAGGCTGGAGAAGGAGGAAGTCAGGAACGCTATAATGTGTGGCAGGCAGCCTGCTCTCCTCTTTCTTCCCTCCACCCATCTTCCCTAGGACAGACACCGTACATTTCTCATATCCTCCATCCTGTCCACACCTTGGTGTAGAGTCCATGCGCAGAGCTCCAAACCTTCACGTGCCAAGCTGCTTTTGGAATTAGGAAAACTCTTTCCTCTCCTAACAAAGCTTGGCTTCCAAGACCACCGTCTCAGTACGGACCGAGAGAGCCTAATGTCCAGTTTCAAACTGAACGACAAGTTCCTAGTTCTGGGACGGCATTCACTCTCTCCTTCTGAAGCAGCGAGCGTCATGAATTCAGTGGGGGAGAGAGCGTCACAGGGGACACGATTTATGGGGTATGAAACACATACATTGATTTAATGTTATAAAAATATTATCTTTGTCACATACTTTTTAGTTCTCGTGTTTCTTTCTATTTAAGCAGCATTTAACACCTCTTTCTTTTCTTGAAATACTTTCCCCGTCCTCATTCTCCTGGGTTTCTATTTCAGGCCGTTCTTCCCTACTCTTCTTTGTAGGTTTCTCCTCTGCCCCTCACTTCAATGAGCGTCCTTAGCACCCTCTTCTCTTCTTACGCTACGCACACTCCCAGGGTGACCTCACTTGTGTCTGTGTTTTGGATGACCATCTTTCCTACTCTTCTCTCCTGAGCTCCAGATCTACGGTCAGCTTTTCCCTGATGTCTCCCAGGAATCTTGAACCCACCAGGCCTAAACTCTCCAGAGGAGAAAAGAAAGTCAACTTCCCCCCACCCCTGGAACGGCGATCTTTCAAATGGAAACCCAAGAACCCAAACTGAACTAATATTGAGTACAAAGATGGTTTTCAGTGGAATTTTAAGTTTACTGGTAGTACATGTTAAGCAGTGGGCTAGAACTGAAGCAAAACCCAGGGACTCCGTGTCTATGAAATTTCTTCCTGCCCCCCCCTTTCATTTATGGGCACCCCCGTTCCCTAGTGCTTGTGAACCACTTGGAGGAACTCTGTTTTCTTCCAATAATTCAGGTGCTAAGAATTAGATTTCTAAACCAGAAGGAGAAGATACTTTGGACACCAGGAGCACTGGATTTGTTTGGGAAATGACATTGTGTCAGTTTCTGGAATATACCCTAATAAGATCCTTCCCCCCCCCCCAAAAGCCCAAGACTGTCAAGAAAAGTTTTTTCCTTTCTTACTTTTTTTTCAACCAGATATACTTCATTTCTTTTTTACAAATGATGAGATTCTGCATTCATGGTGCTGTCAAGCTGTTGTTTACCCATGAAGAAAGAAATAGGATGCACCACGCTTAAACTAGTGATGTCAACCTGGCTCTCCTCTCCTGCCTTTCTTTCGATTAACTCAACATATTAGTGACAGACCTTGTAAAAAGGTGTCCTCCCTCCAGCTCATCCAGGTGGTCAAAACAGTGCTTTACAACTTTTTTAAGAAGCGGGCCCTACCTCCAAACAAACTCTTTCCTGAAACCTCAGTATATAACCTGGTTAATTAAATGTGGAGCAGGGCTCATTGCGGCGGCCGAAGCAGAATGCTCCCCTCCTCGTGTTTCCTTGCCGGGGACCTTCTCCTAGTGGTGGTTCCCACCTCAGGGTTTACATAGCATCACCTGGGGAGCTGTAAAAACCCTCAAACCCAGGCCGCACGCCAAACCAAACCAATTTAATCAGCACTTGTAGATGTGGGTCGCAGACAGCAAAGCTCCCCAGGTGACTCCAAAGGTGTACCTGCGGCTAAGGAGGGCTGCAGCTGAGCTACGCTTGCAGCGGGACTCCTGCTCTCCACGCCCCCTCCCCTGCACCCTGATGGCCGGCTCGGGCCTGGCAATGAGGCACTGAGCATGCGCCGGCCGGGTCTGGGGCGCGCGCTCTCTGCCGCCCTCCTGGCGGCCTGGCTGCGACCTTCGGACCTTCGCGTTCGGCGACATTTCTCAGTTGTCCCGGTAAGAAAGGAATTTGTATCCCCTGTATCTGAAACCTGCCTCCGTACCTCACCTGGTTCCAAACTGAGGCGGGGAAATACAGGAGGGTTGCTTCTGAGTCGCCTGGGTTTCCCGAGGCCCTAAGTGCGCCCCTGCCCCCACTCGCCATACAGCCCCTGGGACAAGTCCTAGGGGGCGTCAAGGACGTCTGAAAACCACGCGGAGGTTAAGAGAAGCAGGCAGGTTAAGAGTATTTTGGAGCTGGATTCTAATGTTGGCGCTGCCACTTAGTACCTGTGGGACATGGGGCGTGTTACTTAATCTCTCTGTGCCTCAGTGTCCTCATCTGGAACATGAGGGTGATAATGATAGTGTTTACCTCGCAGGGATGTGGTGGAGATTAGGTTTGCGGATCCTGTAAGCTGAGCTCGCCCTCTGCCGTCATCCCACAGGCTACCATGGAAACACAAGTCAAAACCTCTTTGCAAATGGGCCGGGTCACTGGTTTCCGAGGTCGTTTATTTGGATGGGGTTAATTATGAAGTAGGGGACCCTCTCTTCTGGGGGACTTAAGATCGATAGGAATTAAACAGGACCCCGTGGGTGAGCAAAGCATCTTGAGTGTCAGCTTAAGGGGAGCTTTCGGGTACTGAGCCGAAGACAGGCCGCTCTAAGTCCAGGCATTTTGGGACAGCGAGACGTGGATGGCTCTGGAAGGTCAGTCGCTCCGGGTTGCCCCTGAACCCGGGACTCAAAGTGAGGCAGGCCCTTAGCCACGTCACATCAGAAGGGCTCCAGTGCTCTCACCTGAGGTGTTGTGACATTTGGACCAGAAACCACAGCCTGACCAGCAATGGAGGGGCCACCCGTGGGGATCTGTTATGAGAGAAGCTGGCTGGAAGAAAGGACAGACAGCTGGCAGAGAAGGGCAAGTCACTGGGTGGGGGAAGGAGGGAGCCCGGGGCCTTTAAAGGGCCAGCAGCATGGCGTGGACGCTGCTCTGCTCTCTGACTGGGCTGCGCAGGTTCAGCGGGGCCTGCCTGCACGCCTGGAGTTCTTCAGGAACGTCCCCTTACTCCTCCCCAGCAGTCCGTGGCCACCTGGTCCCCGTTTCAGGTTTGACTCACAGCTCACTTTTGTTTCAAGCTGTGCTCTGGTGCCTTGCTACGGAAAGGCTGCTTCACCATTCAGAAGCATCACATCTCCTGCAAGGTTGTTAGAAACGTAGACTGTCGGGCGCCACCCCAGACCTTCCGAATCAGAATCTGTGTTTTTGAAAGATGCCCAGGTTGTCCATTAGACAGGAAAGTGTGCGGAGCACTGCTTCCGTTTTCTCCTGGGTCTTCCCAAAGTGCCCGAGGCAGAGTCTCCGCACCTAGCAGGAATGCCACAGCTGCTTGTTGACTCAGACCATTCATGCCTCGGAGATGTGGGAGGCTGGAGAGATGGAGGCACTGCGATACAGACAGTGTCCTGTGTTTTTTGCAGAATGGGGAGGTCTGTGATGCCGTGGGAACCAGCTCTCCCTCACGCTTTGGAGAGGAGAAACGTATTTCTTAAGAAGAAAGTTTTCGTGTTTTTTTTTTTTTTCTTACCTCATTCAGCTTCTCAGGGCTGAAAGCAGAAGTCAGGACACTTCTGACCTCTTCCCATCTTGTGTCGCGTAAAAACAGCACGCTGTCTGCTACCGGCTTGGATTCCAAACCCGATGCCTGATGGAAAGCAACAAGCAGAGGGTTAGGACACAAGGGAGCCAAAGCCACCTCGGAGGCAGTACAGGTTCATGATAAATGCTCTACTTAAAGTCCATCAGAGACCAACAAGTGAGGGTGTTGTTCCTGAGAGGATACAGAAAAAGAGTACAAAGACACAGGGATAATGAGCTAACGAGTCGTGGCTGAGGGCCTTGGGGAGCAGATGGATAAGCTCCGCTGGCCCAGCTCTACCCTGTGACGGTGTGGTCGTCCCTGTGTAAATACCAGCAGTTCTGTGTGTTCTGCAGAGGGGGTTCCCTGAGGACCAGGCTTCTCGGGATGGACCAGTCTTTCCTGGGATGGAATTTCACGTCTGAACTTTGTGGCAATGGGTTTTGTGTAGCTGGCTTGGTCAAGTGGGGCCAGGAGCTGACAGGCTCATGTGTCTGGGTCCTTGGTGTGTGTTTGGGGGGACATCAGGTGTGGAATATGGATACAGAGGGGAGGGGGGAACAGGAGAGTCCTTCAGAAGCATGTCCCAACAGAGCTGCTTCCAAGAGAGCACCCGTCACCACGTTTCTGTGTTCTTCCATTCATTCATTCACTCATCTCATTCAGCAAACATGTATTGACTATCTAATATGTGCAAGGGGTTGGCTGTACAGGTTGAAAATGAAGGCTTTGCTTTGGCCCGCAAGGAGTTGGTCATCTAATGGGGAAGCAGACGGGACGCTCATAAACTGACAAACAGATATCATTACTGTTCATGAGGAAGCGTTGTGACGGGGGAAAAATAGGGCAAGGTGAGAATAACAGGGGATGAAGGGTCAGGGAGGCTTCTTGGAGGAGGAGATATTCAAGCTGGTCTGAAAGTATGGAAAAGATGAGGCCTCCTCATCCCTCCTTCTCAGGCTATTAGGTTCCTTTCTAAAACCAGCTACTCCCGCCAGGTGGTCACAACTGGGGCCCCCACAGCTGGGAAGAGCATCCCCCAGCTCTGGGGCTGCAGGGTGTGAGGACGTGGGGGGATTTGAGGACCGAGCATTCTTCAGAACCGTGTATGATGTGTAGTTTCGCTATTTCTTTTCACTGTTTTAATTATAGTTGAAACATGAAGCCAGCCATCATAATTCAAAAGCTTTATAAAAACTCCTATTTAGAGGAAAATTATAATTTTCTGATAAAATATGAACACTCAAAATAAGCTGTAAAACATAACTGCAGAGTATCTAGGGGGGATTTAATTATATATTAGAAGCGAGTTGCTGGGCTATTTTTCTGCAGAGGAATACCTCTCTATATTTAGAGTGAAATTCTTTAGGAGCACCGTGGTCACCATACAGAACTGTGGGTTTCTGGAATTTTTGGAACATAACCCATTTGTTTAGATTCCAGAGTCAAAGAGAAAATCATGCATTATGTATGTTTATGTATTGGCAAACACCCAGTCCTGTGCGATGCTACATGCATGTTCCAAGGAGAGCTGGGTGGTGGTTGATGGGGTGCTGATGAAACAGAATACATCAGAGATAAGAGGCAGGATTGATTGGATTTTGGTATCTGTCCTTCAGAGCTATGGACTGGATCCAAGATGTTTTTTTATCTTGCACCTGGAGGACAAACGTGGCCGTCCACGCGACATGTCGGCGTAGTTCTCAGATCACTCCCTCGCTGACCTGCCATGCCGTGACAGCGCTTTCTCCTCGGCCTACGGCTTCCATTAGAATCCTCCGCTTTTTTTTGTTGTTAATGGAAAAGTTGGGGGGGGGCATTGGTTAGAATAGTGTTTTCCTTTCTAGACGTCATACTGTAAGAGGGAGAGCAGCAAATTGGTCATTTCGGGAGCGTCGTCAGAGGGTGAGGGGGTACAAAGTAGTGTCACATAAAAGAGTCGTCAGAGTTGTGGAACGTTTGGCTGGAAAGAGAAACCTTGGGAGATCAGACAGCGGCACTTAGTATGTGCTCCAAAAAAAATTTACTGAATTCATCTCACCAAGAAGAGGGAATTGAGGTCGTTGTTGTGAATTGAGGGGTAGAATGGGGTTCGATAGGGGAAGCTATGGGGAAAGTTCCAGCTCATCTAAAGGACTCCCCAACATTCAAAGGTCAGAATTGTTCAAAGACAAAAGAACCCGCCCTGAGCCATGGGCCCCTGTCACTGGAAACTATACCCCCTTCCTGGAAATTCTGCCCAGGAGGCACCCGTGTCCAGAGGGATTTGGTCTAAATGACCTTTAAGACAGCTTCCAACCCTGAGACTTCCTCTCCAGAACACCCCTCCAAGTACCTTTTTATTAGTTTACCGGTGCGCGCGCACACACATGTGTGTGTATTTTTAATTGTGGCAAAATACACATAGTGTATAATTTACCATCTTAACCATTTTTAAGCATGCGGTTCAGTAGTATGAAGTATATTCACCTTGTTGTGCAAACACCACCACCCTGCATCCATAGAACTCTTCCATCTTGCAAAACTGGAACTCTGCTTATGAAATAGTAGCTCCCTGTTCCCCAATCCTAGCCCCTTCTACACACAATAATTGGTCAGATTTACTGAGTGATGCTTTAAAAGGTACAGAGGGCTCTCCTCCAAAGAAATGAGGGACGGGACTGAGAAATTTGCTGGGGGCAGGACGGTGAGTATTGGGGCAGAAAAGGGGACACTGGACTCAGGAAGGGAGATCCAGGGAAACAGAGCTTTCTGGCCTCTTGTCTGTCAGCCCAGCCTTGTGCCCCGTCTTGGTGAAGGCACCTTCAGTCATGAAATCAATGTAGTGGATGGCAACCAGCTTTTTTTTTTTTTTTTTTTTTAAAGGGAAACAAAAACTAGGGCAGAATAGGACTGTGGAGGAATGTTTTACAAAGTAAGAATATTTCGTTGTTGTTAAATTTTTGTTCAAGGTATGTATGTGTGTGTGTGTGAGAGAGAGAATTCTGTGTCATGATGTGCAATGTGCTTTTTACCGTAGACCACAGTCAAAAAGAAAAAGCTTGAAAAACCTTTTAACCCAAACAGCAACCCGAGAGTTGTCCTCTCCCTCAACAAAAATCCTGTCAGTCACCGTGTTAGTAAGCTGTGAACATTCGTTGAGCACCTCCTATGTGCCAGGTGGTATGCTAACACTGAGACTATCAACACACAGAATGGAATCTTTTCCCTCAAGGAGCTCCCAGTCGATGTGGAAGGTAGGGGTGGTGTGGTGTTTAACCAACATGGGTTGATCTTACAGCTAACAAAGTGCTTTTCCCATTATTTCCTTCATTTGGGGGTGATTCTCCGGCAATTAGGAAACACCGCCCTGAGAAGCCGTGATGGTTCCATAGGGGCCTTGTGGGCCCCCCTGCTAAGCTTCCTTTAGACATTCAGATGTGTTTATCTTTCAGTTAAGATCTCTTAAAATAGTCTAACTTCTCATTAGACCAGCTAAGCATAAACTTTAAACTTTGAAGACTTACACAGTCCAAGGAGCAAATTATTAAAGAAAACCAACAGCTCAGCATTCTGTGTTCACATGGATAGAACCACCATTAATTGGGTGTTTATCATGGGCTGAACCAGCGATTCTCACTGACCTGGTAGAGCCACCTAAGGACCACTTTCCAGAGGGACACGAAATGCATGCCATGCATTTTTGCTGTGACTGAGTGTACGTATTATTATGAAAAAGGCATAAGAGGCATAACAGACTATGAAACCGTGGCCAAAAAGAGTTTTCTTGTCTCCTGGAACCTGCAAGAACGTTGACTTGAGACCCATGTGCTCTCTGATGACTTGACGTGGCAGTCAGCTGTCCTCAGATAGCCCCACACGGCTGCAGGGAAGCCGAGTGAGGCGCTTTTAAAAACCCCAGAGGATATTGTTACCTGGCAGTGGTCGTGGTGTGAGTGTTGCCATCTTGTTTAGTGATCAGTATGTCAAGTAAGCTTTCTACTCTCTATATTAGAAAATATGCCATGATCACAAAAGGGCCAGGTCCACTGTGATAAACTTGCTAATTTTCACAGAACCTTGCACAGGTGAGGAGGCTCCGTGGCATCACCTGCCTCTCCCCACGTGCGTATGTTAAGCGTCTTGCACTGCCCCACATTGTATTATAATCGACAGAAACTCTCGAGTTCTGTCACTCAGATAACCAACCCCAAGTTCTGTACCTGAGAACGTGGGCTATTTTCAACACATGACTATGGCTGTTCAAAGAGATCAGCCAGGGCTTATATTTTGGCGCTTTGAAATAGTAAAAGTGTTCCATCTCCAGAAGACAATCCCTTCCCTCTCTGCACTCCAGACTGTGACAGGCCTGAGAGCATGGCCTCTAAGTAAGGTTGTGAGGTGTGTCCACAGCCCAGGGGGACTAAAGCCAGCTGGGGCTCCATCTGCCAACTCAGCATTGGCTGGTGGAAACAGGCAGGGTGGGGGCTTCTAATTTGGACAGAGGCATGATATGGGCTCTGGTGGCCCTGCCTGATAGTGTTTCTAGCATCTTATCCACCAAGGAGGAGGAAGCCACAGCCTTAGAACCGCGCTTCCATTAGCCCCATGCCTGATGTGTGGGCCATCCTGCTGGGGAAGGGTGCGAGGGGCCTTGTTAAATCTCCCAAGGAAAATCCTCAGCAGCTCTCAGCAGAGTTTCTTCCCAGAAGTAGTGCTAAGGAGGAGTAAGGGTGTCTCTGATATAGCACCTGTTACATTTGACTGGGAGAAGAAATTCTCCTGATGGCCCCTACGAGGGACCCTGGTATCTGAGGCTCAGAATGGCTCCCTGGGATGCTGACATCTGCCTGGGAACCAAACAGACCTGGCAGTTGGCTAGTCCATCACTCATATCTTACCCAAGAGGAAATGGAGGCTCAGAGACGTTCAAGGACTGGCTCCAGTCACACCACTAATCGAAGGTGGCAAATCTGGAATTGGATGCATTTCTTAAAATTTAAGCCAAATGACTTTCACCATACTGCTGGGCTATGGCTTAAGGGAGGGAAGAAATGGAAAGGAAAAGGGTGTTATAAAGAGGAGCCTAAGGCAGAGAAGGAGAGTGCAGGGTCAGGACTCAGCAGCTCAGTGACCTGACTTTCACGGAACATTCGGGAATACCACCGCCGAGAGACCAGCGCTGGCTTATTTACTGTTCCGTCCCCCAAAAGCCTAGATACTAATCTCCTGGTTTATACATTTGTTTCGACTTCTGCCACCACAAAAGTTAGGAGAAGAAGGTATGAGAATATTTTTTTACTTATTATTATTTTTTAAATAATAATAATGGCTTCCTGATGAACCAAGGGTCTAAGGACACAAAAACATAAAATCATTTTCAGCAGGGTCAGACGTTTAAAACTGTTCTGCAAGGCGTTGGCAGAACATCAGGACATGCAGATCAATGCCACTGAGCACCGTCCCTGCATCCCCCAAAGCTCCACGGGGTCACGCTTGCCCGCCACGTGGAAAACGTGGAGCCAAGTGTGTTTTTATAGATCAAATGCAATTCCCCAAATCTGGCTTTTGGACCAGCCATGGCCTGAGAAAAGCAGGTGAAAGAGGAGGCTTGTAGGGGGCAGGCATCCCATCCTGGCTGTCACACGGAACTTCCCGTGGGCAGCCCGTCCCAGGATGACAAGCATCTGGCTCAGGTCTGAGGGTTTCCTGTGCAGACACCTGCCTCACAAGAGCAGGGGGTCAGGCAAATGAGGTTGCACACCTGTTTCGGGTTCTCTGCAGTCTGTCCGGGTTTTCAGTAAGAACGTCGTCTGCCTCGCTCAGAGCTGTGGACCTATCGTGTGCGTTGACCCTTCTCAAGATACACAAAGCTAAAAATAGTCTCCAACGTTTGGGGCGATGAGAGCTTTTCCTAAGTCATGTGCAGAAACCATTCACACGCCGTAAACCTCACTGCTCAGGTTTGAAACCCTGAACGTTTTCATTTACTCAGCGTCTCATTTATGGCACAAGAGACCAGAAGCTCTAGATGAGCAAGTTTTCAAACGCTGTCAGTGGACAGGTGCCAGTTGCAGGTGTAGGGGGGCAGTTTTACCACAAGCCAGCCGAGGCTCCCTCCCTCCTCGGAGATGCCAGCAGACAGGTCCCAGGTCCCTGCGGCTCCAGCACAGGCGGCTTTATCCACCTGGAGCTCTGACTGGTTTTCCTTGCCGGCGAGCTCCGTTAACGAGCCCACACATTTCTCTGAAATGGGGTACGGCCGCTGATGCAGACGTAATAAGGTTTCCAGCGACTAATCTGCCTCGGAACTTTGGTAATGCTTGCCTGTGCCGAGGGCTTTGTGGTTTCACAGGAACTCGTCCTGTGCTTCTAACGTCCATGTGGTGAGAGGTCGGAAACGGCCCTCGGAGAGGCTGCACCCGGGCCAGCCTGGCCCCTGGTCTTTTATGGTTCTGGATAAAACCACTCACAAATCCATCCTATGGCCTTAGATGTGTCGCCTGTAGTCGAGGGTGTGGCTGGACCTGTGCCTGGAGAGGTGGCCCCGTGGTGCCTGTGAGGACCGGAGGGCTGGTACCCACACCCGCACACAGGCGACTGCTACCAGCAGACCCTGGGAGCGGCCGTGCCCGCAGCCCGACCCACGCTCTGTGCAGTCATTGGGGACCAGAACTCAGAGTTCCCAGCCGTAGATTTAGTGATGGAGCGTTTCCCCACTGTGCCCTCTTCCAAGTAGACCAACCTAACATGGGCCTCAGACCACTGTCTGTCGCTCGTCCTCCGCCTCCCCAGCTCCAGGCCTTGAGGAGAGGCTGGGACTAGAGGTTCTGTGGATTTCTGTTGAGTTCATGTGGACCCAGCTCCAGTTTCTGCAGATATGAAAGAGCTGCCTTCGTGGCTTCATGGAGTACCCGCTAGCAAAGAGGAGCTAATTAAAAAGTGTCTAAATAAAAACATAACCAAGTCTCAAGGTGCCGGGACAACTGAGGTCCTGTACATGCTAAGAAGATTGATTTGGGTTTAACGGTAAACTGTGGTTGCCCCACCACGAAGCGGCTTCAGGAAGCGCTGAGGGCGCTGATAGAGGCCCGAGCGGTCCGTGTGGAAAGTGGGCGAGACAGGGCAAAGGCGTCACGCAGACCCGAGTGCCTCAAACAGTGTGCACGTCACGGGAACGGCCACCCTGGGGCTGAGCCACTGTCTATTGGGCCCGGTGTTCTGAAGTTTGGAAAAAAAAAAAATAATTCCATCCAACAACTTTTGAACTCACACATTTGCTCGATACTGACGTATGTCAGGGAATTCCCCGTGGTGTGGCCCCCCCTCCAGCTGGTACGCTCTGTCAATCCTTTATGGGCCTTACGGCTCACATCGCATGTCAGCGCGCTAAACCCAGCTGCCACATCACGGCCACTTGGCACCCGCCTGTCAGGGGCACACATCCGTCAAGCCTGGATTTGTGCGTGGAGATGGGCTCTTACAGTCAGAAAAAAATGAAGCCTTGTGTTATTTAAGTTCCTTTTCACTTACTGTATCAAACTAATATACCGAGGTATTGTCTGTATCGCAAGGGACCATTTGGTTAGAAGCTCGTATGGAGTTAGCGTTTAATGTTTACGGAATGAATGTATAATAAAGCTGAATTGCTGAACACTTAAGTAAACATGGCTTATTAGAGGAAAGGCAGCATGATGTTGGTAAGGAGAAATCATGCCTCACTAATCTCCTTGAGTTCTTTGAGCAGATAAATAAGCATATGGATAAGAGGGAGCCACAGAACCCGATTTAATTTGACTTTCAAAAACCTGTGAGAAAATCCCACTCTAAAGACGATTTTTAAAAAATTGAGTCACTGAGGGTTGTTTTATCATCAATATGGAACTGGCTTAAAGACTGTAAACAAAGCTAAAGATAAGTGGATACATTCCCAGATGGAAAATTTTAAACATTGGGGTTTCCTAGAGATCTAATCTTTGATGGGTCTTTCCGAATGTTAAGAATACTCTAGAAGAGGAAGTGTATATTCACTGTCCAGGTTCAGGTAACGCCTAGTTGTTCTGGGATGACAAGTGTTGTAAGGATTCAGAGAGAGGGAAAAGTAAATGTGGATTGAGGTAGGGAAGGCTTCACGGAGGAGGCAGAGTTCGAGGAGAGCCTTGAAGAAGACTAGAGTTTGAATGGGTGCAGAAAAGGTGGACGGTCTTGTTATTAGCACCTAATACACGTTGAGTGCTCGTCTGGCCTGGGTCTAAGGCAGGGTTTGGATGTGCGATCTCATTTAGCCTACAGCAGCCCAGTAAGGCAGATCATATCCCCATTTTCCAAAGGAGCAATGAGAGGCATAAAGAAGTAATTTGCTCAAGCACACGTTGTTCATCAGTGCAAGACCCTCCGTTATCCTGCCTCCCATTCATGAGCAAAGTGTCAGCATGAGCAAAGGCACTGGGGCAGGGCTTTCCAGAAAGGGTGGAGAGGCTGGTGTGATGGCTCCTACTGGGGAGCCGTGAGGGGTAAGACTGGGACATATGAAATGCTTCCAAATTACAGAGGCGCTTCACTCTCATCACGGGACCTTGAACTTTCTCCGAGCGCACCGTGTTGAGTGCAAGAAGGAAATTAGAACCATATTCTGAGTTTGAGGCCTAGAGGCCCAGGTCTGGGGATGGAAAGCATTAGGGAGCACAGACAATAAACGGTTTAGAGGAGAAATGGGCAACTTCATCGGTGCCTTCTGCTTGAACGTGTGTGTTGAGTGTATGTCTGCCCCTCGTATATCAGTTAGAGGGTGGCCCTCTTCCAAGTCTGTTCTCGGGGTCTTGTGCCATGGTGACATCTGGGTGGCACATGAAGCAATGTGACACGTGGCTGCCACATCCCGTCTTACTGCTAAGCGTTCGCAAGAACCGCGACAGGCCCTCAGGGCGCCTCTGCTGTCTGCTGGGCACGGCTTGGTGGCCCAGGCCCCTTGACTCACCAGTTTCCCCACATCTTTAATCAACGCTCTCTGCCGAGCCTGGCACGGCGACCATCCACAGCTGTGTTGGACCATCGGACGCAATCTTTATGAGCCTGAGGCCACGTAAGACCTTCAGGAGCTTTTGAACAGGGGAATAACAACATAATGTTTAGGGAAGAGAATCTAGAGGCGGCGAGAAGTAGTTAGACTCCTGCAGTTCCTTCGGCCATCCCTCCAGGTCACCTCCTTCCAGTGGACATGTGGTGTCTGGAATTGGGCAGGATGCTCTGGGGCTGGAAGGTGAGCGTGTTTGGGGTGAGCAGCTAACTACCTCATGAAACCTTGACAGTCCAGAAATGTCACCTGAGGCCGCCGTAACGGTCGTGGCGGTAAAAAGAACCCTGGACGTGAGTGCGAAATGGCACGTGAATCCCTGCGCTTCCTATGAGTCACGTGACCAGAGTTATCACTCAACCCTTCTGGGGCTTAGTTTCCTTGTCTGTAACATAGAGGTGATAACGGTGTCAGTCTCGTAAGCTCTCATGAAGTTTAATGAGAAACAACCACTCTGGTGCCTCAACCAATACAGTATGTGGGGGGTGGGGGGGGCAGGGTTGATTCCTTTAAGACTCACCCCAGAGATCTCTCATCCTGTCCCATTCTGGGTGGCGGAGTGTTTTCCACTGCAGTGGCACTCACCCTCCCGTGTTGTACTGGCCTCTTCGCCTGTCTGCCTGTCCCTAGACTGTGAGCTCCTTGAGGACAACACCGAGTCTTCTTTCTCTTTATAAGCTGCTCCTAGACAACGCCTAGCACATGGCATATGGCAAAAGTTTGCCAGATAACCAACAAAAGAGTGACTGCATTACCTACGCTTCCAAAAAGAATGAAAGATGAGCTTAATTTGACCAAAGAGGTTGGCACATAGTGATTCTCTTAATTCTCACACGCAAGCATTTATTAATTGACTCTAGACTCTTTTTAAGAATCAACATGAAGATATTTGGTCTTCTCTGCTGGAATTCCTATCTCCCTATTTTTAGAAAATACAGAAAACCTTGACTCCTGCCATTTTCTTACACCTCTCTCATTCTTTGGGATTCCTCATCAAAGATAAAAAGTAGGATATGTACTCTCTAAAAAAGGTGGCGTATGTACATCCTTTAGTGGTTAGAGGCTCCAATGGACAGGTTGCAGCCTTCTTACTGGCTTCTCCTGCTACCTGGGGACGAATTTCACTTGCAATGTTGCTTGTCTTTCCTTTCCGGCCTTAAGGCTTTTATACTCTCTGCGAAAGAGGGATGCACAAGAGGCTCAAAAGTTTGCTTTCCCTCTGGTATTTATTAGCCTTGCTCGGTCTTCCTCAGCCACTTGACCTGTGCCCCCTGGATTCCTCTAACTTTGAACACAGCTTTAAAAAAAACCCTCCTGGTTTTAGCATTTTTATTAACCACAACTTCTCTTGAGCTTGAGCTTTCTTGAAGTGTCTCTTAAATGTAAATGATATTCTTTTGCGCCAGTCCTGCACATCTCTTCTGAAGACCTAAATTCATGGGCTAGCTCAGTTTTGAGTTGCACTGATCTAAAGCCATAAGAGGCCTGCTCGTGTCCCTGTTCGGTGTGACGTGCAGTCCTTGCACCTGAGAATGATTCCCCATCCATCCGTCTGCAAAGAGAAAACTACATACCGTTCTGTTGGTAAAGTTACTGAAGTTCTCAACCAACACCTGCTTGATCATGTCTGGTTCGGAGATAACAATAAACATCCGACGGCCAAGATAGTACCTGGGAGAGACAAAAGAATCACTTTAAAACGTGCCGTATTTATCCATTTCTCCTTTCCAGAAAGAACTCACAGTGGCTTAGAATGAAGGATAAGCAGGAAGTAAAGATGACGCGGGAAGATGAGTAGACGTGTGTGCTGATTACGAGACCAGTGTGACTGCATGATCTAACATCAAACTGCATTCCGCAGACATTCATGGGACTCACCTTGTCCCAGTCCCTGGAGATTCTGGGATGAATAAGACAGAGAGTCCCTACCCATTAGGAGCTCATAGCCTGATAGGAAAGACAGATCCGTCAATGTAAACACAATAATGAGGAATTTGTAAGATCTGGTAGTAAGTCAGGGAAAAAGGTGGCAGAAGTCAATGTTGTTCATATCGTCCAAATGCGGGAAGATAGACATTCTGGGGGTGGGGAGTGGCGGGGGGAAGACGAATAACTTTAATATATTGATTCTTGGGAAAAGCCCGAAGTGAATTAATAAACATTTATGAGAATTCAGGAAGGACTGCACCTGCTGGGGAGGGGCTGAACATCTGGTTGCCACACCAGTATATGAAGAAGCTCAACAGATACTCAAGTCATTAATGAAGAAAAACGGAGGAAGAGATCAGCCAGCGCTAGTGAAGTCTGACTGGAGACAGGGCTTAAGTATGTGTCTTGTCATATGTGTTTATTAAAGTACCAGTGGGCAAAAGCAACCAAGACCCAGTCACAGCCTTCCAAGGCCTCACCGTCTTGTGGGAATAACAGGCAATCAGCACACAGCGTGACGTCCAGCAAGCATGGGGAACATTGGAGGCACAGCCAACTCAGTGCTCGGAGAACTGAGAAAAGGCTTCCCAGAGGTGGGTTTCTCCAACCGAGTTCTGAAAGATAAGCAGGAGTTAGGCCAAGAAGGTGGGCGGCAAAGCGGGGGAGGAGAGGGTGCAGCCGCAGAGCCATCAGCTTGTGCAGCTGTCCAGGGACAAGCCTGCTCATGGGAATGCGAGCTCAGCTGCCAACCGCGTAAAGCAAACCAGAGTCGCGACAAGTGAGCCTCCTGCATAAAGCCGTGGTTTTAGTCAATGAGATTGTGCTTTCGGGATATCATTTGTTTGCTGGCATATCCAGCTAAGAGTAGTAAGGGATAGATTTTAAAGGGTAAAGTCATAAGATGTGGCAGCAGCAGAATTTACTCTGAATTCTTTATTTACTCAGAACTTTTCATAAGCTAAATATGGCTTTAGTTTTTTTAACTCTTCCCTTTCTCGCCACTAGGGGAAAAATGAAAAAAAAAAAGGCACATTTTAGGCGCTCAGAAAATATTCACCTGAGTGATCATATTTTCTAAAACTGTTGAGAGAATTCTTGGGGCACAGGAGTTTGACAGATGTGGTGAAAAGGAAGAAAGGCTACTAACTAGTTTTTATTGGTTTTAACTAGTTTTTATTAGTTTTAACCAAGGAGGCCAAAAATAACCCAATAAGGCCATAAACCAAATCCTTGTATAAAATTTATGGTGAGTGTTAACAGAATCTTTTGAGAATCTATTGAAAACTGTAGACATGTTCCTCAGAAAAATGGACATTTACAGCATTTTGTACACACTGCGAGGGGTTCTTGGATCCCCAAAAGCCCACTGTAGAGTAAGGCTTCTCAAATGTAAAATGTGCTCAAAAGTCACCTGGGTTTGAGAAAATAATGGCTGAAAATTCTCCAATTTGGCAAAAGACATAAACTTACAGATTCAAGAAACTGAGAAAATCTCCTATAAGAGGAACCCAAAGAAATTCATGCCAAGATATATCATAATTAAACTTGTGAACACCAAAAGAGAAAAAAAATCTTGAAAGCAGCCAGAGAGAAATGATGTATTATCTACAGAGAATAGCAATTCAAAGGACAACAGATTTCTTGCGGAGGCCAAAAGGAACTGGCCCATTTTTCAAATGCTGAAAGACGAGAACTGGCAATTATAAGTCCTCTATCTGATGAAAATATACTTCAGACAACTATAGACAACTTTACACTAATAAATTTGACAACTTAGGAGACATGGACCAATTCCTTGAGAACCACAAACTACTAAAGTTCAGCCGAGATGAAATAAGCAATCTGTATAATTTTATAACCATAAAATTGAATCCATAATTTAAAATTTCCTGAAAAAGACATCTCCCTGCTCTGACGGTTTTAGTGGAGAAGTCTACCAAACATTTAAAGAAGAATTAATTTTACATGGTGTATTCTAGAAAATAAAAGAGGAAGGAACATTTCCCAACTAAATTTTTGAGGCCAGTATTATCCTGATACCAAAACCAGAAAAAGTACAAAAAAAGAAAACCATAGACCACATCCCTCATGAACTTAGATACAAAAGTTTTCAGCAGGATACCAGTGAGTTAAATCCTGCAGTGTATAAAAAGAAATACACAACAACCAAGTGGTATTTATTCTGGGTATACATGCTGGTTCAATATTTTTAAAATCAATCCATATAATTTACTATATAAATTGTGTAAAAAAAAAAGTTATGTGATCTTTCAGTTGATGTAGAAAAAGCATGTGGCAACATTCAGCACTCAATCATGATAAAAATTCTCAGGAATAGAGGGGAACTTCCTCATCTTTATAAAAAAAGATCTGCACGAAACCTACAAAAACCAGCTAACCCCACAATTAGTGGTGAAAGGCTGAACACTTTCTCCTAAGATTGGGATCAGGGCAAGGATGTCCCGTCTCACTATTCTTATTCAACAGAGGGCTGGAAACTCTAGCAAGTGCAATAACAAAGCAAGAAAAATAAATAAAAAGATTTGAAAGAAAATGAAATTGTCCCTACTCTCAGATGACATGATTGTCACATAAGAAATTCTAAGGAATTAAAAAAAAAATCCTAATGAATTCAGTGAGGTTACAGGATTCAAGATCAATGAACAATCAGTAGCATTTCTATCTACTAATAATGAACATGTTGAAACAAAATTAAAACAATGCTATTTACAATGCAGATGAAAGAAATCGAAGAAGACTCAATTACATGGAGGGATGTGTCATCTTCATGGATTGGAAGCCTCCACGCTGTAAAGATGTCAGTTCTCTCAAACTGATCCATAAGTTTAATGCAGTTCCTATCAAAATCACAGTAAGAATGTCACAGTAGGTGTAGACAAGTTTATTTTAAAATTTGTGTGGAAAGGCAAAGGACTTAACTAAGTCAGTTTTGAAAAAGGAGAATGAGGTGGGAGGAATCAATCTACCAGATTCCAAGGGTTGGCTACAGTAGTCAAGACTGTGTGGTATTGGCAGAGAAACAGACACACAGAGAAACGGAACAGCGTAGAGAACCCAGAAATAGACCCACGCAAATATCCTGAACTGATTTTTGACAAAGATGCAAAAGCAATTCAATGGAGGAAGGATAGCCTTTCAACAAGGGGGACTTGGGCAACTGGCCATCCATTGGCAAAAAAAGACCTCATACCCTATACAAAAATTATACTCAAATGGATCATAAACTTCAATGTAAAACATAAAACTTCTAGGAAAAAGCAGGAGAAAATCTTTGGGAGCTAGGACTAAGCAAAGAGTTCTTAGACTTGACACTTTAAGTACAATCTCTAAAAGACAAAAAAAAATCAACAAATTGGACTTCTTCCCCCACCCCATTTTTTTTCCTCTGAAAGATCTTGTTAAGATGAAGAAAAAACAATCTAAAACTGGGAGGAAATATTTGCAAACCACATATCTGACAGATAACTTGCATCTAGAATATGAACAATTATCAAAACCCAATAGTTAAAATAACAAACCATTTCATAAAAAAATGGACAAAAGACATGAACAGATATTTCACCAAAGAGAATATACAGATGCCAAGTAAGTACTTGAAAAAATGTTCAACATCATTAGCCACAAAGGAAATGCAATATAAACCACAATGAGATGTCACTGCACATCTATAAGAATGATAAATATAAAAAAATAATAACATCAAATGCTGATGAGCATGTGGAGAAATTGGATCATTTATGCATTGGTAGTATGATGTAAAATGGTTTGGAAAATAGTTCGGCAGTTTCTTATAAAACTAAACCTGCACTTACTATATGACCCAGCCATGGCACTCCTGTACATATTTATTCCAGAAAAATGAAAACTTGTGTTCACACAAAAACATACACCTGAATATTCATAGCAGATTTATTTATAATATAAACCAAAAACAAATGTTCTTCAACAGCTGAATGGTAAAACAAACAGTGATACATCTCTATGAGGGTTTACTCTGCAGCAATAACCACCCCCCCAAAAAAAAACTATGGATACATGCAGTGATTTGGATAGATCTCAAGGGAGCTATGTGAGGGGGGAAAGGCCAATCTCAAAAGTTTTTTTTTTTTTTTAATATTAGAAGTTTATTTTTCCTAAACATTCTATAATCTCTGCCCCTTTTTTCGAGCAAAAGGTTTCATATGATTCTGTTTATCTCACATTTTGAAATAACAAAATTACAGAGATGGAGAAGAGATTCGTGGTTGCCAGAGATCAGGAACAGGGTTGTGATGGGCGGGCGTGGCTATAAGGGGAAGCACTGTAGAGTCGTGTGGTGATGGACAGTTCTGTCTTGGCTGCAGTAGTAGTTACACAAACCTACACGTGTGCTAAAATTGCACAGAATGCTACACGTGCACGTACACGTACGCGAATGCACATAAACCTTATAAAATTGGAATAAGTATTGTGGATTGTAGCAATGTCAAATTCCCGGTTTTGCTGTTGTGCTTTGGTTATGCAAGAGGTTACCACTGGGGCAAACTCGGTAAAGGGTACACAGGATCTCTCTGTGCATTTTTTTTTTTTTTGCCACTTTCTGTGAACTATCATTATCTAAAAAAAAAAAAAAGAAATTTAAGGTCACCTGGGAGCCTAATAAACTACATAGTTGTAGTTCTGCTCCTCACCAAATAGGCTCTAGTGGCCTGAGCGGGGCCTGGAATCTGCATCTAACAGGTTCTAGATTCTGATGCCGGTGGACCACTCCCACGCTGGGAAATGCTGCCTGAGGGCAGTGGTTTTCAGCCTCAGTGGCTAGTCAAAACCTTCTGTCCAGCATCGAGATATAAGGATGCCTGGCCGCCCTGCCAGACCTACCCAACCGGAGTCTCTCGGCAGGACCGAGTCCCTTCTAATTTGGACACACTCCCTAGGGGATCCTAATGTGATAACGATAACCAGGTCAGGGACCCACAAACTCCAAATTAAAAACCCTGCTCTGAATTTAACCAAAGTTCACACTCATTCTTATTTTCCTAAATTCTTAGACCTACTAGGAAAACGTTAGCTCTGGGCGCAAAGGTATTTTGGTAATATATTTGTATTGATTTAGTTATTACCAAAATAATTTTACACATAATCTGGATTTTCAAAAAAGAAAAAAAAAAGTAATACTTCTACATTCAAATGAAAGTTGTCCTCCCAAGTGGGCTCCTGGGAGTCTTTGTGCTTTTTTCCAGTAATATTGCTAATGCTAAAAACAATTTTGTCACAATTCCTTTAGAATTGCTTCAGCTGGTTTATGAACCTCGTGAGAAAACTGGCCCCATTTTACATGTAAATTGTGTAATCTCGTGAATTTATATTTACACAAACTCTCATCTCTCCTGGATAGATCTGGAAAGAAAAACATGTAAATTAAGGTTGGTTTCCAGGCTTCCCCCCGCACCAGTTCCTGGGTGCTCCATTGTTTCTGTCTGCCCAGACCTCCTTGGGGTAGTACCTCCCCATCTCGGCAGTCTGGAGTAGCTGTCAGTGACAGCACCCTGTCCCTCTGGTCGTGAGAATGCACTCACCATCTAGGCATGGCCAATCGTAGTATCTCATCCCCTTGGCAACCGTGAGTGGTCCACAGGGTGGACACAGGACCCAGGCAGGGCCAGTCAGAACCCTTCGTTGGGATGTATACACAGAGGCTGGGATGAAAACTCTCTCTTGCTCCCGGAGCTGCCGAACTAGGAATGTATGAATTGAGGGCTGTTGGAGGCCATCTTTTCAGCACCTGGCGAGAACTGCCTGCAGAAGGAGCTAACGGAGACCAGCCGAGATTTAAGAGACACAGGGTGTTCGGTTCAAGGCTTCGTCGTGCAGCCTTCCTTGGATCCTTCGAGCTTAAGTTGCTTTGTGGTTAAGTGCATTCGAGTTGGATTTCTATCACTGTAACTCAGAAGTCCTAACTAATATGTACCCCTCCCTTCTCAACCTTGTGCATACCCACTGTCATTCTGCCTCTCAAAGCATACTTCCCTGAGAGGGTCTGCCCTCAGCTGTGGACCCTGGTATGAATGTACATTGATGTCTTAGTGCTCCCTGAGGTGGGCCGTGCCCTGCAAAGCGACATGCACTAGAGCCCAGGAGGCCGGGGCCGGGGTCACCCAGCCCTGCTCCTCACCCAGAACACCAGCATAAGCAGACTCTATAAACAACTTTCACTTCAGCTTCCTCACCCCTGAAATATGGGCATAAAACTGGGCAATCTCTGTAGTTTGCTGTAGCTTTAAATCCTATAATTCCTATGATTTAAAAAGGAAATTAAGTTATGCCCTTTGAATTTTAAGCCTACTCTCTATAGGGCATGCAGGAACTTCCCATATCAGTGGAATCAGTCCGTGGAGTATTTGAAAGGGTCGAGGTCCCCTCCCACAACCTTCAGGGCAACCACCATTGTGAGCATGTATCGAGTGCTCACTACCTGCCAGGCCGTGCTGTAAGCACATTGCCTATATTGTCTCATTTAATCCTCATAGTTAATAGACGGGGTGGTTTTTATACCCACTCTTCAGAATAGGAAACTGAGACTTAGGTTAGTTGCCCAAGGTAGCGACTGGACCCCAGCCTGACAGCGGCCACAGCCTGGGCCCCTCACCACTGACCACACTGCCATCAACTCCCATAGATCTCTCCTCCCGGGATGGCCTGACTGCAGAACAGCCCCCATGCGAGCAGACGTGCGAGAGGAGCGAGCCGGGCCCCACCTGTGCGGGCCGTGTCTTTTAAAGGTGGGAATTCAAAGCAGCGACTTGCTTACTGGACCAGAACCAGCCCCCTACCCCACCCGAGCCCAGATACCAAGGTAAGTTCTTGCTTCCTCTAATCCAATGTGTATCTAGTCACCTTTGGGGCCAAAAATTCTCAGCCAATTATTCATTTATATTTATTTATGCACATAAGAATTTGCTAATCCAACCCTAAAGCACCTGGTTGAAGTGAAAATTGAGGACAAATAGGTGAAGTATTATGGAGACAAAAACAGCATTTGCTTGATTTGTTTAATTAGTAGTTTTCTTTAAAAAAAAAAAAAAATCAGTTCAACCAAAATAGTTCACAGTGACCTTCCAGGAACCAAGGCAGGGTAGGTTGCTGGTATTAGTCTGTGGGCTGCCTGGCCTTGCTCCGGAAGGCCAGCGCTGTCAGGGGTGACCGAGCTGTAAAGACGATTTGTTGAAAGGCACCGACAGGGACCCACATGAAAGGGTGGCCAAGTTACACAGCTGAATGGAAAAGCACATTGTAAAATGGTACATATAGTTCTGTAAATAAGTAATAGTCTATCTATTAATTAGTTCATTCAGAAAGCAGTTACTGAGCCTGTCCTCTGTGTCAGGCTCTATGCTTCGTAGTATTCCCGGATAAAATTTGGAGGAAGATATATTGGATAGCTAACAGGGCGTATGCCTGGAGCAGGAAATTGTGGGGGACTGTCACTTTTCACATTGTGTATCTCTCTCATGTCCTAGCAGTTTATAATGAGTACATGTGACATTTGCAAAAAGGGGGAGCAAAAGAGATTTGTCACAGGGTTGGCCCCACTGCCTCTGCCAAGCCTCGGGCTGAATGAAGACTGGCAGCGGCGAGGCTGCCAGGACTTGGGTTCAAGGCCCTGCCCTGTGACTTCTCCACTGTCATAGCGGTTTGTCTTCTTGGCCGCCTTTCCCCTTGCTTAGGAGAGCTGGAAACCCCGGGGCCCTCGCCTCGTCCGTCTTTGCCTCTAGGGTTTTCCAGTGCTGGGCGTGCCCTGGGAGCCCCGTTACAGTTAACTACGTTAACGCAGCATCCGGTGTTCCAGCCCCTGTTCTGATGCTGCTGCCTTCCGGCCCTGTCCTTGTTGCTAGGACCCCCTGCAGAGGGCTCCCGGTGGGGCTCTTTGCCTCCAAACTAACTGCTCCCCACCCCCCCGCCTCGCCTCAAGGCCACATCTACCTTTGGAGCTATGTTGTCGCGCTCCCGATACAGCTCTGATGGCTCTGCACTGAAGCGACAAGCGTCGGCTTCCCTCCTGGCCCACAGCGAGGGGCCACACCGGGCTCGGCAGCGTCTCCCTGCCTCACTCCCTTCCACCAAGGTTCCCAAACTTTCTCAGATCGCGGCACCCTTAGTGACTCAGTAATCTTTCATAGCCGCCCCGGACCCCAGGCCCAAGGAGGATCCGGAACGGTGTCATTTTGAAGTAGTTAAGTCCAAGCAACTTAATAAGTATTCATGTTCTAACAACGTCGGGGACCTTTGAGAAGAGAAGGCGCATAAATTGAAAGTAGTTCTCACAGTGACCAGCAGATGTCGCTGTGTTCTCCACGAATATTTACAAGCACCCAGGAAGCCCCTGTGAATCACTTTGGCACCCTGGGGTGCCTCAGCACCCGCTTGGGAACCACAGCCACACGCTGTTGCTACATTAAAAAAAAGTTGTTTGTGGTTCCCCAAATTTGCAGTGTTTCCCCAACTCTGCACACGATTTCCCCCTCTTGTCACCTGTTCCCTCTTCTGTGGTGTGCTCCTGGACCCTTTCCTCCTCACGCTTTCCAGAGCACCTTGTCCATTCCTCTGCTGATTTGCATCTCACTGTTTTATTTGTCAATGGGCTTCTTCCTACTCTGTTAATTTCTTAAGGACAAAGCGCTGTCTTATTTTTCCCCTTGTGTTCCCAAGAACCGATGACAGAAAGAGCATTGCATTTGGAATCAGAAGTGGTGACTTTGGGCCTGTCCCTTGAGTCTCAGGGTCACGATCTCTCTACCTGGTAGATTTCCCGGGCATCGGGTAGAAAAGCCGGTCTCACCACCCTTCTTGGCTACAGCGAGGAGTGTGCTTGGTCAGTCCCCAGGGGGTTTCAAAGTGGTACAAATAGGAGGTCATGAGGGTTTGGGTCTGAGTTCACACAAACCAGCCTGGCAGAGCGTCTTCCTCTGTAAAACACAGTGGCCCTTCTTGTCCTGGTGAGTTATGACTATGTCGAGCTACAGTAAAGCTTTTTCTGGAACAGAGCTGCGGCTAACAGAGGGAATTAGGCTGCCGGGGGGGGGGGGAATTATCTGAAACAAACCTGTAACGAAAAACCTCTCTACTCCATTGGATATACCCGCCCATTTAATTTATTTAGTTAATAAAATATATTCCTCAGAGGGGAATAGGCAGAGGTAAGCTACACACCAGTCTGCCTGTGCAAGCATGGGTATGTATGTATATCTCATAACAGTAAAAAACACACACACACACACACACACATATAGTAATTAAGAGATGTATCGAAGTGTACAGAAATCCTGAAGGACACTGAAGATTCCAATTCAAGTTACTGTCCTTGGCACAAATCTAATTCAATAGGGAATAGATAAATAAAAATAAAGAAAAAACAAATTCAGAACAGATGTTAGGCAAGCAATTTTTTTCACAGTAAGAATCATAAACATGAAGAACAGCCTATAAGGCAAAGTTGTTGATGCAAACAGCATCAAACCACTAAATAAATAGTTAGATGGCACCGCAGGGACAAAGAAACATTAAAATAGTCATTTGGCTGTCCCTGAATATTTGCACCCACACAGTTATGCCCAGGCATGTAGATTCGCAGGCACGGGAGGGAACTGCGTGTGTGTTGGGGGGTGGGGTGGGGGTTCTGCTGCATGGAATACGTGCAGGACATATATTTGGGTGACAGTATATGGCAAAATCTCCTCTCCCCAAAGGGTATGTGGACTCAGAATGTAAATTGAGGGGCTCGACAAAAGCTAGAATCAGTTCTGAAAAGACAGCGCAGCCAAGGGAGGAACCCCAGGCCCCGGGAGGAGCGTGTGCCCAGGCCAGGTGTTAGAAAGCCCGGATGCAGGACTCTGAAGAAAGGGGGATTGAATGGCAAAAGAATTTCAGACCATTTTGGAGAGAAACAAGAGGCAGAGAAAAACACAACATTAAAGCACAGGTCGTGGGGTTTTAGAGAGAGAAGGAAAGCTTCAAGACGATGATTCTCGTCCAACCCCCACATGTCACAGCCAGGAAAAGAGAGGTCCAAAGAGGTGAGATGCCTGGGTGGGCACTGCCAGGACCCATGCCGTCACCAGAGCTGCCCCTTGGCCAGGAGGAGGTGTGACAGGCCAGAGAAACTGCTCCCCAGCTCTTCTGAGGGCCCACGTGTGGGAGTAGTGAAGCTCACCTCAGCTGGCCAGGGGGGAGCTCCTGAAGTGGGCACCATTCCAGGATGCCAGCTGGGAGCACAGGGATCAGGATTAGAACCCGAGTGAGTGGAACTTAGCTAGCAGGTCGCCAGAGCAGACCCTTCCCTTAGCCTGTGGGTCCCGAGGTGGCCTGACATGGTACAAAATCAACTTTGGACCCTGACAGGCTCACTATGCATCAATGGAGGACAGGTCACTGATGGGGAAAGAATACAGACCTCTCTGCCCAAAGCCTTGATTTTAGGATAACTTATTTCCCTCCAGTTTCTTTTCTATGTCTCAGGAAATAATAGTAATTACCAAAATTAGCAAAACAAGAAGACCTTCCTGTTTCAGATTTCCTTGGGAACAAATTAGTCTTGAGTGCTGCTTTTTGTCATTCAGCAAATATTTACTGAGCACCTTATCTGTGTCATACACTGTCTAGACACTGGGAATATCAAAGCAAAGAAGAGAGAGAGCTCCTGTCCTCACAGAGTTTGCATTCTAGCAGGAGAGCGGGACAATAAACGAACCATGGCACGGCCTCCTGTTAATGCAGAGGAATGGCGAAGTGTTTGGATTAGTAAGGAGAACCCACACAGCCCTCTTCAGAACGATCATTATCCTCTTAAAGTCACTCGTGTTTCCATCTAAATTAAAGAGAATACATCTCAACAAGTTCCCTGAGGTGGGCAGCCCTGAGATTAAAGAGCTGCTGCCGGAGAGAAGTGTGGGCTTGGGGAACGAGAAAGTGAAAGTCAGTGAGTCCCAGACAGAGAAGACTGAATTCGTATGAGACAAAAGGCCGCAGTGACCTGGTGGGAAAGAGGAAACTCAGAGAGGGCTGAACGCAGAATAGAAAAGCAAACACATAAATTGTACAGGGTTTGGCAGAGAGTGAGATAAGGGAAGAAGGGGCTCCAGATGGGGGCCCTGGGAATTATTAGAACAGACTGAATTTATGGTGCAGTTACAAGCGTTTGTTGATAACGGGGCTGGTCTGGTGAAGAATGTGCTCATTGACTTAAAGTCAACAGGAAGTGCGGGCAAGATTACTGGGGCCCTGCGTTCCAATCAGAAATGCGCGGTTCACATTGACCAGTTGGGTTCCAGCGCACGAGAAGTTTAAACTTCTTCTGGAGTTCGCTGTCCAGGTTTGAAAGTAAGGAGGGATGGCCACTCGCTCATGGTCAAAGGGAACAATAAAGCATCGCTCTAAAGCATTCTTCAAATGAAAAACGGTGCAGTCACTACAGAAAGCAGGATAGCATTTCCTCAAAAAAAAAAAAAAAAAATGTAATTACCATCTGATCCCGCAATTCCATGTCTGGGTGTATATCCAAAAGAATTGAAAGTGAGGACCCAAAGAGAGATTCGTACGTCCGTGTTCGCAACAGCCACAAGGTAGAAGCAACCCAAGTGTCCGTTGAGAGGCAAGTGGAGAAACAAAATGTGGCATGTATGTACAATAGCATAGTGTTCAGCCTTAAAAAGGAGAGGAATTCTGACATACCCTGAGGGCGTGTGCCAAGTGAAATAAGCCAGTCACGCAAAGGACACATGCTGTATGATTCTACTTATGTGAGGGACCTAGAGCAGTCAGATTCACAAGCACAGAACGTAGAAGGCTGGTTGCCGTGGACTAGGGGAAAGGGGAATAGGGAGTTATTGTTTAATGGCTGCCGAGCGTCAGTTTTTTAAGAGGAAAAGAGTTCTGGGGATGGATGATGGTGATGGTCACACAACAACGTGGAATCACTTAACGCCACTGAACTGTACACTTAAAAATGGGTAGGATGGTAAATTTGTCATGTGTATTTTGTGTTTGTTGTATGTGTATATGTGTTATATGTATTTTACCATAATTTTAAAAAGTGTCCCCCAGCCAAATGTCCTTTATGCCATCCTCACCGCCTGGATCTGCCCAGGAAGCAGGCGACTGTCAGGCCCTAGCCGTGGTCGGAGAGTTCGCTCTGCCAGCCAGGCCGTGGGAGCGTGAGGACCCAGTCCACCTCCTCGGATGACATTGTTGCAGTGTCAGTTTGGGTTCCTGGGCCCTGAAAAGTGGTGCTCGTTAGCAAGTATGGATGAAGGAGGTGGAGCTCAGGCTGCTAAGTTTCCTTCAGGGTTGGAGACAGAGCATTGTAGGGGGCCCCCAGGCAAGGAGGACAGAGAGCCGAGGCTTCTCGCCCATGGGACGGTCTGGGGGACCAAACTCTAGCAGAGAAATCTAAGACTTCGGGGAAGCAGCTAGGAATCTTGAGGCTGGAGTCTGCGAGAAGGACCCTATGGCCATGTCAGTCACAAGGCACAACCCATAGTCTGGCAGTGAGCCAGAGAAAGAACCCGAAGTTACAGACAACCTTTGAAGGAAAGCGGAAGGTCCATTCAACAGTTGCCTCTCGGGCGGTTAACATGTTTGTACCAGTCTGCATTAGCAATGGACAAGATGGAGGGAGGGATCGCCTGGGAGGACCTGGATTTCCTGTCGTGGAAGGCAGTGGTCTCCATCAGTCCCTGGACGCCCACCTCTCCTGCAGCCTGGGTAATATCAAGCAGTGCGGGTGGGTGTGCGACACACGAGACCACACGCACCATGCCTACCTGACAGGCAGTGACGGCCATCCACCAGCCACAGGCCCAGGCCAAAGGCTAGTAAGTTCCTCTTTGAGGAGAGACAAAAATAGCAGCATGTGCTGACAGTGTCTGCTCGGTGGTTAACGTGGGGGAGTGCGGGAAACCTGTCAGAGGGTCAGGCCTCTGTGAAGACACCCATAAACCGAAAGCCTTGCCCGGAGTGGAAAGCTTCATAGAACAGGCCGCGAAATGCTTGCAGTTTGAGGGGTTAGGTGGGGCACAGGGTGTTAGCAGCCCGGTCTTGAGATGTGAAGAATAATCAGGGAACTTATTTTAGTAGTTAAGTTTCTGTGATCTGCCTCAGGCATGGTAAGCATCATAAAACCTGGCAGAGCCTTGCTAGGGAATTACCTGGTGTGCACAGCCATAGAAGTGTTATACAGAAGGCTGACTGGGAGTGGTTGGAATGTAGGAAACAACCCTAACTTTAAAAGATTTAAAGGTCCCGAGGAAGAAAGAATATGGTCCTTTTAAAGATAAACTTTGATTATTCCAAATTTAGTGGAATTTCAAATGTCCGTGATGGTCTGTGGCTTTTTAAAAAACTTATACGATATATCTAGAGTTAATTTGGTTTAGACGTTTAGATACCTTTGCCTCTTGCCCTCTGAGTAACAAGATTTAAAACTGGTTTTTCTTTTTTCTTTTTTTCTCTTTTTTAATCATTAAGGGTTCCAAGAACTTGTTTGGAAAAAGTTTCTTTGCTCGCAAAATAGTGATCAAAGAGGAACTTTAAGCTCTATGTGAATTGGGAGTTCGTTGCTTCTTTGAATTTAGTGGTGATTTTTTAAATTATGAAATCAAAGATGGGTTGTAATTCTTTTTGGATAGAGTAGGAATGCTATATGCATTCTCAATGAATTAGGGTTAAGAGCTAGAGGAGTTGGGTAAATGTGTACAGTTCTTAGACTCTCTGTGCAAGAGTTCTTAACAGAAGATATATGCCATGTGTCATCTGGACCTACTTCCGGATGGGAGAATGCCTTGGCAAATGTCACAGTGATTCACGGCTACGTTACATAACTCTATTTTGCATTTGGGTTGAACAACTTGGATTTGTTGCAGGTACAATTCAATTAAATATGGAATTCATTATTTGAAAATATTAGCTAGAAATAGAGCTTTTATGCAATTTTAATGTGAGTCATTCTATTGTTTGGGAACACATCTGTGCAGGGCTGTCATTTGGGAGATAAAAAGTGACCGATGCCATCCATATTCGGTCATCACTGATGGAAAATGAGCTTCCTTCTACCTTGGGCCTGATATAGTGGTGGATTTTAGAAATACTGCATCAAGGAATGCAGAACTGAAAATCTGTGACTCTTCCCAGCCAGGTGCTTACCCCCCCGCCTACATCCCAGCCTTTCCCCAGAAGTGGAACTGCCCCAAGCATCCTCAGACCCCATGTGTTCCAGCCAGGAGGGACCTTTTGTCCCCCAACTGATAACGAGGATTGGGTCTGGTTTCTGAGGCCTGGGCCTCACATCATACTCTTAGTCCTGAGAGCGTCTGCACGTCATTCGAATGTCCCCTGGGCCCATCTCCCTGAGGCCTTGCTTGTGCTCCTGGCAGACTCTCTTCTAAGGGCTCAGAACTCCCCATAGTTGGCCCTAATGTCCACGGACAGACCTTCTTGAATCCAGCTTTGCCAGGTGCCTGACTGTTGTCCAACTGACACTGTCCCTGCGGGCAGCTTTCTCCCGCACTGTCTACGATGGCCAGTGTTTACTCGAATGGGGAGCTGTCAGTTTCTTACCTTTAAACACTGTGCTTTGCGTATCAGCCGGAACCTACTCTCTTGGCACCCACAGCCTGGTCAGTTTTCCATGCCTACCCCACCCCAGGGAATGGGGCCACTTCCAGTTTCTAGGCCATTTCCTTCTGCTACCCCATTCCTTGGAAATAAGCAAGTCATTGGCCATATCTGTCTGAGATAGGATGTCCACACGGAATACTTAGATATTTACACTCGGTGCAAAAATCTTAGACGTGTTTTAAATTGTCGACTAACATACTTTGGTCAGCTTTTGAACTTGTAAGTTTCTGGGTTAAGGCAGAGAAATAATTTTAATAATGCTTGAACTTGTGATCCTAAAGAAGATGGAAGGTACTACTGGCCAGCGAGTGCTCGGCCTGGGCCCGCGGTCATGGGGGCCCTCATCTCGGGGAGCAGCGTTTCAGCTTAGACTCCACCTCACCCGCCGAAAGGGGGCTTTTTCTGTCGTTGTCAGACGTTTCTCAGAATTGTAAGCCACCATGGGGCAAGAGTGAGACTTACAAAAATTTTTTAGTGTAAACTGTTGGGGTTGAGTCATTAGTTTGTAGTCATCTTGTCTGGAACTGGAAAGGACTTCAGATATCAACTGGCCCTTTGCTCTTCAAATTGCTCATTTTGATTCACTGGGGGTTGTGAAACCAATTTATTGCATGGTGACCGGCTTGTGTCTGTTTTGTTTCTGTTTCGTGAAAAAATAGACGATGTCAGAGTGGATCTTAGATAGCAAATAAGATATCGTTTTGTACAACTTGTATTTCAGGGGTGTGTGTGTGTGTGTGTGTGTGTGTGTGTGTGTGTGTACTGGATCACAATGTAAAATATATTATTTACTGAGGATTATAACTCATGCGTCGACGTCACTGATCTAATCCAACCCCTCGTTTTACATCTAAGAAAACCGAGGGGAGCAGTGATTGGCCAAAATCTGTTAGACAAACACGTGGCAGATAGAGAGTTAGAACTGGAGGTTGAACTTCAGTTTTCTCTTGTACATTGGCATACTCTGTATGGTGGTTTTCTTCCCAAACAAGAGGAATTAATAGAGGCGCTTGATCTTGAGGACCGCGGGTCACAAAGACTGGGGCAGAAGCAGTCACTAAAATAGGCAGCAACCATCACCTTCAGGTTGCGGTCAATGAGGATGGAGAGACAGGAAGTGGTGTGAAATAAAGGGGGAAAGTAGAAATCAGAAGGGCAGAAAAATGGGTGAACATCAGGAGCATGCTGGTCTTAAACCATAAGGAAGCGTCGAAGCTTTCTTGGTAGAATACGGGAACTCTAATGCAAGACACCCAACTGTCCAATATTTTTTCAGTTCGCCAGTTGGCCTCTTAACGAATTCCCTCTTCCCATTTTTTTGGCCCAAGCGGCCTGTGTGAGGACAGTTATCCCTTTGATAATTCTGCCTATCAGGCTTGGTGATAATTGGGTTCCTGCTGATAGCGTTCTTTCTATTCTTAAAGGCCTCCTAAAAAGTCAGCCCATATGTCAGGGTATTCACTTTGATAAAAATAACACACCCCGTAAAATGCAATACAGTTTACTAAACATGCATCTAAAAATGTTCCCTTATAGGCCGTAAGCTAGTGATTGAACTGTTTTGACCAGTGAGAATATTGATATTTAAATCATCGAATGATTCTGAATAATTATGGCATATGAATGATCAGATCTCATATGAATTTTAGTTCCAGACCCACATTAGTTGAAACCGGTGCTTTCAACGTTTTCATGAAAGGCTCGACTTTTATCATGTTAGCAGACCCAGGTACTCCCCCAAGTCTGGCCTCATAGAAGTGTTAAGATAATTTAGGATTTCTGTGCAGAATTCTATAGTTTCAAGGATTCTGTGTTTTCTCGGTGGTCATACTTTGTTTTCATTCTCATCAGTTCCTCTTCAAACTGAGTTGCATTTTTAGGGCAAATACTTAGCAAATGAATCTCATCCTAAGGCGCGCACTCCCGATCAGCAACAGAAACTTCACGTGCAGCTCCTGAGCGTCAATGTCTGTGAGGGTCTTTTGTTGCTCCATTCCCACCTAAGGGTCCTGCCGTGCTTCAACATCTATCATTCTCTTGGCCTCGGTCCAGTTGAAAAATGAGAACGGTCTCCCCACGTCAGCTGCCCAGTACGAGTCCGAATACTTGTATTCTCTTGCACAAATCATCCCTAGTGTCCATCCTGCCCTACCCTCTGCCACATTTTCAAGTCCAGTGTGCTCAGGCACCTTGTGTCTTCTATGTCAGGGGGCAGTCATGCGACACAGGGTTGCAACAGGTTGGATCAGAGCTTTTCATCCAGGGGTCTCGCTCTATGGAAGGAGGCCAGCAAATCTCCCGCATGTCGAGGACATAACCATCTGCCCGCATTACAGTAGACCCCCTCTATGCCGCTCTTCGATTTCATCCAAGCTATACATAAAGACGACGGCACAGGGCACTGAATGAGAAGTTTTCACACCCTAGTCACTTCCAGAGGACACACTGTCCTAATGGATGGCACCGTGGGATCCGAGCTTTCAAAAGCACGGAAATGTTCTTACTGTTTCCATTGCCGATGCCACATGTTTCCCTGTGTATCCCAGGGTTCTCAACTTCCTCATTGCCAGGTGACAAATTTCTATTTGTTCACGTGTGCTAGCTAGCTAATTAAATAAAAAATGGTGTTAAAAAGCTCGAGTCGGAGGCCTATGGGCACCTCTACCTCCTGTAGACATGAACCTTGAGTCCAGATGCCAGGTCCTTTATACTGAAGGCTCAGGTGTTTGCTGAATTGATTTTTCCCATGCACGGACCCCCAGTTCCCCAAGAGATGGATTGCTGCAGGTTCTGATATTTGTGGAGATGTTCTTAGGACACTCTACTGCTGCTAGTTACGAGAAGGTGCTGCAGGGATGATAGCCAAACAAGGGTATTCCCTGAGGCACTGGCATATGACAAGTCAGAAATACATATGGGAGCTAATAAATGATAAGAGTGAGATTTCATATCCGTGGGAAAAGGATGAATTCCCAGTTGGAACGCCACCGTCTGGAAAAAATAAGGGTGGATCCATACTCCCACCTTTACCCTCAGATAAATTTCTGGTGTATCAAATATCTAATTTTTTTTTAATGAAATACAAAAAATTAGAAAAACGGAAGTTAAAACTTTTGGCGAGAAAGCCTTTCTGAATAAGATACAAAATGTAGACACCACTTCAATTGATTAAATTCAACACAAAAAACCGAATGTTTGGAAAAAATACATAATAAAGTCAAAGACAAATGATGAAAAGGAGAAAGTATTTGCAACATAAATATAAAGAGTTATTTTCTTTTATATATAAAGAGCTACAAATAAATTAGGAAAAGATCAATAACTCAATGGAAAAATAACAAAGGAGTCTTCAGGAAACAAAATACAATGGATTTTAAACAAATGAAAAGATGCTCAAACTTGCTAATATTTAGAGAAACACAAATTAAAACTGCCATCAAATGGTTAAGATTTAAAATTGTGACCACACACTTTAATGGCAATTATGTGAGAGAACCAGGTGTTCTCATACACTTATTTATGTGAGTGTAAATATATAAACCCTAAAGAGAGCATTTTAGTAATACTTATCAAAATAAAAATGTGGATAATCTTTGACCTAATATTTTCATTTCTAGTCATTTATCCTACAGATATACAAGACAGCGGTAATGTATATACAATATTCACTGCAGTATTATTTATAAAAGTAAAAGGTGGTCCATCAATTGAGAACTTGGGTTTTAAATTAGGATACATCCATACAGGGGAATCCTTAAAAGACAGAATAGCATCTAGCAAGAATGAATGTATTGAAATGGGATAGTTTCTCAAATACCACGAATAAACAAAGCAAGGCAAAGAGCAACACCTAACCTATATTATCCATTTGAGTATTGAGAACGAACTTGAGATAACAGAAGTGGCTTCTGAGGAGAAACGGTGAAGGGTCCAAAGTGGGAGTCCGTTTTACTTTTTTTCTGTGTACTCATCAGCACTTTACGAATTATAATGTACATGTTTATCTGCTTATAACGTAAGGTTCTAATGAGAGTACGTGAGATCATTCAACAAAGCTGGCTTGGTCAAGGGAGACAGGAATCAAGTGGCATTAATCAATTGGAAGGGCATAGGGCTTGGACACCAGGCAGCGTGAAAATAAAGTTCAACAAAGCGGAGATGAGTGTATACCGGAAATCGAGACTAAAGTGGTGTGAGGGCAAGAAGAAATGGGGATGAGGCTAAATAAAGGAGCAACTATAGAGCTATCACTTAAAAGGCAGATGAGATAAGGAAACAAGAGGCATCGGATGGAAGCCTTTAGAATTTGCAAATGAGCTGAACTTAGGGGGCTGTGGAAGGATTTTATTTACAAATAATTAATAGTAATAGCGTAATAAAGGCTTGTCATCTACTGAATTACAAAGTCAGTTGCAACTTGGAGGGGGCGTAATCTCTATCCTTTTTATATTAAATCACAAACGTGTGATGATTATGTTGATACTGCCCTTTTAGGGCTTGGGAAGGACTATAAATCCAACTTAGTGCTCATTCTCAGACTGAAAGAGATAACCAGTAATCATTAATTGACTTAAGGTTATCTAAAGCAATAAAGCCTTGCTCTCTTCATATTATGTCACCAAAGATACTACTATACAATTCAAAAGAGTTCTAATTAAGTATTTGAATAAAAACTGTATGGGTGTGCATGCCAGTCCATCCACTTTATATTTAAGTTCAAAAAAAGGCAGAGACAACATGCATAGTTTTATTTGCAGCCAGCCTGACAAAGCAGGCTATCTAATTAGACGTTTGGTAAAGACACTTTATGCTCAGTAGTGGTGGTGGTGGTGATAATAAACACTAATGTTGCTATCCCCTCTTGGTAGGAAGCTCCTCCAACAATATCTTCCCCATAGCAGTAGCTGGGAAGGAAAATGGGCAAGGAGCTGACCGAGTAGCTATGATGATAACCAGATAATAAGCAGAAACAATAATCATATATGGCTTCCGGGGCCACATTTCTCTCAACACACAGTTCTGTTCTGTCATCTGAAGACACAGTGCACCCTTAATGGAAGTAACAATGTGGGATTTCACTTGCCAAATGGTGAACTGATCTATTATTTCAGCCTTGAAGAGGCTCAATCTGGGGTTGATAATCCCTTCTAATGATAAATATAGTCTAAAAATGCATGTAATTTAAACCAAATCATGTCATAAAGGAAGGCTCTTTCATTGCGCGTAGTTCATCCTTGACATTCCCAATCAGTAAAACCATTTTGCTGAACTTTAAGCAGTAACAAAATAATTTTTAGGGCTAAAAAAGACATTAAATAGAAACTAGTTCAACTCTTTCATTTTAAAAAGCAAGCATACTGAGTGTCATCAAGATTACGGAGCTCAAATAGGACTTTACCCCACTGCCACGTTGCTGTTAAATGGGCAGTGGACACGTTCAAAAAGAAGTCAGCATTCTATGGCTCATCTTTTTTTTTCTAGAGCAAAAAACAAGTTGATAGCTTTGTATGAAGAAATTATGCCATCACCTTCTATTTTTTCCCTTTTCACTAGAGGTGGGAACAAAGAGTGGAGATAATACTGCAATTTCTATCCCCACAACCTCATTTGAAATCATTCTCTTTGATTTAAGTTTTCTTGAAATGAAAAGGATAAATTGTGTTAACTTAGTTAAAGTTGGAGAAAAAGTTGATTGGACATTCTGTTGTCAAGGAAACCAATTGTCTTACTTTCTCTCATTCATATTCATTCTCATTCTCATTTTCTTCCACCGCCCCCCCCCATGCACATGCAGACATGCATGCACCAGCCACCTACCAGTTAATACAGTGCCCTTTAAACTCTCCATCTGAGATTCTAAGATGATTTTAAAACACCCAGGGGTTCTACTCTGAAAATCTGTACAAGGAATACTCAAAGGAAATGATTCCTAGAATTCAAACTCAGGGAGGCCTTTTTCTAATTCTACTGAAGCTGCTGTCATTCTGAGTCAGTGCTGTGTCTCCAAAGTATAAGGGACCGGATCCAAGGTCAGTGTCAAGTCAACTGCAGAATGAAACTATCGGAAAGAGAAAGCTTGGATGATAACTTTTACAGAACAATAGAACAGCACAAGAGAGAGAGAAAGGTAAACAGTTCACTCCCTTAAGCCTTTATTGAGTATCATGCTTAAAGCAAGAAGCTATGCACTAAAAAGAAGGAAGGAAGGAAGGAAGGAAGGAAGGAAGAAGGAAGGAAGGAAGGAAGGAAGGAAGGAAGGAAGGAAGGGAAGGGAGGGAGGGAGGAGGAGGAAGGAAGGAAGGAAGGAAGGAAGGAAGGAAGGAAGGAAGGAAGGAAGGAAGGAAGGAAAGTGAAGACCAAGCTAAAGGGGATTTTAGAGAGCAAGGTAGAGTTGCTTGTCGATGAAAGATATGCACCGTCTCCCTGCCCTTCCATCAGAGGAATACACCATCAGTGTCAAGCTCGGCCACATGACCCGTTGTCTGGACTTTGGGTTTGGCCATATAACTTGGTTTGGCCAATAGGGTGTTAGCAGATGCGATGCAGCAGAAAGTTGAAAGGTTCTTGTGCTGTTGGGTTTGCCCTCTTGAACCTTTGCCTTCACCATGAGAAGAGCCTGCCTGCCTGCTGCTCCGAGGAGGGTAAGAGATAGGAGGAGCCGAGCTGCCCCAGCTGAGCCTGGCCCAGATGAGCCACCTCCCTGATGAGCCGCAGATGCTCCAGGAAGCCCAGCTGAGCTTCCTAGCCAAGGGTAGCTTACATCAGTCAATCCCAGCCGACCCTTAGACACACCATAGATAATGTGTCGATTAAGTCACTGCGTAGTGAGCGGCTTTTTAGAGTAGTTTGTTATAGAGGAATTTACAGACTAATACAGAAAGCATCTAGAGTGACATCTGCATTTGTTATTGTCACAGGGTCACACAGCAGACTAAAGAGTGGTTAGAAGAACTTAGCCAAAACTGTGGGTCTCCTGGGTAGAGCTAGTCCCACAAAGGGCACAAGTCGCTCCCTTCCGAAAATCATCACTGGCAGAACAGTCTTGGGATTGAAGGGACTCCCAAGCCCATCAGGCCGCACAACCAAACTTCACTGCACCTGAAAGCATTATCGCCCACTGGTGGGTCTGGGAAAAGGCTACTAAAAAATCACCCAGTGGCCGAGGAGAAGCGTGTGGGAACAGACCGAGATGTTGAGACACCAGTGTGGAACAACACGGTTGAGAATAATTATGCTACAAGTCTGTGAGATCTTGAATAGGGTAAGTGGTCTGAACATGGGTGTGCTCACCAGATCCTGGAATTTTAGTTCTTTAAAGGTGGGCAGGGAGCATACTCTGAAGCATAAAAGGGAAAAACATCAGGAAAAATAAAGGGAAAGGATATATCACTTTCCGTGGCTGAGAACGGATGACCACATATCCCGTTATATTCAGGCCGGTTCTGGGGTAATGATTAACAGCACCTCCTTTCGCTTTTAAAAATGTCCCGGATTGGATGGTAGATGATACGGTCTTACAGCTGACAGTATATTTTACCCAAAGATGGGGTCCAAGTAGGGTTTAGACGGTTTCATGGGGAAAGACCTGCCACAGGTTATCAAAGCAAATTAGACCAAAGCATGGAAGGCCACTGTGTCCCTCTGCGCCACTCCCTCGTGCACAACTTTGTAGTGGGAGACAGCGAAGGCACACAGGGCCTGACCCAGTTCGTCAGGGTCTCAGAGGCTGGGAAGTGGCGGTGTTTCAGGCTAGTACAGTGTCCCCCTGAGGTCCCCTCTAGGGCCCTCGTCTGTACTTCCGGGCACTCTTTTTGTGGCTCCTCAAAAGACAAAAACACAGGCAACAGTCCCATCTTGCCATTACGTCCATGTCAATTCAACATGCAAAGTTCAAAACATGTGGAAGAAGAATCGAGTCTCTCTCTTACCCACACAGAGGTCCGTACAGCTTTCTGAGCTCCATTTGACTTTCCCAGAAGCCCTGCAGAAACACAGCACTGTAGTGAGAATGTGATGAAACAAAATTTCAAGCATTCAGACTTATTCAGGAAAAAATCGGGAACAGCGAGAAAGCAATTACATAAACAATCAGAAAAGAATTGAACTGATATTGCTTTCAAGGACTTTGGAGTAGTAGAATAAAACTAACAGCTTTAAAAATATATGTCACCAAGGGAAAGTCTCAGTCAGCTCTGCTATAAAGGACAAGAAGAGATCATCTGTACTTAAACTGTTCGTGTATAATTGCTGCTAAAATATTTGAAAACTATTTGCTTTCTCAACTATGTTAACATTCCCCTCTGCAATTTGGTTTATATTATTATTATTATTACTATTATTATTACTGGCAAAGCCTGTTTTCACAGCCACTGTATGTGTAAACATTCTGCTAAATTTATCCAAATGACCACCAATTCTGAATTATGATCCAAGTTGAATTTTCACTAAAATCAACATACTTAGAACATAAGGACCGTAGAGCAACTTTATATAAGACAAAACACTAGACCCATTTTTAGGGAAAGGGGTATGTCTGGAGATTCACATGAGGCGGAGTGGGGGAGGGGGACAGGAAGTGCCAGACTCACTGTGTGGTGGGGATGGACCATGGAGTATGCGTGCAAGTGTACGTGGAGGAATCGTACGGCAAAGGGTCAGAAATTGCTAGATCCATTGGGTTGCGGGAAGGAACTATACGTGCAAATCCATATGGGTTAGGAGGGAGGCGGGGAGTGGAAAATGCTAGACTTGTCTCGTGGGAATGGAGTATACGGGCAGGTGGATAAGGGGTGGGTGAGAGTGGAGAGTCAGGGCGTAGAAGAGCCGGATGTCCTTGCTGGGAATATGGCCCATTCTCATTAAATCCACTTTCACAGTCTAAGCTTGCCATATATCAAAGAGAGCGTATATGAATATAAAAATAGTCACTGAAATTACTATGTTCTAGAAAGCACTTGGCAGGGTGTGCACATACAAGGGTGACGAGCTGTAAAGGAGCATATGTGAAATTACCCAGAGGCAGGAGCACCGTGCTCTCCTCCTATCGAGGGTTATGCTGTTTGCCTCAAAATGTTAATACTAAGTTAATTACTCAACTGAATGCCACCGATCATTTCCCCCCTCAGAAATAGGTGACCTTTATTTCATTTCCTGTCTGGTGTGTGGTTCTATTTTGACACTTAGCGATTTCTTTGCACTTGCTTCGAGGGTCTCACAGTGAAGCCCGAACGAGATAGCTGTGGGTTTAGAGTTGTGACCTGGCCACCCATGAGATAGAGATGAGAGAAGAAAGTGTTTTAGAAGCTGTAGGAAGAGGGAAGCAGCAACAATGGAATGAGAAGGGGTTTTGGACAGAGAAAGGGCAGAAAGGAAGATGGAAGAAACCGAGAGGTAGAGGCAAAAGGACCGAAATAGCTAACGGTTTTCTATCTGGTGCCAAGGGCCAGCCCTTCTCGGTGCAGGGGTGGCAAGGGGCGTTATCAGGATTGTTCCCAATTTAGTCCTTCCTGCCTTTGTTTGGCTTAGTGGCTCTTCACGTGCTAGGTCTGTTGGCTCCTGATGTTGGGTCCGGTGACAGCCCCCATCATGAGTCAGCAGAATAAATCATCTGGTTTCCGAGAAAACCCAATGTGAGAAAAAAGAAATAGACTCGGAAGATAGAGCCTTGGCCCTGAATCTACAAATGCTAGCCGGACGTCTCCACTTGGATGACACTCTGGCAAATCAGACGCGCCTCCCCGAGCCAGCTTCCTTCCTGACCTTTTATTTCTGTCCGCTCATGCCGTTCTCCCTGTCACCTGCCTTAGAGGCAGGTTTGACTCATCTTGCTTTGAATTCTCTACTCCTGATTCGTCATAAGAGGTAGGAATTTGGCCCCCGAAGTCCTTCTCTTTTCACGGGCATCACCACCTTTGGCCAAGTCTCCACCACTTTCACGCCGAGACTTCAAAAACAGTTGGATGCTACAGACCGAACCTAAATTGTCTCCCTTACAGAGTAATCTTCCAGTTCTCTGTCCCACCCTATTCACGGAGGATACTACATGAATAGTTCTTCACTTGCCTTTCTAGACTGTCAGGAATCCAGTCTCTGTCTGACTGTCTGTCTGTCTGTCAGATAGCTGCATTTCCTTGTGTTCCCCAGTCTTTGGCTTCCAGTCGGTCCAGGCTGCTTATCGAGCTATGTGCTGGTTCTTATGCAGGTGCAATCACACACGTTGTCACTCCTCTCCTGGTTTGTGTGTCCTTGTCTTTGTGTCTATCACTCTAGCAGGACCCCTTCCTCCAGGAAGTCCTCCAGGATGACTCTAGCCCTGAACGATCTACCTGTCCTCTGAAGGACAGCCACCCAATCTAGTGCTGGGATATAGCCCATCGGGTTTGTCCACCATATTTGATGTGTGCCCTCAAGGGCAGTAGTAACTTCTAATTCTTCTGCATTCCAAAGCCTGGCACATTTAGATACTCAATGAATGTGGTTTTGAGTGAATGGCTGAATGACTGACTGACTGAATGAATGAATGAATGAATGACAGGAATCAATACATATTGATGATGGATAAGCTCTAGATCATTGTCACCACAGAAGAATTCATTCCAGCAGAGGAAGGCTCATCATGAAGCACCTTCACATAAGGACCGCCCCAGCAGTAGGCGACCCAGATGGGAACTTCACAGATAAAGCTGCACCAGGCTCAGCGTATCTTATGCTGAGAGGAAGTGGGAGACAGCCCTTACCTGGCGGAAAAATGTCAAGTTTCCAATAAAAGGAGAAGGCTTGGGATGTTTGATGCCCAACTTCTCCAGTCTTGAAAATGCTGACGTAGAGTACCTGAGGAAAAAGCACATTTTGAAAATAGAGAAAGTGAAGTTCGCTTTCAGCTTTTGGCCCAATAAGACATCAGAATTATCGAGTTCTCCAGACGTAAAGGTAGAAGAAGATTCCAGCTGATCTGAAGGGGTGGAAGCCTACAGGCGAGTGAGCGACGTGGAGCTCAGGGAATTCCTCCTGACTGAGTGACAGGCTAGAGGTCAAGGAATCCTAAAATCTCGCAGTGGGAAGACACCTTAGAAATGACCTAGTCTAAATACCCTTTCTCCACCTAAAATGTCCATCAATAAATAAATTGTTTTTTAAAACACACCTCTTCCCAGTTCAGTTCTTTTGCCTCTAACTCTACCGTGAACGATTGTCTCAGAAGGCAAGGGGAAAAAATAGTAATGGCAAAAATAAACTCTCCACGCAAATTTGTGTATTTTCTTGGCCAAAAATGACCCCTGCACATAATTTGTCCCTCATCACATTCCATGGCCTAATAGAGAAAAATGAAAAATAGGGTTGGAGGGAACACACTGTGGAGACAAGACCTCATCACCAACTGCTTACAACCTCTTTATGTCTTTGTTTTCATGGTCTAAAACCATATGGGAAGCATATTTTCTTAACCAAAAATCAGGAAATGTGGCCCGACAGATTTCTGTGCCACTTTCCAGGAGAAAGCGGCAGTCTGGGAAGTGCAGTGTGGCTGTCAAAACATTGGAATTACTAGGATATTTCAGCAGTTTATGGAACAGAGGGATGTCGCAGTTAAAGTCAGAACTGGCTTGGAAAAATCTGGACATATGGCTGTGATCCCTAATCAGCCAGCTAATTAGGTCGAAAGTTCAGTTAGTTCAGAAAAATTAATGAGTCAAACTGGGTGTTTAGCATCATGCAGGGACCAGCCAAATCTTAATTTAGGAGCAGGGGGAAAAAAAGTGAGTGTCAATAGATCTGGGCTTCATAGCAGTCCTGGAACTTAAAACAACAACAACAACAAAAAACCCCACCCGCTACTCTGTAAGAATCACTCAGTTATCATCAGAAAGATGGAATGTTTGTATAGGCTTTGACCTTCCCCCACCCCACTTCCCTGCCTGCAGTCCAATAAGAAGCCCTTAAAATAACACCTTTTCATCGAATACTCGAATATTCAGGGAAAGGCCAACCTAGCTGAAGTGCTGATTCGTGTTGCTCTGAGCTACAATGGGTCTGCTTTTAAAGCAGCCACAGGAGAACCAAGCCAGGGCAGAAGGGGAAGGAGGGTTCTCCTCCTGGCTCTCCCAACCAAAGCTTCCTCCTATGGCTCCGCAGTTGGGTTTGAATGAATTCCCAGGATGTCACATCTTAAGTCCATGTTCAAGTGTAATTCCGGACCACACTCAAGAGCCACGTGTGAATTACACGGATTAGTCATGCCTGCGTTCCTCTTCATTAGCATGTGTACCAAAGGTTGACAGCACAAGATGTAAAAGTTATTCTTTCGAGGAGACTATGATATTTTAATTGATTTCCCACACACCTAAGAGGAAAGACCAAAAGAGACTTACCAGTCTACTTAACACTTCCCTTAACATCCCAGATTTGTTTTCTAGATTCATTTCTTTATCGGTTTTTGTGAATTATTTTCTAAATGTAATCTCTAATGGGTAGAAGGAAATATGTCATCTTGGGCCACGTAATTACATCTTAATTTTGTAATTAGATGTCTTGATTGTCTAATTAAAGGACAAGAAGTCTGTACCTAATTACACATGCTAATTATTATGCAAGTCCATGCCCTAATTATGTAACTCCACTTATAAAAATACTGCTTGTGTGTCCCTGCACAAAATTCAGACATTTTCAAACATATGGCATCAACAGAGAATGTTCTGGACACGATCATAACTTTCACTTTGTAGCCTAGACTCTAGAGAACTTGAGTGTCTTCAGCTAAGAATTGGGTAAATGTTGCCATCCATAACTAGAGTCCTCACACCAAAATCAGCAGGGAGAGATCACTGCCACTAGACTTCTGGGCAGAATTGCAAAGTGGCTTCCATTTGTCTCCTTCCTACTTCCTTCTTTGCATGCTTATTTCATATTCTCTGATCCCAGGGTCCCCTCTGTCTCTCTCAACAGGCTCTTAACCCAGAATCTATGGACCCAAGGAGTTAGGGGTTCAATTATGTCATTCCAAAAGAGACAAGTAGAAGTCCTGACCCCAGTATCTCAGGATATGACCCTATTTGCAGATAGGGTGTTTGTAGATATAGCTAAGATGAAGCCGTACCGAAGTAAAGTGCACCCCTAATCCATTATAACTGGCGTCCTTATAGGAAGGAGGACAGCCCCAGGAAGACGTGGAGACACAGGGAGAAGGCCGTGTGGCGACAAAGGCAGGGAGTGGAGTTGTGTAGCGCAAGCCAGGGAATGCCGAAGGTCATCCGCCAACCACCAGAGGCCAGGAAGAGGCAAGGAAGGCTCTCCCCAGCAGGGAGAGAGCGAGCGTACCCCGTACACACTCTGATTTCAGACTTCCAGCTTCCAGAACTGGGAGACAACAAACTCTGGTTCTTGAAGCCCAGTTTGTGGTACTTTGTTATGGAAATGCTAGGAAACCGATGTACCAGGAATACTCATGAGTGAGTTTCAGGGAATCAGTGAAAAGGGATTTTAAAAAATTTTCCTCTCGGTACTTTTAAAGATTGTTATTGTGAGAGAAATTTGCTTTTTCATCTCAATGTGCTATGAATTCCTGTGCCATCAAAGTTCAGATGGCCAAGGATGCTACCGTGTCAAGCAGGCAATATGCAACCATAATGTGGCCGCCCTGTTATATTTTAAAAAGCTCCTTTTGATGGGAATTCATGCAGATGGATCCCACAGTTATGAATGTGGGCATCTATCATTGTTACATTAAGGATACTTAATTTGGAAAATGTCAACAGAACGTGTACCTAGTCGCTTCAGACAGCACCCTTCGGTTTTACTTTAATGCTGCCATTTTTGCTACAGGACACAAATCCTGCAGTGCCAGTGGCTTACCTTATCCCATCCATTTCAGAATTAATGGCACCAGGTGGGTCGTTTTCATAATAAGATTTGATTTTTAAAGCCTTGAAATTCCCCCAATATTTCATTTCCCCCAAGATAAAGCCCTTGCATGATGCCTTCCACAAGAGTGGTCAGCCCCTTGTTCAACCAAAGAAGTCACTCGTGATAAATTGGAGGATATTTTGATGCTCATGTATTAAGGAGATGGTCCAGCTGATTGAGATTTGGAACGAAAGAAGAAAATAGGCAAATGGGGCCTGTCCCTCTAGATTTGCCTCATTGCATATCTGAAGCAGTCAGAGAGGAACTGGGTTTTCTTGAGTGTACTTCTAGAAAGAGCCAGCTCCTGGGTTCATCTGTTATGGCCTCACTGACAGAGAACTTGGACTTGGTGAGTCACTTTGGGAAATTTTAGAGGCTGTTGATGTTTTAGAAATAGTGAAAGATTTCTCTGGCAAAGAGCATTTCACCGGGGACGAAGATCATGATGTTCCGGGCACAGGCGAAGCCATGAGTGCCAGGTAACACACCTGTCCCGCTCTTTGGAGGAGAAAATCCCCTTTCTCACGGTTATAGCATGCTCGCAACAGGCACAGCTATGAGAGGCTTTGCCAGCAATTTCACGAAAAGTCATAGCCACACCAGAAAACTTTATGAGAAACACGACCTTAAATTGTTGCCTTTTGAAGAGGTTTTATGATGTGAGAGCAGAACATGAGGTTTGCTAGCTTTCCAGAAGACAAATCTTGAAATGCTTGACAGAAATTTGGACAAAAAAGCTAGAACTATCAGGGAGAAAGCTTACTCTCATTTCATTGTAATTCTTTTCTAGTTTTTATCCTCTGAGTATTTTTATATGTGTGAGATCAGATTGTCTATATATTTTTTCTATTCCTATTTCTTTATATATCTTTTTTTTTTTCATTTAACATAAGGAAAAATATCTACGTTATTAATTCTTTATGGATATTAATGTTATGGCTATAATACATTCCTCTTGTGGACATATCAAAATTTACTGAACTATTCTTCTTAAATATTTAGGATATCTTCAGTTCTTTTGCTGATTTAAGTTACGCTGCTACAGGGAACATCTCCGAGCATGAAGTTTGTCTAGCACTTTCTGCATCAAGCTTTGCCAGATTTGAAGTCCATGAGTCACTGGTTTTAGAGGCTGGTACGCCAGATCCCTTTCCAGAAAGTTTATCCCAGGCCGTCGGTATCCATTTCACCAAAATGCTTTCATGAAAATTTTTCCTGATTTTGTAGACACATCAGTGTATCTGAATGTCCGCATTTCTTCCATGACCAGAGAGAACTTTTTTTTTATGCCATCCCTTTTTCTGTAATTGCTAAAATATTTCCCAGCTTTGAAACTGGTCTTTCCACTGCCTCTCCCCACCCCTCGCCCCCCCATCTCCCAACTTCATTTCCACCACAGTTGATCTGGGTCGCAGGCAGAATTGTGCTACACCAATTGGTTAAAAAATTCGTTGGGAAATGAGCAGTCGTCATTGATAGGCACATTGACTCCAAGCACATATTTGGCCAGGAAGGGGAAGATAAGCAGGTGGATTCTGAACTAACTAACTACAGCCTTGTTAGTTGCCCTTAAATCCCATGTCCTTCGTCCTTGCCCCCTTCTTCCCCCACACCACAGCTAGAGGACCTGTAAGTACAGAACTTGCTTCAGTGTGTGCCACAAGGAAATACAGAGTCTCCCGCGCGGGTGTCTCAGTTCCGTTTTAGCATCCTCATGCCCACGTCCAGTTCCCTCTCCTGTAACCCATTCCCTCAAGACCTTGCTCTCACTTGCGCTCAGGGCTGGAATGCACCTGGTTCACATTCACACATGTGGATTGGTATTGTTCAGGTGTAGGAACACCACTGGTTTTCTCTGCCGATCTGTTATCGATGACTCTTCTAAACTTTCTAATTAGTTCTCCTAGTGTACATGTGGAATCTCTTTAATGTCTCATGCTGACAGCTTTATGTTATGCAAATAGTATAAATTCGTTCTCTTTCTAATTCTTTTACCTCACTTTTCATTTTCGTATTACATTGGCTGGGACCTCTGGTAAATATGTAAAAGCAGCTGTAAAAGAGAGCATTCTGTTCATCTTCCTGGCTCTGTGGGACTGCACCTAATGCTTCAAAGTAAGTGTGAGATTTTGCTATGGATTTTGGATAGATATCTTTTATTGTGTTAAGGACGCTTTCTTATATTCCTAGCTTGCTTAGAAAAGTTTTTCTTGATTAGTTTTGCCATATGTTTCTCTTTTATTCATCTTTTCAAAGCGCCCACTTGTGCTTTTATTGATTTCTAAATTTTTGTTTATTTCATTAATTTATGCTCATATTTGAATTATCGCCTTCATATTCTTTAGGTTGGCCCTTGTTCTTTTTTTTTTTCAGCCTATCGATAATTCAGCTCACTTATTTTCAATATTTTTTATTTTTAGTGACAGCATTTAAGGCTAAAATGTCCCTTTGATTACTTTAGCTGTATCTCACCCATTTTCGAAGTGTAGAGCTTTTAGTGTCTGTTGTGTTCTGATAGGGGACTTCTAAATATAGAATGTGCTAAACTAAGGAATTGATTCTGTGACATCTTACAGTGGTGACACATAGTATTTTTGTATCATTATGAACTCATGGGGTTAAATATTTTTACATGTTTTGATCCATTACAATTATTATTTTATTTATCAAATTGTCCCATCTTTGGCTAGTTGAGTGCGTATCCATTTGTTCTTGAGGATTTTTGACAGAACAGCTTTCTTACTTTCTTAAATGACAAGATGTTCCAGGTTCATCCTGTACATTTCTTGACCCAAACCTGGGTCAGCAATTTTCCCAAGGAGCTCTGCTTCCTTTTATTGGAAGATGGCATCGAGGATCCATAAAAGGAGAAATACTTTTTGCTTTATTTCTTGGTGATACTTCATGATACATTTGATTCTTCAACTAAGGGAATGCCTACTGAAAAACTTAGATTTTCAACCTTCTTCATTGACTCTTTTGTAATCAGAATTATTTTAAATCTGTAGCGGTGCCTTACATTAAAATTAAAGATTGATGTGGCGAATCTCACCAGAAAGTGAAGGAATTCTTTTAAGTCAACGAATCTTTCCCAACAGTATTAGTTCCCTATTGCCATTGTAACAAATAACCACAAACTCAGAGGTTTAAAGCAACATAACTCATTATCTTATGGTTCTGGGGGCCAGAAGTCAAAATCAGTCTCATCAGGCTGAAGGTGAGGGATCAGGTAGCAATCATTCCTTCTGGAGGCTCTGGGGTATTATATCGATCCTTCGTCTCCTTAGCTTATGGCTACATCACTCCAGTCTCTGCTCCCAGTCACCGCATCACCTTCCGTGACCAACTCTTCCTGACTGCCTCTCGCAAGGACACTTATGATTGCATTTAGGGCCCACTCGGGTAATCCAGGACACTTTCTCTGTCTCGGGATCCTGAATCTCAACCTTAAAGTCCTTTTTGCCATAGAAAGTGTCATTCATAGGTTCCAGGTTTTAGGATGTAGCCACCTTTGGGGGCCACTATTCAGCTGCCACACCAACTTATATCAGGCATTGATCCTGATTTTGTTTCGGAGTATGCTCGAAAAGGAGCCGTGTCTGGGCGGGGCCTGCGAGATTGTCAGAGCTTCCTGTTTAGGGAGCGCTGGATGGCACAGCCGATGGAGGGTGGGCAGGAGGTGAGACCAGAGATCAAACAGCACTCAGCCTCAGCCTCAGGCACCACAGAACCAGGCTTCGATGGCCCCAGCAACTAAGCAGCCAACAGATAAGTATTTTAAAGAAAATACTGTAGTTAAAAAATAATAAGTCCTCCAGTTGATGGTTATTATAGTACAGAGTGTTACTTAATTTTTTCCATTTTTATCCCAGCTTTTCAGGGCAGGGGAGTCAGTTGAGTCAATACATCTCAACTGGTATTGAGATGTTACTTTTCTAAATTCAGTCATTTGTATAGCATCTTTGTAATTTTTACCACATGTACAAATGGCTTGTGCTATTTGACATTCAATTTCCTTTGAATGAACGTAAATGTATTTATTTTAAAGGGAAACTTTGTCACTACCATAAATGAAATCCATTACCACTTCTGTAAATAAAAACTTATGGTCAAAATAAAACACTTCACAATGAAAAATTCTTTTAAGCCCATGAACCCCCCAAAATGACCTCACATGTCACAGATGGTCCATAGGCCACCTCTGAGAAGACGTGGCTCTTGAGGATGGGCCAAGCAGGCCACATTTTAAAAGGAGCCCTGGCTCAGTGTCCCTGGCTCGGTTGACCGTTTAACACCAGGGTCAGAGAATGAGGAAGGAATCTCGGGTTTTTCTCAGCACACACGTGGTGAATTAGATCAACTGGATCTTATTGTCTTGTATTTTGCTTCTCAGAACTAGAAAGCTGGTCTGCATTTGACATTGGATTCATTCCAAACTACGAGAGTGGTTTACTCTCATAAAAGGGGCAGGTCCTAGTAGCGAAGTCCTTTATCACCGTTAGGGCTAGTGGACATGTTACCAATGAAGAGAATCGTTGGGGTGACACACATTCAGTGCACGAGTGCACATCTCCTACATATCAGGCACAGTCTGGGTGCTGGGGAGGCTGCAGAGACGTGGCGAGTACAGCCTAGTGGACCGGATGGACGTTCAGTGGCTAATGACAAGCAGTTAAGTAAGCAGTTCCGTTATGATCCTTGCAGCAAAGAAGCATCACGTGTCAGATGAAATGTATGCCTTGTATTTTGATCATTTGAGAGCACTTCTCCTGTCTAACTATTGGATGGCATTCGTTGAAGCTGAAAAAAATGTCAAGTAGTCCTTATGTTTTTGATGCCCCCCTCACCCCCACCAAGTCCAGTTGTCAAAAAGCATGGCCCTCCAACGAGGACCAATCTCCAGAAAACCATTAAACCGAGACAGACATATCAAAGCTGGCATGATAAGCAAGGCTGTGTCACCCATCGCCAGTGAAGGCACTGGAAGAAGCTGCTTGAAAGGGCTGGTGTCCCAGGCAATGCCCATCCTGCACCCCAAAAGCCAACTAACACCTTCTAGAATTTATGGCAGCAAATGGCATGGAGTGGGAGTCGAGGGTTAAGAAGGAAGGGACTCAGATTGAGGCCCAGAGCGGGGCCCAGCCTCAGCCTCTGCTCCCTAGTTCTCTGCCTCGTCACACAGCTGGTCACAGAAGGATTCTGGGAGGGTGCCTTGCCCCTTTGTGCCAGGAGATGGAGAAGAATGATAATGGTAGAGCAAAGAGGAGTTTCACAATGTGACTACGCATGCAACTCATCTTTCCATTTTAAAAATAGAACAAGGCAATTGAATTATGTCATAAAACCAGTTCAGTGGCTGATATTTAGGAAACACTTCTGGATTTTCAAAAAGTATTTGAATTTACCTAGACTGAGCTCACCTACCCATCAACCAGTAAAACCAATGGCATGTATAAATACAGCATCAAACCTTCCCCCAGAACCTCCCTCTGGATGGAGAAGGTGAGGAAAAAAGAATAACAGCTTAGTGCACTTAAAAATATATTGATAATAAATGCTTTAAAATAAAATATGCTTAAGTTCATAAATTCATAAATAGTACATTTAAATTCATAAATTTAAAAATATAATTTTACATGTTTATATATTTAAAAATGAAAAGCTGCCTCATGTATCTGGCCCTTGGATTCCTTATGTGTCAGAGGGTTGGGAGCCCAGGTGTGGCATTCTACAAAAGCCCCTGCCTCAGCCTGCTGGTCCCAGGAATTGGAGAATTTGGCTCTTGAGAGGGAAAAAGCAAGCGAAAGATTTTCTTACAAACTCCATTCAAGTCGAAGTTTGCTTCTGTGGACTTGTCTCTTCCCTGTTCCCCCAATGCTGAGTTCTGCAGCCCTGCTCATGAGAACGAGGTTCTCATCAGAGAGCCACTGGCAGCTTCTGGGTTCTAGGGACACACGTCACCCAATATGCATGTTTGCAGAGGTGGGAAAATAAGTAGGTCACTCCAGACCAGGAGCATCGCCATGAGACAATTGAAAGGACTCTCGCTTCTCCTGGGCAGGTAAGGGGCCAGGCCAGAGCAGAGTTCATCCTTCTCTCTCTGTCTGCTAGTTAGTAGACTGGGCTTCACTGATAATTTTGCTCTCAAGGTAATGGCTTATTTAAGTAATTGATGGTGTTTGTCCTCACTGGGGAATCTTAGCACATCAAAAGATGTTGAGAAAGCCAAAATTCACCAAGAGCCTGAATTAATCACTTTGTCAAGCAGAACAAAGGCTGTCTTGCTTTGCTAATAATCCCAAATGAGGCAGCAACCCTCGTTAAATAAGGAAACTATGGTGCCTTTAATTAATGTTTCAAAGCGCTCAGACTCGCTTTTTTGACTCTATTTTTACGAGAATGTGGGGAAATGCATGCAGAGCAGGTATTTTCCAAACTTCTCAAGTGCAGGAAGGTGAGACCGTGCTGCACTGACATTTATATGAAAGGATCTGGGGGCTTTAGTTGACCACAAGGTCAGTGTGCATGGTCGTGCCGGGGTCAGGGGATGTTGGTCCTGGTGCCTGTCTGCAAATGCTGCCCTGCCACCTTAGCACTTTCCCTGTCCCAGCCTTGGCTGCTGAGAAGCCACCGACCACTTCTGCCCGTCCCGCACAGCCACCTCAGCCTTTCTAGGCTGCACTCACAGCCCTGCCATCCTCCAGCCTGCTCTCTGCCTGACTCTCTGATTCTACATTGTGTCTCCTCAGACTCTGGTCACCAGGCAGCTTAAGCTTCCTAAACCTCCCAATAGCCCTCACCCCACTCGACCTTCTCCTCCCGCTCCCCCTGCCTCCTACAGCCCCAGGCCAGCCCGGTCCTCGTCTGGCATCCAGCCACACTGCTAGCCCCACTGAGATCAGGGGAGCCACGTCGGAGCCCTGGGACCCCATAGGTCCAGAAGAGGAGGTCGGACCCATTGCTGTGCTGGTCAGATCCCAGCTGCACGGCCATCTTTAAAAGGATTTGGACCACGCTCAGGCCCCTTGGGAGCCAGTGAGCAGGATAAGGGGATGGAGTCTGCAGGCTACTCAGTTCCGTGATACTTACAGAGTGTGGAGACCATACATAGGGGGAGTAAGACCCGGCTCGACCCCCAGAGAGTACCCCATGGAAAACAAATGGCGAGACAGGGAATTTCCCTTGGACCTGGGGAAGCCCTGACAGCTGTCTTCCGTAGATTTCCTGTCTTACCCGATAACTCCCCAGGGCTTCTAAATCGGTCACCAACGAGAAACCTCAGTGCCATCTTTGACTCTTCGTCAATCCTCGTCTGCAGTCATCATCAAGTAAGGTCAGTTCTGCTTGTCAAACATCTCTCCGAAGTTCTCCTTACTTCTGACTGGCACTGCCCTATATCACACGTGCATGGTCTCCTCCTTGGGCATGGACTCTTCAGCAGCATCTCGAACTGGCCTCCCAGCCTCCAGTTTCTCCCCTCGTTCCCCAATCTGCCATCCACACTAGTGCCAGAGGAATCTTGATAATCCGTGCGAATCTGACTGTGGCATGGCTGGTTTAGAATTCTTCACTGGCTCCCTGTCACTTTTAGACCAAGCACTAAACTCCTTTATCTGGCCCATAGGGCCTTTAATGATCTGGCCCCCACCTGACTCCAAGTCCCCGCCTTGAGACTCCAGTAATCTCGCAGGATTTGTTATGCCAGCTTGCTCTGCTCTTCCGGCTTTTACCCATGCTCTTCTCCAAGGCCAGGACTCAGGGAACAGAATTTAGGGAGGTGCTCACACTGTGGCATGTGCAGGTGCCGACCCTTCTCTTGCGTGACCCGAGCGTGAGTGCCCCCTTAAATCTTATGCCCCGCGTGTTCGCTTAGCTCCCTCCAGCGGCTGTGCACTCTTTTCCCTGCCTGGTGTATCCACCCTGATTCTCTGGCTGGCAAGTCCTGATCATTCCTCGGGTTTCTGCTGGAGGGCTGCCTACTCCAGGAGCCCACCTGGCCTGCCCTAGGCACATGAAGTCGTTTTCCTTGGCCACCGGCCCCTAATGCAAAGGGACTGCACACGAAGAGCAGGAGAACTCAGTGTATTGTTTGTGGGAGATTAATCCTGCCTGAGTTCATTATTTACCGTACCTGGTTCTGTTTCCATCAGGTGGGCTTAGTCATCTGTAGTTAATCCTTTTGCTTTTCTGAAGTCCTTGAAGAACCCTAAAGATGTTATTGTGAAAGAGACATCTGCCTTGGGTGAACCCCCGTGACAGTTTGAGCCCTGAGAGGGCACAGAGCCTGGTACAGAGCAGGCACTAAGCTGCTTGCTGTCATTATGCCCCGTGTCCTGCATAACAACAGAGAACAGTTAGCGAATGTTTCCCAGGGGCCAGGCGCTACTCTGAGTGCTTCACGCAGGGTAACTCATTTACTCCTCTCTACACTTGCTGTGTGAGTTTGTTATGAGCATCTTCATTCTGCAGAGGCTCAGAGAGATTAAGTAACGTGCCCAAGGTCACACAGCGAGTTTCGTAGCAGAGCTGACATTCGAACCCAGGCTGGCTGGTTGTGGAGTCTGCGCTCTTAGCTAGCTAGCAGCCTGTGCTGTCTCTCATTTTATATGTGCGGAGCAGCAAGTTGCCTGACATCCCACCTGTCTACAGGACAGGAGGCGTGGGAAGCCCTGCTTTGCTCACGTCTGTGTGTTAAGGACTCTGAGGCTTCTGTGAAAGGCAGGTGGCATTCGCAGGACTGATATCCCCTGGAGTTAATTGATCAGATTAGCCCCTGAGTCAGTCAACAGGGCCCTGAGACTTGAAACAAGGACAGGTAAATTTAAAATGAATACCTAGCCTCTGCAGCGAACAGAGGAGCTGTTTTTTGTTTGTTTTTTTGTTTTGTTTTGGGTTTTCTTGGCCAGTTGAGTTGCTATATCTCTAAGTAGCCAAGGCTGGGAGTCAGGAGCACTGGGTGCTTGTAGTGGGTGCATAGAATGATTCTACGTTCTTTCGCATCCAGCCTAGTGGGCATTCAAAAAATATTTGCCAACTGGATTTGCAGTTATGTCTTCATAAGCCCAGCCAATATCCTCATCTTTCTGTTGCACCACAACCTGCCCAATAGCCCACCATGACCTGCCCCATAGCCCAGAACAGGCCTGGGAAACCCAATTCTGTCTCCCAGCTTGGCAGATGACTTAAAGAGCTTAGGCTATCAAAATAACAGAAGAATATAGTGAGCTTTCAAAAGTACTTAAAATCCCATTGCGTCTTGTGGGTTATCGGTAATCCCCAAATCTTTGTGTTGACCTGATTCTTGGCAAGTTCGCTCATTGGCCTTTGATCACCTCTTAGCTACAGTGATCAGCCATAGGTCCAATTGGAAGTTGTATAAAACCAGATCAAAAGGCAATAGTGGCAGTCTAAGATCACCACGAGCCTCAGTGCCCTTTGCTCGTCAGTGTGGCTCTGGCTCTCACCCCCGCTCTGGGCTCCAGACCAAAACTGCCCAGATCCACAGAACCTGCCTAGCCTTCCCCATGGGTTTGGCCTCTTTCCTGCCCCCTGCACCTTATAATCTCCTGTATAATTACTATCCCTTGTCCTAGTCCTACCTCATCCTGGCCACTCCTATCTCATCACCTGGATTAGTTATCCGTTGCTGTGTAACGAATCACTTTAAAACCTAAGTGGCTTAAAACAACAAACATTATTGCACATGGTCTCCAAGGGCTGGGAATCTGGGAGCGGATCTACTGGTTGGTTTTGGCTCAGGGTCTCCCATGAGCTGGGGCTGCAATGATCTCAGACTTGCCAGGGCCAGAAAACCTGCTTCCATGCTCACTTACGTAGTGGTGGGCAGGCTTCACTATGTGGGCCGCTCTGTAGGGCTGCTCGATAAGGCAGCTGGCTTCTCCCCAAACGAGCAGTCGAGAACCCAATAGGCAGCCTCAGTCTTTTATTAACCTAACCTTGAAAGTCATATGCTGTCACCTCTGCTGTATTCTGTTGGTCACATGACTGACCCTGGGACAGTGCAGGAGTGGACCATGCAAAGGCGTGACTCCCAGGCGAGAGTGATCGTTAACGGGCCGTTTGGAGACCAGGGACCACATCTCCAGCACCCCGGTGCGAACAGTTTTAATTAAAGGACATCTTTCTTCCGAAGTTGCACCTTGGGGTTTTCCAAGCCGGTTTCTAAGCCTCGTAACGTCTATTAGCTGTTTCCTCCTACGGTGAGGCATTGAGACAAGAGGAAGTCCTTCCATTTTTCATCGCACAAAGACGTATTTAGTGCCTCCGGGTGCCAGGCACTGTGCCAGCTGCCATCAGATATCACCGGGAGGATAGATGGGATCTGCGTGGCTTTTACTGGAAAAGTAAAATCCGAGCAACTTGAAGCTGGGGTGGACAAAATGGGTTTCAAGCCTTCAGGAAACCATATGGCTAATGATAGCTGACGCTTCCTAAGTGCTTGCTTCGGTCAGGCATTGTACCGACAGTGACCAAACACTGCTGCCTCGCACCTCCACCCACCTCCTCGTCACGTCTGTCATGGAAATGGGGAAACGGAGACCTGGGGACCAGCCCCACTGGTCGGTGGCCAGGCCACAGTCCAGGCCCGGTCGGTCTGACCGAAGGGCCTGAGGCCCCAGCCAGGCCTCTTGACAGGTCTGTTCTGTCACCACGAGGCCTGTGAGGGAAGGGAGACCACAGCCGTCCCCTGGGGCCACCGTAACCAAGTCCGCAAGCTGGGAAATTGCGACGACAGTAACTTATTCTCTCACAGTTCCGGAGGCTGGGAGGTCCAAGATCAAGGTGTCGGCAGGGCCGTGCTCTCTCGGAGGCTCTGTGGGAGGACCCTTCCTTGCTCTTTGTAGCGTCGGGAGGTGGCCATCCGTCCTTGGCATTCTTGGCTTGCATCTGTCATCACATGGCGTTCTCGCTGTGTGTCTCTGTCTTCGTAGCACTCGGGGTGTCCAGACGTCCCACTTCTCCTAAGGACGTCAGTCATGGCCTAGAGCCCACTCTAACCCAGGATGGACTCACCTTCACTTGGTTATCTCTGCCAGGGCCCTATCTCCAAACCAGGCTGCATTCTGAGGTGCTGAGTGGGCATAAACTACTCCACCCAATGCAGATAACCTTCAGAGCCACCCACAGCCCTCGAAGGGGCCTAAAGAAAATAACCCACGTGGGTGTGTTGGGGGAGAGGTCTTCTTGACCCCGCCCCCCACCTCGCCCAACGTCAGAGGAGGCAAAATGGAAAGAAAACAATCCTAGCGAAAGAAGACCCTGATGCAAAACCATTTTCTTTTCCTGGCTCAGTCGGAATGTGGTGCTTTGTTTTTTTATGTTGTCTATTGGGTTTGGTGGAGCATTTTTGCCATTTATCGTTATGATACGCACTAATCTATATTCTAGTTGTTTTAATCAGCACGCCCTTTTGCTAGGAAAAAAGAAACGAGATTTTGTGGCTGATTTTGGACTGCAAGAGCACCTGTCTGTTCAGATTCACCTAGAGGAGAGGGTACAAAACCGTGTGCCAGGGAGGAGCTTGGAAGGGAGAGAAAAGTCACTTTTTATCTTTGAAAGCCCAAGTTAAATTTACCTTGTGTAACAGACCTTGTGATACTGAGTTACGCCCTTTCTCTCAGCCAGCACAAAGGGGTAGTTTCTGGAAGGGAAAGACATAATCCTAGAATATATTTTTTTCTTTAATAAGCCAGTAGGGCTCTAGCACCCATGAGAATATTTAAAAGAGTTCTGGAGCTATTTATCTATTCATCCTTAGCCGTTTCTTGGCATAACGGCATCCATAAATTTACCACTGAGTGTAGAACAATGAATTTCTCCTAAACAATACAGCTTGCAATTTACAAGGATGCCCCCTGGTCGTTGTATTTCAGGATATGGTGAACACACGGTACTTTCTGTAGTGAGACTTTTTCCTGAATCCAGACGGCTATTCTAATCTCCTGGGCTCAGAAATGCTTCCTTCAAGCCTGCTTTTCCGGACTAAAGTTGGGTCCTTTATGTGGCAGCTGCTCCCTCCCCCAACCCCTCCCCTATATCAGTGTTTGCTTTTCTCAGAGTATACTTCAGCCCCTGACCTCTATCCCTTATTCAGCCAGAAATTCTGGATACCTCTCCGGGCTCAGCCCAGGTCCAAACAGAGCCCCGATGCCGAACTCATGCTGATTCATCATTCCACGGCCATGACCTTCCATATTAGTGTCTCAGCTGGCAGATTCAATGTTCGTACTTTTTACAGAGACCATTGTTTTCATTTCCAATAAAAATCCAAACATCTCTGAGCTTTAAGGTTTTGTTCATTCTTTGTTTTTGTCGTGGCTTCTTGTTTTGTCTTCTCATTCAAGGCCTCTTTCTGCTTTGCTACAGATTAGAACCCAGATGTGTGATCATGGAGCATGTGGTCGACTGAATTATTGCTCCCAATTCTTCATGCTCTCCCTTTACCTAAATTCCGCCTCATCGCCCTTTGTTCTGTGAGTTTGAAGTACCTTCACTGCGATGGGCGGAGTCTTCTTCCTTGCCCTATTAACGTTAGGCTTGAGCATAGGACTCGCTCTAATCAAAGGAACATGGGCAGAAGTGACATCACTTTCAGACTGAGGCCTTAAGAGACATTGCTTATTCCTCTTGTATTTCTTGCATCCCTGTGATCCGTCAGGAACAGAGCTTTGCAGAAGTGCCCTCTTCAGCTTGGGCCCCATTATAAAAACCCATGGAGCAGATCTGAATCCCACCCACAGACTGTGAGGAAAAGGAATGTTTGCCAGCGAGTTTGGGGTGGTTTGTTATACAGCGTTATGGCAGCCATTGCTGACTAATACAAGGTCAGCTCGCTTCACTTCTCCAGACTTTCATTTTCTTATCTTTATAAAATGAGGCCATCTGGTAATCAAGGTGCCAAACTTTTTTTCTACCCCTGCACACCCGAGGGCTCTGGAATATACCCAACGGTAACAGAGACGAAATACACCAGCATCAAATATTGCAACACACTGAAGAAAGAGAAGGCTTGGGGAATGTGAATTCCATTTAGGAACGAAAGGCTTTCGTGGTGGCCTTGGAGAGAGTCGTTTCAGTGAGGAGTGGAGCAGAAGCCCCACTGCAGGGCTGAAGGGTAAATGGGAGGTGATAAAGGGAGTATGTGTGGGGTCCTCTTTCAGGCCATTTGGCTGGGAAGGGCAGGATGGGTGGCGTAACAGCTGGGGTGGACCATACGATCAAAAAAGAGGTGGTTAGCTGGTAAGTTGGTTGGTTGGCTGGCTTACTTGTATGTTTTAAGATGAGAAAATTGAACCTGCAAGGAAACATTGACAGTGTCGTAGTTAAGGGATGATGAAGGTAAGGGCTTGGACATGAGTGTGCAGGGAACAAAATGTCTGGTTTATGAGAGAATGTAGAATAAGACTTTCCAGGATTTATTTACTGATTTGGTATGCACCATTTACACTTCAAGTCCTCAAACCCAAGGGCAAGGTAAGTGTCAACCAATGGAACAAAGGCCAAATGGAAAATAGAATTGTGCATTCACTATTCACATCCAAGGATAAATGTAAATTTTGTCATAGGAAAATTTGAAAAAAATTTCTGGAAAGCAAATTGAGTGTAAAGCTTGATTTATAGAGCGCTTTTCAAGAAATTGATTTTCTTTTCATTTTAAACACATACAAATAAGAAACGAACAGTCATACCGATAGACTAATGATAATAAAAGCTGATGTTAGATTTACTGTTTGCAAAGTGCTCATTCTCCCTTATAAGGAGAAAGAAGGGTGACCGTCCCCGCCACACCACTGGTGGCCATCTCCAACATCACCTAAGACTTCTAGTTGCTGAATACAACAGGCATGTTTAAAATCTCATCTTACTTGTTCAAGGTTAAAAGCTACCCAGTGGTATAAGCCCAAGGTCATTCAAAAATGAAGCCACTTGTTTGAAGTACAGCTCTCTTTACCTTCACTTCAGTGCATTCCTGGAGATCATGTGAGAATTCTGGATGGTGTTTAACAAATTAAATTAAAATTAGGATCTACCTAGCATTTATGCAGTTACTGTTGAGTATAAGCCCACAGATATCGTATAATAATAATAATAATGATTAACATTGATTGACACTAACAGTGCCCAGCACTGCTCCAATGCTTACTTTACGTTTTAACCCATTTAATCCTCCCAACTTACTACAAAGTAAGTATTATTATCATCTCTGTTTTCCAGGCGGGGCAACTGAGACACAGGGACCTTACAAACTTGCTTAAGTTCACAGAGCTAGTCAGGATTTGAATCTAAAAGTCCACACTTTGGACCATTACACCAAGTGGAGAAAGGCAGCCAAGAGTGAAGTGTTTCCAGTGTGTTTTCAAAAGCAATGTTGATAAAGTAACATGTGGCTAAAGTGCTTGAGAGTAGTTTATTTCCCAGAATGGATTCAGCAGTCACCTATGCGCTATGATTTTGTTGAGCAAGCCTTCCTTCGTAGACTGTGCAGAGATGAACTTCAACCCACAGCCCAGTCTAGCCTGAATTATAAAGACAGAATCTTTTCTTAAGATCCAGAGGTTGATTCAATGAAACTTTGTTGTAGAACACACTGGGGTGGTAGCTGGCTGTAATGGTAGGCAGCCAGGAATGCATGAAAATTCTCTGTGGTGATATTCACGGTAGCAAAGAACAATTAACATACATGGGGTGTCAGCTGTGTAATGCCAAGCACCTGCCACACAAAATCCTATATATGATCTTTTTAAATTCAGTTTGGTTCGACAAATAATTGAGCGCCTTTTAGCTGATAGAAATGTATTGAGTGCCTCACTCAAGGCTAAAGCTGAGTAAGTCTTTGGGGAACTCATCTTCGAACGGGGGAGCCAGGGAAGTGGAGAGAGAGGGAGAGAGAGAGAGAGAGAGAGAGAGAGAGAGAGAGAGAGAGAGAGAGAGAGAGAGAGAGAGAGGAGGTATCAGGTGTGGTGGGGCTGGGAGCACAGGAAATGCAGAAGCTCTCACCTGCATGAAGGACACCCGAGCAGAGGGAAGGACCTTGGTGGTCCATGTATGGTATGTGGAAGAGCCTGAGCAGCAGAGAACACTGTGCCAGGTGGGACATGATGCAGATGAACATGCAGAGCTGGGTGGGAGCCGGTCAGGGAGGGCTTTGTGCGCCAGGCCAGGGTGGGCAGCGCAGTGGTTTCATGCAGCGGAGTGGCGAGCTCCCGGGTGTGTTCTGGCTGCAGAGTTGCAGAACAAATTTGTGGGGCACAAGACAGGAGGTGGGGAAACCGTTTGGGAGGCGATTTCTAGCCAAGGATGTTCCTGAAATCGCGAAGTACAGTAGAGAAGAGTAGAGAGAGAGGAAGGAATGCTTCAAGGACCACTTAGGAAGCAAGACTGCCAAGGCTGTGGATCGGTTGACTGTCGGGGGCGAGGGAGAGCTGGCCTGGGTGCCCAATGCTGAGAGGCAGAGATTATCAATGAGGAGACTAGCAGGAATAGGGTGACTTGCCCATGGTCATTCAGCACGAAAAGTGCATGTGCCCTAAACTGTAAAGGCCTAGCTGATGTCCACAATGGCCCATTTCTCCTGAGACCTTCCCAGTTACCTCCCTCTGTTATCCCTTGTATCACGAGGTGTTGCTACCATTTTGGTCACTCTCTGTGTGCAGATGGAGTTCAAACCCGCAAGTATATAACTGACTTTGCTTCGCAATGCTTACAGCCCGGGGTTCCCGGATCCCTATTGATCTGCGAAGGGGGCACCTGACATATTTTCAGCATTTCAAAGAGCCTAATGTAAATTGTGTGCTTATTGACAATAAGATTGTGCAGGTCAACTAAAATGTCAAGTTTCTTTGCTTTGGAGTAGAATTATAACTTGGCACACTAATGCTGGTTATCTCATTGATCAGCTATTCTCATTGGCAGAGCTCCCATTAGCTTGTCTTTGAATAATTAAAAAAAAAACAGGAAAAATAAATCCATCATTGCTTAAATATACGTTGTTGTTTGGACAGTAGAACGTGGGACCTCTGGGGAAATGACACAAAGAATGGGTGGTGGTGAAGAGTTTAGATAGCATTGCTTCAAGCTGTGGCGATTGGGGTTCGGTAGAACAGTGGAGGAGGAGGTGCTTGTCCTGTGATGTGTCTCTTCTGGGGTTGGATGTGTCCTTTCCCCCAATACTGGTCAGGACAGCCTGCTCAGATCCCGAATGCTCTGTGCTCCCCCATACGCCACGTCGTCTAAATGGCGTGTCTTGCGTTCTGTCCCGCCCCCTCCTTTTGCATCAGAGCCTTGCTCTTCGATCCCTAATGTGACCATTTACTTTATCTGAACTCGCGGGAATGTTATCCACTGCACATCACTGAGGTGGAGCCAGACCCCCAAGAAAACCTTCAGCACTCATCAAGCGTGTGGACGAAGCGGTAATTCATTTACTCTTTCAATGAGGCACGTGCAAGCCATTCTGCCAGGTGTTGGGTGCCGCTAGTGTGCAAGTCGGAGGTAGAGTAATCCTACCCTCCCCCGTGCTTGTGTGCGTGCACGTGCACACACGTAACTAATCATTTGGAAGCAGAGCCGTTGCCTCAGTTACCTGAGGATGAGTGTGATCATTAACATTTATTGAGCAGCTACTAGGCACAAGGCCCTAATTGGCTTAAAATCCAGCCCCCGCCCTCAGGGGCTTACAGTCAAGCCAGGAAGAGAGGACACGCGCATGAACAACAGAATAATATAGCGAACGCCAAGACAGCAGCAGTCACGGCAAGCGCTAACGGACTTCAGAGGGGGCAGGGTCATTGAGGGCTGGCCTGGTTCAGGAGAGCTTCAAGAAGAGTGACATTCGGATCAGGTTTGGAAGGATGGATAGGATTGAGTTAAACAGAGAGGGGAGGACATTCAGGCAGCGGGACCGTGGTGTGCGAAGCGTACAGAGAAGGTGGGGCATGTCGTATGTAAACAGGAGGGAAGAGCCAGGAGGATGTTAGGGCGCCTCTCCGCTCTGAATGGGGAGGCGGCTGCTGCGCTGGGTGCACAGCGTTGGCCCTCCCCCGCGGTGTCTGTGTGTAACGCTTGAAAAACAGGATTTGGGTTGAAGCCACTATTTGTAGAGGTTGGCTTTGCTTTCAGGTCATCTCTGACACCATTCATTTTTCCAGACACCTTTGAGCAAACAAAAAAAAAGAAAAAAAGGCCATCTTCTTTCTGGGACCATGCTCAGGAATGCTGTCTACCGAGGCGAAAGCGAAGATGCTCACTTTTGCGAGGACATGTAGAGATTTAGGATGTCCCTGCAGGGTGGCCCAGGACCACACTCTGTGAGCAGACCAAGCACAACTGAGAGAGGGGAGGGATCTGGGGATTTTCCCACTCAGCTGACACTCTTCCCCTGCCCCCACACACAGGAAGTTGTGCAATGTCACATATTTCTAGCAAACCAGGAACAAAGCTTTTCTTAATAATTGATGTGCCCCCATCAGCACTTTTTAAAAAAAAAATAGAACAAAAAATCATCAGATTTGCAAGGAGGCACAAAAGACCCTGAATTTCCAAAGCCATCCTGAGAAAAAAGAACAAGGCTGGAGGCATCACTCTGCCCAACTTCAAATTGTAATACAAAGCAACATAAAAATGGCATGATATTTGCAGAAGCACACACACAGAGACCAGTGGAACAGAATTGACAGTCCATCGTGAAACCCCATTTATATGGGCAAATAATTTTTGACAAAGAAGCCAAAAACATACAGGGAGAAAGGAAAGCCTATTCCATAAACGGTGCTGGGAAAACTTGAAAAGCCACCTGCAAAAGAGTGAAACTAGACTGTCGTCTATCACCACACACCAACATTAACTCAACACGGATTAAGGATATAAGACCGGAAACAATAAATTGCATTGAAGAAAACATAGGTACTAAACTCATGGACTTTAGACTTAAAGAGGATTTTATGAATTTGACCTCAAAGGCAAGGGCAGTAAAAGCAAAAAATAAATGAATGGACTACATCAAACTGAAAAGCTTCTGCACAGCAGGAGAAACCATCAACAAGGCAAATGGAAGAATATATTTGCAAGCAACACCTTCGATAAGGGCCTAATATACAAAATATACAAAGAACTCACACAACTCAATAAAAACAAAAACAAACAATTAATTTAAAAATCGGCAGAGGACCTGAATGGACACTTATCCCAAGAAGATATACAAATGGTCAACAACCATGTGAAAAGATGCTCAACTTCACAGCTATTAGAGAAATGCACATCAAAACCACAATGAGCTATCATCTCACACCTGTCAGAATAGCTATCAACAGAACAAAGAATAACAAGTGTTGGAGAGCCTGAGGAGAAAAAGGAACCCTCATACACTGCTGGTGGGACTGCAAATTGGTACAATTACTATGGAAAACTGTGGAGGTTCCTCAAAAAACTAAGTATTGATCTACCATATGATCCAGCAATCCCCCTACCGTGTGTTTACCCAAAAGACTGAAAACATATATCCGAAAAGATATTTGCACACCGATGTTCATAGCAGCATTATTCATGGTGACTAGGACATGGGAACAACCGAAGTGTCCTAAGATAGATGATTGGATAAAGAAGCTGTGGTACATACATACAATGGAATATTACTCAGCTATAAGAGATGAGATGCTGCCATTTGCAGCGACACGGCTGGACCTTGAGATAATCATGCTAAGTGAAATAAGCCAGACAGAAAAGTTGAAAACTACATGATATCACACACTTATATGTGGGATATAAACCTAAAAGCAACAAACACACAGGACAGAGACTCATGGACATGGGCTATAGACTAGTGGTTACCAGAGCGTAGGGTAGAGGGAGGAGGTAGATAGGGTAAAAGGGGTCAAATATGTGGTGACAGAAAGAAATCTAAGGGCGGTCAATATACAATGCAATGTGTGTGTGTGTGTGTGTGTGTGTGTGTGTGTGTGTGTGTGTGTGTGTGAGTGTGACTTACTGTTGAATTGTACTCTTGAGACTTATGGATTTTGTTAATGCCACCATAATAAATTTAAAAAATTATTTAAAAAAATAATTGAAGTGTCAATCCACAACAGTGTGAGCACTTGCCCCTGTCCCTTCTCTCCCCAAAGTCTTGTCTTCATGTGCAGATGTACATTATTTTCGTAATCAGGAACAGGTTCCTATAACACTGCTGAGGTTCAAAAAACTGGGGCACTTACTCTCAGCGGCAAATGACAGACAGCCTCTTAGGTTGGTCATTATGGTATTCAGGAAGAGAGGGAATGGTTCATTCAACAGGTATATTTCTAGAAGAGCCACTGTCCTCCCAAGGACAGTGGCCCCAAGCATTTACGCAAGCAGCTCAGTAAGACACCAATGAAATTTTGATGACTTCTTTTGTTAATAGAATAAATGAGAGTCTTCTTTCATCTCTGCCCTAAGAGTAGATGGTACCAGAAGCCTGAATTACTTACCAGATAAAGAAAGTATGACCATAAGTATTAAGACTATTGCTGTTTTCTTTAAAACAAACAAACAAACAAAAAACTAAGAACAACTCATATCCCAATGAGTGTGGCCCTTCTGTAGAATTTCCAGGCTTCCAGAACCTCTGAGTAAACAACAAGTCTAATTATTTTATAATCACATTTTCGTTTTGGATTAAAAATACTACTACCCGGTCTAATCACCTGTTTGTCCAGAACTAGGCTGCTTTTAAAAAACAGTCCATTCTCAATAGAGATGATAATCTCTTGCCTTGAGGCTATCAGAAGACTGAATCTAGACACCCAGGACCATTCCCACAGAAAAGTGTTAAGAATGTGTTTTCTGATCGGGGCATATCTGCAGTGAAGGTTTAGCCTATCAGGAAAATGCCTTTGAAGGTCATAAAATTCATTTGGCTGTATAAGTTCTGGTGCGTATGCTAAAATAATCAGTCACGTTACTTTATAGTCACACCTCGTACTCTCGTTCTGGAAAATCAATAAAGCCAGGGGAAGGCTAGGGATATTGTGTATAACTGTTTAAAAGGGAGAAAACAAAAAAATAATATTCTGTGAAAATGGTCCTCGAGGAAGCACAGACCTAGTTTTCATAAGCAGGCTCAATTTTATCTTCAGCTCATCACTGAGTTATTAAACCAAAGTGCCCATCATATCCTAGACAAAAAAAATACAAAAAAATTTTAAAAAGGGAAACAGCACACATTCTTCACTAGTTGCTCTGGGGCACTGAAAATTATCCACGGCCTTTAAAATGTATTTCTAAAACGTGTCCATTATTCACACTCTTAATGACATTTTTCCACCAAATGTTACAAGCCCTGATGTTGCCTTCGCCTGTGATACTTCCCCACCTGAAAAGGTCTCCTTCTCCTCCTCTGCCGAATCAAGTTTTCCCTTGCATTTCAGGACCCAGGCACCTCTGACTGGCTGGTGATGCAGAAAAGCCCAAGGACTGGGACAAGGAGGCAAAGATGCAGGTGTCGTGCACAAGGCGACAACGGGGCCCCTAAAAGCTGCTGTATGGGAGTATTTCCAGGCTCCTAGGACTCCCTCTCAGTGCCACAGGAACTGTCACAGACGAGTAGGGCATCCGGCGCAAGAGGGAGCACGTGTGTTTTATCTGACTTGCTTTTCAGCAGCAGCGCCTAGGTTTGTGCAAGAGCATCAATCTCTAAAGCAGTCATGGCGCGTAGGTCCAGAAGGCACTCAGTGGTCGTCTGCATTGGCTGCCCACGCCACACAGCAAGTGCTTTGGCAGCGTTCCTGATGGACGCTGTCAGGCCCTCACAGCCCCCAAGGCCATTGCCGAACAGCTGTGGTTACTCGTTTACTTTGATGTTGAACTGGAGCCAGCCCCACCCGTTGGCCTCACTTTGCCCTCTAGACTCCATACCCTCCATGTCCCAAAGTAAACATCATCAACCCTGAGGCCTCAGAGCTTGCGAGGGATCATTGCCATGTCTCATTCCTCTGTTCAGCAGCCCCTCCACATCCACGAGGCTGTGCAGCCGCCTAACTGTTGACATATCTGACCCCTCTTTTCAAGGGAATGTCCCAAGCAAGGGTCTTGATCGTCCTTCTCGCTTTAGCCATAAGCAGCATTACTTACTTTACATAAGTTTAGGAAACACTGAGTTAAGTAAAGTTAAATGGTTTCTTTACTGTAGACCCTTTCAGGGACTTTGACATGCCTTGCGTCTCCACAAAGGGCCTTATACTTGGTTATATTTAACTTCCAAACATTTTTCAGGAACAGAGCTAGGGAAGAGGTCATCAAACTGATCTTCACGCTGGAAATACCCACTTCTGTGGCTGCGTGTCCTTGTCTCTACCTCAGGGGCTTCCTCGTTCTAGCAAGTTCAGGGCTTCTCAGCCGGCTGCCCAGATTCCATCCCAATGGTTTTCCCCAGCTTTATTGATGTATAATTGACAACTAAAAATTACATGTATTTAAGGTGTACTACTTGGCGTGTTCATAGATGTGTACCTGTGTAATGATTTTCACAGTCAGGCAAATTAACATGTCTGTAACCTCACATCGTTACCATTTGTCCATGTGTGTATTCAAAACACGTAAGATGTACAGATCTTAGCAAATTTCAAGTAATACATTATTAGGAACTATAGTTACCATGCTGTACAATAGATCACTAGACTTTATCTTATAACTGAAAATTTGTGCCTTTTGACCAGCATCTTCCCATTTCCCCCTCCTTCCAGCCCCTGGCAACCACCATTCTACTCTCTCTACTTCTATGAGTTTGACTTTTTTAGATTGCACATATCTTTTGTGCAATATATGCCTTTCTGTGTCTGGCTTACTTCATTTAGCACAATGCCCTCCAAGTTCACCAACGTTGTTGTAAATGGCGGAATTTCCTTCTTTGTGCACACACACACACACACACACACACACCATATCTTCTTTATTCATTCACCCATTGATGGGCACTTATGCTGTGTCCATCAATGTCTTGGCTGCTCTGAATAATTGCTGCAGTGAACATGGGGGTCAGATGTCTCTTGGAGATGCTGATTCATTTCCTTTGGATAAATACTAATTTTTCAAGGACCGTCCTTCCTGTTTTCCATAGTGGCTGCACCAATTTCCATCCCGCCAGCAGTGCGCAGGGCTCCCTTTGTTCTACAGCCTTGCCAACACTTGTCTTCTTGATGACAGCCATCCTAACAGGTTTGGGTGATGTCTGTTGTGCTTTGATTTGTGTTTCCCTGCTGACTAGTGATGCTGATCACCTTTTCATGTACCTGTTGGCCGTTAGTATTGTCTTCTTTGGAAAAATGTCTATTGAGAGATGTTGCCCATTTTTTGATGGGTGGGTTTCTTGTTTGTGTGTGTGCTTGTTTTTGCCTAGTGAGTTGCATAAATTCTGTTATAATTTGGGTTTTAACCCCTTATCAGATAGGTGGTTGCAATACTTCCGCCCATTTCATAGGTTGTCATTTCATTTTGTTGATTGTTTCTTTTGCTGTGCAGAAGCTCTTTAGGTGGTTGTAGTCCCGTTTGTTTATTTATTTTTTTATCTTTCGTTGCCTGTGTTTTTCATGTCATATTAAAAAAAATCATTGCCAAGACCAATGTCAAGGGGTTCTTTCCTATGTTTCTTTTAGAAGCGTGTCTTTTAGTTTCTCTTAGGAGTGATCTACAGATTGATTTAAGTCTTTAATCCATTTCAAGTTAATCTTTGTGTATGGTTAAAAGATAAGGGTTCAGTTCATTCTCTTTTATGTGTTTATCCAGTTTCCCCAGCATCATTTATTGAAGAGACTTTCCTTTCCTCATTATATATTCTTGGCTTTTTTTTTTTTTGTCAAAAATTGACCACCAAAAAATTAATTGACCACATACGCATCAGTTTATTTCTAGGTACTTTGTTCTGTTCCATTGGTCTATGTGTTGTTTTTTTTAAATGCCAGTATCAGACTGTTTTGATAACTATAGCTTAACTATAATTTGAAATCAGGAAGTGTGGTGCCTCCAGTTTCATTCTTTTTTTTCAATATTGCTTTGTTTATTCAGATTTTTTATGGTTCCATACAAATTTAGGATTATTTTTTCTATTTCAGTGGAAAATGCCTTTGGAATTTTGATATGAATTGCACCGAATCTATAGATGACCTTAGGTAGTATGGGTATTTAACAATATTAATTCTTCTGATCCATGAATACACAATACCTTTCCATTTACCTGTGTCTTAATTTTTTTCATCAGTATCTTATACTTTTCAGTGTACAGATCTTTTATATCCTTGGTTAAATTTATTCATAAGTATTTTATTAGTTTTCATGCTGTTGAAAATGGGAATGTTTTCTTTATTTCTTTTTTAGATATTTTGTTGTATGTATATAGAAACACAACTGATTTTTGTATGTTGATTTTGTATCCTGCCACTTTACTGAATTCGTCAATTACTTCTAACAGCTTTTTGTGGTGTCTTTATGATTTTGTATATGTGTAAGATCTTGTGATCTACAAACAGAGCCAGTTTTACTTCTTCCTTTTTAATTGAGATGCCTGTTACTTTTTTTTCTTGACTAATTGCTCTGGCTAGGAATTGCCGCATTATGTGAATAAAGTGGGTAACAGCAGGCATCCTTGTCTAATTCTGAAAAAGCTTTCAGCTTTTCACTGCTGAGTATGATGTGAGCTGTGTGCTTGTCATATATGGCCTTCATTATGTCAAGGTGCATTTCTTCTGCACCTAATTCATTGAGAGTTTTTGTCATGAAAGGAAGTCAAATCGAATTTTGTCAAATGTTTTTTCTGCATCGATTGAGATAATCATACAATTTTTGTGCTTCTTTCTATTAATGTGGGATATCCCACTTACTGATTTACGTAGGTTGAACCATCCTTGCATCCAAGGAACAGTGGTTTCTTTTAAATGTGGTCTGAGACTAGTAATGGGTCTAGAATTAGAATCCAGTCCTCCCACATGTAAAGCAAGCTCTCTGAGAAAGAAACTTTCAGGTACAGTGAGGAACTTGTCTACTGTAGTCAAGTCTTAATGACCAATCGCATTTTACTTTCACCTGTTCTTAGATTACACTAACTTGCTCTGATTCCTATCTTAATGTCCAGTAGATCTATACCTCTGGGTCTTGGGCTCTGAGCCTAAAATGCAGCTTAGTACTTGAAAACCCTTCTGTCTTCCCGGCACAGTCTTCTCAGCCTCTACCATATTCATGGATTTACTTGCTGTAACTGTTTAGCTACTTAATGGAACAGCCATGTTTACCTTTATCACTGCCTCAGAAGCCAAGAAGCTACCCTATGAATCCAAATTCCCCTCCTGGCAGAAGTAGAGAGATTACCGTCCCCAAACCTCCATGCTCAAAGCACAAAACTATTTTCCTCCTCACTACTAGAGAGAACTCATTTCCTACTCTTTTTGATCAAGTTCCTCTTTTTTTTTTTCTTTTTTTGATCAGCTACTCCTACTCATTAAAGAAATATGGACGATGAAGAAAGACTAAGGAACTAGAAATCACCCATAATCTCACCACAAAAGAAAACCACTATTTACTATTTGCGCTATTTCCTTATAGTCTTTCTTCGAGAATAAAGAAATCTTTATCTTACTAACAGGAATCCAGCTGCCAGTTCTTAGGTGTGCTTGAGAGTTTAAATGCACTAGAAGTGAAGGTTGCCTCTAGCAATATCCAACTCATACCGCTGATTTCTTGTACATCAAATCTCTTTCAGGAGTAAGACTTCCAAACAATTTTACATAGAAAAAAGGAGTTTTTAAAGTGTTTTTATGACATGCGTTAATCACCTTCGCCGTGCTTCATGTACTTCTAACCAGCATAGTCTACATTTCCAGCTCCATCTCCGGCCCCATGGAACAGCTCTCGTCAACTTCTACCCCAAGGCACGGCGTTCAGCCCCCTAACTGTTAATCCAAATGATCATCATTGAAAACCTGTACCAAATGCAGTTTGGGGAAAACTATCAAAACATATTATGCCTATTTGACAGTGGCCTCTTTTTAAAGGAAATGAACTCTTTTGTCTTCTTTCCAGAATCACACACTTAAAAATTAAGAAGTGTTTCGTAGGTGCACGCTATCTATGCTCGCTGCTCTGCTGAGTGAGTCGGGGGGGGGGGAGGGGCGGCGCGGCACAGAAACAGAACACCTGCCACGATGATTAGGGAAGTGGTCAAAACGTGTGGTACAAACTGAGAACACCATAGGTTTCAGGAAAGGGTAATTCATGTGGGCAAAAGAATTAAGATTTGGACTGACCTGAAGGATAAAGAATAACCAGCAAGAAAATACCAGCAGAGATTAGAGGCTGGAATTAGCCTTCAGCCCACACATAGGAGGCTCCAAGTACCTGGCAGGTGTTGTGAGAGAAAGAGAGGGGAAGAGACAGGTGATTAAAGCAGCACCGTGGGGGCTTGTAAGCGCCTTGGGCAAGCAGGAACAGCTTTCCTGAAGAGATGCCTGTGGCTTAGCATCGAACCAAAGAGGGAACGGGGGTTCCAAGCATGGGGACCGGCAAGGGCACAGGCGCCGGGAGACCACAAACAGCACAGGATGTGGGTGGGAGAGAGGGGAGATGAGGCTGCTGGAGGAGGCAGGAGCCAAACCCTAAGTCCTGGATGCAGGGCTGGTGAATGTGTATTTCTCAGCGTTGCCCCAGATGCTAGGAGAACATCTGTGCCATGGACAGATGTTTCCAGAATGGTAATGAGGTATGAGACCTCACCTCTGCCATGAGAGAACTCACAGGCCGGTGGAGGAGGCAAGAAGCAATCCTGGCGTCCTTCATGATTTTACCTTCTCAGACTTCGGGCGCTCCATTGCAATCTTTCCTGGCCCGATAGCAGGTGTAGCTCTTCGGGAAAGACTGAGGAGCTTAAATGTCCAGGACGCGCCACCCTCCACGGTCACCCCTAGCGGCAAGAGGGCTATGAGTGTCTTTCCACCTCCATCTCCCGAGCTCCCCTCTCTCTCCTGCAAGAGCCCTCTCTCGAGAAACTGAAGAGGGACAGGGACTCAGTGGCTACTTAGGGTCCTGCTTGGAACAGGATGGTCGACAGCCCAAGAATTGTTTTCCTGAGCTGCATCAAGGGACAGACCTAAGAGTCCCAGAGCCATGGCCACTCCCTCCTGCCACCTCCCGTCCTTCGGCAATATTCTCTCCAGACATCGCGCTTACCCAGACCTTTCCTGTCTCCCCCTGCCTTGGGCATCAGATCCAGACTCCCTCTTTTTGACCTTGTCCCAGGGTGTCACTCCATGCCTGGCACACATTAACAGATCAATAAATATTTTCACGATAACAATGGAAGTCGGCTCTCGCTTGCCGTTTGCCACCTCTAATCTCCATGTCTTTGACCCGGGTTATTAACGTGGCGCGCGGGAACAGAATCCAAACGCACAGCTGCCTGCCTGGCCGAACGGCGCGGCATTATTGTCCGTGACTCTCTGATTTACGCCGATTGCAAACACCCAGTGACGGCAGCTTATCAGTCAGGACACACGGCCCTTTCCATGACCAGAGCGGCATTAATATACGCAGTTCATTCATTCATTCTTTCATTCGTCAAACGTTTATCAAGGCCGTACTGTATGTCAGGCACTCACTAAGCCGGGAGTTAAGAATCACGAAATGAAAAAGACAGAAGAGAGACAGAAGGAAAATGTAGGAAAGCATATCATGGAAACACTACTGCCGTGACATCACCCGGAGGACTCGAGTGGGACACGCTGTGAGAATCACAGTCGAAGCACAGCTGTGGAGGAGAAATCCATTTTAATAAGCGCACGCATAAGAAATTGAAAGTCTACCTAGAGCACGGAAGAGTTCATGTTCCTCTGCGTTTATTGCATGGATAGTTACTTACAGTGGCTGACATCTACTAAGCACCTACTAAGTGTCAGGCACTGTGCTGCGCGCGTCGCCGAGCACAGAGACGTGTTGAGACGGACAGGTGGGGCGGGGGCAGAGGGCTACCGTTGGGCTCTGGTTTTGTAGATAATTAAACCAGTTAAAAAGCAGAACGGCACTGGGACCGAAGCTGGGTTTCAGAATCGGTTTGCAAGAAGCCGTTTCATCATCACAGAACATCAAACGTGAATTCCATTTCAGCCATGCAAATTCTAAGAGAATAACACCTCGCATTTGCATAATGCTTGATGCTTTGCAAAGTGCTTTCCCAGTTATTAATCTAGAGGAGGCTTTATTACCCCCGGAAACATAAATTAAAATTCCGTTCAAACTCCGGTTCTCCATTATTTTTTCCACTTTTCCCTCAAACACCAGAGCCACCTAAATCCAGGTGCTCACGACTGAGCCACTTTAATAAATTGAACCGACAAGGTGAACATGCATAAATGTTGCATTTTGGGGACTTCGATCGAGCCAGACTTTCGAAGACCCCCCCCACCCCCCGTTGAATTACAGAATCACAGGGAGTTATTCTCAGCTCAAATCTGAGATCGTTTCAGGGTCTCTGACTTTGTGGGCACGGCCTGCGCTGCGTTCGCAGGAATCCGCTTCCTTCTATCAAATATTAGCGAACAAGGAAATTAGTTCCCACTTTGTCCGTAAGCCTCCAGAAACCCCCCGTCAGCCAGTGACTTCCTGCAAAATAGCCCACAGTGGCCAGAGGCGCCTGCGTCCTCTTGGTTTTTAATGTAACATGAACCAAGTGGCTGAATCGGCTGGAAATCCAACATGGGGAGAAGATCTAAGAAAAACAACGTGCGAAGATAGGATGGCGCGCATGGAAACACTTCTCCCCAAACCTTTCCAATGTGTTTCTTTTTCCATCTCTTCCCAACTTAATTACGTGTGGCATTCTCAGTCACTGAATCACCAGCCATTCCTGACACCTCAGTCTCATGCATTTTAGCGAAAGATTAACCTGGCTGTTTGCTTTTAATTCTGAAGCTGTGTTAATACTCAACTCCCTCTAGATTAGCAAAGAAGAAAAACACACTCCCACATACCCCACCCCAGTTTCCAGCGAGGCTCCAGGGCTGCCATTTCCGACAATGTCACAAGTCATTGGAACGTGCCAGGCTCACTTACCATGTCAGGAGGGCCAAGAGGACCACAGACAGGGCCACCGTCAGCATGGGGCCGTTCACTTCCAGTGTGAGGAAGCCCGAGACTCCCATTGTTCCCCGGAGACCCGAGAGGGGTGACCTCCAGAAGCCAGATGGCAGCCGATGGCGTGTCGTTACAGGAACTGCAGCTTGCAGACGAAGAAGGAAGAGGCAACCAAGAAAACATCACATTAAGCGGGTCCCCAAAATGCACTCTTTCTCAGAGCGTCTCCTTCTAAAGAGGAAGGAAGAGGAGGGAAAAACAAAGGGTTTCAGCGTCAGGCAATGAATCAGCAGCTTTACTTTCTTGATGCCTACGCTGTCCATAAACATTTATGTTAACTTCTCTGGGGAGCAGCCGCAGAAGCGGCCCCACGTTGGCTGAGAAGCAGAATGGTCACCACCATAGATTTCTCCTCTGACAAGTCGTCCCTGAAGAAAGACTCCTAATAATAATAATAATAATAATAATAATAATAATAAATTCATAATTAAATGAAGACTCTGAAGATCCCAGAAACACTGGGGCCAGACAGCAACCTGACAAGAAATGCTGACCACACTGAGAACATTCACCCCACAAAGTTCATTGGTTCCTGGGGTCTAATGACCTCACTGGGGTCAGAGGTGGCTGATGGCCGGCTGTTGGAACAGACCAGAAATCTTGCCTCAGATCAGCACTCTCATCCTGAGTTGGAGGACTTCTTAAATGTCTAAAAGCACATCTATAGACTTACGTATGGCACCTTTGTTCCAGTTCTGAGCTTATCCGACTGACTAAAGAAGGCTGATTTGCTTATTAGTCATCGGAGTTCACCCTTAGTAGTGGGGAGGGTTTATTGGAGTACAATGGGCCAGCTGAGGAGCAGCTGGGAAGAGGCGGGGACAGAGGCCAGTCAGCACAGAGCCATGATGAGAAGCTTGCGCTTCATTTTATGTGCCACTCCAGGTTTTAATATGGTCATGTTTCTGTTGGCTAAAATCATTCTGGCTACACGTGAAGGATTCATTGGAAGGGAGGAAGAGGAAGAAAGCAGGGAGGCTACTTAGGAGACTTTTGCATTCATTCTGAGTTGCCGCTGCTCAGGCTACAGTAGGGATGGGAGAAGGAAAGAAGTAGATGAACTTGAAATACGTTTGAGGGGTGGAGACTGCGGAACTTCCTGGTGGATGGGATGTGAAAGGGAAGGATGGAACACGTGTGACTCCCCGTTTTCCAACTTAATCTACAGGTGTATAGGGTGCCGTTTACTGAGATGCGGAAGATGGGGAATTGTTGGGAAAATCAAGAGTTTACTTTTGGTCCTGAGACACGTGGGAGACATCCGAGTGGAATTGTCAAGTAACCTCAGCTGAAAATAGAAATAATCGTGAATAATGACAGTGCCATTTATGGAGTACTTACTATGTGCTATTACTATTCTAAGAGCGTTCATATGTGTTAACCGCTTAATCCTCATAAACCGCCTGATGAAGTAAAGCTTAGTAACCCTATTTATAGAAGAAGAAACTGAGGCGCGGGATGGAGGACTCAAGCCATTCTCTTAACACAAAAGGTTATAGTCAAATGTGGGTGCCATCAATATACAAATGGTATTAAATCCAGAGGAATCGATGAGCTACAGCCACAAATGAGAGAGTGAACCACAAACTACCAAGCACTTCTCTTTTCTCTGACCATTTGCCCTGCCGCCCTCCTTTGCATTTTTACTTAAGTAGCCCCCAAGAGCTGCTACCTATGTGGACCCAAGTGGCCGTGCTGCGCCGTCCTTTTCGCGTACCTTCCCTACTCGCTCCTCCTCGCCCTCTCACAGGCTGGGTCTGCTTTCTCCCATCAGATCAGTGTGTCCTGAGATCTCGTTCTTAAAATCTGTGTATTCCCCCTCACATATCAGAGCTGCACTTCAGCAAGGGGCGTCTGAAATATGCTCCTTTCAGCCGCAGGGGCCGCCGCCGTGTGGGGTGTGGAGGATAGCAAGCCGGCTCGGACAGGCGAGTTCCTCGTGGCCGTGGATTCAGAGTTGGAAGGACCACCAGGGGCCCTGAGGCCCATCGGTAGCAAAAGGATGCTCAAGAAAAAAAAAAATTTTTTTTTTTGAGATTCAAAGGTCAAATAAAGGTGAGAAATGCTCATATAAGCATTGAGACGAAGTGTATTTGCTGAAAGACCTCTCAGAGAAGCAAACCTGCTGGTGCGCCCCAGGATGCTCCAGGCGTGGCATGCAGAGAGCATCACTTCCCACGTGCGTCTGACTGAGGAACCCTTCTTCAGGGACATTCAGTAACACATCCCGGATGTGGTATTCTTAGGAACATGCTTTGAGAAACGTTGACCAAGCCCAACTCTTATTTACAGAGGAGGAAATGGGGACCCAGAAAGGAACAGTAGCTGGTACAAAGTCCCAAGGCTGCCTAGTGCTGGAACACAGGTCTTTTTTTTCAGGCTCTGCATCTAGAATATGCTCCTCACCTCTACCCCGTGGACATGTCACCCGTACACCTGGCACAGGTCCTGCTTCATTCATGGAGACACCTTTGAATGTTGGTGGCCAGCTTAGAGACGTCCGATTTTCTTGAGGGGTTGCCAGCTCTCCTAGTGGCACTGAGCTCGTTAATTCATTCCTCTAACTAGTAGTTTTGGAGCCCTTCCTACGTGATTTGTGATTTGGGGAGAGATCAGCACTCCCTTTCTGCTCTTGCCTTAGAGAAGAGATAATATTCAGCAAATTACGGACAGTAAATTCACAGAGATGGAGTAGAAGGGTCAGATATGAGGGCTATTCTGGATTTTCATCAGGAGAGTAAGATGACTAAGGATGTGTTATAATTTTGACATCCATGACGCGATGCGGGGACACTGGCCGGTATGCTTTCAGGACGAAGGGCAGACCATTGCAATGATATTTACCCTGATGAAACACTAGACCTTGATCCTCTGGACCTTTTCTTTTTAATAACATCGCTATCAAAAACAATCAGCTCTACAGAAACGTTTTAAAAATATCCTGTACCCACAACTCCCAAAGACAAACGCTGTTAACAAATGAACGTGCATCCTCCCGTATCTTTTTCTATGCATATGTAAACGTAGGTATAGTTTCAATTTGTATGAAGACAAGATCCTCATATCCATGACATGCGGCAGATGGCCCTTTTCACTCACCCTGTCGTGACGATCTTTCCACGCTCAGAGCTAGGGATAGCCCTCTGCTGCTTAGGATGCCACTGAACCAGACCGCCCTCTGTCGAATGGCATTTGAGTCGTCCCGAGTTGTCCTAACTACAGCGAGGCTGCAGCGAACATCCCTGTACCCAACACTAGGGATGCGTGTGAGGATGTCCCAAATGACATTCTTACACGTGACATGTATTTCAAAAATGCTGGCACATGCTGCCCTCCGTAAAGGCAGTCTCAGCGTCCGCTCCCTCGAGCTGTGTGCCGAGGTGGCATCTATCCCGTTTGGTCGGACACCCCCCTTCCCCAGAGCTTTCTCCTTCTGCCTCAACCCACTCCAAGTCTATCTTTTTTTTTTTTTTCCCTCCTATATCCAGGCAGACACCTCCCCCGGAGTCGGGTCAACTGTTTTGACTTCAGGCTTGTGTTTCTTTTTAAAGCTTTCACTCCATAAATTCTGTGGTATTTCCGCCATGTTCCTGTGTTTAAAATCTGCCTGTGCAGCTGTCTAAGCGGTGCCTTCCTCCTCGGCCAAAGGCTCCCGGCTGGCCCCGCTAAGCGCGATGTCTCTGGTGAGGTTTGAGGCACTGGGCAGGTTCTTTCTGCCACGCGAGACCCCTAGTAAAAGGACAGAGGGTCTTAGCACCAAGCAAGTCCAAAGAGTGTTTACGGATTGGACTTGCTTTTAGAACTACCCTTCAGGAGGCAGACGGATGGGTCCTACCTGATGGGGGCACCAGCAAAGAGGCCACCGGCCACCTAGGTAAGATGATGGCCTGAGTAGAGCAGTAGACCTGGACAAGTGCAAGACAGCACTGGGTTTTGAGAGGACTGGGAAGGCGCAAGTAACAGTATTTGGTCAGTGGTTGAGTGTAGAGGTGAAGGAGGGGGGGGTCATTGAGGAAAACTCTCCAATATCTGGCTCCATCGATTGAGCCCACGTGATGCCGTAGACAACAGGGACACAGGGGAAGGAACCAGTGAAAGGAAGTTATTGTGGCTTCGGCAGGGAGCAAGCTAAGCTCGAGGTCCCCAGTGGCGACACAGGCTAAAAAATAAATAAATAAAAATTTAAAACAAGCTCAAGAGGCAGCTGGAGAGGTCAGGAGAGAAATCCAAAGTAGAGAAGTAGTTTTCGTTTCGGGAGTCATCTGCATACGGACGGAGCAAAGCCGTAAGGACAAAACTGGCCGCAGTGAACAGGTAGAGAGCTGAGAAGGGGGCCATGAAGCGACATTGAGAGCAGCCAGCCATGCAGGAGAGAAGCCACCAGCACCCTGGAGAGACTGAGGAGAGATGATCTGAGGGAGAGAGAGCAGGAAAGCCATCAGAGGGCCCCTGTTTTTGAGCTGAAAGGCATAACTTTTTGTTTTCCAAAGAACTGGGTTCAAATCCAGCCACTGCCGCTCACTAGAGATTGGACGGTCTTGAGAAGCTATCTAAGTCCTCCGCTCCTCAATTTTTTCATCTACAAAGTGGGGATAATTAAATATGCTTCACAGGGTGGTTGTGGGGAAACCGAGGTACCTGTGCGGCACGCTTCGCATAGCTCGGGCACGTAGTGAGCCCTTGTGCATGTCGTCTGTGATGGTCTTTCATGAACGCCCCAGGAGGGTGGCTGTAAGAAGCAGGAAATGGCCGAGGGTGGTGACGGTTCCAGAAAGGCCACGTGAAGTGGTTCCCAAAGTGTCTTTGAATTTGGCAGTTAGGTCATTACTGCCAACCCCAGACTGGGGTGTGGAGAGACAGAACTGGAGAAATGGAGGCTTGGGATGGACTGGTCCAACCTTCTCTGTACATCTCTTTGGCCCCCTGATGGAGACGTGGGAGAAGGCTGAGATTTGGACCAGCGAGAGCAGAATTTCCAGATGCCACTATGTGTGGGACCCCTGTGAAGCGAGGCCATCTCCTGTGGTAGGAGACCGTGGGGGACAGCAACCATCTGTGTGTCTGTCCCCCACCCCACCTGCTGTGATAATACAGAACTACCTCGGCTCTTCGAGGTTGCCATGGAGACATGCATAGGATTGTAAACAGTCTTAAGGTCTATGTCAAATCTTGATTTTACATTAGTCGTGAGGGCAGGGAGCATATTTTATATATCATTGTACGTTGTCACTTGCAATCTTATATAGTCTCTTGGCTTTAATTAACATCCACAGGCTGATCACTCCCAGATCTGTTTTCTCCAGCCCAGTTCTCATTCCTGAGTTTCAGACTAACATACCCAGCTGTCCACTGGACATCTTCTCGCAGATATAGCACAGATGTTGCAGACTCAAAATGTCTAAAACTAGACTCATCATAGCAGCCTCCCTTCTCCATGAATCTCCTTGTCCTCATCCATGTTCCCCACCTCAGTAAACGGTACCCCCTTCCACTTAGCTCCCAAGTCAAAAACGTGGGCTTGTCCTTGACTCCTCCTTCTCTCCCAGACCCCCACGTCCACATCCAGCTAGTCACCAAGTCCTTCTGCCTAATACGTCTCTCTCATGCTGGCCACTTCTCTCTTTATCCATCCATTCTCTCGTTCATTCCACTTTGTCCCATCGGCTCAGTGAATGTATTGACATCTACTCAGTGTTAGATACTGTTCTAGGCAATGGGAATATACTGGGGCAGCAAACAAGTTAGACTTCTGATCTCATAGAGCTTGTATCTAGAGAAGGAACCACCCAACGTGCAGCCGTTTGATATCTCACGAGATTGCAACAAGCTCCTGACAGCCGCCTTGTCTCTTGTTCATTCATCAACGTCTACTTGTGTCAGGAGCCTGGCACTGTGCTGGGTGTGCCTGAGGATGGAGAGACGACCAGCATGGCTGGGAGGCATTGAGCAAGGGCAAATGTAAGAATGGATAATGTAGAAGGATTAGCAGAGGTCGGGACACCTAAGACCTAGTGGTCCATGTGGGCAGGTAATATTTCCTTCCAAAAGGAACGGGAGCCGTTGATGGCAGGGCTTTCGGCAGAGGAGTCCATGATGTGATGTACCTAAGCCAACTGTGGCCTACCCAGTTTCCTTATTAAAAGGAGGATGAAGCTCATTAGATGATAGTCCAACATCTGTACGTCGGCACCGTCCGCGGGCCCCCGTCACGCCGTGGGGACGCCGAAGCAGTGCTGCCCGTTCGGACCTTGGAGGTGCGTTTCATCAGAGGGTGGGAGGCAGCATGTCGACCACGGGCTGCTCTTGATGCTGCCCGTCGGACATGGCCCGTCCTGCCGCCTTCGCATTTCAGCCCTTCTAGCGAGTTGTGTTGCTCACGCTCTCAGTTCGTCAGCTGTAGCACTTTGAGAGTCGTCATCGGCTCTCTCCTGGCACGCCTCATGGCTGAATGTGGCTACGGGCTGACGATTAGGCAACGTTCTGCCCGTGAACGCGGTGAGTCGGCAGATGGCTCGACTCTGCCTTGAGGCAAGTCTTGGCGCTTGGAGATAAGCCGGTGCTGGGAACAGCCGTTTTCCACCTCCTAGTCACCGGGGGTGGGGCCGAGATTGTGGAGACCGACTGCACGCCCCGAAAGCAGATTTCAGAAGCCACGGAGCTTGGCAGAAGAACGCCGTGGTATTCCGGGCAAGTCAGCACCCCGCCGTCCTACCGCGGAGCGAAGAGGGCACCGTGACATGTGCGCGGGGCCCAGGCCTGGGGAATCCCAAAGCGGAAGACAATCAGAAGTTTGAGCAGCAGGACATATAGACGCGAGCAGATAGTAAGATCACAGTCTCCAGACAGCAATGCAGAAATAAGAATTGAGTCCTGGGGAGAAGAGTGGATGGAATAAGTGTGGTAGCAGGAGCCCCCAAATCGCAAAAGCTTGGCACCGTAGCAGTCGGATTCTCACTCACCTAACCGTCTAAATGTGGGTGCTCCGTGGGCGGTCCTCCTCACAGTGATGCGGGAACACGGGCTCCTTCAGTCCCGTGACCCCGGCCGTCTAACGAACCCCTCAGATGCCGCTGCTGGCTCACCTGCAAGCAGCTGGCAGATGGGAACAAGGAAAAAGGTGTGAGGAAGGTTTTTACATGTCAGGCCTGGAAGTGATGTAAACACTCTCACCTTCATTTCCTTGGCCAGAATTCAGACACGGGCCACACCTCCCCGAGAGGAGGCTGGGAAATGGAGTGGGCCCAGGAGGAAGGAGAAACAAGTTTGGCAAACACATAGCATCCCTGCCACAGGTAGGTCCCATCCTGGATATGTTCCCAGGCCTATAATTCTTGCATAGGAAACAAACCACTAGATAACAGGGACGGTGGGGGGCAGTTGAGTCCCCCACAAAAAGCCAAAGTCCCGTTGTCAGTTCCGGGATCCAGGATCAGGATAAAGAGGAACTAGCCTTTATGATGATGGAGTGCTGACATCTGACCCAGTTTCCCCAACTTCCTCCCCAGGAGGCTGAGTCTACGCCTGTAGCCCTAGCTGCCAGCTGGGGTTTTGCTCCGGATTCACTACCAGGAGCCTGTTCACAGGTCCACGGAGTCATTGGAGGAGCCATCCGTGTCAGATGCGCATCTAGACCCAACTAGACGAGACTAGTCGACCCAACTAGAACCTCTTAGGATATAGTGCTACTTGGATCGCGCCTCGATTTTCCACACCCCAGTGGAGAGTGTGAATCAGAAATATTGACTCTGCCTGAAGAAATCAACCTCGGACCTTGAACATTTTGTCAAGCTCCTGTCTGTAGGGGTCCCAGCTCCCTCCCCATCCGCACTGGACCCGAGGCCTTTGAGTTAAATAGAACCATACTGAGATCACATGGAGAATGCGTCCTGAGGTCCCAGCCTGCCTACACCTGTGCCCACCTGCGTTATGACAGACCCGGTGTCAACCCATAACCTCGCCGTCTCCTAACAGGCCCGATTCCTTTCAGTGCATTTTCGAGACTCAAACTAGATGTCATCTCCTCAAGGAAGGCTCCAGAACCCCCACGATGATAAATTATACTTCTGTGTCCTGTCGTGGCATCCCAAGCTTTCTCCATTGACGAGTAATTGTATGCCTACATGCCAGAGGTAAGCTTTTAGAGAACAGAAACTGTATCGGATTCAGCAGCGTATCCCCAGTAGCTAGGAGAAAGTCTGCCTGTCATTCAGTAAGTGCTCATGAAATGTTTGTTGAATGAATGAATGAATGTACTTCTGCCTGTGTTTCAGGTAGCAGCCACCAGATGGCAACAGTGCCCTTTGGATTATGAAGATAGATGGTAATTAATGCTCTTTCTGCAAGAACACCTGCAATAAATCGAGGTTTCTTCCCATAATTCAAGCACTTGGTTAACCTTCGACAAATCAGTGTATGGAAATAACCACAAAATCATTTCTCCAGCTAGACCTTCCTAAGAAAATATAACAAACGAAATACCGTAAAGAAAGGAAGAGGTAGAGAGAAGGCACCATTGCGTCCTCAAGTCTGGTGTCATTCTCCACGTGGTCTCGGTTTGGCACCATTTAACTCAAAGACCCTAACGTGCCCATTTGGATTCCTGAGCATGTGCAGTTTCTGAAGCTGTCCCAGCCTGACACCCGTGAGGCTGCTTATACCTGCTGCGTGTTCACTGGCTCTAATTTGACTTGCTTATCTTATCAGGGTTTTACCAGTAGACCAGTTTGGCTGGAGTGGAGGCTTCATAAATAAGGCTGGTGAGAGATAAGGTCAGAGCAGCAGGGAGGGGCCGGCGGGAGGAGGCCTCGGAATACCAGGAGCGTGGACTTTATCTCCCATACAGCAGAGTGGCTGGCAGAGGTGCTTGTGGCGCACACACACATGTACGTGCACGTGAGGGCAGGCAGGCATGCACACGCGTGTGCGTGAGTGAAAGGGGAGTGGAACGGGGAGGGAGGGACATACACCCCATGGTGCTGAGAAGGACAGGCGATGGATGGGCGGATGCCGAAGCGAGGGAGACCCACTTCGAGATCTCTGCAGTCATCCAGCAAGTGGGGCTGGGGCACGAGACAAGAGGAGGACATGGATGGTGGACATCCGGGTGGCTCCAGGAGATGTCCTTACAGTGAGAACTGGGGGATTTGTGGACCGATTGGAAAGAAGAGGGAGAGAAGCGAGCCTAGGAAGGAGGCTCAGCGTTGGGCTAAATCTTGGCTTTGTGGCACATTAGGAAAAAAGCGTGCCCTTCCCAAGACACTTTCCTTCTACCTGCCGGAACATTGTCTGGTCTGCACAGCTCCTAGCTAAATGGCCCCTGGGGTTAGTCAGTGCCCATCCTGCTCCACAGCAGCCCTGCGGGGAGACTCCGGGTCCCCAGCTCCGATGAGAAAGCCGGGGACGGGGTTCCTGAGAAGATGGCAAGAGACTCGTTTTTAAGAAGAGCAGCACCCTGAGTTGCACATACCTCCGAGACAGCGATGCTCCGGCGTTAGTGGGCGTCAGACACACGTAGGAGGGTGTCTAAAAAAAACACAGATCTCTGGGCCCCGCGGTCAGCGTTTCTGAATCGGCGGGCCTGGGATGGGGCCTGAGAATTTGCATTTCTACCAAATCGCAGGTGGCCCCGATTGATGCTGCCAGTCTGGGCCCTCTTGCTCCCTGAGGAGATGCTGCCAGAGCCCAGCTGTGCGTTAGAAGCACCGCAGGAGTTGTGTGGTGTTGGTTTGTTTGTTTGTTTGTTTTAATGCTAAAGTCAGAGCCCGTCCCAGACCATCTGGATCAGAATCCAGGTGAGAGAACATTTCCACATTAGAGTCACATTAGATTCGAAGACAGCACCCCTGGAAACACCTCGGGTCTGAAGATGTTGCTGCTGTATGCGACCTGCAGTGTTTTAGCAATTTCTCCGGTTTCTGTTCAGGAATTTCCCCCCATTTTGTCTCTAATACTCTCTTCTTTCCCCGCAAAGAGGCCTCAGCTTCCCCTCTTTCCCTGAGAGGTCTACCGAACTGGCCAGAATCGTCCCATCCTCCCTCGGGATCAATGTAAATTACGTTGCACTTTGTTCTTTCATAATAAGCACTTGTCACTTTGCTTTTTCTAACTCTTATTTCAGAAATATCTATGCTGCACTTCCTGCAGGTGAGACATGCTGCTTACTGCAGACCCGCTCACCTGTTAAAGCTGGACTACCCCGCCCCCCCACCCGGGACAACCCCCCCATCCCCCGCCCTGCATCCCTTCTCAAGGCGACCCCCCCCCCCACGCCACAGCCCTGTTCTCACCCCTGCACTTGACCGGGCAACCCAGCTATTTGGAGTTGAAGTATCTTATCTCCAAATAGGATGATTTGAGCTTCTGCAGGAACTAAGAGAAGTGTGTTCTTTCTCACAATATGGTAGTGAAAAGATGAGGTAACATAAGGTGTATGTGGGATAGAAGTAAATATGGGCCCGAAATCCCACATAATTACATAATAGAGAGGTGTTGCCAAGGTAAATTAATAAGAAAACAGTTGGGCGATGTTTACACACAAAATCACTTTGGGGTGTGTGATTCCCTGCTTCTGCTTTCTCGAGTGAGTAGTGAGTTGGAATACTGTGGTCCCCACCTTACCCGTGATTTCGCTTTCTGCGTTTTCAGTTACCGAGGTCAACCGTGTTCCAAAAATAGTACATGGAAAATTCCAGAAAAAAAGAAAAACAATTTCGTATGTTTCAAATCACACGCCGTTCTGGGTCGCATGAGGAAACCTCGTGCCATCTTGCTCTGTCTCCCCAGGATGTGAACTGTCCTTTTGTCCGTTGTCCCACCTGTTAGTCACTTAGCCGTGGTGGTTATCAGATCGACTGTCACAGCAGCACAGTGCTTCTGTTCAAGTAACCCATATCTTACTTAGTAATGACCACAATGTGCAAGAGTAGTGATGCTGGCAATTGAGATATGCCCAAGAGAAACCGTAAACTTTATCAGAATTATGTACATATAGGAAAAAAAAAAACAGCGTATATAGGGTTTGGTGCCGTTCATGGTTTCAGGCATCCATGGGGGATTTTGGAATGTACCCCGTGGATAAGGTGGAACTATTGTAATAATCTCAAAAGTGGCACCTCTTCATGGAAGTGACCGAATTATTCTGTCTCCTTGGTTAGGTTATCTAGAAACTAGGACAATTGCCAACGCAAGGCCTGGGGGCTCCAGGGGAACTCTTCTGGCCACTGGCTGCTCTGCTGAGCGTCTGTCTGTCTGCCTGCCTGCCTCTCTCTTTCACGGCTGTCTTGTCTTTCCGTCTGTCCTGCTCTCTCTGCTATTCTTGCAGCACCAGAAACTCAAGGCCAAGGTTCTCATCTCCAACGCACAGTCTCGATGTCTGCCTCAAATTGGCGTCCTCTGACATCAGAGCCCCTGGACGGCAGGATGGAGATTCAAATCACATTCGTCGTCAGCGTCACTAGGCACTTTTCCTTCTCCTAACGCATCTTATAGATAAGTCAAGCCAGTTTGGATTCGAGACAGGACTTAAGCTCATAGCTGGGGTCAGAAGAGCCAGCACACCGTTGTCACCGTCACCCGTTTAGGGAGCTCTCTGGAACATCAGCCAGGTGAGAGTCTCGGGACAAGGACAAGAGAGCAGGATGGATGTGCCCAGGGAGCTCACCACTCAGTGACCCAGGACACCAGGTCCAGTCAAGATGACAGGATGCGGGGTCTGGTGAGGACTCCAGGTCAGTGCCAAGAATCAGTATCTTTGGAAAAGTCTGAAAAATCACAGTCTTTGGAAACCAAGCAGAGACTCCGAGGTCCAGCCTTCCACCTTCATAGCGTCCCCGGCACGTAGCCGACTGGTCTCTGCTTAAATTCCTCCAATCCCGAGGAGCTTGCTTCCGCGTGAAGCAGCTCTTTCCTGTTGCACGTTTCCAGAACCTGCATCACATTTCTCCAAGGCCATGTTCTCCCAGCCATACTAGGACTTCCACATCTGTTCTTCCACCTGACAGTGACAACCCCCCTGTGACTTAGGCCAGGCACAGAGCGTCCACCTGACCAAGCAGTTACACTCAGACTCGGACAGGTTCGGCGGACCTTAGCAAAGACAAAACTAGAACTCAGGCCGCTCAGCTCCTGGCCTGGTGGCATTTTCATCATAGAGCTCTGCCGTCGTGTTGAATCTGAAATATACCAACCAGCTGACCTTCCCAGCAAACCCGAGTGAGAAGGTGAGGGTTGGAACCATGTGCTCCAGACTTTCCATCTTCCTGAAGAACAAGCCAGTCACCAGGCCGTGGGCTGAGTCGGTGGGGCAGTGAGCCGCGGGGCAAAGGGAAACCTGCCCTTTGGGGAGATGCAGAGTCAAAGCTGTGCCTTTGCACTTAGATGATTTTTCTGTAGTGAAGGGATGGCACCATCCCCATGCCGTGGTGCTTCGTATAAGACAGACAGGATGCAAAGGCCGTGCTGGCTTGTGGAAGATAGAGACAAAGCCACGTGACGAGTCCAGAACAAACACTCCCCCCTCCAACAGCAGCTGGACAGAGATGGGTGAAAACCAGGCCCGCACCAGCTGATGTGCCTCCAAGACTTCGCTAATGCAGTGTAGAGAAGGGGTAGGACTTGGGAGGTCCCCATTTTGTGGTCACCTCATTCATCCTGTCTGGCTTGGAGACTGGGTCCCAAATGTCATAAGTCTAATGTAGACCAGCTTCTGGCAGAAAAAGGTATCCATTCTACATGGTCCTCGCTGAACCTAGTATTTCTCAGCGTTTAACACAGTTCTAAAGAGCTAGAAAATCCGTAGTCTTAAGTTCTAGGGTTCCTGATAGAGGTAGGTGGCTTCAATTACACAATTAGAGAAACAGTTATGGGATTCGGGACCCAATCCAGGGTCTGAGGACAGTTTGGGTGGCCATAGTCCGTAAGTCTGTGATTGCTATTACTATTCAAAAGAAGCAGGAGACAAAGACTTTTCAAGAAGCCATAAACAGTCAGCAGGTACTAAGTTTTCCTCAGCTCCTTCGCCAGAAGCATGTTTTCTCGGCCAGCGTGTAGCTTAGTTCTTCTGTGGTGATGTGGAGTCACTCCCACGTGAAGGCCATTTGACTACGGGGTCGTCAGATAGTTCCCAAAAGGACGTCATTGATCAAATACTGTGAGGTCTCTGGAACACGGAAGATTTGCAAGGGCCGGATGTGCAAGGTCCGTATGGTGCCTTGCCCAGGATGTTCTTCTCCATTCATTGTCCTCAGGCAAAATGGCACTTCCTCGGAGGATTAATCAAATGACCTGTGGAATCCTCTGCCGGCATGCAGAGCACTATGGATGAAGTGCAGTGACTACCTGTTTTCCGTGGGAAGATGATCATCAGGCAGGAATACTGGGGCTCTCCATCCTCTCTCCCAAACGGGATGGAATGTGATGACTGATAAACTCTACTTCCGCTATTTCTCAGTGTCCCTCCTACTTAATTTGAAACCAGTCTCTAAGAAGAGTGATGTCTTTATTTAGACCTAATCCACAAAGTGCAATACAGGGCAGGAGATGTGTTTCTGCATGTACACATGGAGAAAGTAAAGGAAGTGGTCTTACGTTTGTCCGAACTTCCTAAGAACGAATTTCCTAACATCAGTATTACTTTTGTAACAGGGGGGAAAGGTTCTGGAAAAGCTTCTGGTTTGGGTTACGAGCATCCAATGTGAGGATGAACATGCATGAAAATGTCTGTTTTCTCCATCTCATTCTCTCTGCGATGCTCACCCCAACAATGTGGGGTAAATATCAACTCCCCACTCATGCATATTTACTCAGTAGGAGTCAGCCTTGGCCACAAAGTTTAGAACATTTCACCCTAATTATCTTTGCTAGGGAAAGAACTTCCATCTAGCTTTTTATGGCAAGCTGGAAAAAGACAGCTCTTTTAACATTCCTATACACTGCTGCTTTTCAAGGATGGTGATAAGAAATAAACATAAGATATTGAATTTCCACTGAATGGAAGACATTCAGTGGCATGAATTCCAGTTGTGCCAAGGCCAGCACTTGTGAGCCTTGACTTTGGGAGCTAGAAATCATTGAGCCCAGATTTATGACCGTTCTCATGTCTCAACCACCTGCTCCAGGCATGTTCCTGAAATTTATGAAATGCAATTGCTCTAAAGGGTACAGACCAGGAAGCACAGGGTTGAAATATTCCACCTGGCCAGAGACACTGTCGTGTGGGCTAATTTAAGGCTTTGCTCGTTTCAAGCCGAGTATTTCTCATTCACAACAGGGTAATTTCCATGCCATCTGAAGAATTATAAAGCAGTCAGATCCGCTCAAAAGGCTCAGAAAATATCCCTCACCTCCTTCACCAAAAGTTATTTGCTAATTCCATCTTTAGGGTTAATTACTCCTGTGGCTCTAGTCTAAGGAAAAAAGTTCTTTTTCTTTTTCTTCCTTTCCTTCTTTTTTTTTTAACAATTAGTTATTGAGTCTGGAGACCGTGTTAGTTCCCCCCAAAAAAGTTCTACAGTGTCCCTTTCTAAGAGCCCCCCCCCCCGTCACGCCATGGAGTCATTTTAGTTCAGAATCATCAAAACAGACAGCGTCAATCCTCCCAAGATGTCGAACTTTTCAAAGAAAGGCAAAGAAGAGCGTGTTCGTGTCATTCCATCCTTCTCCGATGGGGGTAATTAACTTTCAGATTAATCGCGAGGCACAGCTCTCTCTCGAAACATCTACCGAGAACAGCTCACCACTCTCACCCACACCATACCTTTGCTCGTGAATCTTAAACTCTTGGGAAACATCTGTTCACTGCAGATGTGACCCATCAGTGTGACAAAGAGTGACTGTATGTGCAGTATATATAGATTTGTCCCTGCATAAGCAAGAAAGAGTGTTTCTTTGTAGAAGGAGATTTTAAGAAATCTCAATATTTTTCTAGTTGAAGCCAGTCAAAAACATATATATAATTTCTTTCAAATTCCACTTACTCAAACGGAATTAAATTTGAATTAAATTAGAGTGACCTCGGTCTTTCGATTTTGCTATTCAGACTGATCTATGTGTGTAGATAGAATCTGAAAGACACCAAACCTTTCTTTAGGGAGAGAGTCAAACTGACATAGCTTTCAGAAGCATGTAATTCCCATGAGAAATGAACGCAGGCTAACAGGCATAGTTTGGGTACATGTGATAGCGTTGGTTGTTGCTGTTATGATTTGCTTTTAAATATTTATTTGTGAAATATAAATCTTGCTAAGATTGAAGTCTGTCCTGCAGAGGTGACTGTTGCTTTTGCTGTTACTTAATGGAACTGTTGAATCTTCTTGGACCACAAAAAGATTCAGTTATATAAATATCATCTTAGTGAAGATAAATATATCCATCCTAGTGAAGTATAAAATAATAATTCTAGAGAACGCACTGCTGCCCCTTCTTGGTGAGGCTGGGGATGTGTGGTATGTTAGGCGACCCGAGATAACATCCTATGTGGTTAATCAGCTACAAAAAATATGAGTTACTGTAAAAACGCTGAGAAATTTCGAGTCTATGTCGTTAGGATGACAAGCATTCAGTTGAACACTAAAAAATATTATCAGTACCATCAGTATATTTACAGATTCCTTTTCTATTGATATATCCCCATGACTAATACAGCCAACACCTGTTGCATAATAGATGTTTAATCGCTGTTGTGTTCAGTCCAACTGGTAACACTTCCTGGTGGACTGTTCTGATTCTCTGTCAGTCAAAATGATGGTTTAGAATGCTGTTTTTCATTTAGTAGAAAAAGTCTGAGCATAGAGGGCTAAAGGATGTCAAATGTACAATTGCTTTAAATGACCACTTTCCCACAAGTGATGAATTTGCATTCAATGGACTGTTAGCATGAGCCATGAGAGTCACGGGCATGGAGATCCCATGCCTGAGGAATAGTCAAGAGAGCTCGACCCCTCCTACCAAGAGTATATGTGAGTGAACTATTCATAACCACAAAGGCTCTAGTCCACGCGGTTAGTTTATCCAATCAACAGGCATTGTTTTCATTGAGACCTAGAACACTGTTCCATCATTCAGCCAGCAGCCCTTTCCCGAGTGAACGAGAAGGGAGGCGGATGAGGAAAGCTCGGAAGGCAGCATCAGTTCTTTAAACCATAACTCACTCAGGGTCTACTATGTACCAGGCACTGCACTGGGATCACGGAGATGAATGAGACACAGCCGCTGTCCTCAAGAAGCTCATGGAATGGGAAGGAGACAGATGCACAAACAGATTATCACAATGTGGAGAGCAATGATGGAGACATTCCCAGCGTGAGCAGAGTTGGCTCTTTAAAGGAAGAAGAAGCATTGACCGGATGTTGGTGGAGAAGAGAGGTCTCTTGGAAAAGGTGAGTGGTGTCCTGGGGCTGGCTTGAGCCGGCTCACAAGGACCAATTGTTAAATGTTCAGGAAATTTGCAAGCTTGTTGTTAAATATGTTCATTATTAAAAATTACATTATATACGTTTACAATTAAATGATATTAGAAACAAAGGTAATAAATTCTAAAAATGGATCATCCACTAATTATTTTACTATTATTTTACATGTTACTGTTCTCTATGCCCTTGAGGGTTTTTATGTCTGTTGTATCTCTATGACAGAAATATGGTCTAAATAGTATCTACTGCCCATCTCTTCCCAACTCCATGTTCAATGACGTCATGTTAGTTGGACACCGGTCCTGGTGGGAGTATTTACACCAGAAAAGTCACAAATGCTACAGATTGGGGTGACTTCCTCCACAGTAGGTCATTTATCAGGCAGGGACGAGGCCACTCAAGAGAAAGGCAGGGAACTCCAAGCTGTGCAGAAGGCTGGGAACAGAATGCGCAGAGAGCAAGGATAGGTGAGGGACCCAATCACACTTGACCTTTCAGGCCACATGGAGGAGCTGGAAGTGGCGGCTCTGAGGAACTTTATGGGAAGGGGGATCATTCTCACAGAGGCAGGTGGCATCTTCAGCTGGCTGGTGGCTGAACTGGGGGCAGGAGTCAAGGATGGCTGCTGGGTTAGCTGGACTCATCGACCATTCCGGGGCACATTCTGCAGGCAGAGGTGACAGACGCAGCATCTGACATGTCAAGTTTGAGGTGCCTGGTCCATGAGCTCTAGCAGACAACTGACTGTTTAAAAGAAGTTCCAGAAATATCTGGGCCGAGGCCCTGGACTGGACACCATCAGTGTGTGATGATCAAATAAATATATGGAAAAGAATGCGTGCTGGTCTCGAGTTGGAGCTATTGATGATTATGAATACGATTCCCTGCGAGGGCACCCCATGGCCCCAGCCACCTTTCCACACCCATCAGCCTGTTGGGTCATCGGCCTGGTCTCAGTCCATCCACCAATTTAGGATTTTAAAAGACAATTTTAATAGAGTTCAGGGAAACAATGAAAAATCTATTCACATTGATTTTTGGTGAAGGCATAGTCAAGACAGACTTTTCCTCATTCCAAAATAAATTTTAAAATGTGACCTATGAAGTAATTCTATAACATGAATAAAAAAAAACGTAGCACTCGAAAAATATTTAAATTGCATATTTTTTAAAAAATTACTGTGGAAAGCAGCAGTAAATTTAAACAACATTTAAACTACATCTGATGGAGGGAAAAATAAATATCATAGATTCCGTGAAATAAAAGGTAAAAATGAAATAAGACAACAGCGTGATATGAGAGAGTTGTCAGAGTTAAGCAAATAATGAAAGGAAACATTTAACGACATAGCAGAAGTTTAAACAAATTTAGTATAATTGATGGTTAGAAATGTCGCGGACGAAAATTCAATCCGTGGAAAGAAAGACAAGCTTTGGGTTTTAATCCCTAATAGAGAAGAAAAGAACAAACAGATCGAAATGATCAGAAACAAGATCTAGAAGGAGAAGATGAACAATGGAAACTGAGCTTTGAAGGAGGGGAAGAAAAGATCAGAAGATATGGTTTGCTGCTAATAATAATAATATAAGGATAATGTATAATAACATAAGGATATTAAAAAACTTTTTAAGTTGAAGCAAGACCTGTATTCATAGCAAAGCTCATAAAAAAAAATAGAGAACAAGATTTAGACATATTCTATTGAAACTATTGAATGTTGAAAGGAGATATAACCATAATATAAAAAGACCAGAACAAAGAAAATATTTTATTTAAAAATATATAAATGGACATATGTATTGTTGCCTTGACTAGGAAGAATTCCATAGCAAAGATATTGATTCAAACTAACTAACCTAACCAACTAAAGTTTCATGTAATCCAAGTAAAATGCCACTGGAGTTATTTTTGAAACTTTCTAAAAACTGTTGCTGAAATTAATTTAAAGTGACGAAAACATTTGATAGGAAGAAGTTGAATATAGGAAAGGAATTAATGGGAGCGAGGAAATGCAGTTAGGTATAAACTATTCCTCTGGCAGGTTTTGTATAAGAAGGAGAAGCAAGATAGGATTGAGTCATATGCGTTTTTAAAAGTGAAAGATAAAAGTAGCAGTCATGAGAAAATTGAAAATTTGAGACAGGATGCCCGTTGGAGGGAACACCGGAGGAGACAGGAGGTAGAAAAAGGACACAGATACCCTTAGATAGAAGGGAGAATACTCCATCCACAAAGAAACATAGTGATACAATCTAATAACATAATAATAATAAAATAGTCATCATGGCTTTCATAGAGTGAGCATTATGCTAAGGCTAGAGAGAGAAATGATGGTCAATATGATCGATATATGGTCCAGGCCCTCTTGGAACTTAAGAGTCCAGTGGGGCAGACAGACAAAACACAAGGAAACAAAATAATTGCAAATCGTGATAAAAGGGTTTGGAGTAAATAAACATGGTAGTAAGAATAATGGTGGGAACTGGGAATGACAATATGTCGGGAGGTCTGGGTCTTCTCTGAAGATGTGCTGTTGAAGCTAAGACCCCAGAGGTGAGAAGGAGCCTGCTGTTCAAGAGGTAGCCAGGTGGGCGGACAGCACATGCCATGGGCAGAGGGGCTGGGTGAGGTGGGGAAGGGCGGTGAAACCATGTAGTCGGGTGAAGGAGGGCTGGGGAAGGAGGCAGGGAGGGGCCTTGGAGGCAACAGCAAGGAGTTTGGCTTTTTATCCAAAGTGCAGTGAGAAGCCACTGGAGAGATGGCACACCCTGATTTGCAGCTTTTTAAAGGTACCTCCAGAGAATGGACTGGGGGGTCATAAGTGAGCAGTGCAAAGAGTGAGGAGGTCGCTGCAGGAGCCTCAACGAGGGGCAGCATTGGCCTGAACTGGAGTGGTGACCATGGAGATGAAAAGGGGGTAGGACAAGGGCGCTGGGGTGAGGTCTGCGGGACTTGCCGGTGGATAGCCGAAGGAAAAGGGAGGAGGACAGGATGATCCACAAGTTTATAGCTTAGAACCTGGATGGGGGCGCTCCCGCTGGAGAAGGAGGTGTGGTTAGAGGGTGAGAGGAAATGAGTAGATGGTGAGTCAGGTGGGGAAGGCTAGGCTGGCTGCCAGGAACCCCTGGAGACCTCCTAGGCCCTGAGACTGATCCAATGAAAGCCACGTTAAGAAAGTCATTCTAGAACATGTGTGCTGGCCGAATAGAAAAAAAAAAAAATGGAGGGAGAGGAGGGGATAATGAGGGTCTGGGCTTAATTCAGAGCAGTGAGAATGGCAAGGAGATCAAGATATTCTGCAGAAAAATCTGGCAGCCCATGGAGATAAAGAAGAGAGAGAATCAGAGGTGAGATGAGGGATGAATAATGCCGATGTCTGTGAAAAATACAGGTGGAGGGATGAGGCTGTTTCTGAGAACACTTTCAAATGATGACAGGGCTCCCAGGCAATGAGTATAGTTAAAGAATCAGAACGAAGGCCTACGGTCTAGACGAATTGCCAGGTGGACCAACCACATCCTAGGTCATGGAGAGTGAGTCTGTCTTCCACACATGGATTCCCGATCTTCCAAAAACTTGGAATACAGCAACACACCTTGACGTCCAAACTGCATTCACTAGTCAGACCGCACTGAACGTAATTCATCTTCCTCTGGAAATTCAGAAGTCTCCCTTTGGTTCTTGTCATGCGTTAGGGTCGCCGTCAGGAACATAAATTATCATTGGCATGAAACAACCGTATTTGAAACAGACCTACCATGGTTGGGAGGCTTGATATATGGCATGTACACTGATCTCTTGGCTAGACTTCTAGTCTCACTTTTTTTTTTTTTTTTTTTTTGAAATTTACACAGATTTTTTTTTTCAGCATTAACATAACTGGCTAACATTTTGTTTTCTGCCTTTGCTTTCTTCACGTATCTTGGAAGCCATATGGTAGGCAACTAATAATGTGGTTTGCGGAACAATATACCTGGCTTCGCCTGTTCATAGCACAGTAAAAATGGCTCCACGTCCTCAGCCTCCCTGTCCTCTCCTCTCCGTCCTCTGCCTCCCCTGCTGACAGTCTCCTTCTCCCCCCTCCATTAGCTTCCGTTTCTTGTCTTCCTCCCATTTAAGGCCATCTTCTCCTGTGTCACCAACTTCTTTCTTTCCCTGCCGCCTTGTCTCAGAACCGTACTTGCTTGGATCTCATTGTCTGAGCGATGGCTGCCCTCCGTGACTTCTGTCTGTTAAAGACAAAATTCTTGTCATCTAAGCTTCACGATGGCCCGGATTCCAGATAAACTAAGATTTATTGTGTGTATACCATGGAGACCCACAGGCTCTGCACTTTGAATGCACATCATGAGTGTTTCCAAGAGAAGGGTTTAAGCAACCAGTCTTTTTAACTGGGGGAAATAAAAAAAACATTATCTTTGTAATTATTGAAGAAGGAAATAAGTGGAATCAAATGAATGCTTCACATGGCCAGATCAGTGGTCAAGGTCACAGGAGTCGCTAAGAGGGCAGCGTGGTCCCTTGTAGGAGGCTCGAATACCGTCTCCCCAGTTGTGAGTGGACACAGGGGCTTCAGAGCAACCCATGTGCTCTCTGGGAGCCTTCGCTTACTGACCCTTTTCTGAAATATTTTCCTGCCTCAAAGCCAAGCAGGAAGGTAAAGAGTTGGTGAGAACTGGGAGAGGAGAGGGAAGGCTTCCTTTTTCCCCCATCTCATTGTGAAGCACTTTATACCCAACCAGCTGGATCACTGTATGCTTAATTTATTTGATAAAATGGACAGAAGAATAGGCCTTTGGAATGGCTCACTCCATCAATTCGCCCTTCTTACTAACCAAACAAGATGGCATTATGCAAGAATCAACGTGGGGCAGAGGGCTAATACTATGGCCAAAATCCTTGCCTGACCTCAAAACAGTCAACTGAGGTGTAACCTCAGGGAGAAGTCACCTGGGTCAGTCACCCCTAACTATGTTTTTCCAAGTTGAGAATGAGACGCTGAATTTGGTCCCATCACTCACCGAACTGATTTTCTGGGGTCCCAAGTGTTCATTTTGTTTCAGGTACATATGGCTTTTCCTCAAAGCTTCTCTTAAGACAGGGCTTCTTCCTGTCTATGTGTTTTAAGACTCACTAACCATACAGCATGGATTTTTTTTTCATGTTGAAATTTGTGTGTTAAATGTTGGGTCTTTCATTACATCAGGAGGAGGCTGAGTCTATATCATGAGAACATATCTTTCTTATTGAGTTAGTTCCTTTAAAAATCCTGGATACTGTGTTGATGTGATGTCAAACATCAGGTATAACGGAGCTTAACACCAATAGGTTCAACCTTTGAAAGGCTAAAACACATGCATTGCATTAAGGAGTTGCATGTCCTTTATCCCAGTAGTCATTCGAGGCTACGGTCAAAATCTGAAACTCTTTTTTTTTTTAAAAAAAATGAATAGACTTTATATTTTTAGAGTAGTTTTAGGCTTACGAAAAAAATAGAGTTCCCTTATACCTCTTCCATCCTCACTCCTGCCCTCTATTATTAATGCCTTACATTGATGTGATACATTTGCTACTGTTGATGAGACAATAGTGATACATTATGATTAAATAAGGTCCATAGTCGACCCTAGGGCCCCGCTCTGTTGTACATTCTATAGGTTTTGACAAATGGATAATGACACGTGTCAACCATTACAATATTGAACAGCATAGTTGCACCCTAAAAATCCCCTGTGCTCTACGTATTCATCCCTCCCTCCCTTCAGGTCACTGGAAATCACTGACCCTTTTAAGTCGCATGCTTAAATCATATAGCTTGTAGCCTTTTCAGACTGGAATCATATAGCATGTAGCCTTTTCAGACTGGCTTCTTTCATTTAGCAATAGACATTTAAGGTTCCTCCATGTCTTTTTGTGGCTTACTACCTCATTTGTCTTTATCACTGAATGTGTGGCACAGTTTATCTTTCATTTTAATTTAGATTAAATAAATACCCCCCATACGTTCTACATACTCAGTTCTGTGAGGGCTACCCCCAAAAATTCTAAAATAACTTTATTTTCAAGGTTAGCCTAATTATGAAAACAAGACACATGTTAGGCAAAATAATAGAAAAGTAGATTTTAAAGCATTGAAATATGTAGTTTGCATTAAAAAAAATGTGATCTAGAAAAGCGATGTTTTCAGGGGAACATACCTTGAAATTAGACACATTATTTCGCATGTGTGTCACGGGTCCAATGCAGTCATCACGTTCTTAAAGGGATATATTACACCTCCTCGTAATATTACGAACCACTAAAGAGATGAGGAGGGGGGTGCAGGCAAGTTGCATTTGTAGCTGGAAGAGAGCTGATGAAGGTGGTAGAGCTTGACCTGAAGATCGAGGTGGGTGGGTGACCTGGTTAGATGCAGCAGGGCGCATGCAGCAAGACCAGAGGTATGAAAGCTAGGTCGTGACGTTAATTAGGGAGGAGGCGTAGATTTACCTTAAATGGACAAAGGGACAAGACGGAAGATCTGCTAAGAAAGGGAAGTCCTTCAAAGTCGAGGAGATATTTAGTTTGGGATTATGTCGTCTTCACCTCAAATAGAAAGCGCCTCATGCCAACTGTTAGTTGGCATGTGCACACGCACGTACATGTGCGCACACGCACGCACACAAGATATACTGCCCCTTGGTTTAAGAAATACAGCCTCCTGGTTCTCTTTGCCAGTTCTGCCCTTCCCAGCAAAGGGGCTTTAGATGAGCAAGTCAGTATGAAACCCTGATCCCTGATCAGGAGGGAGAGAGGAAGGAGCAGAGGGGAGAGGAGGCGTGGCTACCTTCTCTGAGTCAGGGCGATCTCAGCACTTGGCTCGGAAAAGCTTTGCTCATTTTTACCTCTGCGCACGGATGACAAAATGCTCTGCAAACCGTAAAGCACTTTGTAAATGTTCCCGTTATTATGCTGTCCCATCTCACGTGAAATATGTTGCCTTTTTCTCTGCTTTTCTAAATCAAATTCATCTCTAAATGCCTGGCTCAAAATTTAAGGTTTTCTTGACTATTTCTGCACATTGTGATCTTTCTATTCCCTAAGCATCAATAGCATTTATAATAAGAACCTTTCATTTGGCCGGTATCATAAACTGCCCTTACGTTATTTGTTTTTCATTTTTTTTTCTGGGTCTCTGTTTTGTTTTTGAATACAAGTTTATGAAACAAAGGTGTTCACTGATGTATGCCATGCACTAAAGCAGTGTCCGGCACATAGTAGGTGTTTAGTTAATGCTCTTAAAATATAGTAATGCCTAATAGGGTTCCTACAGGGATGTTTTTTGCTATTTTTCTTCCTCACAAAGTTTTGTGAGGAAGATATGTAACCATTTAGTTACATATTTGGAAACTGGTGATCTGATCTGAACATCTTGCATATTTAGCCATGACTTAAGCAGGCTGCAGACAACAACCCAATGACCCTTCTTCGTGTAGGTCAGATAATGTTAAACCAAACTTTTGTGTCACTCTTTTTTTCCTTTATCACGTTGCCTTGTTTCCTGTTGATTTTCTCTTATCTGGGCCTCAAATGATTCTAAGTGAGACTTATAACTTAGAAAGTGCATTTTCCAAGACATTTCTTTTGGGGGAGAAGGGTGAAAGTGATCCATTTTCTCCTCCTTCATCCATCCTTTGTAGCAGAGTTGACTTAGTCACCAAAGCCCTTGCTAAGAGCAAACTCATTTTCCTATGACTGTCAAAACAGACAAGGCATCTGACACTTCTCATTGCCCCACATCCCTGGTGACTAAAGGGGACTGGCTTACCACTCACCCAACTTGCTCCATGGAATTCCTAAGGAATAACCACCCATACATCTATGACGGTTTTGCTTACTTGTTTGTTTTTATTGTCAATAAAATATGCAGATGCTGGGCCAAGTTTTACAGTAAACTTGACTTAAAAGACAGGGTGTTCAATGTCTGAGACCTACAGAGAAAATATAGACAAATATAGAAACAAACCAGCACACACATCCTGGGTGAGGCTGCTTGACTTTCAGCCTCATAGGGCTTTATCTCTGAAGAATCTTGTGGAGCTGGGGGGGGGGCGTGGGGAGCAGGGCGGGAGGTGGTGTTGGTTTCGGTTTCAGCCTGGTGATTTTGGTAACTCAATTTTATCAGTTTACTCAAGAGTTTTCAAGATCTGATGAGTCGATCCATTTTAACCAACTACAGACTAGCTTTGTTTCCCCCTCCCCTCCCCTCCCCAAATGAGAATACCAGTGGATTAATTTAGGGTGAGAGATGTATATCCTTCTAAGGCCCAAATATTTAGGTCTAGAGCACTTACGTTCTGATATACATGAAACTGATAAATTACATTTGTAATGAAGGGACAGCTTGCCAAGCATGGAATGAGAGTCTTGGTGTGCACTTTTTGTAGAGAATAGCATAGCCTGATACACACACAAGCCCTGCTCTGCTTGGGAAAATATCTTCCCAGGGGAAAATATATTACGGTGGAGACAGACAGACACATCTTCCTCTTCTTCTTTCTTTCTAAATTTCATGAGGATCACCACCCATTTACATGCGTCATTATAAAATGCTCCTTTGTTTCAATATTTCAAAGTCATCCTTAAACTTCTTTTTATTCCAAAGTATGTGATCATTGCAAGAAATGAAAAAAAGACCCCAAAGATGTAGAAAGAAAGTGTTAATAATTTCACGTCCCTGTCATGGTCTCCATTCCCAGCTCTTGTAGTAATAGATCTAGAGAGGTTGGGACGTACAAAGATATACAGCATAGTTAGGGATTTTCAAATTTCTCTTACAAATATAGAATTATACAATGCACACGAATCTGAAACTTACTCTTCTCAATGTTTCAGGCACACTCTCCCTAGGTCATTGGATAGAATTCAAATTCATTATTGTGAATAGCTGCATCATATTCCAACATCCTACGCAGGCCTACGCTAGTCTTTGGCCACTATAAACAATGAAGTATTAAACACTCCTGTGCCTATCTTGTTAGCTATTGATATTTTTGTTTCTATAAACTAGATTCCCCAAAGTGGGCCAATGCCTTTCTAAAAGAAATGATAGTTCCAGTTCTATAAGCTGTTTTTCATGAATTACAGCAAATTTCGTTGACCATTTCTTAATGACACAGAGATAAAGACTTTATTTTTATCAGAAAAATATACTCCTACTTACATGAAGGGGCTGTTAAACCCAGCGGATGTAGATGCTTCTAAAACGTCAGCCACAGTGTGAGAAAGCTCCTGACTTAATCATTTTGGCCTTTTTTTTTTCATACCAATGGAGAGTGTTTGAGCTGGTGTAGCCCAGTAGGCGCTTAATAAATATTCGTAGAGTGTTCAGTACATGAAGGTCATCTGGTTCAAGTTTCTCATTTCACAGATGGGGAAATTGAAGCCCAGAGGGTTAAATGAGGCACAATTAGGGTGAAAAGGAGCAGAAAGCCTGAGTGATCTAGGTTGCCAAGAGATTTGAGAGCTCGGAGCAGGGAGAAGAGGACTTTGGGAAGGGGCCGCCGTGGGTAGTGGGCACACACACAGGAAGAAGGGGACGTGAGGAGACTGACAAAGTTTGCCTGTGAGTTAAGAAGATATTCTTCTTTGAAGCTTTCTTGAGTGACTGCAGCCAGGGTTTAATTTAAATTTCTTATTTTAATTCTTTCTTGAGGGTCGACCTGTGTGTCTTTGAACGTGACCCGGTGCAGGAACTGGACCTTTGGCAGTCCAGCTTTATGCAGCAATGGCAGGGACTGTGTGCTGTTCACTAAAACTTGTCCTCTTCCTCTCGGACGCTCAGAGAGACCGATTTCCCAGACCCGCTCATGGTTAGACGCAGCCATGTGATTGAGTTGTTGACCTTGGAGTGTGGATGGAAGAGCGGGACATCATTCCTAAGTCTGGCCATAGCAACCTCCCAGGGGAGGGTCCTCCACCTCTCCTGCCTGCCAGCTAGAAGCAAAGGACTCCGAGGTCTCACACACAGGTGGGGAAAGCCTGGATCCCTGAATCACTGCGTGGAGAGCCGCTGCTAAATACCCACTCTGGGCTGTTTTAAGAGTGAGAAATCAAATTCCACTGTGTTGGGCCACTGTTAGCTTTTCTCTGATAAGCAGCTTGTGTTACGTCCCCGATGCAAGGCTTCCGCTATAATAGTGTTTCTGGATTTTTTAAATGTATAACCAGCTAAAAAATCTTGAACCTGTATCGATCAATAATGCAGTCATTGTTACACGTTCTCCTAATATCAACTAATTCATACAAATTTAACTTGGAGTCCTAAACCACCTACTTTATCCATGAGAATGGATACACAGGAGCAAGAAAAAAACAATGGTCTGACATTAAAAGTTTCCCTTACTACCACATAATTTAATTTAGGTTGATCACAGGGCAGACTTGATTTCCTTTCTCCAGAGTTTAAGAAATCATTTTTCTTTTTGAGCACTGTCTTTTTATCCATTGTTTTTGCCTAATCCCTCATACTCCATAGATTTTTGTTGTCCTGACAGCAATGGAAACTTTCTAAATAATTATTTCAGTTTCTCTTGCTTTAAAGTTAGGCTAACGGACGAATAGAAAACAGCTGGGGAAGTGAAAGAAAGGAGGATCACAGGAGTTTGTCAGGACTTGCTCTTCCCCAGCTCTCAAAAATCATCGCAATTCTGTTACTGGCAATGGTAGTGAGGAACAGTAGGAGAGGTTCGAATGTTTCCTTCCAACATGAAACCCAGAGGGTCCTCATGGTCCCTACTCGCATATAAAACTAAAGCTACATTGACTTTATAGCTAAGACAAGTATTCAGTAAGCCTAAGCTCTAGGTGCGATAGAATGATGCCACTTGGTCACTGGTATGTGAGATAGCAGGAAATTATTGTAGAGAGATGTGTATACGTGTGGTGAGAGGAAATAATGGAACACATCAGCAGATCACTTTGGCATTTTATCTATGTGCCTAACTAACCATGTTGCTCAGTTTAAAAGCAGCAGTTAGGGCTCAGTATGGGTTGATGGAGGAATTGACCTAGAACAGCATGTACAGACCTAAAAATACTCTAGGAAAAAAATACACTTACAAGGTACAGAGAGTTGAGACAATAGTAAAAAGACCATCGAAATCTTAGGCACTGCTTAGACATTTCACTGATAAAGATATGAAACTAAACGTGTAGGCATTTTTACGGTATCTCAAGGTATTGTAATATTGTAAAACAAACCAAAAGGTGAATATATATGTCTGGTGAGGTGCTAACCCAGGTCAGAATGACCCACCATCATGCCAGGATGCCCATTCAACACACAGGTTGGTGTCACGGGTACAGAACTAGAGAGAGGGATTATATCTTGCTCTCAATCACCATTGCTAAGGTGGGTGCTTACCCAGACTCAAAGCCTCACAGCTTTCCCAATCTTTGCTTTCCATTTTTTGCTCTCTACCAAGTTAGTTAGACTCCTGCCCAAACATATTCAGTGCTTCTCCATTGCCTATAGAAATAGTCAAATACCTCTGCTTGGCACAAAGCCCCTCTCCCGTCCAGGCCCATAACTGTCTCATCACATTTTGTCTTCATGATTGCCTGACCTCTGTCGCTGTTGGCATCCACGTTCATTCTTTCATTTGCAGCCCTGAGCCTTTCCGCCTCACCCCCCTCTTCCTTCCACACGTCGATGCTACAGTTCTCTGGATTCTAAGATCTCCACATAGGTCTAGTTCCTGGCTCCCAAAAGGGCAGGGTGGCTTTACGAGTGCAGGGCCCGTGTGCCTTGGCCTGATGCTTTTTTCTGCTGTTACTGTCTTGAAACTCTCAATGATTTCTTAACAAGTTTCATTTTACACCGCGCTCCACAAAGTATATTGCCAGGCCTGTGGGTGGGAACTATTTATGTGGGCAACTTCAACATATGGCCTTGTGTTTTTATTTAATTAAAATGGAAACGAAGCTTTAACATGCCTAGCGTGCTTTACGTGTGTGAAGCAATTTTACGCACGTCACCTCATCTAAGCCACGCAGCAAACCTGTGGGGTGAGGGTGCTGAATTCCAGCCGCTGTTGTGGGTCTTCAAGCATTTCAGAAGCAATGTGAAGTGTGTTCTGGTTTTCTTTTTAATTTGTGTTAATATTTTCCAGCTCTGTAATGTTTATAATAATAAACAGAACAACCTAAATGTTCACTTCACTGTGTGGCTAAACTGCCCCAAAGTAGTTTCCTTGAGCTGTTGTAACAAAGTACCACAAACTGAGTGGCTTAAACACCAGAAATTTATTGTCTTACAGTCCTGGAGGCTAGAAGTCTGAATGCGAGGTGTCTGCTGGGCCACGCTCCCTCTGAAACCTCGAGGAAATTCTTTCCTGCCTCTTCCTGGCTTCCGGTGGGTTTCTGGCAATTTTGGGCATTTGTAGGCAATTTTTGGTGTTCCCAGGCCTATATACATGTATCACTCCGATTTCTTGACTGCACGTAGTGTTCTCTGTGTCTGTCTTCACACACCGGTCATACAAACTCACAGACACCGGTATATTGGATTAGGGCCCACCCTACTCCACTGTGACTTAATCTTAATTTAACTAATTACATCTGCAATGGCCCATTTCCAAACTGGGTCACAGTCTGCGGTACTGGGGGTTAGGACTTCAGCATATTTTGAAGGTGGGGACATTTCAGCCCATAACACCTCCCCTATCCTCCACACTGTTAGTCATTAAGTCCTGTAGATACCAACTCCAAAATGTCTCTCAAAACTAGTTATTTCTCCTAACCTTCGCGATCACCGGCCCGGGTCTCTCTCATCCTTTGCCTCCTGATCTTGTGGCCCTCTGATCTATTCCCACTCTGCGGACAATAAGGGCTTTTAAAACCTCCATTTGTCTTGTCATTCTCAAACTTCCCATCCTTCTGGACAAGCCAGCTCTTTGATGAGGTTTGTAAGGCCTCACGTGATTTGGCCTCACCTACCCTCGGCCCTCCCTCCATTGTCACTGTCCCCATCACTCTTGCTAGCCTCCTACTCCCTCTTGATGTTCTAGGCAGGTCGAATTTCCCCCAGCTCAGGGCCGTGATCTCTCGTTCTCCAGCCCTCCGTGCTGCCCTTTCTGCCTCATCCTTCACGTCCTTCAGGCTGCCTCCCATCCCACGTGCTCCTGTGTCTGAGCAAAATTAGCACCAGACGGGCATCCATGGCTCTTTCTTCTCCAATGTCTACCAAGGAGAACCCCGAAATCCAACAGCCCTGAAATTTGTGCCTGCCCCCTCCCTTGGCCTCAGAAGGAAGGTGAGAGTTTAACATAGCGAAATGCTGGGGTGCCTAGGGGAAAGAAATAAAGTCTGGGGTAGAAAAAAGAGATTTAATCATTCTTATCATGTACTGTGACTTTGAATTTCCCTTAGTGTCATTCCAGAAATGCAAAAAAAAAAAAAAAAAAAAAAAAAACAAAAAAACAATGGAATTCATTTGAAATTGTTTGGAGCTAATGCGCTGTCCTTGACCATGGATGGCAGTGTTCTAAGACTGAATTTCACGAGGCTCAGGATTTCAAGAGTTCCCCCCCAATGGCACTTGTCCTTTGTCCACCAGAACATTTGTCACACCATATCATTGGGCGTACTCATCTCTCTCTCTCTCCCCACTAAACCACAAGTACCCAGCACAGTGCCAGACACTTAATCAGCCCTCTAATGACTGACTAAATGATGTAAAAGAAACTAAGCCACAGAGAGGTGAAGAGAGTTGCCCATGGTTAGATGGCTGGTGTGATGAAGAAGCAGACTTTGAACTTGGACTGACCCGAAGGCCAGGTCTTTGGTCACTGCCCAGTGGGTGATGAGCGCTTGGAGCCCCAGGTCTGGCTCTGTCTTGTCACAATTGTATTGTCAGTACATACTTTGTTGACTGAGAGAGAAATGAAAAGAGATCATAGAAGAGAAAGGAATGCAGAGGGATATTGTAAAGGGAAAAGAGAGGATAGAAAAAAAGAGAAGGAAGAAAGGAAAAAGGGAGAAAGAGAGAAGATGGGAACTCCTTGCCTCCCCGCCGAGACTCAGACGCTGGTGTGTTCTGTTCTCATTTGCGCGGCTCGTACTTACGGAGACTCGGTAAGTGCCAAGCACCGTTCTAAACATTGGGATCACATCAGTGAACAAAATAGACCAAGACTCCTGACTTTGTGGAACTTACATTTTCATAGAGAGAATCAGACAGCAAAAAATGAACTTAAGAAATAAGCAAATAATATACGATGTTAGAAGATGATAAATCCTACATAAATATAGCAGAATAGGATAAGGGACTCTTATGCCAGAGTCCCAGGTTCACCAGGGGTTCATGGATAGAATTCGGGGGATCTGTGGACTTGGATGGGGCAAAGTTCTGTGAACTTTCATTAGCCTTAAGTCTTCAAATCTGACTAGGCAACCAACCACAGGAGTAATTGCAGTGCCTGTGACTTTGTTACCAGTGGAAGTCACAGATATTGTTATATCATACTGACAGTCCTTACAGGTATTTTGAACTATTGTTTCTACTCATCACTACCTTGTTGCTTTTGGGCCTGCAGTTAGATCTTATTAATGTATCAATAAACAAAAGATATATTTGGTAACTGTATCTCAATATAAATAGTTTCTTTTGTAACATATTTTTTAATGCATTTAGATACATTAGTCTATGAAGGGGTCCTTTGGCCCCACAGACGGCCAAAGGAGTTCACAGAACAGAAAAGGTTAAGAACACTGGCTAAGAAAAAATGGGGTGTAGTGGAGGACAATTTGGGTGGGGGAAAAGTTACAAGACAGTCATGCATTGCATAATGACACTTCAGTCTACGACAGCGGGCCCTTCAGTTATAATAGAGCTGAAAAGTCCCTATCACTTAGTGACGTCATAGCTGTCATAACATCATAGTGCAATGCATTACTCACGTATGTGTGGTGATGCTATTATAAACAAACCTATTGCACTGCCAGTCATATAAAATTATAGCACAGTTACATACAGTACATAATACTTGATGATGATAATAAACGACTGTTACTGGTTTATGTATTTACTACATTATACTTTTTTTTTTGGAACTTTGACACCATTTTTTCTCAACTTTTTTTGGATATAATTTCCAAGAATAATTTATCCAGCAAAGCTATAATTTAGAGTTGAAGGACAGATAAAGAGCTTCCCAGACAAAAATAAGCTAAAGGAATTTATCACCACCAAGCCAGTATTACAGGAAATGTTGGAGGCACTTCTTTGCATTATACTTTTTGTTGTTGTTTTTGAGTGTATTCTTCCTGCGTATAATAAAAACGTTTTCTGTAAAATAGTATACTGTGTTACGCCAGCAACAGCCTCACACATCTCATGTTTACCAAAGCTCTTGATTGCATCATTTTCTCTTGTGCTTTATTTAATCTCACGTTGTTTTGTACACCGACGTGCAGTACAGGCTTGTACCCTAGGAACAATAAGCCTGGGTCACCTTCCCCTCTCGGTGGCTAGTTAACACGGGATTTGACATTCAGAAGTTTGGAATCAACAAAATGACGTCAAAAGAACACAAGGAAATCTAAGGTATTTTTTAAATCTTACTTTTTGTTGTGGTTCTGTCTTCTATTTAAACATCCAACTCAACCAGATGAACTAACTCAAATCAGCCAGGCAATGTATGTCTCCTAACGAAAAGATAAGCAAATCAGCAGTTTCTGAATGTTTATTAAGTATATCATCTAGGGCAAAGGGAATATGAGATGAAGATACTGCCATATTTCAAAAGAAATTCTTTAAAAATTCACATTCATCTCACACGTACAGTGAAAATCCTTAGAATTCTATGACAAAAGAGCCTTTGTTTTGTTTTTTGTTTTCTGTTTTTTTAAAATTACACTTTGAGGCTGTTGAAATATTTTTAAAAGATCTCCACATAGACTATGACAAAATGCTATCTGGAAGTCACAAAATTAAATTCTTCCTTATACTAATTAAGATGCTGTTTGCAGTAGGTAATGGGATGCCCAGCTAAGGGTGGCTTAAGAAAGATCTTGCTCTTCTCACTTACCAAGAAGCCTGGTAGCTGGTGGTTCCAAGGTTACTTCATCTTCAATATATCAGGACTCTGGGCCAGCCTCTGTAACCCTAGAGGAAAACACACAGGCTCTCGAATGATTGGGGCTCCCCCTTTCCAGTTCCATTCTGTAGCCTCTTTAGCTTCTCACACCACTGGCTGTTCCATACCAGTGCCTGTTGAAATCCTTTGTTACAACTGTAACCCCTACAGAGTAGATTTCAAATACAGATTTTCAGGTACAACCTCCCAAAGATTCCTGAGTCAGTAGGCTTGGGGTTCTGCCTGAAGAATCTGCATCTTTAGAAAGCTCCTGTGGGTTTTTGAGGCAGGTGACCCAGGGGCCACCAATTGAGAAATGCCACCATGTAACCTCTCCCTGTGTGATCTCGCGGTCCTATGGATTAGCCACCCATTATATATTGATGAGTCAAAAAAATGTTTTCTATCTCCCATTAAAAACTTGGCAACTGAGCATCCCTGTCTGAATATCTCACAGGAACCTTAAACTCAACAGGTTCGAAACTGAACTCATTTTCTCCCTACACCTGGTGCATATAGAATAAAGTATAAATTCCTTGGCTTGGCATACGAAACTCTGCCTCTGTCTCCAGCCCCATACCCAATCACTGCCTGGATCGTGTTCTCGGTATTCAGCAATATTGTGCCTCCTTACAGATCTTGGACACATTGTGCCTTTCTCCTTGCCGTCCCCTGCCAGAATTCATGCTGCTGGACACAGATGTGCCATCTCCTCCGCCTTGTAAACACACTCCTTGCCATTGGTCCCTCCATGCCAGTCTTTAACAGTAAATATTCTCCTATCGCTGCCTCATCGTATCGTATTGTGGTCTTAACCTGGCGGTTTTGAACTTGAGCTATGGCTTCAAGAGCAAAGCGTAGAGAGAGCAGCGGCTGTGCTCATTCTCTTTATACTCTCAGGTCCATCGTAGATCTAACGTAGTAAGCAGTCCTGAACATTTAATGAATTGAATTTCTTTTTCTGTTCTTGTTGTGTTCTCCCTCCTCCTCCTCCTCCTCCTCCTCCTCCTCCTCCCTTTCTTAAATTTTTTTTTGTTGAAATTAAAAAGGGAGAAGAAATAGTCTAGGAACATTGCAGGGAAATTTTTAAAGTACATTGTTATGAAAAGTCAAGGGAGGGATGATTTCAAGAAGGTTGAAGGATTAACAGTGTCTAACTAATGTTTGTTTAGAGAGCCAGCAGGGGAGGGGCTGAAAAAGGGCACTGGTTTGGCACTGAAAAGGTCACTGGCAGCGTCAGAGCAGAGTCAGCCCTAACAGCCCTTTGCCATTATTATCATGGACCTCTCTCAAGGGGTTGCCACATAGCAGCAAGCTCTTTCATGCCAGTGGAGGAAACTGTGTTGTACAAACTGCACACAGCACACAAACGTGTAGGCTCACTGATTAATCACCGGGCTAGGCTTAACTTGGTTCAGTAGGACCTATAGGCTTTTAAAAGCTGTCCTGTCTGTGTCCACACCCTGTGCCGTTTCTGACTAGTTTGTCCACGTTCAGCCTGGACTGCTTGTCAGGCAAAACCAAGCTGTTACCCACCTCCCCTTATCACAGAAATTTCTCTGCTGGGCTGGATTGCTTCTCTGAACTGCTTCTCCGGAGCAGATGCGCCCTAATCTGCCATTTCCACGACTCCAACAAAATTGCTGTATCTTCTACGCATCTTCTTCACAGCTCCTTTTACGTTCGTAGGCTGATCACTTTTATTTGTGGGGAGAGGGCATAACCCCTTTCTACTGAATGCCCTGCTGGTCTCTCTTGCCTTTCCTTTAACCCTGTTCAGGTGTCTGATCTTTTTTTTTTTTTTTTTTTCTTCTGTAGGAGCAGAAGCAGAAAATGAATGATGTAACCCCATTCCCCTGACTTACCAGTGTGGTTTCTCCGAGACTGCCACTTCCACAGTCAGATTCCTTTCACCTTGTCAAGCTCTCTCTACCCTTTGCTCTTGAAGCCACAGCTCCAATTGTTCCCTCATGTAAATGTGATGTTTTCTCTTTCACATCCTCTGCCAGTGTAATACCCTATCCCTTAAGCTTTTATTTAAGGGATCCTGTAGTTTTTTGAACACAAGTCTATTTTTTAAAATGTCTCATTTAAGCTGATTAAAGTTTTAAAGCAGAAATATGAAGTAATTTCTTAGGAATAACTAAAAAAAAAAATAAAGGTCTCTATTATGATTTGTTCAGAAACTGAATCATAAAGCAGAGGAAAGGAGAGAGGAGAAATAATGTGCGGAGGAGATCTAAATATACAGAGAAAAAGAAAAATGAGACAGATACATTGTCAAAAAGAGAGAAGTAAACAGACCCAGAGACCAAAAGAGAGCTGTGATCTCAAAAGACAGATCTGGAAATTGAATTGCCTCCCCCAGGTACATCCTCCAAAGACAAAACCACAGGCTCTGACACAACACGAGAGCAGCACACACCGAGTCCCAGAACATCTGAGCTGCTCAGACATCATACTGTGAATAAACATCCTGAGAGGAATAATGAGACATACACACCTGTATGTAACCACCCCAATGAGCAACATCTCCGTCTCATTCCTAAAGATAGTGGTGGTGTGCATTTTCACAACTATAGGCATAGAGGAAGAACAGACACTCTGTCACGTGTCCTGTGAGCAAACACGAGGTCAAAACTCTCCTGTTTACTCTACGAACCCCTAAGATATTATACCGGCACCATTTTTGTAGAAAAGCATATTACGAAGAGGTGACTGGAGTAGATAGTTACGAAACTCTTTCTCCATTTCTCTTGCCTTTTGTTATTGTTTCTCACAGCATGCTGAAATTAAACATTTTTTGGTAACCTAGTGTCTCATGTATGTGCAAAAAAAGTCAAATATTAAATGAGTTAATATCTGTAAACATCTAAGTACTAATGAATTTAGTAAATAAATAAAATACAGGGCATACTATCTCTAGCCAAATGCCATAGCTCCCGGACCATCTCGTTGCCTCATTCCGGGTGATTTTGGTTTTGCTCTCTACCGGAATACTCTCTAGTGCCCTCTTCTGGCACCTCCCTAACCTTCCACCCTCCTCCCATCTCTTCTGTCTAACACGACCCATTCTTTTAACGGCTGAATGAAAGAACTCGATATTTCCCCCATGATTAGCCGCACCAAATTCACGAACGTAACTTTTGTTGCTCAGTCCAGTGGATGTGTCTCCACTTGTTTCTGACGTGACCTCCCGTTTAGCACGCAGCACTGCAGGACCATACCTCAGGATGCACAGGTGTCATTCCATGCAGGTCGTCCTCCTCCTCTTTCCTCGTCCTCTCCCCCACAGGGGGTCCTCTTTCCTCTTTCCCATACTTTAAATACTGGTGCTCCTCGGGGGCTCTGTCTCAGATCCTCTCCTTTCCTGCTCTCTCTCACTCTCCGACTCTCCTTCAGTGACATTTCGCTGTTAGGTTTATATCCTGCTCCCACTTGACTGCAGTCACTAGGGGGAAGGGAGACAAACACAGGCGTGCTCGATCTGCCAATTCATGAAAAAAAAAATCTAAATTCACTGAAATAACATTTTCCCATCTATATGATGCCAAGGATGCTAGCTCAATTGGATGTTTTTTACTGAAGCGGTGCATCGTGTAGGTATAGCTTTAGTCACAGTCTGAAGAGAAGGTGGGGTGCTTATCTACCTGGCTCCATCTTCTCCTTTCATGAGACTCATTTCCATGGCCGAGATGGTTCTTTTCCCATGGGAAGGAGACCCACCGCACCAACCCCCCGTGAGATGTTTTCAGTTCACACAAGCGATCTTACTTCATTTTAATTCACCTTCTGTGGGAGTGTTAGTTTGCTGGGGCCGCTGTAATACAGCATCACAGACTGTGTAGCTTTAACGACTGAAATGTATTTTCTCACAGTGCTGGAAGCTCGATGTCTGAGATCGAAGTGTTGGCAGGGTGGTTTCTTCTGAGGCCGCTCTGCTTGGCTGGCAGATGGCTGCCTTCTCCTGTGTCTTCCCGTGCTCTTTCCTCTGTGTGTGGATGTTCTCCTTCTCTTCTTATGACCAGTTACACTGGATTAGCCCCAGCCCCACGGCCTCCTTTTAACTTAATTACCTCTTTACAGAACCTGCTTCCAAATGGTCACATTCTGAGGTCCTAGGGGTTAGGATTTTTAACATATGAATTTGGGGAGGACAGAGTCGGTATTCCAGAGAGTGAGGCTGCCTAGAATCACTCATGGTTGGACAGCAATGGGACGAAGTTACTAAACACTAATTTGTGTAACTGAGCTGACGGATATCCAAACAGGTATGCCATGGGCCTTGTCCCAAGATGCTGCCAACTTAGTTGTGGAGACGGGGTATTTATATAGAAGAAGAGAGTCAGCCATCTAGGGTGGGGTATGCCATGGGACAACAGAGCGTGTGTGACAGGCAGGAAATGCTCTGTAAGCCTAGAGGAAGATGAGATAAAAACCAGTTGGCTAGGTCAAGGGGAGGTATTGATAATGATAATAACCACCGTTTATTGAACCTTTATTATCTGCCAGCGCTCTACACAAACTCTTATCTCTAATATTCCACCTCAGGGGCTGAGAAGGACTGTATGAAATAATTTGTATCAGGTTTTTAGTGTTGTGCTTGGCACAAGTGAGCATGTAAAAAAATGGCAGCTATAATTCATTCAACAAATATTTGTGCAGTACCTACCACATGCCAGGCAATGGGCTCATTGCTGGGGCTACAAAGTCAAGTGGGAGCAACCTGGTTTCTGCCCTTTATGAGTTTATAGTCTAATATGATAGCCACTAGCGACACATGGCTATTAAAGTTAATTAACATGAAAGTTTTCAGTTCTTCAGTCACACTGGCCACATTTCATGTGCTCAACAACAGACAGATATCGTACATTCCCATCATTGGAGAAAGTTCCATTAGGCAGCACTGGAAAGGGGAAGAGAGAGAATATTTGTACGGCCAAGGTCATGATAAAGACTTATAGATACAAAGGAAGAACATTATTATAATTACTATTCTCATAATCAAGATGCAGAAACCAAAGGTCTGAGAGGCTAAACAATTTGACTAAATTCACACAGCAACTAAGTGGAAGAGCTGGGATCTGAACGCAGGTCTGTCTTAATCTCATGCTATCTCAAGCTGTTTTATGCAGGAAATGAGTCAGACACAGGTAGCAGTCGTTTAAAGAGAAAACATGGAGAAGGCACCCTGGGTGGGAAAGTGGCAGCTTGGGCAAAAACAGAGGCACAGATGGGCAAGGTTGGTGGAGGACCATGAATAAACCTGTCTGGCTGGAGAGGCAGTGACTTGCTGAAGTGCTTGGAAAGGTAAGTCAGGACCTGCCTGCCTTGATCAAGAGCCAAGGAGTGAGAAACCTCGGTCTTGAGTGCAGAGGTGAGTCCTTGATGGATGTGAGCAGGAGCCTGGTGTGGGCAGAGCTATTTATTATGAAAGAGGCAACACTTAGGTGAACAGGACTGAGACCATTAAGGATGGCAAGGGGGATAGAAAAGAAGGGATGAATGAATGGTGTGAAGCAAAGAACATCAGAGTGGGAGCCAAGGTTTAATACTGTGTAACACTGGGCAATATGCTTCATTTCTTCAATTTTAAAGGGCAGGGCTGGCCCCGATGACCTCTGAGGCCCATTCTAGCAAGGGTATCTAGGAATCTGCAAATGTGAATGACATTAAGGCTACGAGATGCAGTAAGAAGTGGAGCACTGACTATGGGGGCAGGGAAGGTGGCAGAGTCAGAGGTCCTCCTGACACGAAGGGGGAACGATATGCCAGTACAAAACTAGAAAAACGTATGCAAGGGCTTGTCTTGTGGTTGGGGGCTGGGGTCATGAAGGTATAGAGGTTGGGAATGATAAATGATACTGAGGATATAATGGGTTTGTTTTTAGGAAGGTTGTACAGTCTTAGAGATCATTATTTTATACCCCCACACATAGATTTTAAACTTTTTTTGATCCTTGACTTTCAGTATTAGGAAATACAATTTACGTCACAGTGCAGTATAGTTGTCCAGTGTATGTAACCTGAAAAAAGGTTTGTGAAGCTGTAGTTACCCTTACTAAGCACAATGGATCCTAATATTTTCTATTCTATTGTATTTCATTTTTTAAAAAAAGCTGATTGCTTTCATCGAATTTATTTCACCATCAGTGAATGTGTCACGATCCGGTTTTTAAAACACTGCCTAAGAGAAGACTCCAGTCTTCGTAAGTTGCAGGCGATGGCAGGACATCCTGTCAGAGAACCGAGGACCGAAGTAAACCCGGAGAGGCTCAGGGCTGGGGAGAGAGTGGAGAAGAGCAGAGGCCTGGGAACGAGTGGGCAGGGACCGCCCGTCCAGGTGACGGTGGGAGCCCCTACGGACACTGTGGACATGAGGACGGCGTGGAAACCAGGCTCCCGCAGGAATTCAGCGACCACCGGGGGCTGCATTTCGTAAGCGTGCACGGAGGGCATGGCTTCTGCATCTCTGACCTCGTATGCTCTCAAGCTCCTTCACTCACTCACTCATCCCCCCCTCCGAGGACGGTGTGCGCCCACTCCTTCAGTCATTCCCACGCCTCTCGGGGAGCGCCAACCAGGTGCGACAAGGGGAGACTCTCTGCCAGCCGGCTCGCCCTAGCTCGTCTGTTCCCCTCGCGCCCCTGCACGCGCGCACACCCGCACAAAGTTCTGGCGGCCACCTCCGCGGACCGGCGTCTCCTTTGCCAATCGCAGCCGATCTGCGCGCCCACCTTGCCCTCCCGCGCCTCGCTCGCTCCCCGGATCGCCACACCCGCGGCCCCGCCCCCGCCCGGCGGCCCCGCCCCGCCGCCGCGGCCCCGCCCCCGCGCCGGCCCGGCCCCGCCCCCGGCCCCGCCCCCCGGCCGGCCCGCCGCTCTGCCCTCGGCTCGGCCTTCCCCGCCTCGCATCCGTGCCATCGGCGCTCGATTGCGCGCGGACTCCGCTCTCCGCGGCTCGCTCGCTCGCTCGCTCTCGGCCGCCGCTCCCCGCCCCCCGGCCCCCGCCCCCTCCCGCCCCTCCTCCCGGCTCCTCCCGCCCCTCCTCCGCCTCCCGTGCAACTTTTTGCCGAAGCCCCCACACACACAGCCATGCTGAGCTGAGCTCCGGCCGGGGACTGGCCGCGCGCTGCCCGCCCCGGCTCCCGCCCCACAGCGGACCCGCTCGGGGGCCGCGGCCGCCCGGCCCCTCGGCCTCGGCCGCTGCGCCCGCCCGGCCGCCCCGGAGCCCCCGCGCAGGGTCCGGGCCGCGGCGGCGGCAGCGCCCGGCCCCCTCCCCCGGCGCCGGCCAAGTGAGGCGGTGATGCGGGCGCTGGCGGCCCCGGCCGCGCCGAGAGCGGAGACACAGGCTCAAGATGGCAGATTCCGACTGAGGCTGGGGGGGCCGAGCTCGCGCGCCGCGTTCCCTTCTCCGTTGCCATGAACCGCGGACACCCCGGCCCCGATGGCCCCCGTGTACGAAGGTAAGGGGCGTCCGGCCCGCGGCCCCCGCTCGGCCGGCGCCGCCGCGGCCCCCGCAGCTTTGTTCTGCCCGCGGCCCCTCGCCGGGCAGCCCCCGGCCCGCAGCCCCCAGCGCCCGGCCTCCGCGCCCCACCCCCGGGGCTTTCGCCGGCTCCCCGCCCCTCCCCGCCGCCCCCTTCGTTGCCCAGAAAACGACCAGGATCCGGAATTTAACAGGATCTTATTTCCAGGCTGGAACAGAAGGGGGGTCGCGGAGGGGGGGGGATGCGAGGGTGGGCGACTGCCCGAAGAAAAGGCATTGGGAGGGGGCGTCTGGGCAAAGAGCGATCCATGACTCTGCTTTTCATCTATTCGTAATAAATAAAGGTGATGCGGTTTATCTTTCGTCCTGTCCGCCCCCCCCCACCACCACCACCCCCGAAGATTTACCTTCAGGATTCTCTCCTTTCCACTCTGTCCTCACGACTGACTCCCTTTCCATTTCTCTCCGCTCCCACCCCACACTCCTTTATTCCTCGCGAGCCTCTGCCTGGGGGGGCGGGGGGTGCCGTGGAATCGGAATGTGCGGGGCTGGGTGGTGAGGCGGGTAGAGAGGAAAAGTCCATTTCAGACCCGGGCAGAACAATGAAATAGGCGAAAATCTCCCCGCATTAGCGTGTGTAAGGGAAAATGTAGTTTAGGTTTTCAAGTCGGGGAGGCGGCCGAGACGGTTTTTTTTTTTCCTCGATCGATCTAGCTAAACCTGCGTGGTGCACCTTCACCTGGCGTTGGGCCGGCCGTTTTTTTCTGATTCGACTGTCTTTAGGAAGAAAGAGAAGAACGTAGAGCAAAAGCGTTAGATTTCCCTTGCACTCCCTCTCTCTTTCGTTTCTCTTCAGTCAGTTCTGTCAGCTTCCAGCCAGAAATCAGACCAGAATCAACTAAGTTTTTTTACACTTCGGTGTGTTTTTGTGTGCTCGTAGTAGGGGAAAATTTAAACCCAAGTGTGCCTGATTTTTCAGTCATTTCATCGTGAAAATGTTTTTCTCATGAAATCATTGGAATAGCAGCTTTTACATACTTTTAGCGTCAGTCCATCTGGCTTTCTTTCGGTTTTGTTCAGCTATTCTGTGGATGAAATAGCAAATGAGAGGGGCAAGGGTCTGTGTGGAACAGAGGAGGGGCGAGGAGAGGAGATTTTAATCCTTCCATCAATCTGGAGAACAGTGGTGGCCAGTGAAACAGGGAACGCATTAATAGTTTTATCTCTGTTGTAAGAGGCGGATTTAAAAAAAAAAAAAACTTATCTGAAAAGAAAATCTGTTATTAGTTCCAGGGCTCCAAATGAATTAGGTTTCTGGGTGGAATAAAGTTACCAGTCAGGCCTGGATAACGAGGCTGTAAATAACCTATGGACTGTAAATATTTTTTTTTCAGACTCTCTTGGAAACAAAGGGGCTGTTTAGAAGGCAACAGAGAGATGTTATTCCAGGGGCTTTCCTCTTTGATTCTGAAGAACACAAGGTCCATTTAACCATTCGACAAAACAAAACGAAATTTCTGATCACTCCACCACGCAGAATAGAACGAGCCGGTGGCTCTGTGACCATGCTAGGCGGACCGTGTTGGGCATTCATTGTTCGTCTGTGTCTATGGGAGGGGGCTACAGTCAATGCTCCGACTGTCTGTGGAGTGTTAAAATGAAACAATTTTCTCTTTATTAAGTGCCTCCTTGAGACTCCCTCTGCTGGACACTCTGGGTGAGCATTAGAGAAGGAACTTGGCATTGAATTGAGAAACGTAGTAACCGGCCGCTTTCCCTTTCTCAGGGGGCTGGATATGTGCGTTGGGATGTATTTTGTCAACTTTATAGAAAGCCGTCTTGGGAACGGGGTTGTTCTCCTGTTCATTTCATTCTAAATTCATGTGGATTGTAAGCCATACCTCTAAGGCTAAGGCAGGGCACTCCTGTTCTTACCACAGTGTTGTTTCACTGTTTTACGCCAGATAAAGGACTGTGGGTGTGTGAGGTGTTATGGTTTAGTAATAATCAGGGATCTCAAAGGTCTCAGGAGCACACTGTTTTTATTTGCAAACCTTCCTTCCCTGTCCCAGGTGACCTCCCTGGTCACCTCTTTCAACCCTGGGTTTCCCTCAGCCCTGGGTTTCTCTCCATCTGTCTTGTCTGTGTGCTCTCTTAATTATTCTCATGCTTTGTACGCTTTGATTCTGCAGAGTTTCTCTGTGCATCTCTATAATTCTCCTAGTCTTCCTCCTCCCTTTCTCAACCAGTTCAGCATCACTCTGCACTAGCCCAGGCCTGGATCTTATTGAAAGACACTGTTGGTCATGCTCTAAAACAGACAGGTGACCTCTATAATCAAGGACTGTATTGCTGGAACCTCCATTCACTTACTGTAATGAGTGCTTCTGAGACTCCAGTGACCTCCTTTTCCCCTCCTTGGCGACATCCTCGGGATTCACTGAACCTGATTTTCACCATATCCTAATCAGAACACATGGACTCCCTGTGTGTATCCTGAAGAAGCAAGGCTTTTCCTGTGGAATTCTCTAAGAAGAGTGATTTCTTATAGTTTTCAAACATGGGATTCTTCTCAGGAGACATATGACAGGTGAGGCATTTCAGCTGGAATTCAGGAGTGCATTCATTTGTTTAAATGGGGTACGGTTGCCCGGGTTGGAATAGGGGGTGAAGGCCTGAGTGCATTAGTGGAGCATTCTGAACTGCCAGGTATTTAGAGAGAAATGCTGTCTTTGGAACAGGGTATGTTTGATAATACGAATTAATAGGTTGCAAAGTGTAATCAGTCTTCCATAATTTGCTTCTAAGGATAGGTTTATAAATAGCACATTTTCAGTTGCTTGGTACAGATTAAGTTAAACTTCTTTAAAGAGGTTTATTTAAAAGGTTAAACATTCTCCTTGCAATTGTTGTTTACTCCATCAACTTGCTTAGCGAGGCTTTTTTCAATATGTAGTACAAAGGCCAACCACAGAGGTCTGTATTGCCATCAGTTCTGAGTGAGAGGATTCTAAATCCCGAGTCGTGTTCTACTGTACCTGAGATGAGCCATGTTGATAAGTATTGGCCTACACAGTCAGACTTCCCAAAACTGTAACGCCGAAACCTGTCATTAGATGGGCCCGAACACACCTACCAAGATGCCTACCAAGAAATGGATTCTGAATCATCTTCCATTAAAAGAGTTTGATGACACATGTTCTAAAATATCTTTTCCTGTGTTTGTTTTATATTTTTGAAATGAGTAAGTATAAATATTGTTGTCATTCTCACCACATTTGAGTAGTGAATCAAAGCTCATTTATTTTATTCTCAATTCCAGATAGTATGATATAATACTTGAATCAGAGAAACATGGGTTTGAGTCTAGCTGTATGACTTTGGGCATGTTACGTAACTTCTCTGACCCCCCCCCCTTTTTAAAGCCTTATTGGATTGGTGAGAGGACTCAGCTAGAAATGAGCGTATGGAAAGTGCCTGCCTCTAGTAGGTATCTTCTCAGTGCATGTTAAATCCGTCCATCTTTGAGCCGCTTAAAGGCATGATGACTCCAGGGAAAGAATAACCCACAAATAGTTTAGAAAACCAATAATAGCAACATTTCAATTATTAATCTCATGCTATTCCTTTTCCAGTTTGGGCACCAGCAACAATAAACCCCCTCTGGCCACAGAAGAAAGAGATTTTTTTTGACCCCTTCTGTGACCTTTCCAGAGTCTTGATTCCCACTGAGCTGCTGCTGGTTTCAGGTAGAGAATTGCTCTTCTTTGGTGGCACCTTCTGTGCCACTTTAATAATGAGGAGAGAAACTATTAGAAGAGTTTCAGGGGCTGCAGCAGTGCCTCTGGGGAAATATCCCAAAGTATGAAAGATACAACCTTTGCCTTTAACCAGGATCCCTTCCTAACCCCGGAGGCAGGCCAGGAAAGGGAGCACCAGAGGCGGCTCCCCAAGGGCCTCCACAGAGGGATGCCCCCACTCGCCCATGAACCAGCGTCTGGCTTATCGTGCACTAAACAAAATTTTCCTACAAAAGAAATTTGGTGCTTTATGCGAGTTACACCTGCTCATGTTCTTCATGTTGTATTTTGTATTTTTTTTCATTTCTCTCTCTCTCCCGTAGAGACCAATCTCGGGGAACCACCTTTGAGGTTTAGATGGAACAAAGTAGTGATGATCAAGAGGGTACGATATGTGAACATTTTTTACCGTTCTCTGAACACATCATTTGCCAGTACTTTCTGGTAGTCTCACGATGACAGTCCAGGCACTTCAGGCTGCTGTCAAAGACAGGGTGCGGAATAATCCAGCAGACCTTACATAACTACTGCAGAGTGTGAGCTTGAAAGGCCCACGCTCATTATAGTCCATTTCATTTGGCAATACCTTGTGGTGGGGAGGGGAAATTAAAAACCTGGAATGTAGAAGGTTCTTTATTTTTCATGTAGAAGAAACTGAGATACCTGGAGTCCCTAGCGATAAATTGTGACTTAGACCTAACTTAGTTTGTGCTGCACTCACTACTGACATTAACTCACTTGTCCTAACAAACCCACGAGGTAGGCACTGTCACTCCTGCCTACAGGCAGGGCACATCTTTAGTGCATTCATTTAACAGACATTTATGTAGGGTCCCTGTCCTCAAGGAGTTGCGAGGATGCAGGAAGTGAAAGTCGCAACTAAACAGGGCCTCACTCACCAGCCCACAGACTGACTCAAGGGGGGAATGCTTTGCTCGTGTGCCTGTGTGTGTGCCAGTTCTAAATTCGTACATGCTAGTGTTTCTTAAGGTGTAAAGGGAAGACCCCATTTCCCTTTTTTCTTTTGAAACATTTTCTTTATGTGGAATCAAAAGATATTTCTGAATCTAGAAAATACCTACTGCAAATTTTCTTAGAAACTACCACCTCTAATTTGCAGAAAAGTCCATCTTCCTCTTTCATTACTTACATTTTATGTCCTTGTAAATGGAAATAAATTCTGATTTGCACATGCTACTTAGAGAGACTTTTCGTTTTGGGGTGTTTAGCATTACAGGTTCTATTGCAAATGAACCCTCGCATCATACGAGACGTGGCTGTTGGAAGATTAATTCTTGGCTTCGCTGCCTGGTGAGGTCTTGTACTCCAGGTAGTTTTGTGGTATTTACTGGTGGAGCTGTAGATCAGGTGGTCACTCAACAGAACCCTCAGGGAAGGGAATTGGGGAAGAAAACCAAGCTCTTGCCTCTTGGGACCCTGGAGCCCAGAGAAATGTAGTTCGCCCTTCTGCCTTCAGGAGAGTGAATGTCCGTGACTTGAAATTGTTGGTTCATCAAAAAAAATTATTCCCCGGGAAAGGCCACACTAGGAACTCCCTCCATGACCAATTCCAGTATTCTGTTAACCAGATTGTCAAGAAATTCCTGGGCCAGCCTGAAATCTCACCTGCTGTCATTCAAACCTCTTTTCTTTTACCCGGTTCCTTTCTTTAAAACCTTTCATAAACTTGAAGATAATAACTGGGTCTCTATAGTTTTTTCGTCACAGAGCCTGTTTTGTGTCCTCTCCTCTGAACTCTCTCTGGTTTCTCCACATTAAAAACAAATGGCTATCAAAACTGAATGTGGCCCTTTAACAATGGTCTCGTTAGGACAGCGAACACAAAGCAGATGACGCCAGGGTCCTTGCATCATTGTGAACCCCTGGAGGGCAGGATCCCGGTCTGATTCATCTTTGTATCTCCCACAGCAGCAGTGCACGTAAACCTAGTAGGTGCTCCATAAATATTCGCCAAATTGCCTCTTCCTTTCATATATCTAAGTACTGACTGACATGCCCCCAGCTCTGGGTGGGTGACTTGTGGCACCTTGCTTTCGCCTCCATCCCGAGTACTTTTCTCACGCTTCTGTCTGTCCCTCAGGCTGGTGGGGCCACCTTCCGCTTGGCTCTCAGGCAAGGCTTCTTCACTTTGAGTTTCGTTCCTCTGTTTCCAGCTCTTTCAGCACCTTACTTAATTTTCCCCTACAGATCTGACAAACAGAATGCAGGAGAGAGACGTATAAAAAAGTTGAACTACTCTGAAGAGAAGAGAGAGCACACAGACGAATCCTGATGATTCAGTGTCGGTTCATCCCGGTTTAGAAAGGACAGCCTGTCAGATTCTCTGCAGGATTCTGAGTCAGCTAAAGCCATACCTGTTTTACTGGGTTCTCTGTGGCGAGGATGGCATGTGTCCTGAGAGCGGGTGCAAGTCAGACTCGCAGAATTCTTCCCCCTCTTAGGTCTAAAGCCAGTGGAAAAGGCAAAAGACATGGTGGGCAAAGCCATTCACCTCGTGACTCTCTAATTGATGGCTTTGCCATTAGAAAATAAGCTAGTAAAGTAGTTGCCAATTAAAAAAAAAAGGAGCAAGCCTTTAAAACTGCAAAATAATTTTGTGGTTTTACAACCACTTATTTCTAAACATGGCATTGAACAGACTTGTAGTGTTTTTGAAAGTAGTCCGTCTTAGCAGTTCTTGCCTGACTTTTGCTCTAGTGGGTCCGATTAATTGAATGCCACCATGTTGAAGCAGCGTTAAGATTGACTCGCTCTTGCACGTGTTGATGCCATAGACTTTAAAAACTTATGTTGTCACAGTAAGAGTGAAGTCTGATGTAGGGGTGGACAGGGGCATTTCCCCCAGGCTGTGCTGCCCTCTTTGTGAAGGATTGCTGTAGAACCTGCCGTAACATTGGGTACAAAAAGCATTTTTGGTTCGCACAGTCACACATTGCATCTGGATGAAAGAAGGTCTGTTCCTGTATTTTTACCATTTTCCTCCATATGAGTCGATATTACCTAGTTGATTCAACCTATGGAATTGGTACTCACAATGTAAAATGATTTTTCCAAGGGCTTATAAGAAAAGTGATCCATCATTCCAGTTCTGCATAGAACTTCTCATGTCGTAGCATTAAAGAAGCACTTTTGAATGGTATGTGTTCCTGGAATCCTGTTGAAAGTCACATGGTAAGGAAATTTGGAAAGCTCTGGCTCGTAGGTGGTTGTGGAAGAGTGTTCTTTTTAAATTTTTTTCTCTAATGAGGAATTTATAGCCTCTGACAAAAGCCAGCATGTAAACTCTAGATATTGCGCAGAAAAGCAGTAAGTCACACCCTCCTGAGTTCTGTGTAACTGCACCTACTCACCAGGATCTAGGCTGATAACAGGAGCTTCTGCAAGAATGTGTATTTTAGGGAAACTCCTAACAGGCAAGTAGAGAAGAGAGAAAGAGAGGGAGGGAAGGAAGGAGAGAGAGAAGAAGAGAGCGTGGTAGAGAGAGCCAGAGAGGGCCAGCGGGCGCGTGCAGCAGAGAGCGAGCTCACGCGCATTTGGCTGCACCTCGAACCACTTCCATTTCCAGCTCAGCACGGTTACTGTTATTCATTAAGCATGACCTGCACCATCAGGAAGAGATTAATCGATATTCATTATGTTCTGTTAACTGAGGCTAGAAGGGTCTCTAATGTATTAGAGAAATGTTTCCATTAGAAAATGGTTAAAATAAAGAAACTCTTTCATTTGATGACGCCATGACTTTACTCCAAAGAGGATTTAAGGCTGCTTAAAGGGTGACGTTTCTGGAAGAGGGGGAACCCATTCATGTCGATCCGTTTTGTGGAGCCGCTGATTCCCAAGGATGTCGGATAAACGAGGGCTTCCTATGTAAAGAGACAGCAGAAGCAGTCCAAGTGCTCGTTCTGGCTTAGCACGGTGGATAAGCAGAGTGCATAATGGAATTCATTTGCGAAGTGACTTTTGCTCGGCCGGAGTGGTAAGCACAAATAGACCAAGACGAGAACAGTGAGTGTTTGGGATCAGTTGTTGAAAGGTTTAAAAGGGGTTCTAATTCCAGAGACATTTTATGGTGTGGAGGGAGAAGGGAACTGATGGAATCAAAATGATCCTTGAACAAGGTACTTTTTTCTGGCCTGGATATAATAGAACGAGGCAGCCAGCGCGAGCCGTGCTGGGAGGCCATGCGGTGTGGTGGGAACCGCGGGCTCCACGGTGACGGGCTGGGCCCTCGCTGGGGTCAATAGGAGGGCGCACGTAGAGCACTCATCCGCATGCCTGACCCAGGGGTTCGATAAATATCTGTCCCTCTTTACTCTCCTCCCCACACCTTATGGCTTTAAGATCAGGAAAGGTTGCTGGTGTTAGCAGTACCACGCTGTTTATCCTGCTTTTCAAGGATCTCTTCTTTTCATAGGCTCTCTCACATTCCACATTGGGATCATAGTATGTCAGGGTCTCATTGGGTCACAGTCTAACCTGAGTGGGATCTTCACACATTAGTATCGACCTTTGGCAACCCAGAGCAGTGAGGAGGCTGCCCCGACGCCCCAGGAGAGCCGGGGGGAGGCAGCGCTGGGCCTCTGGCCCCCCAGGCAGTGTGCACGTAAAGCGGGGACACTGAGTGGGGCTCCCTGGGCTGCACAGCCACGTGGAGCTGCAGGGCTTCCCGTCAGCGCCAGGAGGCTTTCCCCCCGACCCATAAGGGGGCTGCTGATTCCCCCTTGCCGCCCACAGTGCCTCACTGAGCCCATCCAGAGGGAGGATGTCCCCCATGTCCCAAGGAAAGCAGGGCCACGTGCCCTCGGTGCCAGTGTTTAGAGTCTTGTGCCAGGAAGTTAGTCCTGTGTTCCCCTGAGAAAGTTTGCAGCTTATCACCATGAGCTACTTATTAACAAAAACAACAAAATCACAGAAACCAACACAATCGTGATGAGTTCCACAGAACCTCAGAGCACTTTTCAGTCATTAAGTGGCTTTAAAAAAATATGTGGACTTCCCAAGGGACATTTTAGAGTCATTTTTTTCCCCCATCGACATGACCAAAGCTTGAAACCCCCATTTTCAGGCCTGACATTCTGAGCCGCTTTGGCTCCTGCTGGTGTGCTGTCTGCCTCGTGCTGCCCCGACCTGCCTTGGAAGGCTCCATCCGGACCAGTGACCCATCCAGCATTTGAACACACAGACTCGCACTAAGGGATGGGCTCGCCTTGACTTTGGCGAGTCCTGAACAACAGTGCAAAACAGAGCTCTTAGCCTGCGACACACCAGTTCTCCACCCCTGGTCCGTGTGTCTGTGCCCGACGACCTTCACCACCCCTTGCACCTAGGGGTGCCTCTTGGCCACCTGCTCAGGCCTCTGTGTGCACCCCACAGGCCCTGGAGAAGGACTGGAAGGAGGCATGAGGCCTTTTGGACAGGGATTCCCTGGGGACCCAGAGTATGGCCTGGGAGTGAGCACCCCTCGTCACCCTGGGGACCTCTCTCCCCTAGGGGTCCAGGGCTAGGGCCCCTGGCGGCCTGTTCTAAGGGCATTACTGATAAGGGGACTTCTTGCTATAAAAACAGGCAACAAATGCAACTCGAAATGTTTCCTGTTTATACAACTCATGGCCGGTGATTGCTTCACTGGATGCTCTGCTCCTGTCTCCCTCCTCAACCTTGATCTTATTCTTGCGGTTGCTCCATAAAGCATAGTTGATGAAACCAACCCATTTCCTGTTGCCTGCTCAGGAAAGCTCAATAACCAGTGCGTTCCTCCCTCATGAAACTTAACAGAGCGCCTCGCAAATGGGACAGCTTTCCTGTTTTGTCTGTTTCAGCCACTGACAGACATACGCAACCTCTTCTGCTACTGCCCTTTCGTGATGTCATCTCACGTCTGCTTCTGCCTACTTACTCTTATTTCCCACTCACTCATCCGCCCACAGCCAGACTCCTTTACCTACCTGTTTATTCTTTGGCTTTGTGTATTTGGCTGTATCTTTGCCTTGTTGTACTTGTAGGTGTGAGGGTGTGAGTGGAGGCACACATGGAGCTGTCTCTTTGGTACATTTGTGTAGGGAACTGTTTGGGAGAAGTGGTTCTCCAACTTCAGCGATCATCAGTCACCTGGAGGGCTTGTTAAAACAGGTCCTGGGCCCCGCCTTCAGAGTTTCTGTTTCTGTAGGTCTGGGGTGGGGCTTGAGAATTTGCATTTCTAATGGAGAACCCCTGTTTGAGGAGAATGCACTCAGATTAAAAGCTCAGTGAATATTTAAGATGAGATTGTTTTCATTAAAACTTTCCCTGGATGTGTGAGCATCAGAGACCTGTTATTAGCATTATTTGCAACTCAATTGCCTTTTGTGGCCCTGACTGCTCGAAGCCACGGAGATCCAGCCTCCAGCCTTCCTGCCTCCGGCTCCAGGAGAGTCCAGGCCCCATCTTCTCCAGGGCTTTGTAAATGCAGGAGCTACTTTCTCTAATCCTCCCAGAGCCAGTCCATAGTTCATGCAGTTTGGCCCTGGGCTCACAGAATAGAATAGGCAGATATCATCCTCACGAGAGTAACATATTATTATTAACTAACCTAAAGAGCTCTATGGCTTCCTCCATTTACAGAAGAGGACATTGAGGCTTTAGATATTAATATGTCCACGGCCTTGAACTAACTGGTAGAGCCAAGGCCTGAACCCCTCCTGATACCAGCGCATACCCTCGCCTGGCAGGCATCGCAGCTGCTCAGAGGGAAGTTAGCGTGCTCCGTGCCACATCCAGCAAGGAGATAACACGACTGGGATCCTTCCTGGAGAAGGGGCAACCACGGTGGGGGCTGATGGTGCCAGAGTGTTAACGTCACAAGCACATTTCCCCAAGGCTCTGCCGTCCCATTTGCCTCCTCGTCATCAAACAGGGCCACATGAGGGTGGTGTAAAGCACTTAGTCCAATGGCAAGAACGCAGGAGGGGTAGAGTAAAGTGCAGTGAAGCCATGAACCCCTTTTGAGGAGCAAAACAAATAAAATATCTGAGAATAATCTTGCTGAGACCTTTAAGAAGAAAATGTGAAATGATGTTAATAACAGCTAATACTTACCAAGCCCTAGCTACTGGCAGTTCTAGTCTGCGGTTTCACATGTACTTATTGAATCTTTATAATAGTGCTTCAGGGGAGCTTCTGCTACAGTTGTGTTTTATAGCAGGGGTCCTCAAACCCCGGGCCACAGACCACTACTAGTCCGTGGCCTGTTAGGAACCAGGCTGCACAGCAGGAGGTGAGCGTGGGCCAGTGAGCGAAGCTGCATCAGTATCTGCAGCCGCTCCCCAGCACCAGTGTCACCACCCCAGCTCCACCTCAGATCATCGGGCATTAGATTCTCATAGGAGCACCGGTCTCTGGTGCCAACAAGGTTGGGGACCTGTGTTTTATAGAAGCACAGGAAAAGTCTGCAGCTTGAAAGTGGCAGAATTGAGATTGACCCCAGGCAGCGTGGGTCCAGAGCTTGCACCCTGACCACCAGGCTATAAGCCTTCCTTTCCTCTCCTAGATGAGTGAAATTTGTAAGTACAGTCTTTGTTTGTTTCAGCAGAATCTGAATGGTTTAAAATTTGAGAAGCTTATTTTTGCTGGTCTTCTTAAAAGATGAGGTAGGCACGGAAGAGTCAAGTCTGGACAACAAAGAGTAGTGAAGGAGCTAGCTCTACCCTGTGTCAAACCATAGAGCTTCTAATTTGGCATGAAATTGGACAGACCCAGCAGTGGGGCAGAATAGGTGAGCCAGACCCAGGCCCTGTGGTCTGTGATCACTTAGTGGATGATGGAGGAGGTGCCACAGAGCAGTGGGGAGAGGAAACCCGATTTAACAGATGGGAGTGGGACCATGTGATAGCAATTAGAAAAATCTCAATGGATATTATCACCTCACATCTTTGTCCCAACATAAATTCTACGTGATTAAAATGTTAAATTCAGCAGAAGTCTGTTGAGCACATTCAGTATGCCAGGGCCTGTTCTAGATGCTAGGTGTACCACAACGAACAAAACAGATGAAAACTCCTACCCCAAAGCAGTGTGCATTTTAGTAGATAAAGGTAAATAATCCATTATTTTTAAAGCTTGAAATAAATGGAGGTGGATATTTATTAAACGTCTGGAGGGGCTGTGTTTCTAAGCTTAGAATCTGGAGAAGAAATCACAAAGGAAAATATCAATAGTTTTTTAGTGTAACATTTCCCAAATGTTAAGGTTATTTCTAGTTTTACTCTCATGAATTATTTCTCAGTGTTCTTCAGTGTAACATTAAGGGGTGTCTGGATTTTAGGATAAATTCTCCAAAGTAGAATTACTAGGTCAAGGGGTGTGAACATTTATTGGCTTCTAGATAGATACTACCAGATTACATTCCTCCCCAAAGTACTTTTATATTAAATCAAACCACCTAGGTAAAGATTTACATTCACCCACCTGTTCATTCAGAAGGGTGCAGAGTCCTCGCCACTCTTGGGCCTGGGCCCTCTCTCCTTGGAGGATGTGCCATTTTCCAAGGGCGTTTTTGTGTCCGTGACTCCCAATTATCTTTACCTAGACTTCTTTTTTGAGCTCCAGTCATAAAGCCAGCAATCTCCTTGGCATCTCTGTTTGCATGTCTCACAGGCACCTCAAACTTAACGTACAAAGAAAAAGTCTCGGTCAGCCCTCTGAACTGCGCCCCTCTTCCCAAGTTCTTTATTTCCACAAAGGCCGTATTCTTCTACCTGCCAGTTCACATCAGGAACTGAGAGGCATCCTCAACTTTGTTTTAATTCCGCATTTAATCCACCACCAAATTTCATTGGTTTTTGCTTCCTAAATACAGACATTCTTATTTTTCGCTGTCATTCTGTTCTGTAACATTGCTGCAAACACTGATTTAGCGATTACGGAACCATTGCTTCTACGTTCGCTTCCTGCAAGCCTCTGGTCATTGTTTGATGTGTGTTTCTGTTTAAAGATACCATATATACATATATATCGCTGATTCGTTAACCTTGAACCAGCAGCCTATACCACTATAGCTCAGGCCTTAATGAAGCTTACCTAGTACACGTTTTTTTCTTTAAGGCGCATCAACAGCCTTTTTGCACTTAAACAGTAGACACTATACTTGGGGGTCATTTTTAAATCCTTAAGAAAAAAACACAAAAATGTGGAAAACGTACTAAACAGACTATAGGAGGTATACTTGGCTTGTAGTGTAAGCTGAAACAAGAAGGCAGAGCACATAACCTTGTTCGACCTTAGCTGGGAACACGTGCATCAGGCAGCCCAAATTTTTCACAGCGGCTTGCACATGCCAGGGAATGACAGAACGCCCTCTGAGTTATTGATTTTGAAGTTACAAATAAATCTCAGCAAATCTGAATCACAAATACGGAATCCGTGAATAATGAAGATCAACTGTACATGGTGAACCTATCATTTCTCTCTCGACTGCCATCTCCTGGTCCAGTGGTGGGCAAACTCGTTTTGGAAAGAGCCAGATAGTAGTTGTATTAAGCTTTTTGGGCCAAATGAACTCTGTCGCAACTGCTCAGCTATGCATTTGTGGTGAAAGCAGCTGCAGATAATATATGTAAATGAGTAGGCGGGACTGTGTTCCAGTATAACTTTATTTATGAAAACAGGCTTTGAGCTGGATTGGCCCTCGGGTTGTAGTTTGGACCCATAGCCTCGTCTAAGCCACCACGGGTCTCATCTGGACTGCCTTCCTGACCTGTCCCCCACCTCTGTTCTTGAGCCTCCGGCTCATTTCCCTGGCGATACTAACTATAGATTACATCTGATCACTCCCACGTCAGATGTCCAACTGCTTGCCATCACACTTTGCATAAAATCCAAAACCCTGAGTAGCGTGGCCACAGCACGACCGCTGCCTGCTTCTCCACTCTCATTGCAGGCCGGCCTCCCCTCTTTGCCCGGTCCTGGCCTCCTCCACGTCTATGACTGTTCCCAGCTGTTTCCTGCTTCAGCGCCTTTACAGTCTCCCTGCCTGGCTGTCACCCGTTCTGCAGTCATGACCGAAATACCACTTCCTCCAGCATGAATGCGTTGCCCCGCTTCTGATCACGCTTTTCTTCGCCTTCATGACCCTTAGAGCTTTAAGGCACCATTTATTTGGGGGTGTTTGTTTTCCGCCTGCCCCCCCCATTAGACTGCAGGCTCTGTGGAGATGGGATCGTGTTCTCGACTTGTGTTGTCTTCAGCTGCATTGTAGACACTTCCTAAAACCTCTTAAATCGGTGAATGATTGTACAAGATAGTTTCATTTATACCGATTTTTGAATGAAGCTGCACTAGAGAAACTTGAAAAAGTCACCTTTTTAGAACAGTTAGGGTATCTTCTAAAATTGAGAGTGATGATTAAAGAGAAAAGTCATTCCGATAAGTGGGTTTGTAAATGGGTGTGAACGGGTCTTTATTGTCAAAGGGTGATTCTGCCAACAGCTACATCTAGGCCAGTGTTTTCCCCCTGGGACTTGAGTGCTGTCTTAAGTCCTGTTAGTTTCCCTTTTCCCCTACAGATATTTTGAACTTTGCTGGTTTTCACGCAGGAAAGTGGGGCAAAGTGTGCTTGAGGAGACATTTTGGCACCCCTTTTAAAAACTGGCTTTCATTTCTTCTCTCAAACCATTACCCCATCCCTCTGAGACCTTAACTAGTACTTTCTTAGCTGTTTTTCTATAGGATTTCCATAGTCTAGGGGAGAAATCTTTGATTTGTCCGAATTATTTTAGCAATTAAGTTCCAGATTAGAGATTGTTCTCCAGTTATTCCACGAATCCTGCACGTTCAAGATGGACAGACTATTTAGCATATTTTTGAACAATAATATATCATTTCCTAGGTGGCCTTTTGTAGATGAGCAGTGGTGAAATTTAAAGCCTTATTTAACTTTTAAAAAAATATGTTGTTATAGAAACACCACTTTTTTTTTTTTTAGAAAATAAAAGCAGGCAAAACACACACACGCATACACAAACACACACACTTTTCTCTTTTCCTCTCTAGCGATTACCACTATTACCCCTCATGGGTCTTTTTCTGTGCATATATACAAATACTTTTTTTTTTTTTACCAAAATGATATATTACCGTATTACAATCTGCTTTTTTCAGTGAACAATTTCTAGCTTGTATTTCAGTAAAGTTCATTTCATTTAAATCTTTGTCCATATTCAGATTTCCATGATTGGCCCCCAAATGTCCTTTGAAGGTAGTTCACTGATGTCAGTATCTCACCGAAGACCATATACTCTATCTGGTCGTAACTTCCTTTTAGTCTCTCAACCTGGCACAGTCTCTCACCGAGGTAATGGGCCAGTTGCCTGTAGAAACTGTCACCTTCTGGATATGTGGGTCTCTTCTCATGGCGGGGCTGAGCTGATTTTGTGTGCTTCACTTACCTCCCAGTGACTCATTATTAGTGAAGCTAAAATTCACCCCCTGGATTAAGGTCGTGGCACTGTCCAGTTCTCTTTTCCCCCTTGAGACCAAAAAGGGATCTGTGTGGTGTAACTTTGGCACATAGGCCATTTACTGCGTGGTTCTATCACCAAATGTTAATTCTTGCCTGAACTCAGATGTTCATCGGGCTTTGTGAAATGATGCTTTTCTAATCATTAATGTTTTTGTTGCAACTTGAGGCGGTGAGACCCCTTCAGCTAGCTCCCGTAACCTTTTGACAGGACCTCCCTGTTCTTCTTGTTAAGCTTTCTTGCTAAATGGCGGCTCAGCTTGGACTCTCCAGTGGTATTGGACAATGGAATTACAGACCACAGTCTGGGCATTAGGAGGGTTACTGTGACAGAGGTGACTCGTTTCAGTAGACGAAGCTAGGAAACATATCGTTAAAAATGAAGAGTTCAGATTGGCATGTTCAGTTCAGTTATAACTTCCCTGCGCTTTTACTTAGTTTCTTGGTTTTTTTCATTGTCACTTTTTTCTCCTCTACAGAAAATCTTTATCTCATCTTTAACCTATAAATGTAAGAATCTAAAGTTTCAAAATATCAATATTTATAGTATGACAAATATTTAAACTACAGAGAAAATATAACACATCTTTGTTATTTTTGTCTTGTCCTTAGAATGCATCCAGTGAAGGATGTGTTATTAAAAACCGTGTTCTAAAGTCCCTAAAAATACATCCTCAGAGTAACTGTGTCACCCGTTTGACATATGGTTAGGTTCATATCTTTCAGTTTCTTTTTAGTTTAAGAAATTTTTTAATTTAGCTTTTTGGAAATAGGTAATGCATTTACATGACTGAAAGGTTAAGACTATATCAATATGAAATCTAGATGATAGGTATATGGGAATTTATTAAGTTATTCTCACTACTTTTTTTTTATGTTTGAAAGTTAAAATAATTAAATTTAAAATATAGAAAGATATACCCAATGAAATTGTGCCCTTTTGACTTTGCTACCTCATAGTCATTTTCATTATTGTCTTGCTTAACTCTTTGAGCCTTTAATTTTGCAGATCCAAATTGTGTGTGTGTGCACACAAGCACATATGTACCCTTATTCTCATTTATTTATACAAAATGTAACATACCATATACATGGTCCTGCATCTTAACTTTTCTCTTAACACTATGTTCTGGAGCTCTCTCCACCTTAGTTCATAGAGATTATCTTTTTAATGGCTACAAAGTACTCCATTTTGTTGAGGTACCATGGTTTATAAAAGATTAATAATTTTGGATTGTATCTAATCCTCTGCTATTTACTATTTATCTTTAATGGGCAACCTTATATGCATGTCATTTCATACTCATGCAGGCGCATCTATGGGGTAGAAGCCTATAAGTGGGATTATATGGTCAAAGGGTAAGTACATCTGTAATTTTTAAAAGATGTTGATAAATTTCTCCTGTTAGGACTTACAGCATCTTTCACTCACGCAAGCACTATATAAAAGTGCCAGTTTCCCTAAAGCATTGCCCACATAAGTATTGTAGAACTTTTGGATTTTTCTTGGTAAATGAGAAATGGTATTTTGATGTAGTTTTAATTTATATATATTTTTTGTTAGAAGTGAGGTTGAGCAACTTTTCATTTGTTTAAATGTTTTACATTTATTTTCATGTGAACTGTGTTTTGAACTTTATATATTTCCCTGCTGTGTTGGTCTTTTTCTTATTTCTCAGAGCTTTTTATATATTGTCTTCAATATGAGTTGCAAATATTTTTTCTCAGTCAGTTGCATATGTTTTGGTTCATGGTAGTGTCTTTGCCCTTTTAAAGTCTTCTTAATTTTATGTAATCAAATTTGTGTTTTGTTTATGGCTTTTATATTTTTAGTCAGAGTTAGACATTTCCTGTTTCAAGTTTTGAAGTTCTTTCTGGTGCTTTTGTAATTTTTTTTTCTGTTTATCTTTTGGTTCATTTTGTGTTTATACTAACATATATTCTGAGGGTTGAAGCCAATTTTATATATTTCTGATACTCAGTTGTTCCAATACAGTCTAATACTCAGTTGTATGTTTCCCATGGTGTCATAGTGTCTATTTTATCATATATTAAATTCCTATATTCTTGGGTGTCTATTTTTGAACTCTGTATATTTTATCATGAGTCAATCTGTTGTCAGTTACTGAGGCTTATATTACCTTTTACTATCTGAAAGGACTAGTTCTCCTTCATTGCTCTACCATTTCAGAGTTTTTCTGGATATTCTCTTTTGTTTTTCCATGTGAACTTTAGAATCAACATATCTCGATTACCGGAAAAAAAAAAAACTTACTGTTTCCATTGGGATTACATTAAATTTATAAATTGGGGGAATTAAATCTTTATGATATTGAGTCATCTTATCTAAGATCATCTTTTCTTTCCACATGTTCTTTTCGTGTGTGTACTTTAGTTAATGTTTAAATTTTTCTGTATGTTGTTTATGTCTCTTAAGTTTATGCTTGTAAAGTCATTGTCTCTTATTGGTTATTACTTGCATGAAGACTGTTAAGATATGTATTTTTAACAGTTCTATTAAATGTAGTCCACATAAGTCACCATTTATAGTATGTAATTCAGTGGTTTATAGGATATTCACAGAAATATTCAGTCATCACCACTCTAATTTTATACATTTTCATCACCCTAAAAAGAAACCCAGTACCCATTAGTAGCATCACCCAGTTCCCACCCTCCCTCGGTCCCTGGAAACCACGAATTTCTTTCTATTTTGGAATTTCACATAAATGGAATCATAGGAAACATGTTCGTTCGCACCTGGCTTCTGTCGCTTAGCACGGTGTTTCCGAGGTTCGTCCATGAGCATGCTTCTCTGTCTTTTCATCATTGCATCCATCTTCGTAGTTGTGAAGTCGTATGTCACCGCGGCTGCGGTTCGCTGATTTCTATACGCATTCAGTTTCCTTTTCACCCACTGTCGTGAGAGTTCAGGAGGGCAGGGAGTGGACTTCTGATTCGAAACCCCCGGTGCCTGCCATAATGCCTGGCAAAGAGCTGGTGGTCAGTAAGTGCTCATTGAACGAGTAACTGGATCGATTATATTTCTAGGCCACCTTATTTTTTAAAGTTAAAATGTGGTTTAGCACATATACATTAATTTTTATTTTACCTTAGGCAAAACATAATTAGAGGGTGTTTTCTTCCGCTGGGAAAGTCACGTGTTAATGTAGTAGTGCAGTAAAAACAGTTTCCTGTGATACCTCATATGTGATGATCAGCCTTACTTTTTCTTACATTAGGATGAATGACTGAGAGTTGCTGGTACACGTGTCTAGCAGACATTATTTTTCGGGAAGATAATTTTAAACCTTAGGTGCTATTATTATTGAGACTACTTGGTAACATATATAAGGTAGAGATGAGAAGTTAGGTAAAGGTGTTCTGGGCCTGGGACTAGGGTGTTTTGAGTGAGATCGACTAGCTCATACATATTTACCAAGGGCTGTGTTCCAGAATTTCTTTTGTAAGAGGTTGGTGTAGACACAGATTACGTGTAACAATAGAAAAAAAGGATATCAGTTCAGATTAGGGTCTCAGACTGACCTTAAAGATAAGAGAGCAGAGCCGATACGCATGTGAGGACAAGCATATGGGAACTCTATCTTCTGCTCAGTTTTGCCATGAACTAATACTGCTCTAAAAAATAAAGTCTAATGAAAAACATTTTTAAGAGCGCATAGCCGAAATACATGTTTTATAGGAAAATGGAAATAATTACATGGCAAAAAATAATATGAATAAGAAATGATTATTTCTCTTTAAAGTCAGTGTATGGAGAAAGATATTTTAATTATAGAAATAGGTGAGGTCCTGTGTGTGTGCGTGTGTGTTTGCAGGAGACTTTGGGGCTCTGTCCAGGGATTTAGAGGCTGACAATACTGAATTTTTATATTGCCACACTTTTGCTCAAAATATGTGACTTTTAATATGATTCTTACCTTTATATTATGAGGTGTGTTTGGTTTTGGGGTAGGAGAAAGAGTGAGAGAGATTGATTCATTCACCGACTCATTCCTTCGTTGGTTGATGGAGACAGATTGATTTCCCTCAAGTGTCTGGGCCTGAGAGATGGGGAAGGTAGCATGGTTCAAAGGACATGCGTTTGCTGTAAGGAAACATTTGTCTGAAGGAATTAATTAAGAATTGAACTGTATGAAATAGAAGCAATATCTGAAGGGCAGATGGATTTTTTAAAAAGGTAGCTGTGGATCCAACTTGAACCAATGATTTGAAAGCCACAGGGAACAGATTTAATCAAACCATAAAGGAAGAATGTGCTAATGCTGGAGTCTCTCCGGAAACAGGCAGTCCCGGGAACGGTTCCTCCCGCTAGAACGGGAGGTGAGCACCTTTTGGTGGGAACGCTGGTGAGGAGGCTCCAGCATAAAATGGACAATTGGACAAGAAGAGCTTTACAATTTCTTCTGAGAGAAAATGGAACAGTCCTGATACAACAGACTGTGTCTGCAGGGCGTGGTTCCAGCTCGTTCCTCACCCCTCCACAAAAAGGTCCTGACAGACCCAATTCTGTTCTCCTTTGATGCCGAGTGAAGCTTCAGTTGGGTCTTTCCTTGACCCAAAGCTGGATGACAGTGTTCATTGAGCATGTACCATCTGTGCTCCTTCTATTATAGGAGCCTTAGATAAAATCACTGTTTTTCTTACACTGGTCCTGAGATTAAAGGGCAAGGGCCTGAGACACCGCATCTCCTCCTTCCGGCGCTTCTGTTCAGGCCTCTGTTAGCAGCTTTCCCCCACTTCCCGTGGGTGCCTCTCAGGGAGAGGTAGACTCTGAAATAACCAGGCCTCGGTCCGGAGCTGGAGCAGGCAGCAGCCCGGGCTGGAGCGTTTCATCCTCGCCCCCTGCATTTCTGCATCTGGCTCCAGGGTGGCGCCTGTCTTTGAAGTCAGGTTGCAGCCCAACAGGCAGGGCCGCTGCCCTCCTGCTCCTTGGTTACTCAGTGCAACCTTTAGTCTAGGAAAAGTGCCAGTCTTCATTTCCAAGAATCATATCTGCCTAAACGGGGCAATCTGCTTTAAATGCCTCCTCAACTGGCGCCTTCCCCATCTCACAATTGGCATAATTAAAGGAACAGGTTCACCTTTTTAACTGCCTGTACTGTGCTCGATCAGGGTGGGTGGTTGGGGACCGTGTCAGGGTGGGTGTTTATTGCACACATGCACAAATATCCCACCCTCAGCCCTCAGTGGTGATTTTTAGCAATGTTAAGAGTCATAGATATGCGTAAGCTTTACTTTGCATTTTCCCTATTGTGCTCGACCTGAAAAGATTTTTCTTTAAAGCAGGCTCGTTACTATGATGCGCAGGGCTTTTTGGATCTTGCTGGAAAAAATTGCATGCTGAGCCTAGAGGATATTCTTCTCTCTGCATGGTGCCCAGACGGACTTGGCTTCATCGCGGATGACATTTGGTGGCTTTCTCCACTAATCTCCCTCTTTCTCCTCGTGAGTCCCAGTGTCAGGCGAGTGCCACGGTGTTCTTCGTCAGCAGAGTTGGGACTGGTCAGTGAACAGTGTCACAGATAGGGGGTCTCCCATGGTGGCTTATTCTCTCCGATTTCCGGGTCAGCTGACAAACCAGCCCCTTATATCGAGCTTCTTTGGAACCCGGATTTTTATACTACCTGCCACTCGGCCGCGACCACAGGCTTCCCTGAGAATGTGCCTGTGACCGCGGCTGCCCTGTTCCACAAAGGCAGCACTGAGCGCTCCCTCTCTCAGAGGTCAGCCCTTCAGCACCGTTCGCGGCCCAGTGCGGGTAAAGCCCTGGGCTGGGTGGTTGAGCTCAGAACAGGATAGAAAACAGCCGTGGCTTTAGAGCACTTTAAAGAGGGGCCGAAGGACCTCGGGACAGGCGCCCACCTGTGTTCTCCCAAGCGTAGATAGAGACGCCCTCTTGTGGGCCGTGCCCTCGGAGTTGATTTCCTGGTGTTGGGGACAAACTCGTGTTCATGTCTGCCTGGTTTGTCACTCAGGTTCCCTTCGAGATTAAAGCTGGCCTGCAGAAGTTGAGCCTGTAGCAGTGGCATTGGGCTAATGTTGAAAGTGCAGGGATTTTCAGCCTGAAGTGGCCAAGGAAAGCCCCTCAGAGTTCAGCAGAGCAGGCGCGGCTGGTTGCCCGTATGTTTGGCAGAGTTTGTTGTTCTTCTTTTTTCTGCTCAGTGAAAACTGGGATTTGCTTTACAGAAGATGTCTCTGGAGCATCATGTCCTCAAAATCAAAAGAATCTTCAAGATATGAGTACTGAGGGAATATTGGGTGTAGCGGTCCTAACCCCAGGAAGTTAGCTTTGGGTGCTGTCGGGAAGATTCTGGTTTTTCAGCAGTTCAGAAGCGAGGTGGGCGTGATCGGGTGCAGAAGGGAGAGAGGTGAGAGTGGAAGTGAGCGAATCACATGCAGACGCCGTGGGGCATGAGGAGGCATGAGACAGACTTCCCATGCGGGGGCTGGGGGCATGCAGGATCGGGCAGTTGGGGACTAGCAGACTGTAAAAGAACATCATTTTATTTTGCCACGTGCAAGACGGATTGGAGAGTAAAGAGCTCTCTGATGCATTACATTCCAGGCGCCTCCAGGACACCTGTGCAGGTGTCCTGGAGGTGCAAGGGAGCAGACTCGGAGGGGCTATGACTGACACTGGGGACAGCGGGAGCCGGGAGACAGCGAGAGAGGAGACACAGCCACCGCCCCAGCTTGGACTCAGTCCCTGTTCCGCCAAAGGAAGATGCGTCTGCGTGGGAGGGGGTGGGTGAGCGGCGGGTGGGGGGGTGGGTGAGCGGCGGGTGGGAGGGGGTGGGTGAGCGGTGGGTTGGAGAACATTTAAAATCGTTTCTGAGCTTGTGCTTCTGTGTCCATGTGTGTCTGGTGCCTCTAAGAGAAAAGGCAGTTGGAAAAGGCACCATTCTTGGCGACACGGGAACAGTTGCAATTCTATGTGGAAACAGTTTATTGACCTGCTTCACAGAATGTACAAAGTGCACTTTGGAAGGGACTAGTAAACTTTCCTGCCTCCGCTCCTGTCTTCTGTTTCCTTCTGTATTCTTCTGTGGGAGAGCAGGAGACATTGTATATAGTGGTGGGAATGTTGGTACTTATTTGCCTTTATCAGAGATTCACCTTTTAGCCCTCCTGGGGTTCAGTGGAGACTCTGTCTGGAAAGCGCATTTTTGAGGAGCGTTTTCGGGAGTGTTTTAGTTCTTATGGCATCCACCTCTTCCAGCCCTTTATCATTTCTCATGTGTCCTTATATTTCTCAAAGTGTGCAGTTCAGTGTCCAGCACTTAGTAGTGGTTAAAATTAGTACATGTGGTTGGCCCAGCAGAAATCCACGTTCATTTGTCTGTCCATCCGTCCCTCCATCCATCCATCCCTCCCTCCCTCCCTCCTCCTCCCTCCCTCCATCCATCCATCCATCAGAATAAACCATTCATCAAACCTTCCCTGAAGACCCTCAGCTGTTAGAACTGGTGACTTATAGTTAGAAACTGGTGACATGCCCAGCTCCAATAACTTACTCCCAGGCACAGGAAGCGATTCGCTTAGACGTAATCAGGATTGGCTCCTGACTCACAAGGGGAAGGTGGGAGGTGGTTGACGTGGTGTTGGGGGTGACATCTGAACCAAGTCAGAGTTCTATAAGAAGAGGAAGCAGGAATGGCTGTTAGGAAGACAGCTTGTATTGTCTGCTCACATGTTAATATTTTCACATTTTATCCTGATCGTGTCATTTTTTGACTATAGTGTTCTCTAAATTTGGCTATATTTACTATGGTAATTATTTAAATTCTGTTGTATTCAATTATTTATACTCATCTTGTTCTATAAATTATTATTTATTTTACAGTTTTAACATACATACTATAATAACCAAACACATACAAAAAGAATTTAAAAATAGGGCCAGGAAAATACAAATAAATACAGAAGTTCAAAGTCAGGAGGGAAAGAATTACAGATATGCAGACAGTGAGGCCCCTGCATCCACTTTATCTGAGCCTCACATTGTCTCTGAGCATCACGGGATCAAAGAGAAGAGGGAAATGTGGTCACGTTAGTAATTCTTGCTGATGAAGAAGAAAGGCATACCGTCCTCAAGAGAAGCAGTTTTTTAGTTCTTTTAGACTGAATTTTGCATATGTACTTTTATCTGGGGAAGAACGGAATGGTATTTTGAACAGGGCATTCCACAGCATGTGGAAACTGACTTCTTACAGCTCCTTTCCACAGTGGTCCTCGTGGAGCCTCAAGGAATAACATCAGAATGCAGTTCAGCAAGTAGAATTCTCCAGAAGGCCAAATTAACAGGTGTCAGTACTTAACCTACTACCAGTGTGGTTTGATGCAGTGCTGGAATTCAAAACACCAGAACTGCTGGTTTACATGTCCATCAGTCTTTACAACCACTCGTTCCTTTTAACTGGTGCATGTGTGTGAATAGATGTGCGTGTGTACACACGCACTCATGTAATACTGCCGATCTAGGCAGAGGTGGCTGGAGGTTCCGTCCCACCGCCCACCGTGCTGCACTCTTGTCTTCTAGATCAGTGACTTAAGACACAGGAATCGACCTGGTAAGGTTGACATCATCTGTAGAAATTAAGGGCTCTATTTGAAACACTCACAGAGGAGAGTTCTATTTTTGTAAATAGGATAATTGGGTGGAAAACTGTGCTAATATCTGTCTTTATTTAACCACTCCCAGGGACGAAGCCTCACTGTTAAAACCACAAGGCCATAACCAGGGAGCCGCCATTTACCCAGAGGCAGCGTCATGTATATGCAGGCTAAGCAGTTAGAAAGAGTGAGGGTGTCAGCAGGCCATTCGGGTCCATCTTGCTGTCCCCAGCGCGTGAGGGGAGGTGGGAATGAGCAGGTAGAGGCGTGGCAGTAGGGGAGACGGGACAGTGGTCAGTGACGGGAACTCCAGCCGCCAGGGCCGTTATGTCGGAAGAAGAGGGTCTGAGGGAGTGTCAGCTGAGATGGTTGTGCCCTGACCGGCGGTATTTATTCTAGGTGAATCCGGGCTTCCATCCTTGTGCAGATTTGCGGAGTGGTGTGCGGGAGCATGGCGTGGGTTGTCACAGCGTGTGTGACACCAGGAGCGGGTAGAAGGGCGAAGCAGAGGGAACGGCATCTGGAGAGCTGTGAGCCAGGCATATCGTGAAACGGTTAGGGCTGCGGCTTCGCACTCAGAGAGACCTGGCTCTTGGCTCTAAGAGCAAGTTTCCTCACTCAAAAAACGGGGATCACGAGGGTACCTTACCCCCCATCCTTGCTGGGAGCTATCATGAACACAGCGTCAGCACTCAGAAGGTGTTAGTCATTAGGTTGATGGCCATCAACAGGTCTTTCTTAACATAATGTGAAGCAGACCCCATGCTCTCCATTTTACAGATAGGTAAACTGAGGCTTAAGGCGCTTATTACCTTGTCCAATGATTTTCATCCGGTTAGCTCAAAGCCGGATTCCAGCCGGTTTTTCTAGCACTGAGCCTTGGTTTTTCTCTGCTTGAAATGATAGGTAAGTCTCGTGTCTCATAACGCAGGTGTGGGCCGTGGCACTGTGCTGGTGACGACTTTCCGAGTCTGATAAGCTCCGCAGTGGTTTGAGAGATTGTGACACCCATACCATGTTAATGGGTCTGGGTCAGGAGAGGTTTTTTTTTTCCATTCGTGTCTGCCGTACCACCTGGAGGGCGTACCTGGACGATGAGGTGGGCTGACTTGGCGAACGTGGAGGAAGCAGCTCTGAATTTTGTGACTGTGTCAACTGCAGCACTTTTCCTTGGGCGCTTCCTTCAACGTCCAGGTTTTCCCTTTTGTGTTGGGCCCTCGTTAAGTCTAGTACAGTGGTCTTGAGTTGACTTGATGTATATGGAAATCGCCATGTGTTAAGCTTCTGCCCAGGGTCACACCTGCTCCCGCAAAGCTGAGTAGCCAGTGGCTCCTCGCAGATCTTTCATTTTGAGAGACTGATGGGGGACAGATGGTGTGCCCAAGAGTGCGCTTTTTCCCGGAGGCTTTGAGGGCCTCTTATGGGTTGAATTGTGTGCCCCCTCCCACATTTGTGTTTGTGTCCTAACCCCATACCTCAGAATGCGACCTTATTTGGATATGGGGTCATTGCAGATGTAATTAGATAGCTAAATGAGGTCACACTGTAATGGGGCGACCCGATCCTGTATGACTGGCGTCCTTATAGGGGAGGGGGCAGTTAGGACACAGATGTGCACACAGGGAGAACGTCATGTGAACGTGAAGATAGAGGTTGTGGCAATGCGCTCCCAGTCCAAGAGACAACAGAGATGGCCAGAAATCACCAGAAGCTCAGGTAGAGGCGAGGAGCAGATTGTCCTCACAGCCTCGAAGGAGCCAACCCTGCCCACTTGATCTTGAGCTTCTGCCTCCAGAACTGTCACGATGAATTTCTGGGAAGCTACCCAGCTGCTGACACTGTGTCACAACAGCCCTCGCAAACTCACGTAGGGCTCGTGTAGAAATAGTGACTTATAAACTCCAGAAGAGAAGTGAGAACCACTCACAAGCTTGCTCAGAGTTCCCGCTGGAGCGTGAGAGTTACTTGTAAGGCTGAGAGTTCAGGAAGTGGAAGCGAGAAGCAGGCACAGACGAGCAGACCTGCTTCTGAAGAATGCGTTTGCTCTGTGGGGACGATGCTCTGAGGCGACCTTGTCCTCATCGGGCTTCTTAGGGAAGGCAGTTTATGCATTAGGGTTGGAAATCTACTTCAAGACCAGACGTGACTTTTTCCTCTTTAAATTAGTTACCTACAAGTTTAAACTCCACTGTCTAATAGAACATTCTGTACTGATTATAACATTCTAGATCGCATTCTCCAGAATGGTGGCCACTTGCTGCAGGTGGCTGTTAAGCATCTGAAATGTGGCTGGGGAACTAACTTTTTAATTGTTTAATTTTAATTTAAATTGCTACTTGGCTAGTGGCCATTCTGTTGGACAGTATGGATCTAGAACATATGGATTGCAGTGGGATGGGTCCAAAGGAGAAAACAGATGCCTGAAGTTTTAGTGAGCACACAGGAGGATTGTGCTAACTGGTCACCCTGGGTTTGCTCGTGCATTTGTGTGTGGTCTTGTCCTCGGCCAAAGGGGCTGAGGTGTGAATAATAGTGAAGTAACACAAGCAGCATTTCCTAGATGCCTTACTAAAAAGATGCTTAACATAGGGCTTTGTTTGCTGTTACTTTTCACAGCCCGAATTGTCTTAGACCGCTTAGTACCCAGTAGAGAGATGGGGCGAGTTAGCGAACGTGACAAGGAAGAGAGGGAGCTGGGTCTGTGGGTCCAGATGGACTAGGAAGTGGCCATACGGGTCGCATGGGCTGGCCCGATGCACCCTGAGGGGCCTGGAGTCCCAGTGTCAGGAACCCAGGGACATCCAGAGGAGACCGCCTCCCTGACGGCGAGAGGGTCACTGGAGTGTTGTGTGCCAGATTTGTCGTGTGCAGCTGCCTGGTAAACGCTGCTGTAGCTCAGCCCCCGTCCCACCCTGCGAACTGGCAGTGCGCCGGAGGACTGCTCTGCAGAGGGCGCCCCGGGATGTTTCGGAGCCTAAGCGGAACCCCGGGCGGGCGTGACTGGCGGCAGGTTCGCACTGGGAAGGAGCAAGTCCCTGTGGCTGTTTTCACCAGCCCGGACGAATGACTGTCATCATTGTGTCACCCCTGGCTTTGACTCAGTGCCCAGTGTGATGTAGAATTTGCTTCTTTTTCCAGCTCTACTTAGTCATCGTTTTGATTTCACAGAGAAGTAAATGGTTCATCAGACCTTTGATTTCTCCGAACCCTGAGACAAACGAGGGATGTCACGTGGAGACACTTGATGTCAGGACGGCGCCCGCCTCCCCGTGCTCCCCTCACTCTGCCAGGCTGGACTCTGACCACTGCCGGGGTGTCATGGAAGGAAGGGGCAGAGTTGCCTAGCAGCGGTGGGCAGGCGACGTTCAGCGGGAACGTCTGGGTCTTGGAGGGCAGGGTTTTAGTCTGGGAAGAGGTGGGGAGGAGAGAGGCTGATGAGGGAAGCCTGCTGGGCGGCCTTCGCACGCCTGGTAGCTTGTGCCACGTGCGCAGCCTCATGCTCGGGGACTTGGGGACATCGATAAGTAGTGATAGCTAATAGCAGCTAATGCTCGTATGGATAGTATTATAATGTATGAATCCACTGAAGCACAAGCTTTCTCTTCTCCAAGAACTTAGAAACCCATTGCAGACAGGATTTAACAAGCAGCGAAGAGGACAAGTGATGCGAGGTAATGTGTGATGAGCAGCATCGAGAGGCACAAAGAGAAAACTCCGAGGTCCCACGTGACCAGGGTTGCGCCATTCGACCTGGTCTCGGAAGGATGGCCCCGATTTGGATGGCAGCCGGGGATCCGAGGTAGCTCCAGGCACTGGTGCGTGAGGCGCAGCTGGGGGACAGTGGGCGTCTAACTTGGTATGACTGGAACAAGTTACAGGTCGCAGGCTTTTCCATTTGAACGTAATTATTTGACTGTAGCAGCCATCAGCAGATGGAGCGTTCAGAGGGACGGCGCCGAAACAATGAGTAACTTGCGGATGCGGCCGCAGCCCAGTGTCGGCCCGCCTTCCCATTCCAGCAGAGCACGCGCAGAGAGCAGCCCATCCGCTCGGCTCTTCTTGGCTCCGTCTTTTATGTAATGACCTCTCCGTGAATCTGTTCGTGTGACCTATCCATCCCTGTCCTCTTTTCCCCTTCTTCCACGTTTAAGTGGCCTTGGCTGCCACCAGCTGTGGAGGACTCAACCAGGGTGAGTGGGATTGACCTCAGTTCAGTGAACATTCACTGAGTCTAGGGCGGTGCCTGCGGTGCACATGCGGAGGAAGAGGCGGACTGTAGCCCTGGAGCGGTGGAGGAGCTAGAGCCAGTGGGTCCAGCCGCTGCCCGGCGGTGGGGGTGGGGGAGAGGGAAGGGATGTGGGAGGTAAGCAGGGTGTGTGGCTCGGGCCACGGGGGGCATGGCGATGATAGCACAGTCACAGAAGGGGGCAGGAGGGGTAGGTCTGCGGGAGGGACAAGGTAGTGACCTTGACTTGGGACATCCCTGCGGAGACATTAAGCAGTCATTAAAAAGGCCCCCAGCGTAGAGTGCGCAGGACCCCTAGCTCTAGCAGGTGTTCGCTGGGCTTCCGCTTTCCTTCCCTTTCCTGCTCCGGCGGCTCCCCAGAGAGTTGCTCCTGATGAGTGGGGAGGAAAGTTTCTTCAGTCTCCCTCACCTTTATCCTCACACTCGAATGCTAAACCCAGAACTCCCCGCTTCTGCTAAGTAGTTCAAAAGCTCCGAGGGATCCTTGGAACAGTCGCACCCTGGTGGGACTTTTCAGAGCACTCCTGGGGCTGGAGAGAGATTTCAGGGTAACTGCAGAATAAATAATGTGAGCCGTAACCGGCATGAGTGATCTTCCAGCTGGATCTGGATGTGAGGCCGACATGTTTGAAGGCTGGTGAATGCCTGTTGACCCGAATGCCCCACCTGGGTGAACTCCATCCTCCGTTTGATTCCTTGCTAATTGCAGTGAACAACACACCAGCTCGTCTTCTGTAAGACGAGAGGGGTGAACGTTCCCACCAGCCTTGCCACCTTGGTTGGACAGGTCAGTAGGCTGGCTGCCTTGAAGTTCTACTTATTCATCTGTAAATTGAAGGGATTTGGCGAGATGCCCTTTGACACGACTTCCAACACGAGCATTTTAAGTCAGTCAGTGATTCTTTGTCCAGGAAGTGCTATTTTTTCCACAGGAACAATTCCGCAGTTGCGAGTTAGCTCATCATCTTGGTGAGCAGCAGCGTGGCGAGGTGGGCAGCCATGGCCCTTGGAGTCAGCGGCCTGAGCGTAAGCCCTCACTCCATGGCGCGGCTAGCTGTGCGACTCTTGGCAGTTAGCTAGCTGTCCCTTGCCAATCCTCGGGTTTTTTCTCCTGTGAAAAAGGGGTGAGGATATACGCATTTCGAGTTCATCGGCCAATAGTAGGTATCAAGCACCTGCCATTGTGCCTTCTTGAAGACAGCTTTATTGAGATATAATTCACACACCATTAGGTTTACCTTTTCGAAGTGTACAACTCATTGGATTGTGTATGTTCGCAGAGTGGCACATTGATTGCTGCTATATACTTCCAGAACATTTTTCTCACCCCACAAAGAAGTCTTATACTCAGTAGCCGTTAGTCCCCAACCTCCCCTCCCCTCAGTCCTGGAGACCACTAATCTACTTTCCGCCTCTGGATTTGCCTCTCCTGGACATTTCATATAAGTGGAGTCATACAATATGTGGTCTTTGGTGTCTTAGCATAATGTAATGTTTTCTTAGCATGATGTTTTCATAATTCATTCATGTTGTAGCATGTATCAGCTCTTCGTCCCTTTTTATTGCCAAAGAATATTCCATTGTATGGATGTACCACATTTTGTTTATCCGCTAATCACTTGATGGACATTTGGGTTGTTTCCACTTTCTGGCTATTATAATAATGCAGTAAACATTCGTGGACAAGTTTTTGTGTAGACCTATGTTTTCAGTTCTCTTGGTATCTCATTGGGCTTTTGATGTGCATTTCTTTAATGATAATGAGTATTTTTTATGTGTTTACTGGTCACTCACATATCTCCTTTGGAGAAATGTCTGCTCAAATTCTTTATTCGTTTTTAAAATTGGGTTGTCTTTTCATTGTTAATTTGTAAGAGTTCTTAACGTATTCTGGATACCGTGCCTGGCTTTTAAAGAGGCGTGCCACCAGTGCATTAGTCCCTCTTCCCAGGAGTCTGTCGCCTCTAGAACTAACTGTCCAGATGCTGAATCCCGAGCATCCTGAGTCTTATACCCTTACACCTCGCCCAGAGCTCTTCTTAGCACGGAGCCCTGAGCCATTCTGATCCTGGAGCCCTAATCGGGAACCTCGGTCAGCAGGGGATAGCTTGGGTCGGGGGTGATTGTACAGCCTGTTTTGATTGTTTTTGCTGCTGCTGCACCAGGATGTCCTCCGTCCTGTGCTGTGGGCATCTGGATGTTGAGGCTGGAGACTGGCCTCTTTCCACAGTGCCACTGCCAAGATGAGTAACATATTTTCCAAGAGTGATCTGGCAATTTTAAGTCATATGTAAAAATGTCCCAGGGAAAATCATGGGTCTGTTTTAAAGAGAAGGAAGTTTTATGGGAAACCCTTGAAGCTACTTAGAAGACCTGGAAATTATCCTGTGTCCTGAGAACTGTACTCAGTGTCCCCAAGATGTTCCACATTTTGCCACCCCTTTGCCTTTGTGGCTGTCTTCCTCTTTCTTTATCCCTCCCACCTGGTATGTAGAACTCCCTCTCAGGGTTTAGCAGGGTCTCCTGCCCTTCTAGAAGCCCCTCAGGACCTCTGAAGTTAGGGCCTCTCCGCGCACTAAGGGACAAGCTACCTATAGAGAAGTGAAGGCCTGGGCAAGCCCGCCTGGACCGTCCCACCGGGAAGCCATCTCCACGCATTTGTGAAACAGCCGAGCCACAGATTCGCCCTCAGGACGTGGCCTTTTCCTTACATGTGGACTTGAAGGTCGTGGACAGATGTTATTGATTCCTCCTCTGCAGTCAGTCAAGACAATTTAAATCTCTTTAATGCCCAAGGAAATTTGCTTTGGAGGATACAACCAGCCCAGTTGCATTTGGATGGTGCTTATTTATTTTATTAAGGGGTAAGAGGTACCTCTAAATTTTTAAATACTTTATGGGAATGACTGTGCACAATGGAGCCGTCTCCAACTCTGTTTGCTTTGAACGTTCAGACCTGCCTCTACCTGGCTGCCGTCTTCTTGATTTCATAGAAAAGCAAAGTGCCCCTCGGGCTGTGACGGAGCAGAGGTTGGCCAGCGCTTTGAAGGTTGCCGGACGCAGAGCCAGCCGTTACAGGCCTTCTCTCTTCTCTGCGGACCCCTTCCTCGCCTCAGCAGCGTATCACCCCATCCTCAAAACACGCTCGTGTGGCTTTGGAATTTGTGCTCCTGCCTAGGAATCTAGTCCGGTGCCCTAACACGACGCTGAGGCATTTGTCCACTGCCAGCTTAGGGGGCCACCTGCCCGATGCTGAGTCACCAGTCGCATCGGTGGTGGGCCTGGCCGCCTTCCTGGGCCTCAGCCCACGTGCGTTCCGGCCTTAGCCCTCACTCGGGAAGGTGTCGGGGCTAGCAGGCAGCAGGCCCTGCAGGACCCGGCCCTCTGCTAGCTGCTCTCAAATTTCTTGTGGCCCTGTCCGGGCTTTCTCTCTGTCAGTGTTGCAGGTGCCTCGGAGCCCAGCCCGTGGGCAGTAGTAAACAGCGCCACCCGGGGCTTTGACCGGTAGCGCAGGCAGCTTTGCCCCAGTGAGGGGACAGCTGGAGAGGGTGCCAGCTTGCACCCTGCCACAGCTGCACCGCACACAGAGCCTCTTCATCTGGCACCAGCGCGCGCTGTGCCCGACCTCGTCTGCTGTGCCAGGTGCTGGCTCGTTCTCCAGGGCGAGACGAGGCTAGGCACGCTGCTGGCACCGAGCGACTCACAGCTTCTCTAATTTATTTACCTCGAACCAAACAAACCCTGACTCCTGCGTTGAACGTAGACTGTGGCATTTCACAGGATGACAGAAGGGCAGCCGTTGCTATGGAACTGCCTTCTGTGAGCTTTAACTGGGACCCTATAGTGGCACGACTCTTAGGGACTTCAGAAAGAGGCCATGTTAGAAAACAGTGTGGCAGTTCCTCAGAAGCTTAAACCCAGAGTTCCCATGCGACCCAGCAGCTCCAGTCCTAGGTCTGCACCTGACAGAAATGTGAACACGTGTACCCGACTTCGTAGCAGCATGTTCATAACAGCCAGAAAGTAGAAGCCACCCAAATGTCCATCAGCTGATCAAAGTAAACTAACGTGCTGTATACGTTCAGTGGGATGTCATCTGTCATCTGGCGAGGAAAAGGAATGAAGTGCTAACATACGCCGCAGCATGGACAGACCTTGGAAAAACTACGTTAGCTGGAAGAAAGCAGGTACGGAAGTCCACATAGTGTTTGATGCCATGTATGTGAAATGTCCAGAACAGGCCAGCCCATAGAGACAGACAGATTAGCGGTTGCCAGGGCCTGGAGGCGGGGGAGTCTGGAGAGCGGCCGCCGATGGGTGTGGGGTTTCTGTTCAGAGTGATGGATACGTTTTGGAAATGGCTAGCAATGACCACACAGCTCTGAATATACTCACAACTGAGTATTTTTGAAGGGTGACTTTCATGGTATGTGAATTATACATCGATAAAGCTGCCATTTAAAAAGCTGCCCTGAACTTGCCATTGCATTCAGGTCCTCTTGGACATGTCTGGTCTCTAGCGGTCAAGTGAAAAGAGGTAGGAAGGCCCGTGGTGGGGGAGGAGCGTTGATCCTGCCCCTGAAAAGAGGCACCACGAGGCGGGTTTGGGGGAACACCACTCTGGGGACACAGCGAATGTCCTGTGAGACCCAGGATGTTTGTTCAAATTTTGAGAATGCCTTAAACTTCCCAGTTCCAACCTCCTACCTGCATATAATCTCCAGGGAGGACCCTGGTAGATTTCATTGATTAGCAAGTAAATGTTCACCCACATAGACTTAAAAAAAAATTTATTTGGAAATAATTTTAAACTTACTGAAAATTTGCAAAAATAAAAATAATTCAAAGACTAGCTCCATGCCTTTCACTCAGATCCACGGGTGTGGCATTTGACCCCATTTGCTTTCCCGTCCGCGTGCACAGGTGTGCACTTTCTCTCACTTTCATCTGGTTGTCACGTGTGCACGTACATATACACGTATACATATACATATACGTATACATACTACTTTTCCTGCGTGCTTTGAGGGTGAGTTACAAATGTCATGGCCCTTTACTTCTGCACCATCCAATACAGTAGCCACTGCCACAGGTGGCTATTAAAATTAAGTAAAATGTGAAAGTCAGCTCCTCAGTCACGCGAGCCACATTTTCAGGTGCTCAGTAGCCACCTGTGGCTGGCGGCCGCTGTGGAGGAGGTTACAGAGCATTTCCGGTACACGCGGAGTTCGGGGGGACAGCCCTGCTTACCTCTGAATACCTCGCTGTGCGTTCCCGGAGAACAGGGCGCTCGCCTGCCCGCCACAGCACAGCCACCACCTCTGAAGAGTTTCACACCGATACGGTGCTTTGGTCTGACCCACGTTCGTAGGCCAGTTTTGTCAGTCGACTTTGTGCTCGTTCCTTCTGGGATGAGGTCTTCAGTCTCATCCGTGGCCCAGGCCAGCTGGGCTTGCGTCCAGGGGAAGAGTCTGGACCGAAGACCGTTGAGCTTCTGCTGCGGCCCTCCTTGCCGCAGACCCGATGCCTTTCTCTGTCTCGCGTGCCCCAGCCAGCTTGCGTGTCCCGAGCTCGGCCTCGTCCGTGTGCCTCTGTCCCTGGTGGAGCAGCTCCAGGTGCGGCCTCCCCGCCTGCACTGATATCTGGTCCTTGGGCAGGTGTGGCCGTGCTCTTACATCAGCAGGAGAGATTTCTCATGAGGAAAAAAAAAATCAGCCTCCCAGCAATGGCACTGTTTTTCTTGTTGAGATAACTTTTCCCAAATGTTAGCCTGCAACTAAAAAAAAAAAAAAAGGCTTATCTTGTTCCCTCGTTGGTTTCTGTTTTATGGCTGAGTTGTGGTCCCGTAGTTCTGAATCACTTCATGTGGCCCAGGACCAGCAGGGCCCAGGGGAGCTCCCTGCCCTGAACTTCTTGTGTGACGGAGCCCAGATCTCCAGGTCCCTGGGCTGCCTGTCCCACGTTGCCAAGCGCTACCGACCCATCCTCAGCTCACTTTGCTCCAGTCCAGGTGGAATGCAGACTCCTGGTGATTTTCAACCATGTTAGAATGAAGAGGGGTGGGGTGAGGGGGATGGGAAATTGCAGAGTGGTTTCTACTTTGGGACCAACTGATGTTCAAGCTTATCCTCCAGGGGTTGCTGATGACTTAGTGGGATTTTGTGTCATGAGTAAGTATGGAAAACAGACTCCTGGGTTGCTGACTTCACTTTCATGGAGCCCTTCCCTGCCCCCGCCCCCCACCCCGCCCCAATAATTCATTGCATTTTGTGGGAGTGAAAGCTTGAAAACAAGGGATCAACAGGCTTATTCTTTTACCCTCATTATATTTCCATTTGCCCCTTAGAATGTATTCTCATACTTTCTCCCACCTTTTTATTTTGATTTGGCATTTCTTGGAATAGAAAAATATTTCACAAGGTCAGAGTCACTGAAGACCTCGGTGGGAATCCTATATGAGCCATAGAGTTTGAGCCACGAAAGAGAGGGAAGTGGATTCATGTAGAGAGTGTGGAAACGGAGCTGATAGCTTCATTTTCTGCTTAACTAAAAAAGGATGAAAGGGGCTTTCCTGGCAGGGTCAAGGTCACGAGGCAAGTAGCCGAAGCTGTGCGTGCAGACAGAGAGTCCAATTTCCACCCTTTACCACCTCTCGATAACGCTCAGCACTGGCCTCACTCTGCTCACTTGGAGGAGTGAACTGAGGTATTTGATGCTGGCGATAGAACCAGGTGCGTTCACTGTATCCAGCCACTGGAAGGATAACATAAATTCAGATGTTCTCCGTGAACATCTTATGTGTAACAAGAGGTGCCCTCATTGGCTAAATTGTTTTGATTGACTTGCGCTTTTAGAAGGATTGCTGTGTGTTTTCACCTGAGGGTTGTCGGTCCCTGTCCCTCCCGGATCCCCCCACTCCCCACACAGGATGAAGGTTTTATGTCCCAGCTTCGGCTGGAGGGCATCGCCACAGGTCAGTAACCTCACGGAACCAGCCTGAGGGCTGGTGGAGTTGCCGACCAGTGGCGGTGTCGGGGATGTCCTCACAGTGCGTGCCGTGTTGCTTGAATGCAGTAGGCGCTCACCGTGCAGCCTCTAGAATCCTCCGCCTGGCAGATCCGGAAATTTAACGTCATAAATTCGTCAAGGATTATGCAGTTCCAAAGGACGGATTCGTACTAACTAATCTTGTAGTTGGATCCGTCTGGTGGTTGAAAGTGAGATCATCCCCGTGCTCCAGAGAGGCCAGGCCATCCCGGGCCAGCGCGGTCCCTCCTCGGTCAGAAGGCCCTGTCTGGACTCCCAGTAGGAGATCAGAGATTGCTTATCCAGCACGGAATTGGAGCCCAAAGTATCGCTTGCTTTTAAGGTTACCTGTAAATTATGAAACCATTTTCTGCTCTAGGGGTAGTTCCCTCTAAAAATCCTAAATCAGGCATCTAGAGTGAAATACCCTCTTAATGAAAAATTCTCAGACTATTTATAGATTTTACTAAGACAACTGTCACTTATTATAATATCATCTCTGTTTATTTTGGTATGTTCAGCATTCAATAGTACCCAAGTTTATATTCTCATTAATTACATTTTAGATTGATCATTTTGAGCATCTTAACTCCGGGTTTTGTAATTTTTGATGATTCCTTCTTTTAAGAGCTGCAGGTCTCTGTTTACAAATTAGCACAACATGACAGCCCTATTGGGGAAATGACGAGTGCTGTGCCTCAGTGCTGGGAGGCTCATTCTAAAACCCCATATAAGTAAGGAGTCCAGAATAGTGTTTATTTGGCCATTAATATTAGTGGTACGCTGGGTGTGTGAGCCGTGCTATTTTTAAACCCATTGCTGACTTCAGTGATAAAGAGGGTACAGAATGTGTCTTGCCAGGCTTATGAGCTTACCATGAGTAATACCCATGGTTATTATGATGTCAGAACTAGGATATTCTTTACCAAGAACATAGCCATTGCACTATGCAACTGGGGGGCAGGGTGTGAAAAGTCCATCTTTTCCCCGAGAAAACAGCATTACAGGGCATAAGCTGGTTCTCCCGTTAAACCTGAATTCAGCAGTGCCAAACCCCTCTGGTCAGCTTGAAGAGCAGCTTCCTGTTTTAGTCACCAGAAAGTCATTTGTGTCAGAGGTTCCAAACCAAATAAGAGGCACTTGTGACAGATGATATTATACCTTCTACTCTTTCAGGAAGGTTATTGGGTGGTGGTTAGCGCGGGCACACCTGAAATCAGTAATAGCTGTGAGGATCAGAGCTGTTCCATCATTTGACACATTGATAACGATGAAGCATTTTCACAGGACACAGAAGTGATGCCTAAATGGCAGATAGTTGTCTCTGAAATTGTGTGTTCTGGTTCTGATGGGTGAGTCTGCTGAGCATCAGAATGCAATTACATGCAGCCTCATTAATTCAGACTCATTAGGGATAGCAGCACTAAAGGACCTGCCAGTGCTAGTTAGGATAGGCTAAGTTGCACTGTGGTGACAAACAAGCCCACCTCTCAGGGACTTAAAATAACCTCGGTTTGTGTCACATCTGTGCTACCCGTCCACCCTGGGACAGCTGGGGTCGCCCTCGTTCAGGTCCCAGGCTAAGGAGCCCCTGCCCCCTGGGTCATCACCGTCTTCCACAGCAAGGGAAAGGGTCAAACACGCAAGTCGCACACGGGCTCTGAAAAGCTTCTGCCCAGAAATGACTCTTTCCAGCCACTTTTTATTGGCCAAGGTTTTCAGATGGTCAAGACGCATCCCTAGTACATGGCTTGGGTCACAGCAAGGGTTTTCAAAGTTCAGGGCTCAGCAGGTTATTGGGATATAGAAGAAAAAAATTTATATTTTATCTCATCCTGTAAAATTTTCTATTTTTGTGTCTTTAGCAAACTTACTATGGTTCTGAAGTAGAACATATATAATTTATTAAAAATAAACATGGCATGTGTTAGGAGCATTCAGTTTTTTTTCAGCTGATTCAGTATTCAACCAAAAAAGTTTAGATCACATACCATTGACACAGACCTGCAGTGAGCATGTTGTGCGTAGAAACTGGGTCCCAGTTATGACCAAGAGGTAGTGCTTTGGGTTAGAATGGTACATGGGAAAGAAACGCATGTGTTTTTGCGGTTAACCAGGTAAAATACAGAGTCTGTGTCTGAGTCTTCTGCATCCCTTCAAGTTTCCCAGCATCCCATTCAGAATCGTGGGAAGTGGCTGTGTCTTTCGGACCAAGCCTGCCTTTCTCTGAAGGACTAGCATTGAGATGGGTAACAAATGAGCTCTTGTACCACGTCATTGTTTTTCTGCTCCCTTTGCACAGTCGTTCAGAAGTAGCGCGCGGGGTCCCGTGCATGTGCCAGGCATACTTAGCATCGTGCTGGGCACCGTGAGCACGATTTTCCGTCTCAGAGAACCAGCGTGCCGGCCATGCTACGTGTCAGACGGGCCGTGCTGAGCTAGCTGGCATCCCTCCCCTCATCTTTCGCTGAACACTTATTTAGGGCTTCTTCTGTGCCAGGCACTGTTTTCAGTGCTTCGTATATGCTAACTCATTTAATCCTCGCCAGGACCCTTTGAGATCCGGTTACCATCTCCGTTTTATAGATGAGGACACTGAGACACAGAGAGGCCGTGTAACTCGCTGAGGCCATGCAGCCAGCAAGGGGCAGAGCGTGCATCTGTAACGTCGTGGCTGGAAACTCAGAAACTGTCTGAAAGGAACTCTTGGAACACAAATCAATACACAGTTGGAGACTGTCTATGTCACCACCTGCCTTCCTGTGTGTTAGAAAGCAGGACACAGGTGAGCTACCTGATGTCCTCGCTGTGCACCAGGAGGAAGGCACCCCTCTGCCAACACCAGCGTGATCAGAGGCCACCTCCCCTCAGCCATGCGCGAGCGGCCAGCACCGAGGAGTTGTTGGCTAACAACCCCAGGACTGGCTTGATGACAGTGACTCACAGCATAAAATGACCTTACAATGGACCAAAAACCCACTTCAGTATGCCCCGCTCAGCATGGGCCACTGGGTGCCCTGCCAGCTGATTTTCACACCCACGGCATCCACCACGCACAGATACCTACTTAAATATCGGAAGCAAGACCACACTGCATTTTTGTTGTGCTTCATAGTTCACGAAGCACGGCGCGATGGCACTGTGCTGTTCTGAGTGTGCTCCCAGTACCATTTCACTGGCCGGGGTTGGCTCACGCTTCTCCCATCTCTCATTTCTCTTTCCTCTTCTCCCCCTCTCCCTTGCTCCCCTCATTGCTCTGGCTTTTCTTCTTTGGTGCCTTCCCACCCTCCCCTCTTCCCTTCACCGTGTGGGTGTGGCGCTTCCTGTGCCTTTCCCAAGGTGATCTCTAATTGAGTTTCGTCAGATGTCAGTTAAAGGCAACTGAGAGTAATGAAAAAATTCTCCAGGGAACAAAGGAACTGTAATGTCGAGTTACTGTTGTAAACAGCAGTTGCCGTTTAAATCAAGAACGGCTCTATGATTGTGCTTTCAGAGGAGGATGGAGTGAGTCCCGTGTTTGAAGGGAACCCAGGAGAAAGAGTCCTGCGCACTTGGGGTCACAGGCATCACGGAGTCTGCACGACGTCTTTCAGAGTTTTCTTTGCAGGTGGAAAACAGTCTATGAGAGAAATGTTTAAGAAATACTCAGACGTGAGGACAAGGGGCAGCGAACAGGTGTTGAACCGAGAGCAGCAGGCAGGCGGTGGGCCTTTGTCCCGCCTTCTTTGTGTCTCACAGCAAGAAGCTGCGGTCCAGAAGGGCGGGTCTGAGGAAATGCCAGTCCCGGACTCCGCGCCCTTGGCGCAGCTCATGAGCGCTGGCGAAATGCTCGCTCCTGTGCCTGAGAAATCTTGTTGTTTTGAAGTCACCCGTGGATCACAACGAGCAAGTAGATTTGCATGGAGAGGAGGCAGTTAGCACCCGGCAGAAAGGGGAACTAAGACCTGGGACCAAGGCTGAGGCGGCCTCTGTGGCTTCTCGACCCAAGGCGGCAGAGACAGGCTGTAAGGGCAGTCTGCCGCTTGGCCAGCCTGACTCCACAATAGTTACACATACTTATTTGAGTACAAACGTGTGTTTTGAGTGGCATACACCCTGAACTATATTAAAGAGTGTATTCGTTTCCTAGGACTACTGTAGCAAAGTACCACAAACTGGGCGGCTTACAACAACAGAAATGTGTTCTCTCACGGTTCTGGGGCTGGAACTCAAGGTGGCCATGCTCCCACTGAGACGCCGAGGAGAACCCTGCCCTGCTTCTCTTAGTTTCCCGGGCCCTCCAGTCTCTGTCCTTGGGTGGAGTTCTCCCTGGCCTGTCTTTCTTTTCTCTTCTTCCAATAAGGACACCAGTCACATTGGATTAAGACGCGCCTAATGGTCTCACTTAACTTGATAACGTCTGCAAAGACACTATTTCCAAATAAAGTCACATTCACAGGTACTGAGAGATACTGGGGGTTAGGACTCCAGCGTATCTTAAGGGGACACGCAGTAATGAAATTTGCTAAGAGTACCAGAATATCATAGAGTAATAGAACTTACTGTGTGTGTGTGTGTGTGTGTGTGTGTGTGTGTGTGTGTGTGTAAAAGAGAGCTGGTGGTGGCATAGTAATTAGAACCCCAAATGAGAAGAGTAAAACAGTTTCCAGCTCTGATTCCGAATGTGCACACAGTTCTGAAGGAGGACCCTGAGTCAGCTCCGAAAGACACATCAGTTGTGGCCTGGTCGTGGCGTGGGGGAGGGTTAAGTAAAACACGTAATTTCACTTTATAAATATAGTACCGGGTGGTTAAGAATAGCTAATTCTTTTCTGCACAAGAGAGAAAAAAGGCCTACCGGATTCTTTCTATTGATTTTGGACTTTATAAACCGTTTATAAAGGATAGAAAACTTCAATCGGAGGCTTTGATTACTCAGTCTGAACATCGCCAGACACATACCTACCTCCCAAATACCTGTCCCAGCTCCAGCTTACCACCTCCCTGGGTGGTCTGTAATGATTTTGAAACAACGATGAGCAGGGAGGGATTGACTGATATGTCGATAATAGGGAGTGGCCAGAAGATTCAGGGACAATGCTTTTGTAAAGATTGGGACTCAAACACTTGAAAATTAATACTGTTGAAACTTAAACTGCCTTCTTTAAAACATTTGAGTGACAAAGTGAATGGCCTCGATCTTTGAAAAAACTGTGTATTTTAAGTGGAATCCCTCTGGGTTGAAACCAAAAGTATAAGCTGCTTTTGTTTTTACAGTTTGTGGGTATTTGCCTTTTTTGTCCACAAAGTTCATTTGAAAGGTTATCTTCTTGAGATCCTCAGTGAGAAGGAAAATGCCAGGTTTAAAAATGTAACAGTTCTACAGACTTTGGACTAAAAGGGCATTGTGGGTAACATAAGAAAATTAGGGTGAGAAGAGGGACCCGAGCCTCTTTATTAACCCCAAAGTGGATGTGAGGAAGGAACTTTCTAGCCCTTTCCCGCCCCTGCCAGCCCACAGCTGATTTGTATTTTGAGCTGACTCCTGTTCTCCTTGAGAAATATTTGACGCCCAGTTCACCCTTTCCGATTTGGGTGCCATTAATGTGCCACTGCCAACCCCCTGTTATACCAAAGTAACTACAATTACTCCTCGATATATATTAGGTACATTCTTGCATGGTCTCATCTTTTCAGAAGCACTGCAACAAAAACTTAGGCAGAGTTTAATTTAAAATTATCATTTTGCTTTTGTTTGTTTTCATATTTGACTAATTGAAATGCCCTTGTAGGTCCTTTGAGGCAAGATGTAGGGAAATCACAAAATGAAATGTCTTATCTCCAAGGAGGAAAAATCAGAGTTCTTTTAGAATATCATGACTTTATATCCTGAGAAAATTATACATTAGTAAATTGCTTTCGGGTTTCCTTAAGCCTGTTGTTATGGGTTGAATTGTGTCCCCCCCCCCCCCGCAAAAAAAAATCATACATTGAATTCCTAATCCCCGGTACCTCAGAATGTGGCCTTATTTGGTGACAGAGTCTTTACAGAGGTGATCAAGTTACAGCGAGGTGGTTAGGGCGGGCCCGCATTCATGTGACTGGTGTCCTTACATAAAGGCAAAATGTGGACACAGAGACATACTTAGGGAAGACAGTGCCAAGAGACACAATCACCTACCTACACCCCTTGGAAAGGCCGGGAACTTAGCCTTTCTTCAGAGTCCTCAGGGGGAACCAGCCCTGCCTGCACCTTGATTTTGGACTTGCAGCCTCCAAAACCTTAACCTTAACCTTCTGTAGGTGAAGCCGCCCAGTCAGTGGTGCTGTGCCCCTGCAGCAAACTAATACACCTACGTTTAGAAGGGTTTTAAACAATAATAATGATTAAGATTCTTAATTAATGCCATGATTGTTATTAAAAGGATTTTTGAGTCCTTTTGTCTGCACTGATTCCACCACTTTCCTGGAGAAGCTGAAAGAGGCTTGTGTGTGGTGCAGCATCACCGCCTACTTCACCAGTTACGTCGGACCGGTCATTTTCCGACTGTGAGCACTTGGTGACGTGGCCTCTAGATAATCAGTTCATGGGGTGCATCTTCTCGCCTCAATGCAATGGAAGGCTGGCTCGTCCATTATCATAGAGATTGATGGCTTAGTCTAAGACAATACAGCAGAGTCATAGAAAGGTGAATTTGAGAGAGTCCTGAAGTTGTTAACGGGTGAGTTAGTAACTTTCAGAAAGAGAAGTAAGTCTGAACATGGAGAGGGGCCGATTTTGACAAATAAAGAGCCGTTAGGTAGAGAAAATGTGGAGAATTTGCAAATGGTAGGGAAAGGATGTTTTCTCAATTGAAATACACCTTATGGTAGCATTTACAGATTCAAGGAAGATGATGTGAAAGATTTTGAGAGTTCTTAGGAAAAATCACATTTCTTAGAAAAGCAAGGGGCATAACAAGGTGCACTCGCTTCTCTTCCCAGGAACGCACCCCTTCTTTCTCTCTTCCTGACCCTGTGGGAAAAGGGGGCTGGCAGCTTATTCTCAGCCAGGCCCAATAGCTCTTTCTGTTTTCCTTCTCCCAGATCAATCCCTTAATTGTGTTTATCATCATTTTATCCTTGACCTTTCCCTGTGACTCATCCTGTCCCCCTCATACTATTTGACCACGTCTGTGTCCCCAAGGATTACTTTCTTTGCCATCTGCTCTACTTTCTACATCATTTCTCATGGGAAACGGCTAACCCACACGGATTCCATTTTCATCTAGGTGTGGATGACAGCCCTCGGGTCAGCGTCTCCAGCCGTGACTTCTCACCCATTCTCCTGTCCTGGTTTTTGTCTTGGTACATATTGAACACTTCCTCTATGTCATTACTAATGCCGAAAATAAAATCTATCAGAAGTAGAGCTCTTCCAGCTGGACAGCTGGCCTCCGCTTCCGCAATCGGCAGCACCATTTTCTCTGTCTCTTTGGCTGTGAACGTTTTATTTCTGTGCCCCCCACCCACCTTTTATTTTTCTCTTTTTCTTCCGTTAGTCAGACATGCTCATATTCGTTTAGCAATATTTTGGCTCCAGCCTTTGTCTTTGGCCTTAGACGTGAAACTGGTTCAGAGTCACCTTGCCCTCTTCCCCCTCTGATTAATCCTGTGCAAGCTTAGCCCATCCTATTGATTTTCATTCTCTTCTCAAAATGCTTTATCTTTATTCAAGATTCAACTTAGCAAGTGGGAACTAGATGCTGATTGTCCATGACCAGCAGCTCCTGACACTTTAACTTTGGTAGATTAATCAATTCCTTGCCTCAGTTTCAGTATCAAAATGGATGAACACAGTATTTCAACTTGGACATCCTATCAGTGTTTGTAATTCAACTTGTTAAAAATCTATTCCATTATCCCGTTCCCTCACCCCTCAGATAACCAGCATTTTGATACCACTCCCTGTCTCCCCTGTCGGCACCCATGGAAGCCCGCTCCTGCTCGTCGTCCAGACACATTTGATTCCTCTCTCTCTCCTTCACCCTTGCGTCCCATCTGCCAGTGTGTGGCTTGCCTTTTCTTCTCTGCAAAGTCTTATGTTTCTGCTACTTCCTTTCTGTTTTCTCAGGCAGCTCCTTAGTCCAGACCCTCATTACCTCACCCCTAGACTGCTGTGACAGCCCAGATCATCTCACTCAAGACCAGTCTCTCTGTCCACTGTGCCACTATGCATCGGATAAGTGAAGTTTACCTCTTTAAGGAGGTAAATTTATTTTATTTGAACAATTTTGAATGGTTATATTGCTCTGATGTCATCATGATCAGCAGATACAGAAACGGTAGATGACGGGATTGTCGTTCTGGGTGTCCGTGACTTAAGCAGGCGGTGTACAGTCAGGGGCGCCCCCTACTTTAGCTCTGCTGCTTCTCACATTATCAGTTTCCACTTTTCCTTGGCTGTAATGGTACCTGTCTCCCTGTTCGGAGCTTCTAGTCCGAGAACCTAAATCATTAAGGAGAATAGGGAACAGCATGGATTTGGGAGTCAGGCAAACCTCCGTTCAAACCCCAGCCCTGCTAGGAATAGCAAAATGGCCTTGGACAAACTGTGTCATCTCCCAAAACTGCATTTACTCATCTGGAAAAGGGGAAATGCACCTCACCCTACAGTTGCGGCTTGTAAGCACCTGGAGTCTTACATCGAGAGCAAACTCAGTAATGACAGTCCCTCTACAACTTGATAGTTGTGTCAGGTGACAGTCGGTAAGACCGAGTGAAGGCTGAAGGAGTAAAGTGAGTGAGTGGCTTAAGTGGCAGAGTTTCACACCAGCTTTTTCAGTTTTCAGTAATTACTTCTGGGAGACTGAGTTAGCAGATGACAGTTCCAGGCGGACTGGCTGTTGGTGCACAGTGTAGACGGTGGTTGGTTGTCGGTCTGGCATCTGTGGTTCCGTCACTGCGGTGCAGATGCTCCGAAGCTGCTGTCTCCTAGCAACACCTAAGGTTCCTGAGGGCGGAGGCCACTGTGGTGGCTTCTCTCCCCACTGTTTGTCCCCTGTTAGCAGGGTCTGGAGCACCATCCTTCTGCCTTTCAAAAGATACCCCATCTTCTAATTGCAGCTCAGATTTTAGCTCCTCTGTAAACTCTTACGTAACCACAACCCTTAGTGATTCCTGCCTCCGAACTGCTCGTCTTTACTTTGGCAACTTGCTTATGTTGCCTAGAATTGCTGGTTGTCCCTTTTAATCTGCAATGACCTTGGCAACCCCATGTGATTTTAAGCTGCTTTAGGGCGTGCCAGTGTCTGAGATGCCCTTGTGTTTCCTTTGGTGCCCGACCCCGGTCCTTTTATAGGGAGGACTCAATAACAGTCAGTACTGTTGTCGTCGTTATTGACAGAAGAATTCTGTAGAGCTTGCGGCTGGTCCTGTGCTGTGCTCCCGTGGAATATACTATATATTTAACATGACAAAGCTGGTGGAGTAACAGACTTTGAAGGAAAATGATATCAAAGCCCCAGAGAGGTTTAATATATACTATTTTGGAAATGTATCATTTAGAAATGGGCTAATCTGAAATTGTCTTTGCACTACTTGTGAACTATAAACTTGATAAGCAGGATGAATATCACTAAAATTTTTGAATATTGTTTCATATGTCAATGAAGAAAATGTTTTCTAGTACCTTTCAATCCCGTGGGGCATCATATTATGTTATGTAGGATAATCAATGTTTATACATATTAACCCTTTTCTAGATGTTTTAAAATGTCCATTCAGATGAATATTTCTAACATTTTTCACATTCTATAATTTTATTATATCATATATGTATTGTATGATATATAAGACAAATATGGCATTGCATTAGGTATGAAAATTAATCCTGCCTTTGAATTCTTGGTTATTTAAAAAAAAAAATCTGTAGCTTCTATCAAATACTCATTATTCAGAAGTGTGTGTCCAAAGGATTTTAGGAAGTGGGAAAGTTGGTACCCTTTTAACTCAGGTGTTCACGATTATGTCCCCTTTAATAACAGAACTGGATTCTGAGTGGTAAATCTGTTTCGTGTCGGCCAGCCCCAAATTAAATCTTACATACTGATAAAAATGGTGCCACGATCTTACTTGTAATTCCTTCTCTCAAAGCTTTTGTAGAATTCAGTGAAATTGCATTTCATTTTTTTTTTTAATTGTAGTTGAACCCTCACTCATCCCTGAGGTTTTACCAGAGTCTGATCTTCCAGTAGATAATTTTGGGGTGGTGAAATGGAAAGGAAATATACTCAGATGTGAAGCAACTTTTCAGTTCATCTAGTTGTGAAATGCAAAATTATGAAAAAAACAAGCAAATAAGCGTGTGTAGGTGGCGGGGAGCTAAATGAGCCAATCTTTTACCAAATGACATTTAAAAAGAAATCTTCTGAGGTAAGACCTCAGGAAAATCATGGAGAACTTTAGCTATTCTTTGTTTGTTTGTTTTTGTTTTAGGTGGAAAAAAAATTATCCTCAACCCTAGGAGAATGAATTTCTCATTAAACCATTAAGACAAAAGGACACATAGAATTACCAAGATTTGGACCCCTGGGTCAGAATCTGTTTTTTGCATGTATCATAGGAGCCTAAATAAACCATCACTCGACGTCCCGCTTTCAGACTGGGACCCCTGTAAGAATGAAAGTGGAAGGGGTGCCCTTACTATTGAATTGGCATAAGCAGCATCATTCCAGACCGTCCCAAAGTCGGATATGTGCTTATTTCGTCTAGAAAACACCCGCCCCAGAGCCCAGTATATTCTAGATGCTCAAGATTTTAAAATCTGGAGGATCATGTGACTGTTGAGGAATCGGGTTTGAAATCAAGTGTGATACCTTTTTATGGGCATAAATGGTATCTGTGATAAAGGATACAAGGCAGATGTTTTAGAAATAATATTTTGAAATGCAGACTTACATTTTTTTTTTAAATGCAAAATGAGCATTTGAATAAAGTAGCCAAAAGAGGGCCCAGTGCCTTTTTCCATTAGCATACAGGCTGTCTAAATGCACCCTAAGTAACTGTGGAACCTGCGTTTGTTTGGGGCATGAAAGAGTCTTTTGTCTTGTGGTAGTAAGAAATGATTTTTTGTAAATAATGGACTTTAATTCTACTATAACTAAAGGATATATTTTAATGTCAATTTTATAGGAGCAATTTTTCAGTTACCATATGCGAGGATTACATTACGTACAGTTGTATAAGTTGTCTTAAATTTTAATGTCTGTTTTTAAATGCTTTTTACTTATCACTTTTATAACATCTGCATAAACTCATAATCGGTATCATTAAAAAGCATGTAAAGCCCCAATGTTTATCTGTTATTTGGCGTTTATGATTTTGACCTGCTTCTGAGCCAGAGTGGCCTGGTAATAAGGATGCTGCCTTTTAGAAGCTTTGGCTCTAGATTGTGGTGACATGCTGTGCTTTCACGAGTAAAAATGTGGACACCTTGTCAGGTGTTACCTTGGGCGGGGGCGCCACATAAGCTTTCATGGAACAGTCTGGGCCCAGTGACCCCTCCAGGGAGTAGGTCTGGCTGTCGCAGGCTTATCCTGCGGTGGTTTCCTGGGGCCCTCACACAGTTTGCTCCCCGCAGGCTGACATCCTACCCTCACGGTTGGGTTGTAACAGCCTCCCAGTCTCCCCACAGAAGGAGAACAAAATTCACTTGGTCTTCAAGAGCCAAATAGGAAGGGCAGAGATAACTTATATAAAACAACTGAGATTTTGCCCCAAGGTCAACATGAAAATGGCCATTAAGCCCATGCCTTTTCTGAAAAGAAAATGGACAAATAAGGAGGGAAGTAGGCCGTGAAGAATAGAGGGCAGCACCGAAAGGAATGAGAGTGGACAACATAAGGGTCCTCCCCTTCTTGTCCCCAGCCTTAGGGATCTGAATAAACAAAATGTCAGAGGCGTGGGCTGATGTGCCGAGATCTAAACTGATCAGGAAGCTTTCTTCCAGAAAAATACTCTCAAGGAGAAAGAAATGTTTGGAAACGAGTGTCGTTGTTGCCGTAAAGTTATTTTAAGATTAAGCTACACAACCACCAGCAGTGTTTAATTCCTTATAAGGTATTTTAGAGATTTTTAAGTGATAATATTATTAATTTATAATAATAACAATTGTTATTATTAAAGACTTTCTTTAGCTCTATTTTCTTTGAGCATTTCGCTTCGCAGAGCAAAATGGTCTCTGCTACAGAATAAAAATAATAAGGCTGTGTGAGCAAACTTCCAGTTATAAGATGAGTAAGTTCTGAGGTTTAATATACATCATGGTGACTGTAGTTGATAATATTGTACCGTGTACTTGAAAGTTGCCAAGAGAGTAGATCTGAAATGTTCTCACCGCGTGCACACGAAAAGGTAGCTGTGTGATGTGATGAATAACTAACCTTATTGCGGTAATCATTTCACAATATGTATGCGGATCAATTCATCACCTCGTACTCCTTAAACTTAGACCATGTTATATGTCAGTTATATCTCAGTGAAGCTGGAAAGAAATAAGGCTGTATCGGGACTTGTGTCTAGTTTTCGGAATGGGAGCTGTTGACCTTCTAAAAAAGCAGCAATGACTCCCCCAGGCCACGCCGGAGTCAGAGGCAGGCGGTGTGGCGCAGGGAGCTTCTAGTCACGCAGGTCTCCCCTCCGATCCCGGGCATCTGTCACCTGAGGTAGCGATGATGATTTCCACAGTTTTATGACCCTTGGCTGTCATCCCAATAAGTCATAAGCCATCCTCTTCCCCTCTGTAAAATTCCACTTCTGTACCCTGGCCTTTCCCAAAATGTTTTTGAAACAGTGAAAAGAGAGCCACATCTCTTTTATGTAACATCAGCATATTTCTTCCACCACCCTGACCGACGCCTCCCCTGCCCCAAGGACTTGAGGATTGAGGAGGAAGGGGCAAGACAGACACCAAGGGATAAAGGAAACGCTCATTTGCTTTGCCTTGTTGGTGGTTAAGTTACCAAAAGCCAGGATTGGTCATTTCTATGTTGTATATAACATCCAGAACAACGTGGATAGTTAATGGTGATAAATATAGAAAAACAGTATAGAATTTAGGGGAGGTTGATGTGAACAAAAAGAGCAGTAGGAAGAAACAAAGTACAGATTTTTGATAAGCAAGCCAAAAGTTAAACAGCGCAAAAGCTGAGTAGTTCAGTCCAACAAGATGAGCGATTTTGCAAGGCAGAAATGCAGTTTGTGGCCACATGGATGGCACATATGGTAAGTGCTGTAGGAACAGAGAGCTGGGAGCAATCTCTAGGTCGGGGAGGTATGGGGAGGGGCGGGGTCTGAATCGGCTCGTCTTTGGATTAGTTGAGAGAGCTAGTGAAGGCATGCCAGATGGAGGAATGGTGTAAGAACGTGGAGGTAGGCTGTATAAGAGATGTTCTAGAAACAGTGAGTAGAACAGCCTAATTAGAACTGAGGGCTGAGTCCATAGCCACGCCACCCTGAACTAGCCCGATCCCATCGATCTTGGAAGCTAAGGGTTGGGCCTGGATGGGAGACCACCTAGGAAGACCAGGTGCTGTAGGCATAAAAATAAAAAATAAGGGCTTATAAACTGACAAGGTCCTTGAAATCTGTGAGGTCAACTAAGGGTTGCCTTGCCTTGAAAAAAAAAAAGAATTGAGGGTTGAGGAAGGTTAATAGTTGGAAATGAAGCCAACAAGGTAGCTGAAATAAAATGCGATGTTGTTAAGTTAGAGTCCTGAACTTTATCTTCTAGACACTAAAAAGTCCTTGAAAGTTTTTGGACAGAGAAGTGACCTGCTGAGAAATATTCTGGGAAGATTACTCAGGTGACTGAACATGGGAAATTTGAGGAAGAAAGAGTGCTCGGGTAGACCAGATGTCTTCGTTTGCTTTGGTCTTACTAGAAAGTGATAAATGCTTTAACCTCGGAAGTGGCAGCAAGAACAGAGATAAAGAGATAGATACAAGAGACATTCTGAAGGAAAGAAACATTCATAAGATTTAACACCTTCTTGTCAGTGGAGGTAAAGAGGAATCATCAAAAGTAAATCCACAGTTTTGGAACCAAGTGACTAGAAGACTATTTTATGGACAAAAATATGGAATATTAGGATGGAGGGGGAGATGGCTAAATTTTTAGGAAAAAAATAAGGCGTTAAGCTTTGGAAGATAGTCTTTAATGTCGCTAGAGGCAGAAATATATTACCGGAAGGTAGAAGGAACACCTGGCCTGTGATAAACATGTGGGAGTCATCTGCATAGAGGTGACAGCTTACACTGTTTGCATAGATCAGAGAGAATAGTCGAAATGTTGGAAATGCCAACATTCTAAAGGAGGAAGACGAAAAGGAACCACCTGGGCACACAATGTGCAGTCGGCACTGACTGGAGCAGGAGGTTGGGGACCACACAAGCACAAGTAAGAGCATCAAGAAGGAAGTTGTGGTCAGCTGTACCAGATGTTGCAGAGGTTAGGGAGAACGAGGAATGAAAAAAGACCATTGGATTAGCCAATTAGGAAGTTATTTACCTGTAAGAACAGTTTTATGGTGTGTGTGCGTATGGGAGTGGGGAGATGGGTTAAGGGGCAAGCCTTTAAGAAAAGGGGCATAAACCATTGAATATACGTGAAGAGAAGGAAAGAGTTAGAAGGGGAGAATGTGGCTGTTACTCCTCTTGCCTTTCTAGTTGGGAGTTTGTGTGTGTGTACACGTGAAGCAGGAGACAAAGATTAAGTCATGGATTTGTTTGGCAACACTTTATTAAGTACCTGCTAAGGAATTAGATCCAGTTAATGGAGAAATTGAAAGCTGTAAGAGAGAGAGAACAGTATAGGGAACAGAGTTCAAGAGAAAATGGAGGGGCTGAATCATGAGAACAGGGAGAACTTTTAGTGTTGGAAAAGAGACACCTCTTCCTCTGAGACCAGAGAGAAGGAAGAAAGACAGAGGATGGGTGTAGATTCAAGAATGTTTCGAAATAAAGAGAATAAAGATGGAAAGCCAGGTTACTGACTTAAGGCTTCTGGACAGAGTAGAAGGTGAGTGGCCGCTGAGAGAGAGGGTGGACGAGGGCGATGGGTGACCCGGCAGAAAGGGAAATGTTAAATAACCACTCTAGACAGTACTGGGCGTCAGAGAGAGACACTAGGGTGGCTAAATGCCAACAAGGCTTGACAGAAGCCCGCTTTCCTTTGACTTCTATAAGAAATGTTCATGACCTGTAGCTTGGAAGAGAGCAGTGTTTGTTCTACTTTCACCTTTAGAGCGTATTCTTCCTCATTGTCTTATTATTTTTCCTTAATAAATTTCCCCTTGTTTCTCATATCACCATAATTATAAAATTGTACAGCTATTCCAGAGTTATGCTCTTAAAGATTTCTGAGGTCATCTAAGTTGTGGGTAAGACGTTGGTATGAAATCATAGCACTATAGATATCTATGATAAACGACTTTAGCAGAAAAAGTGAGTGAACAGAGCCCATGAATTGTCCTACCCTCTGCCCCTGCAGAAGGCCTGATATAATGTTTTAGACTGTCTAAGTGAAAACATCAGAGTAACTGCTGATCTGCTCACCCCGACAGAGTTCATTTAAGATGGCTAAGATCGGGGGTGGGGGGGGCGGTGATTATGGTTCATCCGGAAGCTGGCAGATCATGAGTGGCTCCATGGTTGGACCTTTTAGGAAGATGTTTCTTCAGACGAGTGACCTGGACAGCTAGGGTCTGTGACGAGGAGTAGCTGACCATGTGGGACAACATGCATGGCGTCTCTGACAGCTCACTGGGCCACCTGATACAGTCTTCAGTTTTAGGAGGATTGCAACCCAGTGAGAGCTGAGGAAGAATCCACTTCTCTCACAAACAATATTGGAAAAATAAATGCTGAACAAAGTCCGGACGCTCTGATTCTGTACCTCAATCCTGATTGTATTCCTGGCTCTGCATTATAAGTCTCCCACCCTCCAGTGGCAGGCGGGACACTGGAACCAGTTGGCCCCACAAACTGCGTGACCGAAGGGGCTTCTGAGTGGAACAGACTCGCTTTTCCAACCTCGTTCTGAAGTGGAAGTTAAATATTCGATAGGACCCAAGTCACTGGTCAGCACTGAAACGAATCTGCTGAGTTTATTCATGCACGGTGACTAAAATGTTTATTTTTCCGTTTCTCCTTCTTTGCAGGTATGGCCTCACATGTGCAAGTTTTCTCCCCTCACACCCTTCAATCAAGTGCCTTCTGTAGTGTGAAGAAACTGAAAGTGGAGCCGACTTCCAGCTGGGACATGACTGGGTACGGCTCCCACAGCAAAGTGTGTAGTCAGAGCAAGAACGCACCGCCTTCTCAGCCAGCCACCACCACCGTCAGCACCTCCTTGCCCATCCCGAACCCCAGCCTACCTTACGAGCAGACCATCATCTTCCCAGGAAGCACCGGGCACATCGTCGTGACATCAGCAAGCAGCACTTCCGTCACTGGGCAGGTCCTCGGCGGACCACACAACCTGATGCGTCGCAGCACTGTGAGCCTCCTCGATACCTACCAAAAATGCGGACTCAAGCGGAAGAGCGAGGAGATTGAGAACACGAGCAGCGTGCAGATCATCGAAGAGCACCCCCCCATGATTCAGAATAATGCCAGTGGGGCCACTGTAGCCACTGCCACCACGTCGACTGCCACCTCCAAGAACAGTGGCTCCAACAGCGAAGGCGACTACCAGCTAGTCCAGCATGAGGTGCTGTGCTCCATGACTAACACTTACGAGGTTTTAGAGTTCTTGGGCCGAGGGACGTTTGGGCAAGTGGTCAAGTGCTGGAAACGGGGCACCAATGAAATCGTGGCCATCAAGATCCTGAAGAACCACCCGTCCTATGCCCGACAAGGTCAGATCGAGGTGAGCATCCTGGCCCGCTTGAGCACAGAGAGTGCTGACGACTACAACTTCGTCCGGGCCTACGAGTGCTTCCAGCACAAGAATCACACGTGCTTGGTCTTCGAGATGCTGGAGCAGAACCTCTACGACTTTCTGAAGCAGAACAAGTTTAGCCCCTTGCCCCTCAAGTACATCCGCCCGGTCCTCCAGCAGGTGGCCACAGCCCTGATGAAACTGAAGAGCCTGGGCCTTATCCACGCTGACCTCAAACCAGAAAACATCATGCTGGTGGACCCATCTAGACAGCCGTACAGAGTCAAGGTCATCGACTTTGGTTCAGCCAGTCACGTGTCCAAGGCCGTGTGTTCCACCTACTTGCAGTCCAGATATTACAGGTAAGACCGTTGGCACCGAGACGAGAGGTGCCGAATGCCTGGTGACCTTCACAGAGGAGGTGCGGTGTTAGTCTCTGTGAGGGAGAGAGAGCTACCCGCCTGCGGATGCCGCCCTCGACCGATCTGAACTCAGTCGGGAAGGCAGGACGTGTGCGCGTGGAAACGGTGGTTAGACGCCGTGGGGGAATGGGGCCGGGTAAGGTGCTCCTCACAGGTGTGCAGCGTTGGAAGGGGTGCCTGGGGGCCCAGGGAGCGGAGCAGGGGAGCTGGGTTCTCATGGCCAGTAGGATCCAGACGCGGGCGGAAGGGCGAGGGGACGTGTGTTATCGAAGTTGCTCCTGCAGGAGCGTGTGCAAGGCTCGCTTAGGGCCCAGGAGGACACCCGCCTGGCCGGAACAGACGATCCGTGTGTGGAGGGAGGTGTGGTTGGAAGCACAGGTTGGGCCCTGCTGGTTGGGGTCCTAAACCCCTGATTAAAGGGCTACGGCTGTGTCCTTAACCGTGGAGCAAACCCTGAGGCCTTTGAACGGCAGGGGTGACAGGAGGAAAGTGACCTCTGAGAAGACAAAGACGGTGTTTACGTGTTTACGTCCCTGTGGAAGAGGGGTCAGAGGAGGGAGCGCCCAGCCGGCTGGTCGCCTGCCCCTGGGGCGCGAGCACGCCGGGTTTGGGGGCTGATGATGGGGAGGTGATGGGCGTGTTGGAGGGGAGTGCAGTCTTCGTTCCTTCCCTCAGTCAGCAAGGGTGTTTCACTTCCGAGAGAGCCGGGCGCGGTGCTGGCGCCCGAGCACACCCACGACGTGGGACGCAAGGCCCTCGCCTCCCGGAGTCTCTCGCCTGCGGGTTCCCACCCTGGCTCCACGTCGAAATCACCTGGGGGCTTTGAAAAAGTAACCTGCCTTGGGTCCCGGTCCCCAGTACTGAGTGGCCCTCTCCCAGTGGCAGGGTGGGCGGGCATCCTGCATGTTTTGAGCAGCTTCTCTGGGGATCCCAGTGTGGAACCGGGGTTGAGAACCCTGGCCTGGGAGGCAGGAAAACTGGGTGTGACCCCGGTCCCCGCGCTCATCAAGCCGTGCAACTTGGGCTCGTCGCCTCGTTGCCCTGCTCATCCGTTTCCTCACCCGCAGCCTGGGAAAACCCGGCCACCAGCCCGTGGGGTCCTTGGGGGTGGTAGCACGCTGTGGCACGGCGCACGAGCTTCCCTCTGTCCTGCGTGTGGCCGCTGCACCGGGAGGAGCAGGGAGGAGCGAGGCCGCCCTCCGTGCAGATGCTGACGGGCCGTGTCGGAGGCAACGTCAGCCGCCCAGGGAAAATGGACGTTGGCAGGAAATGAAACCAAACGCCTGTGAGAAGATAGGGCTGATGACTCGTGGAGAGGCTGCCGTCTGGGCCGGACACCCAGAATCCCAGGACTCACCTGTGCCTGACACCCCGACTGGCAATGTGCTTTCTCCCTCCCTCCTTCCGGGCCACGGAGGAAAAGATGTGCTGGGGCCGGGTGGCCACAGCCAGCTTCTCACCTGGACGTCCACCAACTGATCCCCTTTGTTTACTGATTCGCTTGACCTGTGGCCTCAACCTACAAGACCCGCCGCTGAGGGCCCCTCCCACCGTGCGCATCCTGATTCCCGCCCACAGGTCTCTAGCCCCTCTCCCCCGCCTTGGCCACCCTCCCATTTAGGACGACTTTCCTGAGCGATGGCAGCTCTTTCCTGGGCCGGGCCATCCACCCTTCCCCGGCCGTTTCCTCCCTCTAAGCTCAAGCGTGGAGCAGCGACCGTCTGAGGCCCCGGGCACGGGCTCTCTTAGGAAGTGCCCTTCTCCGGGGGCGGCTCCGAGTGGCGCTGTCGTGGGCCGCCAGCCTGTGCGAGGGGCAGCCAGCGCCCGGCTCCCCACTGCTGGTGTCACGTTATATTTAGGTGCTCCAGTTCAGCGTGCCACAGGCTGCTGCTTCCTCGGCCTCGGCCTGAATTGAGGGGGAACAGCCGCCAAGTAGGGCTGCTCGGACTTTTATGATTTATCCTGAATTGTTTGGTGACCAGATACCGGCTTTATTCACGTTACTAAAAATTGAGCATGACGACTTGTAAAAAGACTTAAAAACTCTTAAAAGGCAGTGCCGCTGAGAGCAGAACTTGGTGACTCAAGGTGGCCGTGGGATTGGGAAGCACTCGCGTCTTCCCCCTCGGGGCCCCCGCGGCACATCCCACCCCTGTTCCGACAACGGACGCTCCACTTTTACTGTGCTTTCATGTCTGGCCCTGGTGCCCTGGTGCCCTGGTGCTGGGGACCCCTGCTCAGGAAGTCTGGGGAGCAGGAGGAACACTTCCTGGGGTGGCGAAGGCTTGTTTGACACTTCCAGGCCTCTCATTAGCTCCCCACTTCCTCCCCTGCCACCCCACTTCCCTTCCCTGGCCCTCCCTCTGGGCGTGCTATCTATTACCCCTGCCCTTAACCCTTACGTGACAGCCGTATAACACTCTGAGGAGGGGAACCTCTTCCTCTCGTTGTTGCTTTGGCCAGAAAGGCAAATGCGTGTCCCTCAGGTCCCCTCGGAGGGCCCCAGCCCCGTGCCCCGCTCTGGTCGCAGGGGCTCAGTCAACATGAAGGCCAGCGCAGCGTCTCCGCATTGGTCACGTGTCCCGTTCCTCCCGGGCCTCTTCTGAACCCCGGAGTAGCCCGCCGCCATGCAGAGCGGTCCGAGGGCGCGAGGGCCGCCTTCGCTCTGTCTGCGTTAGTCCTGCCCAACTCCAGGCCATATTGATCAAGCTGATTTTCACGATTTCTTTGCCTCATGTGAGTGAGAGTGGGTGGGAGGAGGAGGCTCTTTAATTGTCCAGTGTTAATCTGAGAAGGAAGGCGTTTTCAGCTACATCTTGAGAGAGCATGTCTGTGTCTGAGCTGCCTGGGGTAGAGGCGTCCTCACACTTTGGATCCAGCTGTAGGCAGAGCCTGGCTTCCCCTTTATCTGAGCTGGGTGCATTCCCGCCCCCCTCCCCTGGGACCTCTCGCTTTCAAAGGGAGAACACTTACACGTCCTTCCCTGTGTTAGATGGGACAGTATCAAATGTCGCATCCCACCCTGATCCCTGCCTGCTGACGTGGAGTGTCAGCTATAAAGAGATGTCCCTGTCCTCAGCCTGGGCTACCCGGAAAAGTAGGTGGTGTCGTGGCCAGTGGAGCCTCTCCCCGGCGTTAGGCATTTGCTCCGCCGAGGCTGCGGCATCTTGCCGTGGCGATTTCGTGAGGCGAGCCCGACTGTGTGCTTCCCAGGAAACAAAGTTTTATAAGTCTGATGTGTGGGTCTCCCCTTCCAACTCGAAGGTCAGGTACATAGTTAAGTGTCAAACCACCCTTGATCTCAGGCTTTATTATGCACAAGAGTCACCTGGAGAGCTTATTGAACATGGACTTCCGCTGGAGTCCCACCCAGACCCACAGCACCTTAGGAATCTGGAGTGCACCAGAGAAAGTCCCAATCACACGTGCACACACACACACACACACACACACACAACACACACACAGTCCCATCCACACACAGGCATGCACAGAGACAGGCGCACGCCATGCACACACAACACACACACACACACAGCCCCCACCATGCACATGCACAGCACACTCAGACACACACACCCCCGGAATCGGCGGCGAGGGGCCTTGGGCCCCCCGTAGGAGAAGTGCTGCTGAGAGAGGGGTTCCTTGGTGATGTCGCCTTCAGGTGCTCGTGCCCTAAGGGGAGGAGCTGTAGGTAATCTGTTTGCCTCTCACCTCACCTTACACGTGTCCCTGCCATTTCTCTACTTGATTCCACATTGATGCCCTTTATTTTTTATTTTTATTTTTGGAGTAAGCAGTACATTGTTGCAGGGGTATTTCCATTATCAGTGTGACCAGCAGACTATAAACAAAACCAAATATTAAGGTCTCCTCTCAGGAAAACAAACAAAAAGACATTCCATTCAGGCAAAAGACAGCCAGAGATTAAAATGTGTAGATTTCTTTGTTTCTGCTCTGGGCTATTTAAAATGCTCTTGTCTATTAGACTTAATTTGAAATATTTAAGACCATTCCTGGGACCCAAAAATGGGCATATAAATTTAGGACATAAAAAGTGGCTGGTAATCTACTTTTTTCAGAATAACCTGACCCTTCCGTCTGATTCTTTTGGTTGCAGAGACGTTTCAAGTTGATTCCGTGGTTGTTTTAGGTGGGGGAGGAGCTATATTTTAATTCGGTTCAATTCAGACGTTCATAGGGTGCCTCTGAGACCTGCGGCCGATCTGCCGAGGGGCGCGAGGTGAGGTGGGAGCCCTAATCACTAGTTCACGGTCCCTCCGAGGGTAGAAGATGCAAACTGCTAGAGTTTAATTCACACGCTTTGATATTGCGGATGTTTGATCACTGGGCAGATATTTATGGAGACTGCAGGGAACGAATGATGAGCCAAACCAGTCGAAGAAATTCTAAGTCGGGGAAAGATTTTGCAGGATGGGTTAGTAGGGAAGGTTTTTAGATCAAGAGCCATGTTGAAGGAACCTTGACTCAGGTGTTGAAATAAGAGATGCATGTCGGGGGAACCTGGGAGCCACGGAGACTGGGACAACGAAGAGAGGGTGGGGGAATGACAGTGACGCCTGGAAGGAGTTGAAGGCCTGGGTGGGACAGTAAGGGGCAGGTGAGTGAGGTGTGACGAGGGTGATTTTGATGTAGGCCTGGGGGCTTGGACTGAACAAGGAGTAATTTAATGAAGTTAAGGATATTAATGAGGTTGATTAATTGGAAAGGCAAAAAAAATTTTAAAGATTTTAAAAGTTAGGGAGAATCCAGAGGCTAGGAGACGATAGGAGTTACTTAGGAGTAAAGGGAAGAGGCCCTAGCATATATTAATGGGGGATCGCCACCCCAGTGTAAGCGTGAACGCTTGTAGTGCTTTTGACTTTTCCGGAACGGCGATTGCAGGATTGGCTTAGAAGGACTAGTTGTCTGTCTGTCTGTCTTGCTGTCTTCCGTTCACTGGCTTTGCTTTCCCCGAGGCACAGCTCTGAAGCTCTGGTCTCCGGGATCTGCTTTCGGTTCCCACCACTGCTGTCGAGTAAGAGGCTCTGGCAGGGGAGTTGAGAGGCCTCAGCTCCCGTCCCGGCCCTGTCTGCCCCCAGCTCACCGTGTTCCACCGAGTCATGATCGTTAGGATGTCGACTGCGAGCCATCCACACTCCTGCATCTGGACCCCATTATGACCAGAGCCTGTGTTTATGAGACCGGCGGCCAGAGTTTAGTCTGTGGCCAAGGGACAGTTTTATCTCCTGTGGGTTTCCCTTGGCCTCATTAGTCCAAACTGGGACCCCTCTGTGACCTCATCCCCGTCAACAGGGAACGTGGCATCTTCCAAAATGCCTCACGGGCATAGCTCGTTTTATTTCACTTTGCTTTACCACGCTTCACAGATGTTTTGGTTTTTACTAATTGAAGGCAAGACCTTCCACCAGCAGAAAGATTACGACTCATTAGTACCATACTCACTTTACAGCGGTGGTCTTGGAACTGAACCCACACTATCTCCGAGGCGTGCCGTACTCTAAGTCACTTCTAAAAAGGGCCGTCGCTTTATAAAGCCATGAGCACGAGTAGTTTCAAAAATTGCATGGCTTTGTGGATTATAAAGTACAAAAGGTGACCGACTGGAAGAGAGGTTTGATTGAAAGGAGGAGCCAAAAGTGAGAGGATGTGTTGCAGGCATTACCTTTGTAAATTAATTTGTCTTTTATCACTAATACAAACAACAGGAAAAGCTGCTTCTTTATATTTGAGCATATTAAGTGACACATCTAGCCCCCTGACAGTCTCATTCGCCCAGGGAGATGGTGGTAAGTACGTGACGGCTTTTAGGGCTGCACCTATTTTCCGAGGAGACGTAATCAGGAAGTTACCTGGGTCAGTAGGTTATCTTCAGTTTTCCCCGACTCATCTCTTGGACCTTGAGCTGGATAGTGAAGTAATTTAAAATTAAACTTTTCTTTCCTATGAAACGAAGTTGGAAGCTGTGTGTATTTGAGCGTCTCTCTGCCTGGGTGCTCCGGTCCCCAGGCATGCACTCAGATAAGTCCATGCGTGACACACGCAGGCGGAGGTGGGCTTGCGAGCACCTTGGTGACAGAAGCCACACTCAGCTCTAACAGAGATGGCGACGTGCGTGGATGCCCACCACGCAGAGGGAGGTGCGCACTCACATGCGGCAAACGCACGAGTACACGCAAGGACACGCACGCACACCTTCAGAGACATTGAAACACCTCGCGCCTTCACAGGCCCCGTGAGCCAGCCCAAGGACCGAAGGCTCCCAGCCACAGGTACGGAAGCGTGTTAATGCTCCAGAAAGTGGGCGCAGTTTTCCGCCTCGCTGTAAGGCCGCCAAGCGCGTCTCCCCAAACCCGAGGGCAGGAGGGCTGGAACCACTCTTCAGCTTGAGGTATACACCAGTCGTTTTTCAAGAGTGATCCAAGGACCCTCCTGCCCCAGAACCGCCCAGGAGCTTGTTAAAAATGGAGATTCCGGGGCTGTAAAACGAATGTAAGGAACAGGCTCTCTGGGGGAGGGGCCAGTGACATTCATTTAAACAAGGACCCCAGCTGACTTCTTTTCCACTTTTGAGGTGTGATTGGCAAATGAAAGCTGTATGAATCTAATGTGTACGAGTTGACGAGGGTGGCGATAAGTATGCGCCTGAGAAACCGTCACCACGGTCTGTGCCTTAGACCCGTCACCTCCAGAAGCTCGCTCCCCCTCTTTTATCATCGCCACCATTATTGTCCCTTTGAGAACGGCTGCTGCGGATGGCCTGGGTTCCGGAGGCCGTCGGCCACGGCGGGTGTCTTGCAGGGAATGCCCTGGCAAGGCGGGAGAAGCGGGGCCGCTGGGCACTGTCGGGCATCAAGTAGTTGGTCTTTCAGCTGAGTGGTTGGCAGCCTCACGGGGCCCGGTTGTTTCATTCCTTGCAGTCAGACCCCTTATGCCCAGTGGTGGTGACAGTGAAGATCCAGAAACAGTGAGTGTGGTAGGAGAGGTCGTGTGGGTTGGCGACCTGGCGAGTGGTGGTTCGGAGGGGAACGACTGGAGGTGGGTGACAGTGGGAGAGCAGGCGAGCGACGGTGGGGGGATCGGTATGCGTCACACTCTGCACAGTTCATGACAGGCGCAGCGCTCACCGCCGAGCAGGCACAGACTCCCTGCAGCCGCAGCTGCGTGTGGCGCTGTAATCCTCCCCGATGCCTCGGACGGGGCATTTTCTGAATTCCGAAGATGTGCCAGACCCCGTGCTTTTTGTGCTGAGGTTTCAAGAATGAGTAGGCGTGCCCTTAGCTGTGCAGTCCTGCCCCGGTCTGTAATGGAGTGAGCTGCCCCCAGGGAGCCGGCGGTCGGGTATGCCAGCCACCTCTGTCCTCTTCCCGCCCATCGGCGTCTCTCGTGAAACCGGGAAGGCAGAGCCTGTCACCCTTGGATCGTGTCGCTCCCCCCGGCTCCTTGGGCCACTCGTGTGTTCTGAGTCTGGGGTGCTCTCTCCAGTAGATGGGTCCTGTCCCTCCCGCCCTCGGCCCCCATGGCAGCAGGTCTCCACATCACAGTTTGGGCCGCCCGTTCCCCCTCCTCTGGCCAGCCTCCCCACAGAAGAAGGGGCGAGCTCCCAGCCACAGCTTTGCTGAGCCGATGTTTCCTGTGTCCCTTGTCCCCACTGGGGACAGGGTCTGAAAGCTGATGATCAGGGCTCTCGGTGTTGGTGTCAGGCTGTGGCCCGGGTTCCTGGGCACAGGTGGAGATGGTGACATTGTGGGTACAATTGCCTTCGGTTGGGGGTCCCCAAAAGCAGAGCCCGATACTGGAGAGGAGACAGACTGGGTGCAGGGAGTCTAACTGGGAGATCTCAGGAAGCGGGAGTAAACAGTGAGGCGGGCCAGGGGCGAAGCATGAAGGAAATAGGGGGCCACTCCATTCTACCTCCCGGGGATCGTGCCCCAGAAGGGCGGGAGGTGGGCTCTGGCTCCCCTGAGGCTGCGTGCTCTCGAGCGTGGTAGCTCAACCTAGGCCTTTGTGTGGGCTGAGCTCTGGACTGGGTGGGCCTGAGCAGACTTGGGAGCCTGTGAAGCAGAAAACAAGGTGATACGGTGTACGGAGCAAATTGAAATCAGAGGGAATGTGTCCCAGGAGGCCCCAAAGTGTTAGCTACAGCACTGTGCCCCGGACACCCGTCCTTGTCCTCCCACCAAATGCATGTGTGGCGTCTTGAAATGAAAAGAGAATAAAGAGGAAATGCCATCTTAGGTGAATTTAAGGACCAGAGGCTCAGAACAGAATTCAGAGTCGAAGTCTAAACTGGTTTTTTGGGAATTGGGGATCTAACATAAAATCTCAAAGTAACGAATCTTGCCTCCACCCCACCCTCCTCTTTTATCTCGCCGGCCTGCCGGCCGAGGTGGGAGAGGGAACGCTCATGCAGAAGAGGTACCCGGGGGCCGAACCACGAGTTTGGTAGGCACAGGGGAGGGAGGTGGATTACTCGTCCTCTGTGTTTTCTCTGTTCGTGCTCAATAGATGTTGTAGGTACCATTCCCCAGGGCTCCTTCGTAGTCTGAGTAAATGACTAAGTGGCTGAATGAATGAATGAATGAATGGTACTAGTGGCTTATATGTTTGTATCTCAATGCACACTGTCACACCAGAAACCCGCACGTGCTTGGTTTCTTGTCTTTCATTCAAGTCCTTTCACTGTTTACCTAAACCTGGGGCACGTGGCACCCGGCACGTCTCCAAACCCTGGATCCTACGGGCCCCCAACATCAGCCTCTTGGGGAGCACACACGTCTTACCAAAAACGTTCATTCCCGTCTTGCCTTCCACCTGTGAGACGGCGGCTTAAAGCCTGAAGACAGCTGACGTGGCGTTTAACAGATTAGTTCCCTGAAAGCAGCCAACACCTGTCACGTCTCAGCCTTCCCTTACAGAAAATTAGAGGTGGCTTCCCCAGCGTGACGCAGGGGCCGGACGCAGCAAGCCCCGGCTAGAGAACCTCGAGGTGTGGCGACAGCGCCGTCCTCCGGGCCTCTAACCTCCTATCTGCTTTTCTGCGTCCGAGGCTTCGTGGACGTGCTGGACACGAGCCCTGTAACTTTGTCTTCATTCTTAAGAGCTGAATGAATAAAGGGTCCTGCAGAAAATGCGCTGTGCACCACCGTGGTAGGCGCCCCGTAACCCTTAGCTGCCGTCGTTAGGTTTTACTACTACCGTGTCATCGTCATCATCGTTACCATCCGTTCTTATCATCCCTACTGGATGTGGTAGGCAGCCGTGGGTTTGGATTGCAGACCTGCTAGTTTATAGCTGTGTGACTTCAGGCAAGTTCCCAAACCTTCCTGAGGCTCATCGTTCTTTTCTCTTGTAAGAGAAACAACAGCGGCACCTGGGGTTGTTACGGGGACGCGGTGAGATAGCCGTACGTGTGTGACTCCCCGGGTGTGGCCTGCCTGCCACACAGCCTGCGTGTCGTTAACAGCCATCGTCACACCTAGCCCTGGGCTCCTTTCACGGTGTCTGTGCCTCGGTTTAGCGTTTTTCTCATGTGGCCTCATACCAATGCTGGCTGCTGACGTCCCCGGCATCCCCAAACTTCTCGGGATCGTGCTTCATTTCTTTTTCATCACTGCAGACGAAAGGGGGCCCAGCACTGCACTTCACATCCAGTGGGGGAATAAATAATGAGGGCCTGTGCGTTGGGAGTGTGTTTAGGGGTTTCTCCAAGTTCAGGAAGGGACACTGCCAAGCGCAGCAGTGAAAGGGTTGGCGTCGGAGGCGAGGGCTGGCCTCTCTCCCCTGAGTTGGGAGGGACACGCGGGGAGAAAGCAGATGCACCATCCTTGACTCGCGGACCTGGCCTGTCGCCACCCTGCTGCAGCTGGCTTGTGCGACGTTCAGCTGCGAAGTCCTGCACTCTTCGGTCTGGGCACAGAGGCCCCGGGAGGGTGGGGACCGGCGCCCCAGAAGCCTCCTGAAGGTATAGTGCACTTGACAGCTGCTGCGACTTCTGCATCCACTCCCCTTCTCCACAGGCATCAGACCCCCGCATCGGCTCCCCTGGAAGGCAGCGGGAGCTAAATGAATGCGGATTACTCGCGCCATGCGTGCGCGCGCGTGTGTGGTGGGTGTGTGGGTGTGTGTGTGGGTGTGGGTGTGGTCGATGGGAGTGTGGCGGGTGTGCATGTTTAGTGGCAGTAGGCAGAGTGGCCCATAGACTCCAGGGGCGTTTGGATCCCCTTCTGGTCCTGATTCATGTGACTCAGGAAGTGTGCTCTCCGGTCACAACCTTTTTATGTAAATGTTGACCATAAAAGTTTCTTGGCCGGAACACCAGGGACAAACTGCTGGTGCCACTTCTTTGTCATCCGGTGACCTCCAGGGAAGGAATTCTAGTCCTTTGGCAAATAAAAATGTACAAAGTGCGAACCCCCAGAATATAAATACATCTGGCACTGTGAGTGCGATGTTCTCACTTGTGAAAGTCGAATATTCACCCTGAGTCGCAGCCAAGACATCCTGGGGAGCGGGGCCGGCTCTGTGTCCTGATGGCGATGGTTTTACCACAGATTTATACAGCGCCTAGAATGCATAGAGCTCACATCAAAAAACGAAATTTAAAAAAAATTTTAATTTAAAATCTATTTACCACTAAAGACCTCTGAGGAAATTGTTGATATTATTAAACCCTTAATCCTTATCTTGCCTAGTTTTTCTTCCTGTTTTTGTTTTGTCATGTTGCATTTGGGTGAGAGATATCTTTAATCCCTCCTGTGACAGGATGGCCAGCAGAGTAACAGTCATTTCTGGAAACAGCCAGACAGGGGAACCTATGAAAACAGGTCTGGGCCATAAACAGCTGCTGGTGACAGAAGCCCTGTCTTTGTGTGCGGTTTCATGTGTAGGTCATGGACTTGTCCTCTAAAAGTTAAGGACAACAACCAGTAGAAAGAGAAGTGCCTAACCATTGCCTCTGAAATGCGAAGATTTGGAAGTCGAGAAAGAAGGTTAAGTCTTTGTGGAATTTAGTCATGGCCTTATCGTGCCTACGGGGTCCTGCCCTTGGCTCTTACATTATTATGGCCTTGGCCAGCACAGCTAAGTGTAAAACAACAGCGTTTTCCCTAAAATAGTTTTCTTGACACCAGCTTTACCCTATAGCAGGCCTCCCGCTGAAAGGATTTCCATGGTTATTACAGAGAAGTAGCTGGTTTGCAGGAAGGGGTTATCTTGTCTATGTTCTAAGTGACAGGCCTTGGAGAGGGGCCCCTGTCCTCGGCAGTGACCCCAGGCTTGGTGAGGCTGGTTCCCAGCAGCCCGACCTGGGCCATGCACCCCAATAACTGGGCCGTGGCCCAAGGCCACATGCTGGGCACAGAGCCATGTTCCCTCCATTCCCTCCCACTTACAGGAGCTTGTCACTTGCTTCCTTGGAAGAAGCAAGAGGGTCAGCAGCGTGTGAATGTCATTTCATGACGTCCTCTGCAGCTCAGAGCAGCCAGTTTAAGACATGAGTTTTCTGCGGCCCTGCCAGCAGAGAGAGGTCTTATTTGCAGATCCGAGCTCATGGTCACCCCACCCATTTGCCTTGCCACCGAACCCACCTGCACCCATCATGCCACTTAAGCTGTACTCTGCATTAGTTCCAAAGCGGCTGAGGCTGCCCTTCCCTGCTCTTAAACATTTCTTCTTTCTCAAAAGCCACTTCCCGAAGCCCCTTTCACGATCCTGTGTCCCACCTTCTGTTCCCTGCTCTGGCTTCCCCATTTTGGTGCCTAACCTGGAATTCAAAGCGCTGTTCCTTGGCCCCAGCCTTCCTTTCCCCCCATGTGGCCTCAGCACCCAGCCTGCCATGAACCCACACTGCTCCCAAGGTTTAGGGTGCCCCACCCACCCGGGCCCCCAAATCCAGCTCTGCCCCACGCCCTTCATGAAACTCAAGTGCCAAATTTGCCACAACCAGAAGCGATTTCCTCCTTGGAACATTTGGATTTAGGAGAATCTGTCTCGTTGCTCATTTATTCATCCATTTACCCCTAAGAAAATCCCGCACCTCCTGGTACCAGAGTCTGGCTCTCAGACCTTGTGAAAGAACCAGGGCTGTTGTCATCAGCCAACTTGCAGTGAGCTGAAATGACTAGCCACCACCAGCATAGTCTACAGAAGGGACATGGAGCCAGAGATCTGAGTCTCGGCATCTCACCAGCTGTGTGACTTGGGCTGATTCTCCAAACCTCCCCGAGATGCCATGTCCTCAGCTCATTGTGTCAAATGACCTCCCGCACCAGGGCCTGGGCAACGGCGAAGGTCTCCGTAAGGCCGGAGCGTGTGCTGAGCTTCACGCAGCCCCTCCACGTCTTGTGCATACTGGAGGGTGTAAATTTATTTCTAACCATGACCTGCCGGCTCCCCCTTGTCTATTTCTGGCCCTTCCTTTTTTTCTCTTCTTCCTCTACCTGTTTGTATTCCCGAGGTTCTCCCAAGCTACTCCAGGTGGACGCATCAGCAGTAGATGAGACATCTCCAGACGGTGCCATGCTTAGACACTGGGGGACACAGTGAAGCGAAATCTCAGCGCTCACAATATTGCCGTTTAATTGCTTTACTGTCATGTGTCAGGGCTGCCCCTGCAAGAAATGTGTTCATGTGTGACTCTCAATTTGGGGCCATGAAGATCCAAATGAGGTTTCTGCCAGCGCTGACAGAAACAATAAGGTCGAAGATAGATTTTCTCTGAGAAATGTGCCATAAAATCTTTTCCAACTTTTTATGTTTATATTCTGCCACGGTTTGTACAGAAAGATCATATCTTCACCTCGTTGCTTTGCTTTATATGCTCTATTCAGCAAGATTTATCACATACCTACTGTGCGCGTGGCACGGCTAACGCCAAGGGGCAGTGCCCCTGGCTTTGGGGAATATGCTGCAGCTTCTTTGGGAGAAACTCTCGTTTGGGTGAAAGCCTCGGGAACGTAAAGGCACCAGAGAAATTAGCAGAGGTGCCAAGTGGGCCAGACGCCTCTCCATGAGGGGGAATTCTGTGAGAAAGTCTCAAGTGAGAAGCAAATTGACAAAAAAGATCATTTATAGGCTGACAGAGGTGGGTGGTTTAACTCTAAAAAAATGCAGATTTCAGAGAATAAAATGCATACTTACCCACAGAAAATAACCATTTAGGAAGCTGAATGCCTAGTTCTCTATATGAACTGAACATAAGTTTGTATTTGTCCAGGCCTTTGGTTATGATGGTGACCGACCCATTTTCTGAGTGTTCCAGGAGCGTGGCTTTATGTGACTGTCATTGTAACAGTGAGGGCAGGTCCTGCGGCATCTCACTGTACAGACACTACCTTGCCTGAGGTCGCCCACATGCCAGTGACCCAGCCAGGAGTGCAGCCAGTCCAAGCAACTTCTGCCCCGCTTCAGGAAGCTGGGGGAGGCCGAAGACCCGGGCCGCGACCCCCTGGAAATCCCACGGATGCAGAGGGACCACTTCTGGCTCCTGCGGACAAGCCCAAGAATGCGTTTGATCTAAGCAGTCATGGGTCTGTCCTGCCTCCCACCCAGCTGCAGATGGGTGTGCCCAGTGATGATTCATTTTCCCCTCACGTTGGGAGTCCCGTGCATGCTGCTGCACGGACGCTGGATTTGCATACTGCAGTTTTGCATGCTGCTCCCTCCCTGTCCTGGTGGAGGAAGTGAATCATGGTGTCCTTGACACGCTGGACAGCGCTGCCTCTGCACCGGCTCTGAAATGAATGAGGCTGCTGCAGAGGCCCGGCGGCGTGGGTGCGGAACTCAGTGCGCACGCGCACTGGCGGGCGTGCTGCGCCTCCACGCGTCGCCCCGCCGACTGGGGCAGCGGTGGATACAGGCACGGGTCAGCCCTGACCCACAGAGCTTTACCCCTATAAACAAACAGGAGGGTTGCAGGTAACTGCGATGCCAGGCAAAGAGCGATCGGTTCACAAACTTGCTAAGGTGGAAGCGCCGAAGTCCAAGTGCGCCGGGCCTTTGCGTTGGGAGGGACCGGCTGGTGCTTGGTGCGGAGGGACCCACCCCGCATCCTGCCCCGCTCCAGCCCCTGCCCCGCCCTCTGACACCGGTGTGCCCCAGCCCGCTTGCTCTTTGCTGAAACTTCCTCTGCCCTGTCTTAACTTCTTGCTGCCTCCGAGCCTAAGCGTGGTTTTGCTCTCCAGGCCCTAAGGAGAAAGCGGGGAGGACCTTGTGCATATTCACGTTATCCCCGTTTCCATCGAGCAAGACTCGCCACACTTAAATGCTTTCCATTTTGCCGGCGCAGCATGAGAATTGCTCAGCCTGTTTTGCCACAGAAACTGACCGTGTTTCTAAAGAAACATGACAACATTGTCTTTCATAGCAGGAAGGAGGGGAGGGAGCTCAGCTACGAAGGAGCCGTGCCCCCCGCGGCCCTCGGGAAATGAGATGGTGCCCTGGGCTGGCGACGGAGGTGGAGGATTCCGGCTCCTGGTGTCTCCCTGTCAGGGTGCTTGCTGCCCAGGCCGCACCCCTGCACTGACAGCCGGGGCGCCCCCGTCGATAAGGCGGGCCATTGGAGGCGGGCTGTGGTGCTGTTTTTCTTATTTATTATACCCATCCTTCAGGTTTTACCAGGTTTCATTTCTCTGTTTTTCATTCTTTGCATCTCTCCCTGTGTGCTGTAAATTCCTGTTGCATTTAAAATGTGTGTTTTATGCCACCTTGCAATTGATGAAACTTTAGGACTTGCACTTGCTTTGTAATTGTGTCCTGGGTTTTGTCCTGGGCAGCCAGCTAGCTTGTAAATGTCCTCAGTGTCTTCTGGTGATTAAAATATTCTCCATACTTGATGGTGGGGTTTGAGGATTTGAGATTTCATAAGGCTTGTGAAAGGAAAGCTGTTATAAAAATCCCCTAAGTTTTGCATGAGCCACAAAGGTCAGCATTAATGAAAATCATTTCAGGGATTTTTTTTTCCATAAATTAGATATGTTTAAAAGAACTTTTTCAGGAACTTTCATACACTGATGGTGAGAATGTAAAATGGTGCGTCTCTGTGGAAAACAGTTTAGTGGTTCCTCAAAAAGTTAAATGTGAAATTACCATCAGATCCCCACAATTCCACTCCTAGGTGTTTACCCAAATGAACGGAAAACAGGATCTCGAACAGATATTCGTGCACTCATAGCAACGGTATCCACGGCAGTGAAATGCTGGAAACGGTGCCCGTGTCCATCAGTGGATGAATTTAGCTAACTGTGGTCCTTCGTGCAGTGGGACGTTAGTCCACCATGAAGAGGAACAAAGCACCCGTGGCTGTGACGCACGAGTATGCATCCACAGCATCGCGCCGGGTGACAGGAGCCAGACACGGACAGTCACGCAGCGAGTGGTTCTCTTCGTGTGGACCATCCGGAAATAGGTGACTCCACAGTGACAGTGCGGCTTGGTGTTTGAGGGCAGAAAGGAAGGAATGGGAAGCCGGTGACCGTGGAAGGGCTTTCGCGTCTGAGAGATGGAGGCGTTTTGGAAGTGCGCAGAGGCAGGGGTTGCGTGACGTGAATGAACTACGTGCCACAGAACAGTTCGCTTTAAAGCGGTTACTTTGTTATGTAACGTTGTCCCAACAAATGAAATTTTTAAAAAGAACGTTTTCAGAACTTTTTCAAGTTGTCGTGGGATGAGATTTTACTGGGCACTGAGACTTAGGTCCTTTTTCCTTTGTACGTGGGACCTGGTACATTGTTAAAGTTGTCAGCTAGAACATGAGATGCTATGAGAGCTGTTGTGTGTGTAGGGACTATAGGAGCTGATTCAAAAGTCCTCACAAAAGCCAATATTTTAGGATGATTTATACTTTTCTGATGCTAGGTTAAAGCACTAAAGTAAACTTTGTTTCCTGGACTTGGGAAGAGGAACAGCTTTATCCTAGCTTTCTTTGAGGCCCCGGGTACCCCCGTATGTAAAAGTGAAGGTTGTTGTTGCTCTGGTGAACATATTACCTGGAGAACAGGTGCACTTCGTGCCGTGAGCCCGGAGTTCGGAGCTGTGCCAGCCACCTCTGGTGCCTGCGAGCCCGCCTGCCCGCTCTGTCTCCCTCCCTTGTCCCCTCCCTCTCACTTCCTCTCTCTCCTTCCTCGTCTCTTAAGGCTAATCTTTTTCTGGGGGAAAAAAAAAGATTTTGTATATGATTTTTAGTATTTCCGAAGTGTATGGAATAGTTGATTTTAGAGCTGGCAAACCTGAACTAAAACCCAGTTCTGCACCTTCCTGTGTCCTTGGGCAGGTTACTAAACTGTCCTGTGCTTCAGCTTCCTGGTCCCTACGTCGGGGATAATCACACCGTCTTATGAAAGTGTGAGGCTTGAGTGAAACCCACACAGCAGTGCCTGGTCATGGAAACCCACAGAAACATTAGCCTCTCTGCAGAGGAAAACGCCATGAAAGTGTGTCACCTGCAGAGCATTACCTCCAGGGACACACCAGGTGTTCCCTCCAGCCTCTTGCTTGACTCCCCCGGACCCTTTTCACTCTTCCTTACATCTGTGCCCCTCCGTGTCACACCCTTCTTTGCACTACTGTTCAGAGGAAGTGCAAAGTACCTGGGTCTTGTTTGGTTTTTTCATTGACTATCTTCCCTAGTCAATAAGGACTCTGCATTTCTCCTTCCCTACTCCTGGATTGCCACAGAGATAATTACACTTTGTTCTCACAGGCCTTTAGATGAGAAACAGATTTCCATTTACATAGTGGCTTTTCCCCCCACTATCAACACAACCGACCAAAGTTCAGCAAACATCACATGAACCGTGATTTTCCAGGTACCTTCTTGCCTCGGTGTTTCTTCGTCTACAGCACACTTCCGCCTTCTGGCCAGTTCTCCCAAGTCTCAAGCTTTCGTGATATGTTTGCTCCTCTTCAACTCTTGATTTGTTGTCACTTTTCTTTCCCCCTTCATTCGAGAAACACTTATCGGACACCTGCTACGAGCAAGGCAGTGTGACGCAGGGAGTCTGAAGCAGGGAAAGTTAGAAGCCACTGCGGCCAGAGTTAAGCTGTGTGAAAGGGGTAAGATTTCACTAAGCTCTGTTTTTGTAGCCACTCTATTCCCCAGTCATGATTTGGGGTCATTTGCCCGAAACGGTTTTTGCAGGGTGTGTATTTCATGACTTTTGTGGCATTCCCTTCCCTACATTTTTCCCTTGGGTGTGTGTTCTCCGGTCTCCTGGCAGTTCATGACAAGCTGTTCGTCCAATGAATCGTTCAATAGAACAGCCCTAGTTCGTTCTCCAGCCTCTTGGAAAACATGTTAATGGCCTCAAGCTTGGCTGTAGCCGTCCCTCAGCCACAGAAGTGCCCCTCCTGGCAGCGCTGACGCCAGACTGTTGGGCTGGCCTTATCACCCCACTTCTGGTTGGGGTAGCCCTGGGAGGTGATGCGGCCAGGCCCCCAAGGCCACCCCGCTAGCCGGGGGTGGGAGGTGGCTCCGGACCTCGTAATGGCCGGGCGTTACATTTGGGCCTCGCCTTGGGCCCTGGAGCCGCCCTTGTGATGGTCACTTGGGTGACGAGCACCTGTTCCCTGAGAACCTGGCCACGAGCAGCCTCTTTCTCTGATGATAGAACGCACGTGCCCACTGCCAGTGGGGGCAGTATGAATATGAATACATTATAGTTCACTTTTATTACTTTTTTATTGGGTTTTCATGGAGATGGTGTTTGTGAGTGACATCCATGCGCTGAGCTATAAGTATCTTGTTTTCTGGACAAAATGGCGAGCCTCACAGCGGACACCAGGGCGCGCTGGGAGCGCCGGCCAGGGAAACGCCTGTCCGTGTGGCCAGCCGTATGAAATGGGATGAACCGTGAATTTTTATATTGTAACTGTCATCTGAGGCAGGTGAACACCATCATTCCGCAGTTCTGCAGGGCGTTCCTCGCACAGCTGTGGCTCACCCCATGACGCCTAGTCCTGGGGTGGACGTGGTGCATCGCCCGCCTCCCTGCTCACGGCGCCCCCAAGCCCTCATCCGTCATCCTGCTCATTCGACATCTTTCCGCCAAGCCGAAGCAGACGCTGCCTCTGCCGTTGCCACGGTTTACCGTCTGTGTCTATGCTCGTGCGACCATGGACAGCACCAGAGCGTGTGAGGGTGACTGGGCCAGCAGGTACCGGTCGACTTGTCCGACCACTTAACCCTGGCAGGTGGCCCTTTAGACCCAGGTGGACCAGAACGCAGTCCTGTGTGACTCCAGAGGCGGGGGGTGGTCCTGCGCTGGGGCCAGTACGAGCCCTCGGCATGTCCTTTGGTCCTGCCCTGGGGCGACGCCCTGTGGAGCCCTGAGCTGGCTGTGGTGGGGGGTGTCACAGTCAGGCCACGTCATCTATATGGTGGGGGGGGGGTGTACCTGTCTGGGCTAGGGCGCGGAACCTCACTCCAGCCACTCAGCTGGTGTCTCATGAAGCATGTGAGGGCATGCATCCCTGGGAGACAGGGGCATGACTGACCGTGTGAGTTGGAGGGGGATGGATTTAACTGGATGTATTTGTTTCATGAGTCAGGAAGATCAAATGAATTTCTGCTAACTCGAAATTAAATAGTCTATTTTAGCCCGGTCGAAAGAGAAACCCGAGAAACCCAAAGTCCTGTGTAATGCAGAACACTTAGACTTAACCATTCTTGATTATTTATTAAACAGGAAAAAAAAGTATGTTCCTGCTTTTCTAATTTCAGATTTTTTTCTCAGTTTAGAATTAAATGCTTCAAGGAAAGTCTGCATTCATTATGCACATAGAAGTCTCTTGTTTTTAGACTTAGATTATCACTCCTTTCATGTGTTCAGTTTGCAGGAAGCATTTATTGAGTGCCTGCTGCATGCTGGGTACTGGACCTTAGTAGTCTGATGAATGCAGGTATTTTTAGAAATGTTAGAAATGTTTACATGAGTCACACCATATTGGAGAATAACAAATATCCTATGTGTACAAGTTTTCCGAGTGATGAAACATATCCATTTCAACACCATCCTTTAAATGTTGTCATTTTCCTGGACAAAAATCTAACAGGAATATACCATCGCAGTTACTGCCTTCTGGTACAGAGTAGAGGACAATGGGAGGTGGCTGTGACATTTAATAAGCATCTGCTAAATGCCGTGGGCCCACATTCAACCTTGTGGCAACCATTATTGTCCCCACTTAGCAGATTAGAAAACTCATTGCCACGTGACACGAGGCTAGAAGGTAGTGCTGCTGGGCTTTGTACCTGGTGTGTCTGACTCCCCCGCACACCATCTGCCGCCGAAGGGTGCTCTGTCTGCAGCTGAACCTTTTCTTCATCCCTCAGGGTTGTCATGAGTGTGATGAAATGCGCTCAAATACAGAGATGCCTTGTGTGTTCTGTTTAGATGTTTGATTCTCTTTGCTCCAACATTAAAAGGCTCCTGTTATCTATATCCATTGGGTTCTTAAAATAATAACTAGAGCTGCCATTTATTAGGTGCCTATTATGTGCCAGGAACTTTCCACACATCATCTCTGTTCTGCACAGATATCACCCCCGTTTCATAGCTGCGGAAACGGGCTCGAAGAGGTTTTGTAACTGCTGTGGTCGTATGACCACTAAGCGACAGATCCAGGTCTTTCTATCTCCAGAGCTCTCACGTTTTCTCGTGCCGGTTGGTCTCTGGTCCTCTCGGGGTTCGGCCACCTCTGCTCACGCCGTGTCCGGGTGCCAGCCCCTCCCCCCCCCAGTGTGACGTTCTCATCTGTTCACGACTTGCAGTCAAGTAACCAAACTTGTTAAAAGTAATGAAATATTAGTGCAGGGGCCAAAAGACCTGGATTCTAGCCGCAGGCTGGACACATGACCTCAAAAAAGTCTTTAACTCCGGGGATTTTAGAACTGTTAGCCCCAAGTCCCTGCTCCCCTGCCTGGGCTGAGCATTCATCGCAGACGTAGGAGAAATCTTTATACGCTCCGTCCACACAGTATGTGTAGACCGAATTATGTTCAATACATATGGACACAACTTGTGTTTTTTCTGATGTATAATAGATGTGATTAGTATCTTGAAAAATATTACTTGGCTGCTGTAGCTTGTTAGCATTTTTGCTAAGTTGGAAGATGATTCTAAAAGTACAATTATTACCATGTGGCTTTGACCATTCCCATCCCACCCATCCCCCACCCCCACTGTTCTACAGGTGAGGACAGGGCTCCACTTCCTGCCAGGGCCTTCACGCCCTGCACACCCGGGCGGGATTGCCGTGTGCGTCCAGGATGAGGGGCACTGTGCGGGGGCGCAGAGCAGGCTCTCGGAGGATCTGGCGCACTGTCTGCGGCCAACGTTCGTGAACGCGTGCATGGGCCCCAGCGCATCTCACTGTGGTGCTCGAGGCTTCTGGAGTTTCCTTCCAGACCCCGAGTTACATCCTGGGCAGTTGTCGATGCCAAAGAAATGAGCTCCAAATGTCATTAAATTTATACATCTCTTCCAAAAAGAAAATACTGTTTTAGATACTTTGTAATTAGAAATTGGCCAGATTGGTCATTTTTCTGAGAGCAGCTCATTTAAAATTAATATAAAAAGAGAGAGAGAGATTGTATGTAGTATGCATGTTGGCACACTAAAAACCTTTCAGCTTTCTTAAATTTGATTTTTGAATATAAGGATTTTTTTAAACGTCTCTTTTATGCAACCTGATAGAATTAGTACCTTTCCTGGAAGGAGAAATAAGTGCACTAACTACATAGCGTAATTCTATTTCAAAGACCATCTGGATTTGTCTCATAGGACACAGTTCTTAATTCATTATTTGTTTTTCATATATAAACGTCATGTTATACGTTACAGAGCACAGTCACGTGGACTGTCTCGTTCAGTCGTCAGAGCAGCCCGTTTCATCCTCACTCACATGCGTGCAAACCGGGAACCTGCTTGGCCCAGGACGCAGAGCCAGAAAGGCGTCGAGCCAGCCGGTCGCCGGCCCCGCCAGCTCTCCCGATGCCCAGGCTTTCATTTAAGTGCCGTTTCTCATATGTGAATTGTGTTCCGTACAGTGGTGCCAGGTCAGAGTTTAAATAATTCCAAGCAACATGTTACCACTAGGGAGGAGAGAAACCTCAGCGTCTCGAGGAGCAGGCCTCGATCGCGTTGGCTCTCCCTCGCACTGCCGCCTTAGCATGTAAGCAGAGAGCCGCAGGTCCGTGGCGCCCCCCACAGACGTGAATGCTCAGCTTCATGCATTATAACGGCACAGGGCTCGTCCGAGTGCTGAATTAAACCTGCCAGCACCTGCCATCTCGTCGGAGGCTGGCTCTTAGCAGCAGCAGGGCCAGATGTTTGCACAATAGAAACTGTAGCGCTAGAGGGACACGTAAACCCGGCTCCGCAGCTGAGCAGCGAGCCGCCGAATCCGGCCGCGGGTAGCAAGGAGGGCGGCCGTCCTGCTGTGCCAGGGGGACCTTTCCCACAGAATGCTAGCGATCGCGGTGATGTCTCATCCCCGCTCCTTCACCGTGGAGTCTGTTCACCTCACCTATGTCCGGCCCACGAGGGCCTGCCTGCCGTGTGTGCCCGCTCTCGCCCCTTCTCACCGCTCCGTCTGGTGAGTGGGACCAGACGCAGGACTGCGACCCGGACTCCACGTCCGGTGCTCGTGACGGTAACTAACCACAGGCACACCTGCTCTAGCACGTGGACCTTGGGCTGATGTGGTACCTCGTTCTTCAAACCGGCCGACAAGCGTTCTGTGGCTTCTGGACGCAGCTCCTTCCCAGCACTTGCCCTGCCATCCCTTTGAAATCTGTCGTCTCCGCTGCTCCCTGCTCCTCAGATACCTGGCGTTGGGCCCCGTGCCGCCCCTGTCCCCGTCCCCCTCAGGGAAGCTCCGCGTCTCTCTGGGTTACTTAGTCATTCTCCCGACTCTTGCCTCCTCCTCGCTTTCTAATTTCAGAGTTAGAAATCTCTAGACCCCAATCAGTCCCAACTCTTCTCTAGCAACGCGTAAGCCAGAACTTTGGAGTTCTGAGCCCCGGACACATGTGAGGCCATGCGTTACCCCTGGACCAGCGGGAAGCCGCTGGCGGGACAGGCAGGGACGGGCAGGTTCATAGGGGCTCGTTAGGTGAGAAACGTTTCTGCACAGCCCCCTGTGCAGGCTGAGTACTTGGCGCCTTCATCAGCTCAGCTACTACGTGTACATGGTGTTGTGTGAAAATAACTTTGGGCTACTCCACAGGAGATATTTATTTTCATTCGAAATTGGATAGCAAGCTGATTCTTGTAAGAGTAGATGAGGTAAATAACTTTAAGATGATGCTCTTGCACTGGCTAAACCTTGATCCTGAGAACTTCGGGGTTCTGTTTTGTACGTGAACTTCGTTCTGGTGATTGAATGAGGGAGCCCCAACAATACCAACAAAACGTGACCGCTCGCCTCTGATTGCACGTGCAACTTGGTAAGTTCTCCCCATGGCAGAGCCGGCCTTGTGACGGAAGTCCACTCTTTCCCCAGCTCTTGGGGAGGAGACTGTGGGATTTATGAGAGCCCTTACACCCCAGGCAAATGCGACACTCAACAGGCATCTCTAAGATGTAGCAAAATGAATCGTGTATCGCCAGCTGGCAATTAGGAATGTTTTCATTCTGAGAATTTCTCTTAATTTGCCTTGGGAATATTGGGGTTTGGCTTGCAATGATACCGTAAGACATGAACTCACAATAAAATGGGAAATGAAATTACAGTATATTTTATATATGATGCTCCTGAAAGTACCCCCATAGTCTGAATGAGTTAATGGTCCTTCTCACTAACTTTTTTTCAGGTTCTATACTGGTAACATTAAATATACACATAGGCAGAATGTTCCTTATAATGAACATCAGTGTTTTTAAGTTTACTGTCTAGATGTGGGTTGGATGGGAGGTAGGAAAAGTGATTTTGCATGAGAATTCATCTCCAGTGTTAAAAATAATAGTCGACAGAAATATATGATTGATACACAAATATTAGCCCATACCATGTTACTCAGGGAAGCATTTGATGCTAAAATTATAGGCTGTAATCAAATAGGAGACCAGCCCTGTAAGATATTTACCTATAGCCGGGGTCAGGACACGTGCACACACACGCACACACCTATCTCCAACACAGCCCTTGGAAGAGAACCAGACAGCAGCCATCAGACCCCACCTTCTGGCCCTTGACATCTGACCTAGACTCCAGAGGTGAGAGAGTAAGTAGCCAGTTCTTACAAATCTTTCTGTGTCTTCCGGTCTCCGGCCGCCCTCAGCTGCATCTGACATTCTGTGGTCAAGTTGTCAGTGGACGGTCACCACCAAGGAGGGAGCCGTAGGAGAGGAGTAGGGAAGAGTAAGTGCAGAGAAGCGAGGAGCATGCAGAGCCCGGAGAACGAGAGGGCGGGTGGGGAGGGGGGCTGGGGACATCCCCAGGGTGAAAGGGTCATCGCGCCAGACTCACACAGTCACGAAGGGCAGGACGTTGGCCAGGTGGACCCAGCCAGGATTCTGGGGCAGTGAGAGGGACAGAGCATGTGCGCTTGTGTGGGCGTGTGCACGTGTGTGTGGGCGTGTGTGTGTGTGTGTGCGCGCGCATGTGTGGTGGCCTGCTGGACTTGTCCCTCCAGGCTCAGTGGACTGTCCATGTTTGTGGACCTTGACAGCACCTCACAGTGGGATTGGAATGACTCGGACCCGTGTTGCTCAAGCGCGAAGGCAGACTTAGGCCTGGGTGTACTCACACTCTGCCTTCAGAGTTTGGCTAGAAAGGACCTCAGATCTGGTTCTTCCCGGAGACCTTGGCCCTCTCTGTGGGAAATTTCATTTCATCTGGATTCTTATCCCACCCACTAGCCATCCACCCACCAGCCCCGAACTGCCTCAAAGCATTATTGATCACAAAGCTGAGCTGTTCGGGCCAGAATTTTGTTTAGTTTCGTGCAGGAGGGGCTAAATTACTAGGCCCGCCCTGTATGCTTGAGGTTTGCAGGCTTGGGAATCCATGGGACTGGTATTTCCTCCCAGGTGCAGGAGTGCTGGTCCTGATGAGGGGCGCCTGGTGATGGCCTTGACCCAGGGATGAGTGGACTGCGAAAACCCTGGGGGTGACTTACGAGATCCTTACGCAACATCAAGTGCTCTGTGTTTCGCACACTTGTCCTTTTCCTTTACCAATGTGTCCCGTACCCCAAGCCCCTAACAATGCCTGGCGTGTTATAAGTAATAAATACGGTGTCGAATGTTGCCGATTAATTTTAAAAAGTGGTAGGCATTTAGAGTTTTGAAAAATATATAAGATTTCATCACTGATATCTTACCTTTAGTCCATATCATTGGCAGCTTGGTTAAACCAGACGAGTAGAATACTTATTCTTTGCACACTTCCTCTGTCTGCGTGGACTGGCCCCAGGGTTGTGGGCGGTTTGGCTGCGAACGCACTTTCAGGCAGCGGGTCCTTCCCCTCTCTCTGTACCTGCCTTACTTCACCACAACCAAGGAGTTTCACGGGCCAGGTGGCCTTATTTTGCCTCCGATGGAGAAGAGGGAATAACTTTTATCTTTATATACTTACCAATTTTTTTTTTATTTTAAATTTCCCACCGCCAGCTGTCTAGAATTATTACCCGAGTTTTAGAAAAGCCAAAGTTTGGTTATAAAAATTTCCTTTGCAGCGGCTCCAACTCAGGATCTGTTGTACACTCATCTCTCAATAGAGCTGTTCGTTTGGATTTTGAAAGAACATGTGTATTTTACCGTAGAACATGATTTTTTAAAGAGTTAACCAAAATGTAACGTATTGGAGTAGAGTTACCTGAACCAGGTGGAGGAGAGGGCCGGGGGCTGGAGCACAGGGGCTCAGTATGTATGATGGCAGGTCATCTAGAAATCTTGTGTCTGGACGTGGATATGTGCTTCTGTTTGTATGGAGAGGTGCCTGGAGTTCTGAAAATTCACCCGAATTTCGAAATCAGCTTTTGATAAAGACAGCTCAGGGGGACCTGAAGGCAGGCTGGCTTCCTCCCTTCCCCCACCCACCTCTGTCCTGTCCCGCCCCTCCTCAGGGGTGACAGCGTGCTTCCAGCATTGGAACAAGCCAAGGCGGAGAAGATTAAAACCTCAGCCAGGAAAAACTTTGCAAGTTTAGTTTTCAAGCTGGTTGTGGATGTGATGAGGCACTTAAGACATTGACCCAATTTGAACTTGGTGGCCCCATCGGAGAGCTGCCTTTAACGGCCTTTCCTGTGCATTTATATCAAGAAAGCAGAGCTACCAGCTCACCTGAAGTGCAAAGTCTGCCCGGAACAGAGATTGAAGAATGAATGGCTTTATCACGTCGTGAGTCAGTGCAGCTTTATCATGTAGTGAGTCAGTGACAGCCGAGAGGAAGGTGTTCTCCATGGGAAAGTCACGGGCAGGCACCCCAGGGTGGGGATGCTGTGTAATGCCGCAGCCCTGCAGTCTGACCTGGGTCCCTGGCCTCGTGACAGGCCTGTGGAGGCAGCCTTAAGAGGACACGCTTTGTCGGGCAGCCCTGCTACAGAACGAGAGGGCCAGGCCCATCTTGTCCTGGTAGGGACGTTCAGGAACCACGTCTGTCATGGTCTGTACTTTCCAAAACATCCCTTGCCCCCCACAAAAGCCCTCGTAACACAGAGTCCCCTCAACATCCAAGGCACCTTGCGGGCAGGGCCTTAAGTCCCAATGTCAATTTAATTTTAGGTACCTGAGCCTGAGTCGACTTCAGCCCCGGCGAGGGCTGTCCCCCAAGGCCCCAGGCTGCGAGCTGCTTGGGCGCCAGCTGAGCTGGAGTGCAAATCTGGGTTCCCCATGGGGCTGAGGCCTTCGGGAGGCAACCTCGGAAGGGGGTGGGGCAGCTGGCCGGCATCCAACCCGAACAGCCCTGGGGCCGAGGGGACTGTCTCTGTCCGGAGAATGCTAAACTTATGCTGAATTCGGCCTGAAGAGTCTTTGGGGGAATCGGGAACATTCTTCAGAGATCATTTTACCCTTAGAAAATTCCTAGTTCAAGTTCACCCCTGCTTTCCCGCCTCCTCATACCCCATGTGACTCCGCCTTGGCATCATCTGCAGAGGCTCTGCTCCCCGGGGTTCTGGTGTAGGGAAGGAGGAAGGCTGACGTCCATGTCACGGTGGTTCCTGCAAAGGTGTCCTAGGCGCTAATATTTCTTTTAAGCTAAGTGTTCTACTTCTGGGAGGTTAGAAAACGAATTAATTTTCCTACACGGCCTCTACTCATCAGCGTGTGAGGGGCTCTGGGCTTTTCGATTTGGCTCTGCAGCAGCCAGCGAACACGCTGCCTTCCTGAGATGCGCTGACAAGGATGCAGAAATGAAGAAATAAACAAAAAGCCATGTTAATTTCAAGCTCCAGTAGGAATACAAAAAGAAATATTAACAGTCGCTGAATGACAAATAATGAAATGGCCAAGAATCTTTAATGCGTCTGACAAGGTTTTGTGAGCTCTCGTGGCTGTCGCCCAGCAGGTACGGCCCATGCACAACCAGCAGTGCCCCGTGAAGGCGGTTTGGTGGGTGGGTTACTCTGAAGATGGGAACCCCGAGCATATGGTGTCCTAAGCCGATCCCGTGGCCCCGTCTGTACTTCTCTGATCTCCTCACAGTAGCCTCATCTCCTTAGTGCAGTCTTCACAACGGCTCGTCCACTAAATAAAAGTCACTTCACTGGGCTACGATGGTCACAGAGCTGTCGTTCGGTGGTGGTGGTTTAATATTGATGTAAAACGTGTGTGTGTGTGCGTGTGTGTCCGTGCGTGTGTGTGTGTGCGTGCATGTGTGTGTGCGCATGTGTGTGTGTGCGTGTGTGTCCATGCGTGTGTGTGCGTGCATGTGTGTGCGTGCGTGTGTGCGTGCGTGCATGCGTGTGTGCGCATGTGTGTGCGTGCGTGTGCATGCCAGCCTCTGACTCCTACTTATTTCCTGTTCCTTTCACGGTCAGGTTCTTTCGAAGTCTGTCTTCACCCCTTAGCATAGTATTTAGCACACTGAGAAATATGAAGGCTCTACAGTTTGCATTCGTGTGTCAGGTAGACATAAGGCACTATTAATTTAAATTTACACTGATTCGGTTTAGTAAGTGTTTTGGAGTGCAGGGAACGGCGTGAGGTACGGTGTAAACGCAGGCGCGTGTGGTTGTCATCGAGGGGACAGGTGCGGCGTGTGGCGAGCTTGGGGCACCAGGACGTCGTCCGGCTCCTTCGCCCTGTGGCAGTGATCCTCTGCCCACCCCCACCCCGGAGGAGAATGCTCACACGCAGGACAAGCCTGCCTCCTGCTTTGTACACCCAGGTGCTTGGCGCACTGGGGACGGAGGTCTGCTGCGGGATCCGGCTGGGAGAGCAGGACAGGTGTATTGGTGAAGGGGCCCGTGAGGCGGCCCGGAGAAAACGTGGGACTTTGACAGTCAGTAGTGAGTGTGGCCATGTGCACGGGTACGGAGACTGGTCTTTGGCTGGAAGGCCAGTCGGGGGCAGCAAACCGCGGCTTAGGGGCCAGTCACCCCACTCATTCACCGGGTGTCTATGGCTCCTTTTGTGCTTTGTCAACAGAGGAGTAGCTCACATGGCCTGCTAAGCCGAAAACACTTATTACCTGTCCGCTACAGAAAGACTTGGCTGACCTCTGCTCTAGAGGAACAAACACAATGAGTCCTGTTACTTTAGGACCATGTCGTAAAGTGAAGGTGGTGCGTACTTGGCTCCCTTGACCCGGGAACTGACCTGTCGAAGGCGTGGTTTAGGAACGTTAAATGTGGGGGTGATTCATATTAGTGAAGAAGCCGGATGTAGGGAAACCAGTTAGGAGCTTATTACAGCCGTCTGTTCAGGCATCGCTGAAGAAAGTATGTCACTTCGAATCTTGTCTGAGAGTTGGCTTGGTGCACTTTGTCCCCTGGAGTAGAAACCCCCATTCTTCTTCTGGTTCCTAACCCTGGCTTGGGGTCCACCTCAGAGTTCCTTCCAGAAAACTCGTCAGCCCCACCCACCGGTCACAGCCTTGCTTCTAGTGTCACTTGTGTGTCGTGAGTGTCCTGTCTCACAACCTGTCAGTGCCCCGAGACCAGGAACTTGGCCACACCTCTTCGGTGGCTCGAGTAATATTTTGAACCTGACTAGTCCTTGCGAAATCTTTGGTGATGATACGCAGTCACTGAACAAGGTGTTGTCGGAGAAGACCTACCCTGTGTTAGTCTATAAATTAGTCAGAGTACGTCAGACTAATAGTTACGAGAGCGAACGTCTGTCTGGGGCACCGGCATCCATCAGATAAAGCGGTTAGACCCACGTCGGTCATTTTGGTGCAATAAAACTAAAGTTAGTCACGGCACAAAGACGGTCCAGACGAGAGCATTTATCCCGGAGTGAGTGTTAAGACCAGTAGAGGCAGATGCTAAGGCATCTGGACTGTAAGTTAGATGGCTCTGACAGAGAAGAGCCTGGGTGGAGGGAGGGAAGGTCATGTCTAGGGCTGGGGCCTCAAGTTCGGATCTGGCACCTTTCTCATCGCCCCCCAAAGCCCTGTCAAGGATATGAAATGCAAATATTTTGGGACTACCAAGCGCGTTTCACTTCTTAGTATTCATTAATGGCCTAAATCAAGGGAGAATCTTCTACTTAATGAAGTGATTAATTTGCTCTGGGAATTGACATTGAAAACAAAAGACTAATTGGTTAATCCGATGGCCGCGTTCATCGTCTGCCCCTCATGGAGAGGAGCCACGACGTGGCCAGGTTTGCTACTTGGGGCAGGACGAGACGCTTCTGCCTGGAGTCGGCTCCTGCTCTTCTCCACACAGCTGTGTGAGTCCATCTCTGTGCTTTTTCCCCTGCTCTGTCCACAAACAAAGGCCCTCTCTTGAGCACTCTCTCTGAAACCCTGTTTGTTCAGGCTCCGTTCACATCTCACTCTCTAGACGGACCCAGGCTGTCTCACCCTCATAGGTCTCTCCTTTCCTAGGAGATTAAGTCACCATTTTACCTAATCAATATCCATACAGTTTAGCATTTAGTTTTTCTTATTGCTTGAGGTGCGGGATAATAGAAGAGGATTAAAAGATCAAAAACAAACAACAACAAAAAGTCCCCCCTCACCTTGCACCGTGTGGAATCTGACCTCACTGAGCTGGTGAGCAGACTGCGCAGCACAGCTGGGAGGACTCGTAACTGTGACTCTTTCAGGTTACCTACTTCCATTGTAGGTAGAAGCATAGAAAAGACCCAGTTGAAGCTGTGTGAGATCTCAAACGGTAAACATGGGGGGCCATGTGTCTCGCTCCCACCGAGCCTGGGAAGGGGCCTCCCTGGCCCCCGGAGCCCTCACACACATGGCCCGCCAGACCTCAGTCCTCAGGGACTTCCCCGCCCTGTCTTCCTCCACTTAGTCTTACAAAAAGCAGCAGAAGGTGTCAGGGCTTCTGCTCCGAGCCGGGGAATTTGGCAGTGTGTTCAGAAGCCCTGGTGGCTGACTGAGAGAGGTTGCTGACAGACGACGAATGAGAATGAGAGAACGTCAGTGTCGAGGTCGGAAGTCTGCCATTCCCCTTCACTACTGCAGCAAACGGACTTCTCCTCTTGGCTTGCGACTCGCAGTCTTTCAGGCTTTTGCATTCTCAGTTCATCTCCTGCCCACTCTTCTCCCCTCCATGGGCCCCAGAGCAGGTCCAGTAGCTTTTTAGGTTTTTAATATAATTTAGTGGCCATTTTCTTTCCCTCCCCACCCCCCCTTTTTTTAATTTTTTAAAAAAAAGTTCTAACCGCTGCTTTTCTAATCACCACTGTTCTAACCACTGGGACTTTCTGTTCTAGACAGATTTATTGTTATTAAAATAGTTGTCTTCATTGTTGCAGGTGGTAGATTCTGCCTTATAGGCTTTGTTCCAGCTTGCATTGTTTTTTGTAAGGAAGATACTAAGTTATAAGATATTAAATTATGCCGTGACTGAGACTAGAGAAAGTGTAAAATCTTTATAAATATAATAGGAGTTAAAGATGAGGTCAGCGCGAAGAAGGCAGCCCACAGCAATTATATAAATTGTGTTTCTGGTTTAACGAGCCTAATTAATCCCCAGGATTAATAAAAATGTTACTTTTAGTTTTTGTTTTGAAGTCCTCATGTTCCGAAGTCAGGAGTTGAACTGACCTTTTTACAGTAGTTAATGATTAGTTGATGTGACATATTTAGAACTTTCCCAGTCGTTCTTATAAACTCGACTGGTCTTCCATATCAAAAGATATTTTATAATTTCATGCCAACTTAAATAAATGTAACATTTCATTTTCAGATTACTAAGTCAGAAGCTAATCAGTTCTATTAACATTCAACAGTTGTGAGATAGGATATGAATTCCACAAGGGCAGAAATATTTGGAGGGGAATGTGTCTGTATTATTCACTGTATTATCTCTAGACTCTAAAACAATGCCCAGCATACATTGTGATTACTAGATAAATACTGAATAAATGAATGAGCTATAGATATAAACTATAAGAAATCAATACAAATCTTTTTATAAAAACCCAGAATATAATGTTGAAATTCAAATGTGTCATTTTAAGTCAGAACTATTAATAGTTTTGTATCGCCCATCTGAACTATAGCTTTTACGCCTGGAAGTTTGGTAATGCCTATTTCTAATAAATGCATTGAAATCACTTCATTAAAACTTTACTTTCAACTAAAAGAACTGTAAGAGTCTAATCCGTTTTGGCACACATCATATAAATAGCTCTAAATCGGCTTTGATTTTCTGATCTGCATTCAGCAGCGTTTATAGAGACTGACATAAAGATAGGTGCCGAACAATCACAATATTAGAGAAAATGTCACGTTAGCAGTTCTTTTCACGTGAGTCTATAAATACAAAGTTCAGCAGTGTTGTTTTCTGTAAACCTGTCTTTGGTATAATTACTGTTTCTTTTAATTATTCTACCTTTTACTTTTATAATCTATTGTTTGACGTGCCAATTTTCACTTCACTGAATTCCAGTCGTAATACTTTATTTTCAAGCATTATAAAATTATCTTAATGTTCTTTCGATCGCAAATTACTCTTTGAGTTCACTGTTTCAAATTGTGGGTTGTAAGAGTGTGATTTTTCAAGCTGTAATCAAAACTAGATGATATTTAAACTTGGCTTTAAAAAAAAAAAACCTGTTTGCATTTTGAGATCCAGAGGTGCAGCTAGTTCCTCTTCCTTTGCTGCAATAACAGGAATGATCAATAATTACATGATACTCCTCTGCCATGGAAAAAGCCAGGCAGGGGGAGTCCAAAACGTCAATTCAGGGTGCAGACCCAGGGCAGGAGGGCCCAGCCGTGTGGTGAAAGGTGTCTGCTTGTGGAAGAACAGCCTCCTTGTATGATGACTTATGATCCTTCTCGGGCCGGCCTCTCAAACCAATAATGGGAGTTGGAAATGTTTAGCTTCTATTATATCACTTCTCACTTGCCAAATGTCTGAACGCAGCTTGAGAGAATGTAAACCAAATCTTTCATAAGATATAGTGAAAAACAAATTTAACCTGTTGATTGTGCTACGTTTTGTTCTGTCTTGGCACCTCTTTACATCAATGGTTAAAATGATGGGTGTCACAGAAGTCATTAAAGTTTAATTATCTCAGTTTCAAATTCAGCCCTGGGTCTGCCTGTGCCTGGCTGTGGTGTTGACCTCATTGCCATATGACGGCCATCAATAGCTCTTTATACTTGGTCTCTTTCCTCTAAAAGACATACTAACATATTTATGTTTGTAGTCTTTTTCCCCCCTGTTATAATGGATGTGCTTTAGCATTATTGAAGTTTTTTGTGAGATACAGTCTATTTGATTATTCTAGGCTTTAATACATTTTTCTCCATTGTTTATTTTTTGTGACTGTGATGGTTTTGTTGCACGCGAAGCAATTCAGTGAGACCTAGGAATTCCCCATTTTGTTTATGTGGTCTCATGGTCATCTCTCCATTTGCCAGATTTCATCCTTGCAAGAACCATGCTCAATAGATAATTTTTTGGAGAACCTGTTACAGTCTTGTTTTCTCATTCACCAATGAGTCTTTAAAGGCTGAATTTGAGCAGACTTTTTTAAGGTCTTTCTCAGTCTACAAAAGACGTATGGGCTGTTATTGTTACCTCCGTCATTAGGTGGAATCTCAGTATAGATGTCTATCTCTCTTCTTGGGTTTTACCTGTTCTCCCCCACCCTTCCCCCACCCCCCGCCAGATCACCACCTTCTCAAAGTGAGAGATCATGGCTTCTGTTTATGGTTCATCCTTTTAAATGCCTTAAAAGCTGGCTGAGTACACGGTGACCCACTGGCATGGAGGATAAGCTATGGCCTCCCATGTCGGAAGAGGGCTCTGTGAGGTTTCTGGAAAGGTCACTCCCTAACGGTTACCAGGATGATAAGCTCTAATTTTCTGAGTATAGTTGTTAGCTTAAAGGATGAACTCAAAGGAAAGGATTTTAAGGCTGAGTCCTTGGTTTTGTTGTCTTTGATAAGAAAATTGAATTGGCCCTTCTGTAAATTTGCTACCTTAACAGAAACAGACACAGATTAAAATGATCCTGCCACTCGAATTCTTCCATGGTTATTTAATTATTTTTAAACTATCTTGACGTTTGAAAGGCATATAGATAAAAGCCAGTCAATGTAAATAGTTACATATAGAGGAATAAAAGACTCATCAGCCCTCTTTTACTTTACCATTGTTAACCCTTTGGATTCAAAGCTGGATTTTGTCTCATCTAAATTGAATAGCTGATATCCAATCTCATGTGCAATTTTTAACCTTAACCAGGCAATTCCAGAACATCTGAGTAATACTTGTAACTTTTAATCACAAAATTAATGGCATTAAACCCTAAGAGCATTGATTTCATCTGTGCATTTCTTCTAGTCAGTCGAGAAGAAATAAATGTGATAAAGCACATTTATCAGCACTTCCAGTGACAGGTGTCTCACTAGACATCCAGTTGAAGAAAAAGTAAAACATGTCTGTTTCCCGTAACATTTAACATTAATCAGACTTATTTGGTTAATACTGAGGTTCCTTACTGTTGTTTGCATAAGATATTGTTGATTTTAATTGATGTTTATTATATGCAAATAGATACTCTCTTACCTCTTACCTAAAAGGTAACCCAGAGTGAAATAGAAGGTATTCACGACTTGTTACATATGAAACCAGTTGTTCTAATGTGCAAAGGACATTAATTAATATGTATTGTGTGTTATACAAACGTACCCATTTTTTCCTGGGACTATAGCAAATTTTTTTAAAAGTGCTCATTCTTTATCGTTGTTTTCTTATCACGAAAGCCAACAAGTCAATGCCTTTCTGAAGTGGCAGTCACTATTTTAGGATCCTGCAGCAGCGACTCAGCACAAAGGTAGATCAAAAATTATAAAATTGAATTTACACTATATATTCTGCAGTCCTTCTAAAGTTCAGTTCAGCAATCATGCCAGCAGCTATAAATATTCTTATATCCTTTTACCTGATAATCTCATTCCTTAAAATTATAAGAAACTTTTCAAAGCTGTATGTGTATGTATGATTATTCAAATAGTACCTTTACAAACTGAATATTAGAGACAACCAAAATCAGCAGATGAGCAATAAAAATATGAAAGTTTGGAAGACAGAATATTACTAGATGGTAGACTCTAGATTATAAAGACCAAAAATATCCTGGAGTAATTATAAACTATCCAAGTGACAGAAGGGCACAAAATTGTATGTGCACAAAGATTACAACTCTATATAAAAATTTAAATAAAAAATGATTATGTTAGAGTTGGGATATGAATTTTTATTTTTTTTTTTTATTGTTACCAAGTTGCTTAATACATTTTCGGACGTGTTTTTTTATATAGCACTGTAAGGGAGCATAGAAGGGATCAGTCAATAATTGCATGTCATATTGCCAAAAATAAGGTGTCTTATGGTATTATGGTGCCATTTAACCATTTGTGGCATCCCGAAAGAATGACTGTTTTCTGAGTACCTTACCAACTCCCAGAAACTCATTTACACTGTGGGACAGTTCGTCCTGTAGTGTCTTATCTGTCTAAGTAAAACCTCTAGGAAGAAGATGACATTTGGCAGGACATAAATGACGTTTGGCCATCTGACCTTTGACTTTTAAGAAGTACCAGAGGGCCCTTAATGGTTCCAGCAAGTCTTGGGCCTTCTGTGTTATCACAGTGACAGCCCCTCTCATGGCGAGCGTGCTGGGGCCTTCTGAGCCTGTCTGTCTCCTCTGGTCTCAGAGGCCTGAACCCATGGTCGCTGGATTGAGGTTGAGAACAGGTTGGCATCCCCACCCTGTTGAAAAACCTGATTTAACTAGTACTGTTCTTGGCTTTTATTATTATGATGATTAAAGTAGGGAGGGCCTAAACAGGTAACATATTTGCTCTTAATGTATACCAGCAAATCATTTCCAAAAAATTGCAGTGTCCAGAAACATGCTTACCATATGATCTCTATCCTTTTCTTGATGTGTTTTTGCTCGAGCATTATTACTAGCCCTTGTAGAAACTGGCTTCAGCTGCTAACAGTCACTGCCCAGCAGCATGGCCTATCAGGTAATTGTAATATGGAAAGAACCATCTGGACATCTCAGTGTTTAAAAAAAAAAATCTGCTTAATGATTTTAAAGAGCTTAGAGTCTAATTCGAAACAGAACCGCTGAAGAACGTTCTCAAAGCTCAAGAACAGGTCCCATCCTAAGTGTTTGCACTGAGCCAAGTGCTGCGTGATCTTGAACAAATGAGTGACAGGGTCAGATTACTCAGCCGTGGCACAGGGTGTCCTGGGGGAGTGACTGTGCATATATAATAAGAGAAAGTTAAGTACCAGGTACGAATTTAAAGGGGATGAGTTTGGCAATGCAGGGAGAATAAAGAGCAGTTATAGATTTTTGGCAAGTGGGTAATGGAATAAAAATCGTGACTTAAGTGATGGGTTGATTGATTAATGTGGCAGGAGGCTGAAGACAGGCACCCAGCCTGGAGAACTGGGTCAGTGCCTACAGGGTTAGGGGGTCTGCTGAGAAACTAGCAGAGCACGATGAAGTCAGACCTTCGACAGAAAAGGAATCTGCTGGGTGTTTTAAGGTATCGAATGTGAGATAAGGAGGAGGACGGGGAACCAAGAGAAAGAGCAGAAAGGAATTTTAAGCCTTGGGAAACTGTCGTCATGGTGGTGTTGGTGATAAGCTGGGGACAGGGCACCTAGAATAAGATCAGAGGAGGAATTCTGAGCCGCTTGTGTGGTAAATATCCAGTATCTGTAGGATGTTCCCGAGGACAGGGAAGGAATAGAAACTGGCAGCAGTTAGGACCTTTTTGTGCTTTGGATGAGTTAATATGCAGAGAGGAAGTAGTCGAAAGTCAGGGGGAAGGTCAGATTAACGATGAGAGGGGAAAAGAGACAGCAGGGGAATCTAGGCTGCAGTGTGGTCTGAGACCCACTTTACGACCCGCAGAGGTGACTCTCTGTGTCTTCCAAAAGGGATGTTGTAACACAGCAATGAGGCCAGAAGCCGCCGTTTAGAAATGAAGGCGAGAGTTCACAGGAGTTTGGGGTTTAGAGTAGTTGAGAAAGGAGGACAGGAAAAAGCAGATGACAGGAAGAACGAAAGGTGAAAACCAGGGGTGAAGGTGAAGGTTTTGTTTTTGTTTTTTGGTTGGGGAGACATGTGGGTGGTCAGGCGTGAAGGAGGGGCTGCACTGGGCCGGGCCAGGTGTGAGGAGGGCGGGTCCTCGTGCAAACAGGGCCGCCTCAGCCTGCCTTGGACATGTGCTTGACAGAGGACCACGAAAAGGAAAAATTCTCAGCAACCGGGAAACGGGTCGTGGGGCTTGAGCGGGCTTGAGCGAAACCAGGAGACAGAGATTTCCTAGCCGGTGGCTTCTTATCGATCACTTGGTCTCTATGCTTCAAAGGGTGGGAATATGGAAAGTGCTCTCTCTCTGTAAAAAGTTGGATTTTACCCCAGAGTCTAATTGAATTTAACTTTTACAGGGTGTGTCTGTCTGTCTGTCTGTCTCTAATGTCTCCAGAACCCAGTTTTACTTGAAGCTGTCGTTTAAGGTTTATTTGGTCCCTAATGCATATAAATATGTTAAGAGCGGCTCTGTGAAGCGCTTCTTCACCCATCAGTCAGTTTGGGCTTTACACCCTTTAAGCTGAGGGATCTGGATAATGACACTAGTAACACAACTCTGTGGATCTTTTCAGTTTGTGAAGAACTTTCATATATTAGTCTCATAGCTGGCCTCCGGCAGTTGAGGAGCCTGTACGGTCATCCAGCTCTGAGTGTCAGAACCGCGATTCAGGACTGGGTCCTGTGGCTCTGGGCCACACAGCTGCCACCTCTGTGAGTGGAACTCCCTTCAGAGCTAAAAAAGAGAGCTCAGCCTGGTGATGCCCAGTCCAGCCTTCTAGGTTGTAAAAGCCACTGTTCTGTGACTCCGCCACTGGAAACCATAAAGAAGGCAGAGATCAGTAGGGACCAGAATCGAGAGGCAACGCTTCACGGAGGAAGGGGTTTGGGGTGCACCTTGACCTCGAAGTCTAGGTGGGAATTTGCCAGGCAGAAAGCAGGGAGAGTGTTAGCAGGAAGTATTGTAACAGATAGTGGATACAAGGAGGCTACCAAAATAGAGCAGAGGGGATGTGGCGGCCAGGCGGCGGGGCCAGATGACAGAGGGCCCTGCTGGTCAGGGGTCAGGGGTCAGGGAGAAGACAGGATAGTGCACAGCAGAGCGAGCTGGAGAGAGACTTGCAGGAACCCCGATGAAGACCTGAGTGGTAAACTTGCCAATTTCCAGGAAGACTCTAATAGGGACAATTTGGCAAGTGGTTTATAAGAAACTACACAACAGTCACAAGGTGCCCATGTGACTTGACTGAGAAAAAAGCACACCAAATGAATCCCATTTACTTTTTTCTAACATTCTCGGAGGGCTAGATCTACAGAGGAGGGGTGGATAACAGGTACCTTTATACAGTGCTTTAATGCTAAAAGTATACTCTAAATGTCAGAATTGGACAAATGTTTGAAATTCCAGGAGCAAGATGGAGAAATACAGGCTGGACATCGCTAGGGTTGGTGGGAAAACCACAGCACAAAGAGCATGGATTAAAGACTTGTTCTACCTTGGGGGACATCTACAGCATGTCGCAGGGTTCTGTCTATGTGACTGTGTTCGGTGAAGAACATCAAAGGCGTGTTTACCAAGTTTGTAGGTAACACAAACTTTGGAAGAGTAACTAAATTCCTGGATGACAGAATCAACATCGAAAAGGCTCTCAATGGGCCAGAAGCATGGGCCAAGCTAACCATAACATTTACTAAGAATAATATAGCCTTATCACAGGTTTTTTTAAAAATCAGTTAATAGGAGAAAGCTGAATTATTTGGAGAGCCTATTAAAAGACTCTGGAAATGGGAGAAAGGCTCTGGAGAAGAGAGTTATGTAAGGAGGAGTGGTCAGTGTCAGGTGGCTGTCAAAGGGTTAGTGTAATCTTAGCACGGTCAGAAAAAACATAGTATTTAGAACAAGAGGTGACGGGCTCATTTTATCACATTTTGGTTATCACATACAGAGGGCATTTTATGTTCATTTTATTGGGGGGCACAGTTGTACTTTTGATGTTAAAGGATAGAGGTCGAAGAATCTGGGGATGGAGAAGAAACACCTCAAGGTTCATGATGACCATCTTCAAATACGTGGAGGGTTCCATGTCAGTGACCCCACAGACGGATAGATTTATCCTGGACCCCCCCCCAGAAGACACACCCAGGGAGTCCTAGGGCGGGCGGATTGTGACTCGTGAGCAGCTGGTCAGTGGAGTATTAAGCAGAGGCTGGATGGACAGTTGTCAGGGATTCTGTGGAAGGGACCGTTCGTTATACGGCGGGTCTGCGGTAGTACTTCGTGGTTCCTACTGTGTGTTTTCCAGTAGTGTGCTGGGGCTGGCTTGTACCAGCTTGTAGGCGTCGGTTGTAAAATAATCAGGAATTTTGCAAGCTAGTAGTTAAACCGCTGGTGGTTTAAAATTGGCCATGGGGGCAGTATTTATAACATAGAAGTCCACGAGTGTCCTGGACCAGCCCCACCCCCGCCCGGCGTCCATGCACCAGCACACCACATTATTGTCCGGGATAAAGAGTGTCTGTTAGAAGCCGCGATCCTCTGGACTGTGAGAGCAGATCGGGGAAGGGAACGTCCATGTTTACATTCTTGTTTTCAGATTCTGTTTCTCTCCATTGTACGCAGCGGCCCTTGTTGGTGCTCCGACCACTTCCTATCTCCTGCCAAGATCTGGGGCCTGTGAGTTTCTCTGTCACCGGATCTGCCAGGGAAACTCGGATCGCTTCTGTTTCTTGGAATAATTCTTTCCTTGTTATGCTTCTAGACTGGCCGGCCCTCTGTAAGAGGTGCTCCCGCTCCATTCTCAGCACTAGCCGACGGAGCCGTGAATCACAAATGAATTAAGCCACTGAAATAGAATTCAGAAACACCTGGGCCGTTGAGAACACGTGATTACAGGTGCAAGGTCCAACTCATGAATATAACAAAGCCCCGAATGCAGGCCATACGGTAGTGACAGCCCGAATGATGGAGCTGTGTGCATTGACCTCAGATCAGCCTCTGTCCCGATGCCTGATGGGCAAAGAGCAAACAGTGATTTTAATTCCATGGTTTCGCTCTCATTTCTTTGTAAAGAGAGGATTTGAATAAAGTCTGAATCATCATGTGTAATGGAAAAGCCAGTGTCCTGTGGTAGATTCAGCTGTGGTCATGCAAATCCTATTTGAGTTGGTTCTGAGGCAAAAATCGATTGTTTTTACTTTTCTGATATGTCTGCTATGGCCCGTGTGAAACCCCAAAGCCTCTTCTGTTTTCCCCAGTGCTGCTTTGTCCCCACTTCCTCCTGCATCTGGTTTCTCAGAAGACAGACAATGGCACCCGTGAGTGGCTATGCTACGGCCAGGCTCTAACTGTGGGAGCCCCTGCCAGTGACGTTTGGATTGCCAGCCAGGGAGCTGTGCTAAAAAGTTTTCTTATCACAATAATGCATCCAAAGGAGACTTGAATTGTGGAGGAAGCAACTCTGAATCCCAGTATTGAAATTATAAATTAAGGGAGTTGAGGTATAGGTGTTGGTTTTAGTGATGGATTGTGAAACTGTAAATAAGTCTATTTTAGGAGAGTCTAAAGTAAAGGTGAGCTATATGGTTGTATGATGATCGAGTATGAAGAGGGTCAGAAAGACCTGAATAAAGGAATAAAGGCAAGCCAGGAAGAAAGAACGGGAAAGAAAATACAGCCCTAGCCAACCCAGAGTTCATGGCTAATGACACACCCTTTGAAGGAAGCCTGTGGTGTAGGCCAAGGATAGGGATTAAAAAGGAAAATAGGATTCCTACTGCCAAACCCATAAGATGACATGAGGTGACACGATGATCATTTTGACCAGAGGTCTGACCTGGGACACTGGGAGCCCATGGAAGAACCTCACTCTAGACTTAGAAAAAGCTGCAGTTGTAGCCTGGGGTCCGAGCTGGGTTCACTGACCCAGAGCCTGCCCCCTGGATGGACTTGATGCCTGTGACTCGGACCACATACGGAAGAATTGGCTGCTGTTGGGTTGTGCCTGTTAAATCTTCAGCAGCATGAAATGCATACCTGAGCCGCTTAGTGAATAGGGTTTGGCTTGAATGGCCTGATTGTGATGCACAGCAGGAAAGCTGTTAGGGAAAGGGACACTCCCCGAAAAGAAGTAGGGCAGTGAGGGAACTGCGGACCCGAGGGGTATAGAAAAGTGACGAGTCGCTGAGGTGGTGCTCTTCAGCAAAAGAACTCCCTCCCGGTCCCCTTGCCCTTGGTGGCAGCGAAGAAACAGGGAACCCGTTGTTTTGGTCAGCCACGCGCAGTTGCCTTAGTGAGAAATAATGTCCACCCGTCAGCATCCAGCCTTCTACCAGGGTTCTGGGGGACAACCAGCCGCCCTCCACTGGGACATCGTTATGTGTGTGACCAGTCAGCTTCTCTCCTGGCCGCCTGGGCTGCTGCTCGGGAAGGTTACAGTCAGATGATTTTCTGCGTTCTGTGGTTCACATAAAGAACCCTTCTCCTTGAGAAAGACCCGCAGTGCCGTGACCTGAGACTGGTCTTCCAGTATGAGGTCCGCAAGCACTCCGGCAGCCCACTGGGGTTCTGCCTGGAGCAGAACGCTGGGAGTAGCCGCGGTCCTGCGCACTGGGAATACGGAATACGGAGCAAGATCTCCCCACACTCCTGAAGCTCAGCCCAGCTGTGCTGCACCCATCGGGACTCTGCCTGCCTCCCATCCCCACCCGGGATGGAACCCTTTGTGAGTAAGCCTAATCCATGCTTCCAAAGCCTTCCCCTGTCAAACCCTCTAGTTCTGGGTTTCTGAAATCGACGTGTTCCAGAAGCGTTGGCATTAAGTTAGTCTCTATGAAGAAAATTTTGTTTTTACTTTTCCATTTCTTGTGGAAATTATTCCATGAAAATAGTTCAGTGGAATTGAAAACTCTTGGCTCATCATCACTTAATAGCCTGGTCATTTATAGAGCATTCATTGAGTGATCGAACTAAGTTTGTAATCAACAGTCTTTCACATAGATCGACACTCAGTTGATCTTTTACCCCAGTATATAAAGTGATCAGGTAGGAGTTGTTCTTACCGTCTTAGAGGTGCGTAAACTTCGGCACATGACATTTAAGTGACTTCACCAGAAGCACAAATACATAAGTGGCAAAGTCAGGTGTAGAACACGGGTCTCCTGAGTCGCTGACGCAGACTCTCACAGAGCATCTAGAGATTGGTGTCCAGTCGCCTTGTGCGAGACAAAATAAGTCAGCCAGCTGTGTTTTGGTGAACGCCTATTGTGTAATACCGTGTTAAGTGATGTGGGTGTCCACGAAAAGAAGATGCTGCAGTTTTTCATCGAGAAACTTATGACTTAATTGTGAAGAGATCAAATTGCTACAACTAGAAACAATTAAGTTTCATGGAAGGTGAGTGAAGGAAAAGAAGAACGCTCTTGAATATACTGAAGAAGTTCCTAGGGGAAGCATTGAAACTGAATCTTAGGCAGAGACAGGACTGTATAGCCAGAGGCCAACAAGAGCAGAGGGTCTAGCAAGCAGGGGGTTGTGACCAGGGGTCATTTGGGTAAAGGCAGGATGGGCAGGTCTTGTCTGTATCTAGAGACAAGGAAGCTGAAGGTGAGGTCTGGAAAGCTCAGCGTAGCTCAGGCCTGGAGTTCGGGACTCGTAACGTGAGTAATGACATAGACAAGGTCCGGAGGGACATTTGGGTCCAGCCACGCATGACCATGGCCTGCAGTGCTGAGGCCAATGTCTAACAGAAGACCCCGCCGGCATAGCACCTCCTGGGGATGCAGCAATCGAGGTGCGCGGACTAGGGCTCGTGGTTAGGGCGGAAGCCCAGGGGGAAGCGTGGGGACCGCTGATAACAGGTGCAAGAACCGAGCTCCGAGGAGGTGTGGGATTCGAATAGAAGAGAGAGACGGCATTCCAGTGGGGACCACAACACGCGCAGGAGATGCAGTAAGAAGTGAAGAGTCGGGCCTGGAAGGGGAGGGAGTTACTGAATGAACCGAGGGAACCACGGTGGGCTAACGTGATGGCAGTGGCTGCTCTGGGGCCTGGGAAGCAATTAGAATTTGAATTTCCTGTGATATAAGCAGATTGGTTCTGGGGAAAGGAAGCGGTGTGATAAAAGCCATTTTAGGAAACTAAGTCTAGCGGTAGGTAGTCTGTGGAAGGGACTGGAAAGGTGAGAGGCAAAAAAAAACAGCCAGGAGACCGTCCGTAGTCTGGGCAGAGCCATGCGAGCAGTGAGTGACATTGAGAATGAAGAGGAGAGGTGACTGTGAGGTACATTCCAAAGAGAAAGGAACAAGAGAGGTAAAGGAAGATGTGACAGGCAAAGATGACTCCTGAGGGTCCTCATTTTGGAGATGAAAAATAATGGTTCTACTGGGTACCTGGGTGATTTAGAAAAGAATCCAGTGTTGGAGGGGGAAGGTCGTCGTCATGTTGAGCCATCCAAATAGAGGTACTTCCGCCTTAGAGAATATGGACCTAGGATTCAGGAAGAGGCTAGGGCCAGAGATGCGGCTGGCCGACAGGGAACAAGTCCCACGGGAGAGGGAGAGGGGTCCAGAGGGAGGAAGTGAGAGAGGGAAGAGGAGCCAGCAAAGGGAAGAGAATGACAGCAGAAATCAGTAACCAACAGCAAAACACGTCGTAGGCCTGAGTGTTTTGAAAGGGAGTGGGTCATCAACAGAGGGCTTGTTGTTGAGAGAGAGAAAGCTAAGGATGTGAACAGCAGCTCTCCAGGGAAGGAAGGAGGCCGGTGGTGGTACGGGAGAGCAGTGTCTCTGACCTTGGGGTGGCGCCGCCCCCAGCACCACATTGTCGTCTGGCCCCCTGACTGTCCCCTGCCCCCAGCCTTCCCTGCGCTCCTCGGTTCTCCAGGGGCCTGCCAGGAGAGTGCTCTTTCTTCAAAATCGTCATCAATGAATCATTCTGTTTCTAAAGTACAAACCCAATCATAGGTTTTAAATTGGATTTCTGAATTAACTTTGGAAATGAAGGAAGGTTGTGTACACGCCGCACGGGAGCGATCTGTCAGAGGACGTTAATGGGGCGAGGGCTGGGACAGGCGGTGCCGCTTAAAAGGGAGAAAGGAGAGCGGGCGAAGAAGAAAAGGAAAAGGAGGTGAGCACGTCTGGAGCAAAGGCAAAGAAGACCTTGCAGGTGTGGGTGGGATCAGGGAAAGCTGCTGCGAGGGAAGACGGATCTGCTGCCACAACCCTCCTCCCTCCCTCTCCAGCGACTTGGGGACCAAAGGCTGGCGCCGCCTCCTGCAGAAAGGCCTCCCCCCCCCCAGTGAGCTCGCCACTGACCTCTTCACGCTGCAACTCACAGCTCCATGCAAGACCAATCTTTCCTTCTTTCGCTAAAGAAGATGCCTATTTGCTTATTTATCTTAAATGGCTTCATTTGCCCATGCTTTGTTTGCCCTCTCAGTACTTCCTCCACTACCCCCTGCTTTGCATCGATTGTGACTGTGGCATTGCCTTTAAGTCTGCACCTTCTGGCCACTTGCACTTGGTGATTTGTTCATCCACCTTCTTATCTAGGTGAATTCCTGGTCATGCAGATGAATCCTCTTCCGTTCTCTGTGTTGCCCGTGGGTCTGCAATTGCGTGAGATCAGAAGGAAAGCACCCATAGAATCCTCGAATCCCAGTGAGCAGTCACCCTGCCCCACCTCCCACTCACAGGGAATCCCTTCAGCAGCTCTTTTTAACTTATTTTGTTAGCTTTTTTTCTCAATTTAAACCGTTCCCAAAATAAATACCGGGTGGGTGATCCAGGGAGAGGTTCGAGAGTCGATATTAGCAGGAATATCAAGATGAGCAAGCTTTGTGAAAATCGAGACCCTTCTTGGACTTAAAAGAACCTGCACCACACTGTCCTCTCTGCCTTGTTTTGAGTTTTTGCTTTCTCGCGGCTCGCCCCACGGACAGAGCCCGGGGAGGCCCAGCGGAACCAGGGGACCTGCTCTGCGAAGCCTCGGTCTGTGGCCACTGCAAGGACCCCACTCCTTCCTACGTGCGTTCACCAGCGCCGCAGATGTGTTTCTAATGATGCTGAACTTGAAGAGCCTCAGCGTGGAGCAGTGGCTTTGGTGCGGGTCCCATGCATCCAGCCGCATGGGCCCATCGGGTCTCCGTGCCATTGGAACCCCATTTGTTTCTTTGTCATTCAGCACGCCAGGCTGCACGTACGTAAAACCGTTTCTGCATTTTCAAGGACACAGTCTTGGGGGCATGGTTCGCTTCCTCCACCTCCCCACCCCACCAAGCCTCCACCTTCGGGAAAAAAAAACATTGTACAAGTGGAAAAGCTTTGCTAGTATGACATGAACTTGGAGGTCTCCAGGGACTCGGCCAGGGAATCCCGGGCCGTGCTGCTTGAAGCCGTGGCAGCTTATTTCCTTCTCTCCCTATCACCCCCTCCCCCCCCCGGCCGTCTCACACGGGAGGCAGGGGCCTCCCTCCGTGGTTCTGTGTCAGACCCTTACACTGTGTGGGGGCGGCATGAGAGGTGTGACTTGTCCCATAAAATCTCTGAAACCCACTGTCCACTTCACAGCATTCAGCAATGCCCTGTGCCGTCTTTTCCAGTTACTCATGTCTAGAGACAAACACCCTTGTGTCTGTACTTTCTGAGTGAAGGCATCAAAGAATAGCTTATTGTCGTACCCCAGGGCCAGGGCACAGGAAGCACAGAGTTCGTGTTTGCTGCCCCTTACTCACAGCGCCTGGCCCAGCGTGTGCCTTCCTTGTTCTCGAACATTCCTCGTGGTCCGCCTCTGCACCCGGGCTTATGCCGTCGTCTGACCCGCAGGCCCTCTTCCTTCTCTGGACTCCCCGGAGTGCACCCATCCCTAATGGTCATTAAATCCTACCCTTCCGAATTCTCCCCAGTTCTTCCCAGCCTGGAGTGAGTTCACCAAAGGGCACTGATATTCAAGCTCCATGAGGACAGAGACCACCTTTATTGTTCATTGCCAAATACTCAGCGTCCAGCAAATAGTAGGTGCTCAATAAACAATCGTTGACTAAAGGACAGTGATTCTTCTGTAAACTCAGCTGGCCTCTGATGCACATTATTTCTTTCCATCCATGTACACCGGGTGCGAAGCTTTTTGAGAGCAGAAAACAGGACTGTGGATCACCCTCCAGCAGAGTTTCAAGTAAATACTGGTGATGGGTTTACTGCATAATCACTCCGTGATGGTCCCTGAGCATGGGGTGAGAGTGGAGAAGCAGGCCAGTGTCTGTCTTCTGCTTTCCTACATAAAACCACCTTGAGCAGCATTTCGCGCAAACCAAGGGCCCCCCTCCTCCCGCCCAGCACTTGACTATTTAGAAAGAATATTCTTAAGAGCACGATGCTGTTAACATTACATTCCTCCTCTAATAATCTGCAAAGGACTGTGTAAAATTGTCCAAGAATTAGTTTTCCAGCGGTTGGCTAGTTAATTCCTGAGTAAGCCATTCTGAAAACTGATTATAACCCTGTTTCAAACGGAGAGTTGGGAGAAGGCCAAAAAAGAGTATATTATTGTATCTTGTAGGAGGGAAGAATCCAGCAGATATTCACTGAGTTATGGCGCCAGAGCCTTCCTTTCTTCTGTTATTGTAAATTATTGTTAGAGTAGAAAGCCAAATCAGCAAAGTGGGACTCCAGCATCGCACTTCCTCGCAGCTGAGGTCTTATATAATGAAGACCTTCATAAACAAACATTGCATAAACTTAACATGACATCTCTCCGATTAAAGTTCATGCTGTTTAATGTAAAGTAGAATAAGCGTTTTAAATTCCTTATTAGTTCTAAGGCGTCCCTGCTTCTGGGGTAGCTGTTGACTAACCCTTTTTTGTTTAATAAAAGAAACTGGTCTTACACCCCCTCAAAAGTCCCCACTACACAGCTGCAAACACAGTAATTGTGCCTAGCTGAGGATCCATTTGTCTTCTGCCTCTGGCCTCTCTCCTAGGTCGCAAACTCCAACACAATAGGGCCAGGCAGGTAAAGTCGGTGAGCCGGTGAGGACGTAGCAGGTGGCACACAGGTGTGCCATTTAAGGGAGCAGGCAGCATGACCCAGTCTGAGTGCATTTTTGCCAAGTGCAAATGTGTGGTTGCCATAGCTTTCGATTTTCAAGAGAAGCTGGAAATCCAAACTTTTAGGAAATGTCACCTGATTTCTAAATGTTAATCATTCAAAAAAGTTTTTAACTCCTCTGCAGGCCGCATAGTTTATGTCTGTGTTGGATGCTTCCAGTGGGATGGCAGTCGGCAGCCTTCGTTCCATCCCTTTAGGCCTTCCTGCCTTTGGGTACTTGTAAGTCCCCCGTGGGCATCATTTGCATTGTGCCACCTACCTTTGCAAGGGGGTGTTTAAATGATTCCTGCAGGGAAGGGACCGGATGGAGCGTCTAGTGCAACATTGGGTCCCAGGCAGAGGCGCAACTAAGGCTTGTCCAAGGAATGAACCTTTAACTTCCGTCGCGTGAGCCCCCCGCCCTTAGAGATATGCCCGCACGTGGGTTTTAGTTATCTGTCTCTGCATAACAAGTGACCTCAAAACTCAGTGGCCTAAAACGCCAGAGCGTGCATTACCTCACATTTTCCATAGGCTGGGAATTTGGGAGCAACTTGGCTGTACAGTTCCGCTCGAGACCTTTCGTGAGGTTGCAGTCCAGCTCCTGGCCTGGGCCGCAGGTGTTGGAGGGCTCGACTGGGCTGGAGGCCCTTCCGTGGTGGCTCTCGCGGCTGGCAAGCTGATGGCGGTGGTGGCAGGGGGCCTCGGTTCTTTGGCATGTGGGCCGCTCCGTAGGACTGCTATTGTGTCCTCACAGCACGGACCCCGGCTTCTCCCAGAGCAAGTGACCCCAGAGAGCAAGACACAGCTGCAGCATCTTTTATGACCTAATCTCAGAAGTCCCGTGTCATTATTTCTGCAATATCCTGTTGGTTTTACAGGTTTGCCCCATTCGCTGTGGGAGGGTGCCATCTTGGAGGCTGGCTGTCACAGCTGAGTTCACAACAGACCCTCAGTCTATCCTGTTCAAACAGACGATCCCAACACTGAGAGTTTTTCAAAAAAACCTGAGGGAATATCACTTAAGTCATAGTGATCGGTACCTAATATTCACGCCGTTTACTGTTGGGTTCTCGAGCTCAATTTCAGAAATTAAATATCCCATTTTTATAACCCATCTTAAAACTATCTTCCCTAAGTGGTTCTAAATCATTTTTTAAAAATAAATTTTAGAAGTCTACCTGTAACCTTTTTGAGTGCTAGATTCAGGTGTACCGTCTGCTTTTCAAGGACTTTCCATTATTGCGTACCTCTGTCACAGGTGTTCCTTGTTCTCACACTCTGTTGCCTGAGATGACACCAGTCTACTGAATCCAGTGTGTTTTAAATATTTGAAAGAAACCACCAAGAAGCAGCAGCATCTTCTTGAACAAAGAGTAGTACCCCTTTGATACATTAATAGCGCCTGTGAAGACAGACAGCACCCCGCGATTCCCTGGGACCTCTGGATTGGCAGGAGAGGGGGGCCAGTTAGTCAGAGGCGTGGGGGAGAGGGATTACTCCAGTTCCTGCCGAGGTGTCCTCGTCTGGTACCCCCTTTCCAGCCTCCCCACCCCAACTCAAACAGCAGGACCGAGTGGGTGCTGCCCGTGTTTCTAAACACTCGCACACACCCTCAGCCTCACGTCGCTTTTACCTCCAAGACCACCCTTAACACTCCATTTTTACCAGATTCCACCTGAAGAAAAATGTTAAGGGGAAGAAAAGGTGCTCCAGTGCGGATTCCCTTAGGGAAATTCCTGCCAGTAGCTAGTTCTTATTTGTTCGATAAACAAAACCTTAGACTGGGAAATGAAGGTCAAACAAGCAGAATCCACATAGAACAAGAAGGTGCCCCTGGGGGAGGGACCGGCAAGGCCCCACCCCCACCCCACCCACTCCACCTTGGCAGTGGTCACCGAGTCGGGGGTTGGTAAATGGAAATGAAATGTATAATTCATAAGGCCAAGGTGGCGTGCGACCGGTGGAAGGGGGGAGGTGATTACAGAATTGAGAAATGAGGCCGCAGTGCGTAAGTAACCTTTCTAGGTTAGAGGCTGCCGTGATAGATGCCTGCATTGTTCTCTTTCTGACCTTTTGCTGAACTTCCCCTTAGAAGAACAGAGGAAATACAGTTCTGCTTTTCCCCATATTGTTTTTGAATAATACCTTCAGATGCCAGCTTTTGGCATTTCTGTTCTTCCGTTTGGGGTTTTGCTTCCCCCCGAGTTCTGCTGCTTCCCATAGAAAAAAACCTAGTTACTAATTACTTATCCCAGTACTAATGGTAAATACAGAGACTACACAAATATTTGTCCGTATCGAACATCGTACACATAAGAAAGAAAATACCCCTGCAGCATCCTTTCCCCCCATGCCCCACCTTTCCCTGCCCAAGCAAGACATCCCCGAGACCGGTCCTCAATAAAGATGGGGGACGTGCTGGACATGGCTGCTTGGTGGCAGCCGTGGCAGGACCCATGATGGACCCTGAGCTCCGGCTTGCCAGACCAGAGTTGTTTCAGCCAGAAGTCAAGGTGCACGCGGGATAATGCTCACTCACATTTAAGCTGTTGATGCAATCCTAGGGGAAAAAGTAGGGAGGCTGGGGAATGTGTGCTGTGTGTCCTTCATCAGACTCTCCTCTCTGCACCCTGAAATAACTCTGTTCCACTTCTCTGCCGGCATTGGTTTCCTGGTCTGAACTGTGAGTCCCCAGTGACGGCCAGTGATGGCCAGAAACTCTGGGCTCTGTGATCATCTTAGGTCCGTCAGCCTTTGGAAAGTCAGGGAACCCGAGAAGAGGGAAGAGGGAAGACTTCTGTGTGATTTTCACACAGGCATCACTAAAGAGGCGAAATCGTTTCAGTTGGCCTCAAAACTGAACCTACAGTTGAATCTTTGGGCTGTGTAGGGTTGTTTTGTTTCTTGAAAAAAACAAACTCTTTTTGAGGCCGAATGAAAAGGAACTAGACAGTTCTGTGTCGGAGCCTTTCAAAGCGGGGGGGCAGAACCTGGTGAGCTCCATTAGGTCGGTTAATACTGATTGAGCGCCTGCTGTGTGCAGAGCAACCACAGGCTGCACTCAGGCCGCTGAGCGCTCCTAAGGAAGCAAATACAACTTCTTTCTCCCCAGGGACTTTTGATCTCGTGGGGGAATCCGGGGCCAGCCTGAACACATACGTACAAAGACCGAATTACAGAGCCGACTCTATTAAGACAAGCCTAACAAGCAGCCAGCCGCTCAGTTACGTTAAATAATATTTCAAAACTTTTCTTCTTTGGCAGCAAAGAAGCTGAGCCCTTTACACCGATCACTGCCATTCTTTCAAACACCCATTGAATTCATTGTGGAGTGTTTTAGTTGAATTTTTTTTAATCTCCCTCCTCTTTCCCACACTCGACTCATATTTCTTTCTTCATCTCCAGACAGTTTCTCCTTTTTCACCGACCACGCCTCAGCTCATCTATATTTTAAAGATACAAACTTCCTATATCAAGCTTCTCCCATTAAAAATAAATAGAGCTTTATCGGTTTCTTTTCAGATTCTCCATGGAAATCCCCATTATCAGAGAAGAACCAGAAAGAGCTTGCCAATCCCTACCCCCTCTCTTTCCTTAAAAATTAGTATATACATACATAAATAAGCAAATAGTAAGAAATTCTTGTTTTTACTTCTTCCTCAGATAATCACTTCAGTTCAGCAAACATCTGGGTAACGAGCATGAGCTATGTTCTTGCACAGTGCTGGGTGGTAGGGAAAAAAATAATGACTCCGTAGCCTTTTCTAGCTTATGAGTGTGAAACGTGACCGCCAGGATCTGTGAAGGACCCCCCCCCACACACACACACACACACACAGCGTTCTGCGCTGGGTGCTCTGAGGTGTGCAGAGAGAAATAATGCACCGGCCGCCACCTAGAGATGCTTCCAGTCTCTGCAAGAAGCTGATGATAGTTTATTCTCATTTTAACAAATAGTAACTGTTCATGCAAACAGGCGTGAGAGAGCTGAAATGGCAGTAGGTTCATCAGGGGAACACAAGGGGAGAGAGCCTCGGTCAGGGAGGCATCCGGGGGCGGGGCAAGGTTCAAGGTGAAAGCCTTGAAGGCTTCAGACGGTGACCAGAAGTGCTTTCCACAGAGGCAAACTGGTGGGGGATGGAGGGGACACCTGGGGGTGTCCAGGGCCTCACCTGACGACTCGTCCCTCGTTCGCTTGCTTCTTCCCGCCACCAAGTTGGTCCCTCCCCTCCCCCCTTTCTTCCTTTCTTTTGACCCTGCCTCTTGAGTTCCAGCTGACATGTGGCAGCTCCCCGGCCCCACAGTCTGGTTAGCTCACACAGCTGGAGTAGTGCTCCGTGCTCAGAACCAAATGAACACTTCATTTTTCGCTGAAAGGTGCTCCATTCCACGGGCACATGCAAGAGTCCCAGCCCCTGGATGATGAAGAGGCCCTGTTATCAGGAAGAGAAAGCAGCTTATGGAAAGATGTCGCCTCGTCAGGGGAACGGCCAACTTCCTGTCCGCTGACAGACATCTCCTGGGCTCCGCTTGACAGTATGCTGTGGATTTCCCACAGTGGGATTCAGTGGCCGTCCCCAGTGGACGCCATCCCTCTGTCCCCTGGGAGGTGAGGGTGCAGCTGCCTTTCAGATCGTGGGTGTCCGCTGCGCAACAGCGCCCCCTAGCGTGAGCTGTAAAGAGCCAGCTTAGCTTTTCCTCCATGACCCAAACACACAAGAAAGCAAACTTGGTTTTTGTTGGGGGGTTTTTTCTGCTCCTTGAGGAAAAGTTGAACGTTGGCTGAAGACCCGGAATTTATGCCCATTTTGTTCAGCAGAACGCTCACGTTCCTCACTCCCGCTGGCACAAAGGGCCAGCCACCACGGAGCGCCCCCGCCCTGAGCGTGGCAGGTCCTAACGGGCCCTGGTGAAGTCCCCTCTGCAATGGACAGGGCAGTACGGGGGGCGGGGTGGGGGCAGGGTCCTGGGGCGACCCCCGGGGGCGGGTGGCGTTTGATATCTTTACTCAGTGGGCTCTTTTTCACATCTTCTGCGCGCTCAGTCGTATGCCTCCAGTCGGTGACACTGAATGCGTCTCCCTTTCAGAGAAGGGGCACGTTCCCATCTTCGGTCCCAGGCCACGTGCCACGAAGAGCGCCTTCGCGATCTAGCCCCACCGCCCGTGATCAGATGGCGCTGCCAGGAGGACGCACCGGGGATGCGCCGTGGTTCCCGGACGGTCCCCTCGCTAGGAGCGGGGAACTCCGGGGCCCGCAGCGCGGCCGTGCGGCCACCGGGTGGGTGGGGGAGTGCGGTGATTCCTCAGCCTCGCGCTGATTCGCGCTTTCATCCAGCGAACAGTTTTGAGTGCTCGCTGTGAACTAGTCAAAGCTAAATATTAACCAATGAGAAATTTCACATTTGAATCTATAAAGTTGCATGTAAGTAAGCGATATTACCTTCTTAGTGTGCCTTTATCTGGGGCAGAGGATGAGCTTCGAATTGATTGATTGATGTGAAGGAGGCCAGCCTTTTCCCCCGGCCCGACATCTCATTTTCACTTTACAGGTGGGTAACATATCACTCTGAATGAAGCAAAGGTGCTGCACCGGCAATCGATCCACAGGGACTGAAATGCTAAATTCCCTCCCAGTGCACAGAAAAGACGAATGAGCTTGGGAAGCCGGAAGGTGACAGCAGGTGACAGTAGGACTTGGGATAGGCCTTCCACTCTCAGCAGCTTCCTGGGGAAGCTCTAAAGGCAAAGTTTCAACCCTCGGTTTCAGTCAACACACTAGCAACAAAGCAGAAGGGAAACAATGAGGGGAACTGAAAAGAATGTCCGAGGTTTTGTCTCCGTTCTCGCTCGGCCGGCTGTGCCATTTCCCCAGCTCGAGGCCCCTGTGCTGAGCCTCTCTCTGTTGCAGCTGGAGATCCCGTCTGGCCCGCCTGCTCAGGTGCCTGCGTCCGGGCAGAGTGGCGGGGCCCAGCTGAGGCTTGGCGTCCACATCACCGATGTGCACACATGCCCGTGCAGGCTACACGTCACCAGCGCACATGCGGGTGGCAGAGGGGAGGACGTGGGGGCCAACGCGAGAGGCACTTTGGGATGCCCGCCGTGTTCTGTTTCTCACCTGGCTGGTAGTGACACTGGTCGTTGTTTTCCAATCTAGTCCAATGTTTTTGCTTTGCGCACTTCTTTGTATGTGTGTTATCTTTCACAATTAAGGGGAAAAGATGTTTAAAAAACTTTCAAAAAGAACTTGGAGCAGTATATGCGTACAAAGAATCACTACGTAGATACATGCAGAAACCCATGATTCCGTTTCCCTGGCTGACAGATGCTTCTATAGACATTATGGACTGTGACCAAAAGTACCAGCAGAAAACCCGTATGTCCCGTGGGGTGTTGGGAAGCAAGGCCAGGCTTGGCCCAGCAACCTTTGGCTTTATGGTGAAGGGCATCAGAGACCAGAATGGCAGATACAGGGCCACCGGGCTGGGGACGGGCTAAGGAGGCACCATGCATATCAAAAGGGCAAGGAATTCCGGGGGCAGTGGGTGTCTCTGAAATTCCCCATTGTGGGGGTCCAGGCTGGTTCTTCCTGGGAACATTTTTTCATTGAAATTTACAAGGAATTTAGAGGCTAACATCAGACATCTGAGAACTGGTTTTCCGTTTACACTGTCATCAGAGGCCTTTGAAGAATCTAGTCGGTTAAGCTCCATGTCCAAGCTTTTTTTCTGGTATATAAACAAGAAGGTTAGATTTTGGCACCGCACTTTGCAGAGCTGAAGTAGTGCTGGGAACCAGTGGTCAGCATGGGCGGGAATATTATACGTATTTAGTGCACACCAGGAAATCTCATTCAGAGCCAAGATGGCTGTTGCCAACACAAATTTAAAAAAAAAAAAAAGCGACCCCTCCATTTTAACATTACACTGGAAATGGTCAGTTGAATCAAGAACGCCAGCTTCCTCTGGGAGACGGTCCAAATGTGACTTGAGAATGATGTCAACATCTAGACCCAACTGTGATTCCATGTAATCAGCCTTCCGTACGGGGGATGATTTGTTCTGAAGTCTTGAGCGTTTCTGTTGTGATAGCTGGAGAGATCCCGCTGCAGCAGCGGCGCCGGCGAGGGCCTGGAAATGACCCTCATCGACGCACAGTTTGTGGGCAGCGGCAGCGGCCCCCGAGGCAGAACTTCTAGGACTTCTCTGCAGCGCTGTTGCTGCACATGCCACAGCAAGCCGGGGCCACTCGCGGTCGGAGCCTCGCTGTCCTGCGAGAGCCTGGCTGTCTCTCCGCCACAGGCCACCTCCCGCTTCTCACAGGGCGGGTACACTTCTCTGGGGAATGCATCCAGAGATCGCAGGGCTACCGTGTTTGTTGGGCCATTGTAGAACAGTCTCCTCCTCCCTGGGTTCAGTGCAAGCTAACGCAACGAGGGGGCTCCCGCTCAGCCTCCCCCTGCGTTTCGTTCCTAGAGCTCCCACCCCTGCGTCACCCCGTCCCCCTCATCAACCTGGCACCCCAGTCCAGGACAACGCTGTTGGTCTCCTTGCTCCCGTTCGTGGAGGAAGTTGTGTCTTTTTCCAAATCAAACCCCAGGCTGGCCTTGGATTAGCCAGGCCTTGATCGGTGTGCAGATCTCCACCGGGGTGCCCCAGACAGGGTCTAAGTCCACCTCTTAGGGACGCTGCTCCCCATTTTCCTGGCTGCCCGCCTGCCCAGATCCCTCAGGCTTTGGGTCCAGCTCCTCTAAAATAGCTTCCTCCTCATCCTCAGGTTTCTGCCTTTCTCTGTCCCTAGTTGCTTCGATGTAACCCCTGGCCTCCCACTCCAGGTCAGCGGCTCACACAGTGGCTCAGAGCTCATGTCAGCATTTCCAAATCTCCTTAGTTTTGCAGTGGAAACATAAGATTTAACAACCCATCTGAAATACAGTTTTGCAATTTTACATTTTGATTGCTTCTGCCCCAGCCGTACCGAGGTTACTTTCAATCTACATACATTTGCGAGAATGGGCTTTTCCACTGCTGTTCAATTTGGATTCACCTTATAATATCAGTGATTACAAAATACCGTGGGCTAATAGACTGTCTTGCTTCCAAGGAGTTCAAACTGCTTTATAATTCTACCACCCATAATTCATCTTCATAAGCTGCTGCAGAGACAAGGAAAAAAGCAAGATGAATAATCTCATTTTATAGATGGTGAAATAAAAACGGGGAAATTGAGTAACATTTTTCCAGAAATGCACAGCTCTTCCTGTGCCCTCTGATTAGTGTTGTGGATTGATTGCCCAAGTTGGGAGTGGCCGTGAACCTTGTACTTGTTTTATGAGTGTACTGTGCGGGCGATCGAGACAATGACTCTGGTCTTACACTTGGCCAGGGAGGCTGGGCATGCAAGAGATCGAACCATGAAAGGGAATTCAGAGTTAGGGCGGTGCTTTCCTGTGTGAAGAGAGTGAGGACTGTGGGCAGGTGGCTTCACTTCTGAGGCTAGGTAGTCGGTACTTGTTGTTGGCTATATTAATCGCCGTACTTTTTTTATGTAAATAAATGAAACGGAAAGTGTTTAATGGGTACGCTTTAATATATTTAAACAGAGTTATCCTAATGTTTCAACTTATAAGGAGGAAAACGGGCTTTAAAAATGGCTTTAAAAATGAGAAGGGATGCCCTTTACTTCATTGCTGTCACATGAACGTGGACGGATTAGAGATAAATGACTTAATATTTGCCGATTGCCTCCTCTGTGCTAGGCCCTGTGCTAGGTGCTTCTGATGAGGTTGTGTTTCACGTCATCCTCATCTAAGCCTCAGGAAGTAGGTGTATGGGTGGGCCCCCCCCAAAAAAAAAAGCCCTGACAGCCGCGGCATCTCCCTGTGAGCACAGGGCTCCCAAGCACGTGTCGTTCCCACCTCTGTTGGGGGTCACTGCCCCACTGGGTCACATGACCTGGACGTGATCTGGGAATATCCTATCAGCTGTGTGCGCCATCAGGAGAGCTGGTGGAATGAAATATCAACGCTTTAATAATTGTTGTGTCGAAAACGACAGTTGTTTATTCCCTTTCTATAGAAAAATAAAATTTTCAGTGTCTCGCTATGGGAAAGTTGGAAAGGAGCAATCCCTCTCTTTCTTAGGTGCAAATTTCGTCTGACACTTCATGTATGTTGAAAGTATTTTTGATGTCCCAAAATAGCAACGAAGAGATTGATTCCACGGGTGGCGAATGAAGGATGAGTCGTTAACGGAAGCTGGGCCATGGGAGCCCAGTGGGCGAGGCCTTCTCCCCAGCCAGCAGCCCTACCTGCTGTGGCCCTGAGCTGAGAACAGAAACAGCCCCCATGGAAGAAACTGAATGTGATGTTTTTACAGAAACGCCAAGTAGTCCGGCTCTTGTCAGAGGAGGCGTTGCCCCGGGAGACAGTGCCGAGGGCGTGGGGCCCAACAGAGAGACTGATGCGTAGTGAGCACCTACCCTGCTCCCGCACTGGGCTAGGACAGCAGCGACGTGGGGAGCGGGGGAGGGACGCGCACCCCCCCTCCACCTGTCCGCCTACCGAGACTCAGCCGCATCTTCTCCAGGAAGCCCTCCCTGCTCGCCTCTCCTCCCCTGGTCAGTCCCTCTTTCGCGTTCTGCCCACACTCGGCACGTTGTATGTTCGCCGTTGGCATAATGTTGCCTCCAGCTAGATGCCGGGAAATGGAGGGCGAATATTCAAACATGTGAGTAAACGAATGAAGCTTGAACCAAATTCTTGCTTAGAATGACCATTAGCAAGACTGGTTTCTTCTTCACTGAAGAACAAATAAGCCTCAGCTCCCATCAAAACGTGCTTCAGGTGTGCTCAACAAAAGGCAACAGATTCTAGACTTGAATTTGAACTTCCAGAAGCTCAGAGCCTTGTGGGTTGGCAGAGCAGGGGACACGGCATCTGCCAGATGACAGCAGAATGGGCTTCAGGCTCCAAGGATTACTGGGGGGAAGGGAGGCGGATAGCTGTGCCTTCCTCACCCGAGGGTTCGCGGCCTGGGTGTCGAGCAGATATTTGTGGAGCATCTGCTGTGTGTCGACTGAGGGTGGAAGAGTAGTGAGGCCCAGACTCTGCCCTGCGGAAGGTTTCCTGGGAGGCGGACATGCCGACGTGTGTTTAGAACAGTAGGTGCTCAGTGAATATTTATCGGCCCAGTCTGGTTATTCGTGTTTGTACCGTCATCGCCTGGGACAGCAGCACAGAGAAGATGGGCAAGTGCGTGTGTGAGTGAGGAAGGAAGGAGCGGGGAGGAACCGGCTGCATCAGAAGGTGGCCCAGGTATCACACGTGCAGGGGAAAGGACACACCGCCAGGGATGAGGCAGGTTTGGGGGCAGGTTGGAAAAGGTTGGGCCCAAAGGCGAGAGGCCAGCAGGAGGGTTCAAGAGCAGTAGGGGGTCGAAGAGGGCTCAGTCAGGCCAGCAGCAGTGGGAGCCAAGCGGGTACCGGCTTCGAGAGAGTTAAGAGATGGCTCCAGAGACTAAACCTCGGGGGCCCTTTCAGCCCTGAAGTCCTGACCCTGCGTTACCTGGCCCCCCTGCTGCTCTCCCTGAGGTGTTTACTGTGATCCTTCTGTGAGCCGCTTACACACAGGTGCCCTCCGTGCCTGGGCGCTAGCCCTGCTGCAGGTGCCTCGCGCAGCTGGGCACGGGCTGCACCTGTGGCTCGCACCTGCGCGGAGGCCCGCTCCTCTCAGGCTACACCCTGCGCCCCGCGTGCCCAGGCTTTCCTTCCCTCACCGGGGTCCACCCCTTCCACTCTCCTTTGTTTGCGCTGCCTTAGAACTGTTCACCTGAATCACGTACTTTAGCACTTCCTTATATTTAATAAAGGCTTATTCAATCAACAAATCCGTATTGATTGAATGGCTACTAAGTGCCAGGCGCTGTGCTGCCCTCGTGGACCTAGCAGGGGGAGAGACCGTAAGCAGGTTATTGGGAAAGTGCTATAAAGTGACATTTATGGCACTATAGGGGAAACTAACTGGCGTCAAGGGAGGCCTGTCTGTGGTGGTGACAATTAAGCTGAGGTTTGAAGGATGAGAAGGAGGCAGCCATCTGAGAGCTAGTGGTGAGAGCGTCTGAGGCAGAAGCAACCCCGTTGCATGAAGGCTCGGGGTCCGGAAATAGCTTAGGTGTTCTGGAAATTGAAAGGAAATGGAGTGGACTGGAGCCGACTGAACTAGGAGAGTGGTTCGCAGGGACAGTGGGGGTCCCTCTGGCCGCGGGAGGGATTTAGGCTTCATTCTAAGTGCAGCGGGGAGCCTCTGAAGGAGTAAGAGCCGAGGCAGGTGTAACCTGTTACTTTGGCAGCTATGCAGAGAGGGTAGATTGGAGGAAGGAAAGACCGGAAAGGAGGCTCCAGGTGAGACGGGATGGCCAGGCCCAGAGAGGAGGCAGCAGAGGTAGAAGACCAGGGACCGGTTTGAGATCTACTTTGGAGCTGGCCATGTCGATGGATCGGGTGGTGAGGATGAAGGGGGGGAGAGAGGAATCAGAGATCCTCCTCAGGTTTCTAGTATGAGTACTGGGGCAGGAGGGAGGCAGGTAATGTCATTTCGTGGAACAGGGAGGACAGAGGGAGGAGTATGTTGGGGGGTGGCGGGGGACACAGGGGAAGAGTTCCCTTTTAAACCTACACAGTTTGGGCTCATCGCGAGACATTCCGGTGGAGATGTCAGACCGTCAGGACATAAATCTGGATCTGAGAAAGGTACCCTGATAGAGAGAGACATTTAAAAATGCAAATGGAATTTGAACCTGTGGGAATGGATGTGATTACTGGATCAGTGTCTTAGGGCTGTGGAAACACGTACCACAAAATACTTGACTTAGAACAACAGATCCTTATTTTCTCACAGTTCTGGAAGCTAGAAATCCAAAGGCAAGGTGTCAGCAGGGATACGCTGCCTCTGAAGCCTCTGGGAGAGAATTGCTCCTTGCCCTTTCTAGCTTCTAATGGCCCGGGATGATCCTCGACTTGTGGCGCATCACGCCAGTCTCTGCCTCCACCTTCACCTAGCCACCTTCCCTCTGCGCCTGTGTCTAAATGTTTCTCTTCTTATAAGGACACCGGCCCTATTGGATGAAGGGCACCCCCCCACTACGACATCATCTTAACTATTGACATCTGCAGTGACCCCACTCCCAAATAAGGTCACATCCTGAGATATCGGTAATTAGGACGTCGATGTGTCTTTGGGGGTGGGGGACACAATTTAATTTAATCCGTAACAACAACGACCTAGAACGAGGAAGAAAAACGAGAAGCGAAGGGGTTCAAGGGTGTTGCCATCGAGTAGCAGTTGGGCAGAGGGCAAGCCAGCGAAGGAAACGGACGAGCCACACGCGGAGAGGCAGGACAAACACGGGCACCTGTGGCGTCGCGAAGACCAAGACCGTTTCAGACCAGGGGGGAGCATGGTCACTCGCGTGGCAGAAATGGGGCTCTCGGGCCCAGCGCTGAGAAGCTGACCAATGGCTGCGCAGTGTGGTCACCGCTGATCCGGTGACCACAGCCCTTGAGGGGAGTGGAGGGCAGAAGCCCCGTGAGAGGAGGCGAGAGACGGCGGGGACGGCAGGCTGCTCGTGGGAGAGCCGGCTTTGGGAGGACAGACAGCTGCAGGGAGCAGACGGGACTAGGAAAGGTTCGGTTTGGTTTGGTTTCGGTGTGTTTCTGTGTTTTGTTCTTGTGTTTTGCTTTTTTCTTTCTTTCTTTTTTTTAATGGGAGATGCTGGATCATGTTCGCATGCTCGAATTAGCTTTGTTTTCCTACCTGTATCTTTATGTTGTGTGTGCTTGTTATTCAACTTTAGCGGTCACATGTGTCTTAGTGTTGCCTTCCCGGCATCGGGGCCCCTTGGGGACAGGACTGTGCCTTCATTTCTTTTGTCTCCCAAGCATTTCACCTGACACTTGAGCGTTGGTTCATTATAGTCACAGCAAGGAAAATATTCTGCTGTGCATATTATGGCATCGTGAACGGCTGCCGTTTCATTTTCTAATGGAAAATGACTAAAAGCGATTTTCACAGGCCTCGTTCACGTAACGTCAGCCGACGACCAATTGATTAACCTGATAGGAAGGGCCGCCCCATGGTCAGGTCCAGAGATGTCCCCATGGAACCAGACTGGCCTGTTCCTAAGACCCGGCCTGGAGACTGGAGTGCCCAGGCTGCCTGCCAAGGTCACAGGAACAGGAGGACAGAGGTGCAGAGACAGTGATCTGGAGTCAGCAGCCTGTCAGAGTAGGGGGAGGGGGCGCCGGAATTCTCCCTCGCTGGACACAGTCACCGAGGCCGGTTGTGGGATCAGAGGCCCTGATACAGGATGGCCCAGCAGTGACGGGCCACACGACCACCACAGGCATCCCAGGGCTTCAGTACCAGGGGGCAGAAACGGCCCCCTGCGTTCATGGACCAGAGAGGACCACGTGACTGGCAGAACACTGGCCCTGAGAGTGCACAGCAGTGAGGGGACAGGGGCCCGGTAAGCAGCACCGAGGCCACTCACACCTGCCCTCTGCAGTAAGTCCCTCCCAGGAAGACCGGCCCTGGACTGTAGGAAAAGCGTGTCTTGCTGCCCAGACCGATGACCCGGCCGCAGTGCCGAATCCCCAGCCTCGAAGGAGGTGAAGAAACGCCTTTTTACCTCTGAAAGATCAAGACGTTGTAACAGGGCAGTTGGGTTTTTGTGTTGTTTCCTCGGTGCTGTTATATAGAGAAAAAAGAGGGTAAGAAATTTATAGAGGCCAGGCAGGAAGGAAGCGCTTTTAAAAGTGGGGGAGAAATTCAGCTCGAAGCTCCGAGGCAAGTGGAGGTGTTTCGATCGCACCCTCCTCCCTCCTCTCGGGCTAGACGGCTGGAGATAGCCCACAGAGGAAAGGCTCCCCAGCTCCGCCACTCCCGCTGCAGGCTGCTGGGTAGCAGGGTAGCATCTTCTTGCGTTACTTAATCAAGTGGGGAAATTTTAGAGGAAACAGAAGTTGGGCTAATGCATTTCATGATCAGCAGAGTGCCTTGAGCTGCATGTTTTAAAAATAAGCGTGTTCATGTCTCATACTTTGAACTTGGTTTTCTCCAAAATGTACCCCTACCCAATCAGGGTGGGTTCTTAGGAAAGATGATGCACTCTGTGGTCTCTGGTTTTGATTACTAAGCACCTATGAAATGTTCTCTGAGTTTAGGTTATTTCCCTCGGAAGCCCCAGTGTGTAACCTTGACTGTCACGTGAAGTGACATAACTCCTGCAGCCAGGAACAGAATACGGATGGACGCTCAGATTACGTATTCGTAAACACGGTTCTATAATTGCGATACTAGAGAACTGTTAAGAGATGAGCTTTTTAGAAGCTAATGAAAAAAATAATGTTTCCTTGGGAGAGTGTGACACACACAAACTCCTAAGAAAGGGATCGCTCGCATCAACGGATATTGGATTTAATCCCATTATTCTGGGCAGACGCAACCTGTTTTGTGTGTATTACTGAAAATAGGATACCTGTATTTCAGAATTCCGTTGTAAAACCTAGGTGTTCTCTAAAGATTGGTTTCCCGAGGTGTCAACAAAAAGGACGCGTGAGAACCTCCACAGTGGCTCTTAGCTGCTCCGGTCGGAGCGTAATGGTAATAAAGTCAACAGATGTGGTTTCCTGTAGGTCCGTTCTAGAGCCACAGACCAGCCATCTGACTGGGCTCCCCGCCAGTGGGACCAGGCCAAAGAGTGGATCACTGCAACACAGCGTGAGAGCCGCAGGCCCTCCAGAGGGGGTCAGTAATGGCACCCCGAGTTTGAAAGATGGGACTTTAAGTAGAGTTCACATAGAAATAGCCGTCTGCGTTTCCAAATTGCTGATGCCTTCTTCCGCTCTTCTTTTTCAGAGCCCCTGAGATCATCCTTGGTTTACCATTTTGCGAGGCAATCGATATGTGGTCCTTGGGCTGCGTCATCGCGGAGCTGTTTCTGGGCTGGCCGCTCTATCCAGGCGCTTCAGAGTATGACCAGGTGGGTCCAGGTGGCACAGGTGTTCACGACAAGCACTCGCTCTCCATCCGGATCAGCGCTTCATGACGTGACGTGTGGGCGGGGTTATGGAGCGTTACGCCGTTTCCCAAGCCTTGCTCCCCTTAACCGCGCTGTGTGTGTGTGTGTGTGTGTGTGTGTGTGTGTGTGTGTCTTTATTCCTCGCTTCCCCTTTTCATTTTATACTTCTGTCTTTCCTTATAATGTTGTCATTTTTCTCAAAGGCCCTAGAACCATTAGTTTACCATATGTGCAGTGACAGGAAAAGCCCTGACTTCATTCTCATCTTTTCTGCAGATCCGGTATATCTCACAAACACAGGGTTTGCCAGCGGAATATTTATTAAGTGCAGGGACAAAGACAACTAGGTTTTTCAACCGTGACGCAGATTCGCCGTATCCTCTGTGGAGGCTGAAGGTAGGAAGAGTGTCCCCTCCACCCGTCAGCAGCACCCGGCACTCGGGGAAGGAGGGCGTTGGGGTGGTCCGATCGGTGGGGAGCTGATGGCGGTGACGCCTGGATCCTGGGTCTCACTCTGCCAGCGTCGTGGGGGAGGGGCAGCTGTCGCTGGTACGTGGTGTGGAGGAATTTGAATGTTCAGAAACACAGCTGTGCTTGGCCCGCTGCCCCTGCAAAGCGTGAGGGCCCATGTCTGATCGCTAAACTCCCAGGATTCAATCGGGTAAACCTGGTGACCCGTCCGATTTGTGTGGCGAGAGAAACCACCCACCTCCTGCCCTCAAGGAGCCCCCGGCCCAGAGGGAGACCCAGGGGCCAAGCCCCGTCCAGAAATAACACGTGCCCTGGTGGGAACAAAGTGCGGCTGAGGGCCAGGAGGCCCATTTGAGCCGGGCTCTCAAGGATGAAGAGGGACTTCAGGCAAAGGAAACAGCCCAGGCAGCGTGGCACCCTGAGGTGGGGCGGGGAGGGGGAGGTGGGCCTGTCCCCCGGCAGGCAGGTGGTGCCGCTCCGTCACACACAGTAAACTCGGGGGGATTCACTTTAACAGAAACATATTTTGCTTTCACTTTGATCTACGCCTAGTAATTAAAATTAATGTATTTTCCTGGGAAGGAGAAAATAATGCCAGCCTTAAAAGTATGTTTTATGTTCATTTTAGGTGCTGCTTTTTTTGCAAGAGAGTGGGTGGGTGTTTTTTTGGACAGAAACCACAGCCAAATTCTAACACGATTTAAAGATAATGTGTGGCCAACAGTTATAAAAGATTTAGTAAAGAGATTGGGGAGCAAAGCAGGCACTCGGGCTATTGGTGGGAGGGCTGGTGTTTGGTAACTGTGAGGATGAGTGGCTCAAGGTCAAGTCCGATAAGAAAGAGTCCTGGGGTGGACGAGGGTGAGATCAGGCAGAGGCGAGGTTCACTGCTCTATCTTAGTTAAGCGCTTCAGTCCTCTTTGTCCAGCTGTTCCTGGAATCGAAGCCTAGATCTTAGTGCTGTCCTTGAACGGGATTTTAAGGATTAATTACCTGTGATCCATGGATGAGTCCAAAATCCCACAGTAATTGGAAACAGCAGCTTCCCAGACCAAGGCCAGTGGGGGACAGGGTGTATGCGCCCCAGCCCCAGGCGGAGGGGCAGCACGGAACACAGGCGCCACAGCCAGCTGCCACTTGCTGGCCCCGGGACCCGGGCCAGCTCCTTAAGCTTTCCCTCCCTGCTTCTCCCGCTGGAAACGGGTTGGTAATCGTCCTCCCTAAGAGCGTTGTGAAGAGTCTGAAATGAGTTCATGTGCTCTAGAGTAGTACCTGGCATAGTGAGAGCTGTATGTGTAAGAGTTCGATACGTAATATTAACTTAGAATTTTAAAACGTGCAGGAAAGGGCTTCCGCCTTTCCACGTATGGAATCTTACCTTACTCATCCCTTAAATTCGGGAAGAATGTCGCGTAATCACGGAGATGGCATATCTTGCTCATCTTGGAATCCTCCAGACCTGACTTAGAGCAGGCCCCCGACAGGTGCTCACGGGGAGGACGGAAGCAAGGTGAGTTAGTGTGGGGGATGAAGAGAGAAAGTAATTCGTGTGCAGGTCACTTTCAGAAGTACCAAAGCCTCCTTTTCTGAAAGGTGGGAAAGGACCCTCCATGAGAAGCGAAGCTTGTGGGTTTAATGACCAGGAACTAATTCCCATTACCCTTCGGCTTTTGCCTCTCCTGACCAGACACCAGATGACCACGAAGCAGAGACGGGGATTAAGTCAAAAGAAGCAAGGAAGTACATTTTCAACTGTCTAGATGACATGGCCCAGGTAAGCTTCGTGGGTGCGTATGCGTGTCAGCCCTTTAAAAACCAAGCTTAGCAAGACTTCTGCAGGAGCCGTACAGGATGGTGGGTAGAAATCCACCTCACTCAACTGCCGTGGTTGACCTTGACCTTAAACAATGACATGCCAGCCTTAGTCAAAATGCCCCTGGGTTTGTGGAACATTCTAAAACATCACGGCGGCGCTTTAAAAATAGCTTCCGTTTATTGGTTCCCATTCGTGAAAGAGTACGGCCAATTTTACTGATGTTTTCAAGAGAGAAACCCAAGCCCCCTAGGACATCTACGTTTAACGCCCATGAGGCAGTGTTCTCTAGGGCGGCCGTAGGAAAGTACCACAAAGTGGGGGGCTAAAGACAGAACTTCAGAATCCGAGTGCCAGCAGGGCCGTGTTCCCTCCGAAGGCTTCAGGAAGAACCCGCCCCATGCCTCTCTGCTCGCTTCTGGTGGCCCCTGGCGGTCCCCGGTGTCCCTGTGTCTCCCCCTCCCACTCCTACTTCCTTCCTGTGGCCTTCATCCTGTGTTTCCTCCTGTCTCAACGTCCAAATCTCCCTCCTTTTTCTCTTATAAAAATACCGGTCGTTAGACTTAGGGCTCGCCCTCTCCCAGTCCGACCTCATTTTGACTTGATTACATCTGTAGAAACCCTATTTCCGAGTAAGATCGTATTCACAGGCACTGGGGATTAGGACTTTGACATATCTTTTTGGGGGGACACAGTTCAACGCACTGCACTCAGTGTCGCTCAGCTCACTTGGAGGGATCAAAGGCTCTCACCTTTGTGCCAGAGAAAATTCTAGAACTTCAGTTATTTTTCGTGTAAAGACTAGTCGAAAATCAGGACAAGCCAAAGTGAATTTTTCTTAAAAGCAATGAGAAATAAAGCTAGAGACCAGTAAACACTTAGCACACCTCTTACTGAAGATGAGTGTGACCAAAAATCATGTTGCTGAGTAAAGCACACTTGTCGGTTGATTAGAAGCTTAGATTGTCTATGAAAGCCGAAATTGCTTTCCAGAGCCTGTCTCAGAAAACAGAGAGAGCACCACAAAACTAGTCTTTTAAAGGCTATCCTAGCGTGGACTTGCTCTGGGACGAGGAATCCTGTGTCCAGCTTTCCTGCTCGTCACGGCCAGAGGACAGCCCAGGGGACACAGGGACCCAGGTGACCCTGGCCCTAACTCAGGAAGGTCCACGGAGACTGAGGCCCCTACGTTCCCCTCCGAAGGTTCAATAAAAGTAAACCTTTTTGCGTCTTATTTGGTACTGTTTCGTTGTCGTTTTTTAATTGTGGTGAAATCCACATAACATAAGATTTCCCGTTTCCCCACTTTTAACTGTACAAGTCAGTAGCGTTAAGAACCTTCACATTGTTATGGCTCCGGCCTCCAGAACCCTTTTCCTCTTGTTGTTTTCAATGAGATGTGATGTGAGGAGCATTACAATTTAGCTGATTAAAGCAGGAGAGTGTACGCCCTGTCACTCACATGGATTTGCAGGGACCAGCGGTGACCTCTCCCCCCCACGCATGACCTCCCTCAGCCTTCCCTGCAGAGAGAACAGCCACATCCTGTGGGCAATAATGACATGTGACAGTGCTCTCCACGGAGCAGACACAGCCCTCTGGGAACGGGGAAGGGGTGGTTGAGAGACTGCCATGGAGCTGCAGGGCGGGAAAGAAGGGGAGTCAGAGAGAAGGGAGGCACAGTGGGGTCTTTGTAACCGGTCCCCACTTGCTTCCAGGTGAACATGACAACAGACTTGGAAGGGAGTGACATGCTGGTGGAAAAGGCAGACCGGCGGGAGTTCATTGACCTGTTGAAGAAGATGCTGACCATAGATGCCGACAAGAGAATCACTCCGATTGAAACCCTGAACCACCCCTTTGTCACCATGACACACTTACTCGACTTTCCCCACAGCACACAGTAGGTGTCCTGCGCGATGGGCCGGCAAACTTTTCCTTTAAAGCCCCAGATGGTAAATCTTTTAGGCTTCGTGGCCATATGGTCTCTGTTGCGATCACTCAGCTCTGTCGTTAGGTGAGAGCAGACGCAGACAATACTTGAACAAATGAGCAATGTTTTTCAGTAAAACATGATTTATACAAACAGGTGGCGGCCAGGTTGGGGCCCTGGGCCACAGTTTGCTTTTCACCAGTAACGGAACCTAGGAAAGTTCGAGGCTGAGCGGACTAGACTCTGGGTGTCTGTGCTTAAAGGGGACGCTCGGAATGGCAGGGCACGTGAAACACAGCCACTCTGTGCCGAAGGTCACTTCCAGAACCGTTCCAGAGAGGACTCGGTCTAGACTGGGTTTGGATTTGTTTGTTCGTTCATTTATTCACCATGCTGTGTGCTGTGCCCCGTACTGGGGTATGGTCGGGGCTGGGGGGGGTGGGGGGGGACAAAGCAAATAGAGCCCCTGCCCACTGGAGCTGACAGTCCAAGGAGAGACAAAGGTACAAAACTAGTGATACCCAAATTGCCAGGCCGTTATCAGGGAAGGTACAGGGTGCGACGAGAGCCTGTAACGAGGGAACCTCACTTGGGGTGGGCCAGGGCAGACCCTGAGGGAGTGACTGCTGAGGATGAGTGAGGAGTGACTGGTGGAAATGCCAGCAAGAGCAGAAAGGCCACTACCCAGGCGGAGGCTTCGCACGAGAGAGCTGGGGACAGCAGGACGAGCCGGGGCCCAGTCTTCCGCGTTCAGGATTTTGGTCTTGATCCTACGAGCAATGGGGAGCCACTGAAGGACTTGTAAGCAGGGGACTGGCCAGGTAGAGCTGTGTTTTACAGCTCGGGTCAGGGACCCGGGAAGAAGCGCCCATCATGTCCGGCAACTTGGGAGCTGTTGGTGACTTGTCAGAGCTGTCGCAGTGCGTGGCAGAAGCGGAAACCAGCTTAGCGGGTTGAAAGTCTGAGGGAGAGATGGAGAAAGCGATAGGGACCTTTCAAGAAGGGAGGCTGGAAAGGGGAGGGGAGAGATAGAGGGGTGACTGGGGAGAGCCCAGGGGTGGCTTTCCTTGAATATGGAAGAGGCTTGAGCCATTTAAAATGCTGATGGGAGTGTCTGGTGTCACGTGAGAGATAAAAGATAAAGGATGCTCAGAAGAGACAGTCTCCTGAGACGGGGAGGGGCTGGGATTCGGAGCATAGGTAGAGACTGGGATTCAGAACGCAGGTAGAGGAAATTGCCAGGGTCACAGGAGAGTGGATAGAGGTGGGGCGCGCGGAGGTCAGCCAGCGAGCGTGCTGGTTGAGCAGAGCGGCGTCGGGGATGTTCCTCAGACCGCTTCTGGCTTGTTGAGAACGAGGTGGTTGGTGTGAGAAGGGCAGAAAAGTTCAGGAAGTTGGAGCAGATGGTGGCAGAGCAAACTGAACAGAGAAAGACAATGGGATGGTTGAGCATGCAGGTTGGACATGAGCAGTGCGGGTGTAGCTGACACCCCGGGAGAAGGCCTGGAGTGACAGCCAGTCGGGTCATCCAGGCCGAGTTTTGCCAGGCTAAGAGAAGAAGACAGGTTGACAGACGGAGGGTGTCAGCAGCAGCACAGTCGACACCCCAACCGATGGCTGACGGGGGCTTAGCTGAAAGGGAGAGGAATAAAGATGGGCTGATCAACTCAGAGACTGGTCCTTTCATAACAGTCGAATGGGCCACATGGGTGAACGTGTGGCCGGGGATGGGACGCTTGAATTTGTGGTTTGGGGAAGCGGAGCGGTCTCAGGCTTGCCAGTCCAGAGCATGGTGGCTGGGATTGACAACAGGTCGCCGGAGACGAGAGCTGACTGAGCAGCCAGGCTGTCTGGCAGGTGCTCAGCGGACCCTCTGAGGCCTCCCTGGGTGGGCAGGGGACGGGTTCGCGTGGAGGACTGAGCCCGTGGCACAGGCCCCCGGAGAATGGGGGGGCGAGAAAAGCCAAGCGAGGCAAGAGAAGTGGAGGGAGTATTAGTTCGCAGAGGCTGCGGTCGCAAAGTACCACTGAGCGGCTGAGTGGCTTAAACAGCAGAAATTGATTTTTACATAATTCTGGAAGTCTCAGATCAAGGCGGTGAGCAGAGGGCTTTCTTCAAAGGCCTCTCTCCTTGGCTTACAGGTGGCCGCCCCTCCGTGTCCTCACGTGGTCCTCCTACGCATGTCTGTGTCCTGTTTTCCTCCCCATCGTGAGGAGCTGGCTTAGGGCCCACCCGAATGACCCCGTGTTACCTCTTTAAAGATCCCAGCTCCGGATTCAATTGCATTCTGAAGTACTGGGGTTAGAACTTTAACGCATGAATTTGGGGGGCACCGTTCAGCCCCCGCCCCAATTCAGAGGGTAACGAGGGCTATCACTTCAGCCTCTCAACCCCGAGATACTTGGGGTTTAAAAGTCACATCCCTGGTTGTCTGCAGGGAGAAGCAACGTCCCCAAGAGAGCACCAGACTTTAGCTAGGGTCAGGAGGGAGAGGGAATATGTAAGGAGAGACTGGACACGAGAGGCATTTGCAGAGCACGTTGGCCCTGCGGTGGCCAGCCTCCAACTGGGCCGCGTCTCAAGGCTGGACTTGGCCTTCACCAGCCTACAAGAAATGAATGGGTGGGGCCCAGCAGAGATGGTGCATCCTCTAATTTCAGTTCTGTTCCTTATCAGTTGATGTTAAGCAAGTCAGATCACATTACGACAACCGGCCAGGGAGTTTCTAATTTAGAACCATGTTTGAAACAGCCACACTGTTTAAAACTGTCATTAAGGGATTTGTCCTGTTTCTGGGGATGAGTCAAGGGGATGTCGGTCTGGGCTTCCGGAAAGGGGCTTCTGGATAGGGCTTCCAAAAAATCGGTCTTTTATATTCAGAGGTGAAGTGGGATGATTGAGAAACAGCTGTGGGTAGGAGATGGAGGGGGTGCTCCCCAGAGGGCCCCCGTTAACTGTCTGCACTAAGTCAGTGAGACAGTCACCCACAGAAAGTCGGAGCTGTGGTCGAATGAGCTTGTTTTATTCCTTCAGCCCACTCGCGAAAGCACTTAGTGTGCTAGGTACTAAGTAGGTGCGTGAAACACGTCAGCTTTACCAGTATTACAGTTTTTTAGCCAGTGGTTACCGTAGAGTACATTTTCCTTTCTCTCCAGGGTCAACAGTCAGTAAATGTTTATTTCGTGGGATTACGTGGGCAGTGTAAGTAGTCATCGGCTCAGAAAGAAAGGATTCTCAGAGCAGGTGTCAGTCAGTTTGGAACATCTTTCATTGAAAGGGTGTTTGGGGACAGCCCACAAGCTTGGCCCCAAATATAGCTCACCTGTGGTCTGCAGAAATAGGATACATTTCTAATCTTAAAGTATTAGAAAAATTATTTATATTCAGTTATTACATTACTTATAATTAAAATAAGTATTTAACGTACTTTAAATGCTGTTTTATTATCTTGCATGTTAGCATTTGAGGAAAAATATATTTAATTGGAAGAAGCCACAGACATGAACGAGAAACCGTGTATAAATCCCAAAGGACACTTTATAGTGGGTGTTGAAGAGCCTGAGTGGCTGAGGCCCCTTGTGGCTGTCCTTCCTTTGACCCCTGGTGTCAGCAACACTTTTACACCTCACTGTCATTATTTGGGTTTTGTTTTGATGCACAAATGCAATGGAGGAAGAAAGAGGAAGAGAATTTTTATCTCATGTAACTGGGCAAGAATTAGAAAATAAAAGGGAAGGATGAAGAAAGGTCAAGAGGATGTATAGGTATACGTGAAGACCTCCCGGAATTAGCTCTTGACCTTGGCAAAGTATTCATCCTCTCTAAGTTTCATCCTCGCCCATGAAGTAGGGGCCACAATCGTCTCTGCCTCTCGTGGTTGTAAGACGGAGAGGGAGTCTCGCACACAATTACCACAGCTCTCGAGGTAGCCACTGTCATTAAGTCTTAATGTTATTATTGGTCTCGTTACCCACACGTTCCTGTGGGAAGACTGGCAATGGGGACGTGATGCTGAGCTGGCTGGTTCCTTGGCTGTCCCCTAGATGGCGCCAGTGCCCCAGAGTAGCTGGGGAGAGCCAGTGCAGGGAGCCAGCTGGCTGTGGGGTGGGTAGAGGCAGGAGGACAAAAGCTGTTTAATGTCCCCGATCAGAGAACTTACACGTTTGTTTATGGGCGCAAAGTGCACTGAAGGCTGAGCATGAGCTGTCTCGTGGGAGGCAGATGAGCGGACAATGAGGAAGGTGCAGTGAGAGGTCAGCCTCTTGTGCTGCGGCGACCCTTCCCCGTCCAGGACGGGGTGGAGGCTGGTGAGACGGTGGGGAACTCGTCTCGAATGAACTGTTACAAACGCAGAATTCCGTGGGAAATGCAGGAAATTTAGACCCAACGTTGTTCTCCCCCACTTTCGTACTTCTTAGATTAACTGTTCTCTCCTCTTCTCTCTCCGTTTTCTCCCTGTTTCCCCCATTACCTGCTTCTCTTTCCCTTATACCACCGTCTCTGCCTTCTGCACGAACAGTGTCAAATCATGTTTCCAGAACATGGAGATTTGCAAGCGTCGGGTGAATATGTACGACACCGTGAACCAGAGCAAGACCCCTTTCACACGCACGTGGCCCCCAGCAACGTCCACCAACCTGACCATGACCTTCAACAACCAGCTGAACACTGTCCACAACCAGGTAAGCGGGCAGCAGGGGAGGAGGCGGGCGGGGCTGACAGCACCAGGAATTGTATTTTCCCACCAAAGCCAGTCAGGAGACAAAATTCCTCCAACATCACATCCCAGAGACAAAATTCCTCTGCTGTCATATTCGACTTTGTAGGAAGGTGTTTGCTTCCAGGGTCGAAAGGTCCCGGAAAGGACTCACTAAGGTTTCTGAGGTGATACCTCTTCCGCTCCCCTCTGTCCCGGTGTGTGGTAAGGTGGAGGAGATGCTGTGATCCTCGGATGTCCGGTATCTGCCTGGTAAGGAATTCTAGGACCAGGACAGCAGCAGTCACCCGGCTCCGACTTGTGCCCACACTGCTGGGTCTCCACGACCTCCTTTCAAGACAGGTAACACCTGTCCTTTCTCCAAGTCATGAGGAAGATCCATTCATCAGTCTGGCACCCGAATCCCAGCATCTGGCACTGAAAGGGACCCAGAAACTCAGGTTTTCTCCCCGCGAATCTCCAACTTTTTGCAGGAAATTAGCAGAGTCCCAGCCCTAGCATGCTGCTTGAAACACAGACGGCACCCAGGAGGTGCTGAGTGCATAATCTCCAGGTCCTGGCTCAGGTGGACTGTGGCATCGCAGAGACTTTCACTCCATCTCCCCGTCTTACTGGTTCCCCCAAAGACGTGTCCCTAGATCTGCTCAGTCTTACTGTCAGTCTGCAGTGACAACACTCCTGTGTGTGTACACACGCAACACACACGTGCACCTGAAGGAGGAATGAATACTTCCACCTGGCCACACGCTCTTCTCGACAAGTCCCCTGCGGTCACCGAAGAGTCACTGACCCTGTTTTCCCGGGCCACTGCCAGAGCACCCTGGGTTGCGAAGGGCTTTACTCCCCAGCCCATCCTCTCCCTCTGCCTGCATTCGAGGAGAAGCCACCTGGAATCTGCCACTCCCGGGGGCCACTGGTGGCCTTTAAGCTCGGCGGGGATGGGTGGGGGAGAATTGGGGGTGCTCAGGACCTGTAAGGCCTGGAGTCCAGAGAAACAGTCGTTCCCCCCTCCCCGCCCCCCGGAGAAAGCATCCACCGCCAGACGGGTGAGATCCTTGACAAAACCTCACCGTGGCTCTTCCTCACCTGAGCCCGTCGCAGTGAGGAGATGGATCTGGCTGGTGTCAAGAGCGTGGAGAGCAGAGGGAGATCCATGTAGAAGGGGGGTCGGCTGGACCGTGAGAAGGGACCCAGACCCACGTACAGTGTCCCTCAGGCGGCAGGTGGGGATTTTTGAGCAGGGGTGGTGACATGCACAGAGTCGTCTTCTGGAAAGAATGTTCTAGTCTCCGTGCCCAAGAAGAATGGGAAGAGAAAAAGTGGAGGGCAGGACATCACCAGTCAGAGCCTCACAGGTCCCAGGCACAGGGGACCAGGGCCTCCCTGAGGAAGTAGCGATTGAAGAGCTGTTGGATTCCAGGGAGAAGCAGCAGGGCCAGTGACTGACCAGAAGGTGGGGTAGCAGAGGATGTTGGTGGCCCTGAGAGGGAAGCGCAGAGGCACCAAGACCCGAGGAGAGCCTGGACCTCGCTCTGTGGAGTCGGAGGGTGGATGTGGCCCCCAGGGGAGCCGGAGCTGCAGAGAGAACGGAGAAGAAGAGCAAGGTGCCTATTCAGGAATGAAACCCAGATGCTGGGCCACACATACTGCACCCGTGTCCCCTGTCACACGACCTGGGGCGGCCTGGGTTGCTGCCACAGACACACGTAGCGTTACAGTGTGTATCTTAACGCAAACGTGCACTCCCGTCCTTTAGTGACTGCCTGCAAACAAATGAATTTGCTTTGCACTGAAAGTCAGCATAAAATCAAAGTATAAGAAATGTAAAGTGAGACGTTACCCTTTTTATTGAACTCGATATGCATAAATGTCCTCCTTGTAATTCTATTTTTCCGTGATGTCCATGATGCTCTTTCTTCCTTTTTCTTTAGTCCTTGTTATCTCTAGTGGCCAAACCACGTGTGCAGGGTTGAATTTGAAGCCATAGGTGACCTGCACGCACAGTACTGAAGGGTCAGTGTGAAGGAGGCTAAGATGGGGTGAAATCGATCAGATCCCGATTTATTTGTTTTATTTATTTTCTTATTATTTTTAAATTAGAGTTGACATTCAACATTCTTTTTATTAGTTTCAGGTGTATAGCATAGTAGTTAGACATTTATATAATTTCCACAGTGATCCCCCGAGCAGTCTAACACCCACCGGGCACTCTACGGTTCTTACGTATTCTGGACTATCTTTCCTGTGCTGTGCTTCACATCCCCTTAGTTATTTCGTAACAACAATTCCCAGTTTCGAAGTGGTTTTCCTTGCGCTGCCTTGCTTCAGAAGGAAGTTCAGTCTCAAACGATGTCTGTTTCTGAAAGAGAAAGGAGAGACGTTTCACGATTTGTCTAACCCATCTCCATTTCCGTTCTCAACCCACTAGCATCTTTCTCTCTGCCTTTCAACCGTAGTAGCTGAACCCCAAACTCAAAGAAGAAACCCCAGTCTCAGCCTGTCCCTCTGCCTGTTTCTATAGCATATTCCTTCCCAGTAACTGATGTGTAGCTGGCTAAGGGTATCTATGAACAGTGCTGCCCCCAGGCCTCCTCCAGGTACGTGTGCTTCCCTGCCACACTCTGGGTACCTGGGACCCCGGGCCTGCAGGGGCCTCCATCGGATTCAGCCTCCCAAGTATGGACCACACCACCAGGTCCACGCGTGTGCGCCCAAAGCCCCTTAACGTGTAGCACAGAGCTGGGGCGTGAGAGAAGGAAGGCAGGGGTCAGCTCTCCCTCATCACCGTGTTCCAGTGGCAGAACCCAAGGAATCCAGGAATCCTACACCCAAACCTGGCCTTCCAGATGAAGGTGTGTTGTCAAAGTGGAGAAGCAGAACGTGAATCGTCTCTAGCCTCGTTTTTAACTTTGCAGTGTGCAGACACACGGTATCGGGCATCCATCCTCCGGGCCCCACAAATGTCGGAACAGGCCCGCGTGTCAGCACCGGGGGTGATTCTGTCACACGTGGCTGCAGGTCCCTCCTTTTCCTTGAGGCTTTTCAACCGTGTCTCCACTCCCCTCTGTTTTTGCTTCTTTGCTCTTGGTTTTCGTTTGTTTGGTTTCCTTTGAGTTCATTTATTTGATTTAGATTCGTGTCTCCCAGCACGCCACCGCCCTCATTTTTTATTTTTGTTTATTTTTGTTTAATCCCCATCATTCCTTTAGGCTCCCACCTCCACCAGTGCCACTATTTCCTTAGCCAATCCCGAAGTCTCCATACTAAACTACCCATCTGCACTCTGCCAGCCCTCGGCGGCGTCCATGGCTGCAGTGGCCCAGCGGAGCATGCCCCTGCAGACGGGAACAGCCCAGATCTGCGCCCGGCCTGACCCCTTCCAGCAAGCTCTCATCGTGTGTCCACCCGGCTTCCAAGGTAAGAATGAGAAAGGCCTGGCCTCTCACCTCCTTCTGACTGGTCCGGCTGCAAGGCACAGGCACCCACAGTGTTGTCATGGCAACTTCCCTGGGGTGGGGCCGTCTCCGTTCCTTTCAATGAGAGCACCAGGCAGCAATGAACTCGAGGCCCCTATCCTACTGTGGCCAGCCCGGAAACACTGGGAATTGGTTGTTCTCATCACCTGCCAGTGATTTGTCTCCCTGGCCCACTGTCTGTAAATAAGCAGGTTGTTTGTGCTCCCATTGTTATGCCGATATCAGCTCTTGGGGCTTCTCATGAGATATACCCCTGCGCGGCTTACTTAGAGCACACTGCCCATCCCTGGCAGCCGGCGTGGTCCCGGTTCTCATGAATGACATAAGTCTGTCTGAAAAGGCCCTCCCAGGCCACCCCCAAATGATTCTTCAGCCATGTACCCCAATACTCTTCTGAAAATGCTCAGAAGTAGAGTTGACTGTGTATTTGGTTACAGTTTACCCAGAAAGCTCAAGAATTTGTTTTTACAAAGCCCGTGGGATCAGCACGTGATCGCCCAGTTCCAGAGTCAGAGTGATTCCGAACGGGCTCCTGGGTCCTCGCCCAGCGCCCCTGGCTCTGCCCCCCGTGGGTGTCTTCACGTCAGGAGCAGCAGTTTTCCTGTTGACATTTGTCAGCATAACTGCGCCACTTGCGGTTTTACAGATCCCTTAAATTGACCTTCTAGTCTTTGAACGCATTCGAGGTGGTTTTCTGTGGGGTGTTGTTTTTAATGTTAGAAACTAAAGGGGAGACTTCCAAAGGACCGCACACTACCTGGCGGGGACGGGTGCGAAGGGGACCCGAGAGCTGGCACAGCTGGCTAGGGGGGGCCCCCTCCCTCCAGCTGGTTCCGACCACTCAGCTAACGCTCTCCCCCTTGCCCCCGCCTGGAGCAGGGTTGCAGGCCTCTCCCTCTAAGCACGCTGGCTACTCTGTGCGGATGGAAAATGCTGTTCCCATCGTCACTCAAGCCCCAGGAGCTCAGCCTCTTCAGATCCAACCAGGTCTGCTTGCCCAGGTAATTCTTTATTATTCCTGTGTGGCCATTATCACATTATTGTTCATGAAGAGATGTGTCTCTACTGATTCCCTCCCGGGCGGTGAGTCAGATGCTTCGAGTCACTGGAATATCTCAGTAACGTCCTGGATGCCCCCACGTGAATCACCTTCCTAAGCGTCTAGCCTACCATGCCAAGAAGAAATTTAGACACTGGGGAAATTATTACTATTATCGTATCTTTGTGATGCAAATTAATGTGGGAGACCTAGGTTTTGATCCTAATTCTGCTAATAACTCTCTGTGACCTAAGGCAAGTGTGTTAACATTCCTTTGCCTTATATTTCTTCTTCATAAAATAGAAATTACTGTTTCAGAACCACAGACTCCGGGAGATGCTCTCCTTAATTTATAGTTGAAAAACCAGGATCACAGGAGCTGTGAGGTGGAACCTTCCTGATCTGTTCACATAGGTACTCTGATGGTAGAATGAGATCACGGAGGTGAAAATGGTTGAAAATCTGTAGTGTTTTGGAAATTTAAGGGGACATATTGATGCAACGATAATAGCGATGACACTTGAACCTTAACAACAGATACATTGTCGCGATGCCAGGCACTTTATAAGTTATTATTGATTTAAATCCCCAGGAACACGGTAAGGCATTTGTGACCTTTTGACAAATAGGGAAAGTGAGGCACAGTCACTGGCTCTAAGTCGCACGGCAATTAGGTGACAGAACCAGGACACAGACCCAAGAGGTCTGCTGCCGGCGCCAAGGTCAGCACCTCGACCTAACTTGTTGGTTTAGAAGCACCTTTATTTCTAAAGAAGATTAAGTTCCCAAAGGCTTTTCTCAGCGTGTTTCCGAAGACATGTTATTCATGGTGCTTTTGTTGCATAGAAGTTTCAGTCTTAATTTTAACGGAGTCACGTAGCGTCGGTCTGTTTGGGGCTTTCCGTTCTAGTCCACTGGCCTTTCTCACATCCTCTCGTCCTCGCTGTTGTAACTTTAGCGTATGTCTTGGTATCTGGTAGGGAAAGCCCTGCTCCCATATCATTCTCCAAGTTTCCCTTGTCTATTCTTGACCCTTCACTTTGCCCTGTGAATTTAAATACCATTCTTACATAAGAATTTTTGTTCCCCAAAAATCTGGTTCGTATTTATTGGACTTGCCTTAAATTTATATTTACTTGAGAACAACTGACATCTTAAAAAAAAAAAAAAGAATTGATATCTTTATAGTATTATTTCATCCCTGAACGTGGTGCAACTATATATGTAACCTGTTATTCTTTTCATTAAAGTTTCATTTTGTTGGAATAATTCTTAAATATTTTCGTTTTTGTTGTTATTCATAATTTTATTAACAATTCTAATTATTTTCTTTGGTTTGTAGGAATATGCTGATTTTGGTCTATTGAGTTTGTTATCTAGCAATCCTTCTAAACTCTGGTTAGTTCTGATTGTTTCTGTGAATTCACTTGGCTTTTCAATGTGGACTATCTATTTGCCTACACTTTTTATTGTTCTGATGTCACTGTGCTGACGGCACCTCCAAAACCGTGTTCATAACAGTGTCGATATTGGGCATCCTTAACTTGTGCCTAACTTTACAGGAAATTCTTCTAGCCATTAGATATCTTATTTACTGAAATATTTGATAGAGATACTCTATTGTTTGTCAATTTTTTGATGAACTAATATTAAATTATATCAAATGTTCTTTCTGCATCTATTGAAGTGGGGTTTTTTTTCATCTGTTAGTTACAAATTAAGTGGCAAATTACTTACTAGATTTCGTAGTGTTAAACCATCCTAGTATTTCCAAGATAACCTTTATTGGATCACGTGGTGTTTGATATGTTTGTATGCTTTCCAATGCTGGATTGTTTGTAAATACTGTAGTTAGTAATTTTGCATCTGTGTTCGTGAGCAGTGGCATGTAATTTCTCTTGTAGAATCCTTATCTGATTTGGGAATCAGGGTTACACCAGCCTCATAAAATATATTAGATGTTATTACCTCTTCTGTTTGCTGAAACAGCTTGTTTACAAGTGATATTAACCATTCTTCATCTCTTTTGTTCCACTGTCCAAATTGACACTGCAAGTGACCACTAACACCAGCACACAGAGATCTGTCTTGCTAAAAGTTTTAAACAGAGAACCATCTGTATTTAAAGCAGGCCTTCTAACTCCTGCCTCCCACACAGCTCTTCACAGCTTCCTTTCGTCTGCAGAGTTTGGTAGTAGGGAGTTCAGAAAAGGCCAAGACAGATTGACATAAAGAACTACAGCTCACTCCGGGGCAAAGAAGCTTGCTCAGACTTTATCTGAGTGGCAGAAGTCCAGGCCAGTCTCCCAGTGCTGCTCCTCTGAGGCAAAACCTCTAGAACTCACATATACTTTAAAGGGTCTTTTAGATCCTTTCTTTGTGTTTGCACATTTAACCCTAGTAAATCCAGAACCATCTCTGAAAGAAATGATAATTAGCATTTCCTATTAGCTGAATTAGACAGCCCTTGTTCAGTTTGGTAGAAACCGACAGGCTAAGCGTTTCTGAATTAGTATCAGTCCTTTAATCATCCACAGCAGGGAAGACCTTTACCTGTGCTCACTCGAAAAGGAGTCCTTGGGTGCTGTAAATCTCCAAGTGGATTTAACCTAAAGCTGTTACTGGGGAAGTGAACAAAAAGTGCGTTACAGGATTTTAGTTGCTATGGTGTTTACACCAGGGAAGAGCTGGGTGTTCATCGGTCGATTTGTTAAATTAATGGGTGCCGAGAATGGAACGCCACGTAGCCATTAAACAGGAGGTGGTAGACCAGTGTGTCTTCACGTGGAAGAATTTCTAAGACCTACTTAGTAAAAAACTTCCTGCCCTGTCCAGTATCATGTTGTGTCTTTTGTTTGTTGCTTGCTTTTTCTTTTTCGTTCTGCTTGTCACTTAATCCATGCCAATATGTTCCCATTATGATGAAGCGCTCTCCTAGAAATTTCTTAATGGTCCCTTTCAAAGGACAAGAATAAGCTAAATTATAGACACTAGTATGGAAGCTATTTTAAAAATGCAATCATAATTAAACATTTAAATTGATGCCTTCATTCTTCTCTGGGTAAATTTCTAGGTTTCAGACAGAAGTACTCCTAATACTAATATCTACTTTAATTATATCCAAAAAGTTGGCATCATTCTTTTTCTCTAAATGTTCAAACCTTTTTAAGTATTTTATATGTGAAAGGGTAGAGGTGGGGTCATTTGAATCCATTCCTCGAGCTAGTTTTATTTGCTTGGCCCTTTCCCCTCCCACCTCCCAGCAAGGTCACGTGTCCCTCCCGTCTCTCTGGGGCATCCCGAGGACGTGTGCGTGGTAGAAGAAGGTGTAATCACACCCTCTTATTTCAGTGACAGACACTAGAATGATCTTTATGGATCTCCTTAACAGTAATGCTCTTTCAATGCTGCCGAAAAGCTGCTGTCACCTCTGTCCTCGCAAGCCCCAAGCCAGAGCTGGCCTCTCGACCACCATCGGAAATCATGCATGAGTTGGTGAAAGTGGAGAGAAGGGAAGTGCAGTTCTTGACTGAGACCGCACCGAATTTATCTCGCCCTACAATGGCAGGATCCACAACCCGCTCTGACCGGCAGGGCCGGACAGAAACTCAGGGGCCCCCCAAGATGTGACGATGTCTGTTTGCCAGATCCTTGTAGGCTCTGCCCTCCCATGAAGAAGTTGTTGACGTTCTTCTAGCCTGAATCAGCTCATCACATGAACCTCACTCAGTGGTTTCCCGAAGGACAAACTGTTGGCTTGAACTTTTTGAACTGACCAAAAACTACAAGATTTCAGGGCTTCTCACTTAAATCTCCTTTGGTTACATTTTCAGCAACTAGTCTTAACATCCATTCTCTTGCTCAGTACCTGATTGATATTGTTAATGAGTAAGACTTTCTCATACCATTTCATGCAGTTACCACTGGTGCCTGATCCCAAATACGGCCGTCAGTTTTGTGTGGCGTCCCCAGGTACTGGCCGAGAGCATGGGCTCTGGGATTCCCGTGCTCATACGCCAGCCCCACCACTTACTGGCTGTATAATTTGGGGGCAGTTTTTTAATTTTCTTTTGCAAAGTAGTACATAATTTTTAAAGCTATCTGCCACCATAAGCTTAAAATAGTAGTCTCCTGCTCTATCCCATCCCCAATATACACCCCCCCCAAAACAAAAATTTTTAAGTGTTTCATTTGTTATTTAGTTCTGTGTTTCTAAATAACATGCTTGAAATGCTTTTTACTGATCTTTCCATTTGTGGTACCAATTGACTTCCTACTGTGGAAGATGAAGACTCGGTTACCTAACCCGCCCCACACCTGCCCCCCAACACATGAGGTGGTCATATGCTCGCTCACTCCCTCTCCCTTTTACTCACTCTCTTTCCTCCCAAGTAATTTTTTTACTCAACCACTTTGCATTATTTACATAATGATTTTCATCAATATTGTATAATATTCTTCTCAGCTGAGCCTCATAATATACAGATCGTATTTCCTTTCCTGTACAACTTGCTTTTCCTGGAGTTATTGGTTGTCTCATTTTTTTCCTTAGGTTAGTTTCCTCATATCTATTATTATTCAGCCTCAAACTCTTCGAGAGCTATAAAAGGTGTTTGATGTGTTGATGTGTTTGAGCATATTAAGTTCAGGGCTATGATTTTTTTTTTCTCCCTTTCTGATCATGTTGTGTTTGATATCCTTCTAAAAGCTTTTAAGACTCTCTTTTTCCATGGTGGTCTGAAGTAGCATGATAATGTTTTCTTGAGGGTCTTTTTTCATACATTGTCCTACACACCCTATTTACCTTTTTAATCTGGAAATTTTTCTTTTATTTTTTTCTTCCCCTCCATTTTCTCTGTTCCTTCTTTGTGGAATTCTTATCAATTGGGTGTTTGTACTTCTGAACCGATCTTCTGATTTTCATTCTTTTTCCCCCTATTTTCTCATATATATTCTATCTGTGCTATTGAGAGATCGTCATTTTTTTTTCTAAACCTTCTATAGAATTGTTCATTTCTGTTGTCATAGTTCTCATTTTCAAGAGTTCTTTCTTGTTCTCTGAATACAGATATGGCTATGTAGGTAAATTCCTACATATGATCTTCTTTCATGAAGATGTGTGTATGTATATAATTCTAAGTCTGTCAGGATATCAATTCTTGATATTTGGAAGTTTTCTTCAGTTTTTATTGCCTCTGAGTTCCTTTTTTTGCTTTTGTCTCTTTCATGTTAGAGACCTCCTTTAATAGTGGTGATCCTTGGCTAGTCATTCATACTTAAGACTGAAGCACTAAAAAACTCAACTAATAATTACCTGTTTGTTTTCCAGTCTCTAAAATTTTGTTATTGTCTCTCCCCTTTTTTGTTTTTTGTTTTTTGTTTTTGTCCTTATGGGCCTATATAAATTTTTTCTTCCTTATCATTTTAGTTGGGTTTAGAAAGAGACAGAAATAAATATATATGTTTAATTTACCGTATTTCTGGACAAGTTATTTAACCTTCACGTGTTTCAGTTTATTCATCTGAGAAATGGGAGGAAACAGTAGTCCCTACCTCACAAGATTCATTTTAAGAAAATCCATTTATAGTCCTAGCTCTGTGTTTGCCATACAATATGCAACAAGAAATAGTAGCTCTAATCTTATAAAGAATTAATAAATTATAAAATGTCTGAAGAAGTGTCATCTCAAATGAGTTGAACATATCAATCAGTGAAAGAGGTAAAAAAAGAGCCTTTTACCCCATCTCTGTGATGTAAAAAGTTAATATCCATTTTAGGGAGATCAGAGAAAATGATGGTCCTTAGTTTGATATCAAGATTTATTATTTAAAAATGATATTAGTCAAAACACATGCTTTTCATGAGATCTGAAGTGAGTTTCAAAATCAATAGCAATCTTATTGCCAATGAAATTGTTATTCGTTTAACATTTTGAGCTTGTAACTATTTTAATCAATTATTTTTGCTTACTGTGTTTGAATTCAGTAAACCTGAAATACAGTTAACTATAATTAACTACCTTGGTAGAATTGCTCCTTTATCAACAAACATTTATGAAGCACTTACTGTATAATATGTGGTCCCTGAGCATTCTGCCTATATCAAAACAGATCAATAAGCAAACAGGCACTATCAAAAAGTAAAAGAGATCTCACTGCGCCTCATCTTGCAACGTGAGAAGGATGGACCAGGTGGCGAACTGTCCATTCAGATCTAAAACGTGGTCATATCATTTTTATACCCATCACTGTTTATTAAACCTTGACTCAAATTTCCAGAAGTGCCTGTTTGTGCATATGAGCCAAAATATGCACATGAAACACATGCACAGTTTGTGGAACACTCCATTAGATAAATTACCCAGTGCCGGTCATGCCCAGCCTGACGGAAAGAGAGAGAGACAACTGAGATCCCAAATCTTTAAACTCCTGACCTGAGTTCCTTTGTAAGTCCAACTCTGGACAGTTGTGTTCAGTCTAAATCATTTAATGACCAAAGACAAACAGAATCACGATTTGAGGATAGAGAGAGTTTAAAACACAACTCAACACAACACAACACACACACACCTCAGTAAGTCTATTCAAGGAGGAATCGGGAAAGTTCATTTTAGGTTTTTAGAAAAATCTTAATATTTATGAAGAATCAAGCTGTGGCTTTCTTTCTTCCATTTTTACTTTGAGGGGTCAAGGTAATTCTCGATTAAGCTTAAAGTCCTAGCTAAGAATTTATTTCACACTTGCTTGTTCTCAGATGCAGGCAGGTATTTGGTGATGTCAAAATTATGTTAACTTAGAATTCTAAGGATAACACAGTTTGGAACTCTAGATTCTACTTGATAAACAAAAGGTAAGATATTAAATAAAGGCTTCTAGATGGAAAACATCTTAAAGGCAAAGAGTTGCCCTTGTATGGCCCCATTTAGCTACTTCAATCGCTTGCACATAGTTGTGTGACAGAGTGAATCAAAAAACAAACGTTTGGAAACTTTGAGCATTGTTCATTATAGCAAACGTATAAATAAGTCATTCTTCAACACTCATGAATTCCATACAGCTCTGCCCATGTACATATTACCTTCTGTATAGCTCATGAATGTTAATTTGATCTCCCCTTAACTTAGTTTTTGAGGCCAGAGACCAGGTCCCCACTTTCACATCCATCACAGGGTCGAGCACAGATAAGTGCTGGCCTCATTTGGATTGACCGTGTGATCAATAAACGTGGTGATGACAAACGTCCTCCACTCTACAGCAGGCCTGGCCGAGTGGAACCCAGCAGATCCTGCTTCCCCCGGCGTGGCAGCAGCTGACTGGAGTGGCCACCCACACGTCAGTGCAGCATGCAGCTGTGATTCCTGAGACCATGGCGGGCACCCAGCAGCTGGCCGACTGGAGGTAAGCAGGAGGGCAAGCGTGTCTGGTGGGCGGCAGGGCCGCTGCTCGCCTGCAGAGCTGCTGCGCTGGCCTGTACCTGAATTCTCCGATTCGTAGAAAGTGCTTTAAATTAAAAGGGATATTGTGTGGAATATGACTACGATGTAAAGAGAAGTAATTTTAAGTAGATGTACCAGAAAACAAGAAGATCAGCTTCATTATTTTACGGTCAATTGTCACTTTCAACTCAGAATTCAGTTACATCATTTAATCACCAGTGTAAATCACTGGACATGGCTCTGGATGATTTTTGATTGTTTCTCAAAATTAAATTCCACTCCTAAAAAACAAAGATTTGTTACCAGTGAAAGAATGCAGAAAGAGTCCCTGAGGCTCCTGAGCAATTCTCGAAAGTGTTCCTAAGGTGTTTTGAGACACAGGCACACTGGAGTCTTCTCAGCTCTCCCAGGTTTGCTGAGTGTGGCTCTTCAATTAATAATATTATCTTATAGATCAAAGTCCACTTTCCACAGACCCCCGAGGCATCCGGCTAGCTGACAACTACCAGCATGCCACACCCTCTGCGTCTGTTTCCAGAACCTACCCCAACCGACTAGCTGGTTTCCTTACCCACACATTGCTCTGTTGTTCTTATGGCCACTTTCCACTTTCCCTTGTACCTCCCACCCTCCCCATCCCAACACCACCACAATGCCTCCCTTCACCAGTGCAGAGCCAGATGGCACACCCCAAGTTATCCCCAGCTTCCTGGGAGACATTTTGGGCTTCTCTCATTCGTCCCAAACATCAAGGCAGGTCATACCCCTCACCTTCTAAAAGGCTCTGCATCAACCATGGGGCCTCCGCGCAGTGCCTTTTCTGACCTGAAGGACTCTGGTGAATGCAGAGTTCCCAGTAAAACGCAGAGGGTAGAGCAAGAAGCCCCAGTTAAGCCTCAACTGCAGTTTCTTCCATTCAATTGTGTGACCAGTGAAGAGAATGCATAGGCTCTTTCCCACGCCGCAGTCACTCTTCACGGTCAAGACCATCACCACCCCCCCACCTCATATCCACCCCCACTCGTTGGAAGCACTCTCAAACCACGTAAAACTGGGTTCAATTCTGGCTCTGCGTGACCTGAGCAAGTTATTTTAACTTTTATGAGCCTCAGCTGCTTCTTCAGTAGGGTGGGGATAATAAGGCCTGCCTCACAGGATTGTTGGGAGGCTTAAATTAAGATAAAATACAAAAAGTTAAGTACTTATCCTGTACTTAACATGTACCATACCTGGTACATGACCAGCTATAAATAAATGTTGTCTTCCCTTCCCCTACGAGCACCGGTTCATGCTCAGCAAGACCCCCTTCCCTCTGCGGCTCAGCATGAACCACCACCAAACAAAAAGCTGTTGGACCAGTTGGTTTTTTTTCTCACCCCTTCTTCTCCTAAAAGATCACACAGATGCTATACTCTTTTTTTCCTTTGTCTTTACACATTTATGGCTCATTTCATTTCATCAGTGCTCACATACTCATTCATGCATATTTTCTTATTCCTTACCTCTCCTTATCTCTTCCTTGGTTACCATAGAAAACACTTGGAGCCTACACTATTTCTTTCTCCATTTCGTGTGTGTACCAAAGAACATCCATAATCATCACTAATAAACACAAGAGAAGTACCAATGCTAGACCTGTATCAGAGGAAAAAGAGAGCCATGTCTGTAGAAGAAATAGCAATGACAAAATAAAGAATCTGTAACATGTTTCTGAAGTCTGTGTAAATGTCCAAAAGACTCAAAATCTCTACAAAAGTGTCCCCTTTCTTTTTGTCCTATTCATCCTTTTTGCCAGCTTGCAAAGATAAATTTTACAATATTTTCAAAATTCAAATAAATTCTTCTATCGCTTTTTTTAATGTATTAAATGGGCCTTTAAGGGCAAGTCTCTGAATTAATCACCACTTTTAATATTTCGGTGGGAAAACAAACCTTTGACCTCTATACAACCCAGATCATAAAAACTTTTGAAACATAACCCATATTCAGTATAATGGCTGCCAGTATTTCTATCAACATGTGTAACTGTTATTAATTTTAATGTACTACCAAACTATGCATGTCTAGTCAACCTTCAATTAATCTAATTGTTCATTCAGCAAGCATGTAATTAATTGATCAGCTGCTAACATGCCTGAGCATTGTATTAGCCACCTGAGGAATTCAAAAGAATGTTAACATTTCCTAACACCAAAAACATATGGCTCCCAGTCTTCAGAGTTTGTTTTTCACATAAACTACAATTTCCTCATTTATAAAATAGAATTGCTAAGATAACCAGCCTACCTCACAAAGCAGCAGAATCCACTGAAGGCCTTTTGTGAATTCTACCATAAAATACACAGCACAGTCAGGAACTTCAAAAGCTAGAGGGAATACCTATCAGCTCTGCCCAGAACTTAAGCCGAGCCTCCATACTTGGCATTCTTCCCACTTGAAAAGTCCTCTTTCTCACTCCCCAACAAACTGCTCCTGCCTCTCCTTCAGAACAGCTCTTAACTGCACCTGGGAAGCTTACCTGATGAGCTCACCTGGCTAGGCTCATCGCTTCAACAATCCCACGGGCTAATGAGAAAACCAGCTTCTGAGTTGAATCTGGCTTGTAACTGGGGAGATACCTTTATCTTTAAAAGGAGCTGTGTATTTACAAAATAAAGAGCCTTGTTTTCCCACCTCCCTTTCAGGAACACGCATGCTCACGGCAGCCATTACAATCCCATCATGCAGCAGCCTGCACTGTTGACTGGTCATGTGACCCTTCCAGCCGCCCAGCCCTTAAATGTGGGTGTGGCCCACGTGATGAGGCAGCAGCCAACCAGCACCACCTCCTCCCGGAAGAGTAAGCAGCACCAATCCTCTGCCAGGTAGGTGGTGAGCCTCTCCCCAGAGGTGTGACACCTCCGGGCGTCTCCGACAACGTTAGAGAAACCTCTTGGTGTCGGGGAGTACCAGCACGTGCTCAGTCCCTGGCCTGGGACAGGGAATGGCCGGCGGAACACGGTGTACCACGCGGATACCGCTGTACCACGTGGATAGAGCTAGGATTTGAAGGAGATGCTCGTTCTCAGGGCTGTGCAGGTGCCCACCCTTCTCTTGCCTCACCATCCTACCGGCCTTGACAGCATCCTGGTCACAGTGCCTCGTGCCAGGGCTTTGAGCGATTCTGCACCTTCCACTTGTCTAGAAAATTCCCAGACTCACCTCTGAAGTTGTACTTCGGAAACTATAACTTTCTTTCTTTTTTTTTTTTTTTTTTTGAAATCTAAGGTCAGAAATGTAACCCATGTAGCTGCTTAAATCCAAGCACTGGCTTTTGTTAGGCCTAGACACCAACCAGCGGAACAGTAATCCTGGCCATTCCCTCTAAATCCAGCTCATCTCAGTGAGCTATTATTACAAATCAATCAAGATCACAAGAGGCCACGTGCCGTATGATTCCATATCTATGGCATTTTGGAAAAGGCAACGCTGTGGAGGCAGAGACCAGCTCAGGAGTTGTTGGGTCCTAGGGTAGGAGAAGAAGGGATTGACAGGGAAGGAGCATGAGGGGACTTTTGAGGGAGGATGAAGAAGTTCTGTCTGGATTGTGGTAGAGGTCACATTGTCACATAGTCAAAACTCATCAAACATTTCAAAAGGGCAACTTTTACTGTATATATACTGCAATAAACTGACTTTAAAAAAAAAATAAAGATTTCCAAACCTTCCCCCCCCCCAAAAAAAGAATCACACACACACAGACAAAATCAAGATTGCGCTGCTGCAGAATTAACGCTACATTTCTGTTCAGTGGCACTGACGTGGAAGTACCCAACTGCTTATTTGGAATCGGTTACTTTAGAGAAGTCCAGTATATAAAATGTCCAGTAAAGTCTGATTTCCTGCTCGTCATATAGCCAGACACCAGCAATTAGGCCTGTCTTTTTTCATTCCCATGCAAAGATTAATCCAGCAGCTGACTCCCTCAAGTTGTCAGTCTTCAAGATTCCCTATTTGGGCGTTGCTGACAACTCAGGGAAATTCCTCTCAGATCAGGGGCAGGCCTCCAAAATGCTTTTGTTTGGCAGCTCTGTGACAACACACTCATGTCATTATTGGATTGGGCAGCAACACAGGCCACCATCTCAGCCCTCATGCACTGTCATGTGCAGCTTGATAGGCAGTCAGTCACACAGAAAGAACACTGGTCTGACTTAGGGCTGACCCTGGCATCCTCCTGGCTCACCTTGGCCAGGTAGGGCAGCAAGAACCCATAGCCTCCCAAATCTTGAAAAGTTCCTCTGTTGCCTGCTCACCACCCAACTGGCTTTTTGAGGCTCCTTGCCAGGGCATTTCAAGATCAATGTAATTATCGTGAAGTTATGTATTTGCCTGTTTTTAAGACCAGTGCCTTGGGCAAAATAGCCTGAAAGGCCAGAATTCTCTCCCTTGTTAGGTGGTGCAGCCAGGCATACCTTCATTTAATATTGCCAATGGAGATATTTTAACTGCTGGAGTAGTAAAAACATAATCTCAAAACCATAACATATTAGCCATAACAAATATTCAGGCTTATGGTAAACAGTGGTACAGTCTTATCAGTAAAACTTATTACCAGCCTCCAAAAAGGAACAAGCAACATATCTGATACCAACTAAATAGAAAATTTTTGAAATCTGCCTTCATGGAATTATTTTTATCTTACTGCCATCTCCTTAGCTAGAAGGTTGTAGAATCTCTAAGGACATATTAGAGTCTTTGGTTTCCTGACAGGTTGGCTTTGACCTCACTGTATAGATATGACCAAGGTCAGCAAGGGTTGATGGGGAGGGGAAAAGGAAAGTATTTTTTCCCCTTAAGTTGTTGGAAACTACATTGACTATTTTGGTAAGGAATTTTGGGTTTATCAAAGTCGAGATTAAAGGGTCCCTTTTTAAGTATACTTTTTCCTCTTGCCCTTGTCCCAGCTTTTCACTACAATTAAAACAGACCAGTAAGCTTCCTGTGGCGCTCAGGTGTCAACATCCAGGGGGAAAGGTTGTTTTTTAATTATGCATACACAGGAACTTTTACAGCCGTGTCCCTTTCCCAGAGGAAGGACAGAAAACTAAACTTTCACCAAAGTTAGATCCTTTAGATCCAGAAACTCTTAACAGATGAGTGCTTTAGTTCATCAAATGGTAAACCAGCCATGAGCAAGGAACTCAGGCTTTATGTGGTAAATACCGTTTCTTCCACCTCTCTCTCAAACAAGACCTAAGTATGTTTGGGAGATGACAAGGTGCAGCCTAGGAAGGCAGGCCTTGACCCTGTAGACGGGGCTGCATTGGGGCAGACACCCTCAGATCCTGGGCATTGCATCCACCCCACAAGGCCAGTCCAGTCCTTGGACACAGTCCCTCACCTCCTTAGAGCCCTGGCTGCTCCCTCGGTCCTGCCGAGAACTGGCACATGGAGCCAAACCAGATCCCTGAGAAGATCAGGCTGTCATCCCTTCTGGGTAGTGACTACCTGAAAGAAAGCTCTCTAGAGACGGCCACTTCCTCTCTCAGACTGTGTGGCTTTGTCATTACAGAAATGTCTCCACCTGCGAGGTGTCCTCCTCTCAGGCCATCAGCTCCCCTCAGCGGTCCAAGCGCGTCAAGGAGAACACCCCGCCCCGCTGCGCCCTGGTGCACAGCAGTCCGGCCTGCAGCTCCTCCGTCACGTGCGGCTGGGGCGACGGGGCCTCCAGCACCACCAGGGAGCGGCAGCGGCAGACGATTGTCATTCCCGACACCCCCAGCCCCACGGTCAGCGTCATCACCATCAGCAGCGACACGGACGAGGAGGAGGAACAGAAGCACGCCCCCACCAGGTGAGGCCTTGCCATCTTCACACTTCCAGAAAGGACCGGGTCAGGGGTGCGCTGTGGCTGCGGGCTCCCCCAGAGAGACAATTACTGGTGGATCTGGGCCACTTTTCAGCATCAAACGTGACGGTCCCCCTCTCGTGACCCCTAAATTGTGGTTATGCCACGTCCTAGAGTCTTCAGCTGATTTCACGGGAATGTCAGACAGATTTTCCATAATTGTTCAAAGCCAACATAATTTAGAATCACTTTGGTCTTAAAAATTAGTTATAGGTGCTGTACATTTGGGGGACTCGAGACTGTAAAACCAAGCACACAGTGCCGGTGTGTTTCAGCCCTCCTCAGCTTAAAAAGCTCTGCCTCAGGCTATTGAATTTATTCCCAGTTGGTCAGAATATTTCTCTAATATTGCTTTGGCTCGCTCAGAATTCGAAATAATTGTCCAATTAATCAGAAATTTCTCTGTGCCTGATTAACTCAATCTTTCAAACTGCCAGTTGGCTCTTCACCCAGAGAGCATTACTGTTTATTCCAAAGTCGTAAGAACTCATTTTACTCTCTGTGTGCTCGCTGGGAAGAGGGAAGAAATGTTTATTATATTTCCAAGACTATTCACCCTGGCGCCAGAGTCTCTTTTCCTGTGCTTCCCAGCCAGACTGGAGCAGAGTATGGTTTGCCCTTGGGCTGACTGATAGCCCCCAGAACTTGCCCCTCCGAAACGGTCTGTCCCCTGGCCTTCGGCACCCCCGGGGCCTCAGGACCTTGTAGTTCCAAAGCTGCATGCCCCAGCCTTTTGGCTCCTTGCACTGGGACTGAGGGCCAGGAAAGGGAGGCCAGCCACCCCCAACCCAGCGCTGCCAGTCAGCACGCACCCCATGACCAAACGCAAAGCTTAACGTTCACAATAAGATGTGAATTATTCCTGGTTGGATGCAAAATCATTAATTAGCCATCACAGACCCTTTTGATTAGCCAATAAGTTCCCACACTTGTCGTTAGGAAATAAGCGGATAGAATAAAACATTCCCACTGTGGGTACTCCTGCGTGGGCAGCCCCTCCCATCTTCATGATGAACTCGCGTTTGGGTTTTTTATGGTAAGGCCGGTGTGTGTCTCATTCAGGTGTCCTCTATCTTCACTGAATGGCTAAGCCTGATCTTCAGTGTGTCCCAGAGAAGAATATGCAGGAGCACTTCCGGTCCCGGCATCGTTCCAGGGGCCGGAGGGGCCACAGGGTCAGGAGACCAGGCACAGAGCTTCACTCCCACCTGCCTATTCCAGGACTAGCCCATTTCCTTTTTGATCACAACTCCAAGTTGAGTCCATACTCTGACCTCCCCAGTTCCTCGTGTCCCCCAGCCCAGGAATATTATGGGCTCAGGTGGTCCTTCACAAAGAGAGGGGGACCCTGGCGGGGAGCAGCCAACCCACACATTCGTTCGTACCACTGGGCATAAGACCAGCCCAGCAGCCTCACCCAGCCCTTTGCCAGAACTGGAAAAAAAGCAGAAGAATCTAAAAAACACGGCAGTTGACTAGATTGGAATATCATTTTTGAACTATGAGATTTGAATTGGCATGGGCTCTCCACACGTATGCTCGGGAGAGAACTGCCCGGCACTTCTGAGGGTGGCGTCTCTCCACCAATCAGCTGCCGGGGCTGCGAGCCTGCGCCCGCAGTGGTCCGCGCGGGCCCAGAGAGAGACAGCGCTGAAGGGCTGAGCGGCACGTGCGGACCGAGATGTAAACGACTCGAGACTTAGGGGAGGGCAGGGGAGAAGCCCAGGGCCAGGCACACAGGTGAGGAAGCCACCAGTAGCGACAGTGGGCCACTGAGCCCCAGAGCTTCATCAAGTGAAAAACGCAGGGGACTTCCTGCCTGCGCAGGATAATGAAATGTGCCCGGGATGATACAACGCCGGGGGGGGGGGCGGGGAGGGCTGCAGATTGAGACCAGAGAGTCCTTGCGCAGGTCGCAGCTGTCCACAGCTGCGACAGCAGGCTTACGGGATGAAACGGTAGTGTTTTCTGGAAAGATCAAATGACTGTTGACTTAAGAAAGTGTTATAAGACCCAGGAAGACAAGAAAATGTACTTGAGTCTGAGTAGGATAAAACCAAAACCAGTAGCTGTTTTATTCGCAGAGAAATAACTGTGTAATGTGATCGTGTTATTATGACTATATTTTGGAATAGGAGAAAAATGGAGGGAGTATGTCATTATTTATTCTTAGAAATAAGAATTATCATAAAATTTAACACGGTAAATATTTATTGGCCCCACTAGTGTAAGATATTTTGCTAGGAACTGCAGGTGTTACATAAATAATGTGGACAGTCTCTGTCCAGGAGGTTTGCAAGATAGGACATGTACAAATCATTATAACACAAAACAGAGTATCAGTCCCATAAAAACTAGCAGAAGACTGTGGGGATACAAAGGGAAAATAGCTTGTGCAAACAGCAGCGCAGACGGGGATTTTTAAGGCAGAAGGCCCGGACAGGGATGGACAAACAGGAGAAGTGGGGTGGAAGGTGTGCAGAGCCTCAGAGGGGCGTAGGAACAGGAACGTGGGGGGCAGCTGGTCAGAGACAGGAGGCAAGGAAGGAAGGGAGTTCAGAACAGAAAGGGGACTATGGGGGCGTCCCTTGGATGGAGGTGGTCAGCTTCGTAGAGGTACTGTGGAGCTCATGAGAAAGCATCAGTCTGTACCCCCAAATGCAACCCATTGGGGAGCCACTCGGCTACTCTCCACTAGAAGCTTCTGTAGACCGTCAGCACTCAGTTTGAATGGTAGAGACCTCCCTCCTTGCCTCTGATCTCTCTTGTGCCCAAACCCGATCTCTCCTGTGCCCTGAGCATCTAGATTCTGATATGCCGAGTTCACGACCCCGTCACCTGTTTGCTGCTCACCCGAGTCTGGCATGTTTAGTTTCCAGGGCTGGCCCTGTAACTCTGCCTGGAATACTGATTACTTCCCTGTGGGTCTCAGCCTCAACACCAGCCACAGAGTGCGGGTTAGGGGGTGGGGGGGACCGGTGATGCTCACGGGGGTAGTGAGTGCAGGGTCAGGTGGTGCGCGCTCCTCCACTAACGTGTCTTTTAGCGCCAACTTGAGACCAATTGTGGTAAACGCACATTTTGAGACCTAATTATGGGTGTCACTAAATCCCCAAGGCCAGATGACATTGTCTAGAATTTTTAGAGGAATGCCAAGGCACAGTTACTATTCCTGACCCCCAGTACGTGGCACTGTTGGTGGCCAGAACAGAAGGATGGTCAGCGGCCCCCACTTCTAAGGATGACTCGAGCCTGGGGGGCAGGCTGGGAGCGAGCGAGTTGCAGAGGAAGGACCAACAAACATTCGCCAGGTGTTTTCACCTGCACGGTCTCATGCATCCTTTGGCGGAGTGCACAGGACCTATAGATCTGTCCCTATTTGATAGATGAGGAAACTGAGCCCCAGGAAAGTTAAGTGGCTCCCCCAAATCAATAAAAGTTCTAAGTAGCAGAATTGGCAGTCTTAGTTACTGGCAAAAATAACTCATTTCTCTTCAGTCATTAATTCAACTAATGTAAATTCTGCTCCCCCCTCCTCTGTCCCACCATGCCCACACGTCTGTAACCACTGTGTGCAGGGCAACAGGCCAGGGCTGTGGGGACCGGAGCGTCATCCACTGAGCCCCCACTGGGTGCCAGGCATCTGTCAGCACTGGGGCTCAAGCAGCGAGAAGGGCAGAAATCGGGTCTTCTGATTCTCTGAGGACGTTTTTAAAGAGTGAGGAGGCCGGGAAAGACCCCCAGCCTCCTTCTCAGCGAGTTGCTGCTGGACTAGGGGACCCTGTAGTCGTGACTCGAGAATGAGCTCACAAAGACAGAAAACAAACTAAACATATTGTTCTGGGTCCCTCTGGGGTTAAATAGTAAAACCAGTCTCGTTTTTAATGCCTACTCATGCTGAATAAGCCATCTTTTCTCCCTTAAAATCACCTTGGATAAAGTTTACAAGTGCGCATCTTATTCAGACCCTCTGCTAACCTTGCCTTGCGCTGCAACTGCCTTTTGAGACCACATCACAGAACTTTTGGTCCTGAGGGTAGTTTTTCAATTACGTGACCAAAGGGACCCATTGCGGCTGATCAGCTAGACATCATTTCGTGCAGTCTCCATTATTTATTTATTCATTCATTCATTCGATTACCTGGGTGTTTCTGGTGGACGGGTTTTATTTTCCTTAGGTCACCAGGACAGTGCCACATTCTGCATCACTTCACATGTGTCAGCAGCTCCTCAGGATATTACAGCTAATGGTACCAAAATGTAAACTGCAAGAAAATTGATCCAAAAATGTCACTCAGTCTTTTAGATGCGGAAATAGTTACTTGGATCATTCTACTAATGTTTATATTTTAAAAATTTGATCCAACATGTTCTTTCTTTATACTAAATTGAAAATCTGGAGAAATTATTTTAGAAAAGACACAGTTAAGAAACCGATAAACTGTCACTCAAAAGACGTTGGCCTGAAAAAATGCATCCACTTAGCAGAAGGGGAAGAAATGCACACATTTATTATTACATGGGCAAAATGAGCCCAAAATGGAATTCATTTCGATTGCCATCTACAACCAGGAGGCTCACCTCATTCCTGCTGTTGATTAATAAGCTACCGAGAGCCAACACAGGGTGCTGTGGAGGCATCAGATTCAAGCTCGAGTGAAGATGTCATTCGAAGGGGCTCCCTTGTTTCACAGCCTTACGTGACGGCACTCCCCACAGATGAACGAGATTTCAGTCATCTTCTTCATCTCAGCAGATGGGACGGTGTTCTGTCAGGCCAGCCTCACTGCCTCCCCTTCACCGGGCTTCCTTACAGACACACCAGTGGCCGAGTAGCGTGGTTACGGGGCTGCGTTTTGAAGAGACATTGTACCGTGCTGTCCCCAGCAGCACGTCCTAACACTGGAGCGCATTACAGAGCCATCGCTGACGCGCTCCTGCTTTCCTCATTGCCGTCCACAGGGCAGAGGGAGGACGGCGTGGGAGAGGGTTAGAGAGCACAGGCAGAGCCAGGCCTGGTGGGTGGACCTAGGGTGGTTTGCAGAAGAGTGTGGAAAACAAGCACGTGCTTCCGCTGTGTATGACGGGGTGAGGACTGACCGGATGGCTAGTCATGGTTCTTTCTGGGCCCTGTTCCTGATTCCTCTGGAAGATAATAGTGGAAAAAATGACTTCTGCGGTGTTATTATGTGTGTGTGTGTGTATATTGTATATATACACACATACACATGGATACAAATGTGTGGATGATATAACCTGAACGGAATGTGCGCACCAAATGTAAAACGCAGATATTCTGGTTCTCACTAATGACTCTAAGCTGGGAGCACGGTGTCCCTCGCTTCGCATGGAGGGCTGGGGGAAAGCAATCGACTGACTGTGTGTTTCTCGGTGGGCGAAAGGGGAAGGGGAACAGCACAGCGCGCAGGGCTCACCTCGGCGACGGTGGCCAGGCCAGCGGCTCCCCCCGTCACGAGCTGGGACAGCCGTCAGTGCTCAGCGACAATCCCGTGCCTAGAGGAGCCCCCTGCCACCAGGTGCTCCGAGAGGAGCTGCGGTTAGGCCACATCCTCAGTGTTCGGGCTGGGCGGGGCGGAGCTAAAGGGACGGGGCGGGGCTGAAGGGAATCGTTTCGCATAGGGATCAAGAGGGAGCACAGGTCTGCACACCGCAGTGGCAGGAAAACCGATGACCGAATTCAAAACTGAGCGAAGGGCCTGAATAGCCATCTCTCAGGTGAAGACTTGTCAGTAGCCAGCAACTACAGGAAAAACGCTCGGCATCCATAGTGACCAGGGAAATGCGATTCAAAACCACAATGAGGTACCACCTAACACCTGTCAGGATGGCTATTTAAAAAAAAAAAGATGTGGCAGGTGCTGACCAGGGATGTGGAGAAACTGGGACCCTTACAGTGCTGATGGGAACGTAACTTGGTGCCACCACGGCGGGAAACAGCATATAGGTTCCTGCAATCCCGCTTCTGGGTATTTTTACCCAAAGATTGAAATCGGGGCCTCAAAGAGCTATCTGCCTGCCCAGGTTCATTGCAGCATGATGCACAATAGCCAAGATGTGGGAACACTTAAGTGTCCATCAGACGAACAGACAGACGAATGGATAAAGAAAACGTGGCATGTATATCCAATGGAATGCTATTCAGCCTTAGAAAGAAACTCTGCAATATGCCAAAAACCTCTTCTGTGAGGTATCTGAAGTCAAATTCAGAGAATCGAGGAGTCGAGCCTCAGAGGCCAGGGGCTGGGGCGTGGGGGATGGGGAGTCACTAATCAGTGTGTATAACTTTCAGTCAAACAAGATGAGGGAATTCTAGAGACCTGCTATATGACATTGTGCCTGTACTCGACAATATTGTGTTGTACACTTAAAATTTTAAGTAGATCTCACATTAAATATTCTGATCACAATAAAATTTTTAAAAATAAATACAGCTAAGAGCATGCTTAGTTTCTCTCTCTCTCACGCCCCCCTCCCCCCCCCCCCCACACACACACACGCACGCACAAATCCTAGCTCTTGGTTCAAACCTGAACTACAGTAGTTATACATCCAATAAATGTTACCTATACTTAGTAATCTGTGTCGTAGTAATTGAGGAGTAGTATTTTTCACGCATGGCATTGACTCTCTGTGATCAGAGTGAAAGTAGTTCTGGAAGGTTTACTGGTGGAGACGAGTTTTGACCCTGGTCCTGAAGGATCGAATTGGCCCAGATTGGCAGAGAAATCAGAAACACAGTGTAGAAACACAGTGCCCACAGGGAAGGGTCACGGTTTGTAGCTGATCCTCCAGCAGTGTTGTCTCTGTTGGGGCTGATCATTTCTTAGCTCCTTATTTCTTTTCGTCATTTTAAAATGATGAAAATCGTCTATTGCCATGACAACACAATGCAGTCGTGAACTCTGGCAGCTTTGTTCTTTATTCAGAAATGATGTTCTGTCAAGACATTTAAGCAAATATTTCTCATTCTGCTCCTCTCACTGTCTCTCCCTTCCGTTAACCAATTCATAATGGGATTGATAAGCGATCAACAATAATTAGACACTGTGGTGGAGTGAATCCCAGTCAAATCGATAACATTTGAGCCTAAAGACTCAAATAATAATGTCAAGTAATAATGTCAAATGTGTGCTCGTTTTTAAAGCGACTCGTTTAGCAGCTTCCTGTTTGTTCTCTAATCCGCATGGAGTGTCCAGGTAGAGCACAGAGGTTTCTAGCAATAGAAGAGATTAAAAACAGCTATCAGATTAACTCACTATTTCCAGACCTAGCACGTTAGACCCAGAAGGGCAGGGAAAGCAGCACTGGACTGTGTGGTACCCGGGTGCTCATCGGGCGTGGGGATGTCCCAGCTCCGCCTAGAGGGGTGGGACCCACACGTTCGTAGAGGCTTCATCCCGCACTCTTGGGTAGATGCCACGACAGGGACCCGTGGGATTCCTCAGCCTTTTCAGCACAGAGGCCCTCTACCTACCTGGTGGGTTTCCGTCAGGTGATCGCTGAGATCTGATAGGTCGTCTAGACCAAGCTTTCAGCTGTTCTGAGACCTGCCAGGAAGCCATGCCTCCGTGACAGGGAGCTCACTGATTCATGAAGTGGCCGTCGTCTGTTCAGTTAGTTCCCCTTGTCAGAAAATCCTTGCTCATATTGAGCTGAAGCTTCTCCACAATTTCTAAATTTGAGTGAAGAATTCAGAGTGTGTCCAGTCTGCATTTTATTACAGCTTGGCCAAAATTAGTGTTGTGCGTGTGCTGTTTTTAATTTGCTTATTTTCTAACTACTCAGAACCTGAGGAAGGCGTGGTCAGCGGAACTGGTTGCATCTAGGGCCACATGTAAGGGACTTATTTCCTCTCCAGATTAGGAGTAAACCAAATCCTGTTAAGTGTCTTTAATAATAAATCTTTAAGTCAGGAGAAGGGCCCTCACAGTGGCTCTTTCAAACTCTCCCTGAGGGATTTCATAGCGCTGGAGCTGGAGGGATGTCTGGGGGGACACCGTATAGACAGCGGGGCCAGGGCACGTTCGGGAGCCAGCCTCAGTTCTGGATGTGCCCCCCCCTCCCCCAGACCATGCACTTGCAACAGAACACGTCTGCGGTCTGTGAGATGACCGGACAAGCCACTGTGTGTGTTCGTGTCAGTCACGCCAAACCAGCTGTGACCGAAGCCAGCGTGAAGGGCAGGGCAGCGCCATCTCCCCGCATCCCCTCGAGAACTGGGAGCTGCATGGTCATGCCTCCCAGGCCTCGCACTCCGCCCTGGGACCCCTCGCTGCGGGTGCGGGAGGAGGAGAGGCGGGTTCTCTTCCCCAGCATCTCGCTAGCAGCAGAGCAGGCACAGACGGAGGTCCACCCCCTGCCCAGCCCCACCCGCCGCAGCAAACAGGTGCAGCTTCGCTCGTCTGCATGTTTCTGAAGCAGCTCCCCTCCCTCCCAGGGCTCCCTCCTCCTGATTCCAGAGCTTTCCTGCGTCCTGCTGCTCTTAGGTCCCTTCGCCAGATGTTATAGCCTGAGGGGTCTTTTCTTGGTGCCCAGCTTTTCCTGTTCCAAATCTCTGTGCCCCCTTCCCCCGCTAATGCCGTTTGCTTTTTTGTTTCTGAATAAGCATCTGGACTTATAAAAAATCAAGACGCAATTCACGTGCCATACAGTTCGCTCATTGAAAGTATTTAATTCTATGGGGTTTGGTGTATTACATTAATTTTTTAAATTGTGGTAAAATATATATAACACATAATTTGCTCTTTATTTTTAAGCCTATAATTCATTGACATTACATGTGTTCACCACTATTTCCAGCACTTTTCCATCACCCCAAGCAAAGTCTGTGCCCATAAGCAATTACTCCCTGCTCCTCCATCCCCCGGCCCCTGGTCTCCTCTAGCCTGCTCTCTGTGTGGATTTGCTTATTCTAGGTTCCTCATGTTAGTGGAATCGTACAGTATCTGTCCTTTTGTGTCTGGCTTATTTCACTTAGTGTAATATTGTCAGGGTATATCCGGACGGTAGCATGCATCAGAACTTCATGCGCTTTAATGGCTGAGTGACATTGCGTTGTGTGGATATACCACATTTTGTGTGTCCATCCACGTGTTGATGGACACTGGGGTTGTTTCCCGCTTGGCCTGTGAATAATGCTGCTGCGGACACTGGCGGGGGGTCTGTCTGCATCACTGCGTCCCCGTTCCTTGGCGTACGTCCTGGGAGAAGAATTGCCGGGTCACATGGTAGCTCTCTGTTCAGCTTTCTGCGGAACAAGCGTATACATTTAAACTGTTACAAGTGGGAAGTGTAGGTCTTTATTATTAAAATTTTATCAAAGTTAATGTGAAGAGATATAAATATATGCTCATTCCTTGCTTGCTTTTGCGTTCTTAGCAATTAGCATCAATTCAAATCATTTGACAGTTCATCGTGGAAGGCTTTGTGACATCCATTATTCTCTTTAACTCATTATTTTAAAGCTTTTACTGTTTAACTTGTCATGTTTTTATACAGTTCCCCACTGAGATTTTAATCTCCTCCCGAGCAGAAGCATGTATCTTTGTTCGGGAATTCCCTGTAGCACCTGGCGTAGACCTCCAGGGTACCTAACTGATGCGTTTCCGTTTCTATCATATCAATCTTCTACTTTATCCATAGACTGGGAACTTTTCCAGCAAGTCCGTGCCTTGTTATAATTTACTTTGCCTGGGTACATATTTTGCAGTTTAACGTGTTTTCACATGTTAAATAAGGTACCACACAACTAATAATAATAGCAGCTAATTTTTATAGAATGCTTACTATACGGTATGCACTTTTCATGTATTTTCTCCTTTCATTCTCAAAACAGACATGAAATAGCCACTATTATCCACATTTTACTGATAAGGAGACTGGATCACTCAGGTTGAGTAGTTGCCCAAGGCCATGTCCAAGGCCACACCACCTGCTCGTGCTGACGTGGCCATCTGGCTGCAGGACCCATGTTCTTATCCACAGACACAGTCAGGGAGGGTCCCTTCTGCCCTGAACCAGACATGACAGAATGTGCAGCCACGAGATGCTTGTCCAGTCCCGGTGTCAGTGCCGTCGGGAGCGGGGGCCCGGCCTGTGGGCTCCCTGCCCAGCGCCTCCAACCTTGTCGTGGGTTAGCAGGCCTGCTGTCCTTCCACCCACCGGCTGCCTGGCTGCCTGGGACACCTGAGTTCGCCCACTTTTTGCTGGCCTTAGGGGGCAGAGAATGACCTTGGAAAGAACCCAGCCTGTGGCTGGCCTTGTGACCTTAGCCGAGAAACCTCGGAGCTTCTAGCATCCTGTTAGTCCTCCATAAATACCAGCTTTTCTTAGCAACTTAGTTGGAAACTGACCGTCCTACTTAGGCAATCGATATTTCTTAAAAATAGATGGTCAGTATACAAAAATAGGTGAAAGTCCATCTTTAAAGCCTTCACAGTAAATAACAAATTTCGTGTTCATCATCCCACCTGCGTCTCGCTGAGCCTGGAAGCACGCAAAATTGGTTCCCAAAGTAACCACATAAACACAGCTATCTCCGGGGAAAAACAGCCTGGTCAAGAGCCATCCGAAACTGGTCCCTCCCCATCAGCGTGTTAAGTGGCAGGCACAGGATGAAGGGCGGCGGTCGAGAGCCACTCCCTCGTAGGCATCCTCCCGGCAGATGCCCCCTGACCTCACCGCCATTCAGTGCTGTCTCCTCCCTGGTCCAGGCGCCAAGCCGCCCCTGAGAAGGGGACTCAGAGGTGCTGGGGGGCCTGCGGCACCCAGACACCCCACGCGGCACCCTCACAGCAGAGAGATGGCGGGGTGTCGAGTCCAGCTCCTATTTCCCTTCCTCAGCACGTCTGAACCGTGTTGTGGGCTTTGCCTCCTCGGAGCCTCGCCCTTCCCACCCGCCCTGCAGCCCGGTGTCTCTCGGGCGCTCCACCCCTGTGCCTGAGCTCGCTGGGCCCCGCAGCCCCAGCCTGAGTGCGTGCTGGCCCGCCCAGCGGTGATGCCTCAGACGGGCCCTCGGGTGGCCTGGGTCTTGCCGGGCTCTCCCTGTTCACTCGCATGACCCCTTCCGGTGGCGCAGAGGGCATCACCATGCCATGCTGGGTGGCTGGGGCCTCTCCCACTGAGTTCCACGGAGCGGGGAGAGCCCAGGCCCACCCGGAAGCTTCCCATGGCCCTTCCAGAAGCACCTGGGGGCCCAGCGCCAGCCCTTTCTCAGGTCTTCGTATGCCCCCCCCCACCTGTTAGGTGACAGTTGCGTCAGGGCCATGGAGTGATCTCTCCGCAGTCGCACGGCTGCCCCTCGCGCTCCGCCCCCTTCAGTCCCCGTGTCTCCCTCTGTTTCCAGCACCGTCTCCAAGCAGAGGAAGAACGTCATCAGCTGTGTCACGGTCCATGACTCTCCCTACTCCGACTCGTCCAGCAACACCAGCCCCTACTCCGTGCAGCACCGCGCCGGGCACAACGCCAGCACCTTCGACACCAAGGGGAGCCTGGAGAATCACTGCACCGGGAACCCCCGGACCATCATCGTGCCCCCCCTGAAAACCCAGGCCAGCGAGGTGTTGGTGGAATGTGACAGCCTGGTGCCAGGTAATTTGGGGCCTGCTGGAGACTGGGTCTCTGTTTTCTGCCACTCACAGTTCTGTGACGTGGGAGCCGGCAAGCGCCGGCTGATGGGGAGCCGCCGGCGGAGGCTGCTCAGCATCACGTGAGTCTCATGAGCAGCATTTTCCTCTTTTGACTCTGTAATTGCTGCCTCACTGCCTTTGCAGTGGCTCTCCCTCCGGCTTGGCTGACGACTGTAAAAGCTGCCTCGGCCCTTACCCAGCGATCCGGAAGGACACCCGTTGTGGGGAGTTGCTGACCGGCTTGGGGCGTCCCTCCCTCTGAGAGGCCCCGGTGGTGGGGACTGCCATGTAGGAAGAACCTCGCCGAGGCTTGGTCCCCGAGGGTGAAACAGGCTCTTCTCGCTTCTCCTTGGACGTCAGGTGGGAGGGTGGGATGTGGCAGGTGCTTGATTAACAGGACCCCCCCCTTCCACCCCATGAAGCTTGTCGTGGAAGAAAGGGGTTTAACCTCCTCCAGACAGCTAGCGCCTCACCCCAGATTTGGACCAACCCAGAAGAACCTGCACGTCCTGCTTTTCTGCCACAAACTGTCACCTCCCAGGCCAGTCAGTGCCCTCGCGATATAGCACCGTTTAGGAGAAAGGGGATACAGAGCGCCAAACGGTTTTGTTTAGATGTGAGAAGCCATCATTCATTAGCTGTTATGCGCTCACCTTGTCTGTCACCTGAGGGTGCTCCAGGGGACCTTGGCACCTTCCTGGGGTGGGCGCCATGGGTAAGGCCCACTCAGCCTGGGTGAGTTAGGCACTGCCTCAAGGGTGACCTGCGGGTGAGGGGTACAGTTCAGGACGGGTCTTTGGGGACTTGCCCAGCCCAGTGCCATAGACCATTCCACATGGTATTGGCCTTGAGGACTTCTCTCTCCCAGAACCCTCTGTGTCTACACAGGCAAGGATGATAGTGGACACCTTGGCAGGAAGCCGCCCTGTCCAGCAGCGACCAAAGGACCCTTTAGCAAACCCAGGAGTTCACCCAGGAGAGGGCTCCTCAGAGAGGGGCGCTCAGTACTGCTGCTCAGAAATCCCTCAAATTATTTAAAACTGTATGCATCACACGCTTTACGCTTAAGTATTTGCAAAGCGCCTAATTTCTGTCATGTCATATATTGTTTCATTATTTAAGTGCTTGAAATACGTTTGTCAAAACCTTGAATCTACAGCTTCAGCCCATGTAATACGTGGAAATGCTGCCTTATGCCTAACGAGCAGTCACCCTGGCTGTCAACCCAGGTGGCCAAAGCCGGCTTCACCTCTGACAGAAAACGTCTTCCCTGCGACAGCCACCTGCTCCTGCTGAGTTTTATCACATGAGTGGACGCGTAGGGCAGGGCGTCTGCAAAGAGGTCGCAGCCTGGGTAGAATGAGCCCGGACCGCCTTCCGTGTGTCTTACCTAAAAGGTGGCCTGGCTTTGCTCTCGAGGCACCGTCCCTCAGGAGCTGTCCATTCCAGAAGCAGTCCATCAGGGCCCCCTTAGTCTCACACTGGGGCTCACTGCCCTGCGTTAACATCCAGGACAGGGAGGTCCAGGACGTGGTGCAGGCGCCTCTCTGGAAGGCGACAAAACGGTGGCGAGAGTTGCTGAAACTGTAAGGCCAGCTAGCCCGACCCCAGGGGCGCCAGCTTCGCCCAGCGTAACGCAGCCGCTTTCGTCCTCGGAAAGCACAGAGGTGAGCGTCGAGAGAGGACAGCTCCGCGGAGTCCGCAGTTCACGCCGTTCGGGCCACGTTCCTGTCACCCATTGCACTGTGTGTGGCAGGTGGCAGTGTGGGCACCTGCCCCCACGGCACTTCCTCAAGGACTGCGTCATGTCCGAAGCAAAAGAAAAAGTGACCTGAATAGCCGAGAACCTCTGAGGAACATTTCCAACAACAGAAAAAAATAGAACAGAAGTCATTCTCAGTCAGGCTGCCGGCTCTGCGGCACTGGTTTTGCCCTCTCTGGAGACCCCACGGCCTCAGTTCCCACGGTCTTTCTGGCGGCAGGTAAGAGGCAGGAAGGAGCGTTGTTCTTCGGCCTGCCCGTCCCCAGACTGCGGTGTTCTCACCCTGATACACACCCTGAGCTGCTAAACCGACCTAGGCTCGGAAAATTCAGGGAATCAGCCCTCCCCAGCTTCCTGGCGTCCAGTTGGCTCACCCAGGCCGGGGTGCAACTGGTCGGAGCCGCGCCAACTGGAGCCTCCAGCCCACGCGAGTCAGGACGAACGCCGTGCGGCGCAGATCATCCCTGCGCCCCTCCCCCTGGGTCCCCAGCTCAGGAAGGATCCTTGAGGGTTTCTTATGTATCCTCCGGGGTTCGTTACGGCTCTTTTGGAAAGCACTCTGCCATGCCAGATGAAGAATCTCCTGGAGGGATGCGGAGCTGAGGGAAAGTGCAACAGCCAGGTCCCAGGCGGGGTGGGGGCCAGAGCCCCTGGTCCCTGGGCCGCTGGAGGCCTGATGCCCGATCCCTGGGCAGTGCTTCACCCTGACCCCGCGACCCCCAGGCTGCCAGTTTCCCATTCCCAGGAGACAGGATGTGGTGGTCCAGCTTGGAGCAGACACCTGATCCTTGAGCTTCAGCTTTAGCCAGGGGACAGGGCTCAGTCGTAAAGACATCGACAATAGCTGGCAGAGCGAACACTTATTAAGAGCGTAACACATGCCAGACACTAAGTGTCCCGCACACGTTGTTAACTCATGGAGTCCTCATGACGACCCTACGTGTAGTGACTTATTTTCCCAGTTTTACAGGCAAGAAAACGGAAGCACAGAGGGGTTCCCCAGCTCAGCCAAGGCCGTGTGCCTGGACCTCCCAGGGACACTCTCCTGTTCACCTAGTGGGGACAGGGCCACCGAGGGCCACCCAGGAGCCATACAGTCCGAGAGCAGCTGGGCACGGCTTGACCAGCGAGCTCTGAGATGTCCCTCACCGCTCAGCCTTCCCTACGAGCCTTCTGCGCCACTCCACTGACACTTTATTCACCTCTGTGGACGAGTCGTTGTTTTAATCTCTGGGTCCTCGGAACCCCTTCCATTTTCGGGACTCTCCTGCTCTGACAGCCTGACAAGCTCTGACTCTGCCCACACCTTCTGTTCCCGTGACGATGGCGGCGGCGAATGCCAGGCTCTGCCACACCCGTTTCTCCTAAAACCCCCGCGACAGATGCCTCAAGCTTAGGGTTTACTCTCTCAAATATGACGGCCACAGAACGCCCTGAGGGTTGACTAGGAGCAGCGAGGTGGGCCCCGCAGCCAGGGCCCAGGCAGCGAGCAGGGAGCAGGGAGGAGGGTGACTCCCACGCGGGAGCCCCAGGGCCGGGCGAGCTTCTGCCAGCCGACATCTGCTGCGTTGCATCTTCCGTTCTCCGTGGGTCCCCTGAGTGCCTTCCAGCCCCCAGGCTTCCGAGGGCTTTTCAGAGTCCAGGTTTGAGCACAGGGGCCTGATTCCCAAATGCAGGTCAGCTACACCAGGGCCTGGTGGCCCTGCCTCTCCTGGGAAGCGTGTTAAGAATGCAGATTCCCAGGCACCCCTCAGGACTCTGATGCAGTGGATGGGGAGGGAGGGCCACCTGGTGCTCATGCACGGTCAGATTTGGGGGCCTCTGTTAGGACCCGCTGTCCCCCTCCCCAGTGAGGCACCTCTCCCTTTACTTGTGGGGCCTGTTATCTGGGGGCCAGGGAGGTCCTCTGACTTAAGTGGGCCACCCGATCTGTCCCCAGGTTTCTGGTTTCCCCTCACCCTCCGTATGAGGCTGAGGCCTCTAAGGCCGTGTTCTCTCCATCAACCACTAATCAGCACTTTGCTGCTGAGCAGGACAAGGAGCAAACTGTCCTCTGACGCCTCTGCCCGTCCTTGCCAGCTCTCCCTGAGTGTTGTGTGGGTCTTCTCTTGAACACCCCTCCTCTGGGCAGCTCCCTCCAACGTGGACAGTCTCAGAGTCCCCCAGGAAGTCTGCACAGGACAACACGGGTTTCGGCAGGCGACTGGCTTCCCTGTGCCAGAGGCCTTTTTCGTATTGACTATGTATGGCTTCATCTTGGTTTTCATTCATCTGTACCAGACAAAGCCTCAGGAGAGAAATGTTTGCTTTCCAGAGAGACACTGAGAGATCATAGCACTCGATTCTGCCTCGTCCTACACCCGTGTGTGACAGTCCCCTGACTTACCCCCCTCAAGGCACAGGTCCCACTGTGCTGGGAACTGGTATTCATCGTTCACTGACACCGCAATTGACTAAAATGCTTTATTTAATATAAACTCATTACCCTGTTCGTTTTATTCCGGTTGTTTGTTCCTCCAAGACATGTGTGGTCTTTTTTTTGTTTCCAAGATGCCGTTATCTATATCGCTGTCTCTCTCTCGGTGGGTAGCCCCCAGCTGCAGCCGGGGTGGGGCGCTGCGGAGCTCCAGAGAGCTCTCCCCCTTCCCCTCGCTGGGCCCTCCCAGGCCTTTCGGTATCACCGCATCGTAATTCTAAAGTCCAGCAGGTTTGCTGCCAGCCAGTGGAACATTCCAGAGCCCAGCGGCCAGTCCAGAGTCAAGGCAGAATCCTAACTGGGTCTGGGGGAGCTGGGGCTGGGGTGCGTTGGCCGCCACAGGAATGACGAGGCCAGCATTGCCCCTAGTGGGGCAGCGCCTTCCGGTAGCCGAGGACCTGTGACTCATCTGTGACCTGTTTCTCCTCCCACACAGTCAACACCAGTCACCACTCGTCCTCCTACAAGTCCAAGTCCTCCAGCAACGTGACCTCCACCAGCGGCCACTCTTCAGGGAGCTCGTCCGGAGCCGCCGGCTACCGGCAGCAGCGGCCGGGGCCTCATTTCCAGCAGCAGCAGCCCCTCAACCTCAGCCAGGTAAGCCCCGCCGACGGCAGGCTCAGCTTCAGAGAGGGTCACTGTGGCAGACCCCGGTGGCAGCAGGAAGTGCCCTGAGCGACCTCCGGCGTTTCTATCACGGGATCACGGAGAGCCGGCCCAAAGCAGGGTGACTGTCTAGCATCATGAAGCACTGAGTGACACGGTGCCAGAGCTTAAAAATAGAATGGCCAGGACACTAGGGGCAGACCTGTGGCCCCACAGGCAGGCCTGCCGAGTCCTCGCAGCGAAGGGGGCCCACACAGAGGACGGAGTCGGAGGGTTCAGAGAAGGCGGTGGCGTGTGGGGAGGCCGGGGGAACGAAGCAGGGTCTCTGCGGGCAGAGCCGGCTCCACTCAGGTCCGAACTGCAAGGCGGACTCGGGCCCGTTTGCTCAGAAGCCTCTCAGAGGTGCGGGAAATGGGGAGTTCGTGCTCAGAAACCCCTCCTGCGACATGTTGCACCTGGCCCGTACACCGAGGCCGCATCTCTGTGTCAGTGTGACTTAAAGTCCTCAGGGACGCGGGCGGGTGCGTTTGTACCTGTCTAACTTCAAACAGCAGAGTTTCTGAGGGCCTTGATTTTAGAGAACAAGAGTTCACGCTGAGAGAGAAGCCAGTCATCACTGAAAGAGGGGTCCTGTGCCACTCGAGAGCTGCAGTGTGTCCCGGGAGACACCCTGTCTCCTGCTGGCTCTGCAGCCGGCTGTGTGGGTGTGTCGTCCAGCCTGAGGGGTGCTGGGCACGGTGCACGGTGCAGGGTGCACGGTGCATGGTGCTCCCTTCTCAGTCCCAGCACTACCAGGAAGGCATCTTCGGTCACTCCCATGCTTCTGGCCTCCTCCCCTTCTCCTCCGGTCCCCACACCTCGCCTCCCCCTCCTCCTCTCCTCCCCCTCCTCCCCCTGCTCCCCCTTTCCCCTCCTCCCCCTCCTCCCTACCCCTTCGTGCATCCAGGCCCCAGTGCAGCCCTCTCCTGGTGCTTCTCCTTCTCCAGGCTCAGCAGCACATCACCGCGGACCGTGCCGGGAGCCACCGACGGCAGCAGGCCTACATCACGCCCACCATGGCCCAGGCCCCGTACTCCTTCCCGCACAACAGCCCCAGCCACGGCACTGTGCACCCCCACCTGGCCGCCGCTGCCGCCGCCGCCCACCTCCCCACCCAGCCCCACCTCTACACCTACGCGGCGCCCGCAGCCCTGGGCTCCACCGGCACCGTGGCCCACCTGGTGGCCTCCCAGGGCTCAGCGCGTCACGCCGTGCAGCACACTGCCTACCCGGCCAGCATCGTCCACCAGGTGCCCGTGAGCATGGGCCCCAGGGTGCTGCCCTCGCCCACCATCCACCCGAGTCAGTATCCAGCCCAGTTTGCCCACCAGACCTACATCAGCGCCTCTCCAGCCTCCACCGTCTACACTGGATATCCACTGAGCCCCGCCAAGGTCAACCAGTACCCTTACATATAAACACTGGAGGGGAGGGCGGGGGGCGCGGCTGCGGGGACGGGGAGAGGAGGAGGGACCTTGGTGGGAGCTGGGCTTTTATACTGAAGATGCCGCACAGAAGCAATGCAAATGGGGCAGGGGAGGGGGCCGGGCCGGGCCGGACCACAAACGAAACTTGAACTAGGAAGTGGGAGGACTTAGAGGGGAGAAGAGGACATTTTAAAAATGAAGGGATTCAGGAGGGGGGAATCTATGCTTTTTATTTTAAAAAAGAAAAAGGAAAAAAAAGAAAACATCAGTAACAAAAAAAAAAAAAAACCACACAGTTCATGAACCCATTCTGCACCAAACGGGGAAGGAGAAGAAGAATGCGACGGAAGATTCTGGAAGTGGGGGGCCCCAGTTTTTGAAGAACTGTATGAACTTTTCAAAAGATTATTTTCATATGGCAGCAAGTGACATTTAAGAATTTGCTGTCAGGGGACACCTGCTATGGAAATCCAATAGATTTTTAATTATTGAACATGAGAATTAGGGATTTCTCCAGAACTCGAAAGGGTCAGCAGCCCTCTGGAAGTGCAGGCCGTGACCTGGGGAGGCCGATATTTGGGGAGTGGTCTGGGGTTGGCAAAGCCCAGGTCCGGCTCACTCGTCAGGACCGATGGGGGGTGGCCGGGCTGAAGGAGGCCCCCTCCCCCCGGGAGAGGGCACATTTTCTCTTTCTGAGCACTCTGGATAAATCCCTAAGCGATGTTACTCCTCAGATGTCGTTAATAATGCGTGTTGCAAACTTTAGGGTTTTTTTTTTCTTTTCTGAAGATTTCGTTTCTCCCCAAATCGGTCCCTAGTCACATAGCGTAGGGCAGCAGCCGCCCCACCCTGGTGGGGCGTAGCGCTCCCCACCCTTGTTGTCCGCTTTGTGTTCGACGCCAATGATACCAATAGACTGTTCCTCAGTGTGATTGCACAAAAAAAAAAAAACAAAAAAAAAAAAAAAAAAAGCGATACGACATAGGCAGGTAAGCATCGCGGTGGTCCAGGCGTGTGAGCGTGAGCGCGCGTGAGCGCGCACGTGCGGGTGTGAGCGCGGCCCCCGCCGGCTCGCCTTGCCGTCACTCCGCCCTAGTGCCTTACCGACGCCCGAGGAGCGGGCGGAGGCGAGTCGGAGCGTCGCAGCTCGGCAGCGTTTCACTCTGGTCTTTCCTTTTTCCTTTCCTTTTTTCTTCCTTTTTTTTAATTTCCATTTTCTTTCCATGTCGGTTGTCTTTCTCGGGCTGTTTACCAGCAGAGGGTGTCAGGGCGCTGGCAGGGCTGGGAGAGCCCGCCGTCGAGCGGCGATGGCGGTAGTTGCCTTTTATATGGAGACAGAGCAAGAAAGACTTGCCACCACCCCACGCCCTCAGCCCACTCTGCCCCAGGTCCTCCCCGTGCGGCCGGCTCTGCCCTTGGTGGGACCGGAGGTCCCCTCTGTTGTGGCCAGGCGGCTGCCTCCATCCTGATGCGGCTGCCTCCATCCTGATGCGGCAGGGACAGGGGAGGGGCGACCACCTTCAGCCTCCAGGCCCGGCGCTGCCTCTACCTGTCGCTGTCCGCGCTGGAGCGAAGGCGCGGGCCCCAGCCCCAGGTCTCAGATGCCCCTCCGTCTCCTCTGGCTGCGTTTTGCTCTGTCTCGCCAGACACACCCGTCACTCCGTTCGCTGCTGAGTCTTCCTCGCGTTACCCGGTCACCCCACGACAGACGGTCTTGCTTTTTGAGGGCTCTGGCGGGCGGAAGGTGGGCGGGACGTTACGAGGGTGACCGGGGGTCGCACACTGCACCTTGGAAAAACTCCCGCTGCCAGTTATGTTTCCAAAGAAATGAGCCCTTTGCCCTCTCGCACCTTTGATACGTTCTGGAAGTTTCCTCGGGCTTTGAAGCTGCTGGGGGTGGGGTTCACAGCAAGTTATGCTTACGCACGTGAAGGGTGGGAGACTCTGACCATAGGCCTTCAAAAGGTGGTCCTGCTTGTCTGACTCTCGATGCTGGGTTCCTGACTGACCACAAAGCCAAGTGTCCAAGGTGCAACGAGGGCTCCCCAGGTTCGGCAGTCCGTCCCCATCCTCTGCCCCCTTTCCTCACTCTGCAGCCCCCCTTAATGATCTACTGTGAAAGGTGTTTTTATAGTGGTATCTGACCTAATTCAATGAGGAAGCCAACCGTTTCCTTAGTTCTTAGCTGTGAAATGTGAAATAACTCTGGAAATGTCCCTTCCCTGACCGTAAGTTCTACTTACCTTACAAAAAACTCGGTCCCCAAACTGGAACCAGCTTAGTCTAGGCCTTAGGCTGGAAGGAAGGACGCCGTCACCCACTAAAGGCGGGGCACCCCTGGGCACACTGGGCACCCGCAGGATGAGATGCTCCTCCTGTGGCCACGATCCGTGGTCTCTCTCCAGGAGTGGGCAAGGGCCGTCGTTCTGACTGTGGGGACGTGGCCGGGGCAGAGAGGGCGGGGCAGCCAGAGCCCCTCCCCGCCGGGCCACGCCAGCCTGGACAGCCCCTGCCCCCCCGCCGTTGTGCAGCAGGTGTGCGGCCCATTCTGCAGGTCTCGGCCGAGGCCCAGCCTCCATTTGCCTTACTGGGTAGCATCCCGGATCCCCTCGCACAGTTCACTTCCAGCCCTTTCTACATCTGATCTTTTACGGGAAGAGACAACACAGCCTTCCATTTTAAAGAAAATGATTTCGTCTACTAAGTTGAAAGTCTGACTCTTTCACCTGACATTTTTTCCTTTTCTTCCAGATCAGGAATGAAAGTTCCGTGCTGCTCATAAAGTTAATATTATTGTACTAATTATTTTGGTTATTGCCATTGTAATTATTATCATTGTTATCATCATGTTGATATTTTAGTTGGGGTTTGAAATGCACACTTATTCCATGTATCTTTGTGTTTTCTCTTTAATATTTAAACTTATTATATCTGTGAGTATGTGAGTAGACAGGAGGGACATACAGATGTCCAGTTTTGTCAGACAGAAAAAAAAAAAAGGAAAGACCAGGAATTAGGAAAATTCTGTCATCTCTGTTCCACAAAGAGCTGTCAAAAAGATTCACCACAGAACAGAAGTTTGGAGAATCGAGGCCTTTTCCTGCACAGGCCAGGTCGGGCCCTTGACAACACGGTCCCCATCAGTATTGTATGTTTCTAGACTCGTGTCCTGGGAGGAGGTCTGAGGAAGCATTTCATGGGCTGAACCCCCAGCCGTGGCTTTTTCCCTCGTTTCCTGTGCTCTCCTTGCTTCTGAAGTCTGCTAGCTAGATCCTTGGCCTGCCTCACATCTGCTATTTACCTGTAAAGCAAAAAAACAAACCAACAAAAAGCCCCTCTGCCCAGAGCTGATCCAGCCCCTTTCCCAAATGCAGAGGCGGTTTGGCCCCTCCTTGAAGCCACCTGGTGAAATGAGCCAATGTGAGGGTACCAGGCAGGTGCCACTTTCCCCTGGGAAACTTCAGCCTCGCTTCTCCACTCACTAACCCGCTAACCGCACTGCCTGCTCCTTCAGTTCCCACCCCCGTGTACCCCCACACCGTGCACCCCCCCCACCGTGCATCTCAGCATGCAGCTCTAGGGACATGTTGGGGAGTCCAAGAAAGATGGGGGATGATAGGAGGCCAGAGGACATTGACAAAGCCTAGAGGACCCCCAGACACTGCGCCCCCTCCCCCGAAATCATTGGCCAGCGTGGGCACAGCGGGACCTCGTGGCCATCCCCACTGTCCCCGGCTGCACCCCTCAGTGTATGGGTGGGCTTTTTAAATCAGTTTGAGGTGTTCACACGCCACCCACCAAACCCAGAGGCTACAGGCCCGGTGACGAAGGGATTGAAGTGACCCGCTTTGCTCACAGAGCGAGGTATCCGGCAGTGTCCAGTCCCACAGACACTCAGCAAACATCAGTGCACACGCCCCACCCCCAGTCCCCACCTGCCTTCCTCTTACAGCCCCAAGCCCAGGGCTGTGGCATCGGAAGCCCCCAGCGGGCGAGGCCAGCCTCTGCGTGTGCTCGCCTGCACGTGCTGGAAGCTCCCATCCCATCCCCTGACTCTGAGTCGCCCTGGCACGTAGGATGAATAAAAGACTGCCCGTCCCTAGGACCAAGCTCTCCAGGAGAGGGATGCGAACCTAGTCCTTCTAAGACCTCAGGTGACCTAGAGCAGCATCTGTTCTGTAATTGGCTCTTTACTGAAGAAACACCGTTAGAGGAAGAGGGGAAGAGGTAAAAGGAAAAAAAAAGGAGCAGTCCCAGGAGAACCGTGCCGTGGGGGCCTGTGCTTCTGCTCAGCGGGTCCTTGCTGACCCATCTGGGTGTTCGCGCCTGTGTCTCTGCGCTCGGGGCCTCTTTGGTGACGTTCCGCTGTTTCCGAGGGGAGGAGCGAGCAGGCGGCCGAAGGTGGGAGGCTGAGGCTTGACGTCAGGTACTGCTGTGAGGTGGAGCATGTGGCCGATGGAATTCAGAAGGAAGCGAAGGGTCGGGGCAAAGCGACGGTTGTCTGGACGCGCATTCTGGCTTCCTGGCGGCTGAGTGGCTCGCAGGCTGTGGGAGCCAGCGGGCCTTGCCCCCTCCACCCTGGAACACTCAACCCGCCCAGACACCAGAGTGCTGGACGGAAGGAAGGGAAGGTGATGTTAGCACCGGTGCCGACGGGCTAACATCCCTCGACCAGACCTTGGGAATTGCAAACACTCATTTCTGAACAAGCTTGCGGCGGAGGATTCGGGGGTGAGTGTGAGTGTGAGTGAGTGGAGCAGACTTTCTTGGAAACTGGAGGAAGGAGATGAGGCGGCGTACGGCGCCGGCGATGAAGGGCTGTGGTTGGTGACACAAGCCGCAACCACGGGCTGGCCCCAGCTGTCACCCTGGATTCTCTGTCTGGTCCTGGGGCTCAGGTGGGTTGTGGGGGCTCTTGCTGGCCTGCCCAGTTACTGCTGGGACAGGAAACCGAAGAAAATAACCAGGTGCCCACAAGTAGCAGAGAGACTTCAACAGAGAGGCAAAGGATTCCTTCCGCACGCCTCGCCTGGGACCTCACAACGCCAGCGTCAGCACGTTTGCCACAGAACATTCCAGCCCTGGTGACTTTGCATGCTCCTCGCCCTGTCTGTGTCTTTTCTTTCTGGTGTGTCGTCCAGATTTCAGATGGGGAACCCTCAAAAGTGAGCAGGCCAGAGACGTCTGCACCAAATCGGAAAGGCAGGTGCAACTGTTCCTTTCTTGAGCCAAAGAACCCTTCTCAAAGACGCCTCCACATATGGACAAAGCGGCATTCCTCTCTTTCCTTTCTGGGCAATAATGACATCGTTAGTAATCGATTCCATTTGTCTCTCTCTTTCCTCTTTATCTTGACTTATGGGTTTTGGGGATTTTTTGGGTTTTGTTTTTTTTTCGCATTTATTTCGAAACTGTACTTATCTTTCAAGAGAAGTGGAGACCGGTCACGCTAACACTGCTGCTTTCAGACTTGGAGGCACCGCACGAGTCCGTGAGCTTCGCCAACCCCGTGTTCCCCATGGGGGACCAAAGCCGACCTCCTGCCGGGAAGTTCGGCTGCATGGGGGCGAGATGCCTGCTGGGGCTGGCTGGGCTCGGGTGTCAGTACTTTTCCACTTCGAATCTGCACAGACCAGACTCTGTGAAATCTCAGTTGGGCTACTTAGAGAATCGAACATGGTGAAATGACATTTCAATGCAACAGAAACCCTTCGGCGGCCCTGGCCCCACTGCTCGGTAGAGTAACCCAACGCAGCAGAGGCTTCTCGCACTCTTGCAGCTTCCAGAAGCTCAGGCGAGCCAGACTCAGGCGAGCCCTGCTCCTCAGACTCCGTGGGTGTTCGCAGAGAGGTGACCTCCAGCAGGGCACACTTTCTCAGAATACCGGTAGCAGAGGGATCTTGCCAAGGCCCCAGCTCGACGCCCACGGGCCTTTGAGAGTGTCCAACCTCAGACCCTGCATTAGGACGTTACGTTGACTGTCTCTCATGTGTCAAGACTCACAATGTCCCTAGTAAGTGATAGCCAGCGTTCGTTGAATGTTTTCAATCTGCCAGGCCCCGCGCCAAGCCCTGTGTGAGGGTGGCCTCACGGTCTCCCCGTTTGCAGCACCCCCACTTCCTGACAAGGAGGCTGATACTTAAAAGCAGCATGTGTATAAGGAAAGAGTACGATGGCAGTCCAAAATCTCCACGTTTCTAGTGACATTTTTGTTAAGGAGGCCTTTACTGAGATATGTATGATTTTGTTTCTCTTTTTTAATTAACAGCAACGCACGGCCTCATAGTTCTGAAGAACCGTGTAACGGTATTCCCATCGACTGTGTGCCAAACACTGTGCTAAAAATTGCTCACTGGCGATTTTGTTTCATTTACTCTTCATCATAACCCTATGAAATCAGCAATATCAGTCTCTACAGACGAGGAGGCTGGCGCAGAGAGCTGGGAACCCTCCCAGGGTCAGACGGCTAGTCAGGGGGCCGGGCTTTCAACCTGGGCCTGCCCAGAAGGGCCCCAGAGGGACGAAGGGATGTCGCCCCGCGCCATCCCTGCCCACGCGTGGAACACAGTAGGTCTGCTTGGAGAGCGCGTCCTGAGTTGGATGCACGCAGGAGGGGCAGCATTAGTTTGACTTGGAGAGAAAATCGTAGGAGAGTTTCTTTTGATTCGTGGTAGAATTCATTTTAGATTCCAGTGTACCAGCTAGCTTTAGTAGTGCTGCTACAACAGACTCCTCGGAGAGTGAAGAAAAAAAAAAACTGTTCTTTGCTTCTTTAAAAAAAATAATTTTTTTCTTGCTTATAGTTACTTCTAGAAAGGCAATACTAAAGGTATATATTTTTTTCAAAATGCTATTTTTTACTGCACTGATTAAATATGACAACTCTGGTCTCTGTTATCGATCCACTGTTCAGCTCTGGGTAGAACCAGATGCGGGATTCACACCAAATTTGTAAATACCGTGTGTGGGTTTGGTGTCCAGGAACTTTTTCCTTTGTGTAAAAAAAGAAGAAGAAGAAAGAAGAAGAAGGAGAAAGACAAGATGACTTTTAGAAAGGGAAACAAAAGTAATTTTTCTTTGAGATAGCCTTCTCAAAGAAATGGGAAACAAGGTTGTATAAACTGAGGAAAACCAGCCGACCCCAAGGACATAGGAAGGTGAGTCTCTTGCCCAAGTAGGAGATTAATTGTGATACAGAAGCATTTTTATCTCAGTTGAAAGGTGACAGAATTTAGAAATGCTTTAGAACTTTTTTAATTTTTTAGAAAAACTCTTTATTTGCTATGAAACATCTCGGTTGTTTTGGGTGGGTTTTTTGGTTCCTTTTTTATTTTAAAAATATCTTTATTGACTGGCTCTAGGCTTGTTTGCCTAAATTCTTAGGTAGTTTACACAAGTTCTAGGATCTTCTAGAACTTTAACTCCATTGGAAGCAAACCCAACTAATCAGAATTTGAGATCCTGGTTGGTTTCAATAGGTGTTCTGGAATTCTGACAGAGCTCCTAAAGATTTTTTTAAAGAAGGTTTTAGATACATTACCTTACACAAACTGTGACCTAATGGCAATAATTACCTCAAATGTGGGCATTCATCCTGGTTTTAGCCTTTTTTGAAATCATGTAGCCAGCTTGATCTTGGGGTCTAAAAGACTATGAGCTCTCTGTGTGGGCTGAAAATGATTATTGCACACACCCCGGCCTTTGTTGCTTAAGTGAATTCTGAAATCGCTGATCCTTACCACAAGAATTAAACCAAGGAAGAGAGTGTTCTTGTATGTTGTAATCCAGTGTGATCTCCCAATGCCCATGACAAGTATATGTTTTGAGCTACTGTAAAATGCTGTTAGCCTTCTAAGATACCGAAAGAGTCACACTCTCAGTGTGTTAGCTAAATAATTGACTGTGGATACTTAAGCATATTTCTGGCTACATTTTATAGTTAAAGTGTTTTATAGTTTACATTTGAACTGGTACTTTTTAACAAAAATTTCTGTTTATAACTGACATCTTCAAACCCCAGCGATGGCATCTTTAGTTGGAGGCCACGGCCCCCCCCGCCAAGGCAGGTGTGTTCCACCCACTGTGTTGCGTCGTGTAGCCCAACACGAGCATTTCCCTCCGGGTCATGGTCCCCACGTGAACGTGGGAGAATGTGAAAGGGTTCCCAGGCTACGTCTGCAGCCTGGGCCAGACGCGAAGCCCTCAGGCCACGTTGTATCAACACTCCTCTACGAGGCCATCTCTTTGATAGCTTGTACGAGGCAGAGAGAACAGATACCTGGTTCGTTGATTTTGTCTTGTTTTGAATGTTTAACTTATTGACTGATCCACTGACTTCCGATCACTAGGCAGTAGGAGACACTGGGATTCAGGTGGCCCCGAGGGTACAGCCGCTGTTTCTGGGCCCCCGGGCGATTTTTAGGTCGGTGTTTTGCAGGGGAGAGTCACACATCCCTATACCCCCAGTCACTGGCTGAGTTTTTCAATATATCTGCTGTCATTTATTCTTTTCCTCCTTTAAAACAAAATAAATGCAAAAGGATGTTTACTTTCTACTCTGTGTCAAACCTGGATTTGAAGCCTTGGTCAGTGGGACGGGGGCGGGGCGTTGGGGGGACCTTGATTTCTAGAGGTCATAAATGTGGCTGACTGAGCAGGAAGAGGGGGGCTGGGGAACCGAGGCGGCAGGAGGGTTTGGGGGAGCACTGAGACCCATCAGAGCCAAGCTCGTACTTGTAAAGGCAAGAGAGACACTTTGGAGCGAGGGCCCCGGTGTCCTGCAGGAACAGACTGGAAGATGCGGGGTCCCCTAGAGTTTTGGCTCCTTTTTTGGTTTCTGTTGTGAGGAGGATCTGCTGTGATCTAAAGGACATCCCTTTAGCAGATGAGACCTTGAAAACTGTAAAACACCTGGGCCCAGGGACCTGTTTGTGTGGTGCGTTGTTTTTTTTTTTTTTTTTTTAATGCATTTGCTTTTTTCCTCTGAACTCTGTTGATAGTATGTTTTTATTACAGTTTTTTGTTAGAAATATTACTGTAAAATATTTTTCATCTTGTCCCCCTCTTAATTATACTCCCACTTTCCTCTGATTGGTTTTCTCCTTTGCTTTTAACTAACCAAATGAATTTTATGTCATTGTCTTTGGGGCTTAACAATATTTTTAAAAATGAGGTATAAAAATTGGCTTTAAAAAAAGTAAATATTCTGTATCTGAAAAAGGGCTTGGCTATTGCTCTAGTTTCCTTTCAACCGGTCTCCACGCAAATCCCCCCCATAGCTGCCGCCCCCTCTTTGTGTTGGGCCACTGTCCCCAAGGCCGCCTGGCCTCTGCCCTGCTGTCACCGCAGCCCAACAGCCAGGCACCCAGGATTCCCAGGAAGCTCTCGAGAGCCAGGAAGAAGGACCCACTCGGCCTTGGGAGTGGTGGTCTTGCCTCCCTGTTAGATATATTCGCCTGCTTGGTTAAAGGGGCAATTGACATTGTTATTATTGTTCTTATTATTGTTAAGTTTAATAGTTTGGCTCAGGTTATAAGGCAGAACTTGGGAAGTGAGAAGTGACTTGACCACGCCCATCCTTTGTAGCTTCCTGTGACTTCTGAATGGAACCTAAAGCATCCCCCGCCCCACTCACCCCTGCTCCCTTCCAAGCAAACATCCCCGTTGGCGCCGCCTCCCCGTCACGTGGCTTACCCCCACCCTCCCCCTCCCCCCACTTAACGTTCCTGCTCACTTAAACTTTCTTCCGTGGCTTTTCCAGGGCACAATCACTTCGGCCCCCAAAGCATCTCCTCACCCTCTGTGTGTGCATCTGTTTAACCAAATGAAGTAGACCAGGAAGTCACACGTTGGGGCAGCAGAATTTCTAGTTTAGTAGAGTCACTGTATAGATATAGATGTTGATATATATGTTTGTGTATATATATATCAAACCAAATTGCGGATAGGAGAAGTATAGCTTTATGGATGAGAAGGAAGAGGAGCTTTTGGAAGTCAGAGTCAGCGTCTGGCATACTAGACAGGCCCCAGGCTGCACGTTCCGGACCCAGGCCTGAGGCGTGTGCCAGCCCCTAGGTGGGTAGCCCCGAGGTGGCCGCTGCTCCCTCTGGGTCCCCAGCGTCAAGGGCATAGATGCGTGGGGGAGGCCATAAGTCAGAATGACTGGAATTTTCCATCCCGTTTTGCTTTGACCACATGTATTGAGCTGCCGCCTCTGATGATATATCATGTTTCCAAAAATGGCATCCATCAGGATGGAAAGAGAACCGATCTGTAGCAATGTTTACCTTTCAACTGCCCCAGAACTTAGGACACTCTGGATAGAAAGACTCACTCCCCAGAATGAGAACAGGGAAGAGGCGGCCTGGGGAGGCTTGGTCACCAGTCCAAGGGACGTGGCCCCCTCCCCAAGGTCGTCTCCTCTCGATCTCTCTCCACCAGGTCATCTCGGCTCGATAACCCTGTGGAAGCCCCAGTCTGCTGTGTTCCTTCACTGTACGGTTTCTGTAATAAAAAGTGTTCATCCACGTTAACCTTCGTGAAAATGATTGCGTGCAACAGTATTTTCTCGTGTACCTCTTTTTCCTACGTGAATCGTCCCTCTTCTCTTCTTTATTTATAAATGTCGACTTTTTTTTTTTTTAAAGACAAACCAATGTGTTGTAGACCTCTATGTAACCTACTCCTTAGTCTCATATTATAGGTATGTTATAAGAATGGATATTTTACTTGGCTTTAGAATGTTTTACAAGAAAAATAATTCTTAAACTGATCAAGTCCTTGCTACTAAAATGCTTGTGTTTTTCATCATGACGTCGTGTGCTTCTAAATTAATAATCATTTTCGTTGTAGAAAAATGGAGTGAATTTATATTAGTCTTGGAAACTAATAATAGCATTGTAAATTTATGAGATGATTTTAACAGAAAAAAATTATAGAAGAATATAGTTATTTTAATTGTAATATTACTAACTGTAGGGTGAGAGGGGGTCCTGTCGTGGTGAACTATGTTATAGCTTGTTACTCACAGTTTCTTTTTGATCATTTTTTCGGTCTCTGAGGTGAAACGAGTTATTAATTAAAATTTGTAAACTCACATATGCATATTGTATATGTGTAGAAATGTAATCACACTTTGTCTTGGAATTACATTAAACTGTTTGGAATCACTGTACACCCGGCCTGGCACACTTATTTATTCTAGAATCAGACCAGTCACAAGACTAAAGAGGCTGTTGCAGGTGACAGCTTCGGGAATCACTTAATACATCCGGACCCGTTCGGAACCCACGATGGCGTCGAGAACGTGCTAGGGTCACCGTGCGTGGCCGTGGAGAGAGGGTTTTGGGAGCCTCGAGGGCCTTTCACTACCGGCTCCTGTGTGGCTGGGCGGGGAGGGTCTCCTCGCTCTCCCTGCCTCTTCTGAGCCATTTAAATCCCCGCTGTTCCAAACTCCTCCCCTGAGGCCCGAGGCCTCGCTGTCATCCTCTGTCCTAAGACCTTTCCAGCGCTGGGCCCAGCCCTGGGCACGGGTGTGGCCTTCCTCCGCTCTCAGGCCCTGCCCCCGCAGCACCGCAGTGTGGGGCGGCCCCTTGGGGCCCGTCACTCGTCGACCTCATCACGGGAGCCCTCCTCCCGGGACTCCCTACCCGATCCATGAACACCGAACACCAACATGGCCCCCACGCCTCCGCTGTGCTGCCTCAGGACACGTGAACGCCACATCCTGCTCTCACTGTGGCTTCCCATCATTCCAGCCTTTTCTGTAAATCCTTAAAATTCACCATTTCGACCATTTTAAAGGGCGCACCTAGTGGCATCAGCACATAGCATTGTGCAACCACCCCCACTAGCTATTTCTAGAACTTTCTTTCTTCCAAAGAGAAACTCTGCACTCATTAAACAGCAACTCCCTGTTCTCAGCCCTTGGCAAACACCCTTCTGCTTTCTGTCTCCGAATTTGCCTGTTCCCATGGAAGTGGACTCATACAATATGTGCCCTTTTTGGCCTTGTTTTCAACATTCATCTACGTTACAGCATGTATCAGAATTCCCTCCCTTTTTAAGACTGAATATGTGTCTATACCATGTGGTGTTTTATCTATTCCTCTGTTGCTGGGTTAATGGGTTGTTTCCACCTTTAGACTTTCGTGAATAATGCTGCTGTGAACAGCTGTGTGCAAGTATCTGACTCCCTGCGTTCAATTCTTTTGGGTCTATACCTAAGAGCGGAATTGCTGGATCATGTAGTAACTCTTAACGTTTTGAGGAACTGCCAAACTTTTCCACAGTGGCTGCACCATTTAATGTTCCCACCAGCAAGACACAAGGATTCCAATTTCCTCCCCCTGGCCAGTGTCCTCGGGTCTCAGGACCGCCAGCCTCCTGGCCCTTCGTTTTCTGTGCCCGCTGGTCTCACAGGCTTCCTCACCAGCCTAAACCCCACCCACCTTCTCAGTCACACCCACTTGCTGGGTGGATTCAGCCGTCTCTGGTTCTGCTATGTCCAAGCTCCCAGGGCTGCTGGAGAAGACCTTGGACAAGGGACCCCGGCTGAGGTTGGGCCGTCTTTACTCGTTGGCTCCCTCTGTGGCTAAACTAAGCTTACTACACTCCGAGCCCCTACCCTCACTCTCATCGGAAACCAACTCCACAGAAATCCGGGCATCCAGGCCATGACAGAGCTCCCTCAACCCCTCCCCCTCCCACAAACGCGTCTGCCTCACTTTCTCTCTTCAGCCTCAGAGGAAGCAGGGCCCTGCGCCTGCCTCATCCCTTCCTCACTCTCTAGAACTGTCTCATCGAGCCTTCCCGCCTTTTTGGGACCTCCACGCTGTCTCACGTCCATGCCCTTCAAGAACCAGCCCGAGCCACGTCCCGGAAGGCTCGCCCTCATGCTCCTGATGAGGTAGGTGACCTTCGTCTAAGATTCTCACCCCGGTGCGTAATTCTCATTATGCTACACTGTTCACATTTCTCTCCTGCGTTTCCTTCCCCACAAAGCCACAAAATCCACAGGTAAGGATTTCTCTCTCATCTCTGTTTCTAAGGCCTCTGTCACAATGCCAGGCACAGAGTTAGGGGTCGACAAGTGTTTGGATAATTGAGGAAACCACTCAGCCCGTTTTCATCACCCAATCAACCCACCTTCCCACTCTCCAAACCCTGCCTCCCAGAATCCAGGTAATACCAATAAACCTCTAGATGCAGGCAATTCTTGAATTTGGGTTCAATTCAACTCCACCAAAATCCAGGTTACTAAAAATCCATGCAAAAGATTGGGACGATCTTTTTTTTTTTCTTTTTTTTAATTAGAAGTGCTCTGCCAGGGGTCACAGCCCATGGAAGTGGAGAGAGAAGCAGACTCTGTACAGCGGTGGGAGGAGAGTGGGTGGCCAGGGGAACGCAGTGCAGCGGTGTGTGAGGACGCACCACCAGGGTCTCTGGAAAGTTAGTTAAGTCTAAAGTGAGAAGACAAACTTACTCCTGACAGTAAGCACAGTCAATACCGAGGTGATAGCAAATCTTAAGTTGCCTTAGTTGCTCGCTGGAGCCGACGGTGAACAGGAAGTGGAATTCTAGACCTGCCGTAACAAAGTGCTATTTCCCGGCCGAGGACCCAACCAACAGTTGGTGCCCCCACCCAGCGGCCGGCTCGGGCTCCCCTGCCCGTCGGGGCTTCAGCTTTCAAGGGACGTGCCCTGGCATCAGCACACGCCCCGGCTTTGGGGACACATTGCTGGCGGTGGAGGTTACGTCCAGCAATCGGTCCAAACAGCCGGCTGTATGTTTCTGTGAGAGTCTGACTTCCATGTTTTCTAAGTCTTCCCCAGAAAAGCTAAGCTTAAGCGACTATTAAGTAGGTGTAAAAGCGGAGGATGCACGAAGGGCGACCTGTAAATGTAACACTGATGGGGTGAGTGTCCTCGTGACCTCTGAACTTGTCCTTTCAGTCCGTCCCTTCCTCCCGCCCCCACCTCACTCGCTCGGACCATGCAAACTTCCTGTTTAGAGATGTATCTCCCCTGCAGCTTGCCTAACACTGTCTGGCACTGCTCGAGGATGGTAAAACCCAGTGTCCAGCAACGACCCTAATCCTCACTCTGCAGGAAAAAAAAAAAAAAACCAGAGCTAGGAGCTAGACTTTCCTCCATGTTACCAGACCACCTAATTCCAGTTGTTGAGCGTTGTTTCACACGTGCTGGTCGGCAGGAGATGTATCGTCCCCCTTTTACGGAGACACTTTGCATTTGACAGCACTTCTAACAGCACTGGATCGCGGATACCCATGTAAAGAAACCATCGACAGAAGACATTCCTGCTTTTGTCTGTCCATGTCCTGTTTAAACATCTTTTTGCACATTATGGCTCTCGCAGAATCTTTACCCATTGCAAACGAATGCTCGTGGAGGGGCTGTTTGGAAGAGAGCAATTGACTGGGTGATAGGGAAACGTGTGGCTCCTCGGAGGAAGTCCTGCTCCGGGGGAAGCGAGGTCGCGGGCACAGGCCTGGGAGGCGTCCGAAGAGGCGGCAGCCCAGGTGACAGCATACTTCAGAGCGCGGTCTTGCCGTCAGCCGTGCTCAGGTTCAGTTCCAGGCTCTGTTGTGCATGGCTGTCAAAGCTGAGAAATCACTCAACCTCTGAAGCCTCAGTTTTCTCACCTGTAAAGTGGCAAAAACGTGGCATGTGGCGAAGACGGCTGGATAGTCCCCAAAGCCATTTCCTCAGGCCCACGGCCAGACCCCGTTTCCCAGCTCTCTTCCCAGATAAACGTGGCCAGAACTGCCCCCTACCAAACTCTACTACACCTATCCATACGTCCTCCCTTGACTTCTGGCCAGGTGCGGAAGATCCCGCGAAGGACGCTGAGGCCTGGAGATGGCGGGGCCACCGGATGGAGTAAGCCCAGGCCACTGAACGACGTCGTGGTCAGATAAAACCACCCTGGACAAAATAAATCTTTCCATTATATTGAAGCCACCACAATTTGAGGATTGTTTATTATACCAATTAACCTATCTTACTGTTATCGTCTTTAACTTTAGAATGCAGGTTACGGAGGGCATAAGAGTGTGCTTGCTTCTGAACAAGGCTGACATTTCAGAGGTTTAATGAAGGAAAGACCTCTCCCTGGCTTACAGCACAGACTAATGCAGGTCGGTGACGGGAAACAGCTTTGCTCCGGGCACGGGCTTCGAATGTGGAGGTTCACACAGACGTGTTTCAGGGGACGTGGTAGATAAGACTGCCAGGCACCAAGATTCTTTCCTTTCCTTCCCTTCCAGCACCCGGGAGGATTTCCTGCTCTCTCTGAAGTTGGGTGTCCAGTGACTTCCTCTAATAAGGAAAAGTGACATGAGACGTCTCCAGGTGGAAGTGTTTGAGAACCAGTGCACGCTTCTCCATAGTCTCCCTCCCCCCTCATCATGATTGGTCAGTTTGGAGGTTGCATAGGACCGAAGCATCCTGGAGACTGAGTCAATATGTGGCAGGCAGGTTTCTGGAGCGTCGTCTGAATTGGCAGTGCACTGTGTAGGTGTGAAGCCTCTGGGAAGATACTTTTTTTTTTTAATGCCTGTATCACCTGGTCTTCCTAGGTGGTCTCCCATCCAAGTACTAGCCAGGCCCGACCCTGCTTAGCTTCTGCGATCAGATGGGATCGGGCACGTTCAGGGTGGCGTGGCCATAGACAAGTGAAGATACACTTTGATTAAGCACTTACTATGGGCCAGGCTAAGTAAGTACGTCAAGTGTGAAATGTTTAGCGCAGCACCCTAAGACACTCTTAATGAGTGTTGTTATCATTATTCCAATTTTGTCTTAGATGTGTATGTATTTGTTCAAGTGGATCCTGTGCTCTAGAGTCCCCAACCTTTTTGGCACCAGGGACTGGTGCTCCTGTGAGAACCTAATGCCTGATGATCTGAGGTGGAGCTGAGGCAGTGATGCTAGCGCTGGGGAGCAGCTGCAGATACAGATGAAGCTTCACTTTCCTGCCGCTCACCTCCTGCTGTGCGGCCCGGTTCCTAACAGGCCGGGGACTGGGAGCGGTCTGCAGCCCAGGAGTTGGGGACCTCTGCTACGGGACCCTAATAGATGTCACAAGGCGGTTGAGCATCTTGCTTATCTTTTTGTGGGCAACCGAACTGAAAGTATGGATTTCCTGGATCAGAGACAAGCATGGTACAGAGAGAGCACTTGAACTAGGAGTCCAGGTTGGTTTAGCTCAACGCACATTTATTGAGCACCTTCTGTACGTACCAGGCGCTAGAGAAACAAAAAAGTGTGAGCGTGAATCCCTGCCCTTAGGAGCTTGTACTTCTGTGTGGATGGCGAACAAGTAAACAGATGAACAAAGCATGACACGCGCAATAAGCGTATAAACAGGAAACAGGAGAGTTACAAGACTTGAGTTCTAGCTCTGCCACTAGCTGTGTGACCTTGGACTTGTTACTTAACCCGTCTGGGCTCCATGGATAGTGAGCATGGGGTTGATCATCTCTAACCCCTAAACTTCTAACACCTACAGTTCTCAAAACCCTGTGAGGCAGGTGAGGCAGGTGAGGCAGGTGTGGTGATTTCTCCTCCCCAGCGGCGGAGCCTGGGGCCAGAGAGGTCTCGCTGGGAGAGCGAGCCCCTGGCCACACTCGGGCAGGTCTCTCAGGGCCAGGCCTAGGGCGTGTCCGCTCCAGAGCTGGGATTGGACGGGCACGGCCAGACGTCCGGGATGTCCCCAGCTGGAATCCCACACTGGCAGTTTGGAGCTGGCGCCACACCGCGAAGAGGAAAGAGGGAGTCACCGCCTCCACGTCCCCGGCTCCTGCTGGAAACACGCAGCAGCCAGGGGGCCTTTCTGGAAACCGGGTGTCATCTCTCACGGAGCCGCGCCGCAGGATGAGCGTGACCCCGGGAGATCACGGAGGCGTCGGCGGCCGGCCGGCCCCGGTCGCTGAGCCCGGGGCCCGCTCACGGCCATCTCCTCACCCGCTGGGCTCTGTGCATGATGCAGAGAGCGTTTCGGAGGCCAAGACCGCGCTCCCTCCTCATCCCTGTGCTTCCCGACCACTCCCACAGAGCCCACCCAGCGTGGACGTGCACGCTCAGGCGACGTGGCCAAGCTCATTTAAGTGAAGCAACATGAAGTACAGAGTTCCTCCCTGCTGTGCCGCGAAGCCCATGCCACGCCCACCGAAGCCAGAAAGACAAAGCTCTGACTATGATGGCCACTGCTTCCTCCCACCACGGCAAACAGACGGCCAGGGACCCTGCGGGCAATCTTATTGTCACAGACCGCAGCTTTGAGCGCGTGCTTGCCACAAAGAGGCCAGCAACACACAGTCCTTGCTCTCCAGGGGTTTATAATTAGAGAACAGGAGCCGTCAGGTGACATGAAGAGAGAGTCACAGATGACGAGGTGACAGACGGCCACGTGAGAGGCTCAGTCGTAAGTGCTGGGGTGCTGGGGGAAGGGAGAGGCCACCCAGGGCTGCCGCTGTCCTGGAAGGTGTCCCAGGGAGGATGGAGCTGGGCCCTAAAGGGAGAGAAGGACAGAAGTCATTCTTTGTATCACCCACTCTCTATGGGCGATTCGTAGGAAAACCATATGAAGAAGAGAAAAGTGTTCAGAGAAAGCATCACCTGCGGCACGTGGACGCCCTGCCCAGAGAGGTCCCTTCTGCATCAGGACACACACAGACACCCTCCCTCCGGGAGCTGGCCTCAGAGCCAGCTGTCTGGGCTGGGGACAGGTGAGCCACACAAACGGTTCCCAAGGGCCCTGTGGGTGGGTCTGGGTGGTTGGAATTCGGCCTCCGCCACCTCCTAGCTGTGTAATGTGGATGGAGAAAGCCCCTTAACCTCTCTGAGCCAGTTTCCTCTTCTGTGGGAACGGGCGGATGATGCTGGCCTTGCAGGGTTGTGGGAGATTAAGCAACCGGTTAACTAGCACGGCACCAAACGCTACCACCCCAGTGAGTCCCGAAAAAGCCCTCTCGTCACCCTCCGTCTTCACAAAGGACGGCTGAGGGTGGCTGGGTGTGCGTGCTCCAGCCTTGCACAGGCACCCGCGGACTCCAGCGGCTGCTCCGAGGGCGGGGCTGGCGCTCGGGCTGCAAAAGCGCCGGCCGCCGCGGCTCTGAGCGAAACTTACCCAGTGCTGCCCTCCTGTGGCCGCCGAGGGCATAGCCCCCGGCCCCGCCGCCCGGCAAACCCAGCCCGGCGTCTGTGGTCAGGTGGGGGCGCTCGGCGGGCTTATAACCACCTTTTGAAGGGTTTTCTACTTTTTTGAAGCCCCGTGTGCCAGCGTTTTGTTTTGTTTCTGTCTTGTGTTTCCTTCCTCGGTAAGAACCAGATTAGAAAGCTCTTGAAACATCGGCGACCCGGAGCCGGGGTTCCTCCAGCTGTACTACACAGGTTAGAATTGTCCTGTTTCCTTCCCCGCCTCCTTGCTGGGTCCTTCTGAGTCCCCGGGGCAAGACTGAGAGCACAGCTCAGTTGCTCCCCGCGCCTTGGGACTCTGCCAGGGCAGAGTTTTGTCCCCTGTGGAGTATCACCTGCCTCCTGGCACTTCTGCTAGAATTAGATGAGGTGCCCCGTGTAAAGCAAGGTGCTAAGGCTCTTGAGCCAGGCTGTCTCTGGGCTGGGGCGGGGCCGGGGTGGGGGCGGGGATACTGTGAGACCAGTGGCCTGTGTGTGACAGAGAGCCACAGCTGACCACCTCCTCCGCACTGCCCTGCAGGCGCTGGGTGGGCAATGGGCTTCTGGCCACCCCGGGGTCCACCACCACCACACCGAATTCCCTTAACTTCTTTATTGCACACCCAGGTCCCCCACCAGCTTCCAGATAAAGACAAAATCCAAAACCACGAAGTGCCCACATTTTACTAGCCATCTGGAAAGCATGCAGAAAGGTCAACAAAACCAAGTTGAGGATTTTGTCGAAAAGTCACGAGGGAAGAACTGAGCAGAGCAGAGCTGGGCCTGGTTTCCCTCTGAGCTGTTTTCTGAAAATGGGCCAGGACCCAAATTCGCACGGGCACCTCACGCAGCTGGAACACCAAGAGGCTGGGGAGGCCTGGGCCCCACTGCAGCTCGCTCTGGAGCTCCAGGTATGTGTGCGTCAAGGTGGAGGCACGGGGCACCTCTGCAGGCCTGGGGAACTGCCAGGCCCCTCTTCGTCCCCAGGTAGACCAGGGGTAGGCAGGGGGAGGTCGTGGGACCTGCACAAAGCCTTATGGGGCCAAGGTGAGCATCCTCTCTTCCCCGTGGCTAATCCTCTCGCTCACTTCACCCCATCCTTCCCCAAGGCAGAATAAACCATCCCTGGACTGTGTTCCAGAATGTTCTGCTGCTTTCCAAACTGTTTCCTCGGCCCCTGCGAGCTCCTTGGGGGATAAAGCTGTTGCTCCCCACGCCTGGCGTGGTGTCTGGCACGTGGTAGGTGTGAATCAACGTCTGTCATGTCGAGCTGAAATAGTAATGAAGGAGCCAGATGGAGCACACCCTCCAGACATCTAAGAATAACTCGGGGGCCCTACCAAAGTGAAACGGTGCCCCGAGGCCACAGAATGTGTGTTTGTCCCTGGTTCCTACACATCGCCACCTGCCAAGCTAGACCTCGTGAATCTTGGTGGTGCCCCTCCGCCCCAGACGGGCACCCAGAGCCACGCCCCTCTGCCGCTCCCCGAGCCATGACCGGGAACAAATGGCAGCGACATCCCTGGATGCCAGTCATCTCTTTATTCCATCAGTGACCAAGACGACAGCACCAGACGCAGCGAGGCCTCCCTGAGGACCCCTGGGACAGCGAGGAGGATGGACATGGGGAGCCAGGTGACAGGAGGCCGCCCCCCCCTCCCCAGCAACCAGGAGAGATCTGAGGGGCGTGAGGGGGACTGTGTGGGGGGCTGTGAGGGGGGCTGTGTGGGGACTTGTGGGGGGCTGTGTGGGGGGGTTAGTGGGGGGCATACCGCAGTCCGTGTCAGTTCCAGGGCCCCAGGAGGAAGGAATGGTCCAGAGCGGGGCCGGGAGGGACTCGTCAGGTGGCTGAGGGTGGACTCCGAGCTTGAGAAGGTACTGTCTGCTTCTCTCTGCGTGTGTGCTTGTGCGCGTGTATGAGTGTGTGCATGTGCATGTGTTTGCACAAGTGTACATGTGTCTGTGTGCATGTCTGTGCGCACATGTACCTGTATGTGTGCTGTGTTTGTTTGCATGTGTATGCATGCGCGTGTTTGCACAAGTGTACATGTATGTGTGTGCGCATGTGTACCTGTATGTGTGCTGTGTGTTTGCATGTGTATGCATGCGTGTGCATGCGCGTGTGTGCGTGTACACCGCTTTGCGGGAACAGGTATCTATACTACTGAGCGTGTGGGATTCAAGTGCTAAGCCACAGGACCCGCCTGGGGCCAAGGAGGCCAGGAACCGGGGCCCGTGGGCCCTGCAGAGGGGCCCGGGGTGGAGGCCCGCTCTTCACCACGTCACCTTGGAGCGCAGCCTGGGCGGGCAGGTCTGGCCTGGCCGGAGGGCCGCCGCGGGCCTGACCCACCTCACGTGTAGGCCATCTTGCTGCACACCCAGGGCCGCGTCATCAGACACTCCGTGGACACCAGCCTGGTGGGCTCCACGAAGACGCACTCCCCCAGGCCTGCGATGGGGAATCTGGCAGGAGAGAAGAGACCAGCACTCACACCCGGGCACACACGGCCCCCCCACGGGGTCCACCCCTCTCCCCAGAGTCACCCTCCAGGACGTTCAGCCCTGAGACCTTCCTAGCAGGGCCTCCTGTTGTCCCCCACTCTCTGCCCCACGGCCCAGCCACCTGCGGACGCCCCGCAGACACTCCTGGGCACGCCCTGCACCCCCCACCTGCCTCCACACCCTTCCAGGCCACTCACTGCTTCATGAGCCAAGCACCCACCCGGACCACCCTCTCTCCCCAGCCCCCGCCCTGCAGCACCCTCCCTGCACCACAGCCTTCCGCGGGCCTGTGTCTGTCTGTCTGTCCCCACCGGTCCCCCATGCGGCCGGACAGTGGGTTCACACAGTGTCCGCCTAGCACAGGAGGAGCTCAGCAGAGATGAGCGGAAATAAATGATGAACAGGTTAAGGGGGACATGAATAATGCCATGTGCAATGCCAGGAGCTGTGCTGCCCAGGAAACCACGACAGCATTCGGGGCGGGGGGGGGCAGGGGGAGGGGCTTCTTCCTGCCTAAAATCTTCCCGTTCATATCTCACAGTTTCTTCTTCACCTCAGATGTTCACTCTGACCTGAATCCCCGGCCATGGCTGGCGCTGGGGTCTCACAAGAGACGGTGTCAGAATGACCCCAAGAGGGAGCGTAGGGGGCAGGACCCTTCGGTGTCAGGGGACTGTGGCCCCAACGCCCTTGGTCACCAGGTGGCCAGCGCTGTGGGGACCCCAGCCTTCAGGGCTCTCCCTGGCTCTGGAGCGGGAAGCTTCTGGAAGGGGAGAGAAGGGAGCAGGCGTGTGAGACTTGCTCAGCAGCACTGAGAACAGCCGTGGAGGGGGCAGGAGACGGAAGGAGAAGGAGAGGAAGCGGACAGGAGAGGCGGGAACGTGGAGAGCACAGGAGACAGACAGAGAGAAGAGAGAGGGGGCGGGCAGCAGCGGGGCCGCTGCCCTAAGTCAGCCTTGATGGGAGGCCGCAGTGGGGCTGGGGGTCTTGAGCGCGTGGGGACACTCACAGGTCATCATCAGGTCAGCAGCTACGCCCCCAGCTGGCTCCTCATGGCCTAGTCCTCCAGCCGGAGGGTCTGGACTGGAAGCTGAGGCTCCGGCTCCCTTTCCGCTGCATTTCCCCCACCTAGACGGCCCGCGCCCCTCCCCACGCACGATCACACCCCCACTGCCACAGCCATGCACCCCAGCACCTGTGGCAACCGCCGCCGTCACCCCACACCACAAAGCAGTCCTTGGCATCGCGCACCCGCCACCCCCATCGCACACTCGCTTCAGGTGCCACCGACGCCTCACGAGGTGAGCTCACTACGAGGACACTCCCGGAGCCCAGGCCCAGACCCCCTTCCTTCCACGGAACGATGGGCTGCCTGTCTCCCTCTCTCCCTCTCTCGCAGCCAGGTGTCGCCATGTGCTAAGTTCTGGCCAACGCAGAGCGCCGTCCAAGGCAAGGACTGGCTTCCCTCTCTCCCGCTGAGGCTCAGCCGCACGGGGCCAGGCAGACAGGCGCACGGACAGTCGGGAGTCACAAGACGGAAAGAGCCTGGCCCCAGCAGCGGGGAGCTCTGATGACGGCGTGGACCAGAGCCACCAGGCCAGGCCGGACTTCGCCAGGAGAGGGAAGCACGCGGCGGGTGTCTGACACACGCCGCTGAGCCCTGGGCTTGCACCTCTAGCTAGCACACCACCGCGTGGTCCCCTCTGGGAGGCCTTGCCCGGTCTTAGCTCGGTGGCTGGAAGATGAAGCGTCCACTCACGTGTCCGGGTCGAACGGGTCCCCGTTGACCCAGTGGAATTCGTCCCCCACTCTGCGCAAGCCAATCCAGGGCTCCCTCCAGGTGAACTTGAACATAAATTCCTGTACCAAGGAAAGAGGAAACGTTCAGAGTCAGGTGCAACCTACTGACTTCTCATACTCCCCCAGACTAACTGGTTCCCAAGATACATGGGTGCTGAGAGGAGGGTGCCTCCCGGCACCCGAAAGTGAGGCATGGGGTTACAGAGCGCCTGCCCTCACACTGAACACAGGGCAGTCGCCTGCAGTGGCCCCTAAGGGACCCAGCGCAGGGAGCATGCGCACTGGGCCGGGAAGCCCGGAACAGGGTCGGTGCCTCGGGCTCTGAGCCCAGTTCCTGACTTGCAGGAAGCCGGGGGTCACCCACTTGCCGGGCTGGCGAGAGACAGACCCCGGCGCTCAGCCTGGCCGTCTGCACTCTCCGGGCCTCCTCTGCAGACGGAGGCTATGAAACCGCGTATCAGGGCGGAGAGAAGTGATTTTTAGACTATCCGCTGTCTTGGATCGCCACGCCACTGTCACCCTCAGAGTCCGAAAGGGCCGGCAGACTCACTGACTGTTTCTTTTGCATTTCTACTGATAAGCCCTTTGGGGTGTTACGTGAGAGCTCGTGGACCTGTAGAAGACGCTGATGCGTTTTCCTACTTCACACGTGCTTTTGTAATCCTTACACGCTACACTACGCAGTCAAGTTTGGCAAGCCCCCGTCCCCCGCCCCCCGGGAATGAAATAGCTGCCCGTGACAACAGCAGTGGAAACAAGAGCCACCGTGGGCCGCTCAGACCCGGGGGCGGGGCACCCATACACGCCAGGCTGTGCGGTGGCTGGTTGTGCCCGGAAGGTGTGCCACGGGGTGGGGGAGGGGGCGGGCGGGCACCACGGCCTCGTGTGCTGTCCTGAAGGTGCACCGCCTGGCACTCACCAGCTCCTTCTGGCTCTGAATGACGGCCAGCGCCGCCTCGTGGGTGTGGCAGTGCTGCCTGCCCGTGTTCCAGTCTCTGGGTTCCTCAGAGAAGAAGTAGCACTTCCTTCCGTAGAGCAGCCAGTCCTCCGGGCAGGGGGCTTCGCACTTGATGCAGCCCTTGGAAGCTGCAGAGGGGGGCGGGGGCGCTCAGCTGCGACCGCGGCCCTGGCCCCTGCCCCCCCCCCACCCCGCCAGCACTGGCCCCGCCTGGCCCCCGGGGAGCCCCGCTCGGCTCCCCGCGGCTCCCTCCACCTGCCTCAGCTTTGGGGCCCCTGGTTTGTCATGGCGCATGTAGACGTCTTCACAGTGCCTGGCAGGTAGAGGGTTGGTGCCAAAGGCACAAGCAAGAGGGATCTGGGAGGCCGGCAGAGGCGCCACCACGAGGGGGTGTGACAGCAGGTCAGCCCCGCGGCTAAGATTTCTCTCTCCTCTCTCTCCAAGAAACCCCAGAAACTCTGCCTTGGAAGGGACCTGGAGGCCCCTCCCAGCCAGGGCGGGACCCATCTGCAGGCTCCAGGGCCTGCTCGCGCTGGCTGCACCCTCATCCTCCAACGGGCAACCAGTCCCACCACGGAACTGCTGGAAAGTTCTTTTCCAGTTCTGAGTTCCAATCTGCCTTCCTGTGCCGTGGACCTGGATCTGCCTCCGGGGTGACCCCGAGCGAACCTCGTCTGCCTCCTAGTGGCTGCGTGAAGCCGGACACCGGCCTCCAGGCTGAAACAGACACGTCACCCCACGGTTCCCGGCAGGGGTCGCCTGCTCTCCAGACCCGTCTCCACCAGCCCGGCTCCATCCCGGCCCGCACTACCACGAAGACGCTGCCCCCAGGACAGACCGAAATGTCAGATGCGGCCCCACCGCAGGTGTGGCGACCACGCCACTGCCCCCCGGTGGCTGCGGGCTGTCCGGCCTGCAGACCGCGTCCGCGGGCGTGTGCAAACGTGCACATCCCTGGGAAGGAAGCCCAGAGACTCTCAAAGGGCCTCCTGGCCAGAAGGAATTAAGCCACACTCTCCAGTTGTTTTCACATGATCCGTTTCCAAGCTGGGGTCTCCCCAGTGGCCCGAACACGTGTAAATCACCATTTAAGTCCAAATGAAGGATCTTATGCCTATTTCTTCCACATTTATCTCATTCACATGGGCTCACCTGAATTTTTAAAGATACATTTTAATCTTGTTTTTTTTTTAATCTGTCATATTAAACATCCCTCTTTGGATCGTATTGCATACAAATTCTATAAGCATTTTTTTTTCATACAAGTGATTGATTAAATGTAGAGCAGAACAGCCACGCTCACCTAAGACGCTCATCACCACCAGGATGGCGAACAGCAGGACGGCGATGGCCCCAAGCAGGAGACGGGTGGTGGTGTCTGGGGAGAAGAGAAAGGGTTCAGTTCCTGGCCCCTCCCCACCCACCACCGGTCTCCACAGCCGGTCCCCCGACTCCCGTCCTTACAGTGAGAAACTCCCCGGGCGTAGGGGGCGGGGCGCGGTGGGACGAGCCCTCCGGGTGATTGTGAGGCAGGCAGAGGTCTGAGGGCAGCTGCTGCAGAGAACAGACCTGACTCTGTGACGCCCCTGCTTGGGAAGTCGCCCTCCAGGGCCATGCACTTGAACTACCTTTTTTGGCCATCAGAGCTTGACAATCTTTCATCTGCTGTTTCTCTACCTGGTCCCCGGTTTCCGCCACACAGGCTCCTTGAAATGACCCAGCTGGGTCTTTGTCCCAAACTTCTCCACTGCTACCTCTCGAAATCCTGCCCACCCCTACACCTTCCACCCTCTTGACAAAACCTTCCCCGATCCTCTGGCTTCTCCCTTCTTTATTTGTATTTCGTTATTGTTACCATTTAAAATTTTTATTTCACATTTAATGAAAGAACCTTTATACATAAGGTTCTTTTTATTGCGATAAGACATATGTAACTTAAAAGTTGTTGTTTTAACTATTTTAAAATGTACAATTAGTGGCATTAATTACATTCAGGATATTGTGTAACCATCCCCACTCCCTTTGCCAAACTTTTCCATCACCTCAAATAGAAATTCTGTACCAATTAATCATTAACTCCCATCTTCACCTTCCCCAGTCCCCGGCAACCCCTAATATCAGATTTTCATTCCTTTTTATGGCCGAATTAGAGTCTATTCTACGAATATATACAGTTTATTTATCCATTCATCTGATGATTGGCATTTGGGTTGTTCCCACCTTTCAGCCATTTGTAAATAATGCTGCTATGAACGTCGGCAGACCGGTATCTGAGTCCCTGTTTTCAGTTCTTTGGGGCATGTACTGAGGAGTGGAATTGCTGGTTCATGTGGTAATTGCATGTTTAGTTTTCTGAGGAACCACCATGCTGTTTTCCACAGCGGCTGCACCATTTTTACATCCCACCAACAACGCCCATGCACAAGTGTTCTAATTTCACCACTAACACTTTTTAGTTTGCCTTTATTTTTTTATTAGAGCTGTCCCAGTAGTGAGAACTCCCTTTATTTTTATGCCCTTTTTAAAAAAAACCAGGTTGTGCATGAGCACAGGAGAAAGCAGGACGTCCACAGACCAGAGCTGGTCTGTACACTGTTACTTATCCAGTATCTAGAACTTTCCACAGCAATTTAACATGCTGTGCCCGACCTGCATGATCATATTTCCAGTGATTCATTTGTACTTCGCAAAAGATGAGGAAATGTTGGATCTCTTAGACTGGTCCTCTGGTTTCTTCCCTACCTCCACCCCCTTATCCGCTATCTCTTTGCCTTTTTTTTTTTTTTTTTTTTTGCTCTATTTCCTGGAAGATTTTTCCCCAGCTTTATCTTCCTAAGCGTCTGCTGAATTTTTCATCTCTACAATTATTATTTTATTTTATTATTATTTATGCCTACAGCACCCAGGCTACCTAGGTGGTCCCCCATCCAAATACTAACCAGGCCCGACCCTGCTTAGCTTCCAAGATCAGATATCAGGTCTGTTCAGGGTGGCCTGGCCATAGACCATGGACTGTGGCTCCACTGGGGCACAAACCTAGGACTTTCTGTGTGTAAAGCAGACGTGCTAACCGCTACACTATGGAAGGAACCACGTCCACTCTACAGTTATTTCTAATCTTCAAGGTTTTTTGGCTTTGTCGCTGTTGTCCTCTGCACAGCCCCCTTAAAGCATCCTGTGATTTTAGTGACGCCATCCTTTCTCTCGTCTGAGGATATTACCAATAGGGGTCTGAGGAGTTGAGGGCAGAAAGGTTATTCCTCTCCGTATAGTCTCTCTTTCTTTGGTTTCTTAACTTTGGTCTCTAACTTCCATATTAGAGACCTTCCTTGGATGTCTGGGGGTCCTTGGTTATTTGTTCGTGATTGAGACAGGAGGACCATGGACTTCAGTGGAGTCTCTGAGATGGTACAGACTGCAGTCACTGTGGCCAGGAGAAGCAGCCGGGAGGCCGTCCTTGGCATTAGATGTGCAAATGTCACCCAAATTGTTCATTCTCAAATGTGTGGGTGTCTAGAGACCCCCTCTCAGGAGACTCACTCGCAGGCTCCTGCCAGGGCTGGGAAGAAGCTGTACGGAGTGGAAAGAGGATCTGGGGATCTAAATCCTTCCTAACGCGGTGTTCCCTGGCCCTCCTGTTTAAAGCTCCATCATCACTCCCTTCCAGGATGACCGGTGTCCCCATCCCTGGGCTTCAGGGATCCTGCGTGTGACTCAGGTGGCTCCTCAGCCAGTGGGATCAGTTACCACTCAGAATTTCCTCCCCAGCTCCCAATGTTATTGCTATTGTCCTCTCTCCTGGTCTTGTGGCCTTTGTGGTTTTTTTTAAAACCCCTTAACTGTTTCATTAGTAGGCTTCGGAAGGGAAAGAAGATGGCGTATTCGGTCCCATCTTTACCCACAAGTCCACAACATCTTGAGTCCTTTCTATGAGCAAGGTTGATGCTGGCAAGTGACCAGAAGTCCAGAGGAGGGTGGATGGCCCTAGGGCGGTGAGAGCAGAAGCTCACGCCTGCCCCCCACCCCGAGGGCTAGGCTCTTTCTGTTTCTGCTCCGCTGTCCTAAGGTGGTAGTTTGTCTTAAGGTGGATCCCCTTGACCTTCATGACACTGCCTGTGGCAAGGGCACTGTATGTACCCCTCCTTCCTTTTCTGCACATGCACCTCAGTCCCCTTCTATAATACTGGCTCTATAACCCCTTGTGCACAGAAGACGAGAGCATGGTATCTTAAGCCCCCTTCCTGGGTTCAAATCCCAGCTCTGCCACTTTCTAGATGACTCAGGAACTTGAAAAAGTTACTGGGTTTCTATTTTATTGCATTTTCCTCACTTTTAAAATGAAGTACTAGTATCTGCCTCTTCAAATTTTATGAAAAATCGACGTAGAGTACTTAGAACAGTGTCTGGCATGGTAAACTCTACTTCGACATTAGCAGGCCCAATGATGGTGGTGATGATGGCGATGATAGTGGTGATGATGGTGGTGATGATGGTGGTGATGATAATGATGGGATGATGATGATGATAGTGATGATGATGATGGTGGTGGTGATGATGATGATGATGATGATGATGATGATGGTGATGGTGGTGATGATGGTGATAATGGTGTTGATGTGATGGTGATGATAATGATGGTGATGATGATGATGATAGTGATGATGGTGGTGATGATGGTGATGATGATGGTGATGATGATGGTGATGACGATGGTGATAATGGTGTTGATGATGGGCCCACAGGCTCCCTTAGGGTCAAGGCTGTGCTCTACTCACCTCTGCATTTCCTATAACAGGTGTAAGCCCCGTTTTGCATGCTACGGAGTACCCACTGGCACTAAAACCACAGTGGGGGGGGGAGGGACTTAGCGACACTGAATGACAATGTCCTTAGTCAGCCTTAAACTCAACGGAGTCTGCAGGAGAGGGAGAGACACCTGCTCTGCAGGGAAAGGGGACCTGTGCACGCAGCCCCAACGCTCTTCATTGTCTCACGGCGATGACCGCTCTGGACGCTGCATCGTGGACAAAGAGAGGACACTCTAGGGAGCCTAGCTCATTGCTCACTGTCTTCCATCACAGAGTGTGCCCGGGGGCTGGACAATCCAAAACGATATTGTGTTGGTTTCCCAGGGTGGATGCAGCAAAGTACCCCAGACTAGGTGGTGCCGAAAACACCAGGAATTTCTTGTCCCTCAGCTCTGGAGGCCAGAAGCTCATGGCCACAGTGTCAGAGGGGCCATCCTCCCTCTGAAACCTGTAGGGGGTCCTTCCCTGCTTCTTCCAACCAGCTGGCAGTCGGCTGGCGATCCTTAGCGCTTGGCTTACAGCTGCATCACTCCAGCCTCTGCCTTCTTCATCACATGGTCTTCTCCCTGTGTCTGTTTTCACGTGACCATCTTCTCATTAGGACATTAGCTGCATTGGGTTGGGAGCCCACCCTACTCCAGTGTGCCCCCATCTTAACTAATGACACCTGCAACGACCATATTCCCAAATCGGGCCACATTCTGAGGAGCTGGGGGGTAGGGCTTCAACATCTCTCTTTGGGGGACACAATTCGAGCCATAATAGATGCCTTAACTCAGCAATCCTTCCTTCTAAGCAACGGCCCTTATTAGGATGCAGCTTACCTATGTTTATAACTGTATATGATTTAGCCTAATGTGAGAAGGAACAACTGAAATACGCTGGCCCCCAAGCCCAGACGAATCTGCCAGCACCCCCATACCCACAGCTGGCACCGGCAAGCCATCAGGGCCACAGCCAGCCTGGCGGGCACAATCTTGACTGTTTAAAACTATCCATGGAGAGTTTGGTCATTTTTAAATTTTTAAGAGGCTTTGCTAATGCATGTGTGTGGTTTTGACAGGCAGTTGTGGGTTTATGTCTAATCAAGGAATTTCAACATTAAAAATTCAGAATTGGTGAGCAATGAGAAAAATCTATAGCCCGAGATATGCAGAATCACTCCTCTTCCACTCCGCGCTCCCAGGCTACTTTCCCCCTCCCACCCCCCAGGCAGAAATATCACCATCTCAAATCACCACCAGTCTTTCCCGAACCCAGGCAGGAGCTTGGGTCACCTTTTTCAGCTCTCCTCCGAGGCTGAGGGTGGAAGGGAAGGTTAATTCACAAATAACAGAGACGACTTTATCAGAACTTCTTGCTGGCTTTCTATTTATAAAGCTAATTGTTCATCTAAGGAAAGTCTTAAAGATCTGGGCTTATTCCCAATCTTATGATTTAGGAAGCTCGCCATTTCACTTAATCTGTGAGGAGGAAAATTGTCTACGCTGGAGGTGGCGGCTTGTCTGAGCAGCATGAGAAACACTGCACCCGAAGCACAGTTTGAACCTCTCCAGTCAGCGTCACCAAGCCCGATGTCCTTGGTCAGCGCAGGACAGTCAGAGGCCCTGTGGCAAACCAACAGGGGGTTTCATGAGTTAGCGACCAACATGTATCCTTGGACAAGACACCTGGCTTCTCTGAGTCTCAGTTTCCTCCTCTACAAACTAGGTGTAACACTCACCGACCCTCTGAACACCCTAAAAGGGCAGGTGTGAGGATTAAGTGAGACAGGTGTTACGAATGCCTCCAGCTCGGGGTCCGGCACAAAGGAGGCGCTTGATACATGTTCGGCTCATGGTGATAAAGGAGCATGAGTTCCCTGAGTGTTCGGCTCGATCAAATCAAGAAGTGTCGTCTTCTCTCAAGACAGGAGCTCAGCTAAGCAGTGGCCCCAGACATGGCCAGTCCCTCGCCCATCACAGGGGTTCTCGGTATCTGTGGACTGGGCTCATTACATGGGCTCCAGTTTGGGGTGGGCAGTGGACTCAAAGTAAACACACCAGCAGTCAAAGGATTTCAACTGAGGACCCCCATCTGGGCTGCAGGAGGCCACGTCTAGGTCACTGGGGAGAGGAGTCACCTGCCAGAGCCCACGCCACGGCACTTTGTCTGTGTAGCCCTGAAGGCAGAAATGATCATCTCGCTTGGCAGGAGAGGAAACTGAGGCTGAAACAAGTTCAAAAACCCTGCCAGGCTGTGGCTGTGGAAAGGTCCAGCTTGGGTTTACCTGACTCCAGACTCTGTTCTTTGCATCTCGGCAGGCTGTCTCGGGCCCGCCCTGTGATTCGTTTGAAGGCAGAGGCGTTCCCAGTGCCTGGGTGTGCCTGCGCAGTGTAGGCCCTCCGTAAATGCTCGTGGAAGGAAAGGAAGAGTGGACCGACCTGAGAGGGCAGCACAAAGGCTGGCGCTGGGCGCACACGGCAGCACCTGGAGAGCACCCGTCGGTCCACAAGCTCCGCTCCTGTGTCAGGAGATGTGGGCCCCCGCAAACAACCCGGGAGACCCCTCAGGGGACTGGCAGAAAGCGGGTTTGTCCACCTTTATTCAACTCAACTCTTCGCTGCCTGAAGCTCATGCACCATCTCTTCTGCTCCGAGATCCAACGTCTTTGCCTCCTTTGTCCCAAATCACCAGGCGTCTGACTTCCCCTCCAGAGTCCGCACAGCGCCCCCCCCCTCAGGCAGCCCACATCGCCTGGCCCACCGGAACACCTCTCCCTCCTGGGAAGGCACCAGTCCTGGCAGGTGCGGTTATGTCCCTCCCTGACTCCTGCCCCTTTTCCTCACTGGCCTGGCCTTGGTCTGAGCCTCCTGGGCCACCTCCACTTTTCCGAGGGCAAACCCAGTGGCTCATTCTATGCTTCAGATCTCTCCATGAATCCTTCAATGTCCAAACACTCTGGCAAGGCCTGGGTGGCCATTCACCCTCTGGGCTCCCCAACCCCCATCCTGGTATTCTGGAGTTCAGTTCCCCACAAGGGACAGGCTTCCTATGCCCACTTGGCCCCAGAACATGTCACTCCTTGAGCCTGGTTCATCCTTCCTCTCTCTATACCTCCTAAGAAGTCACCTACTCCAGGAAGCCTTCCTTGTCTGATGCTCCCTCCCTAAGGGTTGGGTGATCCAGACTCTGGGCCGCCCTAGGGAACACTGCCCAGGTCCTCAGCCTTTGGACTGAGGGTGTCAGGAGTGCCCAGAAGCCTCCAGAGGACACGCCCTCTCTTGCCAACTCCAGCACGTCCCACGCCACACACCACCAGTGGCCAATACAAGTTTCCTAAAAGAACTCTTAAACTTGAAATCTATTTTCCACTTTGCTTACCGTCCCCTTGGCCCTCTGACTGTACCAGGTAGGAGAGGACCCATGACCTTACAAGGAGGAGCCTCCGGCATCTAGACCTTCTATCTCCCCTCCCTACGTGGCCCCCAGGCGCCTCACCCGCCCCCCCACCGCAGAGCACCAGCATCACCTCCGGGGTTTACAGCTTTTGTCACTTTGCTCAAAGCACTCCACTGCTACAGAGTCGAGCCACCCCTCAACATGCCAAATAAGTGAGTGCCAGACGGTTAACTGTCCCCCTTCACATGAGGACACTGAGACTCAGGGCAGAAAACCTGCTTCCAAGGTCAAGGAGTGAGTTAGCTGCAGATACAGGGTCAAGGCTGTCCTGTAGGTGGTCCTCAGTCGCATCCCTCTCCCCCAGTGTGGCATCTAATTGCCCTGAAATCATTCCTCAGGGTCCCGGAGTCGCGCCCCCCGCCCTGCCCTTTCCTCCCGGAGACGCGCCAAGGTGACTCTGCGCGCTTACCCTCCAAGGCCGCCTTCCAGCTGGTGCTGCCCTCGTACCCGAGCCGGATCGCCGCAGCAGCCCCTCGGGGCCGCGGGCCTCCACCTCGGCGGGCGAGCGCGGCCTGGGCGCGGCGGGGGCGGGCGCGGGGCGGGCGGCGGCGGGCGGCGGCGGTCTGGTCCGCGCGGGGGCCCCGGGCCGGCTCGCGCGCCGGCTCCATGCCCGGCGCTCCGCCGCGCCGCGCCCGCGGCTCCTGCCCCGGGGTGCGCGGCCCAGCCCGACGCGCCCTCGGCGCTCCGCGTGCGCTGCGGGGCCCCCAGGCCGGGCTCCGGGGGGCGAGGGCCACGGTTCGCACAGTCCGGGGCTCCCCGCGCCCGGCTCCCGCGCGCGCCCCGCCGCGCCGCAGCCTCCGCGCAGAGCCGCGCGCGAGGAGCAGCGGGAGCAGCGGGGAGGAGCCGGGAGGCGCGGGGCAGGCGCGCGGGAGCGGGGAGGGCGGCGCAGGGAGGGAGGAGGCGCCGCGCAGCAGCGACGCCCCCACAGGGTCCTGGCCCCGCCGGCCCCCCGCTCCCTCGGCCCGAGGCCAGGTGCGGCCAGCGAGGAGCGCGCCTCCTGCAGCCGGGACCTGGCTCCCAGGCCAGCTCCGCCTCCCAGGCTCGCGCTCCTCCTCTCCTCAACGCGGCGGGCGCAGTGGGGCTCGGGAAGTTGGGGGGTTTCTCTGGGCAGCCCTGGAGCCTGAGGAGAGGGATGGATGGGATCTGTGACCCGGCCCAGACTCTTGACAGAGGAAAGGACAGAATCGCTAAGTACCCAGAGAGCAGGCGTCCGAGGGGACACGCATCTACTACGCGCCAGGGACTTTTACATACAGCTGACAACATCTCAGGTTCAGGGTGAGAATTGGAATGAAAGAGGCCAAGCCAGGCCCGGACTCCTTCAATGGCCTTCGCTCGCCCTGCCTCGGCTGAGCCGGGGTCATCTCAGGTTGTAGGCCTTCAGCCTTGAACTTCTTTGGGGTCCATTCTCAATCCTGCCTCTTTTTCCTTCTCATCTGTGGTTCTTCATCCTCAGCTCTTTCTACTCCGTTCCCGCACATCCAACCACCCACCAACTAGTAGAATTCTCTTTCAAAGTCTTAGTCTGTCTATGGCCACACCCTCAGCAAGCCAGATCCTGTCTGATCTCGGAAGCTGAGCAGGGTGGGGCCTGGTTAGTACTTGGGTGGGAGACCACCTAGGACGACCAGGTGCTGCAGGCTTAAAAAATAAGGACTTGTAAACCGACAAGGTCCTTGCAACCTGTGAGGTCAACCAAGGGTTGCCTTGCCTAAAAAAATAAAAATAAAAAACAAAAGTTTCAGTGTGCCTGTTTCTCTCTGTCCTTCAGCCATCTGCCAAGTACGAGTCAATTTCATCTCTTGCCTGACCACAGGGCAGCCTCATAATGGTCCAGTCAACTCTTCATCCTCAAATCCAGCCCTCTGTCTCTGCACAGAGAGATCTTCCCAAAGCAAAAACCTCACCTGTCACTCAAGGCTCCTCTGCCTGTGGGTTAAATCCACTGCTTTCACAGTCTTGGTCTTGATCCTATTTCAGGCTTCATCTCCTCTACCCCTTCTCTGCTAGCCCCAGACACATCTGATTGTGTTTTGTCTTTCCTCCAGGCCTTCAAACACTCTCTCCCCTCTGCCTGAAACACCTTTCCTCCTTGCAGCCCCCCTAAAAGCCAGTTTGCCTATCTAACTTCTGCTAATGCTTCACATTGCACATCCTCTGGGACACTGTATTCATGCAGATTAGGTTCAGCAGATGATAAGAGAAAACCCAATAACAGTGGCTTAAACTAGAAAGAAGTTCACTTTTTCTCCCATAAAAAAAGCCTGGAGGTGGCTTTCTGTCTTTCTGTTCATCCTTCCAGCACATACATCCATCTTCAAGATTCTCATAGTTACAATGTGGCACTAGAGTTCCAGCCATCAATCTGGTACCAGAGTGCAGAATGAAAGAGGACCGGTATGTCTATTGTTGAATCAGGCTCCTTTTAAAAAGGTTTTCTGGAGACCCTGTGACTTCCACTTATTTTCACTGGCCACTTCTAATCTGCCAGTAAGTCTGGGAGTCTGGTGGTGTTTAGCTGAGCCATTGTCATTGTGAAGGAGGCTCAGCGGGGACTGGATCAGAATTAGGGCGAGCTCTGCCGGCTTAAGAAGCAGAGGTCTGAGAATACTCCAAACCCTCCCTGGCCAGCAGCACTCCTCGCTTCACCCCGTGGGCAGTGTTTTACGGCTTGCTGGCACACTGCGTGTCCCTTGTCTCTGGATGGCTTCGTCCAGGTAAACCTGCGTGCCCCTGTGTCTCAGGATACCGATTCACTGTCTTTTCTTAGAGTTGGGTAATAGAGCTTCATTCATTCCAAGGAGAAACCAATTTCCTTTTCTTCTTTTAAATCAACCTAATTTTAACTTTAGGTCACCGTCCCACTGGAGTGGTAGAAAATTCCAGCTCGGGTTTCTAAAACAATGTTTTTATTGAGATGAATTTTACATTATGTAAAATAATGTACAATTCACCATTTTAACCATTTTAAAGTTAACAGTTCAGTGTCCTTTAGGACGTTCACAACGTTGCGTGACCATCGCCACTTTCCAGTTCCAGAATATTCTCACCTAAAAAGAAACCCGGTACCCAACGCTCAGTCGCTCCCCGTTGTCCTCTCCTCCAGCCCCTGGCAACCACGGATCTACTTGCTGTCTCTCTAGATTTGTCTTCTCCAGGCATCTCGTAGAGACGGAATCACATACTGCGTGGTCTTTCGCGACAGGCTTTTATCACTTAGCGTGTTTTCGAGGGTCATCCATTTGCAGCATGTGCCAGTCTCTCATTCCTTTGCATCTCAGTCCGTGTTGAGGGGTCTTATCCTTCCTAGGTCACACGTGAATCCCCAAGGCTTATGAGGAAAGTCATGGCTGACAATTGTTACTGAGTCATCAGGTCCCTCATTGCCCAGCAGGCCCTGCTTCCTGCTTTTCATGGCATGTGGGGTCGTTGCTGGTGCTGAGGCTCTGGGTCCAGAGTCTTGCCTCTCCTGGACACCCAGACACGTGACCACCTCCAGGAGGCTCTCGTGGAGTGGTGGTGGGACCCAATAGGAAGCCCCTTGAGGTGCCCCATACAGATCTGCCCTTCCAGGCACGGGCTCACCCTCTCACCTTGCTGCTTCTCCAAGGCCCTCTCCAGGACACCCTGTCATCTCTTCAGTGGCCTTAGGCTTTTAGTATAGATAAGCTTCATATTTAGGCTGCTTTGCTCTCTGCCCCACCAAAATCCCTCAGGCAAGGAGCTACAAAGCCTGGTGAGTTGCTTACAATTAGGAAATATGTAGAGAGGCAAATAAAAATTTTACTGTAGTGCATTATCCTGCCACCCGCCAGAGATTAATGGGTAGATGTGAGTCCTTTATCTTTTCCCTATGGGCCCTGAGAATTCTGGAACGTGGATATTCACTGGCCTGGAAGGGAACAGAGTTGCAAATGGAAATCTCCAGGGCCAGACAGGTCACAGGAAGGAGCAATTCCTGCCGGGGCCATAGAGGGCCCCTCCTCAGGTCAGCAGACATGGCCCAGAAGGAATACCGCTCCACTGTTATCAGCGCTTCCTAGTTTTCCAAAGGAATAGAAAACCTGAGTTATGTGAAACTTCATAATGTTTAATGCTGATAATTCGTATTTTTAATAGAAAACACCGCATGACACCAAGAAAAAAAAATGGCAACAGCAACACACACAAACATCTGCAGGATCAATTCAGTCTCTGACCCACTAGCTGATAGTCTCTGATTTAAATAATCCATTTGGTGTCAGGGTGTCAGGGACCCCGTAGGGCACAAGATGTCACAAGCCCTTGGGAAAAATGGTCACTGGAAGAAACTCTTGAAGATAAAACCTCCTAATTAGGCAAGGCCCCCATTTGCTGGCCTGTCTCTCTTCTCTGGAAACTTCCTCACTGCTTATTAGGTGAGGGTAAGATGTAAGTTGTTATGGTGGCAAGCAGGTGCTGAGCCAGTAGGATGTCACAAAAGGTATGTCCATATGGATGACAGCTTAATCTTCATCTAGGTTATACGTTTTTGCCTTATTCCTTTGGACTGGCGCGAGAGGTCACACTGCCTTCCCTCCCATACCGGCATATGCTCGAAGTCAAAGAAATCACCTGAGATTTCCAAAAAGCCTGCACGTGACCGTGGGGTGCCAGGGAGTCCTAGCTCTTAGCAGAAAGAGGGCTAGAACAGATCGTTTATAATAACAATGATAAATAATTCACTTTACTCTAAGTTAATAAAGTAAGAAAGTTATGAAATGAAGACAACAAGAAGAAAACCTAAGTACTGGGAGTAGAACATATTTTTTCACATGGTTGTATTCTGGCATAGTCTCCTTCACAGAGCCTATTCTTGGCTGTCAATCGAATTCTCATTGCCAAGTCCATGCGAGTATCATCGTATCACTGAACTACTCAGGGTTTTCAAGGTCCTTCTTCCCTGGTTTCAAGAAGAAATCGACCTTTTCATGGAGCTGCAGGGAGCAGGGGAGCATCCTTCTCTTAAAGAAATACATCTCCACAGGGGCAAAACCACCCCTCTGTCAGGTTTACTTGTGTTTCTCTCTGGACTGCAGTTCGTCTTGCTGGAATAAGTCTCCCCAGCAGGTAAGGACCACTCCTCCGTCCCCTTCATTTTTCCCCTGGTTGCTGGTGGTGTGATTCATCCCCTGCTGGTTCCTATCAGCCCCTTCTTAGGCCAGGCGAGGATTCAGAATCTTTCTCATCCTCAATCTAATCCTAATACACAACCCGTATATGTGACCCCCCCCAAGTAACACACACAAATAGATTGTTCAAAGCAAAAATGGGAGGTATTGTTGAAAGACTTTGTCCAAGAGATGGTCTGACCCCAGAGCCAACTGTGAGACACATTGCCAATGATACCGTGGCTTAGGAATCGTCAGTTCCCAGATGTGGGCGCATCAAAAGAGGATTGTAGAGAGTAAACTTTCGAAGCAGCAAATCATTTTGCATAGCCAGCAGTTTCCCCAAACTGCTCCAAAGATTGTCCTCAGGAAGGATAGGAGTCCATGGGAGTTAAAGGATGCCAGGGTGAAGATAAAGGTGGGCAAGGCAGCAGCTCTGAAATTCCCACGTCCACTTTTCTGCACCCAGGGTCAGAGGCATAGCCACTATGATCAGCGCGATCTGGAGATGGCCCTGTGGGTTAGCCAGCACCAGCCCTTGTGACTCTAACAGTACGTTCCCTTAGAATTTCAGGGGACTTTCTGGCTATTTGCTTCTCAATGCAGTGGCGTGGTAACAAAGCCCCTGACTGCCCAGGTCACAGTCCTAGCTCTGTCCCTTACTTCATCGGAGTTTATTTATTTAACCTTCCCATGACTGTATTTTCCTCACTGAACATCAGGGCCTACTTCAGAGGGTTGTTAACCTTAAGTGTACACGTCAGCGGTATTCAGTACATTCACATTGTTGTACAACCATCACCAGCATCCAACTCCTGAATTTTCATCAGGCAAGACAGAAACTGCATCTATTAAATAACCCGAACCCCTGTCACACTCGCCCCCAGCCCCAAGCACCCACCACTCTACTTCCTCTCCCTGTGAATTTGACCAGTCCAGGTACCTCTTATCGGTAGAATAATTCAGTATTCTTCTCATGACTGGTTGCTTTCACTTAGGATAATGTCCAAGTTCCATCCACATCGTAGTATGTCTCGGAATTTCCTGTAGGAGTCTGCCATTCACAATCTTACTAAAAGTGGCCGAAAAAGAGCTCATGAACTTTATTTAGCTCCCTAATTCTGCAGCATTGGTTAACACCTACTCTGAGGAACAATTTAATTAGCTGCTTCATTATGCATAATGAGAATGGCCAGGTGTAGCCAAAAAGAGAAGGGTCCACCTGGACTTGACTCAATCAATTCTATATTCCAGGGTCACTTGCCCTCCACCGACTCCGCCCCCCCCCTTCTCGATGCCAGTTTCTCATTCAGGACTCTTCCGGAGGAGCTGCAGAAAGCCCTGCCCACCCTGACTGAGGCAAAAAAGAAGCCCATTGGCTCATGTGACTGGAAGTTCAGGGAGAGAGGGAGAGAGCTCCAGGCACAACCCTTAAATTGTGTCATCAAGATAAGCACCACCTCTCGTCATATCTTGTCTCTGCTCATCTCCACATTGGCCTCATTCTCAGACTCTGCAAATGGAAAGTGTCAGGACTACGTCTTCCCACGTACAAGGCCAGCAGAAAGAGAGAGAGAGAGAGAGAGAGAGAGAGAGAGAGAGAGAGAGAGAGAGAGAGCGAGAGCGCTTTAAGGGTAAAGGTAAAGCCCTGGCCTCGAATGGCATTGTCCCCACCTGGATCACATGCCCGTCCCTGAACCAATTACTGTGGTAAGGTCTGGGTGGTATGCCCAAGCCTGGGGTCTGGGCCAGCCCCTCCCAAATCACAGGACTGAGAGCGGGGGGGGGGGGGGGGGGGGAAGACAAAGGAAATGCAGGCTACTGTTACGGGAGGAAAGGGGACAGGCAGGCTGCTGCCGATAAAGGAGAAACAGCACACGTTTGCCTTAGATAAACGGCAAGCAACCCTTTAGAAAGAATAGCGTGAATCGGAACCTGCTGTTTTGGAACGAGTTAGAAGAAAGCAAGGTGCAGAAGAGTGTGTAGAGAAATACCCACCCATGTCTACCAGGAGGCGTGGATGGCAGCTGAGCCTCTTGGTGGTCTTTCTCTTTAGAAATCCTGAGCGAGAGACCACCAGGCCCCACTCACCACACAGGTGAGTGCCCGGGGACCGGCCCTGGCAGTGAAAGGGGAACCATGTTTAGAATTTCCTGAGGGAATCAAAATCTACCGTCAAGAAGAGCTGGTCCAGGCCAAAAGACTGACATTTGGAGGCAAATTCCACCTTCAATACCAATCCTGCCCCAAACCACCATCTCCTGCATTAGCCCTCTCCCTGAAGAAACCTGCGAGGGGTGGAGAATTCAACTCACACCACCTGAGGAAAAATCCCAAATCTGACTTTGTATTTTCCCCCCCTCAATCAACAAAAATAAACACAGATTTTCTTATTACAAAATTAGTACAATAGATAACTTTTAAAAATATTTTTTCTGCGTGCTTCTAAGCACTTTTTAATATATGTAAAATAAATACCTGATTTTTTTTTTTTACAAAAGCGAAGTTACTTAATACATTCAATTACATAGGTACCCAACATGTAAGAATAAGCGCTGTTTCCTATAAGACTAACACTATGTTTCAATTTGAATGGAATAAAAATACAGCCTTTCCACATCCTTGTTTTCCAGATTTTGGCTGGGGAAACTTGGGGGCGAAGGTTTCTCTGAAGCCCGGCTCCATCCCTCATTCTTCCTCTGGCTTAACCCACAGACGACACCATGGCCCCCGCGGTGCCTCCGCCCTGAGGTCCTGGGCAGACACTGAGGCACCGGAGCCGGGCACATTCGCAGGACAGAATGAATTGGCATCGAACGTGAGGTCTAACCGGGCCGCAGAAAATCTGCTCACAAAAGCAGTCTTGCGCCTTAAGTACCCTGGTGCAGACCCGAACCCGTGGACTTTGGAGTCGTGATGGGCAGGACGGTGGAGCAATGACACGAGCTTCCAAACACAGGCACTGCTGTTGTTGCTGTCGTTGATAAATTGCACAAGCCGTGACCACACAAAGACACCGTGGTTTTTCCCGAAAACTTCTGCGGTCCGACCGTGCGGCTTGTCAGCTGCTCCCCGCGCGCGCGGGCGCGACCTTGGCGGTGGCCTTGAGCCCCGTGTCTGGGCCTCGGAAGCACCTCGTCCCCGGTGCGTGTTCTCTCCCCCTCTCTTAAGGCTCGCGTCCTTGCCTTAAGATAGTGACTCACCTAAAAACAGCATTTGGGGGGCAAAACACGTTCCCAACCCCGTGGCGAAGTGCCATCTGCCGTCGCGCACGGCCTGGGAGCAGGGCGGGCTGCCGGGTCCCCTGCCCCGGGTCGCGGGAGCGAGCAGCTCCCCCCACGCCCCCCAGAAGCGCACCTCACGAGCCCCGGGCCGACAGGAACGCAGCGCCCTCTTTATCCGGCCTTGCGCGTCTCGATTCCCTCGAGGGTCCCGGGGAGAAGTCCCCGTCCCCGTGCCGCTTTGGAAGGCCGGTGGGGAGCGGCGTCCAGCGGCATGTGGCTTTACCTTTACACAGGGTCGCCATCTAGTGACAGCAAAGATATACTGCTAGTCCTAACGCGAAGCATCAAACGCTACCACTCGGGAACGTTCTGGTTTGTGCAGCGAAAGAAAGCTCTATGGTGGGGCGACCCACTTCCAGCCCCTGTTTGGGGTGGCTGACTGGTGGCCCTTGGCCGCCTCTGCAGAGGAACAAACGCGGAGTCAGGCCTCGCGTTGACAGGCCCTAAGACGTGTCCAGGAGTAGTTCTGGCTTAGGAAACCCCACTCTTTGCTGGGAGCGAGGAAGGTGTTCAGGGAGACAAGGGTGCCAGAGGGCTCTCCACCAGTGAGAGCCCGGAACAGGCCTGTGACCTGCCCGGCCCTGAGTCCACCACCAGCTGCAGCCTCTGAAGGCCAGGGAGGGAGCCGCTCTCTCCAAGAGCTACCACCCCAACTCCCACTCCACCCGCCCGCAGCACAGACCCAAGGACCAGGTATATTCTTCGGCTCGACAAACATTCAGGCCAGTGAGCCCCCACTCTCCTGTTTGTAAACACCCCTAATCTTTGCTGGGGGTTTTCTTGCAGCCCCCTTTTCCGGATTCTCACGAAGGCACAGGGGAGGAGGGTCAGTTGCAGCCTATGGGGAGTCAGCAGACTCTCTCCTTGGAGAACGGGCTCCACCATGGAGCCCTGGCCAGGCCTCCGTGGCTTCCGTTGGCCCTGACTCAGTCCTGTATTCGTCGGCTGGGCCCTGTTCGCTAGGGTCGCTAGGGTCGCTGTAACAAAGGAGCCCAAACTAGGCAGCTTAAACAGCAGAAACAATACTGCCTCAGTTCTGGAGTCTGAAGTCCAAGGTCAAGGCCTCTGCAGAACTGATTCCTTCTGAGGGCGATCAGGGAGAATCTGTTCCAGACCTCTCCTCGGGTGCTGGTGGTTTGCTGGCCATCTCCGGTGTTCCTTAGCTTGGAGACGCATCGCCCCAGGCTGCCTTCGTTCTCATGGTGTTACCCCCGTGTGTGACTGGGTCCCCGTCTCCCCTTTTTTTATAACGACCCAGTTATATCAGATTAGGGCCCACTCCAATGACCTTGCCTTAACGAAGGACATCTACAGTGACCTTGTCTCCAAGTAAGGTCCCACTCTGGGGTATTGGGGGTTAGAACTTCACCATTTCTATCCAGGAAGATCCCCAAACGAGGTTGCACTAAAACCCTCATTTTCTACCTATTGCCATGGTGACAAGAGGAGATGTTGGAGGGTCGGTGTGTCATACTGTCATGAGCTCCTGGTCTCCCTAAAGGCCGTGGTCATTAGCGCTGTTGACAACCTGGCTGAGAAGGTCCTTGCGACCCCCAATTTCAGGGTGGTGGGGGGATTTCTGGTTCTTTCTGGACCCTGCTTGGTCTAGATATGAGGAGTCTACACCTGGAGGGTAGCCCTGACGGGTGCAGGAGAGGTGGGCACAAAACATCCATGGGTGAGCCAGCCAGTCCAGGCTGCGGGCTCCCCCTGCCACTGCCAGCCTTGGGTCTTTGGGGCCACTGAGATATGGCTGGATCTGTGGGTGGGAGGTGGGCACAGGCCCCTGAGCTCCTGGAGGAAAGAGACCTGTGGTTTCGATTAAGGCCTGAGGGAATATCTGGCCATGGGGTGTGCTGGCATCAGATTGGCGGGGCTGTGACTTGGAGGCAGCATGTGGACGATCCCGGGATTCAAGGGCTGCTCCCTTGCGAGGGAGTGGGTGTCCCTAGGGAGTCACAGTGTTCATGCAAGACCCCTCCAGTATCTGAGACAGGTCTCTCAGGAAGCAGGCCCACCTGTCTTCATGTAGCAGAGGGGACTGAGGGCACAGGTGAAGCAGGTGAGAGGAAGACATTGCAGAACAGGATGAGATGAAGATGGACCAGGATCTGGATGGGGCAGGCAACGCCATGCCTTGAACAGGCAGAGACAGCTAGGTCAGCTCAGTCCAGGAGAGCCAAGTCCAGGACCTGAGAGACGGTCAGAGAAGATGGACTTCCTAGCTGACTGTGGGGTTGCTGAGGCCTTACACCTGACCTTTGACCTGAGCAGTCCAGAGCTGCCTGCTGGCCCCACACGGTTCTCTAACCTAGCATCAAGCAGTACCACAGGAACCCAACTTCCCTGGGAGGACCAATCTTTTAGATCCAGGTGGGACTAGAATCTGATGGGTTTGAAATTAACGCAGGCTCTTTGTCCTCACTGAGCTCTGCACAGTCTGGCTTAGAGTGGATAGTGGGGTTTTGCAAGGAGACCCCCACATCTTACTCTGTAGCCCAGTCACAACCTGGGCCCAGGCACAGGGTCCAGCAGAGGGGCTCCCGGCCAGGGCATGTATTCTACAATTCAGGCTCTGAACTGCTGAGCCCAGAGGGTGCCACTCACCTAGAGCCTGATGTGAGTGAGGGTTGAGCACCCCCCAAGCTGAGCACCTCTTCACCCTGCCCCCAACAGCAGTAAAGAAACAAGCCTGATGTGCAGGATTCGTCTATTTTAGAGTTTGCCATCCAACTTTCCTATAAATTCAATACCAAAAAAGGGTGGTAGTTTCTGCTTCTTCCTCTTCAGAGGACTGTGGGACACTTTGTTCTGAAAATTAAAGTGTTTCTAGCCCCAGGAAAGAGTTGAGCATTTCATTTTTAAAAGCCTCGACTCATAAAATAATCATACACAGGAGGCTGCGGAGAGAGGAGGACTCCGTGGACCGAGGACAAAGAATAGCCTGAGGACAGAGGAGTCTGGGTGGTGACAGACATTTCCACAGTGCCAAAGACCTGTTCTCAAAGGGGCCAGGGAGGTGACAGGTGCTCAGACTGGGGAGGGGATCATTGGAGGGGCGTGGAGGCTGCCTCTGAGGGATGCAGCTCTGGGGACAGTTGGGAGGAGGGAGTCTGAAATGCAAAGGCTGTAATAGTCAGGGTTTTTAGAGAAACAGAACCAAGAGGAGATGGTATAAAGATACGCTATCACCAGGAATTGGCTCGCCCGAGAAATCCCAAGATCTGTAGCCAGCAGGCTAGAGACCCGATGGAGCCGATGGTCTTCCAGTCCCAGGGCAGGAGACTGACATCCCAGCTGTCCGTCCACGTGTGAAGGGTCGGAGGGGGGCATCTAAGTCCTAGAAAAGGAAAGACCAGCACCTGGAGGATGTATCTGCGTCAGGCCCGAAGCAGCATCAAAATCGGGACCCAAGACTCAAGAATAGGCATCCTCTTCCAGGACACTCATAACTCTGGGGGTCCTTGTTTAATCTACTTGGGAGTGTGTCTATTTCTTCTTCATAAATCGACATTTGTGTCTGGAGATTGACTCACAGTGAAATTCTCATGCTTCTCCATGACAGCTTGAAAGGAACATTGTTTAACTTAATAAAATTGACAATTCCTGTACCTGAATGCCGAGAAGCACATTGCTACCCTTTATGGACCTGGAGGAGTCCGCCTCAGGAACACGGTCGTGCAGAAATACGAAAGGCAGTTGACAGGATTCAACTCATGAATAGCTCATCTCCGCAGCTCTTACCCGAGGTGAGGGGCTGAATTTTAAAGAGACAGAGGGTTAAGCATAGCATTGATCCGGATCACCGGTTCCCATATGGAAAGGTTTTCACCACACCACCAAAGCAAGTCGCAGACACTAGCCAGGTGTTCTACAATTCAACTCAATTCTGACATTACCTGCCTGGAGATTAGCATCAGACCCCACAGGTTGAGGGCTCCGTCCTACAAGGCTGCCCCCACTTCAGATATCGATCGCAAGTCTAGGTTATCCATCACCTGTACTTCTTGACCTACTGGCTATAAATCAGAGGTCCTCATGATCCCCTCTTGGGGTTCCACTAATTTGCCAGAGCGGCTCACAGGACTCAGGAAACTAGTTTACGTACGAGATCGCCAGTTTATTCTAACAGGATTAAATCAGGAACATCCAAGTAGAAGAGATGCACGTGGCAAGGTGTGGGGAACGGGCATGGAGCTTCCATGCTCTCTCCCAGTGCTTCGCCCTCCCCAGGTTTCCACCAGCTAAGGAGCTCTCCAGACTCCAGTTGTTATGGAGGCTTCATTACCTAGGCAAGATCAATCAAACCACTGGCCACTGGTGATTGATTTAACCCCTTTGCCCTCCCTGCAGATCAGGGGGTGGGACTGAAGAATGGCAACCATCTAATCACGTGATTGGTTCTCCTGGCAATCAGCCCCATCCTTTGGTACAGACCAAAAGTTGTGTTATTCACATAACAAAAGACACATTTCTCTCTCTCTCTTATCTCATAGGAAATTCCTAGGGCTTTAGGAGCTCTGTGCCAGAAGCAGAGACCAAGATCAAATATATGGTTCTGATTAGAAATTGCAGTATCACAGATGGCGTTTCCCAGACACAGTGGCAGAGGCTGGAGACCTCCCGGCTTGCGTCTAAAAACATCAGGCAGATAGTCACCAAATCACAATAGACCCAGATTCAAGACTGTTTACACGTGGGCATGGCCTCCCCGCTTCCACCCGCAGGGAGCTCGTGGAGAGGAAGAAGCCAAGATTGGTAAGAGCAGGAGCTGGAGTCATCAAGATCCAAGACAGGGCACTCGGCTAAGACTGCAAGAGAATATTAAGCTCCAGACCAATCGGACAGAAACCAGCCTAAAAGGGAGCGGATGGCTTTCACCACAGGGCAAGGGGCTCGGCTGTGCATGAGAGAGGAAGGAGAGTGGGGGCTGGCCAGGAACCGCCAGGGGAAAAACAACTGGGCCAAGCTGCAGAATGAGGATCTCAGACGGGTCTAGGTGGCAAACAGGTGCAGGGCAGAAGGCCACAGAGGCAGAATGGCCCATGGGTTGGACTAGGAGGCTGATGAGAAATGAGGCAGGTGCCCTAGACTCACGGTAGAGGCGAGTGGCCTGTGACCCTTCCCAGGTGCTCCCTCCCCATTGGCTCGAGGCCTCGGTAGTGATGGGTTCTCACCACCAGCAGTGAGCCACACACCCAGGGAGACTGGAAGGTCCGGTGTCTCTCTCTAGATCAAACAGTACTGGACAAACTCGCCAAATTTTGGTATTTGGGAGACGTTTTCTTATATTCTACTTTTTTCTTCACCTCCCCACCCTCGTTTTCTCTGAAAATGATCGCTTTGTGGCTCCCCACCCCCCGGGTTATATAAATACTCACCCCCTTTGTCTTGAAACGTATTCTCTAGCCGTCACTGTCCTTGATTACACCGCGGTTTCCCCCATTTAGTCCCGGCGCCCCCGCGACGTGCTCTAAGCCCTTGAATTAGATTTTCGCAAGGCCTGCTCTGAGTTGGGAGATATCCCAGGCCGAAGGACTCGCGGGAGGACTCGCCAGTGGCAGAGTCGGTAACTTTATCCTCAAATTCGGGGCCCCCTCGCTGAGATGCTTCTGGGTCCGTGTGTCTCCTCCTTTTGCAGCAATGGGGGGCCCAGCCAGCCTGGTGGAGAGAGGCCTTTACACAGCTGTGCTGTGAGGCGGCCGGCGCTGCTGCTTCTGGTCTCACGCCCCCTCGTCAGTTTCTGCCCCCTGGTCTCCTGGAAGTCCCTACATGTGCTCCCACCCAGATCTGTCCAGGTTTTGAGCCTCAGACCCGAGAGGTCAGCTGGGGATTGGGGCGGGGGGGGGGCGGATTAATCCCCAGGAGAGCTAGGTCTGCCCCGTACATTGCTGAGCAGGGCTGTCTGGACACTCACCTTAGTCACTCACAAAACGGCCCCCGATTCCGCAGGGATGAATTCCAGGGGTGGAGCTATCCGCAAGGGAGGGCCGTGTTCTGACTTGCAGACAGCCAGCAGCGGGTGACGCAGGGGGTGTTCTCCTGCCGCGTTAAGGCTCTTGCGCGAGTCTCCCTGAGTGAGCTTGCACGTTTCCAGACGGAATGCTTTCTCAGTCCCTGTTGCAGCCTCACTCCCCTACACCCCTGACCGAAAAGCCACCGTTTGTTCCTCTACTGGAGACATGTTTGTCTGTCCGCTACCTGCGAATAGATCCCCCACTAAATAAGCGAGGCAGAAACGGGATGTCCCCGTCTCTCCCAGTGGATGGATGGCCAAGGTCTCAGAGCGCAGCAGAGATAAGGGTGAGGGGCGGGGCTGTGGCTGGAGGAACTTGAAAGTGAAGCCTCATCTGCGGAGTATCTGGGGCGAAGCCTCCACCTTGGCCCGTGACTAACATGGGCCAGAGCAGCCAGAGACTAGGAGTGGAACCTGCGGGGAACCAAGAGGCCAAGCGGAGCCAGACGCAGGGACGGGGAGAAAAGACGCGTTTGGGAGTCAGAGACACGTGGCGGCACCTTGGCCTCTCCCCTCGGAGTCCTGTGATTCTGACAGGTCCCTTCACGTCCCTCTCACTTTCACTCACCTGTAAATAGGCATTTTAGTGCCTCCCTCACAGAGTTATTATGAAGAATAAATAGAAGCAACAGCTGAAGGCAATGGACGAGACTTGATTGGATCCTGGCTTGAAAAAAAAATGGAGAAATTTAAATAGAGTCTCTGAATGGTACTGTATGGAGGCAGAATACATGCATGTGCAGGAGAGACATGCCGAAGCACTGGATAGTTCACCAGCGTGCGTACTCACATGGTCTGACAACAGCAAAATTATGTTTGCATGGGGACAAAGATGAAGCAAATATGGCGAAATGCCACCGGTTGGATCTACGTGGAGGGTATTCAAGTGTCCACAATGTATTCTTCTCACTTTGCTTAACGTTTAAAATGTGTTGAATAAAAACTGGGGGGAAAAAAGAATAAAGACAAGTTACGTTAACGACCCCACAGGGTTTATGTGAAATGCCCTGTTCGGCAGTACTTATTTCAGAAATATTCACTAAGCCACAGGGGGTGACATCAAGCTAAGAAGCAGGGATGGGCACGCCAGCTCCCATTCCGGGGGTACAGCAACGATTTCTCGAAGGTCAGAGATAACCATTAAACAACAAGAAAAATACATGCACATGTTGGCCGAAGACGATGCTGAGAGCTCTGAAGACGGTCTGCAGGTGAGGAATGGGAATCCAGAGGGAGCGGGCGCCACACCGGCTTGGGTGCTCCTGACCTCTGTGTCCAGAGGCCCAGGAATGGCCCAAGGTGCCAGAGAGGGTGACGTCAGCCAAGAGCCCGGGGTGAGCATATTTGTTTCCTCTTTGGAGCAATCAGCCGTGGTTTAGTTTATGCTCTTAGAACTCTGGTCTGTTCAGACAGGAAAGATACCCTCAGCCTCCCTGAAGCAGTGAGCTCTGGTGTGGGCGCAGGAGAGGGTGACGAGAGTGACTCCTGACCTACTTCCTGGAACCAGCCAGTGATCTGGAGCTGGCCTTAGAGAGAATGGCGGTGGCCCTTTACACAGGCTCTGAGAATGGCAAAGACACTTCTCATAACATAATTAACAAATGAAAAGATGTTCAACCTCATAGAACTAAACAAAAAATGCGAGTTGAAATTTCATATTTTCACGCACTAGACTGATAGCGATTAGGAGGCTGATAGTATCAAGTGCTGGTGACGCTGTGCGGAACAAGCCTCTCCCGTCCATTGTTCGTTTGGCCTCTTGTAAGCAATTTGGGTTACTGTGGCATTGTTCATCAGTGGCTCAGCAGTTCCATTTTAATAAATCTATTCTGAAGAGAGCATCAGAGATGTGATTTTTTTAAAAAAAAAACGAGCAACAATTGTCATTGAATTATAACTGTGGCATTTACGGCATTGCAGTAACAATGTCACCCAAATGGAAACAACTCAAATGTCTACCCAGCAGGAGACTGCTTAAATAAATAAGGTATAGGGTACATTTAATAAGGAGGGAAGTTTTGGAACTAAAAATATGTACGTGTCATAACAATTTTATTTAGTTAATAACAGAAATCTCTCTGGGGTGTGAAATACTGGGGACTTTCCCTTCCTACAGTATATATTTCTGTAATGTTTAAATTTTGTATTGCAAGCAGGTATTAGGAGAAAAAAGGGATTCTAACGTGAGAGAAGGATGGAAGGAAGGACTGCAGTAGATACTTGTTCTTTTCGGCTAGCCAGGAATTTCAGTAATTCACCTGTCTTGGGGTCTCCCACAGAGCAGTTGTATGGCCTTCTGACGCCAGGGCCACTGTGTCTCTGCCATGGAAGGACTGTGGAAGGACTGTTCCAGAGCCTGGTGTGCATCCTGAGAGAGCCCCAGGGAGCCTGAGGCAGCCTGTGATTGGACTTGGGGTTTTTGCCACTTGCAATCAGAGTGGTAAATGTTATGCTAATTTAAGGCAAAGACAGGGAGGTAGGGGCAGGCTACTCCTGGGTTCCATGAAATCCACAGAATCGAACAAACAAGATTTAGGAAGAGCCACAGCCAGAGAGACTCCAGGGGTCTGAGGAGGAGTTTGTGGGTCTTCTCTCTAAAGGGCTGCCCTATTGTGAGTTGTGACAACTTCTAGCCCTGCATCTCTCAGATCAAGTGCCATATTCCTGCCAGGGAGAATCTGCTTGACCCAGCTGAGTCAGTCAGTGGTAGTGAATGGTTGGGGGTGCAGAGACCACCCGAGCCTGGAGAGCCATCCCCAGAGCAAGCAGGCAGCCAGCTGAACAGGAGACTTGTATGGGTTTATTAGGGTTCTGTAACAAAGTATCACAAACCGAATGGCTTATGGGACAGAAATATATTTTCTCACTGTTCTGGAAGCTGGAAGTCCAAGATCAAGGTGTTGGCAGGTGGTTCCTACTCAGGCCTGTGAAGAACCTGTTCCTTGCCTTTCCACTCCCTCCAGCGAGGTCCCTGGAGGAGGGTTGCCAGATTTAGCAAATAAAAATATAGAATGGTTACATTTTAGATATCAAACAATTTTGAAATATAACTATATCACATACAACACTCAGAACATACTTACACTAAAAAAAAAGCTACCTCTTGTTTATCTGAAAGTCAGATTTTACAGATTGGCCTGTATTTCACCTGCTAATCCTACCCTGGGGCACTTGATAAAAAGATACTGGCCTCACCCCCTTATGAGAGTCAGTAGGTCTGGGTGGAGCCCAGCCAGGAATCGTATTTAATGGCATTCAGATCATTAGGCAGCGTTGGGAACACTTTACTCCTCAACAGGCTGGCGGGGCGGACCGGGCCCCGGGCCCCATGAAGAGACACAATTTTAGACTTATTCATTCCTCAGTCTTTAATGAGTTAGGTTAGTAGGAGTCACGCCTCCAGAGCAGCTGTCCCAGGGACATCTGCCGCGGGCGAGTCATCGTAGGTGTGGTGCCTCTTCTACATTGAAGGAGCAACCAGCTATCCTACTTTTCCGCAGCCCTCCGCATTTCGTTAGGACCTGCGGATTTTTCTGACGTCCCAGGATCTCTACAAGACTTGGCCAAGCGGCTCTCTCTCTACCCGAGCAGTAACTTTCCGACTCAGCACAATGGCAGAGTGCTGGGAGGTGGGCGGGGGAGGGGAGGAATGGGTGGGACCAGGGACAAAGAAGAGGGAAAAGTCCGGCCATGCTCTGGGTTCTCCCTCACGCGTCTGCTCCCAGCTCAGCCTTTTCGGATAACCCACTCTTCCAGGCCCTTCTGTCCCTCTTGTTCTCCGGTGCCTTGAGAAAGCCGGGCTGGTGGCCCGAAGGGGCGTGACCGACAGGTTGGGTGGGTGGGGCATGACGGAGAGGGGCGTGGCTTGACAATTGCCAATCCTGACGCTGGAGGTGAAACTGACTCCCTACCTGGACCCAGGTGAGCTCCACTCTGCGCCTCCCGCTTGCTCAGCGCCCGGGATGGAAAGCGCCCGGGTGGCACCCGGAGGAGACGAAGCCGCACCCGAGTTCCCAATGGAGCCTGTGGAAAAGCAGGTCCCGGGACCGGAGCAGCCGCAGGTGCCCGCGGAGCCACGACGACCTGCGAGTCCCGACAGCAGCCCGGCTCCGGCTGTACAGGGGGCGATGGCCTCGGGCCAGGACCTCTCTGGCGAGAGGCAGCTGCCCTCGCCTCGCCCCGCGCGCCTGCGGGTGGCGCCACCCAGCCTGGGCTACGGCGCCTTCCGCCGCCAGGCGTCCACCGGCCCGGAGCCGCTGTCGCCCGGCGCCGCCGCAGCCGAGCAGCCGCGGGACGGCGAGGCGCCGGGGTCGGAGCTCGTGCCCTGGGCCGCGCCGGGCGAGGCGGCCCCCGGCGCCTGGGCGCCCGTGGAACTGCAGGTGGACGTGCGTGTGACGCCCGTGGGCGCGGCCGGCAGCAGCCGAGCGCCCTCGCCCGCGCCCTCCGCGCGCTTCATCACGGTGCCGGTGCCCGAGTCCCCCGCCTTCTCCCGCCACGCCGCCCCCGCGCTCCCGCCGCTGCCGCGCAGCTCGTCCTCGGGCAGCACGTGGAGCAGCGGCGCGCAGGCGGCCGCAGCCCGGGAGGAGCGCGGTGTCGACGCCAAGGGCCGCGCCGGCCCCGCCCAGGGGGGCGCGGCGTCCCCGGGCGCCCCCGCGTGCCGCTGCAGGGAGCAGGAGCTGGAGGAGGACGGCGCGCTGCTGCACCGCGCGCAGGCGGACGGCGACAAGAAGCTGCACCGCGCGGTGGCGCTCATAGGTAAGCACGCGCTGCCCGGGCGGGGTCCACGCAGCCTGAGGTCCCCCCACCGCACCCCGCAGCCCCCGGCGCTGGGCCTAGGGGACCATCCCAATGCTCGACCAACGAGGCCTCTCTCTGGCTTGGAACCACTATAACATTCCTGTTTATGTCGTTATCATTCAATTTCTTTTATTTATTTTTTGCGATAAAGGAATAAAACCACTGCTCTTCCCCTTCCCGAGACTTTTTCACATTCCTTCTTCGTGTGGGCGGCATCTCTGATAAGGAGAGGTGGAAGGAATTCCAGGCGAGGGGAAGAAAGTCTTTTTAGGGTTACCTAACGGGGACCGCGGCCGGTGAGGGAACACAGGTCTCCGGACTCCTTCCTGGCTCCGGCCGGCGGGGACCCGCCACTCCACGCTAGCCCATCCTCTCACAGGTTCAGGCTGCCTCTTTCTCTCCACCATATACTGCGGACTATTTGGCCCCAAACACTCATCCATTCAGCAGCTTCAGCGCGGGGACCTCGCGGCCAGACTGCGCTAGGTTGTGGATTTTTCTTTGTGGGGGAAGGTAGGCAGGGAAGAAGAAAGAGCCTGAAAAAGATATAAACAACTAAACAGTCCTGAACAAAGAACCCGGAGGGAGTGGTTGGTGAACTTGGGAACATGGAAAGCTTCTGGAGCTAAGCCTTGAAAGGTAAGGAGAGGCTAGGGGTGTTCATAGGGCCCACTTCTAGCTGGGGAGCCCTAGGAACAGAGGCCAGGGAGAGGAAGGACAGGCCAGCTAGACAGGCCCCAAATCCAGAGGCCTCTATGCTGGTGGTTCTCAGACATGGGCAGAGCTGAGGGAATCAGATCTCTCAGGAACTTTTGCAGAGTTTGATGTGAGCACATTTTCTTCATGATGGTGTGTGAGTTTTCTATTGCTGCTGTGACAAATTGCCACAAACTTAATGGCCTAAAAGGACACAGATGTATTCTCTCACACTAATGTAGGTCAGGAGTCTGATGTGGGCTCAGTGGCCCAAAGTCCAGTTGTCAGCAGCCGGGTGTTCTTTCTTGGGGGCGCCGGAGGTTCCGTTTCCTTGCCTTTTCTATCTCCTAGAGGCCACGCCTTCCTTCCTTAGCTCACAGCCCCGTCTGTAATCAAAGCTGCAACGGCAGGTGGAATCCTTCTCCCACTGCCATCTCTCGGAAGCTCTCGTCCTTCTGCCGCCCTCTTCCGTTTCTAAGGACCCTAGTGATTACACTGCACCCACCCAGAAAAACCTGGATAATCTCCTCGCCTCAAGGTCAACAGATAAGCAACTTGAATTCTATCTGCTACCTTAATTTCCCTGTGCTGTGGACATGGCATGACACAGACACCTTTAAGGGGACGTTGTTCTGTCCATCACAATGAGTCTATAGATTTTTATCAGGTCAATAATAAAAGAGTCTGTGATAAGGAAGTGAGGAGCTAGTGGGGATGTGACACGGTTGGCTTTGTATTCTAGAAAGTGAGCTCTGATGGCATCGAGGAGGAAGGATGGGACAGGCCTGAGACTGAAAGGGACCAGTTAGGAGGTGACAGTGGTAGTTCCACAGGAGATGATGGAGGCTTGATCTATGGCAGAGGTGAGAGGGAGGGTTCAGGAGGTTGAGTCTAGTAAGCTGGGCCTCAGCCGATAACGGCGTGCTAAGGGAGGAGTGGGGATGGGTGCCTACCGTGCCGGGAGGGTAGCTGTATGATGATGAACTGAGTTCTCCATCCGAAATGCGGAAGGAGGGAAGAGGCGTGGGGGACATAAATAAGAAGGCACTTCAGGGAGTTCCAGGCAGAAAAGTCACTTAGAGGAAGAGGAGCCAGCCACAGACTGGGGCATAAAACACGGTGGTATAGGAAGACCCTCAGGATGCATGCAAGCAGATAAAGGAGTTTCTAGAAGAGTGTGGTCAGCAGAGTCAAATGTTTGTGGAGGTGTCAGGGCGAGGCAGGTTCGGGACGGGGGGGGGGGTAGGGAGTGCTGCCACACTGAAACGGTACTGGCGGGTGGGGCAGGAAACCAGGCGTGTGAAGGACGAGTGGGAGGCAGAGGTGCCAGACAACCTACTGCAGGGTGCGTGCTGACGCTGGGCGCTTTGGGCCTGCTCTCTGGGACATGTGGGAGTCAAGAACCGTGGGGTTCCCAGTGCCGGCCTGAGGCTGCTGCTTGGGCGAGGAGCCCTGCAGAGTCGTTTCTGCCTGAGCTGGCCCTTTCCACTTGGGATCAAGCTGGTGACCTCAACAGGGCAAACCAAGGCACAGGCTCCGCGCCTTGCCCACCCCCACGTGGTAACGCCCCAACCCAGCTGCTTCACGGTCCCTTCCTCATGAACCCGGCAGAGAAGCCACCTGGAGAGGAGGGGGACATCACTGTTTGGTCTCTTCCCCTGCTTATTTGGGCAAGGGTCCCAGAGGCACTGTCCAGGTGTCGTCGAGGCATCAAAGACTCAGAGAATCTTCTCAGTGGCAGCACTTAGCCCAGGGGAGAAGTCTGTTTGCAGAGAGCCAGAACGAGGGGGAAAGCCAGATCCCCAGAGAAAATATTTCTCCCTTAGGTTAGAGTGGGTTAGAGTCATCTCCTCTGGTCTGCAAGGCTGGATTACATGTCCCTATTCAATGCTCCCAATGGCACTGGCCTTTGTGCAGACTATGGTGGCATGCCTCGCAGAAGGTATTGTTCCCTCTTTGTAAAGATCCTGGGCTCTGAACCCCTTGGGGGCATGGAAAGGGAGTTTCCCTGAAACTCCACCTGGCACATAGGTGCTTTGAAGGTATTTACTAAATAATGGCCCTAAACCTCTCAAAGTACTGATCAGATGAATCTGGGGGAAGGTGTTTCCAAGGTCGGCATTGCAGCCCCTTGAGTGTGGAATAAGGCGTGTGAAGACTGTTGTGACTTACTGTGTTTCTCACCTGCTTTGTTTTCTTAAAGGTCAGAGCTGAACTCAGTATTCAGTTACAATAGTTATATTTACCAAAGTGATTGGTGGATTTATTTTCCTGTTCTTCCCCACGCTTTTTAGTTCTGCTTTTGTTTTTTTTAAGACTCTTAATCTATGTTATCTTTTATTCTTAGCATTTTCAAATCCCCTTTTTTTGGCTAACAGCTTCATTGAGCTATATAATTCTCGTGCCACACAATTCACCCATTTAAAGGCATGCAACTTAACGGTCTTTAGTATCATCGCCACAGTTTTAGAATATTTTTATCACTCCAGAAAGAAGCACTGGTACTTTTTAGCTATCACCCCCCCACCCTCAAGCTCCAAACCCCAGGCAGCTACTTTCTGGCTCTAGGGATTTGCCTAGTCCGGATGGATATTTCATAAAAATGGACTCATGTAACACAAGTCCTTTCGTGTCTGGCTTCTTTGATTTAGCATAGTGTTTTCAAGGCTCATCCATGTTGTATGTGAGTACCAGCACACCATTCCTTTTTATGGCTGAATAATATTCCAGTGTATGGATATGCCACATTTTGTTTATCCACTTATCAGTTGATGAAAATTTGGGTTAAATCCCTTTAAGAAGCAGATTATTTTTTTTAAAGCTTCGAAAGGTCACAGATGGTATATTGAATTTTCATGTATCAATGTAACATACTTCCCTTCATTGTCTTTGAAATGTTTTCTCTAATGCAATAGGAAAAAGGGGATTTCATAAGTGCTTATGTTTTTAAAGTTGAATTATGATCGAACATGCATTAAAGCTTGGAAATGTGTTCTGTCTTTCTTTGTGTGCGTACCATACATATGTATGTATTTATACTCCTGATACTAATATTACTAATGCGGGCATATACTAATACATCCATGTGATTTTTTTCAATGGAATTAGTTTTTCAAAATAATAAACTATTTCCTGGAGAATTACCTCTGCTGTTTCAGACTTTGACACATACAATGACTGAGTTTTTAGGAACCTCACACCGATGATGTGGCATTCCTGACCCTCATCCCTGAGACCTGGGTGGGTCCTGGGCACCTTGCAGCAAGGCGCCTGGGAGGGAAGGGGTCTCTTCGTCTTCGAATTGATTTCACGATTCAGGAGTGCTCAGTTACTTCGGACGGGTGTATGTTTCCGGGTTGAAAGCTGCTTGTAACTGTTGATGGCTGCTATTAAGCGTTTACTGTGTTTTATTCTCCAAGTTTTTCCTCTGGCCTCCCCGTTGTTACACCATCAGCAGGGCAGGCTGTGGCACTTGAGTGTGTCCTCCGTCTGAGCCTTTGCCTGCGCTATTCCTGCTGCCTGGATGTCATCCTGTCTCCAGAGTTCCTTTGCCCCTGCCACCTCATTCTAGCCATCTGGTCCCCTGGGGCCGTGAGCTGCTGACAGCTCACACCCGTCTAGTGTTCTACAGCCTGCAAAGTGCTCTCTGCACTATGCTCCCTTAGTGGCCTCTGCACCTGGAGAGGTAGAAGAGGTGGGTGATTTCAGTGTTAAAATGGGAAAACGCCGAAGAATGCCTCCGTCAGGACTTGAATCCAGGCACTTGAACTACAGATCTGCCCCTCAGTTCTCTCTCGTTTGTCGTCTTATCCTGGGACCTTTGCCTCGTCTGTTAGCTCCTTGAGGGCAGAGGCCTTGCCCTGTTCTCTGTGTATTTGTACCCTAAGCCTAGGGCCCACTAGGCGCTCAATAAATGCTTGTTAGCCAATTATTTGTTCTCTTTCTTGAACAGAATCTTAGGTCTTTCAGTTACTCAAGAAATGGAACATCTTCTGGCATTTTTTTCTCCCAAATAGGAGGTTTCACCCACATTTTTTCCTGGTGTCTGGGCCGAGGGGGTGGCCACTCAGGCGGGTGTGATGCAGTTGTGTACGTCGGTGAGCGTGGTTGGCATGGTCTCCTTCTAACATGCCTCCTGGTTCCCCCTCCCCCCCAGGGCTGCCTATGTACATGAAGTCCCTGCGCTGGGCGCTGGTAGTCATGGCTGCGCTCCTGGCGGTGTCCACGGTCGCCATTGTGGCCTTGGCCTCTAGAACAGGTATGGCGCCCCCTCCCCATCCCGGCCCCTCCCCCAGACCCCACCACCAGGGTGTCTAGTCCTCACAGCACGTGTGCGCGAATCAGGACACACCCCCACTGGGCATGAGGACGTGCGGCAAAGATGAGGACAAAGCTGCTTCCTCCTGCTGGGTGCAGCCTGCGCCCTGACCAGCAGTTGGGTGTCGGCCCCCTGGGGGCTTTGTCCCCAGCACGGATTGGACAGCCTCCGGGGGCCCTTTTCCACCCTGCTTGCCACCCAAAGGCGCACTGGTGCCATGCCTCCAGATTCACCCCTCAGTCAAGGCAATGGCCCGGTTTTGACTTTTTAACGCATGCACTCCTGACGGTCCCCCGCGACTTACTGTGGTCTGTCTCCGCTTGCAGGGGCCAAGTGCCAGCCGTGCCCCCAGGGCTGGCTGTGGTCCGGGGAGCACTGCTATTACTTCTCCGCTGAGGCCCAGGCCTGGGAGGCCAGCCAGGCTTTCTGCGTAGCCCACCGCTACCCTCCCCCTGCTGAGCCACATCCAGGTGAGGAGGGGGTGGGCAGTGGAGGGGTGCGGACAGCTAGCCCCGGAAGGAATTGGCAAAGATCTAGCCAACTCTACATTACAGGAAAAGTCACCAAGGCCTGGAGAAATAAAGTGACATGCAGGGGGACCAGACTTCAGGTTGCCCAGGTCTTCAATTTACTCCTCGTTCTAGGGAGCCGATGTGGACCTGGGACGGCCGGAGCAAGGATGCACCCTTTTACAGCACTGTGATTTTCCGTCGCTGTCCCAGAACTTGCCTGGTTATTTCCCAGTTGCTGACCATTCCCTTGGGTGGTCTCCAGCCTGTTTACACACGGCACTGTTATTGCCTCTGGGTAAACTCGTCTTCTCAAACCCTTTACTCCCCAACTGGGAGTCACGCAGCGGAGCGGTAGGAATGGAGATACCACTCTCGTTCTGTATGTAGCATGGAGTGTGTTCTCCATGAGTCTGGATGGGTGTGGGTGGGTCAAGGTCAGCCTCCCCGTCCCCGCCGCCAAGTTCTGCACCAGGAGTGACACTGTTGCGAGATCTTTGAAATGCAATTGAAATGCAATTCAAAAACAAGTTGAAAACTTTTTAAATACAGCCTTTTGCTTTACTTCATTATTCAGAACACCACCACCTCAAGGACCACTAGTTAAAAGAAAGAATCCTAATAGCTCTCGAACATACTTGTTTTGGTTCCCGTTCCTTGTGTCTGCGTCCACATTTTGTCATTATTATAATCAAGCCACAACTTTGATTCAGCTTTTTCACTTGTCACCCCTCACGTACTACATGCAGCCTTTCATGTTGCTCCATGATCTTCATACTTTTATTCTTTTCTTCTTTTAATGGCCAAATAGTACTCTGCTCAGCTGATACGACGTCATTTATGCTCTTGCTGGCAATGGTACCTTTGACTGTCTGCTCCCAGGACGCCTGTGCCGCCTAATGCATTTGCCTCCTGCCCAGTGAGGCTGTTTGCTGTGACCTTGATGTCCTTTGCAGCCTCCCAGCTCTGCTCATGCCTTTCCCAGCGCCTCTCAGCACCTGTTTCCCCTACCCACTCAGTATGAATATGCATTACTCGGTGGGGATTGGCATTCATGTCCTCTCCTTTGCAGGGCTGCGATGGGATCACCCCCATTTCAGGTCCCCAGTCCTGAGTGCAATGCCTGGTAACCAGCTAACCTCCAATACGACGCAGATTCCTGGTGTCTTGGGGGAGCTGAGTTGAGCGGGGTTGCTTCTTCGGCCTGGCAGGCTGGGAACTTGGCAGAAGCCCGAGGTGAGCTGAGCCAGCGTCCGGAGGAGTGATTAGCCGCTTTTCTTTCTCAGAACTTCCTCAGCAGATACCCGGTCACCAAGTCCTCCTGGGTGGGGGCCCACCGAGGCCCCCATGGCTGGCACTGGATTGATGGGGCCCCCCTGCAGCCCCAACTGTGAGTGACTGTGGGCCTGGGTGGAGGGCGCCCTCTGTCCCCAATGCAGTAGCATGGGCTTCCCCGGTGACCAAAATGACATCACGACACCAAAGGGGGGCTGAAGTCCTTCCCCTCCTCCCCTGTGGCTGTTCTAGACCCTCCCCAAATTCAGTCCCCATGTTCCACCCCTGGCCTGAGGTGCCCCTTGGGAGGCTGACCCCAAACCTACGCTCAGGGCCTGGTTTTGTTAGTCCCCATCACCCCAAGTTTGTTTGGGACTCCCAGCACATTCACCCAAGCAGGGCCGTCACCCTGTTCTGCAGATAAGGGGTGCGCTGCTCAGCTTTGGTGGTTCACCCAGCACCTCGCAGCTGAGGCGCCGGGGGCAGCCTCGCACCCCATCCCTCAGGGTGCTTTCCAAACCAGCACCCCGTGCAGTGATTTAAACAGTGCCCAGGCCAGCGGGCTGGGGGGCCCGCGACACCAGGAAGCCCCTTCACCCTGCCCTGCTTTCCTCTCGCCCTTCCCCAGACTCCCGGAGGAAGACAAGGACCAGCCGGCTCTCCAGTGCGGGGGTCTGGAGGGAGACAGGCTTGTGGCTTTGGACTGCGCCTCCTCAAGACCCTGGGTCTGCGCCAAGGGGACAGACTGACTTGGGTTCCACCCACCTTGAGCCTGTTGGAGGCCTGCAGCCCCTGGGGAGGTCCCACCCTGGACACTTCGTGTCCCCCTGCCTGAGCCAGCCTGGCAGCTGGGAGGCTTTCTTTGGCCTGGGGCCGAGTGCCCATTACAGTCTCTAGTCTCCAGCTGCTAAAGCAGATTTATTTTGTGACCTTGGGAGTTTTTTTTTTTTTTTTTAATCATTTCTGAGCCTTGGTCTCTCCTCCATTAAAATGGGCATTTCCTGGTCCCTCACCTATGCAATCACACGCACACACTTCTGGTCCTAGCGGAACAGAAAGGATTAGCGATCTCCGCTGAGCCCAGCCTGGTTCTCACTGAGCCCATGAAATGAGTCTCCCATTGTTGTGTGCCAGTGGAGTTTGGCAGCAGGGACACCACTGCTATGCATGCCATTTCTGGGCAGCTGGACACATGGCCAACACGGCTGACTACCAGTGTCACAGCGAGTGAGGAAGAGGAGGAGGGGGTTCTGCACTGATGGCCAAGGCTGGGACAATGCAGAGGACAGGGCCACCTGGGAAGGAGGAGCCGAGGAAGCATACCCACCCTCCCTGCACTGGGTGGGCGCGAGCTGCTGCAAAGCATGGGGTCTGAGAGAGAGAAACGGAAGAAACGTGGGGATGCCCGAGACAGCTCGGCCACCCACAGCTGTGGGGACGCCAGCCTGGAGATGTCTGTGTTGGGGTTCAGTGAAGGGCTAGAGGCCCTGGAAGGGCTTGTTTAGTCTCCCCATGCTTTACAGACCTACAACAGGGGACTGTACCTGTGTCTGGGTGCCGAGCATTCAACAGGACACTTTCCTCTTTGAAGTCAGACCACGTATCCCAATCTTAGAGAGACCTCTGTCGGTCCATTTAAACCAGTATCTCGTACAGAATGTACGGGCGCCTGGGAGAAGGGAGCACTTGACAAGCAATAAAAATCGTAGAAACGCTTTGGTCTTTCTTGTGGCTTCCTTCTTACTGCAGCTACAAATTAACCCCTGAGCTTGATAACACGTGCGTTAACCCACTTCAAAGCCCTCCTCGGGCAGACAGCCTGTGCCCAGTGCATCAGGCTGGTTTCAGATTAGGAGCCCTTCGGCTCCTCCTAGCTTCAAGGCCAAGTACCACAGGCCTGGGGCTCCCTGGACCTGGGTGACACCTAAAATCACCTGTGGAGGTGCCCGGGGTGTGGTGCCGTGGCCTGGAAATCTGGAAGTTATTTAGCTTCACTTGGTGAGGTAGGGGAATAAGCGAGTGAACTTCTATCTACCACACTAAGAAACTATTGCTAGTTACGACCCAAAGTTGGCAAACCAAGTAGTAGCTGGGTAAGCTTACTGTTTAGAAATATGGAGACAAATTCTAGAGGAAACAGCAAATAGAAAACGTTTGCCTTAAAGCTAATTGGTGGTGACAGAAGTCAGAATAGTGGCTGTCTTAGCGAAGGAGTAATGACTGGGAAGGGACACACCAGGGAACATTCTAGGTGCTGGAAATGGCCCAGAGTTTGATTTGGGTAGAGCTAGGCACAGATATGCAAAAATTCACCAAGCTGTTACACTTAAGATTAAAAACTAAAATGTCTGTCCCCAAAGAACAGGAATGAGGTTAAAAGGGGCCGGGAGTGGGGAGGAGACTGAATTTTTTAAAACATTACATCCTTTAGTGCTAACTTAAAACCACATTCATATAAAAAAATAATAACCCATATTCATGTACTGCTTTAATAAAAAAACCACCTTATTTTTTAAAGGGCCCACAGGGTTCTGATGAGCAGCCTGGCTTGAGAACTAGCAGCTTCACAAATCATTCCCTCGCCTGCATTTCCTTCCAGCGTGTGTTTGGTACATTCTCGTTAAGTTTCGGCCTCGCCTTCAGAGCACGTCTCTTTCCCGTTCTACAAAACAGAAGCTGGAAAAGTTACACAGCAGGTTGGTCTGCATGGAATCCCTCTGAGTAATTTCTCTAGTCTCATTTCCCACCAGGCACTGCCGACATCTAGTAATGCTGTCACCGGCACTGGCTTGTTTCCTGGCGTTCTGGAGCCTTGCCTGCCACAGGCGGGCCCAGCAAGCAGCTCACAGCAGCCTCTGAGGGGCAGCTCTTGACATCCAGTCGGTTCAACAGTCGCCTGTTAAGCACATGCAACTCATCATACTCCAAGTCCTGAGATTCTAATGCGGTGGGTCCCCAAGTCAGGCCCCCAAGTTCAGTTTTTATCAGCATTCTGGGTGATTCTGATGCAGATGGTCCAGAAAACACATCTGGAGAAATACTAAGAGCCCACACTGCCACCAGGGTGGGGGTAGGGGGAATTTAAATCAATTTTGAGGTAGAATTTGCACCAAAGTAGTACACCCAACTCGAGTACCCTTTGACAAATGTAGGCATGTATCATTACTGCCAATCAAGACATGGGACAGTGTCCCTTTGCAGAAGATCCACCCTCCTCCCTGACCTCCAACAGCAAGCAAATCTGCAGTCTCTTTGAAGTTTAGCTTGCTTTAGGATTTCACACGAGAGTACTCTATCATCTGTTTTTCAGACAAGTATAAAGTGTGAAAGACTTATTCATGTTGCTGCACATTATCAGTAGTTCCTCTAAGGAAATGTACCAGGATTTAGCTCGTCTAGTTGGTGATACTACGGTTATCTCCAATTTGTGGCTATCATGAACATAGTTGCTTTGTGTGGACACAGGTTTTAATTTCTCTTGGGTACCTGGGGGAGGATTATTGGATTGGCTGATAAGGATGTTTAATTTATAAGAAACTGCCAAACTGTTTTCCAAAGTCGCTCTACCACTTTACAATCCCACCCAAACCTAGAGTTCCAGTGGCTCCACATTTCTGTCTGTATCTTTTCACATCTAGCCGTTCTGCTGAGTGCAGTGCTATCTGTGTGGTTTGCATTTCCACTTTCCTGATGACTAGCAATACAGAGTCTCTCTCATGAGCTCACTGGCCATTTGCACATTTTAGTGATTCTGATACCAATGGTCCAGAGACCATTATTTAGAGAATCTCTGCCTAAAACACCTGTATGCCCACAGGACAGAGTATTTTAAAGTGCTGACTTAAATGGAAATACCTATGATATCCCCAACCGTATGACACTTTTCAAGATAATTAAAAAACCAGGGACATGAACACACACATGCTCTCTAGCTGGATCTAACAGGAAATGGAATCGTTCCTCTTCATGTCCGTAAGACCCAGGGTGGAGCTGTCACATGGAACTCAACCACGTTTAAGCCCACTTGAGCTGGAGCTTGTTCCAGGCAGCCAACAGTATTCAGACACAGTGTATACTGCAGGGGGGTGGCCTTGAGAGCCACTTTCAAAGCAGTATCAGAGCAGATTCTGGTGCTGGCATCAGCCTATGGCCTCATCTCCTTGCTGGATCCTTCACTGAGACCCCAGTTCAGACCAGTTCTGAGTCTGAATGCCTTGCTTTCAGCCTAAACTCTACCATGTGGCTATTAGTGTGGTTTGATTGCCAGATGTGCTTGTAGACCCAGAACAGATGACATCCTGGTTTCTGCTGGTGCCTGGAAAACATGCAGACACACCTGCTGGTCCCAATACCCCACAAGGCCCTGCTCACCTGTGGTTGGCCCCAGCACCACTCTGCTGGTACACCCCTGCCTGGTTCTTACCAGCCAGCCTCTGCCATCAAAACCCTGCTCTCTCAGCCCTGCCCAGCATTTCCTAACTCCCCTGAAACTGGGATTACTTTTTCAAATTGCAAGAGACGATGGAAAGAAAAATAGAGGTCAATATTTTATTAACTTATTTACACCCTGGGAAAATCTGAACAGCAATAGGGCATATTAAACTCATGACGTAAACAGCCAACTCCAAGTAGGACACCCCAGAGGATCAGGCTTTACAAATTTGTGACTAATCTTATACTTTCTACTACAGTCACCAGATCACACAAAAGTACCAAAAATTGTGTATGAGAAACAGATGATTAAGATTGAAATTTTAGGGTTATTATAATTCTGAGTGGCTCCCCTGGCTTGAGGATTATTAAAAATTTAGAATGTTTACCCCAAAGTCTAAACTAGAGGTATCTAAACAAAAGAATTTGTTTTAAAAGGGTTTTGTTTGTTTTTTAAATGGAAGATGATGTCTGATATTGGCCTGTACCTCCTACAAATAATAACTGTAGTGACAGCTGATAAGATAGCTATTTATAGGATTACACAGAGAATAAGTATTAAACTGCAATGTTACAAATATAATGCTAAAACTTTAATTTTTCAATCGTGTTCAAGTTTGGCCTCCAACTCCAGATTATCACTAACTGTATCAAGTCAGGTCCCAAAGAGCCTTCCTTGTCCGCACCAGCTTAACCTTTTTGATCTTACTCTACCTGCCAAGGGACTGAATCCAAAGTGTTGGTGAAGATTTCACCCATTTCCCGTTCAGATGAAAGACTGCAGGTCGCTGCCAGTGTTAAATTTACATAAACACGCTCTTTGAGGCTGAAGCAAATCTGACTGGTTCTCACTGTGAAAATGAAATGTCAAAACCCTTCTTGGAGTTATTTCTGAACAGAACTTGTCTCTGATCCTAATGTAACAGAAATGTGTCCATAAATCGGAGTCATCAAATGCATCTTCAGCTCACAACTATTCGAGAACAATGTGAACATCAGGTGTCGGAATGCTAGGTTTTCTAGGATTTGACATTTTCAGCGATCGAGAATTACTATATTTTGTAACTGGAAACAGCACTAAAAACAGAATGCTATGAACAGAATGATGTCACTTGTTTCCAAAGACTATCGATGTGAAAATAATTCAAAAAGGCGGCTATTTTCTGGCAAGCTTTGCGAGTGAGGTTGAGACTGTAAACCAGGAGTGATCTCGGGGCAACTGCCAGTGAGTGTTCTTGGGGCAAACAGGAAATGGGTTAAGAAAACAGCACAGAGCACTAGGGACAAAGCAGACACGAAACAATTTCTCAGCAACCACAAATAAAAGGCAATGGGCCACTGATACAGGAAGAGTCTCAGATTAAACTCTATCAACTCAATGTGTGGAACCAAAAATGGCAGAAAACCTCCAAATAATGAGGCAGTTTGGTAAACTGGTAACTTCACAAGCGACTCTTTTAGATGCAGACCTGATGTCATTTAGAATATTAGCTTCCTTTTCTCCCTGAAGTCCACATTCTTCTGCAACACCAAAATGTCACTTAGGGGAAACAAAGACAAAAACAGTTATTGAAGGGTGATGTCAGTTCACTATACTCACACATTAATTTCATTACTTAATGTATTTTTGTTCCTCAGATTTTCTAGAATCACAAGTGATACCTGCCAACTACTATTTAAATCCAAGTGGCCACAGAGCTCTTCAATGCAAAAATTGTTAGTCTCATTGCACTGGTTATACCATGTTTTTATTTCAGTTTGCTGAATGAGAAGAAATACAAAACAAAAACAAAGGGAAAACCCAGTTTTTTCTGCAGGTCCAGTCCTTCTCTCTAGCCCTGAAGTAGCCAGAGTATAGTCAGCGAGGGACTCGGGGGGAACAACAGTTCATCTTGAATCTTTGCAAGTATATATTTATTTCCTTTGGTGCCTTGCACAGTAAGGCACTATTACTGATATAACAGAATAGAAGAAATGCCCACAGCAAATAGTTCTTGTGACAATTTACTAGACGTTACAGTTTAATAATGGTGGTGGTGATTGTTTCTTTCATTTTATTATTCTTTTTACAATAAGGGTGTAGCCTTTATACTCCACACACACAAAATAAAACAAGAAGTGCTTATGAAAAAGTCCCTGCCCCCCCCCCCTTTTCAAAACACCCTGAACGTAGCAATTCAATAGAACAGAAAAATCAAGACTTGTTTGATTTCAAATTTTCAATAAAAAAGCAAAGTATGTAATGCAACAGCTGTTCAACTTCCAACTCTAAAGAGGCACCGTTAAACAAACAAACAAAAAACTCCCAGTATTTAAACTTCTCCAGCACACACTCCAGTATAAATGCTCTGAACTGTAATCAGCTAGTAATTAATAATTGGAATAGGACTTTAGAACAGAAGTTATATTGCTTCCCTACCCCCTCCTTCTTATCATTAGAAGGGAGAGGTATGACGGATATAAAAAGTCAGAGGAAGAAGAATTAAAAAGGAAAATTCCCAAAGCTGCTGCTATTTGGACTAGAAAGAAAGACAGCAATTTACAAATGTTCAAAAAATCCCAAGGCAAGTAACACAATTCATTCACTATCACTCCTACTAGAAAGAATAAAGACATCGGCATCTTACATAAAACGGTACGTTCAGAATTGTATTACAGGTTCACCAGAAACTATGGATGTAGTTTTAGGCTTCATTAAAGAGAACATGTTCAGTTCAGATCAAGTAAGATACTGTACACCTAGCCTAACTGGATCGGTGTCTGGAACTGCTTACTGTGTCACCCTGAACAGCTGTAAACTAAACAATAGTATGGAACTTCGTTGGAAGCTTAAGGGTTGAGGACATGGACACAGCTAATTATATCTCCCCTGCTTCGCGCTCTTCAGAGCTCCGCCTGTCTTCTGATCTGCCATTAGCGCTCTCATAGGACCGCTTCTTATCTTTTCGATCTCTGTCACGAGGTGATCTGTCTCTTGAATTCCTGTCTCTGTCCCGTGACGCTAAGTCTTGGTCTCTGAATCTCTCTTTTGAGGATCTGAAAAATATTAATTTGAGGAGCAAAATGTGTTGGGAAACCCAAAATCCAAGTGAAAGAATCGGATAAATATTAAGGTATTGATAGCTGAAGATACACAGAATACATCCAAGAAAAACAGGAGTCAGTTTTCCGACAGAAAAGAGCACTATCATATTTGATAAGCATACTAACACCAGGAGATGGGTGAAAACAAATAGCTAAGGGTCAAAAACCATATGCTGAAATAATGACGTATATAGGATATTTTCATCATCTCAGAGGCAATCATAAAGCTTCTCCAATTCATAGCAATGTTCTTAATATAAAAATAATATATAGACAATACCTTAAAAAAACAAAAGTATTATCCAATTAAGAAAACAAAAGAATATATAGCTCTCAAATTGGATGGAAACCAATGCCTTAGACAAAGGTCAGCAAACCTTTTCCTTTGCTGTCTGGCCAGAGAGTAAATATTTTAGGTGTTGAGGTTACATACAATCTCTGTGGTATATTCTTCTTTTTTCTTTTTATCAATGCTTTAACAATGTAAAAACCATCCACAGCTTGCTGCTCATACAGAAACAGGCCAGAGGGCCAGATCCGGCCTGCAGGGAAGAGTCTGCCAACACTTAGCTTTGATAAGAGAACTACTCGATTAATGACATGGCTTTAAATAACCATTTATTATTTTAAAAATCTGCTTTACTCTTCCTGAGTTAACTCATTCAACCAACAGAAAAAAATCAGAATGGAAGACAGAAGATGATCACACTATAATAAATCTTAGTTAACCATAACTGGTTCTTAATACCATCTCTCCATTACCACACCCAACTTCAATAAGGTAAATAACAACAAAACAATCAAAAGCTCATATCAGAAATTCAATCAGAAGGAAATCCAAAGGACATTATGGGATCAGAATTAATATGGAACCTTCTATACTTTCAACATCTAGAATAAATCAGTAACATTACATTTATTTCATTCTTTACAGGTGACATGGTACTTTTACATAATTATTTCATTTAACTAATGTTCAGAATTTGGATCTGAAGCTTGATTAACTAATACTTTCAACTTCTAAGGCAGAAAAAAACTACTGTTATATCAATACAGTTAAGGAGGATTAAACCAAAAAAGTTGAAAGATTAATGTCAACTTTGAGCATTCTAAGGCTTTAGTAAGCCAAATTTAAAAATTATATGCGAAAAAGAAAAATCACACAGCGCACATCTGGATACTCTAATACTATCCATAAATCTCTGTAAGAATGGAATATGAAGAGAGATAAAAGAGATGATAATGAAGAATAAGGACATGATTTGCTGGTAAGTTCCAGAGGTTGGTAGTAACTGAAAAACAACTATGAGATGAGCATCAGCTAATGTCTTGTGAGCGATTACAACGTCCTATACATAAGCAGTTTCCATTCACTATTACACTCAAACTACCAATAATCCAAATAGAGCAGGTACTCTCACCAACTCTGCTTAGTAGACGGGGAAAGGTCGGTAAATCAGATTACTTAGCCAAGGCCACTGAACCCAAATAGTCTGACTCTGGAGTCTGTACTATGTATGTTTGAACAGAGCAGGAAGCAGAAAAATGCAAATGGCCCTCATTTACCAAGGGTAAGTGTTGCCAGGGAAAGTCACAAACAAAATTTACTAATATCAGAGACCAACAGTTTTTACCTATTCAAATAATACTTTATTCAAGTTTTATCTACTACCCAAAGCCATTTTTTATTACCCTAGCATCTCCCTCATCTAAATGCCTGTGTTATATTTACCCTATGATATACAGTTTAGCTCTTTTATAATATGCTAGGTCTTATATCAAATCACCACAATGTATACTTTAAATATCATAGAATTATATTTGTCAATTTACCTCAAAAAGCTAGGAGGGGGAGACCTACTTGGAACAAGCTAAGAATATAAGAAATAAACAAAATGTTGTTAAAAGCCTATTAACCAACTTAGCTTGTGAGTAGTTTCAGGGAATGGCTAGTTGACGGTCAAAAACAAATAGAAAGTTTAAATGGCTTTCTGTGGATTCTATCATGGGTTTTATATAGAGTAATCCATAGAAAAATTTAAGACTAGTAGGTACTAGGCACTCAAAAATATTTATCATATATATGCTTTAAAATAGTTGACAAAAGAAAAGAAAAGAAAAGCAATTTTAAGCATGGTGTATGTTCCATAGAAATGAACTGGCTTAAGGACCATCATGTGACCTGAGAAGTTTTGGGAGTTTGACCTATGTAGACTATGAGTGCTAAGGTTCCACCACATTTTAATCCTTTGCCTGATTAAATATCCTTAAACATAACGAATTCACCCTGGGTCTACCCTCCTTGTACGTTCTGAATTTTCATGCCAAGGAAGCCTAACACTTCCTGTTTAAGATTCTGTATCTGCCCTGTCAAGTTAATTGTATGATGCATACCGATAGTGCATATTAAACAAGAATATACTAGAAGGCGTCTGCTCTGAAAAAGTGCACCACCTCAAAGAAGTTTGGAAAACAGTGAGTCAAACAAAGCTGAACAATTCTTTTAATGAAAGGACTTCTCAGATCCCCTAATTCATCAGTACATATGGAAAAAACTCTAAGCCTACTGGTACTTAAAAATATTTGCTCATGAAGTACTTTTTTGCCCAAGACGCACTAAGCAGAGAAAAGCAATAACCCCTGCACATATTTGTTCCAATTTCTTACTCTGGCTCTTAAGTATATTCTTTGTGAACTACCCATATAATCAGGGAGAAAATGCTATATACCCACACAAATGTGTACATACTACCCAATGCAAGTTTCAAACCAACAGTATTCCAATCCTAAACCATAAAGGTAGTTCCATATCCTCTTACGGACACCTCAGTACCTCCTCCTGGATCGCTCTCTGCTCCTGTCTCTAGAACTGTGCCCACTTCTCTGGTGGCTGCGGCTTCGGCTTCGGCTACTAGAGCGAGATCTGTGACGATGGCGTTTCTCCCGAGATTTGGATCGAGTTCTCCTCTTCCGTTCCCGTGACATGGAGCGAGATCGATGTCTGCGATGCTCTCTGGACCTGGATCTACAAAAAAAAAAAATTGAGTTCTTAGCTTCATCAGCACTCCACTGCTCATTTGCCACAGCCTCTTATTTAAAAAGAAACTATCTCTCAGTAGCTTTACTTAACACCAGTTCTATTTCAAGTCAGGTAAATCTACACTAAAATAAACTGCTGGTATACTAAATAACTATGTACTAGAACGTCAAAATAAAAATTAAATGCTAGCTCTAAGGGATTAATCAGTATTATATGAATTTACATAATGAATATATACATATATATAATATATAAAATATATATAATATATAAATATATATATATATAAAAGAAGGAAATAAGCTATACCACTACTATACGAAGCATAATCTGTATATGCAGCCACTCCCCAGCACCAGCATCACTGCCTCAGCTCCACTCCAGATCATTAGGCATTAGATTCTCAAAGGAGCACTGGTCCCCGGTGCTAAGAAGGTTGGGGACTGCTGAGATGCTTTATAAATTTAACTTCTAAACCTTTAAGATTTTTAGTATACCTAAGACAAAGTATGTACCTGAGGGACATGGATAGAAGGGAGGAAAGTATGAGAAAGAACATTGTTTAGAATGAGTTACTACCTCTGAATTAGAGGTTATAACCATTGAAATAAGTCTGAATGTCCACAATACGCCTAGTCATAGTGTAATCAAAACACAAAAACATGCATAAACCATTTTAAACAAATTGCAAAAAAATGTATTCACAATGAGTATGAGTACTAGAGAAGGAAAAATATTTTGAAGGAGGAGAAAAAGCACTTTGGTAGCCTCCACTGGGTCGTAAAACTACCTTGTATACTGCATGTGTGGTGAGGGCGGGGACGGCAGATACAGAGGACAGAGAACATCTCAGGGAAAACAATGGGGAGAAAGGTGTGGCCCTTCCTTAAAAGAGTTACTTAATCCAATAGCGTTCAAAAGCACACTATTCAGGAGATACAATTTACGGCTGAGTTTATTTTCAAATGATTATTTTGTTTAGTGAAGTTTGAAAGCATTCGGAGTATGTCAACATTATAGTCAAAGAAAGGCACATGCTGCAAACCTAACATCCATCAGAGCTGAACAGAATATTTCCACAACTGAATAAAACATTCTGAAAAGCAGCAAGGGGGAAAGAACACAAAATTTATTCAATAAAAGTCTTACCAAATGATATTTTGTTTAATCTCTCGTTTTGAGCTATTATAATAAATCTATTTTTTTGTGATGTATAATTTCATCCATCGTTAAAAAAATTCTAGGCTAGTTATTAATTCATTCAAAAATGTTTACTGGGTGCCTATTGCACTTTTCTAGGCACTAGAGAGATTGAGCAGCAAATAAAGTCCCTGACCTCACAGACTGTTTACTACAGAAGATGTCTATACAGATATGTAGGCAGTAAATAAAGACAGGTCAGGGAGTAAAGAAATGATACATTAAGGATTAAACAGAGAAATAAGGTGGTAATTTTTTATACAGAATAAGCATGGTAGGCTTTTCTGATAGGACAGCAGCACTCAAGCAGAGTAGTAAGGAATGACGAAAATCAGCTACTCCGCCGTCGCAGAGGAGTGCTTCTGGTGGACGGCACACAGGCTCCTGCAAGGGGGAGAACGCGCTCCGCATGCTGAAGGGAGAGACCTGTGCAGCGAGAATGAAATGAGGGAGGAGAATCCCAGGGGTCTCACAGGCAGGATGACCAAGGATTTATCAGTCAAACCAGGATGCGCTCGATAATAAATTACACGGAAGGAAAGGGGGAGCTATTGATAAATATGCTGAGACAAGACTTAAACAGTAACTACCTCAAGGATAATTGATTTACTTAACGAATGAGAGATGTGGTGGGCTTAAAAGCGATGGAGCTCAGGCTGGCAGAATGGCTCCCTCAAGTAAGGGTGAGAAGGGCCGCTCTGACAAGGTCATTGACGAGGTAGTGACCAGAGAATACACCACCAATACGCACAAGTGCATCCATGAAGTGGGTTTGGAGAAGCAAGCCCCTTGCGACCTCAGAGATGCAGAGATATGCCAAGAAGGGGATGTGAACGCCAGATGCGCGTGCCAACACCACGCTCAACAAGGCTGTCTGGGCCAAAGGAATAAGGACCGTCCTCTATCGTACCTGGCAGGGGTGAAGCGGATGTCCAAACAATGTAATGAGAATGAAGAATCGCTAAATAAGTTCTATACATTGGTTACTTATGTACCTGACATCACTTTAAAAAATGTACAAACAGTTAACGTGGGTGAGAACTAACCACTAATTGTCAAATAAAATTATAAAACCACCAGAAAGAAAAGAAAAGCTATGGTGAGAAGTCTTCTGGTCTAGATAGTGAAGTAGGGAAACTCTGGGCTAGCCTGCTCTCATATGATCACATCAAAATTACAACTAAATTATAGAACACACACCATTGAGGACCACCTGCAGACAAGCTGAACAGTCCTACAACCAAGGGTATAAAGAAGCCTCGTCGAGATTGGCAGAAGGAGTGGAGATACGGAGCGGGCAGGCCCCAGGCCCACGGTGTGGCAATTGAGAAACAGGAGAGATGTCTCAGCACCAGAGGTTCGCCCCGCTCCCAAGCAGCGAGGTGTACTTAACAACAGCAGTCCCCAACTTTTTTGGCACCGGAGACTGGTATTCCTATGAGAATCTAATGCCTGATGATCCGAAGTAGAGCTGAAGCAGTGATGCTAGCACTGGGGAGTGGCTACAAACACAGGTGAAACTTCGCTCGCTTGCCCGCTGCTCACCCACTGTGTGGCCCGATTCCTAATAGGTCACAGACCAGCACCTATCCATGACCCAGGGGTTGGGGACCCCTGCCCTACAGCATCCAGTTGTGAAAACCAGCAGGCATTGTATCCAAGACAGACACAGGGCTACCAGAGACAGAGGTGCTGCTCTTAAAGAGCCTACGCACAGACTCACTGGCTCACAAACTCACCGAGCTCCAGCACCAGTACAGCAGCTGGGACAGCGCCAGGGACATACAGGGGGAACTAAACTGACTAACTCCAGGGTGAGGGCTAGTGGGGCGGTGGCTGGGGAAACTCTCTACCCAGCCGGCTGGCTCAGTGTAGTCTGGCACCAAATCTGTGCTCTCCATTAACCTGGAGAGCACTGTTCAGTCCATCCTGGTGGTTCCTGGAGACCCTGACCCACCGACTCACTTGCCAGCCCAAGCCTCTTCCAGTGGTTCCTTAGCAGGAGTGACCTGCCTAAGCTCATGCTGCAGACTCTTTCAAATGACCACAAACTCCAAAAGAGTGGTAGGTGCCCTAAGCTTGCACTGCAGACTTTCTCAAAGGTCCACAAATCCCACACAAGCAGCCCCAAGCCCAGCACAACTTGCACTGTAACTCCCATCAGGTGACCCCAAACCTGACATAAGTGGCAGCCAGGCTTGGTCTGTAATGTAGTTCCAACTAAACTACCTCAAGTCTGGTACAAGTGGTGGCTGGTCAGCTAGCACTGTCGTGCCCAACAAAAAAGTCCAAAATTGACATAGGTGGCAGCTGGCCTCAGTCCACTGTGCAACCTCTCCCAAGCACCTCCGAGCCCACAAGCAGCAATCAACCACAGATCACCTTGTGGCACCTAGCAAGCAGCCCCAAACCTGGCAGAAGCAAGAGGCTCTAGATCCAACACAGCCAGTGACCAGCTTCAGACCACACCAGAGCTCCACCCAACCAGCACCAAAGCAGACACTCCTGAAGGGCAGGTTTGGAGGGCACCGAAGCCCTGCTAAAGCAACTCTTACACTGTGGGGTCAGCCCCTGCACAACGGCTTGTCCACGGTAGTCAAAGCCAGTCAGCCAGCCAGTCAGCCCCACCCACTGATGTGCCAGCAGCAATCGAGGCCCAACTATAAGAGGGCACACAATAATCCACAAAGGGGACATGCTGGGAGCACCCAAATCAGGTGACCAGAAATAAGCCCACTCTAGCATATCTACCTAATACATAGAAACAAATATGGGGCGTCAGTCAAAATGAGGAAACAAATGTCCCAAATGAAAGAACAAAACAAAGCTCCACAAGAAGAACTAAATGAAATGGAGACAAGTAACCTACCAGACACAGAGTTCAAAACACTGGTTTATAAGGGTGCTCAAAGAACTTGGGGGAAGAACAGATGAATGCAGTTAATTAGAACTTCAAGAGATAGAACACATAAAACAAGCAAGAGAAAACAAAAATAATAGTCAGAAATAAAGACTCCTATAACTGAAATAGAAAAATACAGTGGATGGAATCAAGAGCAGATTAGATGAAGCAGAGAACTGAATCTGCAACCTGGAAGACAAGGTAGCGGAAAACACCCAATCAAAAAAAAAAAAAAAGAATTTATAAAGATGAGGATAGTTTAAGGGATCTCTGGGATAATATTGAGAGTATGTCATAGTGGTACCAGAAGAAGAGAAAAAGAGAGAAAGGAATTAAAACTTATATTTACAGAAATAAGGACTGAAAACTCCCCTAACCAGGCAAAGCCCAAGAAGGACAGAGCGAGTCCTCAACAAGATGACCTCAAAGAGGCCCACATCAAGACATACCATGTTTAAAACGCAAAGGTTAAAGACAAAGACATAATCCTTAAAATTTTTTTCTCAATTTCCCAATTATAGTTGACATACATCATTATTTGTTTCAGATGAAAAAAGAAAAAATCTTTAAAGTACCAACAGAAAAGCAGTTACATACAAGGGAGCTCCAATAAGACTCTCGGCTGACTTTTTAACAGAAACTTCAAAGGCTAGAAGGGAATAGCACAAAACATTCAAAGTGATGAAAGGAAAAAACCTATAACCAAGACTACTCTACCAGCAAGGCTATCACTCAGAATCGAAGCATAAAATTTCCCAGACAAGAAAGCTAAAGGAGTTCGTCACCACTAAACTTTAAGCAGACTTTAAGCAGAAAAAAAGATAGAAAATATGACTAAGAAAATACAGGAAAGGAAAAAATTCTAAGGCAAACAGTAAAAGCAGTAGATCAACTAACTATAAAGCTAGCACAAAGATTAAAAGACAAGAGTAGGAAGATCATATGCAATTACAACACTAAATTAAGGGACACACATGAAAAAAAATGACAAAAACATAAACGTGGGGGGGTGTGAGGAAAAATTATAGTGATTTTAGAATGTGTAAAAACTTAAATGACCATCACCTTAAAATTGACTGCTATATATATAGTTTGGTAGATATAAACACATGGTCACCACAAATCAAAAATCTACGAGATACAAAAATTAAAAGAGAGTTAATCCAAAAACACCACTATAAAACGTCATCAACATGTAAGAGAACAGAACAAGAGATTATGGAAAAGAATAACTAAAAAAAATAATCAGAAAACAATGAATAAAATGGTAATAACTATATACCCAGCAATAATTTTTTAAAGGACTAAAGGCTCCAATCAAAACACAGGGTGGCTAAAACACTTAAAAAAATATATCAAGAACTGTACATATGTTGCCTAAAAGGGACCCACATGCAAATAGAGGCAAAAAATAAAAACTGGTGTAGCAATACTTAGGCAAAACACAATAAGAGGATCAAATGCCAAAAGGATAGACCTCTTATAAATATCTATGTATCAAACATAGGAGCACCTGAGTATATAAAGCAAATATTGTTGGACATAGAGAGATCAATAATAAAACATTAATAGAGGATTTTGATACCACACTGACATCAATGGATAGATCCCCCAGACAGAAAATCAACAAAGAAACAGTGGCCTTAAATGACGCACCCCAGATGAACTTCGTAATACATGTATCTTCATAATATTTCACCCCAAAGCAGAATATACATTCAAGTGCACGTAAAATATTTTCCAGAATAGACCATGGTAGGCTGCGAAACAAGTCTCAATAAATTAAACACCAAAACTATATCAAGCATTTTTAATCATCACAATGTAGACAAGTAGGAATCAATTACAAGAACACTGAAAAACACACAGAGGTTAAATGACATGCTACTAAACAATGAATGGGTTAACAATGAGCTCAAGGAAAAAATCAAAAGATACCTTGAAACAATGAAAATGAAAACTTAACAATCCAAAATCTATGGGACACAGCCAAAGCAGTGTTACAAGGGTAATTTACAGGAGTACAGGACTACCTCAAGAATTTTAGTATGTCACATAAACAATTTAAACTTCTACTTAAAGGAACTAGGAAAAGAAGAATGAAGCCCAAGGAAGGAAATAATAAAGGGTAGAGATGAATTAAACAAAACAGTCTAAAGAAACGAATTCCTAGAAACACACAAATCTTCCCAGACTAAATCAAGAAAAAATAGAAAATCTGAACAGACCAACTACTAATAACTACTAATGATATTGAACCAGTAATCAAAAAACCCCCAACAAAAGCCCTGGACTAGATGGTTTCACAGGTGAATTTTAGCAAACATTCAGAGAAGAATTAACACCTATCCTCAAACAATTACAAACAGCTGAAGAGGGAAGAAGTCTCTCAAACTCATTTTATGAGGCCAGTATTACCCAGATATGAATCCAGACAAAGATTGCAAAAAAAGGAAATTATACACCAATATCCCCAATGGACACAGGTACAAATATCCTCAACAAAATATTAGCAAACTGAATTCAGCAATATATTAAAAAGATGGTAAACCACAGATGACTGGGATTTATTCCTGGTTCAATACCCACAAATCAATTAATGTGATACACCTCATAAATAAAACGAAGGGTAAAAATCACATTACCTTATCTATTAATAGATGCAGAAAAAGCACCTGACAAAACCCAACATCCATTTACGATAAAAACTCTCAGCAAAATGTGGTTAGTGGGAACATAATACCTCAACATAATAAACACAACATATGACAAACTCATAGAAAACATCATACTCAATAGTGAAAAACCTAAAACCTTGTTCTTAAAAAAAAAATCAGGGACAAGACAAGGATGTTCACTTTCACCACTTTTATTCAACACAGGATTGGAAGCCCTAACCAGAATAATCAGACAAGAATAAAAGGCATCTGAACTGGAAGTAAAACTGTCATTGTTGACAGATGACATGATACTACATATAGAACACCCTAAAGATCCCACCAAAAACCTATTAGAATAAATGAATTCAGTAAAGTAGCAGGATACAAAATATTCAGAAATCAGTTGCATTTTTATACACCAATAACAAATTATCAGAAAATTAAGAAAACAATCTCATTTACAATTGCATCAAAAAGAATAAAATATCTAAGAATAAATTTAACCAAGGAGGTAAAAAGGCCTATACTTGGAAAACTGTGAGGCACTGAAGATATGAATAAACGAAAACATATACCGTGCTCTAGGATAGGAAGAATTTGCACCATTAAAATGTCCACACTACCATAGCAATCTACAGATTCAAATATGTCCCTATCAAAATCCCAATAGCATTTTTCACAGAACTAGTACAAATATTCCTAGAATTGATATGGAACCATAAAAGACCCTGAATAGCCAAAGCAATACTGAGAAATAAGAACAAAGTTGGGCGTATCTCTCTACCTGATATTAAACTACACTGAAAGGCCATAGTATTTAAAATACAGTAAAGATATAAAAACAAGACACACAGATCAATGGAACATAAGAGAGAACCCACAAATAAACTCATACTTATGTAATTAACTTATGACAAAGGAAACAAAAATATATAATGGAGTAAAGACAGTCTCTTTAATAAATGGTGATGGGAAAACTGGACAAATACATGTAAAAAAATAAAATTGGATTACTTCTTTTCACCATATACAAAAATAAACTCAGAACAGATAAAAGACTAAAAAGTTTTTGCACAGCAAAGGAAATCAACAAATGAAAAGACAACTTACTGAACGTGAGAAAATATTCGCCGATGATACATCTGATAAAGGGTTAATATCCAAAAACTATTAACAAATTCATACAACTTAACATCAAAACAATCCACACAAAAACTGGGCAGAGGACCTGAATAGACATTTCTCCAAAGAGGACATAAAGATGATTGACATGAAAAGATGACTGACATCACAAATCATGAGAAAAATGCAAATTAAAACCACAGTGAGATTATCATCTCACACCTATGAAAATGGCTATCATCAATAAATCAACAAACAACAAGTGTTGGTGAGGATGAGGAGAAAAAGGAACCCTTGTGCACTGTTGGTGGGACTGTAAACTGGTGCAGGCTCCTCAAAAAATTAAAAATAGAATTATCCTGTGATCTAGCAATCCTACTTCTGGATATTTCTCTGAAGAAATGCAAAACACTATTTTGAAAAGGTATATGCATCCTTATATTCACCGCAGCAGTATTTACAATAGCTAAGATATGGAAGCAACCTAAGTGTCCATCAACAGACTAATAAAGGAGATGTGGTATACATGTAATGAAATATTACTCGGCCATAGAAAAGAATAAATCTTGCCATGTGTGACAACATGGATGGACCTAGAGGGTATTATGCTAGGTGAAGTTAGAGAAAGACAAATACCATATGATTTCACTGCTATGTGGAATCTAAAAAAATAAATAAACAAACTCACAGATACAGTAAATACAGTAAACAAATTGATGGTCACTAGATAGGAGAGGGGTTGGGGGATGGTGAAAAAGGTGAAGGGATTAAAGTACAAATTGCCAGTTATAAGAACAGTCACGGGGATGTAAAGCACAGCATAGGGAACATAGTCAATAATACTGTAATAACTATACGGTGTCAGATGGGTACTAGACTTACCGGGGTGATCACTTCGTAAGGTATATAAATGTCTAATCACTATGTTGTACACCTGAAACTAATATAATATTGTATGTCAACTGAAATTGAAAAATAAAATAAAATAATTTTTTATAAAGTTATGGTAAGGATTTCAACTTCTATGACTAAATAGAATGAATACCTTTGTAGGGTTTAAACAGAGGGCTGACATGATTTAATTCAGTTTTAAAAAATCTCATTCTGGTTGACACATGAAAATCAGACTGAGGTGGAGAAGGGCAATGGACAAGTGCTGGAATTAAGAGACCAGTTAAGAGGCTATTGTAACTCCAAGGTAAGAAGTGGCTTGGACTAGAGTGGTAGAAATTGAATTTCTGGTCTGAATATCTAAAGATGTTCTATGTACAAGGTAGTCCCCCCACCTCACGCCAAGAGGACCAGCTTGCATTAATCAATCAGTAAACAAGAACAGTAAATTTATTTAATACTTCTACTTCTCATTCTGATTCTGAGAAATTCACAACAGTATAAGTTGACACAATTGGTCCCATTTATTAATGTGTTAGTTTTTTAATGTTTTAAGCAGAAAAGGCATTGATAGGTTCTAAAAAGCACTAAGAAACATCTAATAGAAATGTAGTTTCTTTTTCATAGCGACAAATATTTCAGTTTATAAGGAAAAGTTCTTGGGAAATAGTTACTCTTTAGCGTTAAAAGTACTCAGAAGGTTTCAAAAAGATGTGATCTAACCAAAAGGAAAGGGTAGGTTTGAAAAAGAATGAGAAAGGGCATTTTTGGTGGGAATGAATTCATGAGAAAGGCTGAAGGGTAAGAAGCAGAATGGCAAGTAAAGAATTAAGCATGATGTACACCATGTTTTCCCACCTTTGTCAGACAGAAAAAAATTACCAGTAACTAGTAAAAACTATAAAAAGGTTTCAAAATTCCCCAAATATTACGTACCACCCAAACTGATTTTTAAAAAATAAATCCTGTTGTATATTTACTCTGAGCTTCTAAAGATTTTAAAGAAATAGTCTGAAAGACTTTTAGCTTTCCTTCTCACTCCGGGGCACTATATATAATTTCACTTTGACAAAACGAAACTGTAGTTCATGAGTATCTTTTGACCAATTTCTTCTCAAATGACACTGCTCAAACTCTTGAACTACCAAAGAATTAGGTGTACTAATCTATTCTCATTCATTTTGAAAAGATATTTAATCTATAAAAACTGCCTTTGAAAAACACAGCTTCACTACTTATCTTCTGTAATACATACCTTTTGGGATTCTTGCTATGTGATCGAGACCTAAAAAAAAAAAATCTATTTTTAGAAAAGTAACTATAAATAAGTGAGAGTAAGTCCAATGTGCTTTTAAAATTCTTTTGAGTTCTAGTATTAATCTTATAAATATAAAACATGTATTTATGCACACAAACTTTTCCAAAATGCACCAAACTCTACAGTCCTTCCCACCTTGGCAAATGAACTCCCTTAACTAGGATATCTGGCTCTTAAAAAAAATATTCCCCGAGGAGACTAAAGCTCAGTACAGCATAACTCATTAATTCTCTAGAAACCACTTTCCAACTTGGAAAAACTTTGTTATTTGTATCTCTGTTATTTCTTTCCCCGAAAACAGTAAAATTTCTACAACTGAGATGCATGCATGTTGGATCTATAACCTCATACATTTAATAGAACACTTAATTCAATCTTGTATCTGTTTCTCAACATGACACTCATATAAATTATTCTTCACATTTCCTAACACACAATTAACACTCAATAAACAGTAATAGCTAATATTATGGTTATTAGGAGGCCACGAGTGTGTGTGTGTGTGTGTGTGTGAGCGCGCACGCACGTGTGCATGGCTTTGAACTCAACCTGATATAAGTTTTAACTCTGGTTCCAAACACTCACCACCTGTCTGACCTGGGGAGATCATACATCTTTCCTCAGTTTAGTTTTTCATTTGCAAAAGTGGGACAGTAATATAAATTTCACAAGAGGATGGTAAGGATTAGACGAACTAAATTCTTAGCACAGTGGCACATAATATGCACTTGGTAACAGTTGTTTTTATCATTACCCTTTTCACTTCCATAGCTGGAATCCCACCTTGTATAATTTTGAACTCACTTGTAATTTCCTCAAGTTTCATAGATTAGTTTGAAAATGTAGTCCTGCAAAAAAATTTTTTCCTCATTTGACTCACCTCAGTTGAATTTTAACTTATACTGAGATTAACAATTCCATTTATATTGTCTTAAATATTATAATACTGGGCAATATTACCACAGAATCTCAGTGTACACAAAAGAGAAATGGAGGTAAAGCTCTGAGGAACAATTTATGGTAATAAGTAACACTTATCAATAGAGCAGTAACAGCACTTCCCATAAAAAGGAAGATGTCTACATATAGCTTTGTTTCATTTTGTCATTTCAATACAAAAAGATTACCTGCTATAAGTTATAAAACAAACAAACAAAAAGTCAGTTTAATGTCTTGGAACAGACTTAGTATATAATGCTCAAAGCTTGGAGGAAGTCGGCATGATGTCTATCACATATTACAAACGGTTTTAATTAACTTAGGCACAACATGTGCTGAAGAGAAGGTATTTAAATTTCAGAGATGTGTCATCCAATTAAGGGAACTGTATAAATTAGAACTATAGATAAATCTTCTGTGGCATATCTGTCCATCTTAAAGTTGTTATAAAAATTATGAACATAAGATATAAAGAATATTGTCACCCTGACGCCATCCAACTTGTTGCCAATAAGTAAAAGTGACTGAGAACATTTAAATATTCTAAATATGAAGATTTATATAATTTTGTCAACTAATGAATACTAACATAAAATTATGTACTTTTATATATTATCAAATTAATGAAAATTTTAATAGTTTGTAGCACCTGGAATTGAATATAGTAAAATAATAAAACGAATAAAAAAACCCAAAACTTCTATCAACAAGTATAAACTATAGTATCAAAATAGTTCTTTGCCAACCTGGTACAAATGTAGCCTATTAAGAAAATCAGAGGGCTAGAAAAGAGCTTTGTTATATATCTTACAAAACATAAAGATGTGAGAAACACTCCTTATTACCTCTTCCATCCATTTTGAAGGAAATCACCTTGACTTAAATGGCCATAAGTTAATGCTTGCATAAACATTGTTTTGCATGGTAAAATTTTAGACTAAAAAATTTCTCATGTCCAGACTTTTTAACATCTAAAGTCTTGTGCCAATCACATCTCTTTTTAGAATTAAGCCTAGTCAATTCATTAGTCCATACCTCCTCAGCTTCTCCCTTTCTTCTCTCTCCCTTTCTTCTCTTCGCTTCAGGCGTTCTTGGTTTCTTTTCTCCTGCTTCTCAGCTACCACTCTCTTAAAAAACAATGACAGTTTAAATAATAATAAATAAGGAGCATCATTTACCAGGTCTACTCTTAATGAGCATTATCTTACACTTTACCATATCTGGTTTCCAGTACCGCACAAGTAACATCAAAAATGTGTTCAATAACCATTCAATTTGAAGTTTCGACAGGTATGATCATTAGGCTTACAGTCTGATTTTCAAAATCTTTTCCCTTTTTGGGAACATCTGTAAAATTTCAGGGTTCTACATCCATGACTTATTAATGATATTTCAAAATCACTTCTGCAAGATTTTTCTTCTCTGAATGTTTTCTATTATTATTTTGTATTTTTTAATGAAATCAACCATTATAAATCACTACAAGTTTCTGGGCTCTATGATTTCCAATATAAAGATGTCTTCTGTCACTTTCAATTACCATCCTAATGCTACTTTTAAAAACACCAGTAAAATGCTAAACAGTTCTATTGCGAGGTCTGTATCTACAAATTTCTGAGTTTTAACTTAAGAGTCCAGTAACTATTTACATAGTCAAACATTCTATCATTTTAAAAAACTTACCTAGATCATCCTACCTGCTCAGAATACTGAGAGCTCACAGTTAACTATAATATCCACTGACTCTACTTGTTTTAATCTCCTCAGAAATATCTTTTTTTGCTCATCTTCTCAAAAGAACTCAGTAGAAGAATAAGAACTATGTTGCCTTTGGGACAAGAACCTTATATTTAAGTGATGTATTTAATTCTAAATCCTTTCCGAAATGGGGGCAGGAGAGTAAAATAAAACTAGATGTCCTACAAGTTTGCTATTTAGTGAAGAACTGCAAAATATTTTAAAATAAATATTGAACTCATTTTCTCAACCTTTCTTTAAACATATTAATTAAAAAAAAAAACCATGAAAAATTTAGGAGACTGTATCAAAGAATTAGTTTAGAACCCAGTTTACAAGATTCCTAATTGAATATCACATCCAACACAAAATACTACCTCCCAGAATAAGGGGATAGTATTTAAAGGTCTGTTTCTCAGACATCATCCATTAAACCAGCTGGTATTTCTGTTTAAAATCCTATACTATTCAGTATGAATTGTTAAGAGAATCAGTCAAGGAGACTACACAAAAAGACAACTAATACAAATCAAAATAATGAATGGCTAAACTGGATAAAGCGAAGGCTATTATTTTACCAATGTACCTTTAATTCTTCAAGCTTCTCTCTTATTTCAATAAATCCCAGGTGCAGTTTGCCCCCAAAATGATCAGCAAGTCGCCTGTCGTTATCATGAAGACCTAAATAGGCAGAGCAGACTTCGCAGACTCGAAGTTTCTGCTGCTGGAAACTGGAAGCAGGCATAGAATTCCGATAAACTTCCTAAACAAATATGAGATAAACAAGGTTCATATAAAACTCATCAAAAGTCAATCAAACAAAATACATTACTATGTTTGTACCAAAAATGTTTTCTAATGAATACACAAAAGCATGGCTATTTTGTCATAAGTTCTAGATTCCTCTTTACCCCCATCTCTGTCCTCATTACCTTTCCACTGGAGATAAAAGGTGAGAGCCTCAAACAGCTTTTGCCAAGAACTATCATACCAATTCTACCATGATACGGAGTACGACTTTCTGAAAAGGTTTTCTCAATGTTCTAAATGTTCTGTTTCTCTAATTTTTGTTAAAAATGAGATACGGCACCCTAAAACTACACATCCAAGAAGGATCAAGGAAGCAGAAGTCATCTTGCAGAGAAGGAATGCACCTTGTGCATACTGTTACGGCTTCCACCGCCTTCTTTCATACAGATCATTTCCCCTACTTGGAAATGTGGATGGGGCATACACAATAAACTTCCCACTAAAAGGAGTACTTCTGTAAGACAAGAGATGAAAGGTGCCTTGCTGAGATTTAGATGTTTATACTCATCCATGCTATTTATATAAATTGATGAAGTAATTAATATTAGTGGGTTTGTATATCCACTGTACCCCTCTTGACTCAGATAACTGTTCTGTATTTATGTAATAAAATATTTTTGTTTTTAGGAAATACACACTGAAGTATTTAGGAATAAATAAGCATCTTATCTGTAACTGTCAAATAGTTCAAATACACATAAATACACATAGGAGGAGAACGATAAATGCAAAATGTTAACATTTGGGAAGTCTGGATGAAAGACAGAGGGGAGTCTTTATACTTTTCTAAAAATATTTTGAAATAAAAAATTTTTAAAAAACAAATGCATGACACAAAAAGGCAAGTCAACTCAATTTTTGTGCCTTGTTATCCTCCTCTACTTACACATAGAGAAAAGGTTTTAGGCTTAGTGGTCATTTTGGTACCATAAATTGACGAGCATAAAGATAAATCTACATGGTTAAGGATGGCTGAATATAAAGCTAGAAGTAAGTTATAGGCTAGAAATAAGTTATAGGCTAGATATCATGGAGCGCTATACCAACCCAACTTCCCTAATTGTGAATATTAAATGAAAAAAACAAAACTTTTCTCTGCTTAAGCCATTATAAGTTGTTTCCTATTATGTACAGCTAAACACAATCTATAATAAGCAAGTAGATTTTTAAATGTACAGTTCTTAGTGGAAAGTGACTGATGATAATACAGAATAGGCTAAAGATGTTAAGTTGTTGTGTATAGCTAACCCTTGAACACTCTACTTACTAGATTTTAAATATACTGGAAAAATTTTTTGAGATTTGTGTAAATGTAGTTGGGTTTATGATCAAGACTGCCTTACTTATAAAGCTGCTATCCCTTAGACTCGAAGGAAAAATATCAACACCACCTGCCTGTCTTTTGGTTGGACAGGGAGAAGGCCAGGACGAGAACCCTTTTTCTGGATTGGTTCCATCGATGCTTTGTCCTTGAAGTCAGAGAATACCTTGCCCGTAAGGGACTGTCTTTTAAAGTTCTTTTGATATTGGACAGTGCCCTTGGCCACCCAGAACCCATGGGTTCCACACTGAAGAGGTCAAGGTGGTTGACCTGCCACCCAAACATGTCTTTTAATTCAGCCTCTAGATGAGGGGTCACAAGGACCTTTAAGGCTCTTCACCCACCATAGTCTATGGAAAAGACTGTCAATGCTAGAGAACCCTGACAGAGAGAACACACATGATGAAAAGAATGGAAGGATGACATCACTAAAGATGCATCATTACAGAAAAACTGTGAAAGCCATAAGCCTGAAACAAGAAATTCTTACTGGACCAAACTGTCCAGGTGTTGTGCATGACTTCATAGGATTTATCACAGAGCTGAAATAGGACATCTTTAAAGAGATTGTGGATATGGCAAAAAAAGATGGGAGGGAGGGATAGGAGGGATAAAGAGTTTCGAGATAGGGATCTTGGAGAAATTCAAGAGCTAACAGACATCACATCAGGGAAATTAATAACAAGACGATTTGATGGAGATAAGCCATCTGGCTTTTGAACCAATGCCAGGTGAAGGAGTAGAAGCAGTTCCAGAAAACTGACAGTAGACAATCTGGCAGAAGGGTTCTGGTTATTCAAGACTTCTTTTACAACATGGACCCTTCTATGACATGGGCACTGAAACCAAAGCCAACAGTGAAAGAAGGATTGGTGCTGTACAGAAACTTTTAAAGGAATGAAAAAGCAAAAAAACAGACAGAAATTGTGATGTATTTCTACAAAGTTACACCAAGTTTGCCTGCTTTTTCTGCCTTCCCTTCCACTTCCTCCTGCCACCCCTGCTACAGCAAGACCAGTCCTTCCTCTTCCTCTTCAGCCTATTCAATGTGAAGATGAAGACCTTTAGAGAGATCTAGTTCCATTTTCAATGAATAGTAATCTTCATGCTGTAGAGTTAATAAACTTATCTTGTGCATGTGTGTCTTCGTGTGAAAATCTAATAACTGGTATGAGACGTTTTTGTCATGATCATCACCATCAACGCCTAAGTAGTCATCGTGTAGAACATCATGTTCAAGACTTGAATGGAAGTGAATAGCCCATCCTTACACAGGCATAAGGTAAATGATATGTAATATAAAAGTAATAATGTGTTTTCTTTTATAACTTTGTTTTCATGGAATTACATTACATACATCATGCCTCCCTTTCTCAAAATTGGAGAAACTATGTATCAGCATATAATCACAGGTAAGTAGCTGTTTGAAAAATGTAACAAGGTTCCAATACTGTTTTATGAACTATGACTAGAATACTATATACCACAAAAATTTTATGATTCAACAGTGTATAGGCTAGAGTACCATGAAGCAATTGTACTGATTACTCTAGACTATCATAAAGCAATCATGTTGCTGCTAGTTAGGAATGTGTAAATCATTATACCTGTAAATATCAACTTCTTGTTCACATTATCTTTTCATTTTTGATGTCTAGCGTTAGTAATATATGCAACATCTAGTGTTTTGTATCATATTAAGACAATATTGATATAAGTACTGACAGATGAGTCACCTTGTAAACAGATGACATAAATTTAGGGTATCGAATTGATACAGTACAGTACTGTAAACGTATTTTCATTTCTCTAGATTTCTTTATTGTAAGAATACAGTATATAACACATACAATATATAAAATATGTGTTAATCAACTGTTTATGTTATCAGTGAGGATTCCAGTAAACAGTGTATTACTAGTTAAGTTTTGGGGGAGTCAAAAGTTATATACAGATTTTTGATTGCGCAGGGGGTCGTTGGTACCCCAACCCCTATACTATTCAAATGTCAACTGTAAATCTTCAAGTACATATATATGAAATGTCACGAAAACTGCAATAGTCATGCATTGCATGTTGTTTTAGTCAGTGATGGACTGTATATACAATAAGCTTATAATGGAGCTAAAAATTCCTATTGCCTAGTGATGTAATAGCCATCTTAATGCATTACACAAATACCACCTTACAAATTCCTACAATATTCAGTACAGGTTTGTAGCCCAGGAGCTAATATGGAAAGAGAATTTTTCATAGATAATGTCTATAAGGCATAAGGATTATTTTAAGCTGGTTAATTTTAAGAAACAACATAAAAGGAGAAGCTCTGAAAACCAAGTAAAATTAGCCTTTGTAAAAGACATTTATTTACATTTCTAAGGGTGTACCAGGAAAAGGGATAACCTTTATATTAGCAAGTATTTTGAACTGAATGCAAATGAAAACACAACATATGAAAATCTGTGGGATGTACCTACAGTCATGCTTAGAAGAAAACTTACAGAATTAAATGGTCTAAAATCGGTAATTGAAGCTTCTGCCTTAAGAGGCCGTAAGGACTAATTAAACCCAGATGTATGACAGTTACAAGTGATGGAGACTAATGGAGACTATTGCAAAGGCGAAGAGTAAGATCTCATCTGAAGGCATTCAATTTTCTAAAATATACCAAGTAGGCCAAACAAAATGGAACTTTATTTTCAGGATATTAGATTTTAACTTGTGCTGTGAAGGGAGAATGAGAGGAGGCTCCCAAAATGCTAGCAGATTATACTGAGGTAGAAAGAGAAAGGAGACCACTAAAGTTGCATGGGGGTAAAATGGGAGTGGGGGATACAGTATCACAGCAACCAGGTATATGCAGAGTGTGTGCACACCTATCGTGTGTGTGACTGTTGTGTATGACTAGCTAGTTTAGTTAATTTACCAGTTATAAATTTCAACATATCAATGGCACTAAATTTCAAAACCACTAATTTTAATACAGAACCCATTAGTATGACACAGATTAATTAAATATTTTTACACTGATTTAAATACTCTTTACTAGTAATAATTTCCAGTCAAATGTATGTTCTTTAAGAAGTACAGATACTAAGGCTCTATGTACCACCATGAAGAATTTTGTTACCTCCGCTTCTCTTTTCTTTGCCCGTGCTTTCTCTACTTCATCCATTACTTTTTGGGATTCTTCCACATTCCCTTCCGCCCCTAGTTGTTCCACCTTGGCCAACAATTTACCAATTTCCTCATTTAACTCATGAACACGTTCAGCCTAGAAAAAAGCAGAAATAAAGATCATGAATAAAAAACAGATAAGCGTCAAAGTTCAAAATATTTCAGGTCTACGACCATGCCATCCTGAACATGCCCAATCTCGTCTGATCTCAGAAGCTAAGCAGGGTCAGGCCTGAAGACCACATAGGAATATTGGGTGCTGTAGGCTTTAAAAAAATAATTTTTCAGAAGTGCTTAGAAAAGTTATCCAAGGCAATATGAGTATAAATCATGCTTTCTGAGCATATCATAAATGAATTTGTGGGACATCAGGATGTTCTGAGCCTGCTTGCCTTCACTTCAGGATACAACTGATCTCAATATTCACTATCACTTTCCAATTTCGGCTTGTATTCCAAGTATAAAATACCTTTTCTTCCACGATTGGGCCCTCTGCATCTCTTGCTTGCCCTCATTTCACAAAAAAATCTAGTTATATTTTGTTTCCTATTGCTTTCTGCTTCTGTGACCTTGTACATATTATTCCCTCTTCCTGGGATGCCATCCCTTACCTCCCTTGCTTCCCTAGTGAATGTCTATTTATTCAACAAGATCCAACTCAAGAGTCTATTCTGTGAAGTGTTCTTGAACAATCAATCACCACATATAACTCCCAGTTATATAAGTAGAGATTCATCTCTTTTGTATCTCTATGACAATTACATTTACATATGTCATAACTATCTATATTTCCCATCTTGTATTTCAAATGCCCAACTAATAGCATTGTTCATCAAATATGAGTTAAAGGGATGAACTGGTGGGCACTCTTTCAAGACAAAATATGGCTTTTAGAGTCCAACAAATCTGACTTATGGCCCAACTAGTTACTGGGTGTGTAATTTTAGTCATGTTACTTAACATGAATCTACTTTTTTGTCTAAGAAGTAGGGATTTACACCTATCTCACAAAGCTCTGAGAAATAAGAATATGTGCCTTGTCCATATATTGCATGGCACATTATTGATTTTTAGTATACAAACATGGCACCCTTTCTCCCTTAGTCCATGACTGGGATTTGTTCTTGCACTGGGATTTGATATGCCTTCTCCTCCTCAGCAGCAGCACCTACATCATCCCGGAAATCTACTTCATTCCTATTCTTTTAATAACATGTGATACATACACACAGTGTCTTTATTTTGGCCACAAAATATTCACCATTATATTATTTATATTAATTATATCATATCTTAAGGTTCTAATTCAAGATGGACATCCAGTCCAAACAAACAATGTGCCAATAATCTTTACTTCTCAAATTTCCTTCAATCCAAGATATTTGCCCCTAAAGAAATTCCCAGCTCTATTATTATCCTCCACCTCTTTAACAAAGTGTTATTTTTCTTTATGTATCCGTCATGGAATAATTCCACTGTATCCATGCCCTTTGCTATGTAACCAGGTATCATCATATTCTGAATATGAACTTGGACATATCAACTGGCTTTAGTGAACTAGACAGCAGCAAACATGATACAGGGATTGAAAAGTGCTTATATGACTGGGCTTGATGTTTTTGCACCTGTACTCTAAGTAAGAGAATGTAGTTCAGTAGCCTCCGGCTAAATGGAGGACATCTAAGTTGAGCCCAAATGAGACAGGAACAACTGCCTATCAAGTTCAGCCTAAATCACTGATTACAGACTCATAGGCTAAATACTGTTTTAAAGTCACAGAGTTTTGATGCAGTTTGTTAAACAGCACTTCTGTAGTGATGAAGAATGAATGCAGCTTGGGGTCTGGTCTAGTCAGCACTCATGGATCTCTTTAAACCATGAAATATTAAGATTCCTTGTACTTTATAGTCATCATCTTCAGAGAACTTTTCAGAAAAAGTTGGTTGAAAGTAATGCTTTCCTCAAATAAGGGAATCTGTTTCCCTTCTGTACATGTATACCTAAACACTACATTGAATGCTATGATTTGAACTCTCTCTGGGTAACCGTTTGTCTCCATTCAGCATTTTCACAGAATGTACCAGACTACACTGAATGGTATTAGAATGTTATAAAGTAGTAAAAGCAGTAAATAAATCATCAAATCAACAAAATGTGTCTATGGCCATGCCACCCAGAAAGTGCCCAATCTCATCTGATTGCAGAAGCTAAGCAGAGTCGGGCCTGGTTAGTACTTTAATGGGAGACCACCTAGGGATACCAGGTGCTGTAAGTGTTTTTTTTAAAAAAACAACAGTAATATATGGACATTTTCTGGATTTTGATTAGAACCAACTCTATATAGGAAAATAAACACACTGTGGATATTAGGTAATATTAAAAATTGTTAATTTTATGGGTATGATTTTGTGGTTATGTTCTAGAGGCGAAATGCTATGAAGTCTAGAATTTACTTTTAAAATAAAGAAACAATAGCAGAAAGCTCACAGCTCTGAATCCACTGGGATTCACTGTACTTTTTCCTCTACTTTTTGCATATAAGCTCACAACAAAACATTTTTAAAAAGCAGTAAAGTAGAACACCTGAAGAATATTCAAAACTCAACATTAAAAAATGAGCAATCCATTTGGAAAATGGGCATTAAGACCTACACAGACATTTCACTGAAGAGGATTTATAGATGGCAAATGAAGACGTGAAAAAAATGTTCGAAGGCCTTAGTCATTGGGGAAATTCAAATTGAAATCACAATGAGATATCACTAAACACTTCAGAATGGACAAAATAAAACTGTGACACCATCAAAACCTGGCAAAGGTGTAAAAAAAGTGGATCACTAACACATTGTTGGTAAAGTAAAATAGTATAACCATTCTAGAAAAAAGTTTGGCACTTGTTCTCAAAACTAAAAATGGCCTTAACTGGATGACCTAGCCATTGCACTCTTGGGCATTTATCCCAGAGAAATGAAAACTTATGTCCACACAAAAATCTGTACACAAATGCTTATTGGAGCTTTATTGGTATTAGCCAATAAACTGGAAACAACCCAAATGTACCCATAAGTGTGTGAATGATTAAACTATTGTATATCCTTACTGTGAAATGCTATCCAGAAACAGGTATGAACTACTACTACACACAACTTTGGATCTCAAGAAGTTGTGATGAGTGAAAAAAGCCAACCTCAAAAGGATATATACTGCATGATTCTACTTATGTACTATTAGGTAACATAACACATAAAGATGGAGAATAGATTAGTGGGAAAAGGGGTGGGTGGGTGGGTGTGACTATAAAGGGGTAACATGAAGGAGTCTTCTGGTGATACTACAGTTAATTATGGTGGTAGTTACCCAAGTCACATATGTGATAAAACTGCATAGAGCTACACATATACATGAGTGTATGCATAACTGAATAAAATGTAAGGATTGGACCAACACTAATTTCTTGGCTTTGATACTGTATTATATAGTTGTGTAAGATGTTAACATAAGGGAAGACGAGAGGAAGAGTACATGAATTCCCTCTATATATCTTTACAATTGCCTGTGAATACAATTTTTTAAAATAAAAAATTAAAATACATTGAAACTGTATTTTGTATTACTGAAATGATTAAAATTCTTACCTTTGCTGCCACTTCAGCACTAATTTCCTCTTGAGTTTCTGCTAATCTTTTCTTAGCCACTTCTGTTCTTCGATCACAATCTGCAATGAATGACTGCAGATGATCCATAGCCTGCAAAGTTTAATTAAGACAATTATTGCCAGAAAAATCAACTTTATTCAGAAATGTCTCTACTCAAAAATTACACCGTTTTTTAAAATGCTACTATGGAGGTAAAAAAAAAATAACAAAAGCAGGCTCAATTACTAATCAAAAATACTATTCATCTATCAAACTGGCAAAGAGGAAACATAACTAATTCCCAGGAAAGGTAAGGAAATTGCCATTCTCATTCTTCACCAAAGGAAGCCCAAATCGGTGCAACCTTTGTAAAAAGACAATGCAGTAACTGGTATCAAATACCTTAAAAATAAATGTCTCCTGACTTAATAATTTTACGTCCAGAAATTTATTATAAGAAATTAATCATAGATATAGAAAAAGATTATTATTCAAAAGTGTCCTTCACCGTGTTATTTTTAATGATGATAGCTGTAAACACCGTAAATATCCAGATAACATGTAAAAATTTTGATCTTCAGCTTCAAAAAAAGGTTTTAATAGAACACTTTAGGACACAGAAAATGTTCATGATTCACGTATAAATAAAAAGTTACAATCTTACATGCAATGAGATCCCAATTTTGCAAAATAAAAAAACCCCACAAAATATTAACAATAATTATTTTAAAAGATATCTTTTAATAATTTGTTTTTCAAATTCTCCGCAATGAAATGTTACAACCAGGAAAACTTGCCCTTTTTTCAAAGACTAAACCCTGAGAATTATAGCAGTGTCTGCACTGCAAAAATCCAGTCCAATATTTATATAAAAGACATTTGTCAGGCATATATTAATATGTTTGTAATTAAATAATAGTTCACGTGAAAAGTAAACTTTTAAGATTTATTCCCAAATTAAGCAATTGGACTTCTAGCTTACTGTACAACATGGCTAATTTAAATATTTTAATTAAAAATATAAATTTACTCAGCACATGTAGAATTCTAAAAATGATTCATTAACCCAAAAGATTTTTAAAAGTAAAAAGCAGTAAAGATCATTTAAAGATTTTTTCTGTGATGACAAAGAAAACAGCTTTTAACTCTTTAAATTTAAAATTTATCTTTAAAATCACAACAAATCTATTAAAATCTCCTATGTGAAGACGAAAGTGGCATCTCAAAGCATTAAGAGAGAGAAAAGATGGACTAATCAATAAATAGTATTGGGTCAACTAAGCAGCCATCTGGAAAAAGCAACCAGGATCTAAACCTCAATTCCTCAGGCCAGAATAAATTTAAGTTAGAGCAAAGATTTAAGTGTATAAAATGAAGCCATAAAAATATCACAAGAAACCATGGGAGAGAACTCATCACCTCAGAATGGGGATGGCCTTTCAAATTAATCCAATGGAGATTTTAAAAGATTGATAAATTAGACAATAAAAATATTCTGCAAGGCCCATAACCACCAAAAGAAAAGTAGGAAAAAAATACAGGGTATTACCCTAGGGAAGGGATTAATTTTCAAAATGTGTAGAGTACAATCAACCAGAAAAATGCTAACATCCCACATTAACCAACAGCCAAAAAAAAAAATAACTGCACACTGATAGTTCACTGAAAAAGACATATTTAACAGATCTTAAATATATGCAGTATGTTCAAACTCACTCATAAGAGAGATGCAAATTAAAACTACACTTATATTATCTAAGTGGTATCTATTTCCCAATATTTCTTGTTACTTTACATTAAAAAAGAAATTGTCCTTAATATTTCCCCTCTATGTATTTACAAAACAAAAATAAATATAAAAATCCAGTAGATTATTAAAGAGCCTTCTATACACTAGAAATCAATTGTTTATATTTGCTTAAATTGGTATTTCTTTAATCATATCTACTTCGTTGGAAAGAAATGTTTAATTTTTAAAAGAATATATGAAATACATGACTTTTATGTATTTTTTTCGTATTTTCTTAAATACCCAGTTTCACCTTTTATCTAAAAAAAAAAAATGTTAGGAAAGTATAGGATCTTAATTTAGTACTACCCTTCATATAACCACAACGAAGATAATTTGCTAAGAGCCTTTTCTTATTAAGAGAAATTAATCCATATTCAAAATGTTTTACAACAAAAGATACTCTAACCAATTAAAGTAAAATCACATACATCAAGTTCAAAGAAAAAATCTTGTTCTTTAGACGCAATTTCATAATCTGCTCTTAAAGCCAGGTCATGGACTTTCAGACATTCGCCAAGATCCATTCTCTAAGAGGGGGGAAAAGAGAGACACGTTATTAAAACAGAAACTATATTTTAAAAAAATTCATTAACAACCACAGTACTCTTCAGAATACACATTAAGTCATGCAGATACTTCTTTATTTATGGACTTTCAAATTACAAAATTTCATAGACAGGCACAAAACCTGGTACCAGAAAAAAACTGCATCAATTCTTTCTACCAACAGATGGGAACAGTGATCACTTTTGTACTTAAGAACAAACAGACAAGGAAAAGCCTGTCATCATCTGAAAAAAGATGGAAAAAAGCTCTTAACAACCTGGATATGTGTATAATAAAAAGATATGATTGTCAATTCTGTATACTATCCCACACTAACAATGGTAAAATCACTGGATTAAGATTAAAAAAGACTGACATACCAGATAAAATTTAAAAGAAATATGAAGTCATATCTAAGAAGACGAGTTTATGAACAAGGTATGAGAAGAAAATTAGACAAATTAAAAACCTTACTAGCCAAGAGTAAGGGTTAGTGTGGCACGACTGAGATAAATTTATGTGAGATAACAGTAACTTAAAGAAAATATTATGAACAAAGTTGAAAAACCTTATTCCTGAATGTTGATTTTAAAAGCAAACCCCTCCTCCTCCAAAGATGGATTCTTTGTGCTAACACATTTCAAATGGGATATAAATAAACTAGACAAAATGTCTCAAAGCATAGCTAAACAAAAAAGCCAGAGAACAGAAGTAATGAGCTAGAGAAAATCACGATGTGACCCCAGTCATCTATCAACTGCAGAATTTTTCAGTCTGAGATAGAAATAGATTTTATTATGGCCCCAAGGGACCCCAGAGAGTCAGAGTTTAACTCTTTCAATGTAAGAAAATATTTTCCAATGGCCAGAGCTTTCCAAAGATGGAATAAGCTTCCTAGAGAATGGTTGAATTACAAAATAATATAAGAGTCGAATACAGTTCAGATAATCATTTCTCTAGTACTGAGGAAAGAATTTAACCATCAGATAGCTTCTACTCTTCCAACTCAGATTTTATGACTGAAAAAAAAAAAAAGGTCTCAAACTATATTACCTCAGTTCTTAATTACGTAAAAAACAAATGTATTCAAAGTTATCCTTTGGGAAACAGTAAGGAATATTCGTCACTATTATAAAAATCCTAACTACACTGATGACAGTACCATTGTGCTGCTGAGCATGCAGTTTCTCAGGAGCTACTGCTCACTCTCATTCATTAGTCTATAGGTTAACAAACCAAGGAGTTTTCCAGTGACAATAAACAACTGAAACTCTATACAGATGTGTGGAAATTCCAAGCTGCTTATTAAGCAACATTTATTAAGAAAAGGCTGTATGAGTGTCGCTTGAAGGAAAAAATGAAAAAGAAAAAAAAAAAAAAATAATGCTGTTGAAAAAAATTTAATACTCCTAAAAAACATGCAGGAAAAATAAAACAAATGAAAAAAGTAAATGGCAAAAGAATGTTATGTCTTTGTTACACCAGCCAATTTGGTTTCTTAATTTATACTATCTTAACATTAATCACTCCAACAACTCCCTTTGCATTTGTATGTATTTCCACAACTACAGTTGTTCATGGGAGGCTATACTTATTTCATAAAATGTTAAGATGTCACAGTTGGAAATGCCTATGGTTCTCAAACTGACCTGGGGAGCTTTTAAACAACACTGAAAGAAGCTTCTGAAAAGAGGACCAAGCCCCACCTTCCAAAGACTGAACTGCAAAAGCCTCCTGGGAGTTTTAATGCATAGTGTCAAGAACCACGGACTGACTAGTTTTATGCCCATTCTACAGACAAAGAAACTGAAGCCCAGACTGACTGACTTAGTCGGGGTGCTACTAGAAAATGTGCTTAGATTGATTTCTAGTCTGATATGCCTTCCACTTTATCATGTTAATTCCAATTATTTAGGTACTATCTTTGAATATTTTTAGATAACAATCATCCCCAAAACATCTAAAACAGCTCTGCACACAGCAGATTCACAGCAGCTGTCTACTGTCTTTCCTCCATTTATCTCCTTTATTCTCTAAGTGTTCTTTCCATCTGTTCTCAACAAAAAATTAAAAGTAGCATATAAATCTTGTCTCACTGTGTGTTTAACCTAAACATCTCTGTTGCCCACCTATACTATGCTTTGGAAGGAATTCTAGCTTTCCCCTCACTCTATTCTTAAATTTATATCACACAACCAACTAAAGGAAGAAAAGCAACTATAGTGTCAAGGACAAAATGAACACCAAAAAAGACACTGTTGTAGGAGTGGAGTCTTGGTGAGGAGTAGAGTTGAAGCCAATGCCTGCCCTGTGGGAGGGGGAAGTTCATAAGAGGAGGAAAGATTCAGTCACTAGAATGTGAGCTCCACAAGAAAAAGGGTTTTCTTCTGTTTTATCCACTACATATCTGTGCCTGATATCCAGGAATGCTTAATAAATATCTGCTCAACGAACCAAACTGAGGAAAGAGGGCAGATAAAAACATTTGGCACAGGGGACCTGGGCTCAACAAGCTCTTGTGGTCAAGATGCACCTCAAGAAAAAACTGGTTTGAGCAGTGGAGGGTCTTCTTAGCCTCTCCTTGAAGCCATTCCTTTCTTTTTGCCTATGTGCTTGTCTCCTCCAGGAGGTAGACTACTTGGGCTTGTCACTATCCTGGGCCATGAGTGCCTGAAGCTTTACAGTCTAGTCTGGCTCATCATAGGCGATACTGGGGCCAAAGCCCTAGAAGGAAGGGCCTAACAAAATTAAAGTTCCCTCTGCCCCATTTTCTGGCCTAGAAAAGCCCCAGTGCTTATTTCTTCGGACACCTAGCAGGACAATAGGTGTATAGTAAGGCAGATTTTCAGAATCTAGATAGTGGTCATCTATTTTCCTCTGTCCATATCATCATGACTAAGAATCTACTCTGGCTCTGTGCCATGCACATGAGGAATATTTAAAATAAAAAATGAGCAAGCCAAAATAAACCTAGTAATTCCCACTGTAATAGTGAGTAAAGAGAAAGTATGCCTACCTTAATGCTCTCCATGACCCTAATCATCCAATTAAAAAATCACCAGAGAAGGAGCCATGATAAAACCACACACCACAACCAACTATGGACCAATTCTCGAAAGCTGAATCAATCCTGACTTCATTGCTGATGGTGCAATAGTGCTCTAAACACACAAAGCGCAACGGGATTTGCTACTGCTGCTGCTTCTCTTCTGAATAGAATGTGTGGTTATCTATTTTAACTTATAATGCCTCTATCTGTGATAAAAGCCACAAAATAGTTTTGAATTTTAAAATTTAACAAGTAATTTACTTCATAATTAAATTATTTATTCTTGGTATTTTACTACAAATTCAAATTCTTAAGACTGTAAATGGAAAAAAATGCTTATTTTTAATTGGATAAATTCGGTTCTGCATTTTGTCTTCTCCATCTTAAATCTATTTCCTCCGTGAGGTCCTGACCTTAATAACTTCTCTTACAACCTCACAGCATCTTATATGTCTTACTGTTTAACAAATTTGATTCTATTATGTGCTTTTTAATTATTCTTTTGAAATTCCAAAAGTAAATGTATCACCTTTAAAGGACTCTAAGCTTCATGAGGAAAATGGTTTTATTTCTCTTATTTTTCCATTCTACATAAAAGACAGGTTTTGTACAACCCGTGACTACTAAATAAAATTGACAATAAAACTAAGGAGTGTATGTCTAAGAACTTGAGGAAACAATGACATAAGTACACACAGATAAATGGCCGATAAAATTTAACAATGGGGCTTTTGATCTAAAAAATAGAAACATTTTAAGAGCTTAGCGACATGGGTTTGATAAACTGACTTACAACACATTATATGGCCATTAGAAATGATGTTCTTAAAACTAAGTGAGGGTGGCTAAGACAGACATAAAATGCCATTTGTGTAAATTCAGATATAGACATCGCTGTGGGGTTGGGTGTTCTGTTTGAACTTTTTGATATTGGTTGAATTAAATTCAATGAGCATATAGTATTCTTATAATTAGAAAAAAAAACAAAGCCATTTTAATTCTGGAGAAAAATATTTAAGTAACAAGAACAGAGGTATGTGGAAATTATACATCAAAACAAAATTCAGTAGAGCAAATCAAAGGGCTGACATATATTTGAGTATACCGAAAAGGGTAAATTAATGGCAGTAATATGCCAAAGAATATACCAGGGATAGAAACTAGGCACAGTAACAGCTCCAACTATTTTCTAATATTCTTGCGTTGTTATATGTCAGTAAATTTGCTGTTCTATAAGCTAGATCCTAAGGGGAATTATATAGCAGCATGAGAATATCCTTGTTATCAATTTATATTCTCAATAAAAAAAAAAAACACTAATCTTAATTAACAGTTGCAAATGTACACAAAAATGTACACACAAGGATTTCATTGCCACAGTGTACACCAAAACCAGAAACAAATACTACTGACATATAGTCATTGGATAAATAATTTAGGAAACAGTCATATTATGAAGTATTATGTAGGCACACTTATAAAAAAAAAATGTAGACCCAACTATATTCAACTTCTCTAAGGCAAGGGATAAAAATTCAAACAGAATGCCGTTTGTTAAAATACATGAACGTACAATTGTAAATGTGCACAAAAGAAAGTGCAAGATGTACATTAAATTATTGACAGGGTTTAGGTCTGGGAAGGAGGATGATATAATGGGAAATACTCATGTTGCCTAATAAAATAAGACAGCCCTGACCAACTCAGAAGACCTCCTTTTACCTCTGACCTTTTTAAAAATTAAATTTATTAGGGTAACCCTGGTTAATAACATATAAATTTCAGGTGTACGGACTTTATAATACATCTGTACACTTTATGTGCGCTCACCACCTGAGGTCTAGTATCCTTCCATGCAGTCACCTTGTATTTAACCCCCTTTGCCCTCTTCATCCTCCCGCCAACTTCCCTCCCCTCTGGTAACCACTATTCTGTCTGTTGTCTGTACCCATGAATTTTTTTATTTGTCATTTGTTAGTTTTTACTTTATATCCCGCATGAACGAAATCATATAGTTCTTTTTCCATCTGACTTATTTCATTTAAAAAATAAAATAAAATAATAGAACTATGTTGATCTAAAAAGTTTCTACACAACAAAGGAAAACATCAACAAAACAAAAGGCAAAAAACTGAATGGGAAAAGATACTTGCAAATGATACCTCTGATAGAGGACTCAGATCCAAATATATAAAGAACTCATACAACTCAACAACAAAAAAACAAACAATCTAATTAAAAAGTAGGCAGAGGACCTAAATAGACAATTTTCCAAAGAGGACACAGAGAGCCAACAGATATATGAAAAGATGCTCAACATAACTAAGGGAAATACAAACCAAAACCAGAATGAGACACCACCTCACACTTGTTAGAACGGCTGGCTATTATCAGTAAGACAAGTAGTAGCAAGTGCTGAAGAAGATGTGGAGAAAAGGGAACCTTTGCATAATGTTGGTAGGAAGGTGAATCAGTGCAGAAACTATGGAAAACAGCATGGAGAGTCTCCAAAAAATTAAAAGTAGAGCTACCATATTACCTAGCAATCCCTCCTTCTGAGAATCCACCTGAAAATTTTGAAGACACTTACTCATAAACATATATGTACCCCTATGTTTACTGCATTATTCACAATAGCTAAGACATGCAAACAACCCAAGTGTCTTTCGATGGAAGACTTAACAAAGATGTGGTTCATATATACAATGAAATACTACTCAGCCATAAAAAAAGATGAAATACTGCCATTTGCGACATCATGGATGGATCTTCAGGTTATTATACTAAGTGAAGTAAGTCAGACAGAAAAAGACAAGAACCTCTACCTCTTATTATCCATTTAACTCTGAGAAATTCACTTAACCTCTATCAATGTCTATTTTCTCAATTACTTCGGGGCTGCTGTTATGGATCACATGTAAACATGAGTCAACATGTATAGAATTTACTCTGGAGGCAAAAAATGATCCTTGCAGTCCTGGACAAAAAAAGACATAAAATCTATGTTTTAGAAACATTAACACTACACTTGGACTGACAAGAAGAAAGAGACCAAGGGCACGTGAGGCTATAACAAACCAGAAATAAAGCCATAAGGGTCAAATTAGAAGAGGAAAGAGAAAGGAGGTGATGGAGGTAAAATAAAACAGAGTGCTAAGAAAACTAAAAGCTTTTTAAAGATGGGAAGGATCTCTGAAATCAATTCCATCACCACCCTCCCTCAAATTTGAAAAACAAGGCTCAGAAAAGTCACAAGATCATAAGCTAGTGGGACCACAGTAAAAATTTGAATCCAGTCTTTAATATAACTCCATAATCTTTAAATAACACAATGACTCTCAATCAACAGGTTTTAACCAAATGGAAATGAAGTGTGGAGAAAAGGTCAGGAGTCTTGTCAAGGTTTCAAATAGTTCAAACATGAGCCACCAAGAGAACTGACAAAATCAAATGGGAGAGTTGATCTGTGAAGCAAAATGTTTTGTTTTGGACATGTTGAATGTGATGTTAACATAGTCCTCCTTGGAGTTACAGCTCAAGTATTATTCTAGAAGATCCTCATTAACAAATTATATAGGAGCCCCAAGTCTGACCTCTTTGGGTCAAATTATCAACAACTGAGATACTGAAAAGTATTTCTAAAGAACAGTATTACCTGCAAGATCATAGTACACCACCACAGGAAAATTTAATGGGGGAGGTGAGGAAGAATGCTTGGAAATAACAGTATAATTTCTATAAAATGTGTCTTAAAAATGTAAATAAATTATCATACTTAAGATTTTAAAACAAACCCAATTCCCTGACAATTTTGATTTTTTTTTTTTTAAAGTGAGGCAACCCTTAGTTGACCTCACAGATTACAAGGACGCTGTCAGTTTACAATCCCTTATTTTTTTATTTTTTATGCCTACAGCACCTGGTCTTCCTAGGTGGTCTCCCATCCAAATACTACCCAGGCCCGACCCTGCTTAGCTTCCAAGATCAGCTGGGATCAGGCTTGCTCAGGGTACCATGGCCCATAGACTGACCTTTTTTATTTTAAAAGACCACCTTCATCAGAGCCAACTGTTCTCTTTTCATGTAATCTGGTTCTAAGCCTCCCATTAATTTGTACTCTTAATACAATGCTTCCTTTTGTTGTATTACATTTTCTTACACTATTTTTTAGAGTCAAGTTACACAGAAAGGGGAAAGGCATCACAATGTGACAAATGATAGTTTGGGTAAGTAGAAAGACAGCAAGAAACATAAAAATACATAGCATTATTCGTCAAGTACTGAAAGGAGTACACACCAGCTGGAGAAAGAGAGAAAGAAAACTGTGACGGCCTGACACAGCGCTGCACACTCAGCCCCTGGCCTGGCGTTTGAACCCTTTCCACATACAGCCCGATGCTATTTGCTGAAGCACGAATCATCGCTACACTATGATCTTCACTCTTACACCTTCGCTTTCTTCCTCCCATTTGTAAAATCTCTCTTCCATTCTAGTTCGATGTTTGCTTTAAGACCCAGCCCAAGAACAAGAGAAAGCCTAGTATAACATGAGAAAAACCTTGAAACAACAAAACCTGCATATGAGTTTCGGTTCTACCACTACTGTCTTAAAATAAAAATTAAGGTTTTTCTCTCCTAATTCCACTCCTGGCACGCAAAACACATGAGTGTGGGGTGAAGAAAAATGGGGCACACTGTGCATGCAGAAAGTAGCTCCTACTTTCTTACTACTTCCCAAATTTTTAAGTGCCCGTTCCCACTCATATGTTGCAACCTCAAGTCCATTTTTCCCTGAGTGGATGAAGAAAAATAAAGCTCTTGTTCTGACTTTTATTAATGTTTTTTGAAGAACATAGCAGAAAATACTTTATTTCTAATCCTAGATATAAAAAAAATCTAAATAAAATTTAAACAAAAGGCCTTGCCCCACAAAGATTATACTATCTACCTGGGAAGGGAGAGAGAACACAGACATAAACAAGATAAAATAACAGGTGCCTATCAGTAGCATGAAGGGCAGGTTCTATGCTGGGGTCCAGAGACAAACTGCAACAGGCTCAGCCAAGCATGTGCAGTAAGTATGCCAGGCAAGGTTTAGGTCTGTAGAGGAAAAAGGGTATTCCAGGCAGAGTAAAAGGGTAGGCAAAAATGAGAAGCACGCTAGGGAAGGAAAGCAGTGAGACAACAATGAATAAATCAGTCTAGTCAAAAGAGAGGACTAAGCTGATTTGTTCATTCGAGGTAGAGGCAGACTGGGCCTAGGATTGTAGGTTTTTGATCAAATATACAATTTTAAAAAAATCACAAAAAATTTTTAAGGAACAAATGGTTAATCATTCCTACTCAGGAACGACTGGCTTCTTAACCTTCAGATCTCTTCAAATATCATTTCATCAGAAAGGTTTTCTCCAACCACTCTGAGTAGCTGCTTGCACACTGTCCCAGACAATCTAAATCACCTAGCCATGCTTTTTTTAAGCATAGCACTTCAATTACTACCTGAAATCACACTATTTATTATTTTCATACTTGGTTATGTGTCTCTCACATTAGAATGGAAGCTTCCACCACTAAAGCAGAAACCTGTGTCCATTTCTGTACCCTGATATAGCCTACGCACATAGTAGGTCCTCAAGGAGTACTTGTTAAGTGAGTGAATGAACAGTGAATGATGAGTGCTGATTGTTGGCAATCAGCACTGCTCCAGAGAGGTGAAAAAACAAATCACTTCTTGAAGGGCAAAATTTGGTTAACTTTTACTCTGAATTCTCTATTTCTGTATTCAGCACGCATTAAACTGACACCTCTTGCTCACCCTTTCTTATTTCTTCCTCTGCTTAATTCCAGTGTCACTTAAACTTCATTACTCCGAAGCACAACTACACTAAATACCATAAAGAAAAAATAAACAAAACAAAAATCTAACTAAATTTGGAAATTTCACAAATGACATTATCCGAGTACGTCAGTATATATGTGTATACTTTTGATCCTGCAGACCTAAAAAGTTCAGAACATTAATGTGCCAATATGCCAACAATGCTGCAAACTATATTTAGGACTCAGTTCTTCAAGTTTAACAGTGAAGTTTTAATTATTCACTGGGAAGCTTTTAACGTGCTTCTGATTTCCTACATACCAAATGTACTTTTGATTTAGGCAGTCTCTAGAAATGCTTATCAAAGGATTACATATTTCTATAAACTACAAACAGCACATCTGCTTAAAGTAAGATTATAACACTTCAAAAGCCAAATCTTGGGAAGCTCTAGAAACTGTCTGTGATAAATTTTTAAAAAATCTTGGGAGTAATCTGAGCTAATGCTAAAAACACTTGTTAAAAAATACCAAAGTAACCCAAAGCAAACCATATGTAAGAGATTATTCAGTTTAAAACACCTAGACTAAATTTTCACATCTGCATAGGAAACCACTTGCCATATTTTGATAAGCAACACCACCAAAATACTCTCCAGCTCCTTATCTATTAAATTGCAACACATTTCGCACTAACAATCATCAATTTTTTAAACTCAGTTATTTTTTTGAAACAGATTTATTTATTTATGTAGCATTCTACTTTTGGGTGGATCGATTATTCATTCAACACAATGGAAGGACACTGTTCTAGATGATGGGGATATAGCACTGAACAAAACAATGTCCCTACCCTTATAGTGAAACTTACATTCTAGTGGCTGGTTGAGAAAATTTTGTGCAGGTTTACTTCTTATCACTTATTCTGCTTCTCCATACTTTCATGGCTCTTTTACATATGTACTATCAAAGACTTCAGCAGTTTTAAAGTTCAGGTTTGTATGCACCCAAGTAACTGATTTTAGACCAGGCCTTAAAAGAAAGAGTTAGAGAAGCAATAAAGGAGTTTCAATTAGTAAAAGTTGCACTTTGTATAAAACCCAGAACCTACCGGGGCACCATAAAATCAACTCAGTCAGAATTTTTGACAACCAATAACTTCCATCCAATCACTTCAAAAAGGTAGATAAAATTTTACTTTATTCCTATCCCTAAATATTTCTCAGTACCAGTTCTTTAAATTTAAATTCTATTTCTGAGCAGTAGAATTTTTTTTAAACAGAATTTCGTGAAAAATTTCTATATTTAAAATGTGCAAAATTCTAGCTGAAATAGGAAGACTAGCCTATCCCCATGCCTCCAAGGACATTTCGGAAACACCTGAAAAGTCACTAACCTAGATAACTGTGTTATCTAAAAAACTAACAACAACAACATTTAATGAAGTATTTAGATTTAAATTACTCGGAGATTCCTATGTGACATAATATATTGTGATTGTAAATTATGAGACATCTAACTGGCACAACTTCTGAGCTTTAATTTTTCCCATCTATAAAATGATGACCATATACAAAATGATATGACCACTTGTCAACGCTAAAATTATACTATGATGAAGGCTATAATAAAATTAACAGTGGCCATTTCTGAACTCAGGACAGGAACATTATGAGAATATACCTTTGCATCTCTGCATATCTTAATTTCAAGCTTCTGTTACTATCTCTGCTTCAGACTTAATACCTTTTGTAAATTACTATTATATATCTTTTCCCCAGATGACTAGAACTAGTTGGAAAGATTTTTTAAAGTACTTCAATACACTTATCTTTCCTCAGAGAAGATATGTATCAAAAATAATGTGTTGGGGAAGAAAAAAAATGACAACTCTGCTTTTTTTTTTTGCTTAAATCTGAAAGCGGATGCTGTCTCTCTGCATGATGAATAGAACAGGGAGAAACTAAGGGTGCCAAGAGGAGGAAAAGAGTGGGACTAAAACAAGAAAATTTTCTAGATGAATAAGAAAAACAACCCTTTGGAAAAACAGAAACTTCCTAAGTTATAAGAAATATTCACGCTTTTAAAAAAAATCATTTTCCAAAGATGCATATATATACACAAAATTAATTTCTGCTCTACATTTTTCCTCCTCTGAATAATTAATTAGCTAAAAATTAGTTATAACAAAGTACCAAATTAATGAAAGGTAAAATATAGAGGGACATTTTCATCAAACTGAATGCCAAAAGCATTCCATACTAATTGTCAGTTATGAGTATATTTTTAGAAATCACACTCTCCATGTTCAAGTGCTTGGTATAAAGTTCAACCACTTTATAATGAATAAAATGAGAGAATATATTTCCGTGTATTCTTCTGCTAAATAATACAGGGTATTACTGAATCATTTTGCTGGAAGTGAAAAATCTGAGGAACAAGGTCATGAAAACTAAAGGGCAACTTTTAGTTATACAACAAAGAAAACACATTACAAGATCAACAGTTACTATTAAATTATTTTCATCCTTTACTTAATATATCTATCTATATCGATATCGATATATAGATATATATCTATATATAAAAATAGGCATCTTCAACATAAAGAGGTATGAACTGTTAGACTGTGCCAGAAAAGCATTTGTTCTACACAGACTGGTTGTTAAAGAAGTCACTGCTCTGTAATTACAAACCATTTGTACATAGGATGGACCGTTTTAGGCATTTTTAGTAATATGAGTCATGAGAAATTCACACTATGGATGATTTTAAATTCTCAAGAACACCACTCAATGACAACTCCGGAGTCGCACAAAATCTTACAGCCAGCCATTCCTTAAAACTCTGCTTAAATTCTGAAAGAGGTTCACAACTACTTCACCCCATCCTTACATATGACAATCTCTTCTCCTTTAGGCTGACAAAAAAGGGGAGATAGTTTTTGTCCAGAGTTTCCCTAACAAGTGCCGTTACAAGGGTTTTCCTTAACTGTTTTTTTTTGTGTAATCCAAGATATCATGAATTTTAATCCTCACCATTCAATTCTGTAACATGAGAAAAATGTAACTAATTAAGATAGTACTTTTCTATTAACAATTTTGAGATGAAAATTTCAGAGATGTTAAAATGTGCATCTTATAAGACCATCAGCAAGAATTTACAAGGAAGTGCAATACCAATCACTTACCCTTTTAACATGATGTAGTATTCCTTACAAAATAGAAAACATGTTGAATAAGACTACACCTCAGAACATTTGGGTTTGGTCCCAGTTTTACTTTAAATCAATAGAATTTAATGTTTTTAAATAAGTTATTATCATTAAGGCTGACCATGAATCATATAACTCACAGAACTATTTTAAGAAATAAATGAGCCTAAGTGGAATTATGTGTATCATACAATGTAAAGCACAACTGTGATGTCAGATTTTCACTATTAATGCCATACTTGAAGAATATATGTCAGGTCTTGCGATGGCTGGATTTTAAGCATTAAAAATTAAAAACTAAATTCTGTCATTGTTAATTTTGTTCTCAAAATTTATTTGAAGTGACAATTTAGCCATTAGATAAAATGAACTGTTAAAGAGTTAATACAAGAGGAATTGTGAAGAATCGAAGTATACTACAGATAGATTTTATAGATTTTGACTGTATTATAGCACAGTAGAAAATACTTTAAAGAGTACATATGAAGGTTAATTGTATGTCATAGTCCTAATTCAAATGCTCAGAAACAGGATTTCTTCCCTTGCAGTATTATACTTAAAACAAATTTGGTATTATATATTTAAGTAGCCTCTCTTTTCCTTTTAACATAATACAGTTTCAACCGTCTTTCCGAATGGGAAAAGGCAAAGGTGTTTCCTATTATACATGCCTTGATATCTAGCTGTCCGGAGCATTTTTCTTCCTACCAAGAAGAAACCGTTCATTAAGACATCTCTAAAGGAACTCATCCCTTCTGAAAATGGAAGTCAAAAATCTTTTCTTCATGCACAGATCTTAACAAAAATGTATGGTGTTTTGGATAAAAGTTGACTCTGCTCAACAGTAAACTTTTAAAATCCTTTATATTATTTCTGAGCTAAAAGTGCAACTGCTATATAATGTGTCCATATTCCAAATAAGAAATGTTAAAGAACTGCTCTGAAGAATGGAAAAAAATTATAAAGCAAAGGATAGCAATTACTTTGGTGAGGAATCCCATTACTGCACACTTAAATCATTAACATAAATAAACAATAAACAATGTAAGAGCTGCAAATCCCTCCTTTAACAGCAGTGTTTAAAGAAATTAATTGCATAACTCGACAAGGAACTAAGACTTTATTCAAGCAGCTCATTTTTATAGTATGCCAATAATCAAATAATAGATTTAACAAATACGTACAGTCCCAGAGAGGACATCATGAGGGCAACAGTTGAGAAGGTGACTCTTGCATACTCTGTCATCACTGAATTTGATTCGTTGACGAGTAGTATCTCCTGTAATATAGGAAAGTTAATAACATTCGAGGTTAGACAACTGGGAAATGTTTATTTTCTGAGAGCCCTACTACATCACTAGCTTTTCATGTGTGGCTATACACACATTTATAAATCAGCTCAAGAGGGATTAGTTTTTATATAGTATCTTATAGAAAAACTATTTTAGACAACATGCAGTGGCAGTGTATGTACTGCACATGTAATTCAAATAGTCAAAATGGGAAAGCAATGCATTCTGTTAAAAAGAATAATTCAGAAAAGCACAGGATTTAGAGCAGGAATGGACCTTAAAGATTATCGAGTCCAACTCCTTCAGATGGCAGATGAGGAAACTGAGGCCTGAAAGGTTTAGGAACTTGCAGCAGACCCACTAGGAGAGTTTCTACTGGTATATAACGTTCCCTACTTGACACTAAGAATTGATTTATTTTGTAATTATTTACATTAATTGAAAAACATAAAAAGTAATCTTGCAAACATTGCATACACACTGCGAATCCCCACTGAACCCCAGACGCCATTTCTTCCACTATTTTGTTCCAGCTGAAGTGTCTCCCTTTTGCTGCTGGGAGGAGTTAAGAGAGGGTAGAATAATGTGTTTAAGAGCGTACAAACCTGGAAGAAGGACTTACACACCAAACACAGCCTAAATGAAAAGTTAACTGTAATGCCTCCAAAGGTCCCACACCTCCAAGTTTTATGTGGCCTGTGCTATATGTGGCCAAACTAGATACATTTAAATTCATTCTGTCTTCATATAACACAATACACCGTCCTCCTAAGCAATAGGAGCATCCAACCTGCTAAACAAATATGCCTATCTACTTAAACTTTAAAGAATTCAAGAAAAAGAAAAGCAACTAGCTCTAATAACAAAATATTGATGTTAGTTACAATTTTTTGCTTAGAATCTCTCTGGAAAAAAAGAAAAAACTCTTAAGGATGTAGAGTGGTAAGCCCTAAGAAATGTAGGTGTTTTATTTTAGCCTTAAATTGGTATCACTGATGAACGAAAACCTACTGGTGAATTACTGAAGCGAGAATGGTTGGTACCAAAATAGATTATAAATACTGCTGTACTTCACATGACGCCTGGAGCACTTCAAAAAGTTTCATCTAGAAAGTGATTCAATTATTTGAATTAATTTTTCACATGTGAAATACAGAAAGGTTAAAACTTCACCCCTTTTGCATTGGTCTCATTTTGAAGACCTTAACTCAAAGTTAACTAAATACTGCCATTTTTAGGTGGGGTAAGATTTTGTTCAAATTGTTTTAACTTAGTTAAAAAGGTTTAAAGGAAATTGTTTTGCAACAGGAGTATATAAAATTTTAAAAACAGTGATTTAGAGTTAAAATGCTAGCTTCAGAGCAGTTCAACAATAGGTTTTCTAACTAAAAAGTAGGTTATTTTTGACACCACAATTTGGAATAATTCATTTAGTGTTCATGCCTGCTACTATAAAGGTTATTTTGATGATCCTTTTTCCTTTTAAACACAACTGCTTTTGTTCCACATTCATTAACACATCTGAAAAGTTAGCGATAACTCACGGCTCGGCGAATGCGGGGCCTTTCTGACACTCCCTTGCAGATTGAAGTAGGCAGGCATAGATACATTGAACCTTTACAAATAAAACAAGGGGCCAGATTGTTCAGTTTGTATAGAATAGACTCTGCCAGCAATTTCAATACAGCATCTAGAAGTACATGTTGATTGTAAAGATTCTTGTATATGAAAACAAAAGTGAACAAAATCAGGGTGTTTTATTGTTTTAAATACTGACTTAACGAGTATTAAGACTATGACTGACCAGAGGTACAAGTCTGAGGCTGAAGTTCTAGAAAGTTGTCCTTGGGCCAACTGGAGTTTTAAAAAATGTTTTTTAAAAATGTGTATCATTGAGACTTTTGGTGAGGGCCTTACTCATGTTAGAATGGTACTATGATAAGCTCACACCAGAATGGCAATGCTCTATTACAAGCTTTTTGCTTCCTAGCACATAAGGAAAAAGTTTTGTTTTAAATCTGTACCCAAATAATGCTAAGAAATTTAAAGACACAAATTTTTTTTTAAGAAAAAAATTCCTTCTGTACCTAGGAGTCTCCCTGCTACAAGTATCTAAGCTTTTTAGTAACGCAACAGCAGTATCGTTTCAGTGTTTTGTCAAACTAATGGCTCAAGATTATAAGCCAGGCCTTAGAATAAAATCAAGATTCATAGTTTACTAATCAAACATTTCATCAATTAGGGTAACTGTTTTTGCTTCAGAAATCCCAACATTAAATCTAGAGTTAAGATACATGTGCCCTGAAGACACGCTGTCACATAAAATATGAACAGTTCCAAACACAAATTTAGCAAATATTATCCCTGATGAGCTTGAAAAAAAAATCAGCTTCTACAAATGCCAAAAAAACATTTTAAAAAACTTTTCACTGCATTTAAGTGGTTGCTCTATACACATTTGATAACTGCAGTAAACACAATACACACAGCTATCAAATATCAGCCTATACATTATAGAAACTTTTAAAACAATTAAATAATAAAACCCCTGTTAATTTGAGATACAGAAATACCCTGAGGGACTAGCGAATGAGTATCTGTTTATAAATATTTTTAAAGTTTTACTTATGAGACTTTAACATTTTAAAATAATTTGGCTACATTACCATGTCCATGTAGTATTTAATAAATCTGGGCTTATGCCATGAAAGTATAGTTTGGCTAAACCAACAAAGAATTTTAAAATGAAAATACTGGTAATTTTGATTTCTGTCAAGATATCTGGCCCAAACCATGTTTTTCAAAAGAAACGAGGTAAAATAGCACCCATTTTAAAAAAAGAGGTGGGGGGGGCTATAATAGAAAACAAATATGAATCAAATCTCTTTACAGTACAAGGAATTACTTTATGAATTCAATGTACTCTATCTTGAAGTTTCTGGGCATATAATCATGTAAAAATAACCTAAATTAAGAAAAAACAATTGCCCTGTTACAATATACAATAACATTGGCTCCGAATCATAGAATCAAAACTATCGGTGAACACATCCTCTGTGCTAGACAATGGGGTTACAAAGAGACATGGAAGACAAGCAAGCTCTCTACCTTCAAGGAGCCCATGATTTTGTTGAATAGGATATTCAAATTAAGCAATGAGTAATAATGCAAGGTAGCATGATCCAAGTACCAAATGGATGTTTCAAAGAGTAGTGCTCCAGGAATTCTAAGACCAGAATGACCACCAAAGACAGGAGAGGTCAGAAAAGGCTGCATGAACTAAGTAGAAGCCAAAATATGAAGGAAAGATACAGAACCTAGACCAAAGTGGTTGCTCTATTCCCAACTGGAATATCTTTGACAAAGCTTAGAGACAGGAAGGCTTTGGCAAATGGCTTCATGTAGGAGAATAGAAAGTTGGGACAAATATTTTTGGGGTACAATCTGATTCTTAAACAACTTTTTCATTTTTTTTCTTCAACCCAGATTTTAAGTGTGAAGACAAAGTAAAAAAAGAATGTTTAATATAATGGGGCAGAGATAATTTGAGTTAACCACAACAAAATGTCCTACCCATAAAAACATGGAGGTCTCTCTGCCCTATAAACTCCATAATGTCATTAGATTTTATACATAACCACAATGCCAAGTTGTTAGAATTAGAAACATGATTTAGAACTTTGGTAGGCAGTGCTCTTCATATGAATGGAAGTATTGAAATTTCTATTAATACTTCCTGCCAGACAACTAACTTCAGAGTAACAACTCACTTAACCTTTTGTTCAACCCTTTCATGAGTTTCATGAATTATGAACACCTGAGTCCCAAGCATACAATAAAAACTATTATTATATATTATATTATTCCTCTCCTGGTCTTTTAGCAATGTAACAGAGCCTAAGGTGGTCCTGAGACAGGTTCACTTATGGAATATGAACAGGCTACTCTAAAAAGAAGGTTCCTGTTAAACTGTCCTCAGCTCCTGCTAGTCTCAAAATTCCCTTTAATCTCTTGGGAGGAAAAAACAAGCCCACTTTAAATCCTAACACTGCCATTATATGGTCCTGCCTTTTCTGAAACTGCCTTAGTCTTAAATTGCAGTAACACTTAAAACCTAAGCCTGGATGGTATCCAGTATCATTTTACATGGTACATGCTATTTTCCCAATGTCCACCCCCATCCCTCCAGTGTCTCCCACCCTCTCCCTCCCATACAAACAATAATTCAAATCAACTTTCACAGATTTAGGTGCTATTTTAAAAACATCAAAATTTTACTTTACCCATTCTCTCCGATGCTCCCTGTATATTTTTAAGCTGTGAGTGGATGACCATGCTATGTGATCAACAACTGTGAAGGCTAAGCAAAAGTGAACTGAGTTTAGTATTATAATTTCAAAGAACCTTAAAGTTTGTAATATTTGACATATATAATGGTATGTAGAATCCTTATCTTACTGCATATTATCAGGAATCAATGGCAAGCAATTTATGAAAACAACTAATTAGCATTTGACTAGAATTAGCTTAAAGCTTAGCTTAGGGAAAATAGGAGAAAACTCAACAGCACACAAAGCAATGGAAGCACCTTCTAGTTTATAAATGGGGACAGGTGAGGGAAAGCCCTCCCATATTCTCCAATGTGACAACTAAAGCTCTCCCCACAGGTACAGTTAGGTGTTCACATGTCACTGTTGGCTTGGGACAGGGTAGGCACATTCCCTCTAAAATAAAATCAATACTGTTTCAGTGAAAGGAAAGTCAGAGCTAGAAAAAGTGCATAACCGAAAGCTTAAAGCTTCTCATGTGCCCGTGCCCTTGAATCCTCAAATGCAGAAAAATGTCCCATCTTCTCATTACCATTTCTACAATACAAGCTACTGAGTCCATATAATAAGGTGAGAACTGTATAAAGACCCATGGCCAATTTCTAGTCTAGTACAAGACTGAGGGAAACCTGTCCTGTACTAGTAAACCCTCATGTCTCCATGAGGAACCAAGGTAAACGCCGGTGACTATAGCTGCAGTGACTATTATATGAAAGAACCAATCTGATAATCACTTTTACACCCTCCTCAAATTTCCTGACCAACTCTACTAACTTCTCTCACCTACTTTTATATATTTGTTTTTTATTTTAATTTTTTTTTTTTAGGGAGGGCAATCCTTGGTTGACCTCACAGATTGCAAGGACGTTGTTACCTTAAAATACTTTTTTTTTTTTTTAACACCTTAGCACCTGGTCTTCCTAGGTGGTCTCCTATCCAAGTACTAACCAGGCCTGACCCTGATTAGCTTCCGAGATCAGACGGGTTGGGCTTGTTCAGGGTGGCATGGCCATACTCCACCTACTTTTATTGTTACTTTAGAAATCAGCCTAAAACTCACCTATAGGAACCCTTCTGTAATTAACCTTAAAAAAAAAAAACAAAAACCAAAAAACCCCTCATTACTCCATGTTCCCTTGTTAATAATACTCAGTTTAATTCACTGCATATTTATATTGTTCAAAGTATAGGATTTGTTTATTAAAAAACTCACTACCATGTGTTTACATGATTCAAATGCTCTGAAGATACTTAATATAACTTGATATATGTCAAACTTTTCAGAAATTTATTTATTACATAAGAGAAAAAGAGAAAGTGTACTCATCCAAACATAGCAGTGGGAAAAACCAGTTATGGTGATCTCCCTTCCAAATGTAATAGCAATCGCTTCTTTTAACAGAACTTGTACAATCATAATGAGTAGTAGTAGCAACTTTTATTTCCCCCAGAAAATGCAAAAAGAAGGATGTCATACAGTTCAGAAAGGCTATCCCTCTTAATATTTTTATATGGTTCTACAGGTTTATAATTACAAATAAGTACTAATAACACAATCTCCATGACAAGCCCAACATTTTAAAAATGCAATGCCCATTGTAAAAGAAATTTCCAATTTTTGCTATGATCAAAGATAAATATTACTAAAATAATTTTTTAATGAACCAATCAACTTGTCCATGAAAATCCAAGTAATGTTATAAGAATGAGACTGGAAAACAGCCTTGGTAGGAGAAAAAGTTTACAAAGAGTCTTTAAGAGCAACAGAATGGTAATGGAAATGTGAGAACAGATATTGAAGTAGCTACATTCCAAGGAATCTATTCCACTCCTTGCCACAGCCCTATCTTCTCTCACTGCACAAGCATAGAAACTTGGCCACTGGCAGGGGGATACATGCTTTAGGAAATCTATCAATGCAGCTCCCTTCTTATATTTAAGGCACATTAGAAAAGCCTGAATAGTTACCTAAAAATTAATTCTAAAGGAGATTGATTATACAGAATTTCTTTTATAGATGTCATAAAGCAAAGTCAGTCATTGAAAGGTTGCAGCCTGCTAAATTTTATATTTGATACTTACTTGCAGAGCTGCAATTCTGATACAGTAACACTAGTTCTCTGGGTATCTGGTGCCTTCTATCATCCAGAACTTTCTAAACACAAAATTAGAATTGACGAAAGCTATCTCTGGCTATGAAGACACAGCTGAATCAAAGAAAAAGTGATTGGCTGATTATTAAAAATACAAGTTCTCATTGACTGGTGATAGCTATAAAAGCTAAGTAGAGCCTCCCCAAATCTAAAACCAGTGAAGAAATAAAAGGGAAATGAGAACATCAAAGGACAGAGGTGACAGACAACTCAATGATAAAAGAAGTTAAAATGAAAAACAGATTACCATGAAGGAGACTGAGCCTTACAATTTCTGCTACTGAGCAGAAATACTGTGTCACATGGATACATTAAGTTCACAAGGAATGCGCTCCTGGGTAAAGGACTGAGACTGTGTAGAGGAACATAAAGGACTTCATTTGTAATACCTCTTTTTAACCTGAAGGAAACACACAAAATGACATTTGTTCATTCTATAGGTATCTGATTTTTAAAAACTTTTTTCAAAATTAGACACCTATAATCAGTTTCACAGATTCATCACTTAAACATAAATACAACTAATCAGGAGTAGATTCTTCACTCCTTGCTAGACCTTCACTCCCTCTAGGATTAGAGTCCTATGTACTACTTTACTGCAGTAAAGACAATAGAAACAAATGTTTCTACTTTGATACTTACTTGCAGAGCTAAGAAAAGAAAAAATTGAAGCAACTAAGCATCTGGGATATTCGGAAGTAAGATTCTAGTCCTATCAGCAATTACAATACCCTAAAGCACACCAGCCAATAACCATAACAATAACTGTACAGAGAATACCTGAGAAGTATTCCCTCTAGTATTATGAGGCAAATTTTATCATTAACACAGGAACTTTTCGAAATACAAATACATGGTTTCTAAAATCTGAGGGGATCAACTATTCCTAGTAAGCATACCCTGGTGTTCCCCATCCTTAATGAAGCATCACAACCACTTCCTCCACAGTTCTAGTCCAGGGGTTATCTTTGATAAGCAGCTTTTCCCACAACCAAGTATCTTTCACAGTCCTGCCACCGAACAGGTTGGTGAAAACCTCCACAACTGCTGACTGCTACAGACCAAACACTAGTGGAGAGTGAGAAATCAAGCTACGAGGTCATTTCACCCTACAGTTCGAGATGGAACTCTCTAGGGACTCCTAGACCGCTTCATCTCGCAGACATGCATTTTCGGCCAGTCATTCCTAAGTAGGGGCTTTGGTATGTAACAGTTCAAGCAGCTTTCCTTTCACGTAAATAAGAGAACGATATTTTTCAAGAATGAGATTTGTACAAAGGATGATTTTAAGTGATTTTACCAACATGACATTTAAAACATCACTTAATCACTTAGCAGTGATTATTTATTATGAATAAGTTAAGGAAAGTATCCATTTGGCCCTTAGTATGCATTTAACATATCTAACAAGTTCTAAATTTTTTAGTGTAGGATAAATGACAACAGCGTCTAGCTGTCTTGTAACACCATGTTGTTTTCACTGCATTAATTTTTCTGTGGAACAATAAATTATTTTAAAATTAACTTACACTTTCTAAAAGGAAAATACTGAAAAAATAGAAAATAGGGTAAAAAGTAGTAAAGGTGATATGTGTGACTAACCCTGGGAAACAGTTACCTAGAACAAGGCTTCTCAAACTTTTTTTCCTTTTTAACTTTATTAAAGAATGGGTGACTTTTAACGTTTACCAAAGGCATGAGGAAGGCTTCCTAAAACACAGATTGTTGACCCTATCGCTAGAATTTCTGTAGGCCTGGGGTGGGCCCAAGAACTTACATTTCTAACATGTTTACAGGTGATGCTAAGGTTGGGGAATCATTTTGAGAACCACTAATTTAAGAAAAGTGGTCAACAAGCTTTTTCTTAAAGAGCCAGATAGCAAATATTTTAAGCTGGCCAGCCATGTTTCTGTTGCAACTACACAACACTGTAAGGCAAGGCAGCCATAGACAATATGTACGCAAATGGGCATGACTGCATTCCAATATTATTTACAAAAAGCAGGTGGGCCACAGTGCTAGACTTAAACTAAAACATACTCTTAAGTAACTGAAAGTGAAGTATATTGTGTCACCTAATATTTGGACAAAATACAGAAGCAGCTGAACAGCTAGGTACATGGTAGATACTATCCAATAGCTATCCAACCAATTTAACTGAAAGACAAAACTTTGGAAAGTATAACTCTAAAAAGAGAAAACTGATGTCTCAAAAAGGTAAATACAAAACAATTTACCATGCATTCAGGAAACATGACAAAAGACTCGGCAAGGGCAGCTGGTTAAATTCCTTTCATGGCGAATCACACAGGTCAAACATCACTGCAGATGGTTCACAACTAAATTAGAATGCATGGGTCAATATCTAGTGTTGTTTTTTAGAAAAAAGTTTTACAGACCTTTTCTCTAGCCCATGTTAAACAGCAAACTATGACATTTATTCAGTTGAGAGCTACGTGTTACTTTCTAATGGTTTTGACTTTTCTAAGTCTTAAGTTATTCAGTTAAAACAAAAACACGAAGCTGTAGCCAGTTAGTTTTTACAAACTACTTTTATCTATAGCCTCAATAATCTTACAAAATTGATGAACTCATTTATTTTGGCCCTGCCCTCCAATTTCTACCCTAGTGGCTACTAGTGCCTGAGAATTTAAACCAAAAAAGAACAGAATGACTTTTCTGCAAGTAGTATATCCACAATATTCCTGTCAGAAACTTACTCTCTCACTCTCGCATTCTTTCTCTAGCAAAAGTTCCAACTTTTTTCATTTCTTAGCCTACAATTTCTTAGGAGACGGATCATGTTGGGTAGCAGAACCCCTTGTTTTCTTAAGCACTTTATTAACAGCCATGAGCTTTTAGGATTCAGCACATTTCAAACACGTTCCTGGAATTCCATTCTTAAGGAGCACTGGCCTATCTGCAAACCCACTGCTTGCCTGAACCCTAAACAACTTCGAGCTTTAATGTCTGTATGAACTACCTGGTACTGAATTCTATCTGACTCACTAAACCTGACACTAATCCGTGATACCTACTTGCTTTTGACTTCCTGTTACCCATCTTGCCCATGCAGCTCACGACTAATTATGCTAATATGACATTTTACACACACCAAAGCATTTTTATGCTGCGTACAGAGCTTACGCAGTGATAGACAAAATAATTTTTCTTTCGTTTCAGTTTTTTTTAACCAAAGTAAATAATGTCTCAGAATAAGGCTTTCTTGAGAACTAAAAATCTGTAGGGAATCGAAGGACACTGCAGGGTTATATGAGGTGATACTATTATTGTTTTCTAGGCTATTCTGCAGATAGAAATATTAGAGTTCAAAATCCAAAATAAATTAGAATTTTTTCTTTAAAAAAATTTCACTATATGGGTGTTAATAAAGCTTTCAGTGTTTTTATATTCCTGGACCTCTGATTAGTCAAATATTTACTAAACCTGTTTTACCTTATGTTTAACTACTGTTCAACCTTCTGTTTGCTAAAATTTCTTATACTGTTAAAGAATTTACAAATGTGCACTTGTGCATTAAAGGCTATGCCTCCTTCACTTAAAATGAACAATCCAAGTGGAACAGAAGAATGGCTTACAACTGACCAAGAAATAAGTATGGTTCACTATGTTAATGAAATTTTAAAAAAATGCACTCAATGTTGATGACAAGCCAAGGAACACAAATTACAGTAAAGATGATTTTATGAAGAAAATCCACTTAAAGAAAACACTACTTCAACCTTTGATTCAATAACTTAATTTGCAGAAAGGTAGCAATGGCATACCATCTTACAGGTTCAATAGTCAGGTATCGTTAATTTATTAGGAACAAGTAAATGATTTTCTGAACTATATTATCCTGGGTAAATATCTCCTAGGATGAGTACCCCTTTTACGTACTATGAACTACAAGTACTGTACAATATATGATCAGCAAAAATATTAAATTCTGATTAATGTACTCTATTACCTGAGGAAGTACATCCTCAGATGTTTAGGAAGATCACCATCAAAAATAGCTAAAATTATCTGAAAGCTTTAACTTGCCCTAATCATTCCTTAACCATAATGGACAACTAACAATGCTATAAAATCCTGTTTTATATTCTACATTCTATTAGTTTACCAGTTGTTTTGGGGGTTAGATTGCCATTTCTGGCCTGTTTTAACCTTTCAGAGATGGTCTCTGATCCCATTTAAAGGTTATAGCTATTAAGAGGTATGGAATCCTCAAAACTACCTTCTGTGACTTCTCTAGTTTCTAATCTTAAAATGTAATCTAAATTCACGCTCTCAATTTTGTTTTAATACCTATCCTTTGCACCCTGCCAGACCTGTCTAGGGTAAGAACCAGAGACTTAATCATAACCGAACTGTGTATTTGCTGGCAAAAAGTAAAGCTTTATTTAGCTAAAGGACATCTTTGCAATTAATCCAACTCAGCACAAATAACCATAGTCTGTGAGAGGACACTAGGTTCCTCCAAGTGTCACAGACAAACATCGAACCACTGCTTGAATTTTCCTGTGCTATTAATCCCTGCTTTCAAGTGGAATATATTCAGGGGAAACAAATTATCCCTCTCCTTTCTTTTAATGCTAACAACTAAAACAGAAAAGTACTTATAAAATTTAACATATCTTAAACTTCAAATAAAATAGATACTAATTTATATCTACTTATGGTTCCCCCTTCTAAAAAACTTAAAATATACTTATTTTTCCAACATCAGTATAACATAGGAAATTATTTGTTTTCCCATTTAACAAATTATAGAGTTAACTTGAGGCAAAAAAGGTTAAGCAACTTACCCAAGGTTACAATTAGAGGTACAGCTGGGGCTAGAAACCAGGTCTCCTGAGTCTCAGCCCAGTGCTCTTTTCCTTAGCCCATGATGCCTTATCAGAAAAATCCAAATACAGTCAGACCCCCAGTTACATGGGTATGAGTTACACTGATTCACATATACAAACTTTATATAGTGTGACCAATGTTTCAACTCACGCGGTACCCTGCTTCCATTTATGCAGTATGCCAGGCATCGGCACGATTTTCAGTGGCACACAGGCGGTTGCCACCACCAGGGCCCTAGGCAAAATTGCAAAGAAGGCAAAGTTTGTCTTTGGCCCTCCCATCTCCCTTATGCATTCCTCTCCCACCTCTTGGTCATCCCCCTGCCCAGCCTCCCAGCACCATCATGCTGCCCTCTGGTTGTCCAAAACCACCCACTTCCACCACTCACCCACGACTGTCTTTTCTGGAAGTGCCCAGTGATCCAAAATTACCTCTCCATTTCCCTGCCACTAAAATTCCTATTTCTGAGGATTTCAGTGAAGTTTAGATAATCTAAATGACTGATTTAAGTAATTCAAAATAAAGTACATTTAATAGACAAATCTCTAAGGAGTTTAAAAAGGAACTAATTAAAAACTCTGATTTAGGGGCAGGGGAGAACGAATAAATCTTTTACTGGGGAAAGGGGAAAGTGAAAGAGAAGCAAGGTTTTCCCAGTGCCCTGGGACTCCTGTGCCACTTCAGGTTCCTTTACAGTCAGGACACTAAGGACTGTGGGGCTTCTTGCAACCTTGAGTCCCACCATCCTGGAAGACAGTGGTTGCTTTATAATTAGTCCTTGAGATTAAAGTTTTTTAAAAATTGGACAGAGCTGCTTTAAATACCTCCTACCTACCTTTTCCATCTCTCTCCTACCTCTTGGATCCCCAAATCCACCTCTTAGAGCCAAAATCACCCAACAGCATTCCCTGTAAGCTGTTTCTGTGTCCAGTACAAAGCTTCCCATTATATGATTTCAAATTACATGGTGTTATTGAGGAACGTATCCATGTTCCCCATCCCTGGATAACTTGAAGTTGACTGTATGCTAAAAAAGAACAATCCTAATTATTTAAAGGTCCTGAATCATAAAATGAAAGATGTAAACTCATTAACTATCTGGTAAGAAGAAAAAGAATGTTCTGATTATTATCTTCAACACATGAAAGAACTTGAATATCTAAAAAAAAAGCATTCTATTCTTTTCCTTGAAAGTAGCATGTTTCTTACTTCTGGCCCAACACGGCAGTGAAAATCCAGTCATTTCAGCTAAATAATATTGTGGACTCGTAAAAATGAATTAATTGGTAAATCCTCTTAGTCTGGAGGCAAAAAAAGAAAATCCAGTAATAGACACACAAAAAAATAAAATTTGAATATAAAACAGAATGGATTTTCAGAAATTCATGTTTCTGCTGACTACACACACAGGAACATATTTTTTTTAGTTGTAGCTTTGCAATATCAGATTAGCTGCCTAGTTCGGAAATTGATCAGGTCAAAGTAGTGTACTTTGATTCTACTATCCTCCCAGTAATATTAGGATATTCAATCCATGTAGAATGTACCAAGTATGGTATCCATGTAGGTTTAAAAGAAACATATAAAGTAAATCTTAAATGACTTCTACCATTTTATTACAAATGTCAGTTATTCTGTCAGCTAAACTCCTGGATTAAGCTCCTTCCCAACACTGTCTTCGTAAAGTAAAAGGAACAATGTTAAGACACGCTGCAGATACAAAATGACCATTCTTATCTAAAAGTGAAAAATGATGATAGGTAGTTTTCTCCACTAGAATTTTTAACTAATGTTACCTTCCAGGGTTTACTATACAAATAAAATTCATTTCTTTCCCTATCTTCCCCTCTTCTCTACACAACCACAAGTCGGTTTGCCATCTACATCCTTTGTCTATCTGTTCTACGAAGTAAAGTTCCTAATATGGGGTTTTATTAAAATAACTGTGAACACTGAAAAGCCATCCCAAATATTCACTGCCAAAAATTTGAATTCAATTAAAAAAAATCTACTCACGTATTTTGCTGCGAGGCACTCAAAATTCTAAGAACGACTTAAAAATTTAAGTGTGCCTTTTCTCTTATGTCAAGCAATTTTAAGAAAAAAGCGTTTCCTTAAAAGCTAAAAAGTACTTGCCTGAACAAGCAACATATAAAAATAGGCAAGTGTTTTGTTTTTAAGAAAGTATTTTCTCCATATTAGCATGGATTTAAGCTGAATTTAAGAGTACAGTATAATTATCAACAAAAAAAGCAACAATTCATTTTTTAGAAATTCTCTATAACAAAAAGATATCCAGCAATTAGTGTTTTTCTACACAAATTCTAACCTAAGTGCCTAAAAGAATCGTTGTTTCCCTATATTCTACTTCACTGGGCACCACATATTCAAAATGGTTCTTTTTGGGGCACATGCAAGATTTGTCAATATTTACAGAACAAAGCCTCTATTAAATTGTCTAACAAAATGGAGGTCTCTCGGAAGGAAAAAAAAACCAGGCCATTAACATTTTTCTATTCACAAAATGGGGCCAAACACACCCACTTCAAGAAACCATGGTTTGGGTCAGATTTTTCCTTAAGTATGGCTGTTTCTGTGAGGATCGCGAGTGCATTTCTGGGACTGGGTTCAGAGCAAAGGTTTGCTCCGGACCCATATAAGGGGGTGGGATGGGGGTGGGCTGTTCTCTGAAGATACTCTGGAGGGCGGCGGCGAGGGATAATCCCAACACTCCGGGTTAGGGATTGGCTGAGGGGGAGGAAGCTCTAGCGGTCCGCTGATGCCTATTCGGCCACAAACCGGCCGCCCGACTACGCAAGAGAGACGTGGGCTCCCCCGTCCCAGCCAAGTCAACATTGAAGGCTCAAACTCTCCTTTCAGCCTTCAGGCCCCGCCTGACCCCATTGGCAGCAGTTCCCGCCAATCCGCTTGGTCACCGCCTCCCCTAGCCTGCCTGCCCGGCTCAGATTGGACCGGCCGGGAGCCGGGACCTCGTGTTACCAATCTGGGAGCCCCTTACTCAACCACACACACACAAGCCCAGGTGCGCCCGCGGAGCCCCTTCTCCACGCCTTCCCCATCCCCTCCCCCACCCCCAGGGCGCTGGCAGAGACTTACCATCCCGGGAGGTGCCCATCAACTGGTCCAGCATCGCGCGCATCTGGGCCTGCGCCGACATGGCGGCGGTGTAGCGGGCGGGCGGGCGGGCGGACAGGCGGGGGTGGGGCGCAGACCGGGCCCTTTCGGGCGGGGGTGGGGGACAAGGGGAAGGGCTGGGGGGAAGGTGAGACGCTGTCTCGGTTGCCGCTGCCGCCTCGAAGCGTGCGGAAAAGGAGCCGGAGGGGTTGCAGGAGAATCCGGGCTGCGCTCCTGACAACGACGCGTACGTGGACGGCAGCAGCCGCCGAAAACGACCCTGGTCCCCTCACTCTGTCCAGTTCCTGGGACAGAGGCGATAGGGGCTAAGCAAGCTCTCGCCTCCAACACCGCCACCCGCCAGAAGCCGCCAGGCCCCCCCCTCTAAGCTCTGACGCCGCTCGCCACCGCCGTCGCCGCGACGTGAGCGCGCACGCTCCTCGCGCTTAGTCGTTTCCCGCGGGGGCTCCACCAACTGGCGTCCAACTGTATTTGCTCCGCCCGCCCCGCTCGGGATGGTTTCCACCCTAACGGCTCTTGGGCGCGTGCACGCGGGTTCTTCCGCCCCTTCCCCCCAGATCTCGCGAGACTCAGGGGCCTCAACCGACCCTCAAGCCTTATCTGCCTGAGGCTGTAAACCTCGCGCTCTCGGCGGCTGGGCGTATAGGGCAGGGCGACGCACAGTGCTAGCGAACCAGATCCAAATTAGCAAATGTGCCTGAGGGTTACCCCGAGTCGAAAGTAAGTAGAGACCACGCTGGTCGGCCTGACTGAAGCTAGCAGACTTGGTAGCTAACATGGACGTATTCCTGACGAACACTCACCGATCAACTCGTTTTCGGGGCCCACCCAGAATCGTGTAGACTCAACCATTTTTCTCATTGCTGTCCAATCTTCTACAAAAGGAACCCTGAAGATCTGACATTTGGGTTATTTTCCTTCATCTACATAGAGGCTTTAAGCCCCTCGAATTGGGATGTCAAATTCAGGAAATAATACCTTAAATCAATACACTAGGAAACAGGCGATCTAACCCATTTGGATTAATAATCATCATTATTCGCAATCAAATACAGGAAGCTGTTAATCTAAATTAAGGACTATTAAGATTAAACAGTCTTTGAGAAAGGTAAGGACAGGTGATCTTGTAGAGAATTTCTTTTTCCAGTGTAAGATAAATTTGAAGGATAAAGCCTTTTCAGCCTGTATCAGCAGCAATGGAAAGAAAGCCTGTGGATTCACAACTTGCATCACCTTAGATTCAAAATCTTGGTCGACTACTAACTGGGAGCTTCAGCAATTTACTTCTTAATCTCATGTTTAATGGAAATATGTACCTTATAGCATTGTGAGGACTAAATAAGCCAACAGACAATGCCTAGCCCCAGCTTGCCCTGGTGTTTTACCGTTTTTATATATAAAATAAAAATTCCTTAAGATGATCATACGTACTTCCTAGATACTTTGAAAGGAAATAATGGTAAAATTTTGTTATTAACATTTTATATACATTGCCTTGGAACTTATAATCTATTAGCAAAATCAATAAAAAATTAACATGAAACAGCAGTAATTGTTCCTCGGTCCTCTTAAATGCATATCGGGCCAATAAAAATTTTAGAATCACATTTTAGTAACTGAAAATAGTTTCTCTCCAGTTATTCACATGACTCAAAATTCAAACAACTCCAAATACTAGGGAAAGCATCCTATTTACAATAAAAATGAATATGTCGTAGAAGGATGCGGTATCATATAATATCCTTAGGAGGGAAATAACTAAAATGTTGAATAATTATATTAGTGAGATTTTAGTTCTTACCTTTCTATTTTTCTGGTTGCTTACATCTCATAAATAGCATTTAGTTTTTAAAAAGTCTGGTCTACAGCCATGTCACCTGGACAAGCCCTATCCATCTGATCTTGGAAGCTAAGCAGGATCTGGCCTGGTTAGTACGTGGTGGATGGGAGACCACCTAGGAAGACCGGGTGCTGTAGGTGTAAAAAAACCCAAAAGTCCACAGTCACTGTCTTAATTGAAGCATTTAATCATTTATATTCTTGTGATTAGCTTATTTACCACTTTCTTTGCTCTTCATTCCTTCTGGAATCTCCGCCTTTCCATCTGGGATCATTTCCCTTTTGTCTGAAGTTTAAACTTTAGGATGGGAGTCAGCAATCTACAGTCCACAGGCGAAATCCAGCCTACTGCCTATTTTTGCGAATAGTTTCATTGGACTGCTGCCTGGTCCGTACATTTGCTATTGTCTATGGTTTCTTTTGTGCTACAACAACAGAGTGGTCGTGTCAGATACCATACGGTATGGCCTGCAACACTAAAATACTTCCTGTCTGGCTCTGTACAGTTTGCCTACCCTGCTTCTGTTTACGTTTGTGCCTGCCTATTAGTGTGGCACTCTCCCATTTTTGTTGATCTTAAAAGATCTTTATTTTGCCTTTCTTAATTCTAGATGAGTATTTTTATTGGGTATAGAAACTGCAGTTGGAAGTTCTTTTCTTTCAGCACATAGATTCTATCCTTCTTGTTTCCTTTTACCTTCCATTGCTCCTGAGAAGTCAGTTCTGTCACTTCTTTGAAGATAGGTGGCTGCTTTCAAAGATTGTTCTTTTTACCATTGGTTTTCTTCAGTTTACCATGATGTATCTGGGTGTGGATTACTTTTCTTTATTGTGGCTGGGGACTCATTGAGCTATTAGAACTGTGAACTAATGTCTATTAGAACTGTGAACTGATTAGAACTGTGAACTGATGTTTCTTAATTCAGAAAAGTTTATTCTCAAATATTGTCTCTCACTGATCAACAGTTTTCACTGTATCCTCTGTATCTCTTTGCTCTTTGCATTTTCTACCTTGTCTTGCCAAGCTGCCTTCTTGATATTTTTTTCTAACAAATTTTATAGTTCACTAACCTCTCTTCAGCTTTGTTTAGTCTGCTGTTAAATCTGTCAATTGAATTCTTTATTTTTTCAGTTTAGCATTTTTATTGGATTCTTTTTCAAATCTATTATGTCATTTTTTATAGGGTCTGGTTCCTTGAGGAAAGTCCCACATTTGGCTGTTCTTTGGCCCTAGTGAACATAACTGTTTTGTAATCAAAGTTGTTAATAGTAATATCTAAATTTTTGTGGTGGTGGTTTCTGTTGTTTTGTTTCTGCCACTTTTCACTTATGGGGTCTTGTTGTGTCTGGTTATCTTTGTGTGCTGAACACGTATTTGAAAAAAATATGTAGGAATTATACACATGTATCTATAAAATTTACACATGCTAGAAACTAGGTAATTAAAAATAAGAATAGGTACAAGTAACATACATTTTGCCAACCATCCAGAGTAGACAACTCTTCATTTTATAGTAATTTGTTAACTAAATATTGTAAATAATTAAAAGCTACATAGTAAAATTTAATACAGCAGTTCTTCTTGGGCATCAGTACATACCTAGACATATCAAGTTTATAAACATGGTTCCTGTTAAATGTAGACTTGAAAAATCAAATTGTGTAAATGATGTATCTTTTAGTTGGATGAAATATAACCTTACCTTACAAGCAGAATGTGCCTTGGATTTAGTTCAGAACTACAGATCTCTCCCCTACCCCACACATAATCCTAGTATGTGAACATTGTACTCATCATATTTTTATTTGTATCCCTAACACTTACCCAACAAGGGACAGGCAAAGTACTGATGACGCAATACCTGATACCCTGAGACAGTTTTAATCAAAATGCATAAATATCTGAACTATACAAGGAGGAGAAATAGCAAGATCCAAACCTGAACTGAGAGCTAGCTGACTGGTATATTAAAGACAGAGGAATTAAAAGCAATGAGCATACACAAACTATGTTGCTTGAAAAAGGACACTTTTACTTCTTTAAGAGTGAAAATATAAGGATACCTAAGCCAGTGTAGAACACAAAGTAGGCATTTGAAAATGTTGAAGAAAAGAGAAAGTGAAATTTAACCTGAGGTCTGAGGAAGGAATACAAAGTAGCTAGGGAAGTGGGGTACAATTAGAGGAAAGAGGTTTCCATGCAAAAAGAATAGCAAAACGTTGAAAGACCATGGCTCCTAGAACTGAGCTGGGATGCAGGAAATAAGAGGTCCAGACTAGGGTAGCAGCAATAGATTTAAGAGACTCTTAGGAAGCAGAATCCAATTTAGCACTTACTTAATGGGAGGTTAAAAGGAAAGGCAGCAGCCTAGAAGAACTCAGATTTCTGACTTGAGTAGCTGAAAGAATACCGGAGAGATTTAGAGGGGACGATGATGAAGTTCCATTTTGGATGCACTGAATTTGAGATGCTTTTGAGGCATCTAAGTGGTGTCATCTGCTAGGAAGCTAGACATGCAGGTCTACAGCTTGGCAGGGGGGACTGGACTGGAGTTAGCCTGTTGATGATAAAGGTGATTGCCCGGGGAAAGCATGTAGAGTGTGAGGAAAGGACCTAGGTTCAGACCAACATATAAGGAATATCAACATATGAGGGATACATGGAAGAGGAAACTGAGGACAAATGGTCAGATTGAGAGAACAGGAATATGGTGTCATGAAAGCCAAGGGAAAAGGACGGGATGGTCACTAGTGTCAAATGACCTTTAGAGATCAAGTAAAATAAGGAATGATCCACTGGGTTTAATGGTCTGAAAATCATTTGTAACCTTGCAAGACAGTTCTGGTAGAGCAGAGGGGCAAAAACCAGATTTCAGTGGATTAAGGATAAATGGGCAGTGAAAAAAGCAGAAAATGGATACATGCAATAACATGGACTGAACCTCAAAATCAAAAGAAACCAACTGAAAGAATACATACTATATGACTGCATTTGGATGAAATATTTGATCAGACCAAACTATCTGTGGTGATAGCAAGCAGGTCAGTGTTTGTCTGGGACCAGGTGTGGGGACGGGGATTGACTGCAGAGGGGCACAAGAGAACTTTTTGGGGCAGTGGAAATATTCTATGGCTTTATTGGGGGTGGTTATCACACAGGTGCATTCCTTTGTCATTATTCATTGACCTGTATACGTAAAAGGGGTATATTTATTATATATAAATACTTCAAATAACTTATGTTTAAAAGAATGTAGAAAATGAAAATAATTCAAGTCATTGAACATATTCAATTTGTTTGAGAAGAGGAACAAGAGAACATAGTAGCTGAAAAAGCATTTGAGTTAGAGGCCAAGTAGTTTCTTTAGAAGGAAGAGCCTTGAGTTATGCTTAATGTATGCTAAATGCTAATAAAATGAGAAAAAGCAGCTGAAGATAAAGGAGAGCAGGTAAGAGACTGCAAAGTGAAGGAATGTGATAAAGCAGGTATCACATCAAAAACTAGGGTAGTAAATTAAACATAGTGCCAAAACCTCAGGATTCCCAAGTTCTGGTACCTTCTCAGTATACAAAGATTATCATTAATACAATTCATGTTCCATAAGCAATTCCTTCTATTTCTAACTGAGTTCAGCTAATTCTTGATGGTAACATTAATAAGAGATATAGGTTGATTGCATACGAACAGAAATGGCCTGAAGAAATCACCTAAACCATAAGAAATAACTTATCTGTACTTCAGAAGACTGGTAGCAATAGGGCTTAAAGAGACGGGTGCATGAAAAAAAATGAGAGTGTAGTAACAATAAGATCTTTTTGTCAGTCACTCGTTATGCGCTGTGCCAATGTTTTATGTAAACGTTATTCTCATTTATTACAACCACCTTGTTGGCATTTCCATTTCACAGAAGAGGGAACAAGCTCAAGTCAAGTCAAGTAACCTGCCAGAAATTACCTACCTGGTAAATTATAAAGATGGGATTAAAACCTAGGCCTAGGTGAGTTTAAGCACATAATAAATATCTACCTTGTTAGGCAATTCTGCCTCAAATACATACTTTTCTTTAAAAATGTTATTTATTGTATATATAATATTGTTACAAAAGAAATTAAAACATCAACCTATCCTAATCCTTTCACTTCCTTCTTTTTAGCAAAACATCTTCAAATAATAATATAATAACGTCCATGCAATAAAGCAGTGTCAGGCGGGGAGGAGGCAGGGATATGTTATACATTTCTTCTAGCTTTCGATCTGTTCAACTGAATGCTTGTTTGACCTCAATTCTATTATTTTAATGTTAGTATCTTAGAAGAGATAGGGTTTTGAAATGCTTTATGAATACTTCTGTTCAGACTGTACTCCTCCTAGTGAGAAGCTGAGCCAGACATTCTAAACACTGACTGAATAATGCCATGTGTCAGTCACTGTGGAAGGTGCTTTGGATGAATTAGACATGGTCCTTACCCTTAAGGAGTTTACAGTCCAGGGGAAGAGGTTCTAAGACACGTCTACAATTGTAAAACCAGAAGAAACTAACATAAACCACAAAGGGGGCACAGATAAGAACTGTTGGTAGTTCACAGAAAGAAAATTTTTATTTAGGACTTCAGGACATTAGAAGCAAAGGGGTCATGTAACGGACTACTTTAATAGTTCAGGTAAAAGATTATCAGTTCTTGAACTATGATAGAGGTAGTGAAGATCGAGGTGGGGAAAGGATGTTAAAGTCACTACAGAAGCAGAAATTGCTGGCTGATTGGAGGTGGAGGCTGTGGAAAGAGGAATACAGAATGACACCCAAGGTTTGTACTTGGTCAGCCAAGTGCATGATGGAACCCTTTCCCCTGATAGAAGAAGAGCAATTTGACATGGAAATTAGAAGGCAGATGGAGAGAGAAGTCAGTGTGCCCATTCCTTCCTCCTCTCCCAGGCTTCCTCCCTGAGGCCTGTAGTTGAGTGGCCATGTTCTTACACCTAGGGGTCACCTCTGTCAGGCCTAGGGAGGTAATAATAGCACTCCACTGTTACTAGCCCATCTTGTTGACCTTAATTCAGGCCACATCTTTATATATTGCTTCATTAACTCTCCTCAGTAACCCTGTTTGAGTGTGCTCTCTTTCCTACCAGAAATTCAACACATATTTGTGTATTTTTAAAGTATATATGCATAATAAGGTATGTCTGTATATGCACAGGAAACGTCTGGAAAGATGCACACCAAACTTTTAGTAATACTTATCATCTGGTAATGAGAATGGGCAAGGGAGGGACAAAGGAAAAGAAAAGATGAGTATTATATGTCTATACCATTTGAATTCCTTAACAATAGTCTTAATAGTTCTTTTAAAATATTTTTTTAAAAAGTTTTAAAAGTAAATCAAGAACATTAGCCTAGTATAAAAAGTTCAGTAAATTCATTGAGAGTAAAGATGAAACCCCCCTAAGAAACACTCAGCCAAAAAAATTAGAGAAAAACCCTAAACATAAAAAAAAATGTTTAATGAGAAATACATATTGATAGAAATAATTAAATTCGTGAATGAAGGCAGCATCCAAGAAACCTCTCCATTTTCATGGTTCCCAGCCCTTCCCTCCGGGCTGATGTGGCAACTTGAGACCCACCAAGCCAGCTGACTCCTCTACTGAGCGCTCACCCTTGCTGTGAAATTCCTGATGAAGAGCCACATGTTCACGGATGCTGCGGAGGAGGCAGAGATAGGTGGCAGCTTGGAAATGAAGCTCATGCTGGGCTCTGCACAGCTTCTCACTGGTGACCTAGAAAAGTAGCAAAGTCAGATATTCTATTAACAGCCCAGCTATAGGGACCCACAGAAAGATTTAATAAACAAGTATGCTCTAGAATGAAAGTAAATTCCACAGAGGAAATACACATATTTGTGTATACTTAATACATATATAGAGGAACTCTGTACTTATTGATTGGAAAAGCTGACCTCCAGTTAACTGAAGAGGAGTTTTAAAAAGTTTCACTGAAGTATTTCATTGAGTGACCTCATGTTAATACTAGAAGAAAGTTACCTAGTTTCACCTCATTTTACAAATGAGAAAGCTAAAGCTGAGAGAGGCTTGGATGTCGGTTAATGGCAAAGGTAGAGAACTATAATCAGGTTGCTGATCATTAATGTCACCTAAGGCAGCGGTCCCCAACCTTTTTGGCACCAGGGACCAGTGCTCCTATAGAATCTAATGCCTAATGATCTGAGGTGGAGCTGAGACAGTGATGCTAGCGCTGGGGAGCAGATGCACATACAGATGAAACTGCTCTACGGCCTGCCACTCAGCTCCTGCTGTGCAGCCCAGTTCATAACGGGCCACAGACTGGTACCAGTCCACAGCCCAGGGCTTGGGGATCCCTGACCTAAGGAATATAATGTAGAAGTTTCTCCCCTTCAAACAAATGAAGGGCTGCTGCTTATATCACTGCGGACTTTGGTTAATGTGCCATATGCTTTTCTGTCGATGAAAATTTAAAACTTACTTTGCCTGAAAAATAATAGCTGTGTCCTCAGTAGTTAACAATTTGTAGGTTTTACCTATAGTAGTATATTCAAATATTCATATTAATTATACTTGCTCTCACAATTCACTTACCCATCTGAAAAACCTGGATTCTGATGACCTTAAGAAGCTGGAAACTTCATAGCCTTTCTTAAGTCCTCAGTGACTCTAAACCCTGTTTTTTCTTCATTATAATTAATTTCCAAATGAAAGAAGTTAGTCCACTGTCCTTTATTTGACTAGTTTTGTGTTCTGAGGTGAGAAAGGGGCAGGAAAAGTGAGATGGCGAAGTGTGCATAGCTTCAAATGACGTAAGGAGCCCTGTCCGAGTGTGGATTAATCACTGGCACCAATGCCTACAGAATCCCCTTCTTTGACCTTTCTTTATTTAAATGTCTAGGGTTGGAATCTGGAAACTAGAATGTGCTTCGAGATCTGCATATCACATATGTGAAAATGCCACTCATGAGCTGCTCAAAAATAGAATTCATCTGTATAATTAAAAATTTATGAGAGCTCAACACTAATGTCAAACATCAACAAAGGGTAATATCCATTTCTATTATATATGCCTAAATTGATAACATTTGAAACAGGAATTCTGTGTTAGTGTAGGATAAGAGAATACTGATCCTGATTCAGCTCGGCCTGAGTACAGAGAGGAGTCAAATATATATAACACAGTAAATGAATCACAAGAGACCAAAAGAGATCAAATGAAATAGAAAATTGTATTTTCCCTAAGGAGAAAGAGGAGGTTCCTCCCAATTGAGCCCCTTCAGCCTAGGGAAAGGAGAAAATGAGCATAGATGACTACTGAGTTAGCTCTGAGCCAGGGAGTAGAAAACAGGAACAGAAATCATTCCCCACACCCTTATATGCATATCACGCAGTGGTGTTTCTGGAATTTTTTTTAGGATGAATTTCAGATTTGTTTCCAAGGAATTGTATAGCCATTACCGGGCCTCTCTTAAGGACAATAATGTTGCCTCCATAAAGGGAACTATAAAGACGCCACCTTCTTAAAAAACCTTAGAATGACCCCGCCCCATTAACAATATATCACATTAATGTAACTGACAGTACACCCTCATTACAAATTTCTAGTTCCGCCCTTCCATTTTTTGAAGTAGTGTAGGGAACACAACGTAAGTGAAACACAGTTCCTGCTCTTCAGGAAACTCCCAATATTCCATATCTCCTTACAGTTTTCTGCCTTAAAAACTGCTTCTCAGAATAGCTCTACTGGGGGGGGGCGGGGTGACTGTTGGATAGACGCTGTGGCCTGAGACTCTACACCCGCCACACGTACATCGTTTTTTCTGTACCCACTTCTACCTCCTCCATTTCCCTTTCCTCTGACTTTCCTCTCGGCACACGCGAAAGACAGCCAATGAAATCCTCGGGGACGGCTCCACCCCGAACGAGTTTGCGCCCCCGCCGCCTTGGATAGTCCCCCGGCTTAGGCCGCGGACCAGAGCGGAGGGCTTGGGTTTCCATGGCGGGCATCCGGGATGGGTGGGGGAGCCGGCCTCAGAAACGCAGGCGCTGAGGCCCGGCGCTCCCGACCCCTGCCCGTACCCTGTCTCCCTCCCACCCCGGGAAAGGGACGCTGGAGCACCCGGACACGGGCTTCCGTACCGATGTGCACGGAAGGCCTTCACGAGGTACCGATAGGCCGCGGTGTCGCGATACGGTCGGCCAGTGGCTGCGTTCATGTAGCGCAGCTCCCGCAGAAGGCCCCGCAGAGTGCGCGCCGGGGACCCTAGGGCCGCCATTTCCGGGTTCTCCGAGCCTGGCGCCCTCCGGGGCCTCACACCTCTCCAACGCCCGCACGCCCCTCCCCACGCTTAATGGTACGGTCGGACCCTGCCGGCCCCCCTATTGATTGCAAAGCAGTGGAATGTCCCACTTTCCTTCTCTGCGGAGCTTTATATAATCGAACGCCCAGCGGAGCCCCCAGGAATCAAGGGGGAAGCAAACAAAAGCCGAGTGTAACTCAATAGCCGGGAGAAAAGACGGCGAGAGGAAAGGAAGTCCTTTCTTGACTGCGTCATTTAAGACGCCATTAGCTGGTCGATCTCTCGAATCTCGAGACAATGAGGACCTTGCAGGTATGGGTGTCGATTTGAAACAACACGCTGAGTTTTTTTTAATTTCTAGGGGCGCTAAAACAATGTATTCTCAATTAGAGGGAAAAAAATGGACTATGTTGATGCGTGCAAACTGAAGCCCAACACCTAAGCACACATACAGTTTTAAAAAGTCTGCATCTTTCATTACCATTAATTTAGAAAAGAAAAATTTTAAATAAATGCTAAAACTACAACCACCCCAGATGGGACTCGAACCCACAATCCCTGGCTTAGGAGGCCAATGCCTTATCCATTAGGCCACTGGGGCTTCTGTGAACGACATCTTCAAACAACGTATCAATTTTTTCCTCTTCGGTACGTCATTGTCACTTAGTTCCACTTCCAGCCTATCCTAGAAAACCACACCTAGTACCAACATGGGGGGCGAAGCATGCTGGGAGTTGTAGTTCAGAGAACAGAAGATCGCCTCGTAGCGCCAAAGGCTTTACCCTCAAAATAGCACCGAGGCGCCGGATAGGGAACGGACGCGCGCACGATTTTGCATACGCGTTTGCCTGCGCAAAAGCGGGCGCGCGACGTCTCGGAGCCGAGCGCGCGGGGCATCCTGGCCGAATCGCGGAGACTTGCCCTTTGAGCCTTTGCTCCGTCGGGTCTTTACCGGAAACAGCCGGCCACTTCCGGTGTGCGGCTTTCCGAAGTTAGTTTGCGTTTAGCCAGCCGTTAGGTGGCGTCCGCAGCGGTCATTTTCTGTTTCCGGTTGAAACGCTGAGGCCACTTCCGCACAGCCAGTGCAGTTGTAAATGTTTACCCTTTCTTCTGAATTGGCTCAGTGGGAAACGGGACAGCGGGGGATTCCTACTTAATGCACTAGGACTTATCTGATTAGCACTAATTAAGAGTTTATTTTCTGGTTCTGTACCTAATTGCGTAATTTAGTCATTTCTCTGGAACTTGGAGACCTTAACCCCTTGTTTAAAATCTCACAGTGACTCCCGATTGCCCCTAAAATAAACTGACTGCTGAACGCTGCCTAAATGACCATCCTTACACTCAATCATCATCCACTATTCTGTTTCCTGTCACCCTCTCCAGGTATCTGAACTTCCCATTGTATTCCTCTCCACACCTTCCTTATGTGTTACTCCCTCTGCCTGAAACTGAACCGTTTGTATTAATATTCCTACTCACCTTTTGGGCTTCAAGTTTCCTTGAGAGTCTAGGTTAGACACTTCTCTAGGCCCTTGCGGTTAATATGGCAAGGTTAAAACAATTCCCCTAACCTCTGGGCTCCTCTATATCACCTATTATTTTACCTTTTAATAGCTAGATTCCTGTGTCTCAGCTCCATAGTCTTCCACATGAACCAGGATGCAACTGCTTAGACTCAGGAATTCCCATTCTAACAGGTCTCTCCTACATCCCTGTCAGGGTTCACCAACTCTAGCTGTGGCCAGCTTTGAAGTAACCTTTAATATTTTGGCTGGAATTTTGACACTTTCGGAATCAACAGAAACTGGTATGACTTAATGTGAATGAATTACTCTCCCTATTACTCGTAAAATATTCATTTTTATCAACGTATAATTCACAAGTATCTGATTTCAAAAGGCAAATGTGCAGGAGTTAGGGAGAATGCTATCAATTATTCTTTTAATATAAATTTGTTTAACTAGCCTTCTAAGATGTAGCGATTTAAGCCAGCTCTGAGGAAGTGGAAGAATTTATAGGACGTAGGTCTTAGGTAACTTAACCGTTGATATGTTGTGGTAAGAGGCAATAAATAATTCTGAATTCCTTTTTACTGAACTGCTAAGAGACTTTTCTTTCACCTGAAGCTAGTCTTACACCAAGGTAATCATAAAATGTTAGCTCTATGTAGTCACTGGTCTCCTTAAATGACCTTCCCAACAATCTTCTTCATGTATATATGTTGCTGTTTACATCGAGGTGAAACTTATTTCTCATCTCACCCACCCCTCCCCCTTTTGAATCTAATGTGGCCTTGTGACTACTTTGACTAATAGAATGTAGCAGAAGTAACATCCTAGGGCTTCTGTGGAACACCAGGCCTTAAAACTGGCAAGTTTAACTTACGGCTTCTTATCTAACTCCCATGTGGTGAAAACCCAAGGCCAGTGGAAGAGTCCTGAGACACATTCAGCGAAGCCCTCAGCGGAGAGCCATCCTGTTATGTCAGTTAGCCATCCTGAATGTCTCAATCAGTAGCACCCCCAGATGATGACAGTCTCAGCCAACATTGGATGGAGCAGAAAATTGCCCAGCTAAGCCCAGTCAATCCAAAGAAACATTAAAGATAATAAAATGGCTGTTGTTTAGAAATAATTCCACTATGTTTTCAAATTATTGTGCGGCAATTAAAAAACCAAATCCATCTAGAAAAGTTCTTAGGACAATTTAACCAAACTTCTTAATTTGGCAGCTTTAGAAAATCTTTGTATTCCCAGGGCAGGGCTACAAACTCAAAACCCTACAGCAGAGACCGGGCAGATAAGACAAGACTGAATGAGGCCAGGTGAGTTCCTACTTGCTCCGAAGGAGCTAGACTCTTCAGCTCAAAATCATTGTTGCAATGTAGGAGTGTGGTCCCAGTGTCGTCAGAGCTTTTGATTTTTCAAGAGCAGTTAAACATCCAGAATTTTTACGAAATGTCTTAAGTTTTAAATGTTAGCAATCAGATAAAAACCGGTCCAAAAAAACCACTTCTGTGGCCTAGGTTACTAGGGTTGCAAGCGTGCAAACTATGTCCCAGTGCATTTTATAAACACTGTCTCATTTGACCTTCACCAAAAGCCAATGAATGAGATTGTACTCTGATTTTCCCCACTTACAAATGTGGGAACAAGCTCAGAACGGTTTCATGGTTTAGTCCGCGGTGAAGCTGGTGTTTGACCTCAGGCACTCTTAACTCCAAGGACTATTAAAGAAAAACATTTTTAAGTTTATAGCAGAAAAGAAATTTTTATTAAAAAGATGCTGGGTGATTTTCAGAATTTCCCGGTTAAGGCTAGAGATCAGGCTTGGAGGCTACAAGCCAAGAACCTGCCCCCCAATCCTGCTCCAGATTTGGTCCAGTGAAAACACCATCAGGTACAGTTGCTACAGCTCACAGTGCTGACACAGTGACACTGGACAGGGACTGGACATCAGCACCAAAGCTGCTGCTCCAGCACATTGCCTATTGCTGGCTTCTCTCCTCCTTGGTCCAGAGTGGATTAAAAGTCATTGACTCATGTCCTGGGATGAGTACTTCCAATTAGCATAGCCTGGGTCATGTTCCCACATAATGGTCCAGGGAGGCTGTGAAAGCAAGTACTCTATCATTCAATGAATTTTTATTGAGCATGTGCTATGAATCGGTCACTCTTCAAGATGCTAGGCCAACCAAAGCAGGATTGGTCAAACTTCCTATAATCATGAAGCTTCCATTCTAGAAAGTTGGACAGACAATAATGATATAAGCAAGTAAAACATAAAAATTTTCAAATGATGATAAGTGCTGTGGAGAAAAAAATAAAAAATAAAAGCTGGCAGGGGATTGGGATCTGCTGCTTTATAATGTGTTCAGGAAGGTCCTTGCTGATAAGGTGACATTTGAGCAGAAACCCAAGTGATGTGAGCTTGTGTGTGTGTGTGTGTGTTGGGGTGGGGCAATGCTTATATTTTTTAAGTGGAGAGACCCTATCTTTATTCCCCAGCCATTGTGAGGCCACCATATTCTATCCTTCAGGCTCTCTGAGGGTAAAGAAGTTGTTTTGGGACAAGCTTTCTATGTCCAGTGAAACTGTGGAAACAGATACCCGAGGGTCCAGTCTTAACTTTGCAACTACAGTAGTGACTGGCTACCAGGCCATGCATGTGGGAACTGGGGGGAAATTTCGGTGGGAAAGAGCCAGGACTAATCCACTGGGTATTTCTGAGAGAGTATACATGTGTAGGCACTCACTTCCATCAACTGTGCTACTGTAGCTGTGTGTCCTAAAGCATTTATTTCTAAACTTTTTTGATATTGTTTATCCACGGATGTAAAAATTTTGTGCCTCCACCATGTCTTTGTATTTATTTTTAGATAACATACCTGTACTACTGAATCAATGTAGTATATATACATTCAAAACATGCACAAAATCGAAAAAGGATGTTTTTAAAATGAAATAAGTATTTTGAAAATACTTTTCTTTATTAACAGTAAAAAAGGTCCTAATTTTTCTCAGTAAAGATTATTACTGTTTATTTTATTGAAAACAATGTAATTCAGTAGGTTTCATTATTTTGAAAATCTTGGTTTCACATATTATTTTGGGCAACAGAATCACATAGTGATAAACGTGTCTAAACATCCATTTTCAAATTTCTTCATAGCATCAGTTTCTTTTAAAAAGGCAGTTAATGCCTCACTTGTAGTTTTAAAAAATTCCTTTTAACTTAAAGGGACCCATTAAGTAGGTTTGTTTCTTTCAAAATATCAGCTAGGCAGCTGTGTCCAGCAGGCCTCCGTCAGAAAGAGAAACCACTGCAGGCCTGTCAAGCAGAAACAAATTGAGTGCGGGGTATTGAGGTGCTAATGGCACTATTGGGAGGACCTGGAAGTTGTGGGGCTTTGCCACTGACGTTCAGCAGTTCAGAGTATTAGGAGGTTGCTGCTGTTACCCAGGTCAGAAGAATGCAGGGTACCCCCACTGCTGATCAGAGCTTCCCACAAGTACTGACTGAGACAGGAGGCTGACGGGAGGTCACTGGAGGCTATGGTACAGCTTTAGGTCTACCATGGCCTACTGCCTATTTTGCTAGGTGCTGCCACAGAAAAAAACGCCACTTTTCCCTCCCACGTCTGAAATCTCACATGAACACACTAGCAGAAAGAAGTCACACGCAAAACCCTGAAGGCAAAGGAGTTTGGGAAATGTAGTTTCTGCCAGAGAGTAGCACAGAAGGATGTGGGATGAATACTGGCTGCCAAAAAAGGCTTTAGACTGTACAGCAGCATACTCCCGACAGCCTCTTGCCATCACAGACGAGGACAGCAAATGAGAAACACTTGCCTGTTTTGTAAAAGAAAAACAGTATTAATTTTTAAGTCTGACAGCTCTTATAAGTACTTTTCATCAAGACAACCATTCAGTGTCTGGTTTACAGGATTTTCATGGCGATTTCCCATTATATATTAGTTTCTATTTAAAGGTCTTCTTTTTAATCAAATTAACCTTATTGATAACATCCTGTCACATGGAAACTGCCGTACATTGTAATACTCAGAAGTAAACATGATTATTAACCAGCAGGCTGGACTTGCTCAGTGCAGGCAGAGAGCAATTTATTCCGCTCACCATGGCTGCTTGTGAACCTCCTGGTTTCTTTCTCTCCAGCATAAAATCGTGGGTGGTTCACACAGCTTTTCCAGAAACTAACAGGACAATCAGCCTTTTTTCTTTGGTTTAAAAAAATTCCAGTCTGTATAACATGAAAACTCCGAACTTCATCCAGTGAAACGTCTCATTGTCAGCTGAGGCTGCCGGGGGATGAAAATGGGCCGTGAGGGCTGCAGGACTCGGCCAACCTCTGCACCTCCCTGATCTGCTCGTCTGCTCTTCGAATGCAGCCTGTCTGTGGAACAAGCTAGACCTCGTGAGGTAGAAACAGAAAGCGACTTTGTTTTCTCACGAGTACCCCTACAGACTTATTCTTATGCCTGGGTGAAATTTATAGCTTTTCTAGCCTTTTTTTTTTTTTTAGGGAACAAATAAAATAGGTTAGAGAGTTATCATCATCATCATCACCATCATCATCATCATCATCATTTTAAAAAGTCTCTTTTTTCTAAGTATTAACAAATCTCATTCACTGTCATATCAAAACTTCAAATATCCGTTAATTTAAAACTTCTCTCCCCTCCAGCCAGGAAATCTGAGGGTTCATGGTCAGTGTCATTTCTATTTCTCACTTACCACCTCCTCCCTGCTTGCTAGCTGCTGTTCTGTGCCCGGTCTCCTGTTGTAGCAGGGGAAGGAAGAAGAGGAAAGGGCTTACTTGATCGTAGAGTTCTAAACAGGTGTTAGTGTCCTCTGGGAATAGCAGATTCCAATGCTGCTTCATTGTTCGTAGGTGCTTTCTCCTGGGTTCTCCAGAGTTTCTCCGTCACTGGGGATCTCTCACCTGTAGTTCCCTTCTCTACTTAGGATTTCTGCCCGGCCCCTTAGTTTCCAGCAGCCTCCCCTCCACTGAGGTCATGTCATCCCACTAGTGTTCCCTTTGGTTGGATTCCTCCTTAATGACCAAATCTGGCTCCCTCTCTTGAGAACCACATCAGGTGCACAGGAACTCAGGAACTCTGAGAGTGCAAGCGGTTCCGAATACAGCCTTCTCTCCTCTTCTGTCTTCCCAAGGAGCTAGCCACCTAGAATTCGTCTTTAGACGTGCAGGAGTGAGTCAGACATCAGTCCCTGTGTCCCTCAAACTCCACAGGAGGTGTCGTGCTCTCCAAAAGGTCTTCTTGAAGCGCCCCCTCATTTGGCATGAGGTGAAGAGGAAGCACCCCCACCCTCCCTGCTTGGGGAGAAGGGAAATGTCCAACATGCTGACAACTGCTTCCAAAGAAATGCTCTCACATTTTCTTACACAGCATGGCGGTGGTTGCCGGCTAATGCATCCCAGTATTGAGCTAGTGCTTCCCAGTTTCACAATCTCTTAGCATGTAGTACATAGGTGATCTAGCTCCTCCTCCCTTTAGAAAGTGGATGACTTGGCACCTATTGTTTTGTTCTCAGCCTTTGGGGTTTCTGGTGAAACTGACACAGAAAGAGTCCATTTTAGTAAATAAAGTCACATTGTCAACCCTTCCTCCTTATGGAACTCCTGTTCTTTCATCAAGGACACCTGACGCCCTGTAGGTGACTTGGGACAGTCTGACTTATGAACTGCTGGGTAATGTGACTCTACAGTTAAAGGAGAACTATTAAATATATAGTAATTACCAAGTGTATGAAATATGAATTCTGTTAAATATTCATACTTATATGTTTGTATTTAGACGTTAACTATTTTTACAACAAATGTATACAGGACTTTTGTTTTTGACATTATGGAAGACTAGACGTATAGAGAAATCTCTCTCAATATATGAAACCCCTTAAACAGCGAGGTGAAATTTTAACACACAAAAATACTTTTTGGAAGCATGACTGAGCTGACAGTAAAATAAAGGAAGCCAGAATAACCAGAGGCCGGAAGAGGAGGAGGAACGGGTAAGAGAGCTCTGAAAGCGGCATTTGCCTTGAGGATACCTGCTGATCCCTGGTGGCCTTGAGCCTGGATTTTAACTTAACTTTAGAAAGTCATAAGGAAAGACAGCTTCAGACTAGCACGGTAGGAGGTCAGATCGGAAGCTCCTGACAAATGATGAAACCTCCAATGATCGACCTCATTGCTGGGAATGAAAAAATATATATCCCGGACCTCACCAAAAAGAGACTTTTTCTGACTCGACCTCAGCTCAGGTTGAGTGGCAGGGTGGGGAACCTCCTACAAGAATTTTTAGCCACCAGCAATAACCGCCATGTACATTTGAGGCTGAAATTCATTCTATCTCTGTGACCCCAAATCCCTAAGCTAAACATTTAGTCTGAAAGGTTCTTCTGGGTTGGTAATGATCCTAGAAGCCTGTAAGACGTAAACTCAAATATTCTTAAGAGCAACACACTTTAAATCCAGGCCTCAAAGAAAGCTCTTAGCTAAAGATCCAAAGTACAGAGATCTGTAATAAAATATCACCAAACACACAGAGAAATAAGCCACTGTGGGCAAGTTGCAGGATTAGACCCAGAGTTTGATTCAAGGTCTGACTCTGGTGCCTGGGCCATTGCTGTGGGAAATGTCCCCCGATCTTCCCAGCCTGCTTCTCAAACACACGGTAGGGCCCTGACCTTGGCCTCCCCTTAGTATACATCACCAACTAAGAAAGCTGATAAACTTAGGAAAAATACAAGCTCATAGGTAAAAAAAAATGGATATTTGAGGAGTATAATTACAACAAAAGAGACAATAAATGAAACAAACTGTGGTGGACCAACCAGAATGCTACAAGACAGATCAAAAACTTAAGTTTAATAAATATCTTCAAAGAGATAAGAGGATAATAATAAGGAACAAGCAGCTATACAGAACCAAATGGAAATACTAGATATGAAATATGTAGTAGTTGAATGAAACCAATAGACTGGATTAAAAAAAAAATGGCTACATAGCTGAGAAATGAATCATGACCTACAACAACTCAGGGAAATTTTCCCAGATACTGGAAAGAGATGGAAAATATGAACATATAAGAAATTACTGCTACTGCTAGATATCACTGTCAATATCTATATAATACTTGTCCCAGAAAGAGAGAAAATAGGTTTAGGGAAGAGACTATTTAAAATCATAAGTGAGGAACTTTAAAAAATTAAAGACTCCAATTCTAAGGTTGTGAGTACCAAACAGAATATATACATAAAAACTCAAACTTTGACACATTATTGTGAAATTTTAGAACATTACAGAAAAAACAATAAACAATTTAAAAGCATCCAGAAAGAAGGGCAGATGGTCCACAAAAGAATAAGAATTAGATCGACATTAGTCTTCCCAACAGAAACACTGGAGACCAAAAAGCAATGAAGTTATATTTTCTAAATGATGAGGAAAAAATAACAACTTAGAATATTATGTCTAGATAAACTATTATTTAAATGTGAAGAATCAAAGATAATATGTTCAGATATATAAGGCCTTAGAAAGTTTATAGCACAAAGGGTCTTTTTGAAAACTCTACTGAAAGTACTTTTATCCTTAATATACTAATATAAGTAAATTATATTTAATATACTAAGTACTTAACAAGCACATGAAAAGATGACTCAACGTTCTTAGTCATTTGGGAAATGCAAGTCAAAAGGAGGAAGATATCACTTTTTTAATTGCCAGGACAGCGATAATAAAAAAAAAAATGAGAAATGGCAAGTGCTGGCAAGGATGTAAAGAAATTTAAATAATTACGTGTTGCTGGCAGAAATGTAAAATGGTTCAGCTTCTGTGGGAAATGGTTTGGTGGTTCCTCAAAAAATTACACAGAGTTACCATATAGATACAGCAATTCCATTCCTGTGCATATTCCCAAGAGAACTGAAAAACATACATCCACAAAAAACTTGTACACAAGCGTTCACAGCAGCATTATATGTAATATTCGAAAAGTGGAAACAGCCCAAGTGTGTATCAGCTGATAAATGGGTAAATAAAAAATGTGAATAATTCATACAATGGAATATTATTCAGGATATGGTTATCACATTTAATAGTAAGGATATCAAATTTAATATTAGGGCAAAAAATATCATAAAGAAAATGAGGACATTATGTATTGGTTAAAAAATAGATCAAAAAGATATAACCATAATGAACATATATGTACCTAATAAACTTCATGGTTCTTTGAAAGATTAATTAAAAAAAAAAAACCTCTGGCAAGACTGAATAAGATAAAGGAAGATGCATGTAAACACAATAGAGAATGAAAACAGGAAAACAAACATATACAACGGCAAAAAAAAAATGTTATGAATATACTAAGAAATTTCCTGCAAGTGTGGATCACATGTGGATGAGGTGGAAAACATTTAATATAGGTCAACTCATGATTATGATCAATAGTCCCAAAAAGTTAGGAATAGAAAACTGTCTTAACTTCATAAAAAGGACATTCCAAAAATTTAGAATAAACACCATACTTAATGGAGAAAATTTAGATATTTTCCCATTAAAATAAGGAGCAAAGATGCCATTTTCACCACTTTTGTCTACACAGTATTAAAAGGCCAGTCTAATGCTCAAAGATGAGACAAGACATAGAAAGTAAAAGAAATGGGAGAGGAGATTAAACTATTCTTATATGTAGATTATATGATCATCTCCATTGAAAGCTAATAAAATCAAATGAGGCATTAGAACAAGAGTTTAGCAAAGTTTTGGGATACAAACTCAAATCTCAAAAATCAATAGCATTCCTTGATACCAGCAAAAAGCATGAGAAAATATAACAGTTAATACATACCATTTAAAGAGCTGTAGTATGACATAAAATATTTGAATATACTACAAATAAATAAGGGAATTTGACAGGGTAAAGAGTCTACTCTTCTTCAAACTACAAATTAAATTCAATCCCAATAAAAATTTCAACAGAATGTTTTTAAAGGAATTTTGAAGATTCTAAATTTATAAAGGTGATAAAAATGCACAATTAGCCAAGGCCAAGAGGAAGACTCTCCTTACTAGATACAGTCATCCCTCTATCTATTGAATAATTTCAGACTGGGGTTGACAATGGGTAACTGAAAACGCAAAAAGTGAATGTGGCTTCAGTGAGACTACTGCATTAAGGCATGCTGTAAGTCTACAGTAGTGAGAAACAGTCTAATACTGGCACGGAACTAAATAGAAAGGACGATGGAATAGAATACAGCTCAGCAACAGATCTGTGCATACACGAGAACCTGACATATGATAAAAATGATACCAAAAATTAACAGACGTATTGATTAAGTAGCTGGTGCTGGGAAAATTGGCGCACTAAATGAAGAAAAATAAAGCTGGACCCTTACATTACAAGACATACAAAGGTGGCCAACAGCTGGATCATAAGTGAAAAAATTGGAATGTCAAAGGATAAAGCTAATAGAAGAAAATGTAGGAGGATACCTTTGTGACCTAAGGGTAGGGAAATATTTCATAACGAACTCTTCAAAACATATAGACAAATGTAGACATCAATTTGACCATTAAAAAAGTAAGGTTCTCTGTTCAATAAAAAATGCCATAGAAAGTTAAAAGAGGTAAAGAGACTAAAATATCTGACACATCTAACACTGATAAGAGATTATAACAGAGATAAAAATGCAATTGAATAATAAGCAGAGATGAGTAGGTAATTCACAGAAGACTTTCTTGTGATAATAAGGAATTGGAGGCAACCTAGGTGCCCAACTCAAGAGGGACAGGTGTGGAAAATGTGGATGCACGGTGGGAAATACTATGCAGCAATAAGAGACAACACACAGGAAGTACCTATAGCAACTTGGATAAATCTAAGAAAAGTAAGGAAAGTAGGCAACAGCAAAATGTATAGTACAGGACCATGTGTATAAATTTAAATTGCATACACACAAAATAACACTACTTATTATAAAATGATGCATGCATAACAAGAGGCACATGTCAAAAAAGTGGAGTGGGTGCCTATGAGACAGAAAAGAGAGAGGACTCAGGGAGACCTAATTTATAATGAGGGAATGAACTCTTACACTGAGTGATGATAACCTTGTACTATGAATTGAGAAACATGATTAATGCATTGCTTTGCATTTGAGGGACAATAAAGCAGAAATAAACGATACACAACACACACTCCAAATAGTTTGGAACTGCAGTAGCCAATTGGCTACTACCTGTGAAGCCTGACACTGACTGCCGGAGCAGAGGCAGGCTGGATCTCGGTGACATTGAATCACTGAACTAGGTTTACCTCTAGACTATTCAGTTACATGAACCAAAGGATTCCTTTACTGTTTTGTTTAATAGATTTTGTTTTCAGAGCAGTTTTCCATTTACTTGTTAAGCCATGGGGGTTTGACACCTGTGATGAAAAAGTTTTAACTGTACTTTTAAATATTAAAAAAAAAAAGATTAAAAAAACACACTGTGGCTTCACTTAGATATTTTAGGAAATTAGGAGAGCAAGAAGAAGCATGAATTTAAGAAGAAAAAGGCAGAAAAGAAACAGAGTAATAGTAGCCACCATTTATTAGCTCCTATGTGCTAGGCACTATGCTAGGTGCTTTCCATACCTTGTCTCTGATTCAACAACAGACCCCGTCGTTGGGCATTATCACTGTAGAAAGGAGGAAACAGGCTGGCAGGAGCTAAGCATCTTGTCTAAAGGGCCACAGCTTCATCGCGAGGACTCGCGAACCCAAGTCTGTCTAACGTCAGCCTGCTCTCCTTCACGCTATGCCACCCAATTAGAAAAAAGAGAGTGGGGAAGTAGTGAAGGGACAGACACAGGGACAGGGAAGTAAATATACATAAAAAATGAGCCGTGATGAGGAAGAGTGATCATTTTTTGAGGTTTAAGGACACTCATGACATACCAGGTTATTCCAGCCTCAGACGGGGTGGTCAGGATTGCAGTCTTTTGAAAAGTGCGTGATCTCACTTGCAACGTAACTCAACTCCTGGTGCACCCAGACTAGCTCTCCTGCTTTTATTTCAATTTTTCAAAACTCTTTAAATAAAAGACTTTTCTCAAGCGTTTTTCAAAGCTTACAGGGATAGGAGGCAATGTCAGATTCTAGACAGACTTTCACATCTAGAGTGCCAGGCCATTATTATTCATGCCAAAATAATCTTTGACTGTCCATTTGATATGTATTCACGGACTATAAATATCTAAAGGAGATCATAGCTTGACCTGTGAATTAAATGCCCATCTGTCATGAATGGGTACAGTAAGCATGATACCGCAACTATGAAGCACTACGAGCTTGTCCAAAAAAAACAAGACAGATCTCTATATCTGATGTGAATAATCTCACAATTTGGAAAAAATCCTAGGTACAGTACAGCAGAAAAGTATGCTAAATTTATGTTTAAAAATCAGATACATATTTACATCTAACTGGAAATCGGAGCACTGGTTTTTGTGGGAAAAAAATGGGATCATGTGATAGGGAAGAAATACTTTTCCCCTCACTGTCCGTCTCCTGTGTACTTGGCACTTTTTTTTTTAACCAAGTACAAGAATAGTTAAGCAGTTTTCTGTGCCTTCCTCCAAGCCAGACACCTTTAGTTTGAGATCTAGTAGGGTCTGAGTAGAAGAAATAAATTATTTTCCCTTCCCCCAGTGACGAGACGAAAGCTTTCCTTTTTCTCCCCCAAGTCCACCGATTTGTTTCTTTAAAACAAATTCCAGGCTACAGCCTCTCTGGTGTAGCCCATTTCTCCTGAATAAACCTTACTTCTCCTATTTAAAAAAAAAACACCCCAAAAATGAAAAAAAAAACAAAACCCCCAAAACCACTAAAAACGCCAAAACTTACTCATGTCATCCATGTTCACTGAAAATACATTTAATTAAAGGAAAAAGCAAAGCCCTCCTACCACTTCTCTTTGTACTTCGTACGGTATGTCTTACATATTTTCCTGTGCCTAGGTGCATTTACACTTATAACTGCTCTTTCATTTAATACATGCACATCTTGCTCTTTACTTTTTAAGGTTTTTTTTTAATTTAATGCTACTATTTTTTTACATAACTAATCCCCTCTAACATGGCATTAGATAGACTGTTTCAAACTTTCACCGTTATGAGCAACACTGAGAGGGCTATCCTTATCCAGAAATCTTTGTACGAGTCCATGTTCCTGAGAATAGATTTGTAAAAGCAAAGTTGCTTCATCACCAATTTGACTTTGACTGCGATCTCCATCTGTAGTTGCTGCTCCACGCATTTTTTTTTTTTAAATTAGGTTTACCGGGGTAACATTGGTTAATACAATTACATAATTTTCAGGTGTTCATTACAATTTGACATCTGTATATTCTATTGTGTTTACACCCAGAGTCCAGTTTCCTTCAGCTGCCATATATTTGATCCCCTTTACTCCACCCTCCCTCTACTCCATCCATGCCTCCTTTTCATAACCAGCCGTAGACACTTCCCTGCGCCAAAGCTCAGCTCTGGGATGACTTCTTGCCCACGTGGACAGGTGTAAAAACATGCTTCCTGGTTCGTGTTTTTCTATACTCCCTTGAACAACTCTCTTTTGGATACCTGGCCCTTGATTGAACTCTATAGAATTAGTTCCGTTTCTCCAGTTGTTTACTTCTTGGCTCTCTAAATCAAAATTTCTCTCTTGGTTATTATGAAATCCTTAAGTCTCTTGGGCCATGGTTTTTAAAAATTTTTTTTCCCCCCCTGAAATAGAGAATAAAACAGAACTGGCATGAATGATAATAAAAGCTAACATTTACTGAAGTGCTTACTATGTGTCATCGTACTGTTGTACATGCCTTATACATTTTTTTGTGCCTCATAAAATTAAATGTTAATTGGAGTTACATGAAAAAAAAAGCATTCCATGGTCAAATTAGTGGAAATTAGGGGTTAAAAAAAATCTTAATGGCACTTTAAAAATGTTAACATACATTAACAAGATGGCGACAACGTAGCTAAGCGTTGTCAAATTATTTCACAGATTTCTTGAGGGGATAGTACTCACAAGAACACACTTTCATAAAACTGTCCTTAAATATTAGTTTTTTAATAAAGGGACTTGCAGCCTACCTACCTCCCACATGAGGACCACCCCTTTTCAAAAGTCTTCATCTTAGTGACAACGCACTGAAAATACACTTAAAGGAAAACTAAAAAGCACTCATACTATATTCATATTTCAGTACATACATCCTTTTCTATACACACTTACAAATGACAAACTTCAATTTCTCTGACAAGTTGCTTTCTATCTCTTCATCCTTTTCCTACTACCTAGATTTATAAAGGTTGAAATCTTTTTCTACTCTCTTAACACTTTTCCTAGAATGCTCCACAAGTAAAGCTTGAAAAGATGACCACTTTTGCAGATAATTTCCCAGATCTACATTTCAAACTGTGACCCTGGTAGCATCTGGAACACCTCTCCCCCCACAATCCATTCCAGGACTCCCACAACCTGGCTGCTTCTGCTAATCACAGTGTACAATTCACACCAGCCTGGTCTACTTCCCGCTTCTGGTTCGCTCAGGACAGTCCCTTCTTTTTCTTCCTAGCCAAATGCCACTTATTCTTGGAGGCCCTGCTCAACTGCCATCCACCTCTGACAAAGTCTTCTCAGACCTCTCTAGTCCAGTTCGTCCCTGCTCTGAACTAAGTAATAGGTGGCAATGAAGCACAGCTTGTGTGACGAATTTTGAACTGTTGTCTTTTTAACCTGTCATGTGATTGCAAACTGTCGATATATTGAGGGTGGGGACTGTGTCCATTACTTCTGCATCCCACAGTGCCCAGCACTAGTGCGACACAGACAAAATACTCAATTACTACTGAAAGAATGAGATATTAAAATCCAAGTTAGGCCAATAATACAACAGACACGAAAATAATATGTACATTCCTCTTTATTTAATACAACAAACACACGTAACACATACAAAAAGAAAAAACAATCATGTAAAAGGTCCTGTCACAAAGGAGAGACAGGAAACATCTACACTAAATCAAATAAGGCTCCTGCTTTAAAACAGGGATTTGCTAGCTACACCTGGAATATGAGCAAGGCTGTTGCAAAAAAAAAAAGAAAAAAGAAAAAGGAAAAGAAAGAAAAAGAAAAAGAAAAAAAGAAAGAGAGGAGAGAGAGAGAAAAAAAAATTCCCTGCACTGAAGTAGTATATATCCATGGGGTTAATTTACTAAATTCACAGATCCATATTTAGGAATGTTTAAGCCCTCTCACATAATTCATCAGAGTTTTATGAAGTGTGTGATTTTTTTCCTTTTAGGTTAAAAAAATTTACCTGTCCTTTCTTCTTAGAAAATAGTGACAAGAGCTCTCTAAAAACTAGAAACCAGCAAACCACCCGAAGTTTGGAAAGCTTTACCATTGAACGTCAAAGGGCGTACAGAACTCAGAATGCAAAGGCAAGATGGCAGTGGGAAGAAGAATTGAACTTTTCTTAGTCATTCCCTGGTAGCTCGTATTTAATCGACCACTGGGAAAGACAAAATGGAAATACCTAGGCTCAGTGCAGGGTTCAGTAGCAGCAGTTTGTCCATATTCCTGCTCTGATTAGAGCCGGAAATTAAACAAGCACCAGTTCGTCTCAAAAGAGCCTTATACAAACACACACACACACATACCCACACCCATTCACATGTCATCACCACCCCCTTTTATTTAAATTTATTATTATTATTTTTTACTAAAATAATACAAAAAAGGGAGACAGGGATATTTACAAAAATCCATGGCTGGTACAGTACATAATTTTTAAGACACACTAATGCTACAATCTTTCAGGTCCTGAGATTATTACAAATATCAACTCAAAGCTGTGTTCAGGTCCAGTTTTAAAGGAAGAAAAAAAAAATCCCCAAATATTAAGTCACACACTTATTTAAAATACAGCATATCCCTTCAAGTTAGCGAAAATGCACCTCCCTATAAACAAACGCAATACAGTAACCAGCGCCCCTCCCCCAGAGGAGCAGCACTGAGGCTCCTTCCTTCAAGATCGGTTATGAAACATGTTGGCATCTGTATCAAATGCGGAGGTGGCTAAAGTAAGAGAAGATGAGTAACTGGAGGGAAGTTCCTCTATAGAGTGAACATTCACTGTATAAATAAGTCCCATTTTTCCTTCTGTTACCAAACGAAAGTCCCTTATCAAATTTATACCGTATAGGCTGGAAATATGTGCTTGGCCAGACTAAAAATCAGAATCTTTATTTCCAATCAGTTATAGCAAATAGGTCTGCAGTCCCACACTAAATGTTAAAACTGCAAATTAACTTTCTTGCTTCTAATAAAAGGAAGAGAACACCTATCACTTGGTTACCTTGGTAGACTTTGATTAACACGTAATTTGGGGCACAGAAATTTCACCAGCCAGAGATTTCTTTTCCTCTTCTTTTAAGCCTGAAATGTTTCACAAGCAAAATAAAATGGCAAGCCTCAGATGTACATACTCTTCTGAAGAACAACTTGTAGTTTTGATACTTTCTATAATATAATTTTTCAATGACAGCCAACAAAGGACAAATAGTACAAAACCTGAATCCTTTCTCGGGAGGCTCGCCATGGATCAGAGGGAATTATCTGTAGGTTGGGAACCCACTTCTATTGATGGAAGGGACCCTTGTTTATCTGAAAGTCTCAGAGGGTACAGGTAATTAATTATGTAGGCATAGCCAGGATTTAAAAAGTTGGCCAAAGTTGGTCAACTTTCCGACTAACTATATAAAACAGTAATACCTCTGTTAACTGAGAATAACTTCTTTCACTTTTAATGCCTCTAGTCAAAACTAGGGTAATCCTTGGTAACTTGGCAGGTACAAGAAAACCCAATGCGCTCACGCAGAGCACACTACCCTGCAAGCAGCAGAGATGAGCAAAACACGAGGAAAGTTTACGGCTGCCTGGACAGAAAATACACGACAGCTAAGATCCGACAAATCAAGAGCGGGCTGTCACATAGAAAGACACGCCAACTGGCTGGTCCTAAGTGTGCTTAGAGGCTGGATGGAGCTGCTGACTTCAAAAACAGAAGTATTTCCCAGTTATCTTGAGTTACAGTCATCTTGTTTGAATTTAATTAGGTTTCCACGAGTGCTCCACTGTAAAATATTTTAAAACTAGATTTAAGGTAAAATAGAATTATATCATTATTAGGAAAATGGGAGCAAATACTGTACAGAGTTTCAGAGAAACATAAAATTGTTACTCAGGATTCATATACCCTATTCAGTTCAGACCTTTGAAACTGGGTTTATTCCAGGGAAATATGAAAATATGCAAGGCAAACAGTATGAGAAATAACAGTCGCTAAGGAAGACCTGCACCTCTTTTGAATAACCTCAAAAAGTGTCCAGAGGAAGCCATGAAATGTGGCTACTACCATGTTATATAGTAGAGAAATCTATTTTTTAATACAAAGGAGAAGAGAAAAAAAATTCTGGTCACCAGTGATAATTCTAAGTCCTGGAAATACAGACACCCTTAATTATACTACTGAGTTTTCTGAAAGTATTCTTGACCTATATGGGTAACAGTTAGGAAAAGTGTCAGAAATTTAAGTACTAATTTACTACAAACTGAAAATATGTAAGAAAGATTGAGAAGTAGCAGTATTACAGAATGAGGAAATTAAATAAAGATCACAAACAGCTACTCTGAAGTAAATGGTACTCTGAGACTATCTGAGAAAAATAATTTAATGTCAAGTCATTCAAAGGCAGTCTGCGTAAAAGCCTAGGAGTCTCTGTCTGAGTCTTTGCTGGGATGTGAACAGTCTCCTGGAACACGCTTGTAGTCTTTATGCAACCGGTATTCCAGTGCAGCAACTGGTTGATGAAAGGGTTGACTTCAGAGCTCAGACCAGAGGAAAGAAGAATGAAGACTAAAGCAATGAAGAAAGAATTATTTGACATTAATACTCAAAGCTATCTTTAGAGTCTGATCATCTGTTCAGCTCTACAAACCTGAACACTGCGGCACAGTATCTAAAACTTTCTAACACTTATACACTGGGATGATTTACCTTAACAACCCAAAGATATTCCATGATTCTAACTACAGTTTTGCACCAGTGAAAGGATCTGTACTTAGTTTTTGAATATAAAGTTCACATTTTAGGATAGAAGAACACAAAATATCTCTATTTTATGCTTCTGTTAATTTTCCCTAGGGGAACCAACACACATTCAACAAAACCCTTATGCCTTATTTCTTTGGGTAGAAGTCTTAACATGTTATTATTTAAAGAATAGAAAAAGAAGAAAAACGTGGAAAATAAAAAATATATTTATCTGCATAGTTGATACTTAGAGGCTACTTATTAACTAAGGCCTTTTCTGGAAAATGCAGTAAAAAACCCAAAAGTGATTTTTCAGAAAAAACCATCCTCGCACTAGAGATTACCTGGGCCTGGCTGGGCCGACCCCGGGGACTGACCCGGCGCTTGGTCTGCTCGGGCCTGGTGCTCCCTCCTGACTCACTTGGGCCGGACAATCTGTTCCTCATCCGTTCCATTGTCTTTCCTGATCCTCAATATGTGCTAAGATTCAAATCTACACACAGCCCCTAACAACTGTTGCTCAGCATTTATCCCTAACTAAAAACACAGCATCCATTTTTCTCCTGTGGTTTTAAATGAAAAAAGGAAAATTCTATGTATTACTATCTAATATGCTGGGATGGAAGGTGGGATAAAATGATCTTCACTTCGTTTTCTCTTCAGAGTTGGGCAAAACATGTTCCTTTCTACCCCACCCCGGCTAGGAAGTGAACACACTGCCTCCCCTCTCCCATTTCCCTACAACCTGAGCAGTTGGTGGCTCCAACTCTTTCAGGGATAGAAAAGCATAAACTGCAAAGGTAGAGGGGCTAAAAGTGTACCCAGCTGACTGCGTGTAGTGCTTGCCCCTTTGGAGCAAAGCTGGATAAATTCATAGTCACAGAAATAGGACACAATCTCTGATTGATAAGAACGAGGAGACGCCCATTCATTCTTAGAAAGTTAAAAGCTTAGCTATCCATCACCAAACAACTAATCAAAGGAAATTAGATTGAGAAGATGGAAAAGTGAGGCAGACAAAACTTTTGGGATCATTTATCACCTCCAAGCAAGCACCCAAACTGGATCTAGCTTGATTTAGCTCCACAACCGTGGCAAAAATCACACATGTAATAACACCATAAAAGGCTAAAAAAAAAAAATCTATGTATACTTAAGAAACTTAGTGTTATTTCCCTCTCCCCACTTATTAACCTGAAAGTACCCATTTTACCCCATCACAAATATATGTTTAAATAAAAATATGCATCTAAATTAGAATTCCAGTGACTTTTTTTAACTTAAAAATCATATGGTGCTTTTTATACCCATTTTTTTTAGCCTCTGCAGGATGATGATAATACTTTAGTTATATACGACATTTGAGAAAAACTCAAATTATTTTTGAAATAGTAAAGTCTCTGATATCCCTGGGAGGTAGGTGAATATTATTATACCCAATATTCTAATGGGTAATCTGAGGCACGAAGGTTAAATGATATTCCCCCTAAACACAGTAATCCAGAGTACCACGACTGACATTCCCACTCGTATTCAGAAGGGGCACTTATCAGATCTTTGTGCTGGCTTTTGAGGATTGGTTCACCTTAGTCTTCCTTAATATGTCGCATCTGTTTTCAACTAAAAAGTTGGATGAATCTTAGATACTGAAATTATGTTATTTTGCTCAAGGGAGGAATGGAAATAACCATAAAAGCAGATGAAGCCAAATGAAAAGTGAAGATCTCTCAAGGGTGCTATCGGTTATATGAGTGTTCTTCTCAGTATCTGAAGTCTTTCTACTTCTAAATGTATTAACCTTTTGACAGATATGCAGCTATGTGAATTCTTCAAAAATCATTTCCCAGAAGAAAATAGGATGCATTTTTAATGTTGACAAAGTCGCTGACCTCCTTGAAAATGTATCCAGATACAATACCATGATTTCCACTCGAGCGCCTCATGTCTTTTTACCTGCCACAGTGCACCTTATTGACCTGACCCACAGAAGACTCTTGTTATTCCAATGCTTTCTCCAATATCGCTCGTGCCATCTGAAGGGCACAGAGCGGTTGGTTACACCCGGGAATAGTCAAGTAGTCCATAAATTTATTTTACTTGTATTAACTGACTTATATATATATGTATTTATTTTTGGTTAACTTCTACAAACAGATATTCGAAGGGGGAAGAGAGCGTCTTGTGAAAAGACAATTTCCCAATCCATCCATCTGAATTGACTAAAAGCAGTGGAATAAACAAGGCAGAAGTCTTGCAACACTGGAAGGGGAGTGTTCAGAAAGGATGCAATGTTACAGCAGCTACTAGTTTTATATATCTATTACATATGTATACATACACACATATATATACACACACACACATATATATGTATGTATGCCTGTATGTCTCTTACAACATATCCATATACATATAAGGAAGATGAAGAGTATGACATGACATAATATTGGCAAGTTTGAGATACTTCCTCATGTATCCCCTGACTTACTAGCCTGTACTTTAGGATATCTGAGAACAGTTTCAAAAGAGGGAGAAAAAGAAAAAAAAAGGCACTTAACAAAGACAAAGGCCTGAATTGAGCATGTTTTAGAGGAGCAATATAAGCATTTCACCAGAGCTAAGAAATGATTTACAGAGTTAAACTTTTCCTCTTAAATCTTATAAAACTGCATAACATGTTTGTAATCAGTCATTTACCTATTTCTGCATTTTCCTTCTGCTTCATTATTATAAAAACAAAAGCCCCAAAAGCAATGAATAAAACAAGGAAAACAATTATACATGCACAATAGAAAGTAAAAGTGCCCCTTCTGAGAACACAAGGTCAGCAGAAACTACAGTGCTGAAGCACAGGGGAAGTTCTCAAGTTTGGCCTGATTATAGGTTTTTCTCACTCTTCTATTTCTAATTTAAAACAAAACAAAACAGAACAAGTACCAACAAACAAAACAAGCAAACACAAATTCAAAACCTAAGTGATGATAAGAAGAATACAGAGACCAGTGTGCTTTTATGGTACACTCCTAAAATAAAGTATCCTAATTCTATACATGGGTCAAATTATATGACAGAACCTTCCAGAAATAAAGAACTGTAAATTAGGTTAAAGTCGACCAATGCAGGCAAAGTTCATTTTAAAAATTTAGCAGCAAATATGATAGGTAAATGAAGTTCTAAGAGATGATCCCAAGGGACACACACAGTCCTCATAATAATCAATGGCAGTTTGAAAAACAGTAGAATTTCCATTTCAGGAAATATCTTGAACCAAGTAGAGGTGGAAAGGGGTATGGCAGAGGGCAACCAGAGGAGAAAGACTAGAGGTGTCTGCCCTTTCCAACTCTGGGTAGTAAACAATTTAGATCTGCTTTGGGGAAAAAAAAAATCCTGGGTTAAAAACCTTTTCCAATAAGTTGTTTTCAAACAGGTGTCAAACCCACAGTATTCAAACATGTGTGTGCCCGGTTCTTCCTCCTACCTCAGTGATACAATAAACCCTACTGGACTTCTATGATACATAAAAAAATGTTATTTGGGCTAACAACATCCATCAAAGGGGTGGGCATGAAGAATTTTCTAACACAATCCTCTGACTTCCTCGGAATATCAGGACTTTGTGACTTCAGATTAACCTCACTTCTTTTCCCAAAACCTTTTTCTTCAGGCTGTTTTAAAACCATGACTTTTTTTAATCCTCTGATCTCAGAAGCATAGGAGAAAGAATTATAATTGACTTATAGTGGAATTATTGCTTGCATGAGTTTTGGAGGCTCTGAATGAGCTTGACACTTTGCTCCCAAACAGTCTCCAACTGGGGCTCAGCACTGCTATCTCGCAAGACAACGCTGCTGACCGTTATTGCTGTGAATACTGAGGATTAACTTGTATGTACAGTAACAGCTTATACATCAGTGAAGGCAATTTAAAATACAAGACAGTCGAAAGCAGAACAGCTTAATTTTCCTGAATCAAGAATCCCGCTGAATGGGATATAATTAAGTGTGCTGATTATTTTTGCATTGGGATGTTGCTAATGCTCTTCAGAAAGACACCTTGCTCTAAATCCTTTCCAATTACTCATCATTTAAAAAATAACAGAATTTGACTTTTAAGTGCAAAAATACAGTATGAGTAACACGTCTCTGTGCTAAAAAATAACCAATTTATATGTTTGTTTTCTAGTAAGAAAAACTGTAAAGTTAAGTGACCATATAGTATGGACATCACTTTCAATGTTATGGTCTAGAAAAGAAATAGTTTTATATTTACATGCAGGAACTCTTTGATCATACTTATCTATTAAGGGATATAAAACTGTTTGTCTCATTTGTACAACAGAAAAGGGTAGTCTTGATTGAAATGGATTTAAGTTAGTGAAAATGTGGCAGTGGGGGTGGGGCGTGAGGTGGGAATCTGGCAGCAGCCCCCAAGGAATCAAGACTGAAGAGAACAGAACGTCATCTCCACTTACACGGACCTCTCAGAGTCAAGGGCCTTCAGACAGTTTTCATGGCTAGTTATAAAATGATACCAAGGGGAAGAACTGATAATCCTGTTCTTCTTTAATGATGACGGAACCACCAGAGATTTTCACACGACATGATTCAGAAATGAGGGATTTAAGAAATTAAAATTGGTGCTCCTGACTTAAACTTGTGATGAACTTATATGTGAATAAATAAATGTGTGCATCTATACACACATACAAATGAATACATACATGCACAGTTATCGGCAGGAAGAGATTAGTATGCACTGACTTCCCTCCTGGTACCGGGAGAAAAACAAAGGCTGGCTTCCCAAAGGGCAACTCCTACATAGTATTAGCAAAGGCCTTTCCCCACCCCCCAAATTAAATAAAAACAAAAGGTATGCTATATTGGAATAACTCAAGAATTGGGTAAGCTTCCCTAATTAAAAAACCAAACAAATTTTAATCAAACAGACCCATTCAAGTCAAACCTCTCTGCAACATCCCAATATCCTTCCAAAATATCTACCAGGGTTGATACAACATTCTTATTTGTTTTACAGGTAAATTAATTCTTAGAGGCAAGTAATTATATCAATGATTCCTTTGAAATAATCCTTTCCTCTTACTGTAACAAGTTCTTGGAACTAAAGTTTTCAGTTATTTATTAACTTTTTTGCTATGAAGCAAGCCAATGTGACTCTGAAGTCAAAATATAGGTATACAGATCTGAAGAGATCTGTGGTCATTTATTCATAGTTCTATAGGCTATTTGGGACTTTTGCTTATAAAAAGAAAAAAGGGGTCTGGTTAATACTCTGATTTGAATCAACTTAATGGTATAGAGTGATTTGTAATGAAAACACTTGCAAGAAATCTTGCTACTATCAATCTGATGCTGTTTTTAGTTAGTTTGTCATTATAAATGGACCAAGTTTATACCATTTTTACATACTGTTTGAAAACATTCAGAAGCTTAAACAGGAAGAGAAAAAAAAAGAAGAGTGATACTAGACTGATGATGAGGCATAAAAAATCAAATATGTATCCAAACGGAACCATAAATTTCTCCCTTAACATCCTTTGTGGACTATGCTATTTGCATAAGGAAGCCATAATAAGCAAGGAGTCTGTAGTATTATCTGTAGCATTACTCATATACTATATTCTCAGTAAATATTAGTAAATGCTCCAAATCAGTTTCACGACACTGGATATAGGGAGTAAAAATACACTGTGATTGTTACAAAAAATAATCCCTTGTACACATGATTCTAATGCAATTCCTCTCTTTAAAATACTATCTTAAAAATTCCAAAAATATATATATGCTATTTGAATGACCAGTGAAGAAGTCTATGTAGTACACACTTATACCTGTTTATATCGATATTTAAGTCACCTGAAGTACCACTAGCTAAAAGAACAGGAGAAATTGTGAACTGAGGTGAAGTTGGGGGAAATTTACAATTCGTAGTGGTAAGCTTGCGAGGGCTCAGAGCACCAAAGCCACAGCCCTACGTCAAACAAAGATCCCCATTTCTCAAGAGAAAAATGTGAACAGTCACATTTTAGCATCAAGAATGGAAATAAGAATTAACCAGTCATACCAGATGCATGAATCACCTGAAGAAGAGACCTGCTTCTGAATGGAAGATGAAATTGACCCTTTTACGAAAAGGGGACATCTAAGTTTCGTCTGTGAAAGAGCAACAGGCTCAATTTCTCGACTTTTAAAAATCTTGATGATTAACAATATATATCACTGTGCTAAAATAGCTTTCCTGAAGCATTTTTAGTCCACTGATTTCTATGGGGGAGTTGCTACACACTGGAGAAGATTCAAGTTTGTTCAGGATTTTTGAGGGTAGTATTTACTCAGCTACTGTCTGTATTAGACATAGTGTAATTTTTTTTTTTTTGTGGCAAATTTGCTGCAGAGTCCACTCAAATAGACATGCTCATTACTCCTGACAAACTGGCCTAATTCCAGATATATTGCCTTTTATTATGAAATTATGTCTATAAGTGTTCAGATCCAACCCCCAGGATGGATGGAGTTTACCCAAATCCTCAATTTCCTTCTTCCTCCCCACCCCCCACCCCCGGGAAAAATCAAATTTGTACTTCTGTGGGTTTGACAACTGAGTCTCTTTCAAGTCAGTTATTATGGTAACTTTGTCTTTCTTTAGAAGAGACCAAAGGTCACTAACTTCGCAAGAAAGCGTTTCTTCCTCCTGCAACTGGCTTTACTCAAGTAATGTTCTCTTTTCTCTTCCTCCTCACCACAGTGCTTGGGACGAGAGAGTGTAAACATCGACAGAACAGCAGCCCTATGACTATGCGAGTACTTTCCCATCAGGTAGATCCATCAGCCAGCTGGGTGTCTCATGTCCTTCTCTTGTTGGGAAGTCACTGAGATTTCCGTGGTAATTTAGTGTCCCCTTTACTTTGGCCTCCATCTAAGAAAAGATATGTTTAATTGGTATAGGTAGGCATGTTATAAAGAATTGATAAAAACAAACAAAGCAAAAAATATCCTTCAATTTTCATGTGGATGACATGGTCACAAAGAGAACCTTTTATATTTCACATGCTATAGCATTACAGAGGTTGAGAAAACATAAAGGAGCTAAAAACTCAGGAAGAACAATCCTCTTATCTCAAATGACTGTGGGTCAATTGGTTTTCAGTGTCCTACAAAAACTATTTGAACAAGTATTTATCACCTACTCAATAGCCAATCATGCCAAATTCTCGGAGGATTATAAAGGAATTTAGGACATAATCCCCACCTTCTTGGGACCTACCACACCTTTCAATTCCTTTAGGAGACAAGGCCAATTTCACTTATTTTGCAAGTGAAATTAAATTTCTTGCCATGATAGAGAGCACTTGATAATGAATTCTCAATTATTTAGGTCAATGAATTGGGCACCCTGGTAGTGAAAAATCCAGTTGAGTCTTTGTTTTGGTCCTAATCCAGTAGGAAAGTCTGCTGCTGGGAATGATGGTTTCCTATTTTACACATATGACCGTATAACTCTTACTAGAAAAATGTTGCTTACTCTGTTTAAACGAGGCAAGAGGAGGGCCCAGAGATTTCAAAAGCCCCCAAAATATAAAGGGAGTCTCTAAAAGGCCATTCCCTTAGCAAGGAATATGAAGACCCCTAGGTCTAACAGAAAAAGACAGGGGGAAGCATGGTAGAAATACACAGGTGAAAAGGACAAAATATTGTATTACAGTAACAATCTTATGGCTGGAGGAGACCACAAAAGTCACAGTACTAGGTCCACTCATCTGAAAATTTCTGTTAAAACAAAACAAAACAAAACAAAACATTCCTCTACTTATCAATGAAACAGAACGATTCTTTCCAAAGCTGTATAAACAGAATACTATTAAAATAATTTGGTGACAACAGCTAAGGTATTGGCTTTTCCATTTATTATATAATTGCGTTAGTAGAGAGTAATGATTTAACTTGAGACATAATTAAACTCACAAAATGGCAAGGTGGGATTTTGCTCAAAGAAGCTTTCTTTGGTTAATTAGCAGAATAAAATACTCCTAATAATCGGACTGTGAGAGTCTTTAGACCAAGGGCCAAAATTGGCCCACCACCTCTTTTTATACATAAAGTTTTATTGGACCCCAGCCACAGTCGTATTATAAATTCCCTATGGCTGTTTGCACACTATAGCAACAGAGTTGAGCTGTGATAAAGACTATACAGCCTGCAAAGCCTAAAATACTTACTCTTTGGGCCTTGCCAGGACAAGTTTACTGACCCTTGACTTTAGATAAAGTTAGAGAATTAGTATTAATCGTGCTCTTACTATGTTATCAGATGCCATGCTAGAAGCTTTAAATACATTTTTATTAAATTCTCATAAGAAACCTATTAAAATATGTTGTTCCCATTTACAAGCTAGGGAAGTGATGGCCAAACAAGTTAAGAAACTTGCTCAAAATGGCACTCCTGGAATTCAAAAATCCAACCCTGATAGTCAAATTCTATCTTATACTTCTAAATGTTATTAAAATGAAAAACTGTAAACTTTTTATTTCAATTACTTGAAAAATACTGAGTCACATTTCCTTTCTCCCTCTGGAACAGTGATGCTGCCCAGACAAGAAGCTAATTCGTACAAAAGCTGGAATACTGGGGCCATGTTGAACCACGAGAATCCTGCATCTAATTCCTTGCAGGTTCACACCAATCGCCCCATGTGCATATGGCCCTAAGCCAAACTCGTCATACCAGGCATCGTCAAGACTCAGGGTAGGACAGCTTTAGTCACAGGGTTACTTTCTTTAAGCATTAAAACCTAACTGAGGAGTTCAGGAAGATTAGGACGGTGGACATTTATGCCTACTTTGTGTACCCCTTTTGTACAACTGTGGTTTTATTATTCATCTTCTCAAGGGGTGAGTCTGAGGCATCTTACCACTTAGGACTTTTACATGGCTAATTACAACTGTTGCCTCAGATTGCCACATAGCTCCTATTTCCACATTGTGGCCAGCCGTAAACTTGTTTAAAGACAATCTGAAATGCAGTGGCCAAAGAGATCAGTGAGGCCCCAGGCAACTTCCAAAGTTAAGAGGGTTTCTGAGCAATTATTTCTGCTCAGAAGATCCTGAAAATGGCCTTCGGAACAGTGTCAGAAGCCAATGTGTCCTGACCAGTGCCCGCTATCTCATTTCAGACTTCAGAGTGATCTAGCTGGGCTGCAAGAATATAATGTATAGAGTTTGGATAATGCTAATTTAATCCGTCCGTGCTCAGAGGCAGAAAGGTTTAACGGTTAAGGATACAGGCTGTGGAGTCAGACTTCCTGAGTTTATACCTTAGATTGAACACTTGAGTGTGTATCGTCTTGGGCAAACTGCTTATCACTCAGTTTCCTGATCTATATAATGGGAGTTGTTATCTCATTCACAGGCCTGTTGTAACGATTAAATTACTAATACAAGTAGTTACAAGATCATCTGGCACTTAGTAAGCTTTCAATGAATGTAAACAATTATCATTACTTGACATGACTTTTGTACATTGTCTCCTGAATCCTCTTGTCATTTCCATATAACACCTCCAAAGAGGCTCTCCTCACTGTTAACAAAAGATCTCATTTACTTATTTCCTCTCAAAAGGAGTTTGTTGCTAATGAGGATTCAGTCATATGAAAATGTTTTTTCCAATCTTTGTCATTCCATTCACGTTTTCAGAAAAGATTTCTAATCCAATCGATATAGCCATATAAACAATAGAGATGAAGAAATAGGTGGCTTTCTTACCATTAAATGTTTGCTGTAAATGAGTAGGCAGAGGTGCGTGGGAAAGTGTTGCTGCATGCTGAGCTCCTGGCTGTAAACCCTTTAGTAAATCTGAGAGGAAAACGGATTTGTCAGTGATCTTCTTAAATCTGATTTGAGCCCTCTTAGATCAAAAATGAAAATAGCTTATCTAATGCAAGCACAGCCTCTGACTTCAAAGGCCTTCTTAGAGTACGTATATTTTTTAAAATTTATATATATAAATGTATCTAAATAACGCAGCAAATTTAACTTCCTCTTATAAATTTCATTAAGACAGAACTGTGGTACAGTGGTTCATTTAAAATGCTAAATTAAATCTTGGAGTCCAGTCATTTGACTTTTCATATATAGATGAAATGAACTGCATTTAAAAAAATTCTATAATCTTCATTCGCTAACTCCAACTGGACCACTCTCAATTAGTATCAGTGCGTGAGGTTTCCTATTCTGTCAAACTCAGCACCCAAGCAAATAAAAGAATGCTACTTACTCTGAGTTAGGCTATGGTGGAAAGCGGCTGAGGTAGATCCCGAGGTGGTTGTCACTCCAGCTGTGTCCGTTCCAAAGCCAAGTAGCTCCAAGGGAAACTGGAAGGGCATGGTCACTGGAACAAGGCCACCCAGCATCCCAAAAGGAGTCACATTTTGATTTGTTACAGACAAAGGTGATGTCATGAGAGTCAGAGGTGAGGCATTAGCCAATAATGATGCTCCTGCTGTGGACTGCAGAAACCAGGGGTCAAAATACATAAGAAATCAAATCTTTAACCTGAATTATTTAATATCCTCATGGGTGCAAGACTGTTCTTGTAACTGCTCTAACAGAAACGTTTTGAGACAGAAATGAAGACTGAGGTAAAAAAACATATTTCAAAGAGCTACCAATATTGGTTTTGGCAATAATTCTACACTCAGCTCTTCATCACGTTTGGACTCAATTTAATGCCGGTGTTAACTTGCATTTACCCTCTTAACCTACACGCAAGTCTCACCGTAGATTTCCACTTTTGTTCCTAGCCCCTCGCTCTGAACGACTAGTGATTAATTCCATACAACTGCAATCTGGTCTCTGAAGATGCCTGGTCATGTTCCTCTTTGTGTCGCACTCCTTCTTGGCGCAGTCCCTGCAGGTGCTGTTCCGGGCTATTCCTCTCTCAGAGCCTCCTAACTCAATATCCTTCACTTACAATCTAATACCTTAAAGAGATGAGGCCACCCTGGATGTTCTTCCTCACCATCAGCCTTACCTGCCTCTTCTCCAGGGGCTAACCACCGGACCGATGCCACAAATCCCATCTAGGCACAACTTTCTGGTACAAATATCTAGTAGTACACCCCTTCCATGTTTTCTCTGCCTTCTTATATACAGAGACCTCTTACCTCTGTTTACAACCACAATAATTCTGGGCTCTTCTTCAACCACTAGAAACAACCTGACTTTCTACATTCCTTTTATTATCAAACTTACTTAATGACAGCCTCTGTTTTCCACATTATTTAGTCTCTCCCTAACACCTGAAAGCTGGTATCTATCTCTACTACTTTTCTAACCTCAGACTCCCTAAGGTAAAAGGTAAACTAGAGGATATTTTGACACTCCCTTACTTGGGCTTTACTGCTATGTTTATGAATAAAAACACTTAAATCAGAAATATGCTAACACTGATGAACTTTCACTGAGAAATTAAATGTTTTATTATGCTAATTTAATTCTTTAAACAATTTTTCTATACAGTAAATAATTTTTCCCATTTTGACACTTTTTTCTGTGCACTTATCAACAAAGATTACAATAAGCTTTTCTTGGTACCAGATATTATCTATTATAGTTTCTGCAACTGTTATAGTTTCTTTTGTAGTCATATTTCCACTCTAAATTTCCCTGGCCAAAAACTTTACATGTTAGCTATTGTCAGGTTTATTTTATGCGTTGATTATTTTACCAGTAAATGTTAATTTATAAAGGGTTGATCATTTTATTTCTTAGTTGATGTATAAGAAAAATGTAGGTGATCTTCCCACATGTATATGCTATATAACAAATATTTACACACTTAGTAGTCCATGCCACTGCTGAACAAAAATTGAAGAACATCCTCAGAAAGCTTTCTCTTCTGCTTTCTTTCCCTTCTAGTTTTTACACTCTCTCTCCATAGCCCCTCTTTCGATTATCTCCTTTATTTTTAATCTCTCAAATTTATATCCATAGTTCTGACCTCTCAATTTCAATTCTGTACATCTAGAAGTTAGTGAAGAACTTCACTTGGATACCTAACACTCACCAATCAGGCATGTCCACAAGTGAATTCATCGTCTCCTGCAATGTTAACTGCTACCATTAACAGTCTCATTCTTTCCCGCCACTGAGGCTTGAAACCTTAGTTTTTTGGCACAAGGTGAAGGACAAGCTGAGCTCATACCCATTCTTTCTTTTTTTTTTTACCACGACTCCCTCCAACACTTAAGCACAGTCTTTATGACTTCCTGCTTGGACATGATTCTTTTCTTATTTTCCAGTCTTTCTGTTGTGCCGATCCTGACACACAAAATTGGTGCATTACAAAAGAATTACTAAGTTAAAAATAGTGCTTTGAAGCTATTTGGAGAGAAAGAATCCTGCATCAATTTTAGAATTAACAAGAGGTCTTTCTTCTTTTTAATCATAATTCTACTGTGGTCTCAGGATAATATGAGGTTCACACTCCGAGGCAGTGTGCTCCAAGTGGGGCCCCCTAGTGAGAAACATTAAATACTGCTAATACGGAGAACTCAGGCTTTTTGGAGGCTAATTTAAGCATTAAAATATTTTGATGGAAAATGTAAATTAGGGCAACTTCCAAAATTAAGTAATTGAGTATTAGCAATAAAAAATGGTGCCATGCCATAATGTCTAATGCTCTGTAATGTCAAAAACTTCTTTACTTAATTTTGTTTATAAAATTAAAATGAAACATCAGATTATCTAAATGTTACATGGACATTTACAAATTTCTCTCTCCTACAAGATGGAGAATTTTCAAAACTGGGGTGTCCCACCATTGATGTCATTCAGAACCATACATGAAATAGGCAAACAGCTCGGGATAGTGTCTCATAACCAAAAATACTTTCTATGATACTTTCTATGACCTCCACATTTCATTTCCAGGGGAAAAGATGAAGGTAAACTTTGCTCTTCCTGTGGTGGGCATTACATTATTTTTAACCATATTTTATTTTGGTGAGTGTACCTGTTCCCCAACCCCATTCTCTGCAATACCCAAGAGTGATCCTTAGAAATATCAGACAGACCTTGCCACTCTCCTATAAAATATCCTCCAATAGCTTCCCACTGTGAACAGAATGAAATCTCAAGTCTTTATCGTGGCCCATGTTCCTCCATCACACGATTCTGGTTGACCTCTGACCTCATCACCTACCCATCGCTCCCTGGTCTAGCTATCAGGTCTACATATCAGGCTCTTTCCTGTCTCAGTGTCTTCACAGCACCGTCCCTCTCGCCTGGACTCTTTGTTCCCGCATTCCCAAATGGCTGGTCCTGCTCATTCAGTTCTGAGCTTAAATGACGCCTCCTCAAAGAGGCCTTCCCCAGCTGCCGTACCTATGTTAGCAACAATCACACTTTATCATATCTTTCTATTTTATTTTTTCATGGAACTGAATGTATTTTTTAAAGTTGCATTTTGCTTCGCTCCCTATCTGGAACACATGCTCCACGAGAAGAGGAATCTTGGATACGGTATTCACCCTGCTTCCCCAGCACCTAGAAGAGTGCCTGGCACATAGTAAACATGTAACGAATTATTTTGGGAATTATAAAGTGGAATGATAAAGTGGCAAAGACAGGATTCATAGACAAGAAAGAAGAGGAATGCCTTGACTGGAAAAAGTTATTAAGTAGAAAGCAGGTAGAGGCAATAATTTGAACCAGAAAGATTTTAACTTTTGTTAAACTCAGGACCTGTCACTTTTACTCTGCAAATGAGTAGACAGCTGAATATGTCTTTCATAGAGGAGTTTAATGCTTTGCAGGAATATACAGGAAATCAGTGCTTAGTGCTGCAGTGCTAGAGAGACAGGATCTAGAGGCCACCAAAGTAGCTGATAAAAACTCAATGAGATACGCAAAAAAAAAACCCAAAACACAAACAAACAAAAAAGAAGAAGAAATAAAGAAAAAAAGAAAAAAAATAAGAATAAAAAGAAACTTAGGTTCACCAGAAGCTAGAAACAACCTTATTCAATTACTGACCTTTTCTTCAGTCAAACCAATAAGACAGAGGAAAAAGGATCAGGTATAAAGGCAGGCACAGTAAGGTCTCCAAATTGTAAAGCCCAACTTGGAGGGGGGGAAAACCCGGAGGGGTACTTTTAGAGAAACAAATTTGATCATTAAGTTCACGCTGACAAAATAACTGGTAAACGACTGCTATACTACAAGTATGTGGTTCTTTGGGGATAAATGATCACACAGGAATGTTTCTGGGGGAAAAGAAAACTGACAGATTCTGGAGATAACAAAGGATGAAGAAAGAAAACGAAGAAAGTGAAAAAAAAATTTTTTAACTCCAGGAAAAAAGCCAAAAATTTATAATAAGAAAGCAAATGAAACAACAGTGTACGATATTTAGCCCAACAGAGAAAATATTGTACATAGTCATGTTTTTAACCAAAATTGTAATTTTACTAATTCAGGAAACTGGGAAAATTATAATAGAGCTAAAGGCCTGATTTATTACAATGAGAAGTTAAAGACAATACTAAAATGAATAAATTAAGAGTCTTTCATTCTTATTATTTAAAAACAGAGAAAAAGCTAAAAGTTATAAGTAGTTGACTCTAGGAAGGAGGATATGGGGCAGGGGACTGCCATTTCTATTATTCTCTCACATTCCCTTTGATTGAATTAAAAATTAATTTCAAAAACAGTCAACATTTTAATAAAGGTTATACAAATAGGAACATGGACTTTCTCAGACTTTAACTTAAATTTTAATATACAATCCCTAATCAGTTTTTTTGTTGTTTTCAATTTCCTGATAAAAGTAAAATTATATAGGTAAAACATCAGTAAATCCTAGATTTCAATTAATAAAATATCAGTTAATTGAATTTTGTTCTATATTAGAATTCTGGAATTAATTCACTTCTAGCCTACAGTGATGGCAGAGTGATGATTTGGGTTTTAATTATATACTGAATACCAGTGCTTAGCTTGTTTCGAATACCAGAGAACATCTACAAATGCCAAGGGGTTAATTCTTTCATTAAGTGTTCCTACTCCACACAAATAGGATGCAGTACAGTTAGAGAACTTTCTTAGACAATAGAATTCCATACATCAATACGTCAGATTTTCAAAGAACATTTAAGAACTTAAGAATACATCATAAAATATTAATTTTTAAAAAGCTTGGTATGAAACAGAATATTATGTAAAATCTACTTTCTTAAAAAGGGTTTTAAAAGGACCAGGAAAATATACACAGTGGCGGAATAAATGGGTGATTTTTTTTTCCTTTTTGACTTTGCCTGCAATGAACATGTCTTACTTTTCAAGAGAAAAAAAAAGGAACATTAAAAGAAACCAAATTAGTAATGTGAAGGACAAATCTGAGAATGTCTCAGAATATAAAGAAGCAGAAGAAGATGAAGAGAGTAACAGAGAAGATGATATGGAAGGCAGAGAGAGACAATATATGATTAATAAAAGAGGTCTCAAAACTCCCAGGCCAAATGGATCAGAAATAATAAGACACATAATAGAATGAAACATTCTTGAGCTGAAAAAAACAGCCAGGTCTGAGAATGAAAGACATTACCACGTTCTAGGTACAAAATTAATGAAAACAAGATAAACCTAGCCAGAGTCTGGAAACACTTCAATTTCAACGAAAAAGAGAAAATCTTACTAGCATTTAGGCAGAGAAAATAATTACTGGTAAGGGAATAAAAAACCAGAATAGCCTGAGACTTCTCTATAATCCTAAATACAAAGCAAGGGTCAGCAGAACAGTATTTACAAAATTTGGAGTGAGACACTTAGTGTTCCAAGAAGTCTATAACTACTCAAGTGTGACAGCACAGAAATAATGAGGTATGCAAGAGCTTAGGTAGAACAGCTTTCACATTAGCTTTTCAAAAAGATGCCTTGAGTGAGGTACTCCTGTTAACTGAGAGACAAATTTCAATTAAAACTCATGAATGAGGGAACTGTGGTATAGAAGGATGACTGATACTAATCTGACGTAGAGGATCAGATATGAGTAACTTCAAAATTCATGCAAATAAAAACTTTATTCAAAAAGACAAATGGTTAAAGGAAAAAACGTGAATGTATAAATTTGATTGAATGAAAAAATAAGTTGACAGGAGAAAGGGTACTGGGGTGGGAAAGAGAAAACAAGCGAAGGTATGCTAAATTCATAAGTTATTACTTTGTTCTGGACTTCAGTAAGATAGAGTTTTAAATATGCACTTTTGTCACGTCTTTCAAACATTTTGAAGGTGAGCATGTGATACTTTACTAAAACAGGCAAATCCGCATCCCGACAAAAGCCTCATTTCCAGTGTCCCCATCACTGTGATGTCAGCATCAAGAACAGTCGTTGGCCATAAGCTATAACAAGCTATTATAAACAAGCTATATATTATAATAAGGTTTTTAAACGGCCTCACAAGATCACACGATCTTACATTTTATCACATGAACGTATGTAACATACATACCTGCACACTGGCTGTTACCACTGAAGACCCTGAAGGCAGAGGAATGGTCCCCCTATGTGGAGTAGACAACGGTTTAGTAGCACCCTGTGTTCCACTTCCTGTTCCCCCAGATAGACTAGTCCTATTAGCTCCGCTTGAGTTAAGGTTGCTACCTCTGCTGGCAGGTACATTCATTGCAATTCCACTCAAGCTGTTCTTCCCCAACAGTTCCAGTGGATGAGTTTGGTAGCTTTGAAGAGGCCTGAAGATTTTTTGTAGATGAAAGGCCTGAAGTACGATTAGAGGGCAATAAATTCAAGGTGGGAGACTGCCTGCTGATGTTTATTCCACTGGGCTGTTTATGGACTGGGTTGTTACTGCTGGAGTGACTACTCTGGGCTACTAGTGCATTCGGACTGGAACTTGGGGATACAGTAGGCTTGGAAGTTGGGTTGGACTTAGAAATAAGTTTAGTTGATACTGAAGGCTTAGCTGACAGAGAGGGCTTGGGTGAGGCAGAAGGCTTAGGTGAGGGCAAGGGTTTAGGAGATGTGGCAGGTTTGGGGATGCGGCAAGTTTTGGGGATGCAGCCATTGAGAAGGGAGATTTGAAACCCTGCGTGGAGATTTGTGACACCATAGCCTTGGCTAAATAGTTACTGGAGGTAGTGGTGCTAGGTACTGTCCTAGAAACCAGGGGATGGGACCCTTGAGAACCATTTCCAGGTGAGGGAGCAGATAAGGGAAGACGGTACATAAGTGGCTTATCTGAAGTCTTAATAAGTGAGGATGAACAGGAAAGCTGGGGATTATTTTAATTTCACCACTGGGTTGGTCTGTGATTTACTAATGGTTGCTTGTAATGGAGACACATAATTTTGTTGGACAGCTGAATGCTGGTGCACCTTTGTTACTTGTGTTAATGAAGAAGCTTCTTGGGCCTCTGATGTTCCCAGAGCATGAGAGGAGGCAGCAACTTGGGCTTGGGAAGAAGAGGAGATGTGCGTCTGTGAAGAGGAAGAAGCATGAATCTGGCTTGACCTCTGCAGTCCTTGTTGAAGTAGCCTGGCTGGCAAAGGTTCTAAGGAAACTTTAGGGTTCTGAATTGAAGAACCAGCAATAAGGCCTGAAGAGATGCCAGTATGAGCTAAATCCTGGGGTTTCTTTGGTACTGGCCCTGTGTGACCAGCAATAAGACTTGATGAATGTGCAGTCTGAGTAGAATCTAGTTTTTTGGGAGTAGCCAGTGGCAGCTTACTCATGATACTTGCTAATTTTTCTTCCCTCAGCCCTGGACGAGGTTTTGCAGTTGGCATGCTTATCCTTGAGCCAGCCGGAGGGCCCTTGTTCCCATTGTTGATAACAGCTAAAGCTTCAGAAAACAAGATCTAGTGCAGGTGGATGGAAAGAAAGGTCTTCATCTAGTGAGTCGTCAAGGCAGATCGTCTCCTGGGCTGGTGTAGAGCTAGAACTGGTGGAGGCCACGGCGGATGTGCTAGAGCTCGTCGAAGGACCACCAACTGAAGCCACCAAGGATGCAGGAGTTTTCTGGTCCTTTTTTGGACTACACTCCTAGCATAAACAGAATTACATTAGAAAAATTAAACTGATTAATAAAAAATCACAAAATATTATTTTTAAAGAACTAAGAAGTTATGATGATTAAAATTCCATTGTGAAAACCAAAATAATTTTTGACAGGGCAGAGCTCCTGAAAGAATTGTCCTCATAAGCCTAACTTATCTGATATACTGCACACAGCTGCCGTACCTTAGTATGCCATTCTTAGAAGGCTTAAAATGAAACTGAAGGTACATTCACATATGAGTCACATTGTTGATGAAACTCCCCTGTCCAACCCACTCATGTCAGATCTTTGGATAATATTATTCCAAATACATCTATTCAGAGATTACTCTCTTTTTATTCTTGTACCTAGGAGAAATTCTGTCTTTATCTTAAGACTCTGATCCTCTTGTGTACTATAATTTGCTAGGATACTGGCCCTCACTTTCTGCTTCCTTGCATTTCTGCCTCTTTGTATGCTGTCCTGCAGCTACTCATAGCTACTTCATACAGAAACGCGTACGCCAAACTGGCAGATGATTCAATCCAAGCATACTTAAATTGTGTTTTCTATTCATTAGAATTTACTAAGTGTCCACTATGAGCGAGGCACTGTGCTAAGAAAACAAGGAAACAAACAGCCCCAAGTAAACCCAAACCCAAAGTCTTGCACTGTAATGGTTATCTGCACAACCACAGCACTTACCTTAGCCATAGTGAGGAAAGAATGGAGAGGAAAGGTCTTTACCATGACTTTCTAGGTACTATGGTAAACAAGCTGTTAACACTGTTACACTTTAAGGCCCTTAGCCCTTAGCAATTTTTCTAAGTTGCTATTCTAAAAGCCATGATTGAAAACCTCACTGCTTCTTAGATGTCTGTAGTGCATTAAGGTCAAAATCGTCTGTGAGGATGAATGGTAATGCAGATGAGACACGTTTGTTTTGACACGCCATCCAATTACATGATTAGTAAAAACTCCATTATTATGAAAGGACAGAAACTGAGTGTGGGGGAGTGTTATCAGAATAATACTGGTAGTGTTTTTTAAGTCCATTAATTGTTGTTTTAAGTCTATTAATAATTTTTTCTATATAAAAATAACATTAAATCCACCCAAGAGAGCACCCATGTAGATTTTACATTGGCAGAGAAAACTGGTCAGGACATATATTTGAGTCAAAAAAGCAGGTTACTCCATTTATACAAAATGTTAATTCAATCTGAATAAATGAACAGTTGGATGGATGGAAGGAGGAGAGGTAGAGGCAGAGATCCAGAAGATGGGAGGGCAGATGCATACCAAAATGTTAAAAGCTTTTTTCTCTGAGTAAGCAAAATTTCTGGATACTTTTACTTTTCTCTTTCTTACTTTTCTGTATTGTTTGTATTTTCTACTGTATTTCCTTATATTACCTAACTAAAATAGATATTTAAGGGGTGATAGGATGGGAAAAAACAAATCAACAATATAGTTTTTCCATTTTGAGAAAAGAAAAAAGTAACTTAATTACAAAAAAAACCCTATAGTATCCTATCACAGTTATTACTAGAATTCTGATAAATTAATCATATATTTGATAGATGGACCAAAATTTAACCAACCCTCATTGGAGGGTATTAGGAGTTTAAAAATAAAGTGTCAAAACAAAGCATAAACTCAATAGATTTAATAAAATATTGGCTCAATATTATTTGGATTAGAAGACAAAGTAGGTTACTAACGAAAAGAAGGCTGTTTACGCTTTATGCAAAGAGCCTGTAAAATTAAAAGTTAAGGCCCTAGAGTAACAAATATTTTGACCTTCTGATCATAACCTCATAAGCAAAGAAACTCATCTACTCAAAGAGATGAAGGCTATGGGAAAAGTCTAAAACCTAAAGGAAGTGGGTTTTCATTATAATTTTAATTTCAAATAATTACAGATTTCACCCTAGAGGTTACACTTGGTTCTTTCTTAACTCTGTTTTGTCTATTTGATAGGATATTTTTTTATCCCCTCTTCTAACTTCTTAACTATTAAAAGAAATTTGAGGTGTATTACTATTTTCTAAACCCAATAAATCCATCACTTGCCCTCCTTAAGAATCTAATTCTGTTGATTGTTTCTGAGTCTCACTCATAGTAATTTATTTCTTTTCATATTCTGTATTTTCAGATTGTAAGCTCATACTTGATGAGACCTGGGATGAGGGTGCATTTTTCCAGAAAGAATTTGATTTGCCAGCTGCCCTTGACTAATCTAATAACTTCGGGTTATTTTCTCAGCTTGATGTTTTCCCAGATCGTATAGGTAGTGTAAATTAAACTCCAAAACCAAGGGAAATTCTCAAGGAGGACTCTCCTCTACTCCAGAACCCAGGCCAAGACACATGAGATTCTTAACCTTTCCGCTAGAGAGTGGATTTCTTTTCTAGTCCTTTCTTTTACTAAAAATGTACTTCTTTGAGGGTCCCAAATTTATGCAAAGTTTCATTCCAATTCTCAGTCTATGTTAGCCCAAGAAAAGCCAATCTGATGTGCTTGGAGAAGAAATTTAAAGGTCTATCATGAGGTCATGTACAGAAATTAGCAAATGCCCCTAAGGGCAACCAAAGTTTCAGTAGCTGATTAACGCTATGGCAGCTGCTTCTTCGTTTGGGGCCTTAGGATTTCTCCTATGTATCTGTAATCTCAGCTATGATTTTAAAGGATATCAGACTCCCGAGATCCTTCCAGCCCTTCTTAACCCTACCTTCTTGCTGGTATACTGTGCACATTGGCCTTCCACTAGTGTCTGTGAGCACGGGAGGGTGGGGCCTCTGAGCCTGCACTTGGTACAGGGCGGCTGCAGGCAGGACTTCTAAGCAGTATTAGGTCTGACAATGTAATCACTATATGCAAACATCCCAGTGCTACATAGTTATCCATTCTCCCAAATTCAACGGTTGTAGGGTTTTCACAAAGTCTGAAAACCACCATCTTAAGAGTACAGTACCTGTTGATCTATGCTAAACCATATATCATTTCCATCTTAAGAATGCCTTTCAACATTCACCATTATGACTAATAAAAGATTGGTTCAATAGTTACCTTCACTTTGGGTTTAGGTGGAGGAATCACCTTTTTCTTTGCCCTAGGACAAAAGATGAAAAAGAAGGCCAGGTCAGCAGCAGCTAGGTCGCTCATTAGGAAGTTGTAATTACACAGGTAATTTTTCCTGCTATCTGGAAAGGTCTTTGAAGGAAGGAACTATACATAAGTGCTAAACTTCTACGTGACTGTATAGCAACATCTTCCCCAATTTCGATTAACTCAAAGAAAGGAAATATAGATGATAAAAGTTTTTTAAAAAATTGAATGTAAATATTCAAAGTAAAATAAAAATAACTCGAACTAGGCTAATAAAGCTGCCTAAGGAGATTCACTTCAAAGAGCTGGTAAGAATTTATAATTAGTTATAAGAAAACAGAGCTTCAAGAAACTTTGAACTCAAATTAAATCATGCCAAGTTGTAAATAATACTTAAAAAACAAAAAATTCTCAAGCTTTAAAGAAAATTATTTGTAATATAAAAATTCAAATAAAAACATTAAAATAATTTTTTAAAAGCAAGAAAAATACCATGAAAACCTGGAACCTTTGGAAAGCAGCGTGAAAAAGTTAGAAAGTTAAAAGCATCCTATGAATTACATAGTAGGAGGAAGTATTCAAATGTTTGTTGAATAAAGGGTTGACAAGCTAAAATACTTAACACTGTCTGAATATTTCTATTTCACTAAGTTAAATGTCATTAAAGTATCTTGATTAAAACTGCCAATCTACATACAACTTCATTAAGGCAACAGCGATTTTCAAAGTTGATTTTTTTTTTTTTAAATAAAGAGCACTTGGACAAAAGACTTTCAGGCCCACTTATTCCATAAATTCCTACTTTCTGGTACAAAAGAAAATAGAAATTTAGTTATGCTAATGAAACTATTAAAAAAACTGGAGAGAATCTATGTAAACACCTGCTTTATAATTAAAAGAATGAATTATTTATATCTGAATTAAAACATGCGATTTTAGAACTATAGGGAAATTAAAGGCCAGAAATAATATTGACAAATACACATATACACATATTTCCCCATCCTAGGATAACTAAACCACCTGCAACAAGATAAACTTGTAAGATATGAAACCAAAGTACTCCAAATTTATACTCAAAAAAACAAGAATAGTAAGAATTGAAAACCACAACCAACTCAATATATTTCTGATGGTATACTAACAAAGTGTCCTTCCTACGAACGGATAAAAATTGCATCTGTTATAACTATATGCAAGGAGAGGGAGAATTCTGTAATGTCACCCAGATGTTAACCAGATCTCTTAGCAGAGTGACTTGCTAATTTTTATAGTTTATTAACCCTTTAATACAACACTTGTAGGCTACAGAGAATTAGCTCTAAGTTGCAGGTAAAAATAAAAATCTTGTCGAGTTAACCAGTATGCACTCAAAAATGTAACCACAGAAAAACTTGCCTTTTTACTACTGCCTTAGTAATCGCATCATTGAGGAAATAGCCAGTTTTGAACAGAAGGAAGGACATGAAGAGTAGGTTATTTTGTGGAATGAAACACTCTACAAGGCAAGTTAGTATAGGTATGTATATGGAACTGTCCTGGAAAGCACAACGCTATAAGTTACCCATGCAGATGGTCATTAAGAGTGGAAGAAAAAGGATACAAAAGAACTAAAGGGCAGAAGGCCCAGGACAAAGGGAACCACCGGAGCCCTTCCCATTTACATGGCTCCTTACAACACATGTTACATTAATGCATGTAGGTTTTTGGAGACTAGCCTGAGAACTGTTTAACGATAAGTGTGTTCTGAGGTCTACATAGTTAACAGCAAAAATAATACTTTAAAAAGGCGATGGTAACATGGAAATTGTTTAAATGTATGTTTAAATCTGATTTCACCTAGCATTTAATTAATGATACTTTTGTTTACTAAAGCACATAACGTGAATAAAAATAAATGAAGAAATCTGGAGTCTGCATTTACTCACGGAGCAGAAGTAAGATGATTATGCACACTTCGGCTTTCCTTAAAAAGCATTCTGGAAAAATTAAAAGGACACAAATTTTTTTATGGCAGATAAATAACATTATCATTTCAATCATCCGATTTTCAACAGGCTAAATATCTGCTTATTTACCAAGTAAAATGAATAATGGTACAATAAATTCAATAATTTATTTTATAGGGAGTTCTTATATCACTTCTATTTAAATCTTTAACAGATCAACAGACGTCTTCTGTTGATTTTAGATGCAACACTTTAAAATGACTGGTTGAGATGGCCAAGTCTATTCATTTTAACATTCTTTACTTAAATCTTTAAACTTTAAATTGGGATACTTGGAGTTTTCAATAGGACTGTTTCAGTAGAACCTAAGGCAGTATCTCTTTTACTACCCTCTAAATCTTGTATTCAGTTCCTTATCTTCATAACACTCACATGAAATTCCCCTCCCAAAGTTCATAACCATCTTTTCCCCCTCCCTTTTCTCTACCACAAATGAGGGCAGAAAAGAGTTTGTTTTTTAAAAAAGGAAACACCTTTATTATATTTCTCTATCTCTATATCCATGTGATTGTTTAGTCTTTTAAGTGCCTGAAGTTTCCAAAGCAGAGGTCATCTGAGATGACGATGCAGAACGTTAAACACCTTAGGCTCTTAGCAAAACGAATGCCATATATGTGTGTGTGTGCATCTATATCTTTTTTTTAATGTTTGGCATTTTAAATTTAGGTTTGTATTTGAGTTGAATGTTGTGTACAAACCACAACAATAAGAAAGTAAACTCTAGGATTTCGCATTGCTTACCTTGCCTGCATCCAGCCCTTAGGCCACAATGGTTTCACTTCTGTCTCCATAAAGGATTTAAGATAATCCTCGGCAGACTGGCTTTTATTTGGCTCTAACTCATAGCATCCCAATTTGATCTCAACGAGGTTACATAACAAAGTTCTAAAGAGATTAAAAATATGTATCTATATATGAATCTGACTGTAAAATCATAGAAAATTAAGCTTAAAACAGATTTTTTAAAAAGCACATAAATGTGACAGCAATAGTAAAAAGTATTATCTGAAGAATTCAGAAGATGACATAAAGATAGATAATTTCTAACATACATCATTAAGTGAACTACAGCCAGATCCCCGAATTAAACAATTTTTTGAAATCTTTAATCAAGGCACCAAAGATGGAAAAGGGTAGCCCCACAACTAAATCCTTATTTGGGGTACAGAATTACTGGTAAGAAAGATGACTGATTACACAACAATTCTGAGTCCTTCACCTTCTGAAACTAGTATATGACTTACTCAATAATTAAAAGATTAGCTAATAAAAAGCATTATATGAAAATAAAAGTGGTAGTACTCTAAAAACATTAGGATCAAATCAATCTTCTCTTGAATAAATTTTTCCTAAATACTAGTCTTTGGCTGCTTCTAATCTAGTCTTTGATTTACTGTAGATTATTTTTATGAGAAACCTTACTTCTACATTACCTATTTAGTTGAAAGCAAAGGCTCTGGTTAAATCTTACCTAATGGTGTCATCCCAGTGGAATTTCTTTCTTGGTCCTATGACACGTTTCCCTGGTTTCTCATCATCATCTTCCTCAGATCCATTTTTGTCTCGTTCTTCATCTGTTTGTAACCTAAAAATGAAAAACATTTTATGAAGCCAAGTTCTAATTCAACATCGCCTATGATATGCTCCTTAGAGACTTGTTGAATTGCTCAACTGAATGTTAACCCAAAAAACAAAGTAAACAGGAAATCTATCTTTCCACATGTCACTTTGAATTTCAAGAATGTTATAAAGACACGGGTAAATAGGTCTTCAAACTAAAATATAAAGACATGAACACTTATCTTTTAGTTCAGAATATATTTGTGTCCAACCTCAGCCAGTGAGGTTGGTCAACAAGTAAAATGTCTGACCAAGTGTCAACTCTTCCTTTGATTACACCATACACTAAATCAACAGACCTTTTGCCTTTCACATCAAAGCAGCAACTGAGTGGAAGTGATGTGTCATTTAGAAAATATTCAATTATACCATTTCAGTGGTACATACTTTAGGTATAACGGATTGGCCTTAAATGGACTTGATCACCAAGAAGAAATCCACAAGTATTTCTCAAATGCAAAAGCCAGTCCAAATAGAAGAGGTACATACTTGGCACACTTCGCCTGACTACGAGCCTGGCAGTCCTCCTGGTATTTAAACAGCTGTTCAGGCATGACATTGCTAACAGCCAGTTTCAGTTTTTGCAGAGGTTCTCTTAAACGATCATCCTGAGAAAAAAAAACAAGTTTTTTTTTCAAACATATTTACAAAACTTATTTTGCACGCAGATCCTCAAAATATAAAATGTATGTTTTAGACATTGATTATATATTTAAAATGTTAACATATTTAAATGCAATCATTTCTTTTACAACACTGAGTTTTCATAATGCATACTGATATGAAATTAGGACGACTAGGTAGCCAAGGAAAGTCCAGTTTTTAAATTTTGCCTCAACATAAGTATTAATAGTGCTCCTCTACATTCTTAAAAATCCCATGTCTAGCCAACAAATTATATGGACAATTTAACTGTAATATGAATGATTAAATAAAGAACAAAATCTATAGTGTGCAGACTGCTACTGGTTAACCCCAGTATGACGGGGAACCGGTACCACGAGAAGAGATACTGTTTTGGAATGCCACAACGCACGATTTGGTCTGGATGACTGACAACAGGATGTTGGCATCCTGTTCTCCCCTTTATTGTTAGTAATTGTGACATTAGTAACTGTGACTTATGTTGCTAGCAAAAATGCAAGGCCAAGGCCAAAGTGAAAGACAAAACTGGAAGACTCTCTTCGTGTGGGTTCAGGGCAAAAAGAAAAGCAAGTAAATTTGTATCTGACCAGTTTAATCAACTAATTTATTATTTTCATCTTGTGAGTAACAAAATATATATGTAACTATTTAAAACATACTTTTATTACTGTCATAAGTGCAGAAATATGAGACTGCTTTTCTTCACTGACACAACTATTTTTAACGTGATTTCTGGTATGGGGAGGCTTTTCAGGAATACAATGACCATGTTATAGCAGGTATATTTTACAAATCAAAACATTTTATTTATAACATTTATCTTATTAATAAAAATATAACATAAATGTTATAAGTATTTTACCTATTTAATGCATACCAATTAATAAATATTACTGCCATATGACAGTGTCTGTTATAAAATCCTAATTTAAAAAACATGAAAATCCAGTATCGTGGTTCCTGGATGATCGCCTTTTAAGAATTATGTAACTGAGATTATCTGCCTGGGAACAACCCAAATACCCATCAATGGTAAAATAAATTAATTGGGCTATATTCATACAATCAAACACTGTTCACATAGCAGTAAAAATGAATGGAGTTCTGCCACATGTCAAGACACAGAAAAATATGAGGTGCATAAATAATGCTAAGTGTAAAAAAGCAAGCTGCAGAAGGAAACAGTATGACTCTATTAAAAAAAAAAAAAGCTCAAAAACATGCAAAGCCAAAGAATATTTGTTTACAAACATATGTGCTAAAACCATAGAAATAAAAAGCAAAGGTAGTCAACGGTATGTGCAAAAAGTCATTTTCCTACTTCCAGTTCTTTTTTTATTAGTATTTATTTGTATCACTTGAACTTATAGCAGCAACCTCCAAGTGTCAATGTCCGAAGAGGCCCGCCAGGCACATGAACAAAACCTAACCTCAGATAAATTTCACTTGTTCGTTAACCTGCTTTGAATTGAGAAAGAACTATATATAGTTTTTCAGTTGAAAAGTATTTTGTTAACAGAAGTATAGTAACTATAATAAAAAAATTTATGTCTGTCAGATCACGTCTAGCACAGTGATCCAGGACACCACATTTATTCCCCGTTTGCACCCAATGGACCTTGGATAGCCATGTTGTGCTGTGTGACTCCTACCCCTTGGCCAGAAAAGTTTAGGTTGACCCAAGACGGTATAATCAGATTTTTTGTCCCAAGAAGAATTTGGACTGGGAAGACAGAGCTGAGTCAGTCTGTGTGTGTGGCTTTTCTGTAATATAAAACCTTGGGAATGAAGTAATCTTATCTGCAGATATGCATAAAAGGATAAAAATGAGATGTGGGGAAAGAGGCAGAGAGAGAGTTGACCCAAATGAACAGTTCCCATCTTTCTTGGCTACATTCTTGCCCTTAATTCCACGAAACACCTTTATTCCTAGAAAAAAAAGTCCTTGTTTTTGGTCTTAAACTTCATTCACATTTTTTCTATTACTTGTAAATAATTAGTATTTTAAAAATATATAGGCAAATAACTCATTAAGGGGCAAGTAATCAAGACAATGAAGGTACTAAAAACCATTTTATGGAAAGTGAAGAAGGGGACATAATAAATGCTTTTAAATATATAAAGGCCATCAAGTGGAGAAACGAAGATTCGTGAATGGACTCAAAGGCAGAATGCACCTGAATTTGGCTCAATGCATAAAAGAACTTTTTGATATCATAATGAAATGTTTCTGACCAGTGAAAGTATGTAACTTGGATGCTTAGTTAAGTTGAAGTCGAGGAGAATCTAACAAAACATGGATTTTATTACACTAAATAATCTTTAAATTTGCATGCAACCCGTGATTCTTACCATTGGTCTTCATAATGTCTGTATAGAATCATTTCAGGAATAAGAAAATTGAGTTATAAATGTCAGATTATTTGTTGAAGGCAAAGTTGTGTCAGCTGTGCAACTGAGGTTGATTTACCAGCCCAAGAATCTATGCCTTGGAAAACATTATTTCTCACCTAAACCTATCAATGATTGAAAAGTCATTTTTTTCAGGGATCCAACATGCTTGTAATATACATACCACACGACTATAAAGCAAGTGACATGCAAAAACCCTGAACAGAAACTAGCCTCTTGATAGGTTATAAAACCCCCGGTGTGGGTATTGTTTCTCCCCTTACCTGGACATTGAGATGTAACTTCTTTAGACGTTTTACCAGTGTTTCTTTGTTGCATGGCACAAAAGCTTCAAGATGGGCATAGACACCACTACGGATGACAGGGCCTAGTTCCTGCAGCTGTAACTCGATGCTGACCAAAAGCAACAACAAATAAACAGAATTTCTTTTAGGCAGCACATATGAGCAAGGAGGCAAAGGTAGTGATTCTTTTCTCATTTTACATCTCTATGATTTCCTAGATAGCACTTTTCAGGGCAAAAAAATCAATAATAGTAAAGCTACAGAAAATTTCAATGAGTCTTGCTTGTTTAAGAGTAGAATTTATATAACCACAAATACACTGGCAGATACTTTTTCATGACGGGGCAAAGCTTACATTTTTGTGTAAAGCACAGGAAATCCATTATTAACCAAAAGCTCATTTTCTCAAAGAGACATCATAACTCCTCCCCGTAAGTCCCCTGCAGTTGCAGTACTAGTGAGTCACATAGTTTTGGTGAGTTCTTAAGAGTATATTTTCTTGAGAGGTGTTTGAAAAAATTTCAGATTCAACAGGTAAAACCCTTCTGGCTACTACACATACAAACTGTTTTATTCATCTTTGTTTCCCTTATTGTGCCTGCATTACAAACTAGACATTTAATACTTTGTTCGATTTATTCCACTTTTCAGTTCCTTTCCTGTTTTCACTTAAAAATTAGTTCTTTAGGCAGAAAACAAATTGTCAAATGGATTTTTCGCCTAATAGTTATTTAAAAGTTAAAAAAAAAAATAAAAGGAAGAGTTTGTAACAGTCTCCATATGCTCAGTAGGGCAAGCCGAAGAATAAGTAATTGAAGTTTCTTCCAAGATGGAGACATTACATCTGGCAGCTGCTACTGTAGAGGGATGAAAACAGATGTTAAGTTGAAGGCCAAGACCAAACTGGGGCTCTTGGCAACAAACTATATTCAAACCTTTACATTCTATCATAGGAGAAGGTGCAGATAGAATTAATCGATACTTTTCACCAACATAAGATGCATTCAAAGACTCATTTAACAGCTTTTGGGGAAGGAAAGAAACCCTGCTATAGCAAATGTATCCGTCACTCCTAAGACACAGTGAGATTTCAAAAACAACAAAATGTGGAAACCTATGTTCCTTAGAATTGCCAATAGAATTCAGCAGAGAAACCAAACACAATTTTTTTTAAAAAAAGGGTGGGGTGGGGAGACATTTAAGATCTGTTAAGAACCAGGGGTCAAATGTGGAGGTTCATCTGGAAAACAATTACCATGGTCACGAGTTCTGGGTACAAACATTTGGTTAGGTAACAGTACGTGGTTACATTTTTATCAAAAGTCTAGACTCCAGGTAGCAGGCTTTTAGGCTTGCCCCACTATTAAAGGTTAGTTGAGGCTGAAAACAAAACAGAAACACCAGGTAGTAAGAGATTCAAGTAAGGAAAGGTTAACTCAATGACCTACTTATACAAATCAGTGGTTTCCCAAAAGGGAGGTAACTCAATAACAGAAGAGCTGACTCCTTGCTCCTAAGCCAATAATATTAGGTAAAAATTAGAGAAATGTATTAACCCTAGAGGTTATTGACTGTATTGGTCTATCACAAATATACAAAAATTGCTATCTGAGAGGGGTACAGTAGTGTGTCACATAATGATGTTTCAGTCAACGACAGACGACATATATGATGATGGTCTCCTAAGATTATAATGGACTGAAAATTTCCGTCACCTAGAGATGTCATAGCCATCATAATGCCATAGTCCATCATGTCACTCGCAGGTTTGTGGTGATGCTGGTGTAAACAAACCTAATGTGCTGCCAATCATGTAAAAGTGAAGCACAGAGAATTATGTATAGCACATAATGCTCGACAATAAAAATCAATGGCTGCTACTGGTTCATATATTTACTATATATTTTATTGCTATTTTAGAGTGTACTCTCTCTACCTATATAAAAAAGTCTGCTATTAAACCGTAAGCTGTGTTACACCAGCAGCAGCTCCACATGTCTTGTGTTTACTCTGTCTCTTGATTGCATAATTTTCTCGTGTTTCGTTTAATTTCATGTTGTTTTACAAATTTAGTGTAGCCTAAGTGTACAGTGTTCATAAAGTCTAGGTAATGTACAGTAATGTCCAAGGCCTCACATTCACTCACACTCACTCACTGACTCACCCAGGGCAACTTCCAGCCCCGCAAGTCCCATGGACGGTTAAGTGTCTCATACAAGTGTACCATTTATTATGTTTTCTAGTGGTCCTCAACCTTTTGGTACCAGGGACTGGTGCTCCTATGAGAATCTAATGCCTGATGATCTGAGGTGGAGCTGGGGTGGTGATGCTAGCGCTGGGGAGCGGCTGCAGATACAGATGACGCTTTTGCTCGCTCACCTGCCGCTCACGTCCTGCTTTGCAGCCCAGTTCCTAACAGACCACTGACAGGTACTGGTCCACAGCCTGGGAGTTAGGGACCCCTGTTTTATAACCATATTTTTACTGTACTTTTGTTTAGATACAAAAATACCATTGTGTTACAACTACCTACAGTATTTAGTACAGTAACATGCAGTACAGGTTTACAGCCTATGAGCAATAGGCTGTACCACATATCCTAAGTGTGCAGTAGGCTACACCGTCTAGGTCTATGTCAGTACACTCCATGCTATGTGCACAATGACGAAATTGTTTAACATATTTCTCAGAATGCATCCCCATTGTTAAACAGTGCATGGCTATTTTAAGCACATGTCCCTCAAACATCTACTTTAATTTTTTTTTAACCAATTCCACTCTTCTAAGATCTAAGAAGTATTGGGGACAACTATAAACACATGGCAATGAAAGTTTGAATTTCAGATATTTTCTCATTTATTTCACAGAGAAATAAAGGTTCTCCTGAAGTGGTAAACGTTCTTGAACCCTGCCCCCTTCTTCCATCGGGCTCCTTTTCCTTCTTAAGTGAAATCTCTTCGAAAGCAGATTTCCATGCATGAAAGTTAGTATGAATGGGACTCAAACCTCTGCTAATAAATTATGAGCATGAGATCACTAAAAGATCTAAATAAATGAAAATATACTGGGACCATCTGCGGTTAACGCACTAGAGAACAAATATGGGTTCTGTTGAGTAAATATGTTGGTAACTCACATTTATACCCCTTGTCTATCCAAGGCTCTCATTTGCCTCTGCAGAAGCTTCAAAGAAATGCAACACGTGAATCCAAAGCTGAAGCAATGGTCACCTTTGTAAAAAAGATTCTCCTGCTTGGGAATATTCAGTGATAACTACTATGGTATTTTTACACAATATTCTAGAAATATAGCCATTTTCCTATAGGTGATATATGACAAAGATTCATAGCCCATCGACTCCCTTTTTCTAAAAAACAAAATATTTTTCTTATTCAATCGTTTAAAACACTAGTAAAGAAAAGCTCTAACTCCAAATGAATTCTGGAATCTACTGAATTTCCTGGATTTTTCCTCACGTATTCCAGGTATCCTACCAATATTGTCCAAATAACATAACCATCAAAAAATACTAATTTAAGAAAGTCTTAGGGAGCAATAACCCAAACTCAAAATCCAAAAAGCTGTTATATTATAGCAAGAATTCAAAAGCCTATTGACGTTTTAACTGATGATACACAAGACATGTGCTTGTCCCTCCTGTCCCTGAGCAACTACTTACCCTTTCACTTTGTTAACCTTCCTTTATTTGAAAGAGACAGACACAGACAGACTTATTGATAAGTCCATTCATATTAAAATTCAAAAGTCACTACTCACTCATGAGCTTCTTAAAGGAGCATCTAACAATGAGACTGCAGACAGGTCTCATCACAAGTGTCCAACAGAGAGTGGCAGAACTGCCTACAGCATTTGTTGAACAGAACCATTAGGCTGAATTGAAATCACAGGCAAAGAATGTCAAAGATTTTATTAGCAATGTCTCCTTGAGGTAAAAGAAGAAATGGGGGAGAAGATCAAGCCAGTGTATTGTACAAGTGTTGATCCAGGTTGAATTCAATTAGGCAAAAGGTAAAAAAGTGCTCCCTATTCCAACAGCTCATCTTTTTTCCTCCCCAGCACAAGGCAGCAATAGTGAGGCAGATCCAGGACACTTGGAAAACTTCATAGGAATAACTATCCAAAATAACCATGTACCATATGCCCTCTGAAGATCAACTCTGTCCAGGGAATAAGGGAGGTTTGTTTGTTTAAGAAAGTGGAAAAAAGAGGTCAAGGGCATTAGCAAATGACTAAAAGGAAAAAAGTTCAACTGCACAATAGGGCTTGTAGAACTGGAGGCACACTCTCTGTGAAAAAAATATAGATGGTCTCCAAAAAACTACAGGATTCGTTTTAAGATACACATGGGATGAATTAACAGAGAAGCCTGTTAATAGAACGCTGATAGTTTATTTGGGATGTTATGTCTCAAGAAAGGTCTTTTGATTTTCCCAGGAAAAAAATAGTCGTTCCCACTTACAGAAGAATAAAAAAAAAAAAATTGTCTCAGTCTCAGGAAACGGACCTGATCTAGTAAACGTAAGGCTTTCAAATATAAAGAAAAAGAAGAGCTAATCAGATCCCTGATGATGGAATCTGGGGCAGCGCTGATGAGTTATGGTCGCCCTGTTCAATGGATCTGGGTTTTAGAGGAGATAGGTAAAAGGAGCTGGTGCAGATAGGAAGCTGTCGCCTTGCTTGTAGGTGACGGAAGGAACCTAAAAATACCTGGCTAAACGAAATTCACCACACTAGTAGTATACTAGGTTTTGGTCTATGGAGACCAAAAACATATTTTAAGTACTCCAGGATAATGAGAGATTGCAATTAATTAAAATAGTTATAAAAACCAACAATCCAATTCATTCTCTTATCTCATGAGAAAACATCTCCATTATATATTTAAAAGGCAGAAATAATACTAGAAACACTGCTTTCCTGTTTTTATACGATGCAACTAAACCACCAATACATCATTTTTATCAGAGAGGCGTGAAATTTGCTGTTTTCCCCAGGATCACTTCTTTTTTGCCCAGTTCTGCTTGCAGCCAATTATATACACAATTTTTTAACAGTTAAAATTTATAAGTCAATAGGTTTATAAGTACATCTTATTAGACCACAGTCTTAGAATCTGAAGCTTCATTACTATCAAACTAAACTAAGAGTGAAAATTACCACTAATTTAAATACAGTCTGTATCATCTATCAGCCTTGACCCTCTCCTTCCCAATCTCACTTTTGTCTTCTCCACACTGGCTGCATCCTACCCCACAATCGTGATTTCTTCATTAAACATACATTCCACTTGCCTATGAACGTATGTATTATAATTAATTTCATTAGACATCAACGGAATTATATTTCCCAAATCTGGAAAGTAGACAGAAAATTAAATCAGATTTAACATAAACACTCAAAACTGTCCCAGAAGGGTATGTTTATATAAGTTAACAAAAAATACATTTAAATCTAGAATACTATTCAACCTATACAGTGCTTCTTGCTCTGGCAACTACAACACTGAAGTTTTGATCATCACAAGGGGCCCTGGAGAACCAACATACGCAGAAGCATAATTTTGCCGAGGAACAAATCATACATGCTGTGAAGCTAAATGGGAAGAGCCAATGCATGAGACTAGTCAACCACTCAGTATTTGTTATCTCGAAGACCAGCAATATTTTTAAATAAATTCTTAAGGTTTAAATAATTTTTAAGATTTTTTTTTAACTCAAAGAAGAAAATTACTTACTCCAGAAGAATATTATTCATATCTTGTGTAAAGAATTTTTTCCTTCCTTCTTCATCAAAAAGTTTGGCAGCCTAGAGAAACATAAGATTGGCAATATAACTCTCAATAAACTCATTATTTGCTTCCCAAACTATTTACTAAAGAATAATCTCCTTGAGGGTGGGGTTATGATTTACTTCACTTTTTATCCTCATAGTACCTGGTATAAGTAGTCAATTAAAGAGTGCAGAGACAAATTTAGCATACGTTCTTTTCTTTCCCATTATGTCTGTATTTAAGTTTTCTCAATCTTCCTACATTCACAAAATTATACATAACAACTTTTTAGTGTTTTGGGTTTCTTATATATTTTGACTACCCACAGGTTTGTTTATTAATTTTTGCTGCGATGTCAAAATAACAGAAAGCAGATGTCTAACGTTCTACAGCCATTATTGTCTACAATGTGTCTGATGTTATATTTTATACTCATTACCATGTTTAATACACAAAACAGCTGATGATATTGGTATTACAGCCCCCATTTTATAAGCAAGGAACCTAAATCTTACAGAGGTTACATAATATGCCCTAAACTCACACTGCTAGTAAATGGTGGATCCAGGGCTCAGACCAGAAGCTTTCCAACTTCAACTGTGCAACATGGCCACCCTGTACAAAGACACTCGGCTTACTGCAGCCAGCTGGGTTCTATCTAATTACATACTAACAATGAATAAATGAGCCACCAAGGTTATTATCAACAAATAAATAAAAATTCATTCAATGAGCTTAAGGATAATATTTTCATCATATCTGTCACCTTAACCAGCTGACCAGAAAGAAACAAAGAATTTACAAACCAAGACATTCTCCCATTAGCAAATTTTACTGGGGGAATCACAAAAGATAGTTTATCTTGGGATCCACCGGATGTCAAACATCAAGAGGCCAGATACAATAACCTGAGCCAGCCATATGCAACTCTGTCAATCTACCAAGTTATTTGAAATGCTGTAAACTGATGAGGAAAATTTCTGAGATAAGCCTCAGCACTTCTAAGAAAGGATAAAGACTGGCTATGTGTAGGGGGCAGAAATATAGAGGAAATATAGAAGAAAAGCTAGAATGAAAACTAAACTTCAAGAAAGGGAATTTAAAAAGTCAGAGGTTGAATAGTGGAAGAATGTTACATAGTAAGAAAAGAGCACCAAAAGGAAACTCTTTATCAGACACTAGCATTTTAGACAAGGATGAATTCTCATCTACTGAGGGGGAAAAAAAACCCCACCTTTCATATTAAAAAAAAAAGGAAAATTCATAGATATCAGTAAGTAAAATGAATCCTCTTACTGCTAACTTCCTGAAAGAAACAAAACCACAACCTAGAATATTATACCCGGCGAGGTTATCATTCAGAATTGAAGGAGAGAGAAAAAGATTCCCAGACAAACACAAATGAAGGGAGTTAACCACCAGTAAAGCAGCTTTGCAAGAAATGTTAAAGGGTCTTCTTTATGTAGAAAAGAAAAGGCTATAACCAGAAATAAAAGAGAAAAAACTACTCACAGGTAAAGGCAAACATATAGAATTATTACAGTGAACCAGTGACTTATAAACCTAATGTGAAGGTTAAAAAACAAAAGTAACAAAATTAACTATAACAGCTTAAAATAGACTGCTGTAGAGACGGATGGATATTTGTGAACCTCGTAGTAACCACGAATAAAAAAAACTACAAAAGCTACACGAAAAATAAAGAGAAAAGAACCCAAACAAAACACTAATGAAAACAAGCAAACCAAAAGGAAAGAGATCAAGAGAAGGAACAGAGAACTAAAAAAACAACCAAAAACAATTAACCAAACAGCAATAAGTACATACTTGTCGATAATTACTTTAAATGACTAAACGGACTAAAAGATCCAATCAAAAGACTAAGTGGCTGAATGACGTAAAAATCATGACCCATCGATATGCTGCCTATGAGAGCCTCACTTCACATCGAAAGACACACAGACTGAAAGAGAAGGGATGGAAAAAGATGCTGCACGCACATAGAAACAAGAGGAAGCTCAGGTAGCAATACTTGTATCATACAAAACGGACTTTGAAACATAGACTGTAAAAAAAGACAAAGGAAGAAATTACAGAAAGATAAAAGGGTCAATCTAAGAAGATACAATGATTGTAAATATTTGTGTACCTAATACAGGAACACCTCAATATACAAAGCATCTTAATGAACCTAAAGGAAGAAATTAACAGCAATAGAATAATAGTAGAGGACTTTAATATTCTTCTAACATCATTGGATGATCATCCAGCCAGAAAATTAATAAGGAAATGAACTTAATGACATTAGATAAGATGAAATTAAGACATTTATAGAACTTTTAATCCAAAAACTGCAATGTACACAATTTTTTGAAAAAATTGGACATTCTCCAAGACCGATCATATATTAGACCATGAAACAAGTCTCAACGAATTCAAGAAGGCTGAAATTATATCAAGTATTTTTCTGACCACAATGGTATGAAGCCAAAAACCAACTATAAGAAACCTGGAAGAAACATAAACATGTGGAGACTAAACATGCTACTAAATAACCAATGGATTAAAGAGGAAATCTAGAAATACCCTGAGACACATGAAAATGAAAATACAACTCCCCCAATTTATGGGATGCAGCAAAAGCAGTTCTAAGACCTAAGTTCACAGCTATACAGGCCTACCTCAAAACACAAGAAATGCCTGAATAAAAACTTAATTTTATTAAAGTTATACCTAAAGGAACTAGAAAGAACAAAACCCAAAGTAGAAGAAAGAAAATACAGAAAAGATTAATAAAACCAAGAGCTGGTTCTTTGAAAGGATGAACAAAATCGACAAGCATTTAGTGAGATTCATCAAGGGAAAAAAAAAAAACCCAAGAAATAAAATTAGAAATGAAAAAGGAAAGTTTACAACTGACATCACAGAAATACAAAGGATCATTAAAGAACACTATGAATAATTATATATCAACAAATTGGACAACATAATGAAATAAATAAATTTCTACAAACACACAAACTTTCAAGACTAAATCAGGAAGAAATGGCAAACCTGAACAGACTGACTACTAGCAACAAAATTGAAGCTGTAATTTAAAAAAAAGAAAAGTAAAAAAAACTCCCAACAAACAAAAGACCTGGAACAGTCAGCTTCACAGGTGAATTCTACCAAACACTTAAGAAAAATTAATACGTATCCTTCTCAAACTATTCCAAAACACTGAAGAGGAAGGAATGTTTCTGAACTCATTCTAAAATTCTCCATAACACTAATACCAAAACCAAAGACGTAACAAAAAGGGAAAATTATAGGCCAATACCTCTGATGAACATAGATTCAAAAAATCTCAATAAAATATCAGCAAACCAATTTCAACAATACATTAAAAAGATTATATCAAGTGGGATTTGTCCTAGGGATGGAAGGAAGGTTCAATATCTGCAAATCAATTAACACAAAACACTACATCAACAAAACAAACGATAAAAATCACATGATCATCTCAACAGATGCGGAAAAAGCATTCGACAAAATATGACATCCATTTAGGATGAAAACTCTCAAAAAAGTAGGTACAGAGGGAACTTACTGCACATAATAAAGGCTATACATGAGAAAACCCACAGCTAGCAACATAACAGTGAAGTGTAAAAATGACTATTCCTAGAAGAAAACACAGGCAGTAAACTCTTTGATATGTCTTAGAAGTATCTTTTTCGGTAGGTCTGCTCAAGGAAGGGAAACAAAAGAAAAAATAAACAAATGGGACTGGAAGGATATATTCGCAAATGATATATATGGTAAGAGGTTAATATCTAAAATACACAAGAAACTCATATAACTCAGTAACATAAAAAATAAACAAACTGATCAAAAAATGGGCATAGGATATAGACATTTCTCCAAAAAAGACATACGGATAACCAACAGACATATGAAAAGACGCTCAACACCACTAATCATCAGAGAAATGCAAATCGAAACCACAGTGATACCACCTTGCACTTGTCAGAATGACTATTATTAAAAAGTCAACAAATAACAAGTGATGGTGAGGATGTGGAGGAAAGGGAACCTTCGTGCACCGTTGGTGGGACTGCAAATTGGTGCAGGTACTATGGAAAACAGTATGGAGATTTCTCAAAAAACTGAAAATACAACTACCATATCACACAGTGATTATACTTTTGGGTATTTATCTGAAGAAACTCAAAACACTAAAAATATATATGCACCTCTATATTCATTGAAGCATTATTTGCAATAGGCAAGATATGGAAGCAACCTAGATGTCCATCAATAGATGAATGGACAAAGAAGATGTGATACACACATGCATGTACACACACACACACACACACACACACACACGGAATATTATTCAGCAATAAAAAAGAATGAAATCTTGTCATTTACAACAAAAGGGATGGGCATAGAGGTTATTATGCTAAGTGAAATAAGACAAAGAAACATCGTATGATTTCACTTATACGTGGAATCTAAAAAACAAAACAAATGAACAAAACAAAACAAAGAGACTAATGGAAATACAGATCGAACTGATGGTTGTCAGGAGGGAGGGAGGTAGGGGGCAGGGTAAAAAAGATGAAGGGGAATACAGTCAATAATACTGTGATACTGCATAGTGACAGATGATTACTAGACTTAGTGTGGTGATCACATCTTATTAAGGTATATAAATGTCGAATGATTATAGTGCACACCTAAAGCTAATATTGTATACAAATGATACTTAAGTAAATATACTAAACAAACAAAGGCCTATGCATATAGCCAAGGACTGAAAAATTAAAAGTTTGTTGAAAATACGGGTGTTGGGATTGTGGGTTATTAGTTTTGTCTTTAATATTTTTTATTATAATTGTGTAGCAAATAAAAAAAGAGAATTAATCCACTTACTACACGGAGGTCTTCAATACGTTTCTCAAGAAGGACAGGTAGACCCTCTGGGAGTGTAGGTACCACCTTGGGCATAACCTGAGAGGCATAGGTTGGCTGGGTGGTGTTTCCATTCTCTCCCCCTGACTCAGAGAGGGGGCTACCATCAGAAGCAGCATCCAGTAATCTGTCAAAGTCGATATCATCTATTATCTTTAGGGCACTTTCAGCTTCTTGCAACAGTTCATGTTCATTTGTGCTAACAAAAATGGGGAGGTCTGGATCAGCATTGTTCAGATTTAAGTCTGAGACCTTATTTCCCAATGCTGCAGCAGCAGATGGGGATTTATTCAGAGAGGTGGTCATTAAGTTCACTGGGACTTTGATGGGGACTTTGGGGTTAGACTCCTTATCTAACGCATCCTTCTCTTTCTCAAATTTTCGTAACATGGCAGCTAGAGAAAGAGGATCTTTATAACGTTTCTTCTTTTTTTCGGACTTGTGTGAATTTAGAGCCACAACTCTGTAAAGGAAAAAAAAATCAGTCAGACTGTATGATTTTTAAAGATTAAAGTCCCAAGTAAATAAGCAGGCAGAGATTATCAAAATAATCATTTGACAGGTGGGAGAGCTGACGTCTTGTTAAATTATACTTTTACAGTAGCATCCTCATCATCATCTGGATTGTCACTTAAGAAAGGTAGATAAGTAAATGGGCATTCAAGTGAAGAAATGAAAGGAATAAAGTTACAGTGCAACAAAACTGAATGTAGCTCAGGTTTATTAAAGTATCCTAGGCTTAACTTCCTACTCTTTTTGGAATGTTCACATTCTTTAGCAAATCTATAAAGTTGTCCCTAAAGAATTAACTAAGTAAAGAAATGAACTTTTGTTGAAAACAGAGTTGTCTTAGAGCCCGAAAAGCTCACATAGTACACCTTCAAATTTGTAACCCAAGTGGCTTGTGCTGCAAACTGCCAAAGAAATACAAAATCCTCTTGTCAATCTGTGAGCCTTCAACCATTACCGTGTCATCTATCTAGACCCTATTTGACCTGCTACTACCTTCTGATCATTTTTCACTTTCTATTCTAGGAACAGCCATGGTGGCAATTAGAGATATAAAATCTTTCCTAAATTCTATGGCTTATATGCTTCCATGTGCACTAGAGAACCTAAAAGATTATGAGTACCCTGAAGGCAGCCCAATGTTTCAATTACTGTGCTTAGTATACCATCGGTACTTAATAAATATTTGCTAAATAAGTTATAAATGAGACGATAAATTCAATAAATGGCATTGCCTATAGTTTCTCTTCCCAAAAAAGGTTACTTATAAATAATGAACATTTAAAAAAACCATTAGTAATATATATGCCTTTTCTTAATAATTTCTTAATGACTCAGGGACCACTACAATCTCATACTCAGGAGGTGATAAAGACTTCCCTACATCAACCCTTTCAATATTGATAGCCAAAATTTCAGATGCACTTCCGCTGCTAAGGAAGGGAAGAATATCTGGCCTCTCATAAGTTCCTGTAACTTAATTTTTTTTAAAAAAAGCTTTAGAATGGCAAGGGGAATTGGTAATCTATGACTACATGGCATGAACATTTTATTCTTATTATTTAAGGTTTCTGGGAAATTCTACTTGGTTTTTAGAGGTAATGTTATTAGCTAAAGCCACAAGAATTAAGGATGGCTAAATAAAATGACTTTTTTTTAGATTAAAACCACCATAAATTGTTTACACATAGACTATTGCCCATCTCATTGTTTAGATATCTAAACTTAGTTTTTGCACAAAAAGATTAAAATGATTTGTTCAATATTTATAACCATCTTTTCAAACTGGTTCTTGTTGATAAAAGTTTTAACAAGGAAAATACCTAATGAATCAATTTGTATATCTGATCTAATATACTATGAGTCTCTCAGATGACAAAGCCTACTTACTAGTAAATACAATATCACTAAGAAATGTTAGTATGTCATTGATATTTATAAAACTGTATTAAATTAGACCCAGCTAAGCTGAATTATTTAATGCAAAATATATCTTTCTAAAAGGAGAGCTAGTCCTGCTATGATCCTAGCTCTCTTATGTTTAATTTCACATACCCCAGTTGTTTGGGTACTTTTTTCCTTGGCTTCTTCTCTTTTTCCCCTTCCTCTTTCCGCTTCCGCTTCTTCATCTCGATATCATCTTCTTTTATTTTGGGAATCTGCAAAATGATAAAATAATGCATTGCTTATCTAAGTAGCAATTCTTTTCTCTGATGTTAGCAAGCCAGTATCCAGGGCAGTGTTTCTCAAATATCTGTCTGTATTAGACTTGCTTGTTAAAAATGCAGATTCTTGGATTCTACGAGGACTCCCACACCTGGTCTAGATTCAGTTATCTGGGGTAAGGCCTTATATAATCTCAATTTTTTTAAACAAGCATTTTGATGATTCTGGTATAAATATGTCTTTGGACCACATTTAAAAATTACTTTGCTTAAGGACACTCTCTCCGTATCTCAAATATAATATATATATTCCATAGAATTTGCTATACAAATAACATCTTAGGAAAGATAATGGCTATTAACAGTTATTTCTATATGAAATCTTAACACACCATAGAAACTGAACCATATCCCATAAAAGTAGATTATTAGATCACATAGACAGAAGTTTTAATAGAAAATAGAATTTTGTTATGATGTAAATATCGACTTCCCCATATCTACATTTTACTTTAAGGCATGTAACTAACTATGCCTTAACAATGGCTGGCATCTTCCTTATATTCCAGTAAAAAGCACAAGTAAAATTCAAAAAGTATACCCTGATTAACCGAATGCTCTCATTACTCTTGCAATGTTAAATAAACTCACTTTGGGTGGTTTGTGCTTTTGGTTGTCTGTAATATCATCTTCTTCAGTATCTGAAGCTTGGCGAAACTGAAGAGTGCCAGTGTTGATATAAAAGCCTCCATATTTTGTTGTTAGAGAAGCAGGAACTAATTCATCATACTAGATTAAAAAAAAAAAAAAAGGTTCCAGATATAGCTTATTACCTTCGATTCTATAAATATGTCAAAGAAATTCAATCACCATGACACCATTTTCCTTAAACCTTAACTGCAAAACTGACTGCAATGAGGATGCTTGTGGAATAAATTTAGAAGTTACTATCTGGAATAAAAAGGAGCTGTGATCATGGAGTATCTATTAGAGAGGCACTTCTAAAATAATGAAGCAAATTCTAAATATACTGTCTGCTGAGAAAAAATTTAAGGATCACTACTGCTGCTGTTGTTCTTAATGACAACTGATAAAAAAATTGAGATAAAAATAGATGACTAAATCCAGACAAATAATAAATTTCATCCCTACCATATCAATACATAATTTTATTCATAAGATTATAAAGAATAACAAAGGTATTTTTTCGCTCTTAGCACTAAGCTTTTAAGTGGGAAAAATTTTTAAACGTTTAAGAAAGAAATAGCATCTATGTGTTTTAAAGGGAAGAAGGAAAAAAAATGCCCAGTTGAGTGAGCATACACTGGGGCCGGCAATGAGCTAATAAGCACTTTGCTTCGCACAAGAGACTCAAATGGCCTAAATAAGACTGAAGGTTCAACCTAGAATAGTCCTTAAAACTGATGTCCTCTAAGCCTGGATTTTAAAGTTTATTATCTCACCTGACAAAGATGAACAAAACGCAACCATTAAATGAAGGTCAATCTTAAACAAATGAAGGTGTTTACAATGGAAAAGAAAAAAGGAACTATTTATCTAATAGAAGCAAAATGCCTGTTACCTGGAGTCCCCAGAACGCTACTTAAGGGTTCCTTCATATTCTATAATTAGTCTTTAAGAAAGTCAGATGTTTAAAGAAATTTCTTTGCCACTGGCAAGAAATATATATGAAATACCAGTTGCTATAAGAATATTAAGGCTACATACAAAAGTTGCAATTTTAACCTGTATCCTTTTAAATTATATGAGAATGGAAAATGAAAATGTCTGGTTTAATCATACTGAATCAAAAAGAAATGAAGTGAGAAAAGAAAAGGCATGAACTCCTTGTTGCTCCACTTCATGCGCTATTATACAAATCTATAGGTAAGGCCTTCAGAAAGGGTCTAGTATTATCTATCTGCTAGTAAAGGAGTGATAAGAGGAGTAAAGGATCAAAAGTGGAAAAACTTTTTAGTAATTATTTGAAAATGTGTAATTGTGATAAGATAAATACACCTGTACTCTTTGCTTACATATACTTATACACTGCTTTATAATTTTCGATGTTTCTTCACATAAATTATTTCAGTTGGTCTTCGTGATACCCTTGTGAGTCAAAGAAGGCAAATATTTTCCCATTTTATAAATGTAATCCAGATGCAGAGAGGTCAAAAACCTTGCCAAGTAATTTTATTAGTTTATGGCAGAGTCCCTGGCTGGCGCCTCACCCACCCACTACATCAAGCAGCTTCTCACGTGGGAAACACCCTCAATCACCAGGTCACCAGGCAATGTGGACATTCTCAACATACCTTCTGCAGTATTCTGTTGAGCTTCCCCAGAACACTCTTTGGTAGAACAAACTCTTTATGAATATTTAACTTATCCTTTTAAGTAGAATGTGTTCAGAGGCAAATGGAGGGTTGAACTTGAGAATCAGCAGGCCTGGACTTAGGTCTTTTGCCAATGACTAGCTATGTGACCCAGAGCAAAGCATATACTGTCAATATTTTGGGGTTGTAAAACTGTAGAAATATTTCACAAAGTTCTAGTGAAATTTAAAAGAGACAACCTAAACAAAACTCATGCCTGGTATTATTTATTAATAATAAAAAACACTTTGTCTTTTCTAAAATTTGGCAGCATTTAAGCATGAGACTACAAATGAGCTTCAAAAGCATTTATTTTCAATTCTTTATACCAGTAAGTAGCACATGATTCTGAATATTAATTATAACCAGATTATATCCACTCTCTATCAAATAATACATGCACAGTAAAGCCGACTGGCAATATAATCAATGAGAAGAACAGAGAATCACTTGGTTGGATCATAACTGTTTTATACCTGAATTATCTCATAAAAGAACCAAATCACCTGTTCAGGACAATACAAAATTATTTTACAAGTCAATAAACAACCTGAATTTTAGTATAATTTTCTCTTATAGAACACTGATGTACCTTGTCCTATAACTAACTGTGTAACTTTTATGCAACTTATACCTATGAAATTTATCCTCATTTATTAAAGCAGTGGCTTTCAGATTTTCTTCACCACAACCAAGTGAAAAATAATTATATATCATAACCCAGTGCATATGTACGCACACACATTCACACATGCACACAAAATCACATAATCTAGCAGTGGTTTACTATGACAGCTCCTACTCTATTCTATTTCATTTTCTTTAAAGATGTTGTCTACACCTTTAAAATTGATATATAATCTAAGTATGGGTTGCAAAAGTCTGTTTGAAAACACATTATTCAAATATTCTGAATGATACAAAAGAAGATATTTAAAATGCTATTTATGAAAGGCTCCATACTGTATGATTCCAACTATATGATTCTGGAAAAGGCAAAACTACGTTGACAGTGCAAGAACTGGTGGCTGCCAGGGGATAGGGAGAAAGAAACATGAACAGGCAGAACAGAGATTTTTTTAGGGCAGTGAAACTATTCCGTCTGATACTATAATGGTGCATGCCTGTCATAACACATTTGTCAAAACCCACGGAATGTACACTAGGAGAGAACCCTAGAGTAAACTATGGACTTTGGATGATGATGTGTCAATGCAGATTCAGCGACTGTAACTAATGTACCACTCTGGTGGGGGTGCTGATGATGGGGAAACTGTGCACATGTGGGGACAGGGAGTATATGGGATATCTCTGTACCTTCTGTTCAATTTTGCTGTGAACCTAAAACTGCCCTGAAAAATTAATTTAATTAATTTAAAAAATGCTACTTATGTAAGCTTCAGTACATGTAACATACATTTATATATGGCTAAGTTCTTTCTTGGGTTATTTAGAATTCAAAATCTACTTTACATATAAGTTAACGTTAATACTAATGCTTTATGTATGCTTTATGCTTTTCAGCATGTCATTGTCTTATCTGAGTCTCAGAGTAATCCTTCTAGGCAAGCCAATCATAGCAGAGAGAAGTGATGCTAAAAGACCTGCTTCTGGTCCAAGGCAAACTAGAAACAGTCAGGTCTGGAATCTAGGACTTTTGACTTGAGTTCCAAATCAAGGTCATAACTCTTGAAAATACCCCACACCCTAACCTTCTGGCTGACAACCTTTTCAGTAACAGGAAGCCCCCTCTCTACTCTAAAAGGCGTTGTCAGTATTTTACTTCTACAGACCAGGTTGCCTAGTATGGTAAAACAGTTTATGTCAGGACACAGAAATAACTCAGAAGTATGATGGATCCAGTATGCCTCATGCTGGAAGTCCTTCTTGTCCACTCTTGTACCCTTATGTGCCTCGTCATCATCTATGCAACCAAGCACTACACACCAGATGAAAGACATACTAATTTGTGGGTAAGTCATTTTAGTGTCACTTTCTGTATATCCTACAGAATCACTGCATGATGATGATGATATAATTCCAGCATTTAGATTACTCTAGTACACTGAGGAGAATGTAAGAACATATACCTAACCTATTCCAAAACATGATATGCCCTCCTTCACTTAAATTCCTCTTAAATTAAGAAAAAGAGGATTCTAGGGGAAAAGCTGTAGTGCTTGATCAAAACAGGCTGGTGATAAAGGCTGGCAATTAATTCCCACCACTGTATTAAGTCTTGGCAGCAATAAACAAATTTCAGTACATTTTAAAGGTATCTGCCAGATTAACTTAAACCCAGTAGCTCCAATCTTCAAGATCATGTGATTCTTATCTGGAAGTCATTTCGAAATATATCTGGTCCGAGCTTGGGAATATCAGGAAAAATTCAAGATGTAAATATCCTTTGATTAATAAATCCCATGGATAGAAATTTATCCTACACGTATATTTGCACTCTGTAATTATCTTATATACATATTTACTCAAGTACACAAAGATAAATGTATGGAGATGCTCAATTATTTTCAAGTGCATAAAACTAGAAACAATTTAGATGTTCCTCAATGGGGGGTTAGTAAAAACATTCACTGCACTATTTTACTTACTTTACCCTTGACTTCTATCCCAAAGAATTACTGCTATATTATAGATACATTACTCACAGCCTCTGAGTTATCAATAAATGGATCTGTCTCATCATATCCAGAGCCTATATCAATTAAATCTTGTAGCCGATCCTTCCGGTGTTTATGGGGTTTCCCACCCTGCAAAGAACAGATATGTTAGGCTGATTCAGTACTCATAATATTTCTGTAAAGTTAAAAAATACCTGTTGGAAGAATCCCAAATAATTTTTTGTGACCATCCTCCTCCAGGAGGTTGAATTTAAATTCCCCAACATCCTGAATGTAAACTGTGCTTGGGGACTTGTTCCCAAAGAGGGGAATATAAAAAAGAGGAGCCAACATAACCTTAAAGTGAAAACCTGGGCGACATTACCTCAGCCAGGTGATCAAGGTCATTATTGACAGTAATAAGTCATGCTGACACTATGAACCCTTGATAACAAGCGATAAAATGGTACTTTACCTGTGTGGTCTTCCTCTCAAAAGCCTATAACCCCAGTTATAGGTTCACAATGGAAAAGCATCAAACTAGTAACAGACATTCTATAAATAATTGACCAGTATTCCTCAAAGTTGTCAAAATTACAAAAAACAAGGAAAATCTGAAAAACCATCACAGTATAGAAGAGCTAAGGTGACATATGACTAAATGTGATGTGGTATCCTGGATGGGATCCAAGAACTAAAAAAAGGACATTAGGAGAAAACTGGTAAAATCTGAAGAAAGTGTGGAGTTTAACCAATAGTAACGTACCAATGCTGGTTTGTGAGATGTAACAAAAGCACTATACAAATGTAAGATGTGCTAGGGTGAGTGGTTAAGGACTACGTAGGAACTTTCTGTATAATCCTTACAACTTTACTTTAAATCCAAGCTATATGTGTTTTTTAAATGTTATAGAATTATTTACATAGACATCCAAGAAAATGAAACATAAGTGCACACAAAAACTGGTGAAATCTGAACAAGCTCTGTAGTCTAGTCATTAACTGTATTGTGCCAATGTCAATTTCCTAGTTCAGATGACTAATGTAAAAGATATTATTACAGGGAGAAACTGGGTGATTGAGATAAGGGACCTCTTTGTACTACATTTGCAGCTTCTTGTGAGTCCATAATTCTTTTTAAATAAAAATTTTAAAAAGTAAAACAGCAAAACAAAAAGAGCTAATGAGTGTAAATTCCACTTTTAATGTCACACTTTATGAAGCCTTTTAGCTCTGCCTAATTACAATATAAAGAACTCACTCTATCTTAAGTATAAAATGTTACATGTATTCTACGGTTTTATGCTATCAACTTGTTAAAAGTTGTTTCAGTGAGCAAGAAGCCAAAAATTACTGTGGCACTATAAATATGAGTATTTAGTTCAGTCTCTAAGACTCATTTTAAATATTCAAATAAATTTATTCACTCGAATTCAACTATACTTTCTAAGCATTCTTTCGAATACCTCTCCAGCCCCTGATTTTTTGGGGGTTGGGGGGCACTGAGGGAGGGGATGCTCAGAGAGAGGAGGGAAAACAAATAGTGTTAAGAATTCTGTCTACCAACATGCCAACACTAAGCCAGAGTGACTCCTACAGAAAGCATGAGATGCAAGGTAGAAATTTCTCGTTTGGTTTCAATTCTCACAGTGCATTTCTCTTAACGCAAAGTGTGATTCTAATGGTGAAAGGTGAGTAATATACGTGTAACACGGTCCTTAAATGAAAGCAAACTGTTTCACTTTATTTCTATGCAAAGAAATAGTGATCTTTTCCAGTGCTCGATGGAAAAAAATGGTTATGCTGGGCATACTGAGAGGTGGCTCCAACATGGTGCCATCCTTTTACAAGTAATTTGCAAAGGTAATTTGACTAAATGCTATGTTTGTATTAGATGTTTAAAACTTAATTCCCATAGCTCTGGCTCCACTGTATGCCTTTCAGTGGACAGAACAACACTATTACTATACCATCTCTCCAACAGAGTCATTATGGTGTGAGATAAAGTAGTAGTTCCCATATTTTCAGATTTTACAAGTTAGGTAAATTTCAGAAACAATTCTAGAGACGAGCACAGGGTGGCAACCATTTTATTTTGCTAAATAAGGCCACTAAAGGCATAATCTCAGTACAAGGACAATCCTTCTTAAGAAATACCAGTTGGCAACTTTAAACATATAGACAAATGTGTAGCATATATATGTAGACACATACATATACACACAACATGTGTGCATACATGCAACACACATAATTAACTGTCCTTACTTTTTTCATTTGTCAGGTCTATAAACTGTTACCTTTATGGTAGGTTATAGAATTACAGTGAGAATCAGAGAAGAAAAGAGATATTTCTAAAATAGGAGTTATTCTATTGAGAAAGTCACGTACAAGCGGTTAAGTACATGAGGGATTGTTTCACCCAAAAAAGAGAAAGAGCTCTAGAAGAATGTGAAAACCCACAGACAAAAACTAATGAAGAGAACTAGCTGTCACATACTAAATATATCTAGTTAGAGGAGTTAAGAGTACACCAATAAAACTCAAAGCAATCAGAAAGCATCTGCCATGAAATTTTGCCAATCGCTTACATTTTCTTTGTTTGCCTCTTCCATGTTTTCCAAATATTCTATGAAGTATTAATGTCATTATAGAAATATCCTAAAATAATTTTAAAACTTCATATTTGATTTGATAATTCTAAGTTATGTAGCTTATTTCAAGCCTGTTTAGACTCAAAATTATGTTAAGAACTTATGGTACAGAAAGCAACATGTTAAACGTCAGAAGGAATCTAAGAGTGAAAAGTCCTGTCCTCAAGGAACTTAAGATCATCTTCTCAACAAATTTACTGAGCAACTACCCAGCGCCAGCCTTCGTGGAGTTTATAGTATTGAGGAGAAGAGAAAGATTTGACAAATAATTACAGTAGGAAATGGTGGAAAGAAAAATATAGGTGGTCCTGAGACCTGTTTTAACAGAGGACCTAATCAAGGCTTTTCGGAGATCTTCACACCCAGACGAGGATGACTGGAAGTAATCACTAGTAGAGGCCACTGAAAGGATTAGAACAGGAGAGTAACCTGACAAGAGTAGTGTTTAACAAAGCCACTATTGCTGTTAGGGGAAATGAACACAGTTGAGGAGGCGGTCAGTTATGAAGAGAAAAAATGCCAAGATTCACAAAAAAGTTACTACAAGTTATGAAGGCATAAAATTATATTTCAGTACCAGTCATGACGACGACGATAGCTGCCATTATGGAGCACTGTCCTTGCATTAGCACCTATACTAAGTACAATCACCTATTATACCACATTTGACAAATGGGGGAAAAACTAAAACTTAGATATTTTCATTATGCACTAAACTTAAAAAGGCTGCTAATACCAAATGCTAGCAAGAACGGGAAGCAGTTCCAACTCTCCTATGTGGCTGGTGCAATATGATTGATACAGTCACTTTGGAAAAGTTCGGCAGTTTCTTATCAAGTCAAAGGTACAGCTACCACATGACTCAACGATCCCACGCTTGTATTCTAACTTCAGAGCACTTTATTCATAGCAGCCAAAAACTAGAAACAGCCGAATGCCCATCATCTGTGAATGGATAAACAAACTGGAGGACATCCATACAAGGAATCACCACAAAACAACAAAGAGGCAGAACTACTGATAAATTCAACACATGGATGAATTCCATGGATGAATTTCACTTATGCTAAGTGAAAGAAGCCAGACACAAAAGACTGTAAGATTGATTCCATTTATAGAAAACTCTAGAAAAGGCAAAAAAAATCCCCCAAACCTACAGTGACAGGAAATAGATCTGCGATCACCAGGGTCAGGGCTGGAGGGGGAGGATTATCTGTAGGTAAATAAAAGGGAACTTTCTGGAGTGATGAAATTGTTCTGTGTGATGACTGTATAGTGGTTATAGAACTGTGTGCATCTGTCAACTCATCGAATTGGCACACTTCAATGGATAAACTTTATTTCGATCATATTTCAATAATGCTGATTTTTAAAACCCTCACAACTATTTCCACTTTAACTTTCTGCCCCCACAAACCTTTGTTCCTATGTTTATTCACATCTACAGCTTCCTTTCCATTCACCATCACTATGCTAGCTATTGTTTTTCGCTTAAAAGTGATGAATGCTTTAATTAGCCTCTCCTCCCTCATATTTATCCTCAATTTATCCTATGCAGTATCATCTAATTAAAATTTCTAAATTACCATTTCATATCACTTCCCTGCTCAAGATTCTTCAGTATATCATACCTACTAGAAAATAAATCCAAAGCTCTTATTATGGCATATATAAAATGCTTTCTGCATGTTGACTCAAATTACCTTTCCAATGTATTTCTTACAATTTTCCAACTTGAACACTTTGATCCATTCACTCTATCTACCATCCCCTAACACACTGTTTATCTTTCCTCATGTTTTCTCCTTATTCAGAATAATCTTTCAATTCTCTCTGAATTCTCCCATCTTCACAGCTCACCTCAAGTTTTAAACCTTTTCTCCTTGATGCTTTCTCCTTAAAATCACAATGGTATTTTTCTGCTTTTCTAACTTATTTTTTTCTAGGCACAACAAGCTGCCTACAAGATTTACCTAGGGGAAACTAAAACAACTACAACAGCAACAACTCCAAATAGGTTCTGTTGTGATGGGCACAATCAGACACATGCAGAAGTACAAATAACTTATGTATAATCAGAAAGATTTAGGAACATTTAAGTCTAGTCAAGGGGTGACCAGTAGTTACCGCAGAAAACATAGCTGCTAATCTAATCATTCTGCATCCATAACCTAATACATGCAGTAACTGGTCTAATAAGTAAATGTGAATCTTATCAATGATAAACGAAACGGCTAAAGCTTTACTTAATTATAATTATATTAATCTGACAAAAATGCCTCTCAGAAAAGGATCTTACTAGTTTTAAGATCTTCACCATTTTATCAATTACAGCATCATAACAATGATAAAGGTATAAATTGTATGTATTATGACACATCCATTCAACATTAACAGCCATTTTAAAATAACATGGTCAAAGAATATTTACTAATATAGAAGGCAACAGAAGCAGTTTATCAAATGTTATGTGTAGTTCAGGCTATTCATGGAAAAGGTGACATTAATGTTAACTAAGCATTTGAAAGTGTTTAAGAAGTTAATCATGGAGGTGATATTAAAATAACAAGACACTACTTTTTAAACTATCAACACAAACAATGAGATCTCGTTTATGGAAAAACGCAACACAGAAGCAACACAGAAATCCACGTCAACAGATATATATTAAAAGCTCAAGGAATCATGATGAGCAGATAATCGTTATCGCGGATTGGAAAAGGATGTAATTGGAGACAGTGGTGAAGGCAGGCTTTGGCTCAATATGTATTACTTAAATTTGTTTTAATGACAGGAATGTATTCATGTATTATTCAGGTGATTAATTTTTTTTTTACTCAGTAGATCACCAGTTTATTATAAAAAGAAGTTAACTCAGGAACAGCAGGTAGAAGAGACGCGTAGGGCAAGGTCTGTGGAAAGCGGCCCAGGGTGCTTCCAGACGCCAGTCTCCCCACCTCTTCACATGCTCCCCAACCCAGAGCTCCAAAAAAATTTTAAGTGCATACACGTGAGCACACGTGCATTTTTAAAAGCCCTGAAAGAATAATACTCAAACTATTAACAGTGGTTATGCCTGGCAGTGGGCTTACAGATGATCAGGTGATTTTTGTTTTCTTTTTATTTATCTGTATTTATTCATTATTTTACAGTGAACAAAATCTTTGAAATATGTAGATACTTCCATACACATAGATCTCTGGGACAGGAAACTCAAAGAGTGCTTATCCCGGAGTAAACTAATTACCTCGGAGTTAGGAGTAGGAAGATTTACTTTTCATATTACTCTTGTATCTCTTGAATTTTTAATTAAGTACATGTATTACTCATTTGAGAAATTTTATTTTCTTGGGTCTGGTCCACCAAATGTTCAAGAGCTTTCGGTTACTGACTCCAGTCCCACAGTGGGGACAGAGATTTGGATAACCTGCATTTGACACACCCATCGCTAAGTACCTCTTTCTTAAATCCCTGTCCAATAGCCAGGGTTAGATAATGTATAGTCTTTGCTCTACTTATTAATGGATTTCTGCTGAAGCATTTATTGTTCAGGCGTGTTCAGTTCCCTGCTTCACTACAGAGGCCACCAGAGTAGTTTTCTGCCCTCGGTTTTCTTTTCCTCACCTCTGGCCTTACTGGAAAAACTTCTCCCCTGGCCAGCTTCCTGCCTCACTCACTCCCCATCCCTGACTTTCTATTCTCTAACCTCCAGTTCTCTAGTTCTCCAATAATGCTAAGTCTGTGATATGCAAATGATACAAACTGCAACCAAACTTTCGACAGTTGCCAAAAAGGTACAAACCTATTAATATTAAAATTTTACCTAAAGGAACTCAAGATAGATTGGTGAAGGATTATTTCAGACTGTCTTGCCTACTAGGCTAACTTTGAACTGCTCTCTTTTCAGCATCCTTAGCAAGAACACCCACTGCAGCAAAATCAAAGTCTTATTTAATAAATTCTCTGGACTCTACAGTTGTTGACGTTAACGGTTTGCACAGTAAATACATCTCATAAAAATACGAAATATATTTTCCAAATTTAAAAAACCCTTCAATTTTGCTACATCTAAAATGAAGAAACCCCTTTAAGTCTGTTCCCCTAGGGCACTAGTTCACTATGACTCAGAAAAAATTACTGAGTCATTAATACCTGCTTAACTTGATAATCAGTGTTTCCAGCCAATACAGTCTAATTACACAGTAACACTAAGCTGGAGAACATACAAACAAATAAGATGTTCTTTGCACAGGACCCCTACTGCCTGCAGGAAATAAGAAACCTAACTAATAACCAACATTCATTGATGATCTATGGCAGGCATAGCAAGCTCCTCATTAATTGCTAGGACTCCAGTCTAATAATTAAGGAGAAAATATCCCCTGGTCACAAAGCTTCCCTATCTGTCCCAGCCCTGTCACAATCTAAACTTTCTCCACCTCTGCTGATTTTCTTAACCTACTAATAGAAAAGGGTAGAGATTTATGTCAAGGGAAAGACAGCCAAGAGCTGATTTCACAGCACAAAAACAGTACACCCAGATTTCTATAATCACCACTTAAGGATACAGGGACTTCCTCCCAAATATCCTAAAACTGCTGATTGTCAGTTGTTCCTAAGGGATTTAAGGAAGCTAAAGAGTTATTTAGCTCTAAGAGGCCAAGGAATTAAACAGGCATGTCAAGGCAAGTGATTACAATCACTAACTGCAATATGAAATGATTATTTGAGTTAAGAATTCTTCCTTGCCCTTTTTAAGATCTTCTCCTCCATTTGTTTTAAAATGTTATTGTTTTTATTGTATATGTAATATCATACTATTGTTGGTCTATAGAATCTAAATACACTGTTGTTTGTGTTTTGTAAGTAGAATTTATTTGGTGGTGAGGGTAACATGCTTATCCAAACTGCTTTAACCAAAGCCTTACCAAGTCGATCCCTTAGGGACCAGATCCAACATGAGGCCAAAACAAACAGGAAAACCTTTCAGTCAAGAAACTTCCCCAAAAAGCTCTAACTCCTCAGAAGTATAGATGACCAACTAATATGACTAATTGATAGAATTCTTAAAACTACCAAAAAGAGTGCATAAATGCTTTCTGACATCCAGTGTGTTAGTCCATATTTGAGAACACTTTTTAAACAACTGATAATTATTTTAAGTATGAAAATATATGTCCTTCACACTCAACTGAGTAATTTTTAATTGTGAAGAAGTCATTCGTTGGAAATTATAGTTATTCTTAGATATTGCCATTCTTTAAAACCTATTTGGACAAAATCAGTTTTAAAAGCCACACCAAAAGAAATTCAAGACTTGTTATGGATATACTTTGTTTTTGAGTAAAACCAATGTTAACTCCATTTGATCAACTGTTTTATTTATAAGACTAATTTATAAGTTTTATTTATACTATCAAATCTACCCTTCTCCTTTCCTTTTAAAATACAAAGCTACTATGCCTTAAGAGTCTAAAACCACATAGACTTATGCATCAAAGGTGGTATTCAAAGTCTACAGAGTATAGTAAGTAGATTTTAAAACTCATAATGTGATTTTATAAATGCTAATAAGCACCTGGCAGGCTACAAGTCTTCCTATTCAAAGTCATTCAAATTTAAATAGTCTTAACTGAGCCCCTACTAGGCACCCAGTGTTGTGCTAAGCACTTTCATTTAGATTACTAATTTATATACAATTCTAGGATAGCAGGATCTTAAAAGATGGGTGGAGTAACAGAGTGAGAAAAAACAAACCACTAAGAAATCTTCCACCAGCTACAGGATATCCTATGCTCTCAAAGGCTCAGAGAACAAATCTATACCCATCAAACCCAACATCATTTCCTGCTCTAGAGTTTATGATCTCAGAAAAAGCATATACAACCTAGAAACCATCTAAAACTGGAAGTGGAAACTAGGATAATTAACCTAAATATCTTGAGCCTTAAAAATGGTAATAAGGAAAGGAGAGGAAAGGAGTGGGTTTAAACTGTATTCTGCTTCCTTCCTACAATAATTAAGACAAATCTGGAAACTATAGAGATGCCAAAACTTGGACTTAGCTATTAAATGAGATTTAGGTACAACAACCAATTTAGTATATACACTAGTTCATAATGCACTTCCCTCCCCCCAGAAACGATTTAGCAATTGATGCTGAATATGGACTGTCACATTACCCAAAGAGTAACACAACTGGAAACAGGACATAAGCATTACAAATAGGACAGAATTGGGGGAAAAAACAAACCATTCACTATAGGGTATTCCTTTTACAATTTTATACTCTCTGTAATTTCTGTTATCGCTGCTTTTCAAATCCTTCTGCCCTGAGCACATCCTATACGCCATGGTTATCCCTCCCTTCTCCCTTAAGTGGCAGCCCGGTCCGCTCCTTGCATATGAAAGACCAAAAAAAGCCCATAAACTTGCCACGCAGGTCTTCCACCAGCCACAGAATTCATCGCTAATGCCACTCTAGACCCAGCCACACCTTAGAGTACCTTATCTCTGCCCAAATCTGAAAACCCCCAATTGAATTTCACTTGCTCAGTTCTCTGAAATTTCCTACAAATAATCTTCCTCCTCAATGGAAATGGCATTTGCTCCCACACATACCCACAATGACTCTGTTTGCTGAAGACAAAGGGCAAAATGTGAAAGTCGACAGACTGGTGAGTTAAATAAAGTAGGAACAAAATAGTGAAGCAAGTACACTGAGGACTCAAACTAGGGCTTGAGAACTGAACTTTGCCCACAGATGTATTCTGTTTGGTCCTCTAGGTGTTCTCATTAGAAACCAACATGTAAAAAGAAAGAGATGTTAAAGGAACCTAAGCCCAAGTTCCTGCAAAGTAACAAAGGGCTGAAGCTGAGAAGCACCTGGCCCCTTTGGACAGGGCACACGCTGTCCTCTGCTTGAGACAATCACCCACATTGATTGTCCATCTGGCCTGCTTCAGACTGAGCAGCAGCAAAAGTCTTAGGGACTTTTGAATTTGCTACTCCTGAACTATAGGACAGTAAACTATAAGTCAATAAAGATCTTCGTTTGTTGTTTATGAGTGATCCTTGGTGAGAGGCTAGCACTGGACAAGATATCTTCTCCCAGGTCACTTTTGGCTTGATGATTTTCTTAAATGGTTCCAAATAAAAGACCACATAGTTAAGTGAAACAGTAAAAAGTGACTGAAGGACCAAAGGTAAAGGCCATTTGGAAGAGAATGCCTGAACTAAAAGATCAATCAGTGTGGGAATCAATTAAAATCCGATATTTACGTTAAAAAGAAACTATGACATGTACAGAATAAAAGTAGCTATCTACAAGAGTGATGTTTAAGTGACTAGCATTCATTCAGAGAGTAATTTCAATATGTCAAACCTGAACAACTTATTTTTTCATCTATGTTGATAAAACTCTTGTGAGATAAAGTTGGCTAGGTCACTTTTAGCCTGATGATCTTCTTAAAAGGTTCCAAATAATTTGTTATAATATATATATTTAATACTCAAAGATATAATACTTAGGACATGCTTTTAGGTGTGTGCACATAAATTTTCATGAGGTAGGACATTTTAAATCTCTACTTAGAATGGATATGAGTATGAGTAGCCAAAGTAAAGATCTGGAGAAGAAATACAGACCATTAATTTGGATTATAACAAAATTAGAACATTATCCCTGCAGAATGACAGCTGTGGATACATACCAGTTATTTGGAAATCAATTTTACAAATCAACCAACTTCAGAACACTGGTTTTTCTATGCCAAGTACTATTCAAGGACTTCCCAATAAGATTTAATGTCATGCTACTAAGTAATTTGCTGTAGCATTATTACAAGAGCAAATTTTGGAAACAACCTAAATCCTTTGGGGACTAGTTAAATAAACTGTGATGTGCCCACACAATGGAATACCATGCAGCCTTAAAAAAGACAAAAAGATCTCTTTGTCCTGATATGAAAAAAATCTCTAAGACAGAATAAATGAAAAAAAAATTAAAGAGTGGAACTGTGTATTTGTAATATGTGTAAAAAGGGGTGTGGGGTGGAGGGAAGGAATTACATATATGTACATAAAGATATACATAGACTATCTCTGGAAGGACCTCCAAGAACATTACTTGCCTCTAGGAAGTGAGATTAGGTGACTGGACAAAAAAATGAAAGGAAGAAATTTTATTCTATACTTTTAATTTTTGAACTTAAAACTTGTAATTGAATTGCTTGGTTAAAACATTAACTTTAACAAACGTATTAACTTACATAAGTATAGACAGTACTTCAGGATTTGTAATCTGAGAACACTGTCCTGTAATTAAACAATGTAAGTAACAACTTGCACTATCCCTTCCATCAAAACGCCTGCCGGTCCAACCCTAAAGTCGTTATCATACAGTGACAGAATACAGCGCCAGAAGGGGTTTCAATAAAACTGAACCCCTCGACTTACAGAGATAAGAAAACTCTTTGGGTGGTAAATACACAACAGACTATACAGATGTCAAATGATAATGTACACCTGAAAATTATATAATTGTATTAACCAATGTTACCCCAATAAACTTAAAAAAAGGGAAAAAAAAGGGGGGAAAACTACGGCCCACAGAAGTTAAACAATCTCAACAAAAAACACAATCAGTAGGCGGCAGAGTATGGCCTAGAACTTGACCCACACTCCAAACACTACTCTCATACATTTCCTCTACCCCTAAATGGTTCCTTTACTGCAAAGAGCCAACAAGCGTCAACCAAGATCCTAGTTAAATTTTGAGGGTAACATGAACGATGGGACTAGTGGGAGCTGACATCCTATTTCTGAGAGATACTTTTCGATGTTCACAGGGGAACCAGAGGGTTAAGGTCTTGCTCCTGATGGGTTTTAGCAAGTGCCAAAAAGTAGTCAAAGACATAAGAAAAATATGGGGTGGGGAGTGGGTCTTCTTACAAAGCCAATTCAACTAGAAAATTTGAGAAAATTTTAAACAACTTCACAATCTGTTTTATATTAAAACAAACATCGATCTACTATTATGACACAGAATATTAAAAGTACATGAGTTTTTTAGGTAAATAAGGCACTTTCAAAGAAATTCTATTTTGCTTCTGATTGATTCTGATCCCAGGGGCCTAGAAGTAAGGCTGAAGAACTGCTATACAAGGACACCAAAGTAGCGTTCTCAATGGCAGTGGAAAGGGCAAAGGAGTAGAGCTAGACAGACCTGGAGATGCAGCCTGATTCTTGCACCTGTGTGACCTTATATCAGTTACTTAACCTTGAGCTCAGAGCCTCAGTTTCTTCATCTCTAAAATGTGGTCAATATTGCTTACCTTATAGTTTTGTTAGAATTGGAGATAATATATGTTAAGCAAAGTGCCTGATTCTAAAAGGATTAAAATAATGGCTACTGTTAATAGAGATTACAAACCTATCTGAATCTATATTTGACTGTCTAGCCATTTATTTAGATTCAATTTGTGAGACTAAGAAAGGTGGGCAATGGATATTATAAGCCCTCCCAAACAGTCATAGAAAGAAATTAGGCCAAAGGGATAAAGTGAACACTTTATTATACTCACATATTTCATTTCAAACTTCTTAGCCAACATTTCCACTTCTTGCCTCTCTTGATGCTCATCATTAAATGGGTCTCTGTGTGAATAGGCTTCTTCTGATTCGAAGTGAATGGGAAAATAAAGAAGTATTAGTACTACTTCAACCAGAGTTGAATGTATCCTTAAATTTAATCAATTAATTCTTCCAAATATTAACAAATAAGTTAGAAACAATAAAAGTAACCAAAAAGAAATGTTGTAGTAAAAAAAATTTACAGTTTTAATGGATTCTTATACATTCTATAGTTTTTTGGCAGTTAAGAACTCAACAATTCAAATTGCTCCCACCTGTAAAATGGTCATATATATGGTGAACCACCCCCCCAAAATATGGCCAATAAACTCCCAAGAAAATTAGGTAAAAATAAAAATCCCATTTATAGCTCTAATTTGAGATCTTCTCAACAAAGATTAACTGCTTTGGTCAGGAAACGCTTCTAACAGGATCTCTAGGTTATTAACTTCATCAGCATTTAATCATCTGCTCTGAGTTTCTATAAGTATCTGTAATGGCTACATCTCTCTGCTGAGGCCCAGCATCAACCTCCACAGCACCTACATCCTGTCAATATATATCCATTCAGAGAATACATTCTACTTGTAAACAAACTAGAGCAGTGATATCGCTGCAAATAGATTACATTATATGGCTTAACTCTGGCAAAGGGGAGCGAGAGTTTGTTAATCATACATGTTTTTAAAAAACACACACACAGCTAGGATTCCGTATTTGCCATCTATTTACCAAAACAAACAAAAAGCTAAATCACATCCTTTATCCAAGTTTACTATTTTAGTACACTCATTTTATATATGTAGTTTTTTGATATACAAAAATGTCCAAATAAAGATAAACAACTGACTCGAAAGTTAATTTTTTTAAAGCCTAGATATTTTTCCTGAAGTAGCACCTTCAAGTAATTAAAAAGGAAAGTACATTACAGCTGAAATACTGGATACAGATTTTGTTGACCCTGAAGGGCAAGAAAAAAAAATGCAGAAGAGACAAAGATCTGCACACTTCGGAATGGAGACACTTACTTCATCCTGGATACAAAGGCTGAGATATCAGCCCAAAAAATATGACAGAAAAATAATACAGACATATGAATATAAAACAATTCATCATACCTAGGGCATTAGAATAAAGAGGTTCTTCTTAAAGCTTAAAGGAAATAATTTTAGAATTTTAAAGGTTATCATAATAAGTAATAAATTTACAGAACCCTTTTTTCTTACAAGATTTGCCAACAGAAAATACAAACATGATGTGAGAGGAAATAAACTAGCAGGAACAGACTGATAATGGAATGAGATACCAGGCACATTCAGAGTACAGCCTTAACTTGAGACTAAAGGACTGAGCAACCACCATGTCTTGCCATTGTAAAGTGTTCCTTCACGTTACTGTGAAGTCTAAATACTAGGTCTTACTACTGGATATATATTTTTAAATAAGAATCACCTTACAGGCCATTCTAAAACATTTTATGCAGGCTTTATAGCAAAAGTAAATCTCTTATTTACTTGGCAGTCTATAAAAATAAATTTACAAAAACTGACTCACTTTTCTTTCACAGTTAAGAAATAACCCCCTACCCACAATCAAGGCTCTAAGTAAGCTGTATGCTTTTTAGGTGGAAAAAAAGATCTGAAAATAAGTAAATACCAAAATTACCAACTGACACCACACAAAATTGATGCAATAATTTTGTTTTTTGATGTTTATTCACTAACATCATTTTCAGATCTTTCATGTTATCCAAAATATGCTTTATGACAATAGAAAACCACAGAATTCTGTAAAAATATAATCATATTATTATTAATTTTCTTTTATAGTAAATGTTCAGTTAATCATGTTCACAAAAGGATGTTCTCTTTAACTGATTTTCTGATTTACTGAGTTAAATAAAAAGTTTCTTGTGTATCAATTACTGCTAAAATGTATTTCTAAACTGTACTACTTCCTTTAGCCAGCAATGGTGAACGAATTAAACGAATTAATCTTTCAAGATAAAGACGATTACAATGCCTTGCCACTTTCCAGATCAATTCTAATGGCCACATTTTGCTTCTTGATGGTCTCTTTCTCTTCCTAGGATTTGCTTTCATGGTTCTATGATAACTTTATCTAGAAAAGTGTCTTCTATATTTATGTAATGAATATGTTCATTGAGAGTAATCATAAGAAAATCTGGCAAATCTTTGCTGCAAAGATGCACTTGTATAAAAAATGGATTTTTTTTTGGTTCGGTGGAATATGTCAATTGATATATGACTAAATAGACAATGAAAAAGTTAGACCAATAAACCTTAAATTGGTAAACAGAAGAATTAAAATGAATTATTCACCTTTCTCCTATTAATGAAACTAGTAGTTCTGATGTTATTAATATAACAAGGTAACATGTCGAAATTAACTTTTTCATAATTAAAAGATACATATCTATTATTAATTTATCAATAAGTGAATATTACAGCGTAAAGAGGGTTATAATAGAGGTCTCTGTATTCTATGACTTTAATTCTAGTTCATTTTGGCAGGATCCTATAAACTATGCGTGAATTGTAAGAAATTTTGTTTTACTAAGAATTTGGTGCACACAAGTATTAAAAAAATTAATATATAACCACTCTGCGTTAGCCTTCTCATTTGTAAGGCACTTCATGGAGCTCAGCTGCACTAAACTATGCACCATACTTAGAACTGTGTCTAGCACATCCTAAGAACTCAGTAAACATTAGCTATTGTTATGTATTTTTACCCAAATATGCTTTTCACCTGCAATTTATGAAATGGATTAGAGTAAAACTGCAAACCTACTTAAATTAGAAGATAAAATACAATTTATTTGAAAAATGCTCCAATCCAATAATCCAATATTTTCAAAATTCTTTTGGGGAAAAAAATGACATTATGTTTATAAATAACAGGGGCACTAAAGTGGGTCTAAAGGGTAAAATGTAAAGTGACCAAAATGATCTGTACCCTTAATTCATTTTGGTTGGAAAATTCAATAATGATTTGACATACAATATTTGTAAATAATGATCAAAAGATTAGTTGGCCATAAAATAAAATCTAGTGACATTGTTTAATATGATATTTAAAACTAAGGCATCATTTATTTCAACTACAAAGATAATTGAGGATAAAAAACAAAACAAGTGATTTCTGGAGTCCATTAGACTTGTGCTAAAGCAAAACCTAATAAAGCGCATAACCTCTAAACAATGGAGGAAATGGTTCTCTTATTACTGTTACTGTATCATTTCCCTTTTAGTTTACTTCTGAAGCTCACCAACCCAACAAACCTATCTCCATTGTTCATCAGTTCCATCAAAAGCATACTCATATATTTTCAATAAAGTTTTTAAAAATTCAAAGTTAAGAGGTTTTTCCATCATTCTCCAAAAATTATAATGACTAAGTGCAATATCCTCCAACTCGGACTTATAAATTAATGATATGCACTGAAATAAGAATATGATAGTAGACGCCAAATAAAACAGGCGTCACCTTCCCTTTTAACTGTGATATGAACAAACTCCGGAGAAAACAAAGCTAAAAACGATTACCAATAACAACGCGCGAGAGAAAAATACGTAACCAGATAATATTTCTCCTTCATTCCTGAAGTGGAATTCTTAGTCTGAAAATGTTTCGATTACTTTTAAATCCCCTTCAATTAAGAAATATATCCCACGCTCACACGCGCATCTCTGTAGCCACAGCGCCAAGCATAACAAATAAGAGATGAAGATGAGGATAATACTGGAGGGGGTTACACAATTTCCCTGCTTCGGATTGGGGGGCGTGTCCCCCAAGGTTTTCTCTTCTTTTCTACTGTAAAGGACAGCCGGAGCTCCACAGGGAAAACACAATCACACAACTTGCCAGGGCCCCATGATTTTGTGCGGGGAGCAAAATGAGGAAAATCTGAGCTTTCGAAGGGTGCAGAGGAAAACCTGCTCGGAGCCGCTTTGGGAGAGGGTTCACGAGGGGCCTCGGCCAACCCTATCCAGCAGAGCACCAACCACCCGTCCAACTGCTCAGCCCCTGCCCCCCTCCAGCCCACCATCCGGGCGACCCCGCGCAGGGTGGGAGTCCGAAGGTGCAAACCACTGGGGCAGTCGGACGCATCCTGAGGCTCCGGGGGTCTGGGGGATGAGGGAGGAACCTTCTGTACCCGTTGTTCTCCGAACAGCAGCAGCTCCGGGTAACTGAACTCCACGCAGCTCTCCTCGGTGGGATCCTTGAGCACCAGCTCCAGGCGCACCGTCTCCCTCGGTGGCCTCTGCTGCGGCTCGGCCCGGGAAGCCGACTCCCGCGGCGGGGGCGGCTGCAAGTGCAGCTGCGGGAGCGGGAGCGGCGGCGGCGGCGGCGGCTCCGGCCGCGGGGGCTCGCGCTGGAGCGACATTGGAGGCTCGGCGCGGCTGACCTCGCGCTGGGCAAGCGGCTTCTCCCGCGGCGGGGGCTGCGCGTCCGGCCGGGGGGCAGCCTCCCGCGGGGCCAGCTGCTCCGCCCGGGCCGGCTCCCGGTGCGGCTGCGGCTCCAGCCGGGGGGCTCGCGAGGGTACTCGGGCTCGCGTTCGGCCCCCGGGTACTCGGCCTCGCGCCGCCTCACCGGTGACAGGCTAATAAACGCTACTCTGCGCGGCTCCGCCATCCCCACTGTTCTGGCCCTCTGCCCTCGCTCGAGCCGGCGCTCGGTTCTACGCCGAGTTGTTTGCCTGCCCGCCCTTCCTTTTGCTCTCCGTCGCTTTTCTTCCCTCCACCACCCTCAGCCGTCTCCCCCGACGCCACCGTGAGTGCGGACTGCGCCCCCTCCCCGCCACTATGTTCTGATGGGTTCCACCGCCATCGCCAGGGTCGCCGCAGCCGCCATGTTGGATCCCCCACATAAATAGAAGCTGGCCGCGGAGCGGGCGCATGCGCACACAGGAGACGCTCGCGTCCACCGTCGTGGCTGTGGCTCAGTTTTCCTCTTTTCCTCCCAACAGTCTAGGAGGCCAGACAGGTCAGCGGAAGTGACGTCACGGCAGGGCCGGTTTCCTTGGAAACGGGGACGCCGTCTGCGCCCTTCCTACCCGGGAGGAGTCTGGGGGTTCCCGAGAAGCTTCCTATTCGCACCCGGAAACCCGAGGCGCGCTTGAGGCTTGCGTGGGCGAGCGGCGGGATGTGCCCGGGACCGACTTTGTCATGGCGCCGGTCCCTCCTGGCACATGCCTCCCGCTCTCGGCTCTAGAGAGCTGGGGTTGTCAAGGCGGATTCGGAGAAAGCGCAGAGGGACGCGAGGACCAGCCGATGTACCTGCCGGCCCGGCGCTCCCGTAGCCCTAAGTATCGAGGAAAGAAAGGAAATGGCTAAGTCCAGCCGGACTCTCCCGGAGGCTTCTTCCTTCCGCGGAGCGCGACACTGACCCCCACAGGCCTCCCTTTCCTACACCGGTTTTCTGGAAAGACTCCTGTTTTACTCGCCTGGCCGCGCTGGGGATTTTGTGGCACGGTCGTAAAATGCTCAATAACGTTTTGCAGTTCAATAATTCACTGAACTAGCCAGTGAATTATTCCGGGCTTGATTATAAAGCCTAAGCTGTTGAGAAATTAATAGAAAACTTATCAAGGATGTTCGATGGGACTTTAGGATACGTACTCTGAAAGAATGCTCAATGACTCATTTCGGGGTAGGGGAGAAACCTGGATTGGACACGCCTTGATAAACCATTTAGAATTCAGATTAAATGGATACAGTTACTGTCGGGTTTAATCCATTCAGTAGAAAGTCTTTGAGGGCACGCCCCCCACATCCTGAAGGGAAGCCTGTTCATTCCACTGACCCGGTAACAATGCTATCAACTTTTGACGACTCTTTGAGTCAGTGTGCATCAGACAAATATGAGTAGGTTCAGTCTTTTCTCTTCTGTTACTTTCCCTATTTGTATGAAGATGATGATGGAATCCATGGATCCAGAGGTCCCTCCCAGCTCCAAACTGCTGTCGTTTTTCCTTGGCACTCTGTTTTACCTCTGGAGTCTTCTTTCCCATTGCTCCTCTTGTAACTCTGCATTAAGGTCTCATTTCCGGTTCGTCTTCTGTAGCACTTCAGTCACCTTCGTGTCTTCAGTCTCTTTTCCTCCCCCTCTTGCAATGGGGCGCTATGAATTCCTGTAAAACACTGTTTACATGATATCGTTCACTGTCTTAGCTGAAACTTCCCTGCAAAGTAAATTCTATGCTTAACTCACATTCAGGATCCTGCGCAGTTTAACTCAGAGCACTGGTAGTCTGTGTGCCACAGCGTTCTGCAGGTGTGTTACTCTTCCAACTTTTATCTTCTAACTCTAACGCATTGAGTGTTTTTCCAACTTTTTGAACCACGACCCACAGTTAGAAATAGATTTCACATTGTAACCCAGTATACGCACATAAATATATGCACACATATCTGAAATACAAGTTTCACAATACTTACTGTGTAGAATACAGTAAACAACAAAGGTAATATAAACATTTTATAGTACATAGAAATAAATCTTAATGTAAACAGTACAAAAAAGCAAATTAGGAAAAATTTTATTGAATGCCTTGCCTGCTCATAGGTTTATTCCAGTTCAGAATGTATGAAGACGATGCTACATGCACATCTGGTCTACTACTGAGCCTGACCTTATCCTTTTTTTTTTTAAACAGGTCAAAATTGAAAATCCCAGTTCACATACATACGCAGTTGTTAGTAGTAATAATGTGAATCAACTTTCTCTTAATAAGTTCTTTAATTTAATGTAACGTGATAAATTTCATGTCCGGCAATCATTTTTCTGTGTAAATGTACTAAGCCAAAATAATTTACTCTCTTCATAGAACCAGTTTAATGATTGTATACCTTATATACAATTTGTTGTTTTCATGTTTCAAATTTTCTTCTGTTTTTATTGGTTTCTAAAAAATTTTTGTATTTATACTATGCTTCTTGATTGTATTTGTACTTTTATCACTTGCAATTCCAGTATAAACTGTATTTCTTAATTTTTATTAACCTAAATGCTTTTTCCTAGTTCTGAATATAATTTTCTTCACAGTCAATAACTCCTCTCTAAAATTGTCTTGCTACACATATCACATAAAAGTGTTGTAAAACTTGCAGTGTTAGTAATCTCATCAAGTTAGACTGCAACTTGCACAGTAATCATTGATTCTTCTAACTGTTCTGTAGTAATAGAGTTGATATTGTGCTATTGCCGAGGATAATAGCTTTCAATTTTTCAGCTGCCTTTTCATCAAAAACATATGCACTATATCTATAAACACTGGATGAAGGAGATTTTCAGCACTTAGTACGATCCATTTCTCTTTTGCCACATCAATGGGCAACTAAAGTTGCCTCTCTCGTTAAGATTTATGGAGCAACTGAGAAATTGTGCCAATAACTTTATGCCTCTTCCTTTAAGAACATATTCGAGAGACTTATTGACAAGTTGATCATGCCATTTTCAAATGTCCTTTTAATTTCGAAGGTATTAAGCTTTCCTTTGCAGGAAATGCAATATCTTTTCCTTTTTAGAATGAGATGTCAATTCAGTATTTTATTATTCATGATGAACATTTTTCTCAATATTTTCACTATAATTCCAAACCTAACAGCTAAACTTAAACATTCATCTGTGTTTTTCACTTCATTTTTTATTCAATTAATGAAACTTCTTTGAGCATTTTACACTAATTTGATTAATATATTTTAACACACACACACACACACACACACACACACACACACCACACTTGGTGAAATCCTTTCCCAAAAACATACTGTTTTGCATTGGAACTCAATTGAAAATTCTAGGTTTTCAATAAATAAATTTCCCATTATTCATTTCATAAATTACAGGTAGTTGTGATAATAAAATTAGGCCTTTCAGGATTATCTGTCCAGGAATTCCACTGAGATACCAGTGCATACTTCACCCCACCCTCCCTGACTCTAGTCCTGGATAAGGATTAGTGTGGTATACTCTGATATTAAACTCTGCTGTGGTCTGTTTCATTTTTAAAAAAAACACTTCTTGTGACCCTCAAAACTGGTTGCAATCACCAATTTGAAATGGATAGCCACCTTAGCAGTTGGGGACTTTATTAAGTGATAAATTAATTTGGTAGCTAGGGACTTTTTAGGGGCAGAGCATGTCTACCTATGCATTTTTGTGCAAATTTGGAAAATCACTTTTGTTCAGTAGTAAGGACCTTTGAGATGACTGGGAAGAGGTCAAAGTCAATTCCTTCAAAACAAAGTCTTTAAAGAAATTATCTTTTAGACATTAGATTAAGATATCTAAGATATTAGTGTTGTCTAACCACCTAACCAATGCTAGAAGATAAGGCACTCTTTTGTTGTTATTGTTTGTTTTTGTAATACAGAAAATATCAAGCTGCTCATACCTTTTTTGTGAATAATTACTATGTAAAACATCTTCAGCACAGCAATTTTGATAATTTTGCTAACTCAAATCTCATATTGAAGAGTAACGTTCAATTCGGGGTGTAGTAATCTTGCACCTATAGAGGAGTGTACTTATAGAAAAGTGACAGATCAACCCCACTTATTAGTGCCTTGTCTGTTAGTGTTATATCTTAGAAGTCAAAAAGTGGGATTGTCCCCAAATCCCTATGTCCCATCTTCCCCCAAATGAATTTAGCGATAAGGTAAGACAGTCACCCTTATTAAATAATAGGAACAACTTAGCTCGCATTAGCAGAGACAAAGAGAATCCATAAATAGGTAGAATGGACCACAGTTTGTGACTTCTTATGTTAGTCTTCTGGGAAGACCATTTTAAATTAAGACCAGAATGTCTTGGGAAGACCTTAAGGAAGAGCATCATAGAGAAAGGAAAGCAAATGCAGAGGAGTGAGCTGGGAGGATTGGTCAGAGTGGTTCGAGCACAGCCAGCAGGATGGGAAGAGATATAGGACACAGATCCAAGCAGGAGCTACAGACCAGTTCACAGAACGACGAAAGGAGCTTGGGTTTTATTGTAAATGAGACCTGAGCCACTGAAAAATTTTAACCAAAGAAATAACATGATTTTTGAAGAAAAGCATTTCAAGCAAGTGGGAATAGTCCACTAATGTCGAATGCTACCAAGTCTAGTAAGATGAGGACAGGGGGATGATTCCTGCATTCAGCAAATGGAGATTATTGGTGGCTTTGATGAGCTTTTTAATTTCAGGCAAAGAAGATTGAATTAATCATATTCCAGTTTGTGGCACATTATCATCATTTGGTTATAAAAGGCGCTTCTCAATCTCCTCCCTTTTCTCTCTCTGCCCCTTAGTCTCTCTCTCTCTCTCTCTCTCTCTCTCTCTCTCTCTCTCTCTCTCTCTCTCTCTCCCCACTCTCTGACCACCCCTTTCTCTGAAATTTTCTCTTGACTATCATTCCATATCTCCAACAACAGAAATTCTCTAACTTTTTGTTGGTATATGAGCCTGTGAACATGTATTCTTTTATATGCATATATATTTAACTTGTAAATTTATTGTTATGTATCTCATTCTGCTTCTTTTTTCGCTGAATGCCATGTTTTTAAGACCCACCCATGCTGCTGTGTATAATACATTTGGTTTATAACTTTTGGTAGCAATCTGCAACAGCACATTTTGCCTATTCACTCAGTCATGGATACTCCCACTGCCTCCTGCTCCCCCTTTACCACCACAGCGCAACTTAGGAACATTCTTGTTCGTGTGCCCTTTGGATCTGTGTGAAAATGTCTTTAGACGTATACTCAGGTGAGAACCGTATATATAAAAGGTCTTGCTCTCCAGAATGGCTGTCCCAGTGCCTGCGAGTTCCCATTACCACTTCCCCTCTGCTCCATTGCCACCACAAAATCCAGTTTTAATTTTTGCCAGGTGCTTTTCTCTCTCTGTCTGGTTTCTTTCAACCAATATAATGGTTTCAAAATTTAATCACGTTACTGAAGATTATCAGGAGTTTGTTTTGTCTTGCTGTGTAGTGTTCCATTTATGAACATGCCACAATTTGCTTATACAGTGAACTTATTAACGGACATTTCTATATACTCTTCAACATTTATGCTTATAAAGTGTAATAATTTTCTGTTTTCCAATTTTAAGGAATTCGTGTTGCACAGTTCCCTTGAGCAGAACCTGTTTTGTTGCTAATCGTGCTATAAGTAATGAAGTACTGAATTAATAGTAGATTCGCTTTTGAACAGTTTTGTGAGATTCTAACTATGGGACAAAGCTATGGGAATTTCACACTGCAGAAGCAGGAAGACTGAGAGAGTCTGTGTGAAAGTCAGATACTTGAGATGGAAAAAGTTTCAAGGTTTTGGCATAGATGGACAAACATTTTTCGGTTCTTCCAATATATAAAAGTTACATGGACCTTTAGAGAAGAAAGGCATCAAAGAAATTTGGAATAGTTGAGAACACTTATGGAGGAAAGAGGGACTTCCTTTTTAAGGGTGATGAGGATGTAGATAAACAGAACAAAAGAAGGCATGACCACAGAATTAGAGATGGACCATGATGGCCTGGGAGTATGGAATGAGCTGCCATGAACCAACATGGTTACAAGAAAAGCAGTGGGGATTAGAATTGAATATTAGAACTGTCAGGTTCAGATCTCATAAAAGAAATCAATATAAGCTAGTTGAATACACAGAGAAGTGTTTAAAGCGGATGCTTGGGTATCTCCCAGAACCCAAGAGAAGGAAGGCAATCAAGCCCCAAGAAGATGAAACCAGAATTAGGGACTAAAAAAGCTACACAGACTCCAGGCAGTATTGTCTCTGTCTCATTTTTGCTTCTCTCTCAAATCTGTTTTGTTCTGCTCCCTCCTGCTATGGTCTAGCTTTCTCTCTTCCCCATGTTACATGATTTAAAATATGGCCTCATTAGAGTACCTCCAATTTTTTTTTACATCTTTACATCACTTGATGTCCACTACATGAGATGGCAGAACAAAATTGTGGGTGACATTGTGTGGTAAAATCACTGTGACTCGCAATGATGATTTATCCTAGAAAAATATGTAACAAGTATTACAAAACTGATTTCAGAAAGGATGGAAAATCCAGACCAATTATTACAGAAGGAATCAAAAAATGTCACTACCAAAGAGCTAAGCCCCACTCAAACAAACAAACAAACAAAAAACAAAAACAAAAACAAAAACCTAGGACCAGACAGGGAAATTCTACCAAGCATTTATAGAACAATAGATTTAATCATATTTAAAGTGGTACATGATATATAATGGGAGAGAAGCTTCCAACTTCTTTTCATGACTCAAACAAAACACAGATTCTGCTTCTAGCAGACTACCCACAAAACAAAATTAGATATTAAAACATACGGGGATATTATTTTTCATTTATCAGGTGACAATGAAAAAACAAAATTGATAATAGTGTGCCGCTGAGATATGGGGAAACAATCACTTTCGGTCGTTGCTCGTGGAGACAGGAATTGCAATAACTTTGAATATGGCGATCCGGCAACATCCGTCAAATACCAATGTTCATACTCTTTAACCCAGTAGTTTCACGTCTCTCAATTTATCCAAGAGCTCTAACATTTTCTATGTGTTCTCTCTCCTACCTTGTGTTCATGAAAGTTTTTCTATTTTTTTTCCAAGAACCAATTTCTTTACCTGCTTATCAGTTATACAATTTTCTAATTTTAAATACTTTTACTTCAGAGTTTATTAGTTTTTTTTCATGGAGTCTTTATTTAATGTTCATTTTGTTACATCTTGATAAGACACTTAAGTCACTCATTTTTTTTTTTCTGTTTATTAATGTAAAGAGTCAAGACCTTAACCCATCCTCCGAGCTTTATATCTAATCTAGTTTGGCCACAGCTTGGACTTTCTCTCTTGCCCAAAAGTTAAGAGACAGTTTTTGTCTAGGTTTTGTTTGTTATTTGTTAAGTTTTTTTGGTTGTTGATTGGTTAATTGGTCTGTCTTTTTTCCTTCCTTCCTCCTTCCTTCCTTCCTTCTCCCTCCTTCTTCTTTCCCTTTCTTTCTTCTTTCTTTCTTTCTTTCTTTCTGTTGTCTGTCTGTCTGTCTGTCTGTCTTCTTTCTTTTTCTCTTTTGTTTAGGTGACAGGGTTCTTTTATTTCTACTTCATGACATTGCGATTAGAAAGCATCTTCATTGGTTCTATTTTTGAGACTTGTGCTTGCTAACTGTGACTTTAATGCAAGCACCTTCAGCATCCAGTGTCTTAGTTTGCAAAATTAGAATAATAATATACATACTTTTTAAAGTTGTTGGAATTGAGTTAATATATGTGAATGCTTTGATGAGTGGCTAGTGCATAGTAAACACATGTGTTTGTCTTATTAAGTGAATGTTCTATGGGCTCTTAAAAAAGGAAGTCTGCTTCTGTATTTTCCAGATATAAGCTCTACCAAAAAATTCTAATATAAGCTGTGTTAACAGTATATTCCTTATTAGTTGTTATATTTATCTATATGTTTTACTTACTTTTTTTATTTCAGCTGTCATTAACTGTAATCATCTATTGCTACTGTCATTGTAACTCTTATTTTTGTTTTTTAAATATTGATGCTATTTCCTTTGTTGCATATTCATAACTGTTATATCTTTATTGAGAAATGGACCCTTTATCATTCAGACTGTGTTTCTTTGACTTGCTTAATGATTTTGACCTTGATTCAACCCTCTTTGATTGTGACACCTGCTCTCTTTTTATTTGCATTTGCCTGATTGTACTATTGCCCATCTTTTATTGTCAACATTTATGTGTAAACAGCACAGAGTTAGGTTTTGCTTTGTGATCCAATCTGCCAATCTTTTTCATTTAATAGGTGAGTTAAGCCCATTTACATTTTCGACATGAGAGGTATGTCTGAGCATAGATATGCCACATTATCTTATGTCATGCTTTCTCCTGTTTAAACCTTTTACAAAATCCTCCACAAACTGATCTGTCTGCTTTGTTTTATGTATGTTACTTTTGATAATTTGGAAGATTTATATTTTTGTTTTAATGGGATACTTTTATAATATACTTAAGTCTCATTTTCTTTGGACATTGTCTATAATTCTGTATTATGATCAATGATAATATTTATGTATTTTCTTTTTCTACATTTTATGTTTAACTTGGTATTATAAAATATACTTATGTATTTACTACTTGATTTATCACCTTTAATAATACCTTAAAGATGAAATATAATGAACTACCTTTCTGTCAGAGTTTTACTATTTTATATTTTGTGACAGCTTTCATATACACATCACCAATTTTCTAGTGATATTTATCCAACATTTGACTTCCTTCCTTCCTCCCTTCCTTCTTTCCTTTTCCCCTGTATTAATTTTCTATAGACCCTTAGCTGTATTATCTGTTCAGCTTACTCATCTTTGAGGAAGATGACTTTTCCTGGACCAGTTATTTTGGTGAATAGCATGCCATGGGATTCCAGGGCCATGTGTCCACCTGAAAGGTGTTTACCTTATGACTTGGGGGCTTGCATTTCTCCACCTCCTGTGATTAGGTTGACTCTGTGATTCTTTGGTTTGCTCAGCCTCTTCTATTTCTCAGAACTAAATTGTAGCTATTTCCCCCCATTTATCGTAGTACAATGAAATAGGAAGATTTAGCATTTTCTCACTACCTCCAACATGGACACTTCTCATCTCCCTCTCTCCATCTTCCCAATATTTTTGGATCAAGTTTTGGTTAAATCTGTGTTGTCTCCTCTCCACCCCAGCCTCTTCCTCCCCAGCTCCTAGTAACCACCAACCTGACTACTTTGGTCATCATTCTCCTGCTTCCATTGTGATTGTATATTTATGTTTGTGTTGTCTTTAACTTTTAAAAAATTGTTGCTATAAGCAATTTATTGGCAAGTTGCATGCATGTTGTTGCAAGAAGCTGTAGTCCATTTATTTCATGTGCTGTGCCATTCTGACTCTCCCACAGTTTATTTGTCCAGTCTCCTGTCAACAGGTATTTGGTTTGTTTCCAAGTTTTTGCTGGGGACAGTGCTGTGAGGATCATTCTTGTACATATCGCCTGGGGTACAGGTATAGGAGTACCTCCTGGACATATACTGAAGAGTAAAATTGCTGGGTCATAGTATGAAACTAGAAGTTTACAAACAAGGCCATACCGTTTTTCAAAGAACAAATTAACCTCTATATGAAAATAAAGAATAGGAACAATTAAAGATTAAACATCTGTAAATATTATTCATGACTTCACTTATACCATTATTGTCATCGACATAACTGTTTACTCATTCACTACCTAGTTGAATTCTGCTTCAAGTTTCACCTTAAGATTCACTTCTCTCATGTAGCCTTTCCTATTTAACCTGCTGCACAGTGTTTTTCCCTCTTGAATTTCCTCAGTAAATGCATAAACTCTACCATCCCATCATTTCATTGCTTTTACAGTACCTTGCAATTATTGTTTAGGTCACTATTATATTTTTATCCTAACATATGCTTGTAATTTTTAAAACTTGAAATGACTTGTCTTGGCTCCACCACGTTAATAACTACTCTTCAGTCAAAAACTGGCAGAGAATATAATTTTATGTTTATAGAGGAAATTAGAAATTGATGGACACATTTAATTATTTAACTGTGAGTCATAGGGAAGAACTGTCCCTGTTTAGAGCAATGAGAGTCTCTTGAAATTGTTGTTAAGCATGTAGTTATGTCTGAGTTATAGTGCAGAAAGCCTAATTCAGAAACACTTGAACAATCAGAGATCCTTGAGGATCCAGGCTCTTCTGCCCCTTAGGGCATTCATTTACACACAGACTATGAATTTTCTCTCTGGTTGTGTGTTTCTCTCTTTGCTTTGATTGGTAAGAAGCCTTAAGGGGAACTTCTGTACGGATTTTTTGTTTTTACTCTTCTCTTCCTTTACTCTTAAATGCCTTCTATTGATATTTTGGAAAATTCTCTCAAATATGGAACCCAGTGGGATATAAGTAACTGACCAAGTAAATATACAAGTACAGGAATGACTATACAAAAATCAGATTAGATAAAATACGTCCACAGTTTATGCTATGGATGCCCAGATCTGTGCTTCCCACTGTCCTCTCCCGGCAGGGTGCTCATTCCTCACACTCGAAGTTTGTACACTGCGTTGCCCTAAGGAGGGCAGCCTGGGTGGTGAACCTGCTATGTCTGCTTCCTTTCTTCTCATTTGCCCCGACCACCAGGGAAGTTCCTCGTTGTATTTGGCATCTAGATTTTTTTTTTCAAAGAAAGGGTTTTAATGCAAAAGAAAAAGTGCCAACTTGTCTATACACTACACACTCAATATGCACACATCAGCTGATTGTATTCATCTAGTGTTTTATTGTGTACTCTCTTATATTCTTTGCATATTCCTGTGGTCCAGAGTTAAGGTGGGTTACAGATGCATTGTCAGGTCTCTAGTTCTGCTTCTCTGAGAGCATCTCTAAAGAAGCAGAATACTGTTTGAACATTATCATAAAATACAACAAGCCTTAGAAGTATTTTATAGGATGAAGAAGAGAGATAAGAGAACTATCCACGTCAAATCGAGACAGTCATAAATACAGGCACTAGTAAGTCACTGATTCATTTTTGCCACTGGAAAGTAGATGTAACTATTGTGATATAATGCCCATCTGCTCGCAAGTTCTTCAGCGTGCTAAACTACAATAGAGGAAAGCAGTCCTTTGTCTTCCGTGTGCCTGAGTGTATGTTGCACGTGCTGCACACGCGGCAGAAGCCTGGGTATCTTGCTGTTGCGTTTCAGGGTCCATTCTGGCTGCTTCTCCTCAATGAGGTGGGGTGTCCCATTTACTTCCACAAACATCCCATTGCCTTCCTTTACCTCTCAAGGCTTTGCTTCTGCTGATGACAACAATCATGTTATTGTGTGTAGTTGTGTAGACTGTTAGTTGGAGGTCCTTAAGGGTCAGGACTGTAAGTTGTTTATCTTTGCATTCCTAGCACCTCGTATAGGGTTGGCACATGATAAAACAATAATTAGATGGGAACCAGAACATAAGAGGTCAGGTCTCACAAGTCCCCTGAGCTATTATGTACTAAATGCTTAATTATCCAGTAAACAAGTATTTGAGAGCTTTCTATATGTGAGGTGTTATAGAATGCACTGGTCATAACAATTTCTGGAATGGGCTATAAGTTAGCAAAGAGCCAAACCTAATATGATGTAGCAGGAACCACGAACATTGGTGGGCAGGGATTCTTAGAGAATATCTACTTTCCTCTCTTATAATAAAAGAATAGCTTGTGGAGCCCCAAACTTTGTTTTATTTCCTTTTACTCTGGGGTCAGAAAGAGAGAAGAGAAGGCACATGACATACCCAGGGCTCACACTCACACTCACCACACTCACAGGATATCAATAGTAAAACCAAATAAACTTTAATTTGAATATATTACAGTAGAATAAGATTCTCTTGAAATACAAAAATAATTGCAAAATTTCTTTCCATTTGCAAGTAATTTGTGAGAGGCTATAAATAGTACATTGATGCTATGACCTGTACACTGTGTCACGTGAAGACAAGCGGCTGTGCAGCACTATCCTGCAGTCCTGAGACCCTGCCAAGACATCTCACAAGCAGTTATCCTTAAGGGCAGAATCAGATGGTCACTGCTCCTAACCCAGTCTTTATGTTTTTTGGCTCAATTCTATAGATTAACAACTTTTTAAAAAATTAGTATAAAATTCTGGAAATTGCTATTTTTGGAATATCTGATTTTTTTTCCCTCCCAAAGACACACAAACTCAGAGAGAAGTGTTAAATTCAACAAAAACTCATTTAAAAGTAAATCACCATCAATGGAAAAGCTTTTCAAGTATAGGAAATTTGCCAACAGCAGCAATTAACGAGAAGACACGTTTCATTGCCAAAAGCCACTGAGGGGTCTTTTCCACTACGATGCTTCCTAATATTTTGTGAGGTAAGAATCATAAGAAGGATTCTAAAACTATAGCAGGTTCTGCCTAGATCTGGCCCACCTACTGCTTTAGATTCTGAGAACCAATTATTGAAAAAGTAGGAACCACCTAAAGAGGAAACAGGGAAGCTTTGGCATATGCAAAGGGATGTAATTTTGTTCTAAAATTCCGTTTAGGCCAGTTCATTTTGATTTGTGCTCGGAACTAGCGGGTCTAAGAGAAAAGACAAGAAAACTGGTCATCTTCCCAAGTGGAGAGCTGAAAGACCCTCTTGGCAACCGTCTGGGAGGCGAAGGCTCTCTGCGGTCACTGGTCTTCTCTCCTCGGCTGCTGTGCCTCCTGCCATGTTCCCATCTCCATTCCACACACCTTCTTCATGCACAGTGGGGTGCCGGGGGCTTGGGTGGAAGGGTGATGGAGTGCTAACAGGAATTCTTCCGTTTTTATAGTGTTTCAAGGAATTATGACTTTCTTTCGCTTCTCGTGCTAGATAGGAATGGCTCTGCACTTTCTACATCTATAATACTGGGTACCTTAAACTAACAGAAAAAGAATGATATCGTGTAGAAAGAAAGGTATCTGGTACAGAAACACATGGTGGTCTGTCTCTGAAAGCAGCTTGTGAGCCTAAGAATGCTCAGTTGTATAATAGGTTCGTGCCGTGGAAGCTCAGACACGGGGCTGGAGTACGACTGAGCAAACAGAGAGCAGCCGTTAGGAGAGCCCTCGAAAGGCTCTACACAACCCATGTTCTATATCATCACATCAATAAATGGCCAGAATGCATACATATCATCCCTGTAGCCCTACTTTCAAAATTCATGTTTATTCAGCAAAATACATGCAGAAAAGAAAAAAAAAACCCTAAACTCTTTTGTTACTTAAAATATAAAGGAGAAGCAATGAATGCGATTTGTATACTTTGCTTTCTAAATACCCTTATGTGTGCCACACAGATTTTTTCATGGTATTTACCCTTTAAAAAAACTGCAATACTCATGTTCCTCCACTGTAACATGTTGTTATCAAGAATTCAATTACTGCAGAGTAATCCCAGAAGCTTATTATCTATTAATGACTGGACAGCTTGATAAAAGATCTTACTGCCATTCTTAGAATCATATAGCTATTTAAAATATCTGTTCTCCAAGATTCAGAGATGCATCACAAAACTCTGCCTGGAATTCCCCAGTAAAAAGGGGTAGTGTACAGAGCTGGCTGAAAATGAGAAGACAGAATGATGGTGACTCTTAAGCATTCATTTGTTATTGAAGCTTGGAGAAAATGCCATAGAATTTTAATATAAAAAAAAAAAGGTACGCCATTCTCCTTAAAGTCATTAAATTATATTAGAGTAAAGTAAGAGTATTTTTGGAAGAAAGGCACCAGACAAGTCCAAAGTCTTATTGCTAGTCAGATCACACAGCGGCCACAGCACAGGCTGTGGTACTTAGCTCATCCAGGAGGCAGGGCCTAAGCAAGCCAGTCACTGGTCTTGTGGTTTGAAGAGCAAGGAAGGAAAATGTCAATAAAACAGAGCCCTGCGTCTTACATTAAACTTGAGGAAAATAATTTCCAGTTTTATGTCAACATGGTCACTGGTTCCCTAAGCCTCTGGAGCTATTTTAGATAGGCACTCTGTTTTCTTTGGCCCATTTCTTCATAATCCGGATGATGTACTCTACTTGGGTGTTACCGGTGCTTCTCAGTAAATGGAGCACTTCTCGAAGAGTCTCTCTAAGCAAAGGATTTAAAAGGACAAAGTGTTTCAATAGAGAATGAAAATTAACAAGTGAAATAAAATCATACCTATACTTCTAGTAGAGCATTTTTGGCAACAGACTCACTCTCTGTGTATTCATTGACTAATTATAAACTTACTAGCCTTCTAGTCTTATGGTGGCATAGTAAAATGAAAAGTTTATGACATCTTTCTCTCCAACCCAATTTTTCCTTGTTTACTTATACTATCTATATACATGCTGTTAATCTTTTTGTCCTACTACAACATAAATATTTTCATTTCTGTGCTTATTCTGCATGACAGAGTAGAAAGAGGGTATATCAGGAGCTGGGTTCAAATTCTGGCTCCATACCAATATGTCACTGAACGTGTCTGAGTCCCAGATTTCTTCTTTGTTTAAGATGATAATCACCTTGAACTTGGTGTCACTGTCATATTTGTAAAATTTTACGAAGCCAGAGGAATAGATGATTTCTCCAATAAAACAATATAATAATGAATATGGAAGATAGAAAAGGTAAGGATCAAGATTTGGTAAATGTCTAGTATTTACAAGTATTTTAAATCTAATTACAATTAAAATTCATGTTTTAAGTAATGCATACTAAAACTTCCCTATTACCTAATCAAACCTACAGGTAACTGCTGAATGACCCTCTTCCCTAAGAGTTCACTCATGTTTTTGACTTTTTTTTCCCCCTGAGCAACCTCTTTTGCTTAACCAAATTCTTTTAAACTTTAATTTAGGACTGGAAGTAGATACAAGGCAGGAGGTAATTTTTGATAGATTATTTACTTATAAAATAATCACATCTCCTATTCATACATTGGTAACAAATACATTCTGTGAAGCTACTTTTAGAATACTGAATTTTGTTTTCAGTGTTTTAATTTTTATTTCAAATGACGCTACAAGCAACTTAATTCTATATCATCTAATGTCTCAGTATTTCCTGAAATATGAGAAGGCAAAAGAAAAAAAATAATTTTTAATCATATTCAATCCATTTTTAATTCTTGGAAGGCTAAACTAAAAGATACAATAAAAAGCCAATGGGCAAAAAAAAAAAAAAAGTAGAAGATACTGAAAAAGACTATGAAATGGTACTTCATTTGGAGCCATATATATATCTTGCTGTCATAGCTGAGAGGTTTAGTATACTCAGTGTCCCCACTACATATGATTTAGAATGATCTGATTCTAAAAAATAAATTTCTGGGGGAAAAAGTTCAGATAGAAATACACAACATCTTAACCTTTTATTCATCATTCTAAAACATCTTTATAATTTTGAGTTTTTGGAAGACGATGTCATCCACAAAAACAATTCCTTTATCTCACAAACCAGCAAATGAATAGAGGCTATGTTTCGTCTGTTCACTTACTTGGGTTCCCTTCCAGCTAAGATCATCTGGAAAATGCCCACACAGGCACCCCTCTTGCCTTCCCAGTATTCGGGGTTGGGATCCAGTCTCTCCAAGACATCAAACGCTTTGGCTGAATAGTAAAACTGGCCCATCTGAAGAAAAGAAAGCATTGTGGTAATAACTGTAGTCACAAGATCGCACAGAATGAAACTAAACGTGAAGATACCATGAAACGGCTGCATAAAAATGAGCGCGTGGGTAATGACAACATTGTCAGTTAGATAAATTTACATTCCTTATTAAAACAAGGAAAAGGAAAACCACAGTTTGGGTACGTTAGTTCAATTTAAATCACTTTACCGTCATTCAGGTTTCAACAATATAATATTTTTTTCTACATATAATCAAGTTATGTTATAATCAACACATGTTATTACTTCCTATTCCAATCTTGAGGATAAACTCTGATGACCATGATTTTTTTCATGACGACTGGGTACTTTTCATGTCTTCTCAGTACATTCTGTGGATGGTTACTATCATTTATTTTATGTTGACTTGATCATTTTCAACCCAAGAGGATGGTCTTCCCCTGACCTTGTTCCTGAATTCTCAGAGTCCCTGGGTGTACAATGACTTACTGCTCTAAACAACAAATCTTTTAACCATTTATTTTGGCAGACATCTTTCCCAAATAGACAACACATTTCCTTGGCCTTCTAGAACATGCTGAAGACCATTAAGTTTGCTTAGATGAGTTTTTTTGATTGGCAATCATAAATGTACAGAGTTACCAGTTTCACTGAAGGCTTCAAGCTGCTGAGAAGTCCTCTCACTCAGTGTGGTTCAGTTACTTCCCCATTCCTGTGAAGTATTGTTCCAAACCTTTGCCAAGTTCCTTAAGGTCTCTACTGAATTCTTAGCTTAGCTGCTTTCTGTACTTTGTAGAGAAAATACAGCTTTCCTCCCTTCAGTTCAAATTATACCTTTATTCGTTCTTCCCTCTTTTCTGCTTCTCTCTCGGGAAATTTTCTTATTCCTTTTTAAGGTTAATCCTTCTTCCTATGTTTCCGTAAACATTTTTTTGGGGGGTGGGGTGGGGTGAAATAACACATATAGAAAATATGCATGACACAGAAATATACAGTTTGATGACTAATTATAATGTGACTGCAAATGTAACCACTACCCAGGTCAAGAAATGAAATTTTGACAGTAAAACAGCTCTGCGTGTCACTTCCAGATTATGACCTTCTCCTTCCCATGAGAACTGCTTTTCTGACTTTTATGGCCATCAGTTCTTTGACCTTCTTTATAGTTTTATCACATATGAATACACTGTTAGACAATATAATTGAGAATTTTATCTACATGAAATAATGCTGTAAATATTCTTTTATGTCTTGCATGTGTTTGTAAGATTCATCTATATTGCTTGGATATAGCTCTAGTTGGTTTATTTTTTAAAAACTTAAAATTTTGAATTAGAGATCGACAGAAAGTTGCAAAGACAGTACAGAGAAGTCCCATGTACCTTTCACCCAATCCGCATCCCCCCCCATACCACGCACACACCTTGCAGCTTATGTAACAATAGCACAATATCACAATAGCGAAACCAGGAAGTTCGCACTGCTACAGTGTGTGTATAGTAGCTCTGTCATTTTATCAAATGTATAGATTCACATAACTGCCACCACTATCAGCATACACAACTCTTCCACCACCACAGAGATCTCAGTCGTGGCGGTCCTTTATAGAGTCACCTGCACTCCCCTTCCTGCTCACCATCCCTAAACCCTGGCAATCACTGATTTATTCTACAGCTCTATAATTTTTAAGAATGTTACATATATATATATATATATAATCAAGGTTATGGGGCCCATTGAGATTGGCTCTTTTCTCTCAGCATAACGTCCTTGTTTTTCCAAGTTACCGTATGTATCAATAGCTTGTTTCTCTTACGTAGCCCTGTAAATGCACAGGTGCTTCTGGCATTTTGGTTCAGATGTGGAGAGTGATGATGCCACACACACACCAAGTGGGCATGAGGTTTTCTGCTTACGTACTTGAGGTCTCTGGGGAGAGTAGGGCCGGGGCCCCAAGGAGATCTAAAGTGGCTTGAGAGAGCAAGGAAAGGAAGGAGAGCAGCCTAGGTTTTTCCTGTGGTTGGGGGCGGAGCTCAGGTGAGAAGGTCAGGGGCTTGTGTGGTTTGCATCACCTGATGGTGCCAGAGAAGGAAACAACCAGGGTTTCTTATAATTTTCTCCAGGACACAAGGGGACATGGACAGGGCGAGGCTTAAAAGCTGTCAGCAGTGAAACATCAAAAAATGGAGTCAGACCTACCCATCATTACAGTTCCTCTTTTTTTTATGGAGTAGTGTTCAATGACAAACCACAGTTTATTTAACCCCTTCACCTTCTGAAGGACACTTGGATTGTTTCCAGTTTGAGGCTGTTAAAAATTAAGCCACTGTTGATGTTTGTGAACAGGTATTTATGTGGATATAGGTTTTCCTTTCCCTGAGATAAAATGCCCAGGAGTGCGATTGCTGGGTTGTATGGTAAGCATATGTTTACATTTTAAACAAACTGCCTAATAAGCTCACAATATATCTTTTTCCATCCTTTAATTTTCAACCAATTTTTATCGTTATATTTGAAGTGAGTTTCTTGTAGAGAGCACATAGTTGAGTCATGTTTTTTTTTTAATCTACCCTGTCGATATCTTTTAATTGGTGTATTTAGACCATTTTTGCATTTAATGGATACGATAGGACTTAATTCTACCATTCTGTTTCTATTTGTCCTTTCTGTTTTTCCTGCCAAGAACATGTCTTGCAGTTTGTAGCTGGAGAAAGACACGACTGTGCAATCTGCACACAGGAGGGACAAGAAAGCCTGTGCTTGACCTCTCTAGTCTTTGCCTATACATAACTTTCTCCTGTTGTTCTGCAGTGTAATAAGTCTTAGCCATTAGTATCTCTTTATGTTGAGTTGTATGAGTCCTTCCAGTGAATCCTGGAACTAGTGGGTAGTCGTGGGAGCACTGAGACATGAGGTAATGACGAATCGTTTTTCAAAATCAGTATTTTCCTTTAATCTTAACCCCACTTCCCTCTCATCTCCTCTAACTTCCCTCTCATCTCCTCTAGGGCCTTACTCCAACAAAAATGCTCCCACTCTCTTGAATCTTTAATCTCCCTGTATAATGGCTCCTCTTCCTCTGCCTAAAGATACACTCTTACTATTCTGAAAGAAAAATAACTCTCCCTCCACCTGCAAAAATAACGCGCCCCCAAATCCCTAACCTTGTTTCCCCTTTTAAGTTAATATCACATTTTTCTCCTTATCCTCAGTATCAATTTTTAAAAGGCGGTGGTCTGCATTATATTCATTGCACCTGCTTTGTAGTCTTCTCTACCTACTCCTGTTCTCTCAGGCCTCATGCGGTTCTCCTTCCTAGGCTTTTGATAAAATAGGATCTGGGTTTCTTCTTTCCTTTCTGTTCATCTTCGTCCTCTTCCCCTGACTCTTCTTCCTGTTTCTGTCCCATAGACACTGGTGTTCCTCATGGCTCCTCACGCCATCCACTGGTTAACCTTTCTCCCCCATGCTCTGCTGCTCCTGCTGCTCCTGCTGCTCCTACTGCTGCTCCCACTGCCACCACCACAACTGCTATTAACTCCCAAAGCCACTTCTCTATTCCTGACCTCTCGCGTGAACACCTGATAATCTCCACATGTAATATCTCTGCCCGGGAGCCCCAAACAAGCTTCAGATTGATTATACCTCAAACTGAATTCAGTTCCTGTCTTTTAATGTTTTATTTTTCCATCTGCCTCCCCTAAGTCTCTTAGCATCACCACGCCATGTCAAACAATTTCGGGTTTCCAGTGTTTTGAAACCTCTTCCATCGATGGCGATGCACTTTATTTTTGTAATGATTCACTTTGAAATGAGCCGTTATTGATTAATTTAACACTAGACTCTCTTTGCCTGACCTTTTCTTGCCTTTTCGATAGTAAGCTGTATTTCAAAAAGGAGAATTTCTGGAATTTGAGGCTAACTTTTAAAAAACTTTTAATCTATAGGATAGGGCCCAGAACTCTTCCCTGCCTTTCCAATCCCTCCCCCCCTCAAACACACACTCCTTTATTAAATGACTACTTTTTTATTCTCTTTTTCTGGTTCCTTTGTCTTTCCTCTTCCTCTGACAATTTATATCTTATCATTTCCTAAGGTTTGGTTTGAAACCTCTACTTTTCTCACTTTACTTCCTTATCTGGGTAATCTCACTGTTTTTCAGGGTTCCAATTACTACTGAAATGATGATTTCTCCAAATCTGTCCCTAGATTTCAGAGAACTTCTTTCTTGAGCTTCAAAACAAAATTCACAACAGCCACATGAATATCTCTATCTGGATGTTATCTAAAGATTCACAGCCTTTAGAAATCTAAAACTTTCTTCCTAAATCATTATTTCATGTATACATAAAACCCTGAAAAGCTGAGTTCAGTTCATTCATAAAAGAGATGACATTTCTGATATCACTATGTGAATCCTCTCACCAATAGCCATGGAGTCTCTAGGCCGCTTTCCCCTATTATTTAGCCAATGTGGCAAAGCGATACTGATCTTCAGTTTTCTTTATTCTCAGTCTGGCTCACCTTGTAGCAGTCATTGGCAATGAGCTGTAAGAGGCTAAAGGACTCGCCAGAGGTTTCCATCTTGAGATAAAGTTCCCAGGCTAGTCTTGGTTTCTTATTCATAATATCTACAAAAAGAAATAAATGTTTTTGCTTTTTAAATGCACAAAAAATACATTTCTGCACCTTGCTATTCTACAGATGTGGTTCTCTGTTTCAAATACACAAAGTGATGGTAAGTAGCTCCTACAGAGAAAGCTTGCAATGTTGGCATTAAGCTAGTCTGAGCTCTACCATTCTTCAATTTTTCCTTTAAGTTAGAATTCAGTTACTTATGTCTTCTTAGAGTGGAGTGATTTCCAGGGGTTCCCACTCAGTTCAGCTGCTTGAAAGAGGACACCTATCATTTTATTCAATCCTACTTACATAGTTTCAGCTTCACTTAGAATATCTGATTGCTAAAATTTTCCCGTAACTTCAAAAACTCAGTGAACACTTTAAACCAAGTGAACAACAGGAACAAGAAAGGACAGTGAAGAGAGTGAGAAAGACAGAGGTTATAGGCTAAACAATACACCAAAAAATTATGTTTTTGACATTTTGCCACTTTTAAGATCTGCATTATAGTGAAAAGGTAGAATGAGCATAACAGGATGATTTCACACACATGCACACAAAAAAAAACATTGTAAACTGGGATTCTGGAAACTTTAACAGGGCTAAAGGAAGAACCGGGAGTCTTTTAGAACTGCATATGCTTGGTCAATGTTATATGGTAGAACTAATCACAGGGCAAACTAACATAATATATGTACATGGCCACCCTCACTGAGTAGCACTGATAACACAATTTTGGTGTTTACTCATTCTACAGAACCAAATATAAAACAAAATTAGAAAATGCTCAATATAATTTCCAAACAGAAGATTATGCAACAGAGAAGAAAAAGAAGATTCTTCTGTAACATTGAAAAGAAGACTCACAGCATCGAGCTAACCAACTGAGGTAAATGTAATCATTTTTCATCTTCTCATTTTGTATTAAAAGAAAAACCTGTGAGAAGAGGAAAGAGAGAGAATAGACATGAAGATGATTTTGCAGTGAAAACATTCATATTGGCTTATCTAACATTCATAATTAACATAGTCTTATGGATGACCAAATTCTACATAGGCAGCTAAGAAAAAGTGAAAAACAAAATTGTGGTGATTTTAACACATTTCTCTCAGCTATTGATATCACAAGCTGACAAAAGGGTGGTAAGGATAGAGAAGATTTGAACAGAATAATGAACAACTGCATAATACATATTATTTTCAAGAACACATGACCAAGCTATTGGGCAATAAAGCAAGTCTCAATAAATTTTAAAGGACTGTTATTATACAGACCACGTTCTATGACAATACGATTAAATTAGAAATCAAAATAAAATAATCTGGAAAGGATAATCCATGTTTAAAAATCATGAGACACATTTAGTCAAAAAAGAAATCATAATGGAAATTAGAAAATATTTGCAATTTAAATAATACTGAGATGAATAATTTGTTTAATAACAAAACTCAATTGAATAATTCAACTGAATTATTTTGAATAATTTAGACAAATCAGTCTATGAAGTTAGATGTCAAGATAGTGGTTAGCCTTGGGAGAAAGAGAGTGACACAGAAAAAGATGAGGTGGTTCCCAGGGTTATGATAATACTCTATTTCATGATTTGGGTACTGTTTATCTGGATATGTTCACCTTAAAAATCCATCAAGTTGTAAACTTTTATCTGTATACTTTTCTCAATGTATGCATTTATAAAATGTATAAAAAAGGAAACTATTAATGTGGTTATGATATCTATATGTCTAGTCACATTGTACTTTTTAATGTAACCTAAGAACAAAGGAACTTTTAGTAATCTTTTACCCTTGAACATTTTATTTAAGTGAGAAAAAGATAACAATATTTTTAGATAGAATCATTCGAATGCCTTCCAAAGCAGGTACCCACCTCTTCACCCTCACTGGTATTGCCTGTGGCAGCTTTGGCTTGGGCATAATTAAAGTTAAAGATGTCATCGTTGTAGAAGTAACTCTGAAAAACATCCCAAGAAAGATCACACTGAGCATGAACATACAAAATATAAAAACATCAGATATACCAGAGAAACACAAAAATAATCTTACAGAATTAACTGATGCCACTAATGCCACAATAGTAAAGGGGCCATCTTATCTCTGACATATTATGTACAGTATTTTGTATACAAAGTCCTCTAGAGAAGTCTATTCTTACCTTAAATGAATTGAGATAAATCAAGACATCATCAAATTGCTTAAGCAGGAAGAAACAGGAAGCCATGCACTGCCTCCCTGGTATTGTATCTGGAACGGAATGGGAAAAGAAACCATGTGCATTCATGTGTACTCATGAAATTAAAAATTCCCTTTAGCTGTGATTTATTTTATAACTTAGATAGGAATGCATTCCAAGCCATCTTTCTAGATTCTGAAATTACAGATTCTATTCAGTGGACAAACTCCAAATAGAGTTTACTCTATTCAGTTAACTCTCAGAGTCCAAAGTAAACACATGCCCTGCAGGCTCTCCTCTGGATCTTTTTCCAGGGTTTTGATTCTTTCACTCAACTCCAACACCTGCACATGCAACCAATGTGGCTCAGTCTCCATCATTACTCACCTAAGACAACCTGGCACTTTTAATCTCAAATAGAGAAATAATTTGCCATGGAACCATCCGATCCTGATCCTTACCCAACTTTTTATCTGATATCACAGTCCTATTTGGTGTAGCAGATGAATAGTATAATCCCCTCTTGCCACTCTCAACCCTCCTTACTCTGTTCAATTTGTTCCCCAGAGCTCTCATCACAGACACACTACAGAATCTATTTATTACGCTTTTAGACTGTCCCACTATGCTGTACACTCCACAAGCGAAGGGGATTTGTTTGTCATGTTTACTGCTGCATCCCCAACACCTTGATAAATTTTTGTTGTCTGAAGGAATGATATAGGGAAAGGAAACACTATTCAATAAATGGTTTTAGTGAAGCATTTGAAAGAAAATGAATATCCAAGGGTGATAAAAATAATAACCAGTTCGGCATGAATATTGTTCAGTGGAATAGAGTCCAGCCATAGACAACCAGTACAGAGAGCCATATCCTTAACTGGCTAACCATCGGCCCTTTATACAGTCCTTACTCAGATTTTACAGTGAATCTTAACTGATGAAATCAATACTTTAATAATAGAAATGAAGCCATAAAACTACTTTTGGAGAATATAGGTGAATATTATGTAACTGCTGGGGAAGGAAAGCACTGTCTAAGCTTGATATCTACATAAGAAATCATTACTGAAAAGATAAACTTAATTCAATGAGATTTAAATATTTTTATATAGGAAAAAATATGATAGGTAAAGTTAAAAGTCAAATGATCCATTGGAAAAAATATCTACAACATAACAAATGTTTACTACACAAAGGGCTCTTGAAAAATCAATAAAAGTTAACATTTCAAATCAAAAACAGAATCAAAATTTTAAAACGCTCATGAACTAAAGAATACATTTATTCTCCTCTATTTCTAGATTCCCTCATCCCATTTTAGCTGAGATGGCAAGAAGAGCTAATTCCAATTTTCTCCCCTGTGCCTGACTCCTCACTTCATACTGGGAAGCCTAACATGTATCCCTGGGCAGAGAATCAAACTCCGTCAGTCAGTACGCGACACAGCCAGCTCCCGTCATGACTCGTGGTCACAAGCACGGATCTCAGACACACCGCATTCACTAGCTGATCCTCCCACCAGCTGGAAGAACTGCTGGGCAATTTTCATATGATCCCTCTGAAAAACAAAGCAGAGCAGATACAGAAGAATAAGCTGAGGATATTTTATTTGTATGATACTTTATGGTTTTAATGTATTTATAAGGATTTAGCACATACCCTTGTTCTCAGTCCTCCTGAAAATAATACTAATTCTGATTAGCATAAGCAACAAAAACTGATAACCGAAAATGAATTAAAACCTATACTGGATCAGATAGAAAAGAAGAAAAAAAAATTCACCCCCAAATTCTATCCTAAAGTATCTTCATTATATGAATTCATTCATTTACTTAACAAATATTTATTGCTCTTTTACCATATATCAGACCTTGTGGTAGGAGCTATGGTTAACACAAGGAGTATTTATTAAATAAATTCATCCATTTATTCAATAACTATTTACTACCTATCTGCTATATGAGGCGCTGCGAAGTGAGCTGGAGATAAGATTTACTTATATTCTGCTTTGTTCCGAAAAGAACTTAATATTCTTATTTAGAATATGAGAATTCTAAAAAATAAAAGAATTCTTATTCCTTTTAGAATATTAGATGAATAATATTTAGATGAGTCGGAGCTTAATTTTAGACAGTGTTTTGGAGTTTAGGAAAAGCTTTTCCAGGGACACAACTATCTCCATTTCACAGAGGCCAAAATTACAGCTCCGAGGTGTAATTTTGGTGTTAAAAAAAGAAATCACTGAAAATAAGAATGGAGCTCTGCAATGATTTGTTGTTGTTGTTGTTAGATGGAAACACTGTTTACAAACTGGGCTCTTTTTAAACAAAGCAGCAATTTTTAGCGCTAAAGCTTTTTTTCTTTTTCTTTTTTGTCTTTAACATGGAATGTTTACAATGGAAACTGGATTGGGGGATGTGGAAAATGAGGAGGTGCAGAAGAGCCTATTTATAAGCTGATTGCTGGTTGAACTCTGACATTCATTTTGACCCTTTCTATACACTATGGCTTTGCAAACTATAGACAAAAAGCGATTTCACACTCACCGAACCCATTTCCTGGCCAAGGGCTGCATTGACCACTCCTTTGAGGATATACTCCTAGAAACATGAAATGACACTGATTTAAAAGGAATGTGGAGCTATGAGATATCTTTCAAATCAATTAGTTTCATCAACACGATACTTTATATCTATATTATCAAAAGTTACCCAGGGTCACCTTTTTCTGTTCCATCCTGGCTTGAATGAGAACTGAACTGTTTGTAAATCCTCAGTCTTACGCAGAAATAACTCAGTGGAAACTTCCAAGAGTTAAGTTTTGTATTATTTCAATTTGATAGGGAAAAAAAAACTAACAGTAAAATGTTTATGTAATAATTTAATCATCTTATTTGCCACTTCCATTTTCTGTGACCACATCATATATATTATTTTCCTTTTCCGTTGATATAATGACCTTCCTTGGCTAGTGATCCTTTCTTCAAAAAAAAAAAAAAAAAAAAAAAGTCTTCCGGTTTCCATTTGCAAGGTATTCTCTTTTGAAGCCCTGAGTGCAATAAGCTACAATTTAGTGGGAGAGAAGGATGTTACAGACAGTTATGCTGGTGACAAGCAGCTATACCTCATCAGAATACTAGATTTCAGTATCTTCAACTTCTACCCTTCTGAGGAAATGACCACATATAGGGAGTTTAAAAATATAAAAAAGTCCCAAACATTCATTCTTACATCAAAAGTCTCACATAACATTCCTAGATGAATATATATATGTATATGTATATATATATATATAAAATTTATATATATATAAAAATATAAAATATATATATATATATATATAAAAATATAAAAATATAAAAAAGTCCCAAACATTCATTCTTACATCAAAAGTCTCACATAACATTCCTAGATCAATATATATATATAAATAAACCTTCCCAGGATTCGACAAGCAGGAAACTTCTCTAATATGCCTTCCAACTACTACTGTTCCGAAGTTCCATTTTCAGTAGAACTTAGTAAAAATATAATACATTCTCGATTACCTGAGGAGTAGTAGGTTCGAGATCCTTAATTAAATTATAAGCTTCTTGTACATCATCTGAAATACAAGAAACAAGTAGCTAGTATTTCAGCAAGCTCTTCTGAAACAGTTCCCCAAAGGTATGATCCTTCTGTACTCAAACATTCATGGGAAATAGGATCTATTTTAGCTGTTCCAATACTCTATCAAGTTCGATGTTGAGTAGTTATCCTAAAGATAACCAAATATCCTTAGGAAACCCATATTAAGCCATAAAGCACCTAAAGAAATGTTCAAGCTAAGAATTTGGACTGGGTGTTATATACCAATGGCATTATAGTTATTTAAGAAAAACAACCATTTTTTAAAAAGAGATAAGTGTGTAGGAGTGAAATGACATGAAGACTGGGATTTGTTTTAAAACTTTTTAGCAACAGAAAAGGAAGAGGGAGGTAGATGAAACGTTTGTCAATATCTTGAAAACTGTTGAATCTGGGATGAATATTTGGGTGTTCATTTTGGGTGTTCATACCAGTTATTTTTATGTTTGAAAGTTTTATAATAGAAATTAATACATAAAATATACAAGATGTTTCTTTAATTCTTGTCCAAAAGACAAGAATTCTTTGTGCTTATATAAAGAGAACTCTTTGGAAGTTCATGTTCTTATTTTAACAAACACTTGTATTTTTCTCAATGAGGAATATGTTGTCTGGTTGATTTCTGCCAGGCACCTAAAAAGGCCCACACTGTTGTTAGTCCAAGGTCCATTCCAGAGTGTCACCCCCTGCCACTAAATGAGTGCTTGTGACTACCCTGTACATACAGCTGTTTATATAAGACTGCTTTAAGCATCTGTCTAATAATAATTTTAACCTTACTTAGGGGCAATAAATATCACATTCTCTTTGAATCATAATATTTCTGATAAGAAACCATGGTTGCAAAGCAATAGAAAGGCTGACAGAGGAAAAAAAGGGAATGATAAAAAAAGACTTAATAAAATGTGGATGTAGATTATACATAGAGGAACACTAGGAAAAGAAAGAACTGCAAAGGAGGGGACAGGAAAACAACGGGAAAACTGAGATACAATGGGTAGAGAACGAAGGAGAGACAGATAAGAGGGAACTGGAAAAAGCACAGGGCAGACGGTCGCAAGCAACAGAGGAGGAGAGAGGCTGAAGAGTAAAGGCACAACAAATAAGCACCAATAAATTCTTCTGTCCTACGAGCCTGCTGTGAATTCATTTTTGGGAATACTGTGGATTTGAAAAGTTAACTGAATAGTTCCATTAGAGATTAAATGTCCTAAAATCTATCATTACAAGCAAGAACAAGACAACTTTTTCATACCTTGACGAAGGTAGTAAATCACTAAGTTTAGCCGAGCTTCCGGAATGACATCAACCAGGGGAGGCAAAACCTGCAAAGCCCCTTCACCTCCTCGGAAAACAACCTAGAGACAGAGAGACTGTGTTACTGTGGCAATAAGTACAAGTATGTTTATTGGCGGAGAGGTTTAGGAGCTCCCACTCATGACTGCGTACATGATGTCCGACTGAAGTAGCTCTGGGAATCAGTGAACATGCTGAGAACTTTCACACTCACTGAATGTATTGCTGCCTAACTACTGCCTGTGCCTCTTAGCAGTTCTCTTCCCTCTCCTCTGATTCGAATCTTTCTATTTAATAGCCTGTCGTATTGAAATAGGTCATTTTTTCTACTATTTAAAACCTATACCGCCACTATTAACCTCTATACCCTTATCCTTCTTTATTTTAATTCACAGCACTTATGACTTCATTTTACGTATCTTTTGTCTGTTTATCTGTTACACCCACCAGCATATACGCTCCACACAACAAGGAACTTTGCATTCACTATGTACTCCTGGGTCCTAGAACTATAACTAGTAAAGCTGGCACTCATTTATTCTTTGAAAGAACGAACATATTTTTGAAGTTCTCTATATTATACACATGACCTTGACTTCATTGAAAAAAAAAAAAGCCACTGTCTAAATTATAATAAGTATAAGAAACAAAATAAATGTGTTGCATACTTTTTTATTCAAAAAAACTGCAGCAAACTCTTAAGGTACCAAATAATTTTTTTCCATTTTTTATTTTACATTATATATAGTACAGTGGTTACACATTTATATAATTTTTGAGGTGATCCCCCTGATTACTCTAGCACCCATCAGGCACTACACAGAGCCATTACTACAATACTGACTATATTCCCTATGCTGTACTCTACATCCCCTTGACTGTTTTGTAACTACTAATTTGAAAAGTACCGAATAATTAATGAAACATTTTTCCTAGACAGATATTCTACATCAAAAACCCCATGAAAGAATTTATATAACCTTTCTGAGCCTGTTTTCCTCATCTCTAAATGGCATTAGTAATGTCTATCTTTCAGGGTTATTATGAAAATGAAATGAGTTAAAGGGGGATGTGTGGCACGTCGTAGATAATATTTCATTTAATTCAGCAAATATTCATTAGCACCTACTATATGCCTGGTATTATAATAAGCAGCAGGGTTACGGTGGGAGCAAGCCACTCCCCCTGTCACTATATAGGCTATATTCAAGTAGGAAGAGACCTTCAAAAAGCAAACACATAAGTATGTTTTCATATACTAATAAATGCTGTAGAGAATAGCCAAATCAAAAACACCATCCATGAGAGGACAGTTTTGTGTACGGTGGTGCTCCCAGAGCCTAGCACGGCATCTGGCACATAGTAGGTTGTTTCACAATAAATATGCCGAAATCAAGACCATCGGACATGAACTCCCTAATGCTTTCTTTCTACCTCAAAATACCTATTTAGACATCTTTTTTGGTTCCTTCTTGTCTGAGATGTTCTCTTCTTTTGCCAAGATTAATTCTTTCACCTGTCTTCTTGAATTCATGACTGCTAACTCCATAGGAACCTTGTTTCTCTATTAATTACTCTATTTTCATTAGCCCTGGTTCTGCTGCTCAACTTAAATATACACAAAGGTTTTTGCTCTCTTGGAAAGTCTTCCACATGGTGCCATTGTTCTCTCTGAATGGTGCCCTCTCTTTCTCCTTTCTTCCGTGACCTACTTCTAAAGTGTGTGGCTTCCTGTTTCAACTATCTTCTCATCCTCTCACTCCTTAACGTCCCAGAAAACTGGCCCCTGCTCTCAGCGCACTAGTACTTACTCTCACCCCTTTAACCAAATTCAGTGGACTTTTGTGTTTAGTAAATGCTTACTATCTGCCAGACACGGTGGGAAGCACTTTCCACAGATTACCTCCGTAGGGGCCGGGGAAATTTCCCTTGCGCCTTCAGTTCTTTTGGTAGGTCAAATATTCAAATGACATATAGCAGATTAACAGGAGAAAAGCAAATTTTAATATATCTGCACAGGAATTCACATAAGCATGAAAACTCTAACGATTATGAGGCAAAATGAGGTATACGTGTTATTTTAGGCTAAGAAGGGAGAGGGGTACAGAGTTGAGAAGGAGCAAAGATTTGGTAAACAATTTCTTGCAGGGCCACCCAGAAACAAAGGGACACAAAGGGGAACCTGACAAACAGATTTTAGCTTGGATCCTTCCTGTCTGCCACACTTAATTCATATGTGCTAAGGTGAATATGCAAGTTCCCTTCCTGAGGCAGGTCTTTCTATCAGAACTTCAGGCAGGTAAGGAGGAGATAAAAGGCTCTTCCTGAGTTTGTTGGGCTTTTGTGTTCAGCTCCAAACAATCCTCATGCCAGGGTGGCACACTCTAGGGGATTCTCGCAGGCCTCACACACCTCATTTAACCCTCACAAGAACATAAGGTAGGTACTGTAATTTCCCCTATTCCGCATGTGAGAACACTGAGACTCAGCAATGTTAAGTGGCTTACCCAAAGCTACAAACGTAGCACATAACTTGATTGTGATCTCAAGTCTGTTTACAAAAGTTGATGATCATAACAACCATTTATATTGTTCAGTATTGTTCAGGTTTTGTTTTAAACTTTAATATGTGTTCACTGGGGAAGAAACTTACCTACAATATTACGAGAGCAAAAAGGAAAATTTCCACATTCTCACTTTTCTCTTTAATGCCACAGCCCAAGAATAATCTCCATTTACTAGCTGATCCTCTCCTTCCAATCATATATTCACGTGGTGGTTCTTGACTCTGGCTGTACGTTACAACTGCCTGGGAAGCTTTTAAGAAACACACTGATAGCTGGGCCTCAGCCCAAGCATTCAATAAGAATCTCTGGGGAGGGGGTGATGGAGCCCATACATCATCATTTTTAAAAACCTCCCAGGTGATTAAAATGTAGAGTTGTAAATGGCATTACATTATCTAGATGTTCTTTCTTGCCTGCCTTTCCTTATTTACTTATTCTCCTTCCTCCAGCCCCTTAAATACAGATGTGCTCTCGGAACTATATTTTCCCCTGTGTTTGATCCTTTCCTCCATATATATAGTTGTCAGGATCTTGGCAATCATTTCTCTTATGAAAACTCCTAAACCTATACTCCAAGTCTTGATCTCTCTCCAAGCTTACTATCCAAACTACTAACTGTAACCCATCATTTTCCACGAAAATGCATCTGGCTTTAATTTATAAACTAGATTAGAAGTGAAAAGATTAGAAGCAGAAGCTTACAATAGAAACTATCCAAAGAAAAGTCTGTCTGTGAAGGAGGCCTGAATTGGAGAAGGAATAGAATAAATATAAGACATGGCCAAGAAAGGATTAATAGTTTAAGTGACTGAGCAGACATCAGAAATAAAGAGGGGGAGAGAGAGTCTAAAACAATGATGGTTTTCAGCATTCATACTGGGAGAATTGGTGCTAAAGAAAGAAATAGAGAAATCAGAAGGAAAAAGGTGTAGTTGTTTTTATTGCCATTTTGAGATGAGGAATCTGAAACTCAGCAATAGTAAATAATTTGCTCAATGTCCCCAGATGTCTGAGTTGCAAGCTGCTTTGCACCCACCATATGGCACAATCAGTAGAACCGAACTTAATTGGCGTCTGGAGTTTTCAGCAGTGGCCGTCATGACTCAGCCCTAACCCTAACCACCCCTTACTGTCTCACTGAGGACAGACTTTCCGCCGAGCGAGCTCAATCTGCTCACAACCTTTCACACGTGTCACCCTAGTTCTATCATGTATGTCACTCAGCCAAAGATGGGCTCAACGTTTACTTTCACCCGAAAGTCCTTCCCATTTATTCTGATCCAGAAAGATATATATTTTCTTGTCTTTGTCAACAAACTGAACACTTGGATCGATACCGCTTGCACTTTCTAAATGTTGCATAGGTAGAGAGGAGCAGAGTTTGCCACCCCAAACGTGACATTTTTGGGATAGTGATTATTTTAAGCTGGTTACTTTTAAGAAACAAATGACTAAAGGAATTTATATAGAAAAACCTGCTCCTAGAAGGAACTATCATCATAGATAATTGTACTTTCAAGGGACCTTGTGTGGCAGACAAGGAGGAACCCACAGTCTGTTTGTTAGATTTCCCTCTGTGTCCCATTGTTTCTGGGTGGCCCTGTAAGAATTTGTTTGCTAAATGTTTGCTCCTTCTTTACCTGTGAATTGCTTACTTTCCCTTTGAACTCCAAACCACTATTCCCCTTTCTCCTTAGCTCAAGATAGCTTTTGAAGCCTCGACTGCCTGATTTGTCCTTAGGACCCATATTCTTATGAAGCTCTTGTATGCACACGTGTAATAAATTTGTCTATTTTCTCTTGTTAATCTGTCTTATGTCAATTTGGTTATTAGACCAGCCAGAAGAATTTAGAAGGGTATAAGGAACATTATTTTTCCTCCCCTACACACGTATTACTGCCCTCCCTATAAGTATTTCCTTGATGAAACGACCTGATATTTTAAACTCATTTTCTCTCCTTGACAACAGGAGGAGTTCACTTGGAATAGAAAAATATTTGCTGAGATATCTCCCTCCATTCATCATTCTAACCACTGAGATGTACCAAATAGGTCAGGACTCAAGTCAGTCAAAACAGGAAACTATTATTCACCAGATTGTGCCTGATGAGTTCTTTAGCAAATTCAAAGGAAGAAGAAGCGTTGTCCATCAAGCTTTTGAGTTCAGCCTAAAATTGAAAAAGGAAAGACTCATGAAAATGACAACTGTGTAGTTCTGACACCACATATTTGCACAATGCTTTATAGTTTACAAAGAATTTAACGTGCTATTTCATTTGTTCCTCAGGACTCTAAGAAATAGTCAATGCAATTATTATTACCTCATTTTGCAGTTGAGAACATTGAGGCTTATAAAAGTTAAATGACTTGAACCTTACAGCAAGTTGAAACCGGTAAACCCAAGTCTGCCTCCTAGAGTTAGTCTTTTCTTTCAGGGCAAAAGGTGGTAAAGGAACTAAATTTTTAACAAATTAGGTTGATTCTTCAATCTGGCCATTCCACCTATATCCTGAATTCTCATAGTACCTCCTTCCTGCTGAATTGCTGGTTATTTACGTAACAATTAAAAACCTTCTTTTCACTATTTTATTATTTATTAGACCTATCAGATCTCTTCTGTGTTTTCCTGCCTTCTTCACACCTCTTAGAAAAAAATCTGGTCAGCCATTCCAGTGTCTTCATTGGACTCACTTCCTTCATTTTCTGCTATTCCTACCTTGCCGATCTGTAATTTCGAGTAATCCTCCTCTCTTCCTTTTTCTACTTTAGCCAGTGAGTAGCTAAGCTTTTCTGGATAAAACAACTAAATTCCTGATTGTTCTCATGAGCCACTACCAGCTCGGATGGGAGTGCATGTCTACTCGGCAACCCTTTCACTAATCTCTTTTCTTGATCATAGCAATTCCAGAATGTTGGGTCATGTTAGGCTAGATCAGCAGTTTTCAAGCCTTTAAATCTTAATCCTAAACATTACGAGGATCTGGAATAGTTTTTGTTTATGTGGGTATTAGTCATCAGTATTTATTGTTTTAGAATTTAAGTAATCAAATTCAATTAATCAAAAGTAATCAAAAATAATAATAATAAAACCCCTACTATACATTTACATAACATGTTTTATTTAAGAAAACTGTATTTGCCAGAACAAAAATTTTGTGAGTGATAGATTTACATTTTTGCAAATCACTTCAATGTCTGGCTTAACAGAGGACTGCTAGATTAGCATATCTGAAATAGCATATGATCTATCTTGAAATCATGTCGTCTCTGGAAAACTCACACGCCTGAGAGCATGAAAGTGAAGAGACGAAATCTTTTATAGTATGAGGACAGTTTTAATCTCAGACAGGGCTAGCCGGAAATCAGGGTAAGGCAGGCGAGGTGCCCAGGGCGCAGAGTTTAGAGCAGCGCTCATTCACGTCTGTGCAGTGGTACAAGTGCTCACCCTTCAGTTTGGCACCCAGGCAGCTTGCTTGCTTCATACGAGTCCCGGCCCTGCCTCACAGACCCCATGAAATGGAGTTCCAGATCACGCTTTGACAGCCACTGGCCTAGCTTATTTAAATCAATTATCCCACTGAAAACAACTAAATAAAAAGTTATATTGTCAAAACACTTTCTTAAGAATACCAAAGACGGTAAGGAATTCCCAGATCAAAAATGAAGGAGAAAAGAAGCATGAAAGGCATCTTTGCCCTGAAGGCTTTAAAGAGTCTATACAATTAAAACCTTTAATCGACAGTTTTGCCAGGCAACGAGGACAAAAAACAAAGCCCGGGACGTGCACAAAGTCCAGCGGGAGGCCCTCCCCACACTCAGCCAGGACTCCACAGCGCTCCACTGGCAAGGGAAGGACGGCCTAGAAGTAGAACTAGCACATCCCTAGCGCAGAATCGCAGCCCAGCTAGGAGTCCCCGGGCAGACCAGGCAAGCTCAAGCCTTGAATTTGGTTTAAGGTGGTCCCAAACTGGTAGTTCTCCCAGGTATCTGGAAGAGCAAAGTCATATCACACAGGGAGGAAGGTGCCTTCAATGCAGGCCTTGAATTACTGCTGTAAGTAATTTTGCAAATACTGTATGGAACTCACGAAGATAAGCTGACATGCAGAGAAACGAGATTCCCCGAGGGAGAACCAGGAGAAACAAGAGAAAATAGAATCAAACCCACAAAAATTTCAGAAATTCAAATTATCAAACTCAGATCACAAAACGAGTAGGCTAACAATGTTTAAGAAAATAAAAGACAAGCATGAAAGCAGAAAATGGACACTGCGAAAGTGATTTTTAAGAAAGAAAGAAAGAAAGAACTTTAAAAAACAAAATACTGCAAACAAAGTTAATCACTAACTAGATGGCCAGGTGTTATATATATGAGTCAAAAATGGCCACTGTCTATTGGCCTCCAGGTTGTTTATTTTTTTTACAGTAGCCTGGGACCAAATAGCTCAAAAGTTTTCTGGCACCAAACTCAAATTTTACACATCCAATTGTTTTAAACGTAGCTCAAATAAGCAGATTTTTAGCCTTTAACATCCTGGCTGTTCTTTATACCCCACAAACTTCCCCCAAATCTGCTAGCCACAGATAAGATACACCCCAGGGCTATAAAGCAGCTGTTGCCCATCAGACCTCAAGTGTCCCTGACTCAGACATCCCCTTCTCTGCTGCTGAGAGATAGCATCTAGCCACATAGCTCCTATCCAATTCCCCTTTTGCCTAGGAGTGTTTTGCACTCCTCCCATTCTGGATGGCGTCCCTCTGCCATACCCTCCGGACAATCACATGCTGTGAGGGACTTCCCCCCAAAAAAACCCTTCAAAGAGTCACCCAAATAAAGTTTGTACATGCTGCTGTCACATGGTCATAGCTTTGCCCTCGATGAGCTCTTCCTGAAATCCCTTGAACCCCCTATACCAGGTTTTACAGCAAATTAGGCATATCATAAAAAAGAATTAATGAATGGCAAAATAAGTGTGAAGAAATTCTCTAGAGTATAGCATGTAGAGAGGGAGGAAAATAAGAGGAGACAGTAGGACTTAGAAGACACTGTAAAAAGGTCTAACATACGCTTAATCAAATTTTCTGAGTGAAATATGAGAAATAATAAGAAGAAAAATCTGAAAGAAAATAATTGGGAACTTTCATTAACTGATTAGAATCATTAATCCACCATAATCCACCAATTCAACAAGTCTCATAGCGAAACCAAAAAAATAAAAGATGAGAAAATTTTAAAGAAAAAAATTTTAGAAAAAGATAAATTACCTTCAAATAAAGTTAGATTGATAGTTGACTTCTCAACATAAAAATGGAGCTAGAAGATAATGGAAAGATATCTTCCATGTGCCAACAAGGTATCCTACACCTGGTAAAAATATCTTATAATATATAAAAGGCAAAATAAAGACATTTTCAGACAAACGAAAACAGGGTTTGTCACCAGACTCTTATTAAAGAGATTCTGAAGGATAAACTTCACTTCATGCAATAGGAAAAAGATCCCAGATGGAAGGTTCGTTACAAATAAGAATAAAGAGGAAACAATACAATATTTAAATATGTTGGTAACACTAAATAAATATAGACTATATTTAGCAGAAATAATTTAAGAAATATAACACTAAAGTACATGGCAACAACGCCATATGAGTTAGGAAGGTGGTAAATGACGTTCAAATATTGTAGTCTTTGTATTGCTTAGAAAGAGAGTAAAGATTAACATTAAACTTGATTAAATGAAAGATATCTGTAGTAATTTTTATGGTGACCACTACAAGTATGAAAATAGAGTGTATAACTTCTGAAACTAGCACAGGAAAAAAAATAAAGATAAAAAATAGCCAATCAAAACTAAGCCTCCATACCCCAAAATAGGACAAAATAGGAGAGAAAAAGAAACAGAAGATATAGTAACCAAATAAAAACACAAAATAAGATGGTAGATTTACACCTAAGCAACCAGTATTACAATATAACCAGTAATTAAATCTAATTGTATTAAATACTCTAAAAGACAAAATCTCAGACAAAATAAGCAAAATCAACTATATGTTTACAAGAGACACACTTAAAATATGAAATTATAAAGAAAAGGGAAAGGAAGGTAAATAAAACTATTCCTAGGAATACACACCACAAGAAAAACTAAATTAAGAGCACACAAAATGGTCTTTAAGGCAAAAAATATAATTAGAGGAGAGTCACTTTCTATTGATAAAAGGTTAAATTCACCAGAAAGAAGTAACCATTTAAAATGTGTCCATTCCTAAAAAAATGGCCTCAAAATATATAAAGTGAAATGTATCAAAAGAGAAAAATTCACAATAACAGTAAGAGATTTTAAGACACTTTTCTCTGTAATTAACAGTAAGCAGATACAACAAAATTAATAAAGTGATAGAAGCTTTGATATATTATAGAAAATTAACTTGACTTAATGGACATATATGGAATCTACACCAAATACTTCAGAGTACACATTCCATTCAAGGACATATAGAAAGCTTAGAAACACTGGCCACACATTGGAGCCATACAACAAGTTTCAAGAAATAAATACCAAAGGATTAAAATAATAAAGGATATGTTCTCAGGCAACAATATAATCATGTTAGTAATTGTACCCAAAAGATAACTAGAAAAATTTCCATATATTGGGAAATCAAGAATTCTTCTAATTAAATCAAAATAACATACTGGAAATTAGAAGTTATATTGTGTACTTAATCTTAGAATGTAGTTAAAGCTATACTTGGATTTATTACTTTAAATGAATATTTTAGAAAAGAAAGGCTGAAAATTAATCAGCTAAACATCCATTTCAATAATTTGTAAAGTACAGCAAACCCACCGAAAGAAAACAGTAGGAAGGAAATGACAAAACTAAGTATAGAAATTAATAAAGTAGAAAACAACTAAATGATAAAGAAGATTAATAAAAACAAAAGTTGTTTTTTTGGAAAGACTAAAAAATTTTGAAAATGTAAATGAAATGGTCAAACTTCTTGAAAAATACAACCCACTAAAAATGATATAAGAAGAAACAGAAAACATGAGTACTCCTACAAGTAATAAAGAAATTGAATTAGTAATTTAAAACCTCCCAAGCCTAGAAGACTTCATCAATAAGTTCTAGCAAACATTTGAGAAATTCTGACAGTCTTATACAGGCATACCCCATTTCTTTGTACTTTGTTTTATTGTGCTTTACAGATAATGTATTTTTTTACAAATTAAATATTTGTGTAACCCTGCATTAAGCATTGGCATTATTTTCCAACAGCATTTTCTCACTTCGTGTCTCTGTGTCACATTTTGGTAATTCTTGCAATATTTTACATTTTTTTCACCATTATTATAATTGTTATGGTGATCTGTGATCAGTGATCTTTGATGTTACTATTTTCATTGTTTTGGGGCACCACAACCGTGATATAAGATGGTGAACTTAATGGATAAAGTGATGTGCGTGTTCTGACCAACCAGACATTCCCTTGTCTCTCTTTGGGCCTGAGGCACTGAAATTAGACCAATGGAAATTAGACCAATTAATAACCTTAAAATGGCCTCTAAGTGTTCAAGTGAAAGGTAGAGTTACATGTCTCTCACTTTAAATCAAAAGCTAGAAATGATTAAGCTTAGTGAGGAAGACAAGTTGAAAGTCAAGATAGGCCAAAAGCTAAGTGTCTAGTTAGCCAAGAAATTGCTACAGCCACCACCCTGATCAGTCAGCAGCCAACAACATCATAGGAAGACTGTCTCCCAGCAAAAATATTATGACTTGCTGAAGGCTCACATAATGGTTAGCATTTTTTTTCAATAATCAAGTATTCTTAAGTGAAGGTATATACATTGTCTTTTAGACATAATGTTACTGCACTCTTAATAGACCACAGTATAGTATAAACATAACTTTTACATGCACTGGGAAACCAAAAATTTTGTGTGACTTTCTTTATTGTGATATATGCTTTATTACAGTGATCTAAAACTGAACCCATAATATTTCTGAGGTATACATGTATAAACTTTTCCAGAAAATAGTAACATATGGTCCTTCTCCATTAGGTTGATGAGGCTAGTATAACCTCTGTATCAAGATCTGTATCAATAAAAAATGAAATTATAGATTAATCAAATTGATAAGTGTTGATGCAAAAATCTTAAATGGAATATTAGCTAACTGAATCCTGTGAAAATTTATTAAAGCTGTAGCAATTAAAGCAGCATGGTAATTGAGAGCAGGCACAGAAAAATGGATCAACAGACTAGAATAAAGAGCTTCAGAGTCAGATAAAAAGGGTTCGAGACTTGAATATGCCTCTTGTAAAATCTTGGGCAAGTTATTTAAAGTACATTAAGAATTAAGTCCATCATCATATATTATTTCGTGCTTACTATGGACGAGCAGAATGCTATGGGTGTTTGTGGAGAGAATAAGCCATACAATAGAGAACCCATTACAAGTTACTAGAAGAATGCCTTATTGTAGATGTTTCATAAAGTTATCAGAAGTAAACATTAACTATATCCTACTGTTAACAGTTAAAAAAGTTTCTTAGGATGCACCTGACAGTCATCTGTTGCTGGAGTACATTATAAAATCAATATGTAAACGGCACTGAAAGATTGTAAATGAAAAGGCATGCCTTTTGGGGATGGGAAGTGCAGTTTGGTTACCTGACTTGGACAGCAAAAGACATACAGAATATTGGTTAACCCTGCTACTCATACCAGCCTATGAAAAGAACACGTGCAGATAAAATGTTAACATTTCATAGATTGGACCTTATACCAAAATTGGCAAATCCCCAAGACTGACTCAAAGTAGAAAGGTAAGAATATATTTCTTTTATTTGTTCTTACCAATGAAGAAAACTCTAAAGAGATCATTGCAGACCCAGCTTACCATTAAACTGCTGATGCTGGAAACTGGCCAATTAGGCAGACTCAAGGGACCACTTAGTTGAAGGGAGTATACCCAAGAATGTATTTTATATAATATTTAAATGGACTGTCTGATTGTATACTAAGCAATTTAACTGACGGGCATTTCTTTTGCCACAACTGGCCACTTTGTCCGACATAAGCCATGAAAAGTGAATCTGGGCTTACGTTAAGGACACGTGCTCTCTGCCCACCTCTCTCCCTCCCATTGCTAAATGCTGTTTCCCTCAGGAGTTGACTCTCCTGTCAGTGTGAAGCATGGTCATAGTGCTTCTTGCCATTTCGTTTTCACAATAAATTTTACTTTGATATAGTTAATTTGCTGGTTTCAGTTTCTTTTCTCCTCCAACTCTAGGGTAGCATGATGCCATCTGGAACTGTTTTTCCGGCAAAGGTGGGATTTAAAAATTTTAGCACATGTAGAAATTTTACATTTTAATTTTGGTGGCCTCTGACATTAACTAAAGTAATGGCCAAGGTAGTAAAGTCCAAGCATGGCCCCCTCATAGGGTTAACCTAAAAATATCTCTGTGTAAAGTATGCAGTAACATATGTATATATGTTATATATTATATATATGTTATAAGTTATATATATATATACCTGAAACTGTATATAAATGTAGTATAGAACATGCTCTCTATCGATGTATTTATATCTATATCTATATGTATGTATATATGCGTATACAAGTGTGTGTATATATATAAAATGTTAAATACAAGGGGGTCCTCTGTATGGCCTCCTGTACACTCTCGGTTTCCCATAAAAAGAGAGCTATAACAGAATTTATCCACAGGATAGTCAGGGAAACTAAATAATAAATATAAAGTGTTCTTCACAGTGCCTATAACTACCTAATTTCTACATATTTATAAAATGTCTACCACTATTGCTGTTTGAGGTAACCTTAAAGGAGACACTGAGGTGTATCAACAGAGAAAGACATTCTGGGAAATGGGAATGGTGTATGCAAAGCTGTGGTAGCAGGAGACTATGGTGTATGGAACAAACTCAGTGGTTGGAGAGGACAAGACTAGTGGCAGGGAAAGCACTGAAATAAGAGGTGAGGACTAGAACAGTGGCAAAGGAGAAAGGAGGGTAGATAACGGAGATATCTAGGACTTAGAACTGATGGGAACTGGTGAATGATCAGATGGGGGATGAAGGGAAGAGAGTTATGGATGTCCCCGGTTCTGATGTGAATTACATATTGCTGACATTGAACCACAGAACCTCAAGCATATGTTAGAGGAGAAGTAAAAATGTTTGGTTTTAACGTATTTGAGTTATGTAAGGCTTCTAGGTAGAGATCATCTACAATATATCGGGCACACACAGAGAATTCAGAAGTCAATATTCTTTTTAGATTATTTGATCAACGTAAATACTGATATAATTAGGCTCGTATAGAGTCACGCTGGCAATAAAAAGGGATGTTGATCAAGAGTTAGAGGCCATAGTCATGAAAACCTGGGAAGTAGGAGGTGATTCAAGTGAAATTAAGTAGAAAACAAATTTCCATCACTACCTCGGCTGCTTTGCCGTTGTAAAGGCGGAAATGATTACAGGCCTTAAGGTTGAGTGCGATGGTACTATCGGGGATTTGCTGGAGGTAAACGGCCAGAACTTCTTGAGACACATCATAGTAATCCAACTTGTAGTAACACAGGGCCACATAAACATTGAGAGCAAGGTACTCCCTGTTAGATGAAAGAATTACAAGTTAACAATTTAAGGCTACTTCAGAGAAATGTCAAACTACAAAGACTTTTTTAATGGCTCAAACGAACAGCAAGGCAAAGAGAATATGAATTTTCCTTTTGAAGAAAGAAGGCAAGATATAATGAGTACAATATTTTTCTTTTGTATTCTCATGTTTGGGGAGTTTTGATGTAAGTAGAGTAAGAGATGACAACTAGAGGACAAAAAGAAAAGTTCAACTCCTACCCGTTCATGTTAAAAAAACATACGCTGTAATTGAGCATTAACACAAATAAACACATACCATACAGAGAGGACAGACAGACAAGGCAAGTTGACTTGAAGACTGAAAATGGGAATGGGTGGGAGAATGTAAAGATAAAGCAAAAGAAGGAAGAGGGGCATGGATGAGATAATTTGGGGACATGGGACAGAGGCCAAGTGGTCCGTGATAAAGTTGGAATGTTAATTTTTCAGAATTGTTTGTCTCTAATTTTGTCAGCAAGTTACCCACAATGTAATTATTACACTGAAATTGATACATCTAGACCATGTACCTTCAACAGGGGTATAACCCCAAAGGGGTAAAAATTGTTTTTTTTACTCATTTTATGTATAAAATATATACACGCATATAGTATATAAACAGATATACAGTATATCTGTGGTATTAAAATTTCATGGGAGGGCAATTAGGAAAAACAAGAGTCTAAAAATGCTCCTTGGCAGAGTGATAACGAAATAAAGGTGGATAAACCTTGGTGGAGACAATAAGGATGTGATAATCTCACTGGATTATCAGCTACACAGATTAAAACACATGGTGATTCTATATCCTAAGGACACCAGGTCCTCGGCCAAACAAGTTACAGAAGAAACCAATGGAATGAGATTTTGAGTAGGCGTCAAGGGACACAGACCTGTTATCTAGCAGTATTCGCTTATAAATATCAATAGCTTCTTGATAGTGAGAGCGCATATAGTGGATTGAAGCCAAACTGAGTTGATCTTCTGTGACATCCTGGAGATTCTGATGAAAGTTCATCAACTTCTTCTCATCATTAAACTAAAATTGTGAGGGAGAAAAAGCCTTATAAAGATTCACATTAGAGTACAGTTAGGGAAATCAACACCGTCTTGACTCTCTGTTCTCTCTATTTCCCTTTAGTCTCCCGTCTTCTCCTTTATTTCTCCTTCAGAGGAAGAATGGAAATAGCCTCCGGAGGCGTAGCCTTGACAATGAAAGCCTTTACGGCACAGCTCATATTAATTACATGACCACCCACTTCCTCTTACCTTCTTTTTCTTTTCTATTTCGTTCTTTATATATTCTCCCTTCCTTTTTTTTCTCTGTCTCTTTATCTTTTTTCATATGCAGTTTATAAGAGACACATTTAAGTTATAAGGACACAGAAAAGTAGACAGTAAAAGGATGGAAAGAGATAAGATAGGCAAATAGTAACAAAGAGAGCTATACAAATGTGACAAAGCAGATATTACGCAAAAAAGAACTTTTACAGATAAAGGAAGACATTTCATAATGAAACTGTTTCACTCCACTAGACTGACATAACAAGAATTTCTAGTTAATTATTTTTCACCATTGTTGGTAACGGAAAAAAAAAAAAAAGAAAAAGATATTTTACAAACAGAAAGTGTGAAATGAGAATACCTTGTGAGCCAAGTGAAAGAGGAGGCGGTTTTGAAGTCGGCTTTTTGGAGCTGAAAAAAAAAAAAACAAAAAACTAAGCTGCTTATTACAGAACTCAATTGTCTATGGCACTTAGTCCCATGCAGGAATGACATGAGACTCAGATAAATCTTCCATAATCCTTATCTCCTTTATCTGCTCCTGATATGTCTCTGCTATATATGTTATTCTAGTCTGGTCTGTACCTGCGGTAGCAGCAACAGTGTCAAGAACCAGAAGAAAAACGTTCTACCTGGTTCTATTACGGTGACTCAGACTACAGCAGTCCACAGACATGACCCACCGCTGTGTTGTTCACTGAACCAAAGACTGAAAATAAATAGTTACGGTCATCTCAACACATGAAGGACCCCACTCTCAGTCAGCTGTTCTTTCCAGCATTCCTTGTCGTTTCCTTCTGAAATCTCATTTTCCACAATTACACTGCCATGATTTCTAAAATTCTATCCCAGCCCCTACTCCACAGATCTTCTAGCATGATGATCTGCCAAAATGAAACATGTAGCCATGCAAAAAGGTTAACACTTTTCAAGTTCAAAATCCCCTTTGCACTCCTAGAGAATTTTCCTAATTCTGGAAACCCAATCTTATATCTCTACGCAAAAAAAAGTCATATGTTAATGTATAAAAAAGAAAAACACATATGGAAAGACAGATAGCTACCTTGATCACCTTCTACGTGTCTAATACTGTTCTAGGCACAGGTAAAGTCTAGAAACATGAGATAAAGTAACTTAAAGGCCCTTCTAACTAAATGAGGAAAAATTACATTAGTACATCTGAAACAATTTGGGTACAAATCAAGAAAAGCTTCAAGTTCCACATTATGCATGATTTTGAGTATGAATTCTTCATAAATGTGTATATGTCAGTTAATTCACTAAGAATTCTACCCTGGAATGTACTCTTCCCTAACAAATTTCCTAACAAACATTCTCTTACCTACATTCTCTATAGTCTTTTGAATTTAATTTGATTCATACTCTAATTATTCTTAATCTTTCCTCTCTTTGTCCTACATAGTTCCCTTTGTCCCACTCTCATTTGCAAATTTGAGTCCAGTTCTTCTAAAATGACTGTTATGACAAGCAAAGCAAAATGGAAGACATTGGAATTTTTTAAACTGAAATTACCTGGCTTCTCACTCAAAAGCAGGAAAAGCAGCTATAAAATCCACATCCATCAGAGCCTGAATAAATAGACTCAACTCCTCCTAACAGGGTGAATATTCTACTATGATGGGGCTTAGGTAAGACATCTTGTCCTTTTTCTTCTCTCATTCTTCTGCCAGAAGCTGTAGCTCCTGGGGAGGTGGGCTGGGTGGGGCAGCAGCACAGAGATTTACTCCCTTTAAACATAAAGTTGTTCAAATCCAAGATTCTTGAGGAGCAAAGCTATTTTTTAGCTTTCTAATGTCAATTGGTTTTTGCTCAACAGAAAAAGTAACCGATTTTTAAATGTCTAAAATAACTCTTACTATTAGTGATGAGTACCAGATATTAAAAGGGCCCATTTTACCTTTAAATCCAGCAGCTTCGGCTTGTTTATACATTCCAAGAAAAAAGTAGGTACAGGCTAGGTTCACCCAAACTTCAGGATTGCAATTTTCCTCTTTTGTCGCATTTTCATATTCCTGAAATATATGTTAAGCAGTGATCTCATTTTGAAAGTTAAGTAACTGATGGGCCATTCTTCTATAATGGAATAGGATTTCTTTTTTTTTTTTAAGTTTGTAAATTCTATCTATCTATCTATCTATCTATCTATCTATCTATCTATCTATTTTTAACACCTTCAGCACCTAGTCTTCCTAGGAGGTCTCCCATCCAAGTAAGTACTAACCAGGCCCAACCCTGCTTCAGTTCCGAGATTAGGGTTTCTTAGTGAGACCAGGCAGCTTAGGGAATCCTACATACATAACTCTTCTACACTTGTAAGATTAAACACTGGAGCTAAAGCTCAATCCTACCTATGCAGGGCCGTTGTCCATATAATCTTACACATGTTTTTTCACCTTTAACACTTATATGGGCTAAAAAAACCATGGAAAGGAAAAATAACTAATATATTTTATTTTTGCTAACTTAAAAAAGACATATAAAAGAGACCTGATTAAAAATGCATAGGTTTAGTGAATTTAAAATCTGATAACCTTAGTATACTACAAATTCCATTTCATTCTAATTGTTTTCTGGCTTTGTTTATTTGGCTTTATATTTTTAAAAGATATATTTTCTTTCTGCCAAGGACCCTTTCTGAGATTCACTGTTAGCTACACTTTCTGTACACTCTTACTATTTATCAGTCTTTACCCGATGCCTTTGTTTCTTTTTCTTACTACATTTGGGTTACTCTGTTTCTCTTACATGTTTCACAAATACTACCAGTCTCTATTCCATCCTTTTCACGTCTTCTCTTTTCCTTCACTGATTTTGTTGCTTTCGTTCTTTATCTTATCTCCTCATTACCTGATCTTGAATCTTAATTATGTAGGTTCTTTAAGTATCCTTAGGTTACATTTTGGGAGTAAGAACATATGAGAAATGTTTTAAAATTTTCATTTATGAATTAAAAATTGCTTGACATAACACATCTATAATTTTATTTAGATCCCTACCTATCTAATGAACAATCTGTAGATTGTTCATTAGATAGGTAGGGTTGACAATGACCAAGAAAAACAACTAAAACTATACTTGCAAAAATATATATCTTTTCCTATGTGCAAAAGTAACAAAATAAAATAAAAAGGAACTTCTTTTGAGAAAAGACTTATGAAAATTTTTCTATCAAAATGGTATATTTTTCTTCTCCTGGAGACTTACTTAAGAAATGTAAATGTTAAAACATTGTATAACCTCATTAGTTTATGTCTAAAAGCAAAAAAACAAAACAAACAAGCAAACAAAAAAACAAGATATATATACATACTTGAACATATATAGAATATTTCTGAAGCAACACATCAAAAATAGCTAATGGTTTATCCATTAACAAAGAAGTAGAATTGGGGATAGCATATGGGATGACTTTTTTTTTTTTACTTTGTTCCCTTCTATGTTATTTTATCATGAGCATGTATTATTATAATACAAAGCTTCATAACATTTTCAAAGCCCTTCTGTTATAATTTTTTTTTACTAACCTCCAAAGCTCTCTTGTAGTCTCCCAGGTGAAAAGCACAGTATCCGATCCATAAATTAGTATCCTCTTCTTGTTCCCCAACATGACGTTTGAACTTCGGGTTAAAATTTCATAAAAAAAAAAATAACGAAAAACTTTTAAAAGTAAGCCCTCTGTTTTAAAAACATGCTACATTAAGTGACTGATGAATAAGAAATCGTAAGAGAAGCTAATAAATACCCAGTTTAATTAAATTTATTCCTACAGAACTCAGCACAATTACCTAATTGTCATAGAAACTAATATTTTCAAACATTTCATATTTTTCTCACCTGAGCCCAGAAAATATTTAAACACGATTCTCATAACAATTCTGGATGATGTATAATGAACATGAGAATTATGTGAAATATTTAGTTCCAAATAACTGAAGGTTAGAGAAATTAAGCAACAAACTCAAGGCCACACAGCCAGTAAGTGTGGTGGCAGGGACTTAATATGATATTTGACTCCAAAGCCCGTATTATTACCCTCCATGCTCTGCTGCATTCAATCTCATACTTCAAATCTGTCCTATTAGTACACACATGTATTTACTCATAGGTTATAACTGTTCACTGAAGACAAGCCATTAAATCATTCTATGACCCTTGACCAAGCTAACCAGGACTTACAAGAGTTAAGGATGTTCAGAATACTGGCATCATATACGTCTACTATGAACAAACATTTATGAATTCATCACCCAACAAAAGAAAAGTCTTGTTTTGGAGCAAAGGACTGAAGCTCTGAAAGTAAAATCTGAACTACCAAGACAAGGTGAGAGTTTTTCATTCCACAGAGTGATAAATCAAAAACATGGGTGAAAAATTAAATAGTGAAACACATTTACAGATATTGCTACAGAACTTTGGGTGCCATAGTTATTACAAGATGAAGATATTCTTTGGTACCTTCTTGTTTGGGATAACGACTTACTCCTGGAGCTAACTCCATCATATTAGAAATCCTCTGCTCATCAAATGTTGTGAATTTAAGTTCAGTACCTTAAATTTGAAAAAAAATCTTATTTGAGGTCTCCCTGAATTTGCAGCAGGAATTAAGGAGAGCTCATGAGACTTCCTCATCACAAACCATGGAAGTTCTCATTTCCACACATCATGGCACTTTTACTGGCTGCCTAAAGGCAGTGTGGAATTATACAATATGGAAAATATGGTCATTGCCTTAAAGAAAAGAGAAAAAAAAACAGAGACTGAAAAAATGTAGAAATATACCTACCACTCAGTCCACTAACTGATTTACGGAGCTAGATGGTCCTTCTATGTTAACTCCCCACTTTTAAAGATGAGAAGGCTGATAAAAAAAGTTAAACAATGTGCTCAGTTACCGGAGCACTAGGAAGAAATGTAGGACTATCCGTGGAAGACTGAGAAAGATATATAAAGCTTTTTAAAAACAGTTATTGCTGATAACTGTTGATAGATTATCAGTAATATGTCTGAAGTTGTGCTCTGGAGAAATGACTGTGGCATAACATAACCAAACTTGCTGTCAAACATTATCTCTTCATTCTTTGGTGCACCCCTTCATTCTCCTACAGCATGTGCTTCTCACAAAGCACTTTCTCAAAGTGCAGTGTCCTTGAACCATCTACATCAGAAACACTTGGGGTACTTGCCTAAAATGCAGGTTCCTAAGCATCACTGAAGATTTATCCTGTAAATATTCAGAGTCCCTAAGGCAGAAGCCCAGGAATATACATTTTAATAAGCACTGCAGGTGATTTTGATGCATATTAAAAGTTTACTACTGCCACAGAGGTTGAAATATTTTCTAAAGATATACTATTTTATACAATAAGCATGAAGCATAGTAGATTTAAGCTTGATCAAACTTTTATAACACATAATAGATATAAATCATAAATTGGTCAGGGGTTGGGATATATAATATGCGAACTGATGTTGCATTAAATGACCCTCCATATTTTTAGGTTGGATTCACCACCAGCAAGACTAGACATATTAAAAGTGTCCCTCAATAAATAAATCTATCTTTTTTAGTTCATCTTTAATCAGACTTATAGTTAAGTCTGGAACCTGTAATCTGTGCCTGGCTAGATTTACAGGAAGCCTCAGAATGTACCCTCCTGTTCCAACAGCTTAGCAATCCTCAGCATTCACCCAAGCATCGTCTATATTCTGGTATTCACCTCCTAAGAAGCAAACTTCTTTGGACATTGGACATTACCTCCAATAGGGTAATAGCTCCGGTGAAATCTCTTTGTGAAAGTAGCTCCTCGAGTTTTGGAATCTTCCTACCTTTCTTCTTTCTTTTGTCATTGTGCGGTAGGTCTCCGCCTACAGCAGGTTTGGCCCTTGAAAGCATCTGTGAAAGAAACAACAGACATCTGTATGAACCAATTCAGAGGGTCAGTTTTAAAGGGTGGGTGACAGCTCCGGAATTTATAAGTCAAATCCTTAAAAACGAACCCCAGGAAAGCCTATTCTAACCCTTTTAGTAAAACGTATTTTACTCAAAGGGCACTTCTACTAGCCACTTAGAGTACTTAAGCAGATTCTACCCTGTACTTAAGCTGAACCAAATAGCTACGCTCAACTTCTTTATCTTCTCCAATTAGAGGGAGGTAAGAGATGCTTTCGTGCAGCTTCTGTCATCTCAGCCTTCCCTCGGTCTGCTTTCCATCCCGCGCGCGACTCAGGCGTGGGGAATCGAGAAGAAGGAGGGAAGAAAGCTTCAAAGTATTTACAGCGGCATCCCTGTCCCCTGTGGGAAGAGACGGGGAAGACAGGGAGGTAGATCATCCTCCGCTGACACTCCTAGATTTTACCCAGAAGTATGCTGGGAACCTCTAATCTCCAGTCCACGACCTACTCAAAATTCTCCCTCACTGTTCAGAGCCACTAACCATCTTGGCGTGAGTCCTGTGAGCCCCCGCCGCAGACAGACAGTGAGGGCCTGGCCTCAGCGCTCCTCGGCATCCACAGCTCGCTCCGTCTCCACGGCAACCCCGCGGGGGGGGCGGAGCGGGGAGCTGGTCCGTTCCAGAGAAGCGCTCGTGTGAGAACCGGTGCCTTCCGCTCTTGGTTCCACTACGCTGCCGCCGCTTCACGAGTGGACGTTGCTCTCGTGAGGAGAACGTAGTTTTCTGTGCTGAGAGCGAGGGTTTGACTGTATCTCTGTTTATGAGTTTACCTTAGGAAAAAGCGAATCCGAATGCATCATTTTCAAATATTTCTCGGGGAAGTAATTTTCAAGGACTACTTCCGATTTGGACCGCGTTGGGCTCCTCCATAGCAACCCCTGGCGCTGACTGACACATGATTTGCATCTCCTGTGGGTGCCGGAAGGTTAGAAAAAAATTCTGCTGAACCCAGGAAGCTGACGTTTGGAGGCGGGAGTTCATCAAAATGCAACTTCTTATTTCCATAGATACACCTACACACAATAAGGTACCGTAATAAATATGTGTTGATTGGACGATTTTATTTTACTCATGAGCCCAGTTAACACGGCTGAAAGGGTCGTCTACTGTTAGAACTGGATGAAAGCTTTAAAGGGCATCTAGTTCAACCCTCAGAACAGATTAAGGAACTAACGTCTGGAGAAGTGAAGTAATTCTTCCGTTGTATAGGTAGTTATGGCGTGGTTGAATCACATTACATATCATTCAGAATAACGAGCCCTATGGAGACTCAACTATACCATAAACTCAGGGAAGGCAGATAAGATTTCTTAGATTCTTTTAGCAACTTCTTCGTGCTCCAACCCCTGTCTCTCCCCACCACGCTCACCCTGCCCTGCAATCACTTAGAGAGTAAATGACTACATATCTTAATTCATATATATATGAATTAAGTATATATATACATGAATTAAGTATATATATATATGAATTAAGTACATATATATAGTATACAAACATAGATATGTAAAGAGACATACAGATAGGAATATACATAGACTTCAGAGATGTACAAATTCACCAGCACTATACATCTGCCCCATCACCCTCCCAGCCTGTGACAACTACTAACCTATTTTCTGTATGGATTTGCCTCTTCTGGTGTTTCATATAAATTAAATAATACAAACAGAGGTCTACACACCATATGTCTAAATATTGCAACATTTTATATATCAGCCTAGCAAACTGTTACAGTGTGTTATCCTCCTACCTTGACAAATACACCGTCATGAAGGTCAGGCTCCAATTTAGAATTCTCATTCTTCTCAGAATTCTGTGCTGCAGATGACGGTGTGGAGAGAGCCAATGCCAGCCCTGAGTCCAGACCCTTCTCTTCTCCGCCCAGGCTCCATCCTGCACTATGAGGGGCTTTGCACATGTGTGTGGATACCCAGACAGATGCAAGCTCTAGTCACCCACTGGCCTGTGAGCTGTCATCCCCTGACAGACTTAAAGGGAGGTCATATCCAAGGCTGGGAAATAGGCTTGGGGTTGTATGGACAGGGAATTCAGAGTCCCGGGCACCACAGCATAGTGAGGAGGGTTGCAAGAACTCTGAAGAGAAAAAAAATTAGAGAAATTCTAAATTAAATTACAGCTGCCAGAGAGAGAGAGAGAGAGAGAGAGAGAGAGAGAGAGAGAGAGAGAGAAACTGTTAACAGTTAACCTATGGACCAGCTCTGACAAAAGTCTGCTCATATTTGGAATTTAGGATCAATTTCCAGGTGGCTATTTCTCCAATTATCCTGAAGAGAGACTAGCCACGCTCCACAGAACCCCAGGACCCTCCACTTGCACATGGACTTTCCAGTGTGCTACTCACAGCCAATAACAGGAGTGGACACTTCTTCCTTGCAACTAGCTCCTGCCTCACCTTCTCCCATCCCCTTTGTCTACAGCTGATAAAAATCCTTTCAGACCAGCTTACATTTTTCTCCCCGCTACCTGATGTATAAAAATCTTGCAAAACTCCAGGAGGATGGACATGTTGTCTTTCCTAGCTAGCCATGCTGTTGGTGGTTTGGACTTCATGCCCCAAGACTGGTCTTTTTATTTATTTTTTTTCTAGCAATGAGCTGATAAATCCTTTCTTTTAAGAAGACTTTCAGCCATGGAAGTTAAATTTTTTATTTTTTTATTTTTTTATTTTTTTATTTTTTTATTTAACAACCCCTTAGCTCCATGGCCTCTTTACACGTTGTATAGGGTGCGGTCAGAGCCCAGAGGAGGGGCCCTTCACATCAGGGCCTAAGGGCAGCATTGCTGATAATACTGTAAACAACCCCGTTGAACTTGCTAAATCTATCGAAGTGACCTCTGTTTTTCAGCAGTTTGATATACTGCTGTAAGCCTCTAAATCCCTGCAGAGGTTGTTTGAACTGTAGCTGCAATTATGAAGGGTAGAATATGGCATTGAGTGTGCTTGAGAAGCAGTTATTCCCAACTACAGCTCTAAGACTCACCCAGGTGTCATGAAACGCATAATAACATAAACACAATAGCTGGCTGCATGGGCAAGAGGCAAAGTTGGAACTTGCAATTTTATTGCAGTTGCAATAGAACAAAAGTTTCTGAAGGATTGTAAAAAGTAATTCATATTGTGATGATGGTCTATGACTATGTAAATTTACTAAAAACACTGAATTGTATATATACTTAAAACAGGAATTTTAGGATGTGTAACTTGCATCTCACTCTATCTGTGGGGCTTTTTAAAAGAAATAATTGAGCTCTGAGCTCAGAGTGATGTTCCAGCGTCACTGTTACTACAATTTAGCCCTGATGCACAGTGGTACTGACTCTGGGTCCTAGGAATCATGGCCTCATTATTCATCGGGGCTGTGAGTTGCTGAGGGAATGTAAAAGACAGTAAGAAAATTTGGCTTTTTTTTTTTTTTTTTTTTTTTTTTTTTTTGCTAGGGTGGGTTTTCCTTAAGGAAAAAAGTCTCATGAAAAGATGAACGCTCAGCATTTCTGCCATAGAACCACAGTAACTCTGTTCATCAGCTCTATTGAGTGCTTGGCTTGGTTCTTTCATTCTTTTGTTCACTGGCTTCACGAATATTCTACCTTACCATCAAAAGGAATATTTAAAAACAAATTTTATTTCACTCCCTCCTAGCGAGTTACATGAGCTTATAGAAGGAGGACCCCTTTTTGACTGTTTTAAGCAAGAGAAAGAATGACTCTGGGATTAAACATTTGAAAACATAGTCCTTAATAAATATGTTTTTCTATTATTTTAAAATAACTTATTTTTTAAAATTAAAAAAGGACTACGTAACCATTGAAAATTTGGCAGATACTGAGAATTAAAATGGATAAAACGTAAATTATCTATATAAATTTATAAGCAAGAAACACCTATTAACATTTTGCTTTTTAAAAATTTATTTAACCACTAAGTACTAAAGTATAATATAGTCATGGCTGAACTACTAATAAATTGGAGACCTAACTAACAAGAAATCGATAGGTGATAAATGTTGAAGCTAGGTGATGAGTACCTGAGTGTTTATTTCACCATTTTACTTTTGTGTATGAATTTTTCACAATCCAAAATGAAAAAGAGACATGACATCTTTTTCATTTCTCCTTCATGGCCAATTTTTTAGCTGAAGTGAGCTAAAGATATGATAGTCAATATTTATTGAAATATAAAAGGTAACTTTTATGTATACCAGTTAGAATTAAATGGATTTGTATCTGTGAAGATAACAGAGAAAAATAATTTTCATGCTAATGCAATTATTTATTTGGTGGAAAGATCATTGGAAAATCAGAAAGCAATACAAGCATAATAACATGTAAACAAGAAAAATAATAGTCTTTGCAATTCATGAGCCTGTATCAGCCCATGGCTGAGGTGTGAGATCCTGGGGAGGCCCAGTTCAGTTCATCCCCTGGTCACCCAGCCTGTAGCAATAGCTGAAGGTAAAATAAGTGGTATGCTTTGGGATCAGCAAGACCTCAATTAGAACCTGCCTCCCCCCACCCCTAATTCTTCCTACCTGTGTGACCTTGAACATGTTACTTAACCTCTCTGAGTTTTTGTTTTCTGAGGTAAGAAAACCCATCTCACTGATATGCTTAAGACTCACCCGAGATCATTTACAAGCTAGAGGTAGTGTAATGTAGTGGCTAAGTGTGCAGCCTCTGGAGACAGACTGCTTGGCTCTATCACTTGCTTTAGCTGTGTAACCTGGGCAAGTCACTTAACCTATCTGGGTCTTAGTTTCCTCACTTGGTAATGATAATAATAGTACCCCTCCTAGGTCCATTGATTATGAAGTGTAGAGGAGGAAAAATTTTTTATGCCTTTCTAAGTTCTTCTGGCTGGTCTAATAATTGAATTGACACAAAACAGATTAACAGGAGAAAATAACCAAATTTATTATGTTTGTACATTAAGTGTCTTCTATAAGAATCTGGGACCCAAGGACAAATCAGGCAGGTAAGGCTTATGTGCTATCTTGAGCTAAGGAGAAAGAGGGGGGCTGTGGTTTGAGACTTTACAAGGAAGAAAACCAACTCACATGGAGACAGATGTTTACTGGGCCATCTTCAACAATGGGACACAGAGAGGACTTTGATCAAACAGGTCTTGCTTGGTTCCTCCCTGTCTGTCACATTAGTTCATATTGAACTGTAGTTATCTGTATGATAACTCCCTTCCTGGACCGGGTCCTCTGTCTAAATTATTTTAGGCAGTTAGGGGGGAGTCAAAGTTTCTTCTTGTGCCTTTTGTTTCTTAAAAATAACCAGCTTAATATAATGGATATCCCCAAAAGGCATATTTTGGGGTGGCAAAACTCTGCTCTCCTTCAGTAGTTAAATGAATTATATACAGAAAGCATTTAGAATAATACTGAGCACCATTGGTGCTATTATATGCACTTCAGTCTTATTATTTTTTAACGAGATATAATTTGCCTGCCATAAAATTCACTATTTAAAGCATACCATTTAGTGGTTTTTAATACATTCACAAGATTGACCATCACCATTATCTAAGTTTGAACAATTTGTCACCCCCAAAAGAAATTTGTACTCATTAGCAGTCACTCCCCATTCCTCTACCCCCTGGCTCCTGGCAATCATCGCTCTACTTTTTGTCTATATGGATTTGCCTGTTCTGGGCATTTCATATAAGTGGAATCATACAATATGTGATTATATGTTTCGCTTCTTTCACTTAGTGTAATGTTTCCAAGCCTCACCCATGTCATTAGCATGTACCAGCGCCTCATTCCTTTTTATGGCCAAATAATATTCCATTGTATGCATATGTCACATTTTATTTAAGTCTTCATGTTGTAAAAACACTTAACACATAGTTGAGGAATAGAGTGAAGAAATAAAGTTACCATGGTCAAACTCTAAGTTATTCAATTTAAGTAGGCTGTTTGAACTGGTTCTAGGAACTTAAACTTCTGAAAATTCCAGTCCTTCATCAATGCCTGGACATACATCAGACCCTCAGGTGATCATCCGAATGACCTCGAGAAGAAATTGTTCCATTGCCCAGACCACCAGACATCTGAAGATTACCCTCTAGGACCAATCCAGGGGTTAAGAATACAGGACTGGTTCTTCTCAAGAAGGTACTTTTTACTCTAAGAACCCTCAGCCTTTCTTTCATCTTTGGAACACTTGTAGGTTTGGCCTAGCTGTGTTCCAGTTTGCAAACTCTAAATCTTTGTCATTTATATCTAGCCAAAGCTTCCTGACTCTTTGAGCACATTCAGGGCCTGGAGTCTTGTCAGCATCTGACCCAGTCAGTGACTTGGGGTTCAGGGCACAGTCTCAATCCTATCCCATCCCAGGTGGAGCAGTACTCAAGCAAGAAGGCCAAGCTGTGAAAGGCCACCCAGATGCAGCCTGCCGTTGGGCCTCCCTCTGCCTGCCAAGCCCAGTCTTGCCTTAACCTTTTATACACTGGCCTCGGAGATCTAACATTCTGTGTTTTCCCTCTCCAGCCACACATGACCTGGTAACCTGTTGTAATTCCCACCCCCATCCAATCTGCCCTCTTCACTTAATCCATTCTTTCAGCCCTTTGGACCCGATTACTCACCCAGTTTCCATCCACATTACTTTGTGTTTTGGACCTTTGTTACTTTGTGTGTTTGGGTATGTTGTGTTAATTATCCATTGCCGCATAACAATTTACCACAAGATTTAACAGCTTAAAGCGATCAATGTTCTTATCTTCTGTAGTTTCTATCGAGTAGCTTAGCTGGATGGTTCTGGCTCAGAGTCTCTCCTAAAGGTTGACATCGCACTGTCAGCTGGGGCTGTAGTCCCCTGTTTCAGCGGTTGCTGAAGGGTCCCACTCCAAACAGCTCACCCACATGCCAGGAAAGTTAGTGCTGGTTGTTGGCAGGGTACCTGTTACCTGCCACATAGACCTCTCCATGTGGCTGCTTGAATATCCACACAGCATAATGACTGGCTTCCCCAGAGCTAGTGATGAGAGAGTGAGCAAGATGGAACTCACAGCCTTTTTTATGATCTAGTCTTGGAACTCATACTGTTACCTCTGTAATATCCTATTGATTACATAGACCAGTCCTATTAAACATGGGAGGGGATTATGCAATGGTGAAAATATCAAGAAGTGAGACATGCTGGGGTGAGCCAGCTACCACACCAGGCCACCTCATCCCCAAGTTAGCCCCGTCTCTGGAGTATGACACGCTTGTTGCCTCTGATTTCAGACAAGTTACAGAGAGGTTTGCAGCCTGAAGTTCCTCATTTTAACACCACCAAAGCAAAGTCTATAAATTTATCCTCAATGAGGGAAATGACCCTTCTCACTGTAAAGTTAACTCCTCCGCTGCACAAACAGCTTCCTCCCTTCCCAGTACAGTTCTTCCAAGGGAGCCTTGCTGCCAGGTAGGTTCAATCTAGCGAAAAGCCCTTTTCCGCTCCTACCTCCTCCCCCTTCTGTCTGGCTGACTAATGGCTCTGACTCCCATGTCTCCTGGAGAACACCTGTTTACCGTGGACTTTGGACATTCCGTCTGACTCAATCCTCTGATGTTTATAACCTGGCATAGCTGACTCATCACTGCCCTGTGTACGTTTTGCTTCCCTTTTCGATTGGTGGTGGTTCAACTGTTTCACGTAGCCTGGTATCACACTAACGAGCCCTAGAAACTGTAGCTTTGACTCTCCCCAGATTTATCGCTTTGAAATTTTCACATATGCCCAGATCTTCCAGTAATACACAAGAAAACAAATTTTAAAAATCTCCCTCTAGCTACCTGAATAATTCCTCTCCTTTCCTCGTCCCTTCTCTCTCCTCTTCTCCTTTCCTTCTAAAATGAGTGATCCATTTGATTTTAAACCTTACCATTCTGGAAAAAAACTGACTCTATACAGGAGAATTTACTGACATAAGAGCATTCTCGCAGGATATAATCTTTATCATCCTGGCAGGGACCAAGGGGTGGTGCCAAATTGCTAATAGGTGGTTCGAAGACGCCTGGAAAATTGATGGCTCATTAAGAGTGAGGTAGGAATGCCTACATTTCTGGGTCAGACAGTAGAGGAAAGGATCAGAAGACTCAGAAAAGTGGACATGCTGGAGTAGATATATGATATTAAGGCCAGAAGGCCCACCCGAGCATCAGGCTCCACAGGTGGCTGAGAGGAGTCACATTCATCAAGCCTACACTGGTGATAGGGACACCAGTATCACTAAGAGATTCAGTGGTGCTTTCCCTGTAGGACAGAACTGATGGAAGGAGGGGCTGTCCTGGAACTTGGCTCACTGACCGCCATGGGGACGATAGGACCCTGATGCAATAGACACCAGGTTATGGCCCTTAAGTGCAGCAAAGTCAGAGTGGCAGCCAGGGGACCTGACCTGTAGAGAGCTTCAGAGACCGTGAACAGAACCGAGTTGCCCTAGGAAGAAAATAGATGGGTAGCTAAAAAGTACTGTTTCACCTGTGTAATCTAAAAAGCACGAGAATTAATAGGCAGGGCCATGAGGAAGATGGTCACCCCTCAATAAAAGGCCACAGTTCTTGCCAGTTTTCATACCCAAATCAATGTTCAGAAGAGAACCTGGTGACTGAGAGGTGGCCAGGTACCCAAGGAGAAGGGCCTATGACACTATGGCAAGAATGGCCTGTAGTCATTTCTCCAGTCCTTCCCCAGAGAGATCTATAGCATTTACTTGGATGACAGAACGCTGGCACATTTTGGTGACTGTGGGGCACTAGGTCAGAAGTCAACTAACACTGTGAGACGTGAAGCCTCTTCATGGACCCCCTGTAGAATGGGAGCAGCTGGAGTCCCAAGGTCCAGGCCACAGTGGGTCCCTTGGGTCCGTGGACCCACCGGTTGTCTATCAACAACGCGGCCATCGAGATTTCCTATCCCAAATATACAGTTAAGATTGACATTCTTGGAAGTTGGGCTAACCCTCACATTGCATCCTCGTGCTCCTTCGCTACTGCGCTAGCTCTCACCCGGGGAGCATCTGAAACTGCACCCTGTCCCCCCACCTTCAGCTCAATATAGTAACCAAAAATATCATTGTATCCTGGGTTGGGGGGGTGGCAGCTGTTAGTGCCACTCTTAAGATCAACAAGAGGAAGAAATGCTGTCCCCATCCTGCCTCTGTTGAACGTGCCAGTGTCGACATGGCAGCAAGTGCATGGGTCTAGAGAAGACCTCAGACTACTGCAGGGTGGAGCCCCTTTAACCCGCTGCGCCTGATGTAGCGGCTTGGCTGGATTGGAGTTATGCAGCCTCGGGTACATGGCTTGTGGCCATTGATTTGGCGAATGCGTTCTTTTCGATCCCAATCAGGAAAGACGGTCCGAAATAGTTCATACTCAATGGACATGACACAAACCAGATTTATAGTCTTGCTACAGTTTTGTGTGCACCCTTCAGTCCTCATAGACCAAAGAGAACCGGAGGCATTTGGACATCCACGTATTCACCACCACCTCCGTCCCCTGCATCACGATGACCACGCTGCTCAGGCAGGATGAGAAAAAGGCGGCACACACACTTGCGGCTTGGTGTGACACACGTGCTCCAGAGTGTGGGCGATAAATCCTACAAAGGATCCACGACCTGCCACTTCACGAACGATGCTAGATGGAGCAGTGTGCTGGGACGTTGCCTCCTAACAGAGACATTGTTGTGTCTCAGATCCCTTACTGGAAAGGAGGAAGCACAGAGATTGTTAGGGGATTTTGGAGTTCTTGAGGAAACACGTTCTACACATAGGAATACTACTGATACCCATGTCCTGGGTGACCTGGAAGGGCCAGCCCGTTGAGTGGGGCTCGGAGAAAGGGACGAGCTCTGTGGCAGGTCCAGGCTGTGACACAAACAGTCCTTCTGCTTGGACTATTCAACCTGGCAGAGCCTAGAGTGTTGGAGTGTCAATGACGGGAAAAGATGCAGCGATGGCAAGTCCCAGCAGAAGAGACATGATGCCGGCCCCTGGGATTATGAAACAGGGGTATGCCAACTGCAGTGAAGAAAAACGCTTTTGAAAACCAGCTCCTAGCTTGCTGCTGAGCACTGGTTCAGAACTGGCCATCATGAGCCAGGTCCTACTGGACACATCAAGTCATAATGCCAGGCAGGCCCAGCATCAGAGCCATCATAAGATGAATCTGGTAGAGCTGGGACCAAGCACCATCAGGACTCATGAACTGAGTGAGTATGTAGCCCAGATCTCCATGTGTCACGCATTACAGTCGCACTGTACCTCTCCCCCAGCGTATACCTTTGATCATATGAAGAGGGTCCCACAGAAACAGCTAAAAGAAGGGAAAAAACAAAGTTTGAGTTATGGGTGGGTCATTTCACTATGTGGGTACAAGCTAAAAATGATGGTGGCTCTATTACAGTCTCACTCAGAGAAGGCAGCAGGAAACAGTGGTGAGGGAAAATCTCCATAACGGCAGGGGCTCTGGGATGGGCCTTGGTCATAACAGAAGGAGAGTGGCCCAAGTTAAAACATTTGTGCATGCATGGGCAGTAATGAGTGGCTTGGCCTGGTGGAGGGCGCAAAAGAAAAAGATGATGAAATCAAAAGCAAGGAGGTCTGGGGCAGAGGAATATAGGTGGACCTGTAGGCATGGACACAAAGTGGGAAGGTGTTTGTATCACGTGTTAAGGCCCACTAGAAAGTTTCTATCACAAAAGATGTGCCAACTAGACACAATGACTTAGCCTTCGTCAGAAATCTCTCTTCCCCAACTCCTACATGATGGATGCCTGAACAAAGAAGCTATGGTGGCCGCGAGGGGGTGATGCAAAAACCTAACGGCATGGACTGTCACTTACCAAAATGAATACAGCTACTGCTCCCTCTGAATGTCCAGCCTGCCGGCCATGAAGACCAATGCTCACTCAGCTTTTATATTCCAGAAAGAGGTCAACAGGCTACTTGGTGACCAGTTGATTACATCGGGCTCCTTTTTACCTAGAAGGGCTGGAAGTTTGCTCTCACAGGAATAGACACTGATTCTGAGTTTGGGGCTGCCTTCTCTGCCTGCAGGGCCTCAGTGGCACCACTCCCTGGGGGCTTAAAGGTCACCCGAGCCACAGATGTGGAATTCCACGTCACACAGCATCTGACTGGAGGACTCTCTCTGTGGCACAGAGAGCGGGGAAGTGAGCCCACCAATGTAGGATCTGCTGTTCACATCACACCGCACTGCCCAGAAGCTGCTGCACAGATAGTCAAAGTTGCAGCGGAAGCTCCAGCATGGAGGTGATAGGCTGCCATGGTGACATTTCCTCCAGGGCATCACAGTATATGCCTTTAATTAGACAACTTAGACACCTGCTTCGGCAGCACATATACTAATCAGACAACTTAGTATGGTGCTGCGTCCCTAATAGAAAAAGTACATGGGTCCGACAGCAAGGGCCAGAGCATGAGTAGCCCCAGTTAGCATCATTCCATTGACTCATTGGCCTCCCTGTCTCCACAACTCTGGGCTATGCAGGTCTTGGTCTCCCAAACGGGAATGTTCTTGCCTGGGGTAAGAGCCAAACGTCCATTGGATTACAAGTTAGTGGCTGCTACCAGGCACTTTGGCCTCCCCGTGGTCAGAGACTGACAGGTAAGACATGGAATAGCTGTCTTAGAGGTAATTGACCTGGTCATCAGGAGGAGGTAGGGCCACTGTTAGACAGTGGGGCAGGGAGGAATATGTGCAGACTCCAGTGATTTATTTGGTTGTCAATTGGTACTATTTTGCCTGTGACTGTGACTGTGAATGGACAAGATCAGCAGCCCTAGTCTGAGAAGGTGCTTAGACTACTTAGGAATGAGGATTTGGGGTGCCCACCTCGGTGAGCTACTGAGAGCAGCTGAGGTGGTAGCTGAGGATGGGGGATTTAGAATGCATGGTGGTGGAGGTATAACCTGAGGCCTAGTCATGGTTTGGCAACCCTGACAGGGCTATAGTTCATGCCATTAACTTTCCTCTGCTAAGTTTTCTTTTAGGAATAGTGCCCTACAGGGCCCTGAAGGAATTGCCCTGAATAGAGAAATAGATACACATGGCACAAAGGGGGGCTAGAGCAGACAGCGTGTCACTCGATGCCCCTTAAGCTAGGGCTTGTTGCACAACTCAAGGAGTATGTTTAGGTGATAGCCTCCAGCTTTAGCTCCTTCAGGATCTGCCCCAGTGTTTGAGCTTAAACATTTTTCCCCAGTGGCCTCCTCCCCCATGACTGAGTAAGGCAGTGGCCCAAGGCTAGACTCCTGCTCTCTGCCAGGATGGAAGACTTGTGAGGTCTGCACTGCAGTCTGACAGTTCCCATGGACCAATGGACCAATTGTGCTTGTTACCCTGACTTTCTCTGTGTTACATACACCTCAAGAAACCTTCTGTACTCCAAACTCTATATCAGTGTCTGCTTCCTGGAGAACTCAACCCATGACAGCACAAATTTCAAAATTTCCCAAAATGTCAGCCTTTTCCCTTCCCACAATCCCTTAAAGCATTTTTCATGGCTCCAAATTGAGGGGAATTTTATATCTCTATTCCCAACCACTCTAGCCAATCTGTACTCTTCCTTCTCAAACGTCTTGTATACCAGTTACGGTGTTTTACCTGTTAAAAAGCAGAATTCAGCTGCATAAATTTGAAGACCTCACTGGCTTTATTGAAGGATTCACAAATTGCACAGCGTCCCATCTGGCAAGTAGAAGGGCTCTCTGAGGGGTTGTACAAAATGGAAGGTTTTTATAGGCAGAAGATTGTGGCAGGTGAGTTATTAGCAAAAGAAAAGAAAGGACTATTTTTTAGGCCAGGACGTCATCTTTTTTGGTGAAAGGAAGGGCAAGGGTTTTATCGTGTAAATTGTGTCTTCTTCCTCTTAGGTGGGGAGGGCAGTGTGGTGTGGAGAGAGCCTATAGGAAAGATTACCTTACTGGTGCTTGATCAGAAAATTCCAGACTAGTTGATTAAAATTGTATTTCTGGGAGAGGATGAAACTTCAATTAAATCAGGTATTCAATCTAGGTTTAATCATGGGCTTTTAGCACAAGTGACGCCATTTTGGGCATGTGGTTTTTTTTTTAAGAAACCACTGATTCCCTTATGTTTGAATGTTTTTTTCACGTCTTCCAAACACAGTTTCTTGAGGGCAGGCACTGTTTCCTAAACTTCTGCATGTTCAGAGTGACACACTGATGTAAGGGCCACACAGAAGAAGATCCTATGTTACATTTGATTTGATAATGAAAGCGCTGTCCTGGCAACCTGTCAGACCACAGATAAGGCCAAGTAGATCAAAGGCAGCTATGAAAGTAACAGCTAGAGGGAACGAGAAGTCAGATGATCCTGTGGAAGCCCCACATTTGGCTGGTTTTCATCAAAGTATTCTATTCCCGAGGGACATAGTTCATCTACCACGAATTACTAAACTGAGAATTCCCATTGACATTTTGAAGACTTTCTAAATTGACAACCATAGTCTATCCTTTTTAAAAAAGGTTTATTTCCGATCTGATTAGTGGCCCATTTATTTTACTTGGGAGTGCTGGTGGGGGGACCTTTTTCCCCTCCAGTTTGGGTCCAGTGTGTGGGGACCTGTAAATTAAGTGACAGTAGACAGGCAAACAGGAGAAAAGACAAGATGTATTTGCGTCTTGGGAGGGATGGGGAATAGCCAGAAGTTTCTCTCAATTTAACAAAAGAGAAGGATTTTTAGGGCTCCAGTGGAGAGAGTATGGAAGGTTCTATTGGGGCTGTCTCCAGTGGACAACTGAATTAGTAGGAAACGCTTTTGTAAAGGGGTTGATGGTAGTAGCTGTATTTCCAGGAGGCTCTGCTTTAGTCAGAGTAAGAGAATTTCAGATAAAATATTTTCACTTTATAATAATGTTTATACCAACTCTGGGGGCCCAAGCCCCGGAGGGTAAAAGGTCTTGTCCACATACCAAAAGAGAGAAACCGATCTGCAATCCTGGGTTATGTCCAGACCTGCCGGCCTGAGACTGCTTGCTGTGGAGAGGCAAGCGATGCCTGAGGCGCCGCGGTTAGCGATAACAGGCAGGCAAGAAAGGTCAAGAAATGGTTCTTCAAAAAGTTCGAGAGAAGGCAAAAGGGAGGGAGACGTATAATTGCTCTTTTTTAGAAGGGCTTGGTGGTGTGGGAGAAAGAGCACATCGGCTCTAGCCAGGCGGGCCACGATCTGGGGCCTGGGGGCCAGATTTGGGGGACCTCGGGTACCATACGGGCTCAGCTTGGTGGCTGTGCGTGTATGCTCACGTTTCTTCCTTAAACACGGAGCGAGGTTAATAATACCTAACCCGAGGAGTTTTTGATTAGATTGACTGATAGCGGAGGCAGGGCGCCCAGCTTGGAGCAAACGCTCACTCACTAGGTGTGCTCTTTCCCCGATGGGTGGGGTGCAGAGAGAACTCCTCCAGGGGGCTCCCAAACTCGCGTCATTCGCCACTTGGGCTGGCTTATAAGAACTGCACCCGTGCCCCGAGATCATTTTTAGTTTCTCTTCTTTCGGCGGCAGCCTCGCCCGCCGGGGAACCTCACCCTCGTGGACGCCAGAGCCCAGCGGAAGCCGCTGTCCCCGGGGCTCGCTTTCTTGCCCTTCGGTGGCCGTCGCGGTTGACTTAAAATCTGACAGGCGGATCGGGTCGGTGACATCTGCTCTGCTGACCCGGAGCCGAGCGGGAAACCGAAACCACCGGGCTCGGTTGACGGCGGAGAGCGCGCGCTCGCACTCGCGGGCCCGGGACGCGCCCAGCCGGGCCCAGCCCAGCCCCGCCCGCGCCCGCCCCCGGGGCTCTCGTAAGTAAGTTTCGATTCTCCCCGGAGCTGCAGCTGCGTCCCGCGCCGCGGCAAGGCCAGCGCAGCGCCATGGCGGACCCGGAGGTGTGCTGCTTCATCACCAAGATCCTGTGCGCGCACGGGGGCCGCATGGCCCTGGACGCGCTGCTCGACGAGATCAAGCTGTCCGAGGCGCAGCTCTGCGAGGTGCTGGAGGCGGCCGGGCCCAACCGCTTCGCCGTGTTGGAGACCTGCGACAGGGCCGGGGTCACCCGGTCCGTGGTGGCCACTACCGGAGCTCGGATCTGCCGTCGTAAGTTCTGCAAGAAAAGCTGCGGGAACCTGCACCTCTGCAAGCTCAACCTGCTGGGCCGCTGCCACTACTCGCATTCGGACCGGTGAGTGCGCTGCGAGGGAGGGGCGGCTCCCCGGGTCCTCGGCTAGACCGCTCCGGGGCCGCTGGCCGCGAGGGGCGCGCCCTCGCGGGGACCTCGCACCCCGCAGCCCCTTCCTGCACCCCCTCACTCCTCTGCCCCGGCGGAGAGCCCTTCCTCTAGCGCCTCCGGACCTGGCCGCCAGCACGGCTAACGCGACATTGCCCCGGGGACTCCGCTTCACTCCCCGCCCCCACACGCGGAAAGTGCTTCGGGGGCCCGCCGGGCCTGGGGCGTTGGGAGGCAGGTTTGGGAACGAAGGAAAGTGCCTCCACTCTCAGGAGTGTCGAGCCTTTCCGCCTCTGCCACCTCCGTCCCTGGGCGCCCGCGCCGCGCTCGGCACCCGGATCCGTCTCCGCTGTCGCCGGCCGCGGGTCTCGCCACCCTCGTCCCCCTCATTGACGCTTTTCAGATATTTGACGCTCGTCCGCACCACTTGACAGAGTGGTCCTATTCCAGGTTACCAATGGTGTGTCCTCTGGGGTGCTCCTTCGCACGGTCACTCCGCGGAGATCCGACCGCTGGCATCCCGCCCTGGGGACCACTTTGAAACAGTGCGGCTTGCTTCTCAGGCAGCTATTTGTTTTTCCAGTTGTTCTTTTTTTTTTTTTTTTTTTGGCCTCTTAAATATAAGTGTGCCCCAAGGTTTGGGTTAAGCCTTTTGACCCATCTATCAAGTCTCCCCGAGAGTTCACTCCCTGGGGTTCAGCTGTCACGTCTTCAAAAATGGCTGCGTATGTGCCCGTGGTTGCCCAGGCCTTCCCGCTGAATCGATGTTCTCTGTCTCAGTGTCTGACTATCCTGCCAGTACGAGTCAAACTCCCCCAGGTCCCCCAGGGCATGGTCTCGACATTCCGCCCAAACCCTTCTCATCCTTAATCACCAAGTCCTTTTACTGAAGTCTCCCATCCCTTCCTGGAGGGTCCTTCTTTCCATCTCTTTCTGAATGAATGTCTTGAATTAGTGAATGATTCTCTGGTCCATAGTCTTTCTCCCCATCTTTTCTGTTTCTGTGTTCTGCTCAATTATTTTTCTTGAGATAGTACTTTCTGCTCTCATCAAAAACTTGAAGTGATGTCCCCAAATGGCAGTCCTCAAACTTTTGATCTCGCACGTGTCAGTGGAGAACTTTAGATTACTCGCTCCCAATACATGTAATACGACATACAAAAGACATTTTAAATGGGTAAGGTGGATAAAATAGCATTTTTAAATTTTTTATGTTTGTTTAGGGCAAAACTAAAACTTTTACAAAAGTGCTCGAATGTGCTTTGTCATTTAAAAAATATTTTTTGAATGTTTTGAGGCACCAATTAGAAAGTCTGTGTCTGGGTTTTGGGAAGTTATGTGTTTAGGAGACATCTAAGTCACAGCAACGGTTGAAATCGGGAAGCAAATAGGCAAGAGGGGAGAGGACAGAAAGAAGAAAAGGAAGGAACATTCTAGCACTATACTGAATAACAGCAGTTGGAAGCCTTCGTCATCTTTTTTTTTTTTTGCTGTTGAGAAAATTTTTTTCACTAGCTAATTAGCTTTTAATCTTAGTAACTTTTAAATACATATGCTTCCTTTAATTTTCTACTATGGATATTTTCAAAATATACTCTAGTAGTAAAGAAATATACATCATTTTGCTTCACCAGTTTTCAAAATACGGACAATCTTGTTTCATTTATTTCCCGCGTCCCCATCCCTGTCCCCAACTCCAATGTGTTATTTTAAACCCAAAAAGAGATCATTTGCTTTGTAAATACTTTAGTATTCAGAGGATAAGTACTCTATTTTATTAACATAACCACAGTACAATGATTGCATTGTTTTACGATTACAATTTTAATATCATCTAAGATCCAGTTGGTTTTCTAATATTCCTGATTGTCTTATAATCTGACTTGCATTTTCAGGTAAAAACCTACACAGACAAAATCCATAATTGTTTCAATATATTATATATCCAGTATATTTAGAAACTTTGTTTTAGTTTCTTACAATATGTTAAGAAACTTTAGTTTTTTGTTTTATAAATTTTATTATTATTATTTTTTGCCTGGTTTGTAACATCAGAACCATTTTAAGCTCATAAATTGGGTTGTTAATCTGTACTCCTCTATGTTTTAAAAGAATATATATAATATAGGGATAATTTGGTCAATGCGAGTTTGGATGGATCTTTCAGGGAATTTATTAAGGTCTACTTGTTTTAGTGAAGTGGTAAATTCTTATTTCTTACATTTATTGATCTTGTCATATTTTAAATTAACTTTTATTTCTTTTCTATCACTTTTGAATTAGAGAATTACAGATTTTTAATCCATTAATGTGCGGTGTGAGAATCTTTTTTGACCCAAGCCTAGAAAATGGTTTGTTTTTTTCCCCCCAAGTATGCTTTAAAATTATTCTCTCTTTTTTAGCAACTTATGAAAGCTTATCTTCTAAAGCTAGAAGTGTGGGAGTCCAAGGACTTCGTGGATTACAGGTTAATGGGATCTGTAGCTCAGTTGATATCCAGGTTGAGATTACCATTCAGTTTGATAAACTGTTGTCTGTTTGCCTGAAGACAGTTTGCATTTTTCTGGCTTTATAAAATTTCCCCTATGATACTGTTATTCATAAATGGAATTTCTCCTATCTATTCTGTAATTCCCTTTTTTCCTTTACATTGTTTTTAAACCATATGTTTTAGTCAGCAGTAGGGCTTGCTCCATTGTTGGGTAATTATTTGTTTGGTGCATCAGTTTGGATATTTCTATTTGCTTTTCTGAATTATATGCCCACACATGGAGTTCTAATCCCAGTTCTGACACAAACATTAATTACCATTTATTGAACAAATAACTATATACCAAGTACTCTGATAAGCACTTTACAGATGGTATCCGAGTTAGTATTTACCGTGATTCTTGAGGTAGGTGTTACAAGTCCTATCTTAATGTAAGGAAACTCAGGCCTAGAGCTGTTCGGAAACTTACCGAAGGTCTCTTAGCAGGTAGCTGGCAGAGTTAGTGTTGAACCCAGATCTGCATGACTTCTTAACTAGCTTTCGTGTTGTCAAAGCCGTATGAAGTGTGATCTTTCATTCGTTGTTTTTTGCAAGCATGATTTCTGTTTAAAGCTGGTTGTTTGAGTGTCTTCGACTAGCTTTGTGGTTTCTGCTAATGTAGCTATTTCCTCTGAGCTTTTTCCTGTTTGTATGCCTTTCCTGTGTGGTTGATTGAAACTTTGGGTGGGGGTGGGTAGATGAGAAGAGAATTAGTTGACTATTTCATAAATCGAAAAGAAAAAGTGCAAAGAATAATATATCAGGCATTGTTATATTGTTATATTATTGTCATATTATATTGAGTATATAATATGACAGAAGTTATATATAGTATCACAAGCTTATAACTCGTCTCCCAGAATATTTACATTCTTCATTTCTGCTTCTTATCTATTAAAATAAAATAAAAGCCGTGACAGTCCTAAGGTTATATTTTTACTCTTCCCTAGTCTTGTTCCTCTCTTTTCCCAGAAGCAATCTCAGTTATGATTTTGGTGTGTATCTTGCCCTTCCATAATTTTGTATTTCCTTACTTAGATGTTTTTATTCATGTATTAAATGTAGTATTGTTTTCTGTGTTTTAAATTTTTTATTCGATGTTATGTTTTGGAGATCTTACCATGTTGTCATAAGAGTCTAGTTCATTAATTTTAACAGCTGTATAGTATTACATCATATGATTTATACTACAATTCAGTACTTATTCCTCCAATAATGGGCATTTGGGATATTTTCAATTCTTTTGCTACCACATATCATGCTGCCAAGAATATACATGTCTCTTGGTTCTCATGGCAGGAGCTTGTAGGGTGGATCATTAGGAAATGAAGGTGCTGGGTTGAATGGTTATACAGCTTGCACTTTTCCATATTCTGACAAATCGGTATTAAACCGGTTGTACCAATTTATACTTTAATGTTTGAGTCCCAGTTGTCCACATTTTATGGCCAATGAGCACTTGGTATTATCAGACTCTTTTGATTTATGCCAATCTGAAAGACATAAAATGATATCTTTCATTTTAATTTTAAAAGAATTTTCTCATTAAAGTTTTATTATGTGATACTTAAGTCTTATGAAAATATATAAAGCATACAATAAATATCTGTGTACCCACAAATCAGCTTCAGAAGTAGAATATTCCACAGTTAGACCCCCCTGAATTCTCTTCCTTGATCATCCCCCATTGTAGAGGTGATCACTATAGATAACCACTTTTTTTTTCTCCAGCTTTATTCAGGATATTATTGACTAATAAGCATTAATGTATTTAAGGTATACATGTGATATTTTGATACACAGTGAAATGATTCCCTCGATCAAGCTAATTAACCAGTCCATTACTTCATCTGTCTCCTCCCTTTTTTGATGATGAGAACACTTAAGATCAACTCAGAAAATTTCAAATAATCATTTTTATTAGCTATAGTCACCATGCTGTACCTTAGTTCTTTAGAACTTACTCATAACTGAAAGTATATACCCTTTACCGATATCCCTCCATTTCCCCAACCCCAGCCCTGCCAATTCTCCTCTTCTGTTTTATGAGTTTGACTTATTTTAAGATTCTGTGTGTAAGTGAGATGATGTAGTATTTGTCTTTCTGTGAATAGCTTATTTCACTTAAGGTAATATCTCTTAGTGTGATACATGTTGTCTGTCACAGGCGGCAGGATTTCCTTATTTTTATGGCTGCATAATGTTTCATTATATACATATATACCAATTGTTTCTTTATCCGTTCATTTGTGGACGGACACTTAGGCTGTTTCCATGTCTTGGCTACTGTGAATAACTCTGCAATGAACATGGAGGTGCAGACATCTCTTCCAGAGAGCGATTTCATTTCCTTTGGATAATATATGACTGGTGGGATTGCTGGATTATGTGGTAGTTCTGTTTTTAATCTTTTTGAGGAACCTGCATACTCTTTTCTGTAATAACTGTACCAGTTTATAATCTCAGCAGCACTGTTCTGCATTTGGTGTTTATTTTTCCCGTTTATTATTTTTCTACGTATGTGCATATTTCTAAGCAATGTTTAGGATTGTTTTGCCTGTCTTCAAGCCTCTAAACGACATCAGTATTAGATGTACAGATGTGTGCTTTATTCGCTCTTGTTCATGCAGCATGGTGTTTCTGAGACTCACCCCTAATATACAGAGCCCTGTTTCTGTACCACCTTGAGACCTGAGTAAGGCAGACTTCTACCCTGTGCCCTCTGCTCTCCAGATCCAAGTTCCGGCCCCCCTCCAGTAGTACTTTGACTTTTTGAGGAGTCCATGGGGCCGAGGAATCATGCTCATTTAGAACCTGTGGCCCGGCCATGCTGTAGGTTCCTGGGACCCTGGAGTTCCCAAGCCCGCTTCCAGAGCCCGTGTGGGCTTCTTGCCCAGGTCTTCCTGCACGTGGAAGGAATTTTGGCTGGTGTGCCCATCGCCTCTACATGAGCAGTGTGGCAGAGTCTGGCTTGGGAAGAGAATGGTGGGCTGGAGCTGGGAGCCATGGCCGACCTCGCTCTTTCTGCTATAGTCTGTCATCGAACTCTGAGGGGTCTGAGAACTCTAATCCCAGCTTGGCCTTCCTGGTCATTATGGAAGGATGTTTGTCAAGATAGGAAGATCGGCCATATTTCCTTGAATCATTTCTCAGCTTGATTAGTTTTAAGTATTTCAACGCTATATCAAAATGTCCATTGCATCATGGTTTGTAATAGCAAAAACAAAACCAATCTACATTTTCTCGAGATTGGTTTTAAGTTTTTGCTATTACAAACCATGATGCAATGGACATATTGCTACATCTTTCCTTGTATACATGTGCAAGAGTTTCCTCGGTATCTATTTAGTAGTGAATGCCCATACTTACCTTAAATTTTATAATGTCAAATTGTTTTCCAAGTGTTTATACCGAGTTTTAGCCCACCAGAAAAATACAAGTGTCCTCTTGTTTTATATTTTTGTCAATTGATGTATCATCAATCAGCCTTTTAAAATTCGTGCCAATGCAAGGAATATGAAATGCACCCCATTGCACTTTTCTTTGTAGATTCTGGGTTTCTAGCCCTTGTAAGTCATAATGCTTGTTTTTAACTTTTGTCTTACTTGGTGTATAATTCGTAATTGCTTCTTATTTGCCTGTTTTTTTTTTTTTTTGGTCATCTTCACATTCTGTTTATTTTTGTCTGTAATAACCCTTCTTTTTTTTTTTTTTTTTTACCATTTTAAAGTTCATTTTATAGTTCAGTGGCAATAAGTACACTCACGATGTTGTGCAATTGTCATCACTATCTAGTTCCAGAACATTTTCATCACCCCGGAAAGAAGCCCCACACCCATCAGCAGTCACTCCTCACTCCCCACTCTCCCCGGCCCCTGGGGACCTCCATCTCCTTTCAGTCTTCGTGGATTTGCCGATTCTGGACGTTTCCTATAAATGGAATCATACAAGATCTGCCCTGTTGTGTCTGGCTTATTTCATTTAACATCATGTGTTCAAGGTTTGCCTTTTACTTTTGCATGCTATGTGTCATTCGTGTGGGTGGATTTACCCAGGAGGCATCTTTCTGGAAGTTCCTTCTCTTACTAACTGTGCGCTGTCCTCAGAGTCACGCGGAGTCACGTTGTCAGGCCAGTGGCCTTAGAGACGTGCTGTTCTGCGACATCGCAGCGCGAAGGGGTGTGTGCCCCACAAGAGTTATTTGAGAACTTCTCTTCTGCTTTCAGATTTGCTTCATATTTATTTTAATTTGATCAAATTTGACTTTTCATTATCTGTAGCTTTCTGCAGAAATTAAGCCAAGAAACCACGGCACTGCAAGTGATACTCTGAATCGTGATAAAATCTTAAATAGTGACAAATAAGCATCTGATAACAAAATATTTTCTACTGTTTACACAATATAGGGATGGCAAAAGTAAACAAGTAAAATTAGTATAGCTTGGTTTTCCTTCTGTATAAGGGTTCTCATTTGCTTACTGCTGCTAGTCACATTTACCTCCATCCAGGTATCTGTGATCGTCACTTATATGCTACGTTGGAATTGACAGGGCTCCAAGATGGGGGTGGAAAGGGAGTAAAAAAATCCGGGGTGACCTCAGGTTTCAGGCCCAAGGAGAAATCAGTGTAACTGAACTGAAGGTCGGGAGCAGAGAGTAGAGACCCAGGTCATGGTTCTTTAACACCTCCCCACTGAGAAGAGATCTTCGCACATTTCAGACCCTCGAGGATCAGACCAGGTTCTAAGAGAGGCCATCCAGGGACCTAGTTGCCAAGCATTTTGATTCCTCACCACTCTCAGCAGAGGACATTTTGATCGTGTACTTTTATTGTGTGTATATTCATTTAACAATCATAAAATGTATAACTCTTCATTTGTGTATTAAATATTTGCTAATTGTTTTCCTTTTTGAAAAACTTCATTTTTCAAGAAAAACTTTAAAATGAACCCTATCGAGGTATGATTTACATAGTAGAAAATATACCCGTTTAAAGTTACAGTTTGAAGAGTCTGACAAAGGAATACTCCTATGTAACCACCACGATCAAGATAAAGAACATTTGTATCAGTCTTGAAGGTTGTTCTCTTGTGCCCCTTCTAAATTAACCGCTCTACTCTTCCACCCCTTCTAGCCCAGGCAATAGGTTTTTTACTCTGTTAAGGATAGAAAATAAATATGAAGAGTTGTTACTTTTTCCCTCACACATTGATGGATCAATCTTGGGTGGCCCGAGCTTTGGAGCAGTACTTCTCAAATTTTGATGTGTCTGAATCACATGGGAGGAACTTAATAAAATGCAGATCCTCAGGTCACACATCAGAACTTCTGGTTCAGAAAGGATGGGTTGGGGCCTGGACTCTGCATTTCAACCATCATCCGAAAGATTCCTTGGTCCAAGAACCACACATTAAGAAACAGTATCTGGGGTGCACTTCCCAGCAGAGTGCAAAGGCAAGGTTTTATGTGGCTGCATTGCTTGAGAGAATAAAAGAGAAATGGACCTTTTGTACAGAGTGAACAAAGATGAAGAAAGTATTTTTTTCTCTAAGGTTAGGGTGACATGTCTGTTACCGGGAGACATTCAGGAAACCGTGGACATTCCAGGGACCCCATCACAAATATTTCTTCGGCATATACTTTGTGTTGCAGACAGTAGACTGTTTTTGAGGAATCTCACTAAAGGAATCCTCAAACACTGTTTATTAGTTCATCTTTCTCTCTAGTTTATTTTAATATTCTTAACTTCCAAGGGGATTTGTGTTGGTAAGATGGCAAGGGGCATGTGTGAAGAGAAGAGCCTTGTGTGACCTACTTCTTCTAATCATCAAGATTTTAGCAATACCGCCCTGACTCCTGCCCTTTACCCTTGTCACTATACTTTTCCTCACTCCTGATGTGGATGTTTCCAAAGTTTTGCTGAACATTGGAGCCACTTGCAGAATCTGTAAGAAATACCGATGCTCAGCTCCCGCCTCTAGACATTCTGATGTAATTGGTATGGCTTATGACTTGGGCATTGGGATTTTTTTTTTTTTTTTAAAAAAGTCCCTTGCTGGTTTCTAACGGACAGCAAGGTTTTGGAACCACTAATTTAGGGGACCAGAGAAATAAGTCAAGACTGGGGAAATTGCCTACAATAATAGGTGATTTTGGGGAGGCATGAACACTGTCTGCCCCACTCTTGGTACAACTCTAAAATATGCCCCGTTCCTCGAGGAGGCCCCCTGCCTCTCCCACCCTCAGCAGGCCGAGTCTCCTCCTGTTGCCCTCTGCTGCCCAGCGTCTTGCAGCCACCGGACACATGCTTCTCCAGGCGGAGGCCTGCGGCAGCAGACAGAGATGTCGGCACCTGGGCTCGGCGGGCAGCAGCAGACAGAGATGGCGGTCTCTTTGTGCCTGGTGTGTTCCGGGTAACAGTTGTGGTCCTAGCGGGCCCGTTTCTTCAGCTCCACCCGTTCCCTTCCCCCCATTGTTCTTACTCTGCCCTCGTGCTCCCTACTGGTGTCTGCTCTGGTTCTCCCCCATCTTACTAGGGGTTCCAGACTCAGCGAACCACCCCCTCTGGTAACATGGCATTTTAATCCTGAACATCAGAAGTACAAACATATAGAGAGACAGGAGCCTCATGACTTTAAAAGAATGCTTCACTAGTGTTGTTTCATGGACGACATTTTATTTTTTAGATCAGTGTTCTCTAGATTTTATCTTTCACACATCCTGGTTCCTTTTTCACCTGGCTTGTATCATGGTGAGCTATTTCCTGTTTTCTGTACAAATGAACTGTCTTTATTTTTATCAACCCCCATGAGGTGTTGGGGAGCAGAGACGGTGAGGGGGAGAAGGGACAGGGTATTCAATAGAGATGATTGTCAAAAAAATTCGGGCTCTCCCTTAGGTTATTTTCCCTGTTGGTCTGGCTGGTGAGCCCAGAGCTGCCCCCGTGTTTACGGACTTGTGAAGGGCAGCAGGCCAGAGGAACATCTAGTTCAAGAACCTAACTTAGAATCTAATCTGACAAGCGCAGCTGGTGATTCTCAGTCCAGACCACACCGTTGAGTCACCTGGGGTCCCACCTCCTGTCACACTAAATCAGTCTCTGATGTGTGGCCCAGGCTTAGGTATTTCTAAACACTCTCCAGTTGATTATTATGTGTAGCTAGGGATGAGACCCACTCTGCAGGCTAGGCCTCATCCATGGTGGGGGAGGATGTGTTGCCAGGGTTAAAATAACATTTTGTTCTGTGGCTGGAAAAGAAAAGTGAAAAGATCATTTGTTTTTAAGCTTTTGACCCAAGATTCCTGAAAGAGAGACAATTCTGCCTGTTTCAAGGCCATCTTTGCTGTTTTTTTTTTTTTTTTTTAAATCTTCTAACTCTCACTGTTTGAAGTTTATCTGCTCCAAGTGCAGGCAGCATTCTGCAAACACCTGTTTATCCCTGGGCAGTTCATGGTTTGTAGGAGAGCTCTTTTCTGTTCCAGGTGGTGGGGAGTCCCTGTGGCTGCGAACCAGCCTTCTGCAGGACCTATTGTCCTTGGCTGGAGAAGGCAAACTTGAGCCCCGACACTCCAAGCCTACTCTATTGGATTGGACCAGCAGCTTCAGCATCACCCACGAATTTGTCAGAAATGCAAATCTACAGTCCCCGGACCATACCTACTGATTAGTAGGGAGTGGGGCCCAGCAATCCGTTTGCTTTCTAGCCCTCTAGATAATTCCGATGGGTGATAAAAGTTTGAGACACCCAGAAGTTCCGGGATAGAGCTTGATAATTTGCCTTTCTGACAACCTCCCAAGTGATGCCTGTCTGGGGACCTCACTGAGAACCACTGGCTCAGAAAACCCCGAGTCTCCCAAGCCGTTGGGAGGCTTTCACACTATTTCCTAGCTAAAGCCTTCTAGTCAATAGGGACCTGGAGCTGGGACAGAGTGACCAGAGGAGAGTGGGAAGGGAGCGTCTGCCACCTTAAACCTGAACGTGACCGCCATCAAGCCCTAATGTGACTGGTGCTGTTGAGCTTGTATTCTCAATGCTGCCAATTGTAAGAAATAGTTAAGTCATTTACTGCGTCCCTCCTATACCCTTTACATGGTTTATGCGTGTTCTCTTCTTGTATTCTGCTCTTAATTTTCCATTTAGTGCAGGGAAACAGTGGCTTAAATAATCTAGAATTTTTTTCCTGATGTGAAAAAGTTTCAGATCTGTCAGTTTTTGTTTTTCCAGATTAGGTTTTTATTTGTTTTTTGAGATCTGGGTTCAGTTATCAGATCCTTACTCCTATTTGAGCTGTCTTTGGTTTCTCTTTTTATCCAGCCTCAGTTTCCCAAAGTAAACTATTACCTCATAGGATTGTTGTGAGGACCAAATTAAATAACAGATGCAAAGTTCCTGTCACCTAGTAAACATGTAATAAATATTAGTTTCTGTACTTCTGGTCTTATTTACCCCCAAATAGGTGAGCACAAATGCTTGCCCCCCCTCCCACGCCCACCCCAGACTTGTAGTTGATCAATATGCTGAAATTAGGGAAAAGATAAGATCTCTTCTGAGAAGTTGGGAGAAGTCTAGGGAATGTGGGGGAACGGAGCTGGGCCTCCCAGCGAGGGAGCTGCATGTGAGAAACCAAGACTAGATGTAGGTGTACAGACTGAAGCTGGGTTTAAGGCGAGTGACATAGAATCTAGAGAAGGGAGCAGCTTGCCTGAGGATGGAGAAGAGAATGAGAAGTGAAACTGGGCCCTCGGACGGGCAGCATCGAGGACCCAGGCAGCACAGCGTGGCAGCCTGGGCTCTTCTTCCAGGCATGGGTGTCTTGGGTGGCTTGGAAAAGCCTCGACTCAGGGCTCCAACAGAGGGGTCTCTGTTAGGCTGCCCAGCTACCTTTAGTTATTTAGAGGAAATACCAATTCAAGGACCTTGGAGGTGCCCCACCCCTCCTCAGTTAGGACAGGACAGACACAGGACAGGTATGACCAATACTGCATCTCTCTGGGACCCGAATTCTCTTCTATGACTCTAATTAATTTGGCCACTGGAGAATGCCATGGTCTTGCTCTATGTTCAGGATGTCTGGACTGGAGCTAAAGAGAAAGCAATGATTCTCAATTCCCTCTGATTAATGGTTGGCCAATATCTCTAAGACAGAGGGCAGAACCTGTCTAGCTTGCGTGAGGCCTTTCAACAGGGTCATCTTCAGCTCCATATCGAGAGGATCGTTGATGACACCGGCCAATGGAGTGAGATGCCTTATGAGGTGATGAGGGGAAGCCATAACGCCCGGGCTTCTGCTTTGAGCTGAAGGCTGGGCCCTTCTTGCTGTAGATTCTCTTCAGATCCCTCCTCCCCCGGGGGTTGGGAGTGAGATAAGGTGGAACCTTAGCTCAGCTGCTGAGGGCGCTGAGTGATGGGGGCTGCTGGGGAGCAGTTATCTGAAACCACAGAACCCAAAAGCAAGCAGAGAGCTGAAGTCAGCCTTATCAAGGAGCGCCAGAAACACTAAAAGTCAGGGACACTGGGTGTGAAGAAAGCACGGAGAGGGCCCGCCTGAAAAAAGGCTGGGATAGAGACTGTCGCCAGAGTCTGGCCAGCTGCCCTTGACTTCTCCATGAAGCAAGGTGTGTGGGAGGTTTGGTTGGGCTTTAAAGTGGCTGACACAGTTGTTGATTCTGTAATCTATCTAATGAGGCACCACAGCTCGATCTGAAAGCAGTTCCAGTGAGTTTCAGAAATGCCTTACATCGTCTACGGCCATGCTGCCCTGAACACGCCCGACCCCATCTGATCTTGGAAGTGAAGCTAAGCAGGGTCGGGCCTGGTTAGTACTTGGATGGGAGACCACCTAGGAAGACTAGGTGCCATAGGCATAAAAAAAAAAATGCCTTACACATAGGCAGCAGCATTTCAATAAGCAGCTTTCAAAGATTAACTCTTAGAGAATAACTTTATATTTAAAAACAAACTGTTTCACACTAAGTGAAATAAATCAGACAGGAAAAGTTGAGAACCGGATGCTTTCACTCATGTGTGGGATATAAAACTGAAAGCAACAAATGAACAAGAGAAACAAAAACTCGTAGACACAGACACCAGTTTAGTGTGGGTAGCAGCAGGGAAGAGGGGAAAGGGCAGGTAGATAAGGGTAAAGAGGGTCAAATATATGGTGACGGAAGATTTGACTTTGGGTGATGAACACACAATGCAACATAGAGATGATGTATTATTGAACTGTACAATTGAAACCTATGTAACTTTATTAACCATTGTCACCCCAATAAAGTTAATTTAAAAACCAAATGTCAATTTCAGTAATTTTGCAAAGTCATTTGCATTTTTGTTTACCAAAAGATAATTTTGTGAAGTCATTTTCATTTCTATCTACCTACTGACAACTAAAAAATACTGGTGGCAACAGACAATTGTTTAATATTTGGGAAGTGAAAGTGCACTATTAAGGGAAAGATTTGAATTCTCAATAAGGAAAATAAAATAAGAATTGAATAAATGGAGACATTTATTTATTCAATGTAAATTAATGATATGTCTATTCATACCTATCAAAGTAACAGAATAATAAAACTCAAAATCAATATGCTTGTGAGGAAATAGACACATTCATAGATTGCTGGTATGCATTCTGGAGATCAGTAGATCAAAATGAAAAACAAGCTACCAAAAAAGTAATCTGTCCTTTGGGGAATACTCCCGAAGGAATAAATTCTAGGGAAATTATGTAAAGGAAGAACAGTTATTTGTAAAAAAGTAATCGTAGCCACACTATTTTACATAGTAAAAATCTAGCCATTACCTAACATCTTGATGACTTAATAATGGTTGTGCAAACTAGAAAATATTAATATCTCATCATATGAATAACTATTAAAATCATAAATCTGAGGACTTTGGGGATATTTTTTGTGGCATATGTAAGTTAAAAAGTGGAATGAGTTTGTTATGTGGACATTGATAACAGTCAAATTACGTATATCTACTGAAAACATCAGTGCTATCAAGATTTCTCAATGATCTAAATCAGTGCTTCTTGGACTTTAGTGTGATTAAATAATTTGGGAATATTGTTGAAAGAGATTTTGTATTCACTAGGCCTGAGGGTGGGGGCAGCTGACATTCTATATCTCTAACAAAATCTCCAGTAATGATGGTGTTACTGGTTCTCCCACTACACTTTGAATAGCAAAGGTCTACATCTTTGGCCTCTAGTGTGGTACTACCGGTCACGTATGGCTATTCAAATTAAACTGATTAAAATAAAGTAAAAGAGGAAACTTAGTTTCTGAGTCTCACTAGCTATATTTCCATAGCCATATAGGGCTTACATCTTGAAAAGGTCAGATGACAGAACCATATCACCATCATACAAAGTTCTGTTGGACAGTGTTGACCTAAATCATCAAGGCCTTAAAATGAAGGGGATTTTTATCTTTTTTTCTCGAGAGTGGTTTGAAGTATACAGTTAAGAGCTTGTTCCATTCCTTTGTACTCACAAGTCATACAAGTATACATTGATATGTAAGATGTGGAGGAGACAAAGCAGTGAACAATTTCACGTAATTGAAATGTTTGATAAATGGAATTCTGTTTTCCCACGGACTTCATTGTCAGTATGTTATCCTAATCGTCCTTTGTCTCTCAATGGACAGCCATTTCTAATAAATTGTTTTCAGTTTCTTTGCTATTCTGTATTCTATAAGCTGTACCAATCTGTATTAGTTATCAAAAGATATGGACATTGATCCATGGCTAAAAGTTCCCTAGATGGTTTCTTTTTCTTTACTTCTGTGAATTGGAAACACTGACAATTGTCATTTTCTTCTAGGAATTTATGCAAATATTCTCACGATGTTCTCTCGGAAGAGAATTTCAAAATCCTGAAACAGCATGAGCTCTCTGGACTGAATAAAGAAGAATTAACAGTGCTTCTTGTCCAGAGTGACCCTTTTTTTCTCCTTTTTCTTTTTTTTTCTTTCTGTCTTCTTTATCTTCTCCTTTTACCTGAGGTAAGTTACAATTCCTTGGTTTAACAAGTAGGAAGAATATAGTTGGCAGTGTTGTGTCACAGTTTTCTGAGAGAAAACTCAGAGTAAACATCAGGGCTCTGCAGGTCGCAACACCAACAGGTGACCTAAATGTCTCCAGCAATTTCCTTCCTACTTGAAATATTGTACGAATTTGAGTCTGGAATGTCTCCTCTGCTAGGTTGCTAGGGAACCCTGTGTGAGCAAATGTGATCTGAAGATACAGTGGACTAATCGATGCTTCACACCAGGGTGGCCTTCTGGAACAGGTGGACTTTGAATTGAGGTTTTGGAAAATGACAGGGCCTATTGGTTTAGGGTACAGGCCAAGCTATTGTAACAAAGAGACCCCAAAATGTAGTGATTCAAATAAAATATAATTTTATTTCACTATCATTTGATAGTCTCGATCAGGGGTCATCAAATTCTAGCCCATAGTCCAAATCTGGCCTGCCATTTCTCTTTATAAATAAAGTTCTGTTAGAACACAGCCATACCCATTCATTTACATATTATCTATTACTGCTTTCTGTATACAGAGGCGAATTGAGTAGTTGCAACAGAGACTGAATGGCCTGCAAAGCCTAAAATATTTATTATTGGTCCTTCACAGGAAAATGTCAACTTTTGGTTTTGCCTATATATAGGCAGGCGGGGCCAGTGGAAGGCAAGTAGTTTCCTTTTTAAAAGATGCCACCTGGACATTGTACTCAGTGCATCTGCTTTCATCTCATTGGCCAGAGCTTATCACATGGTCACACTTAGCTGGATGGGAGACTGGGAAATGTAGTTTCTACCTAGATAACCAAGTGTCCAGCTAAAATTTGGGAGCTTCTATTGCTAGAAGATGGGGACAGTGGCGGATAATTAACCTTCCATCCATACAGTAATATTGACTTAAAAATTAGAGAATGTTGTTTAAAGAATGGTGCCTACCCTGAGAAAAATCTTTTGAGTAGAGAAGTTAGCCTCACACTGAAAGAGAGGTACAGAAACATAATGCAAGACCCAAGTGGAGTGGGTGGAAGGGATGGAGAAAACTTAAGCAGGGTTGAAATTTAGTCGTGCTTTTATATATGACAAGATAGCTTTGGAGGGTTAAACAATTTTTGACTCTAAGCTCAGTATGTTTTTCTGAAGACTTAAAAAACTTACGACGTGAGGGGTGATTTGGGGCTGACCACTGAGCTCAGGAGAGATAGGAATGCAAGGTACTCTATAAAGATTTGTTTAGGGAGAGGGAGAAGGAGGAAAATATATCTCATATCCTCTCCCCAACCCATGTGTTCTTTCATCTAGGTACTTGGATTTGTCTTTGTGTTTTCAGAAGCCCAAGGTTTAGAGGTCTTGTTTTGGGATATCTATGGCCCTTGGCCTATGTGCCAGCCTAGTCCCATGGAGAAAAATGCCCTACGCACTAACCTCATTAAAGGTCCTGTTGACAAAAAGAGGCATCCTCTCCTTTCCCTTTTATGTGAAGGAATGATAAAAAGAAGACTAGTTATGACATTTGAGAAGAGTGTTGACCTGTGGACCACCCTGGTTTTAAACTTGGAGGTTTGGAAATACCAGTTATCAGGTCCAATCTCTGCTTCAGTTCTCCAGAATCACCAAGGAGTTTTAATATCAAATCCCTACAGAGCAAGCGGAATGGCCACTCTTCCTTATCTAGGGACAAGGTCAGCCTAAGAACCTACTAGAAAGTGCTGTTGTCAAGGGATCCCAGAGAACCCATGGACAAAAGCACTGTAAGGATCCTTCTAGGGGAATGCTCTTGTCATTCTTCTATCTTCAGAAGAAGGGGGCAGTGTCACTTGAGGCTCCCTTTTTAAGAATTCAGTACCCATGTTTAGTAGGTGGGGAGGTTCATGCCTGAAATTTATTTTTAGCTAATAACTTAATTGCCGTTTACCACTTGTCAGGGTTAAGATCACAGACTGGAAGACTGCACTGTTCCTGACCTGAGTGAGGAACTGCTTCCTGTCTTGGAAAATCGACCAAAGCATCATTAGCATGTGTCTCCTCGAAAATGCTGGGCAAGAGAAGTCTCTGAAGGAGTGTTTTAACTTGGGGCATTAGAGCAGAATATTTTTATAGGGTTTTAGCAGGAGGGGTCAGCCAGACTCAGCTACTTCCAAGAATAGTTTGGTCAAGGATGGTTCTTCCAAGGATGCTCTATCTCAGAGTCTGCGCTCTGCCGCTAACTGTGTGATCTTGGACAAGGCATTTAATTCTTCTGCATCTCACTTTATTAGTTTGTTTTCATTTGTTCGGTTACACTTAGGAATGCCTGCAAGTGGAGGCAGCAGTGGACAAAAACATCCCTTGAACACTAAAATTTTTCACGCATTTTCACTGGGAGAACAAAAAGCATCAGATAAACCTGAATTTCCGATATGTATACTTGTAAAGTTGAAATATGCTTATTAAAGGAAGAAATGCTTTCATTTGTGCTGGTCTAATTAAGGCCAGGAGCATTCTTACTTAAACATCAGTATGGTAATAGGAATGTCAATCAAAGCATCATTTGTGAAGTTGCTAATTGCTCTTTTTATGCTAAAGCCTTGTTCTCTAGCTTTATTGTGCATTAGAGTCACCTAGAGGGTTTGTTAAAACACAAATCACTGGGCCCCACCTCCTGTGGTTCTGACTCTGTAGATATGGGGTTTGCATTTCTAATAAGTTTCCAAGTAGAGCTGATGCTCCTGGTCCAAGAACCACACTTTGACAAAAGCTGGTCTAGAATCAGAATCTGGATAATAGGCTATATAGCAATGATATCTATTTAAATCAGGTTGTAGAAGTTGCTAGAGTGTGAATCTATGTCTTTGCCTAAGGGTTAAGATCACAGACTGGGAGACTACACAGATAAATCACAGTGAACCATGTTCAGTTGAAACAATTTGCAAATGTTTTGATCTTTAAAGTTCTTCAGGTTAACAATTCAAACATTTGCATCACATTTTATATTTTGCACAACACATTCACGTATTTTAATATTTCATCTGCTCAACAATGGCTTAGGTAGACAGAGCAAATATTTGTCTCCTTTATAGCAAAGGAAACAGGCTGGGAGTAAGTAAATAATTCAGGTGAGGTGATGCCAGGGCTGCAGATTTAAGCTAACATCTTCCAGTCCTGCATCACATGGTCTGGCCTCCGTGATAATATTTCTTGTGCCCTACTTTTGGCAAGAACTACATCTCGTCTCTGTAGAGCTAGATATGTAGATACATATACATTTACATGGAAATATAAAATTTGTCTTCCTTGGTTACCCTTTGGAGAGTCTTTACCATGTTCTGCCTAGCAGAGACTAGCATCTGGATTTTCAACAGTTGCAGGTAAGACCCTGTCCCACCAATAGTAGAATGAGTTGATGTCCGAAGGTGGTCCTTCCTCTTTGGGGTACCCTTATAATGTAGGGCTCACTTTGGGTCCTGTTTGGTCCTATCCTATCTGTAGCTGGCCACCTTATTTTGATTCTTTCAAAGGGTTATCAAATTCATGTTTCTTTCAGTTACTTCACAGCCCTCTTCTGTCCCAAATAAATGACCACTTGAATACAGTTCATCAAAGATTGTAAAATACACATGCATTGTTTTCCTTTGGTGTATCTCTGCTCGCTTCTGAAATTCTTGGATACTTAAACTTTCCTTAGTGGATATATGGCCGTTACAGGAAGGTGTTTTGTCTCTTGCTATTCTTTTTCTCTTTTGTGTAGATATGCAAAAATTATAAGGGAGAAGGTCGAAGGCAGATTTGTAACCAGCAGCCACCGTGTGAAAGACTCCACATCTGTGAGCATTTCACCCAGGGGAACTGCGGTTACGCCAACTGCATCCGATCCCATAACCTGATGGACAGAAAGGTGCTGGCGATCATGAGGGAATACGGACTGAGCCCAGAAGTGGTCCAGAACATTCAGGACATCTGCAACAACAAGCACAACCGCAGGAAACCCTCCGGGTTGAGAGGTAAGTGCTCGTTCTACTTTTTTACCAATAGGACTGACAGAAATAGACAGAAATCACGAGGAAATAACTTTACTTAGGACCACTCTACCTCATTATGTAAAACTCCATTTTCCATTTCAGACGTTGTCCGCAATCTTTACATAATTGTAATCACAGTGTATATGTGATTATGTGATTCGAATTTTGTGCTAAGCACTATGCCCCCCACCAGGTTTTTAAAAATGTTTATCATTTCTCTAAAAGCTAGTTTGATACAGCTTTTTCCTAATGAAAAAAATTTATATATATAAAATTTTTTAGATTCATCAGCTGTTAACACTGTCACAATTGTTTAATCACTTTCTCCCTGCACACGTCCACATACTCACACACACATCCATTTCTGTGGTTAAAGCATTTGACGTACGATGTCAGTCATCAGGAAGCTGCAAACGTAAATATGTGTGTACTTCTCAAAACCAGGCCACTCTCTCACATAACCACAATACAATTAATACAGGAAATTTAGCATTAATGTAAAACTACATACAATTTATTGTTCTCAGTACTGTTTCTTTAACAATTTTTTTTATTTTCTAAATTGTGGTAAAATATAAAACTGTTTTAACCATTTTTAAGACAGTTCAGTGGCATTAAGTACGTTACCTTGTTGTGTGAGCATCGCATTCTTCCAACTCCACAACTTTGTCATCTTCCCAGAGTGAAATTCTATACCCATTAAACAATAACCTCATTTCCTCCTCCCTCAGCCCTCGGCAACCGTCACTTTCCACTTTCGTTTCTGTCTCTATGAATTTGATTTCCCTAGTAACCTTTTAGAAGTGGAATCATACAGAATTTGCTGTTTTGTGACTGGCTTATTTCACTTAGCATAATGTATTCGAGGTTCACCTAATCCATGTTATAGCACGTCAGAATTTCTTTTCTCTTAAAAAAAGAATATATGTATGTTTATATATATATTTTTTAATTGTTGGTAAAAATACTCTTATCCTAAAATTTATCATCTTCACAGTTGTTAAGTGTTCAGTGGCATTATGTATATTCGCATTGTTATGCAACCAATCTCCAGGACTCTTTCATCTTGCAAAATTGAAACTCTCTCCTCATTAAACAATGCCCCATTTCTTCCTCCCCCTAGCTCTGGTTAACCATCAATTTAGTTTCTGTTTCTCTGAATTGACTACTCTAGGTAACGCATGTAAGTGGAATCATACCGTATTTTTCTTTTGTGACTGGCTTAATCACTTTGCGTAATGTCCTCAAAGTTCATTTATGTTGTTGCCTGTGTAGGAATTTCCTTCCTTTTAAGGCTGAATAATATTCCATTGTGTGTATGTGCCACATGGTGTTTGTCCATCTGTTGCTTCTACCTTTTGGCTATTGTGAATAATGCTGCTGTGAACACGGTGTACAAACATCTCTTTGAAACCCTACTTTCAATTCTTTTGTGTACATGTTCAGAAGTTGAATTGCTGGGTCACATGGTAATTCCACACTTAATTTTTAAAGGAAATTTCATACCATTTTCCACAGTGGCTGCACCATTTACTTTCCCAGCGATGCACAAGGATTCTGTTATCTCTACCTCTTCGCCAACACTTGTCATTTTCTGTTGTGAGGATAATAGCCATAATGGCTATGAAGTGAACAGTACTATTTCTTAAGCATTTTTATATTTTTACTTGTATGAACACTTACAGTTTTAAATGTCTTTATGAGATGAATGTAGAAGAGGTGAATTTTGTGAAGTAAATAGAATACATAAATCTAAGATTCTGTAAGAGGTATAAACAATTACACCACCTTCTAGTTGAGAAATGCTATATAGTTGACAAGGGACTTTCACCTAAAATACTTAAACTATCTCATCATTGTTCCTTATAGTAAAACCATGAAGAAATGAAAGTATATTATCACTTAATGGGCAAGGAAACCAGTCTTGGAAACTTTAAGGGACTTTTATTGCAAGTAGCCTTAAAATCATTTTTCAAAAAGTGAAGGATAATACTATGAATAAATAAAAGTAATGTTTTCAAAGCCTCACACCAGTAGACAGCAGAACTCATGTGTTCTGACTCCACATCTAGTGTTCTCTCTCTCATACTACGATGCTCTTTCATCAGGGGTACAAAAACGAGGATGGTTTTTGATGTACTTTCCTAATAAGAATTTACTGTGAGAGAGATCTTTACTATCTCTTGTAGTTAATCTACTTAATTATTTTGCTCACAGGAGGAGGTTTGCTTTTACTATATATTGCTGCCTCCTGGGTTTGGAAGAGAAAGGACTTTTCTTCCCTTTTCCGTAATGGCACAAGTCACACACACTGCACACACTACACATGCATATTCTACCTATGAATACACTCATACGAGCTGTATATCACACACTCCTTGCACACATGTATGCTACACGTGCACATCCTACATGCACACATAAACCTCACACTCGTGTATATCACATGCATACACTTCACATACACTCACAAAAACACGTGCTCATTCACTGCTTCCTGGGGAGTGTGACTAATCAAGCTTCTAGACAGAGGCCAATTCTTTTTAATATCGCTCACTTAAGTTTGGGCATTTGTAGAAGAACTTAGGAAAATTTTCTGATTTAAATGAAATTAGACCTTTAGACTGTAGTTCCAATTTTTGGGGGGGAGGGGTTGTTTTAAGTTTGTGAATCCTTGTTAGGTACAGCTACCTCACAATGTGGGCAAAATCTAGATGATTTTTGGAAAATCCTCGCTGATTTGCACTAGTCTGCCTGTCCTTCACCACAATGGTGAGGTGACTTGAACCAGGGGATGGTGGACAGCCCCACTATTACAGTAATCCATTATGAGTGAATTTACTCTTGTGTGAATTAGATTTGAAAATAGATCTATTCCTGTGTGTATAAAATCAAAATGGCTTCACTAATGTCAAACTTTAAAAATGTAAACATGTTTTTGAAATTAGAATTGCTTACCCCAAAGAGTGAATTACGTAATTTGTTTTGACCAAGTGTGATAACCAGACACCCGTGGGCCTGGCTAAGACACTGAAGAGCTGTAAGGGCGCTGGATCAACGCTGGGTCAATTGCCGGTCCTTCAACCCTCGATCGGTGAAGAGGCCTCTCGTTCAGATGGACAGAGTCATAGGGTCAAGAGACGGAGGGACTCAGTCTCCTGGAAAGGAGAGAGCCTACTCTGGTTTGTGCCAGAGTCTCTGAGGTTTTATGTGTAGCGATGACGTCTTCAGTGTCTTATCAGCCAGGCGCACTTGGTCAAAACAAATCACATAATTCACTCTTTGGGGTAAACAATTCTAATTTCAAAAACATGTCAACATTTTTAAGGGATTGACATTACTGAAGCCATGTTGATTTTAAACACACAGGAATAGATCTATTTTCAAATCTAATTCACACAAGGGTAAATCCACTCATAACGGATTACTGTAACACCCACCTGAGAGTGCTGCTCAGGGGCTACCTCTGAGCCCCAGAAGAGAGGCTGAGAAGAGCCAGGGTTCTCCCGGTTTGTGGGATGGTTTTCTTCTGTGCTAACAGAATGGCGGGATTCCTTCATCGCCACGATCGCCCTTCTCAGGGTGTTTACTCACCATATTAAGACAAGTAATTTGAGAGAACATGGATCGCAAATCTGGAAACGCTAGGAAGGAACAGTGGTGGTGAGACCCCAATCACATCAGCTCTGATTTTCATTGTTTCCTTCCTTTCCTAGCTCCTCCCTCGCAGCGCCGAGACAGGGCGCATGGAGGTCGAAGCAAGAGTAGAGATCGATTCTTCCGGGGCAGTTTAGAGTTTCTTCCATCTGCCTCAAGCCCCACTGACAGGTCCGGCACGTCCAGTCCAGATCAAGGCGGCCGCAGGTCACCCCTGGACGCTGTGGACGACCTCACCCACAAGTTCCTGCGTCTGGGAAGCCAAGGTGGCCCCAGCCCTCCGCAGCCTCCTCGTCCCAGGCTGCTGAGGTCGGAGGCCCCGGGCGGGGGGGGCAGGCCACGCGTTCTCAGAGGACGGCAGCCCAGAGGGCCTCTTTTACGGCAGTCAGGGCGGCACGCACTTCCCTTCCGACTTAGCGGCGGCTGCCAGGCGGAAGGGCCCCGCGACCTGGCTGAACGGCCAAGGCGCCGGCAGAGAGAGCGCGTTTCCCGCGACCCCGGCCGCCTCGCGCTCTCGGCTCGCGCGTCCGCGCACACCGGAAGCCGCGACCGCCGGACCCGGCGCGGCCGTGCGCCCTTCCGGCCACCTGAATGTCGAGGGCGGCAGTGGGAAGCACGACGCCCTGTATGTTCCGCTTTTTTCTGAGGGTGATTTTAATGGGCTGGGCACGGATACCACTTCTACGAGACCGTCATATTACAACACCGCAGCCACTAGAGAGAGGGAGAAATCGTTACCGAGGAATCAGGAGGCCGCGACCGCTCACACCCGTCTGCAGACCGGCGGCCAGCTCCTCGACGGCGATGAAGCAGGAGTCGCATTTGGTAACAGTAAAGACAGGGAGAAGATGTTTTGGACGGGTCAGTCCGTCCACAACGCACCGAACGGCTCTAGTAAAGTTCTGGACGAAACTACCGATGTAAACAACACTGGTGTCGTCGGGTTTGGCTTAACATCGGCACTCAGAGGGGACCAAGACGTGTTACGCTCTGGAAGCCAGAACCTGAGAACCCAGGTCCTGCCCACACCTGCGGAGCCCACGGCCCCCACGCAAGTCAGCGCTCTGCCCAAGGCGCCACTTTCTATACCTTCCCCGAGCAACAGAGCTGCAGCCTGTGAGGTCCGTGGTCTGAACCCTGCTCAGATGCCCCTTAGCTCTGCCAGCGAGCTTACACGACGGACCCCAGGCTGTGCTCTGAGTAAGTCAGTAAAGGACTAAAGGGCCCTCTGTCTTGTGTCTGCGGGAGAGCGACTGTGGCTGGTGGTTACTCTTTGGATGGGCTCCAGCGGTTATTAAAGGGCGTAGAGTTAGAGGGTTCGTTAAGGGGAGGAACTGGTGAAGTGACTGACATAGAAGATGGAGGGACCAACCAAGTAGAACAGTATGGAATCAACTGCTACATTTATTGAGAACAGGAATAGCTTGACCATGGTTTAAGAAATAAATGTAACTCTCACGTGATCCTAATGTTCACGTTTGCATTTATGGAGGGCTGTGTAGGTTCCCATGAGCAACACATGAATGGTGGGAATTTTCTTGAAGTATTAGACATTCTTTCCCATTGTGAGACCAGGGATCTTGATTTTGGGTTTAAACATTAAGATTGGCGTACATGCCTCCTCTTTTGTTTTACAGATTCCATATTGATGTTGCGAGTATCGCATCTTCCGGATGAATGATCATGACTCAAAGGAAATTTGTCTTGACCATCTGTATAAGTGGTGTCAACTGAGTGAGTAACTTAAGGTCTTTCTGAAAGCAGAAACTTTATTAATAGTAATATAGTCAACATTTCTGAACATTTTTTATATGCCAGGGACGATGCAAAGAGCCTTATGTGCATCTTCTTTAAACTTCATATCAACCCTAGAAGTAGGTTCTGTCTTTAACCCGTTTTACATATATGGATGGTGGAGGAATAGAGATGTTAAGACCTCGCATACCCAAGTAACCAAATTGGGTTTTGTCCCTACACCACCCAGCCCACCTGTGTTCTTCACCACGCGTGATAGTATACTTTCTCCTTTTGCAGTTCAGTTTTAGGTGAAATAGACTTAATCAGGGACCCATCTTTTCATATAGTAAAAGCAAGCAAACAACAAGTCCAAATCAAAAAGGTATCCTAGCAGACACATTTTCAAAGTTCATTCCCAGTCCCTTAGGCATTGTCTCTCTTCTGAGCCCTGGGCTGTTTGCATTTTTTCTGTGCACTGAAGAGACCTGTGCTCCACATGATCTGTGTGTCCTAGTTGCGGAGCCACACCTGGTCGATGTCCCCTCCCACCAGGCTTCCTATAGAAATGATTCCCATGGGACTGTGCTCGGGCAAATTGCTGTCCTCTCACTCTAATACCACTTTCTCACCTTTATGTCTCTGTCCCAGGCCTGAGCATTGTGTCTGATTTCATTCACTTGATCATTTTAGTGGTCTGAGACTCATTTGCCTTATGAAGGGGAGGATTCTGCCCCGTGTTCTCTCAATCAAAAGTCTTTAACTTAAAATTTTGTGTGTGTGTTTTTTAATTGTGGTAAAATATATATAACATAGATTCCCCCCATCTTAATCATTTTTAAGTGTACAGTTCAGATAGTGTTAATTATGCTCATATCAAGATCTTTTCATCTAGCAGAACTGAAATTCTGTACCATTAAACAACAGCCCCTTGTTTTCTCCTTTTCCAGTCCCTGGTGGCCATCATTCTAGTTTCTGTTTCTATAAATATGACTATTTTAGGTCCGTCATATGTGTGGAATCACACAATATTTGTTTTTGTGCAATGGGCTTATTTCACTTAGCATAATGTCCTCAAGGTTCATCTATGTTATAACTTGTGTGAAAATTTCTTTCTGTTTTTAAGATGTAATCATATTCCGTCGTACATATATTCCACACTATATTTATCTATCTGTTGATGAACACTTGGATTGATTCTACTTTTTGGCTGTTGGGAAAAGTGGTACTATGAACATGGGTGTACAAATATCTCCTTGAGATTTTGCTTTATATTCTTTTGGGTATATATCCAGAAGTGGAATTGCTGGATTATATGGTAATTCTATGTTTAATTTTTTTGAGGAACTGCCACACTGTTTTCCACAGCAGCTGCACCATTTTATTTTTCAGCAGGAATGCACAAGGGTTCCAGTCTCTTTACATCCTCAGCAACACCCATTCTTTCTTCTTTTTTTTTAATAGCAGCCATTCTAATGGGTGTGTGGTACGAACTATAACAAATTGTTATATACTTAGAATCAGCCAAATCTCAGGCAGTTTCATTCTATGAGTTCCCTGTGATGTCTAAACCTGTCTCTTTTTGTTTTAAAATACTCACATACCTTGTGGACATTTCAAAACAATTTAAGGATAACATAATGAAAATTATGAAAAACAACTATTTTCTGTATTCCTGAATTACATTATAACATTAATTCGTTATTCAGCCAGTCCTGCAAGGGAAATATAAGCTAAACAATGATGTAAGCTGTTCTTCAATGATATGTATGTAATTACAGTAGGGTATCAGAACATCCACAAATGAGAAAACTGCATAAAATAAGTGAATACATAAATTAAAAAGCACAAATGATACTGAGTGCTGGCTAAAGGAATACAGAATACAAATCAGATCAGAGCAGAGTGAGATGAGTGAGGGAATCTTGCCGGAAGAGGCAAATAGTAGGCCAGGCTTCAAGGAAAGACAAGCAGTGGCCTGTGCTGGGGAGCATTTTGTCTGCCTATATCCACTTGGGGGCTACAGAAAGGATAACTTTAAATTTATAATGTCCTCACATTACATGTGGGCAAAGGGGCTTTTTGGGGAGTGGGAATCTTTTTTGTTTTAAATTCCATAATAATAAAGGAACCTGGAGATATGGGTATGGGACAATTTAGGCAGCAAGCCAGCATAAGCAAAGGTGTAGATGGGAAATGTGCCTGCATAAGGTCTGGCAGGGTGCAAAGGGCAGGCTTTGATGGGGAAAGTTGGCAGTGAACTTGGTTGAATTGGTTGGAATCCCCACTCAACAGACCCTCAGACTTCCTCTCTGTCTTTGTAGACGACTGCAACAAAGTCCACTTTGCCCTGCCATACCGGTGGCAGATGCTAAATGCCAGCACCTGGGTGGACCTCCAGCCTGTGGAGAATATTGAGAAGGCCTACTGTGACCCCCAAATCAGCGTGTAAGTTGGTGGCTGGACTCTGGATTGTGAGAGCCATGACATCATCAAAGGAAAACAGTGCTGGGCTATGGGAAGAAGAAAAGAATTTCCTTTAGAATCTCGTTCAAGTTTGAGATTAAAACGGCAGATGCCTGCTGAGTTAATGAAACAACAACAACAACAACACCCATTAGCTGGGTAGTTGAAGTCATGCAGAGCCTGGCTAATACTGGGGATTCTGGGACTGTTTTTCTAACTCATACAAAATAGAGCGAGTGATTATTTGTGTAGTTGCTATTTGTCAGTGTATTCTGCAGGTAAACACAATGCAGAGGTTTGCTTGTGTTCCTATCAGCTCAAAAGAGGCTTTGGCTTAATTTCATAGTTTTAGAACATGATTTGAGTAATTGCATATAGTTTTGGTGCAGAATTTCGTTGTCTAGTTTGACGTTTTGTACTTGCCTTTATGTTTGCTATTTCCTCTATCCTGGAGGTATCTAAGAGGATAGCTTGCGTTTCTGTTTCCATCAGTACTGAAATGGGTGATACCGTTCGTGACCATATTTATAAGATGCATCCTAGTTTTATAAAGAAATTCTTTGGGGCAGAAAAATTACATACATTTCATCATCTGCAAATTTAATGAATTTTTATTGGAGATTTTGTTGCTGCGTTTTGCCACTAGAGGGTGGCATCAGCTATTTTGTTTCTAGGTGATTTTTTTTTTTTTACCCCCTCATTCAATCTTAAGCAGGGTTTCTTTCTTTTCGTTTTTTTTTTTTAAGTTTATTGAGGTAACATTGGTTAATACAATTATATAATCTTCAGGTATACATTATAATTTGACATCTGTATATTCTATTGTGTGATTATCACCCAGAGTCCAGTTTGTGGTTTCTTGACTAGAACACTATTGACTTTTTTGGGCCAGATAATTATTTGGGGGGGGGGCGGGGGGCAGGGGGTAGGTTTAGTACCATTCTTGACCTTTATCCACTAGGTGTCAGTTGTGATAACCTCAACTCTCTTTAGACATTGCCAAATGTTCCCCCAGGGGACAAAATCATTCCTGGTTGGGAACCACTGATCAAGGGGGTACTTCTTAGAGCAATAATTCTCAACTTTTTGGTCTCAAGACCCCTCTACAGCCTTAAAATATATTGACAATCTCAAAGAACTTCTGTTTATGTAGATTATAGCTATCAATATCAAAAAACAAACAAAAATTAAATATTCATTTAAAAATAATAAACTCATTACATGTTAACATAATGGCTTTTTATATAACTATACTTATGTAATTGTATGTAGTTATTATATGTATGTAACTATACCTGTATATATGTATAACAAAAATTAACTTTTCCAAAACAAAACAAAATTCATTGAAAAGAATGACATTGTTTTATACATTTGGAAATCTCTTTAACCTATTGTGAAATCATACATTATGTAGCTTCTGGAAAACTCCACTGGGCACCTGTGAGAGTATGCAACTGAAAAAAGGCAAATAATGTCTTAATATTGTAAAAATAAACTTGACCTTGCTGCCTCCCTGGAAAAGGCTTGGATTACACTTTGATAACTATTTAAATAATATAATTGAAAAAACTGACCTACTGTGAGTTTCTGACTCACTTTCTAACATTGAGCCAATCAGTTGTTTTGTGGGCACAGTTTTATTTTGGGATATTTTTGAGGAAAGAATACATTTTGGGACACAATTAGATATGTGGAGTAGACAAGTTACATTACCTCTCTGTATCTTAGTTCTTTTTTTTTTTTTTTATACGTTAAGACCTGGAGCTGTATCAAGAAAATTTGAAGGTCCCTTTCAGTTCTAAAATTATAATTCTTTGCTTCTGTTAGAAAAGACCAGATCGTAGGAAACAGAAGTCACTGAAGCATTTTGTTAACTTGAAACTTTTCCCCCCTCAGTTTCTTTTGGAAATTATAGAATCGATTTCAAGAAAATGACTTGTAACTTTAATCCCATCCGACGTCTCTCCACGCCTTCATCTGTCATGATTCCGAACAGTCCCACGATATGGATTTGGTATTGGAAGAGTGAATCTGACACATGGGTCGAATATGGGAAGACGGTGAGTTCCATCCCTCCTTGTGGAGGCACCTGTTTAAACTTGCCAACTCCAGAAAAAAACCATTACTAAAATGTTTGGCGCCTACATGACTACCCATGGAGAGTGGACGTGGTAGAGGAAGTGTTGCTTTTTTATGTTATTCACACTGTATTTGCATTTTTATTTTTAGCAAGCATGTAGTGTGATTGCAGTCATCAACAAAAACATCTATTAGTTATTTTTAAGGAATTGCTTGAGACATGAGTCAGCTACATGTCCTTTTTTCCTTACACTCAAGGACTGGGATGAAACCTTGAGTTGCCTTTTTGTGTATCAGTAATAACTGTACAGAGACTACTGCTTCCAGCCAGAAAAGAAGGTGAGAGTGAAGAATCAGAAGACTGATATATAGATGATCACTAAGATTCAGAATCTGGATTCAGATGGACTACAAAGACTGGATCTAGAAGAGTCTAGGCTTAGCCATACAGCAATACAGAAATGGGGAATAGAAGTTAGATAAGCAGAGCCTTCTGTCTAGTGTCCCTTTCTCCTTTTGTTTCATTGGATTAGAGAGGGAGAGCAAGCAGCGAGAGCAAGCTTAAGTAGGCAATGAAAGCAGAGTGATGAGAAAGAGAAAGTAAAAGCAAGAGATTAAAACGAAAGCCAAAGACAAAGCAGGGACACGGAAATGTCAGCTTAAGGTTCGACATAGTTAGAAGTCAATGGGCCGTAAATTTGGCCCTGAGCTGCCTAGCTGCCAAAGCAAACAAACAAGCTGGTACAGATCCCCCTGAACCCCTGTGGGGAGAACACACAGTTACTCAGGAAGAGCTGTGCTTTTTTCTGTTGGTGGGGCCTAAGGAAGACATCCACTGTGGAGCCATGTAGAGGGACCGTGCATGCTATGAGTGAGGCCCTCAGCGGGAGTCTTACCGGCATGGCGTAGCACAGCGGTTTTCCAGCTGTCCTGTCTGTGTTCAAACGTCCTTTGCAGGACCGCAGTGAGCACACTGGAGTAACAGGAGCCGCTCTGTGCACATGGGCCCGGGGCTCAGAGCTGGGCTCTTGGTCCCCTTCCCCTGCTCTCCTCTGTCCTGTGGCGGCCGCTGGAACACCTTGGTGTGAAAACCTCCCCGATGTTAGCTTTGTACAAGTTCTTTTTGTGTTCAGGCCAAGGATGGTGTCAAAGTGCAAGTTTTTGAAAGTGATTCTGTGAGGCGCCTGTGGAGATAGAAATTATAAAGTCCAGTTAATTAAAATAAACCATGGGCTTCAATAGTATTAAAGTCAAATGCTTTAAGTTTTCAGTAAGATAAGAGAAAAGGGTTGGAAAATATTTACATTCTAGTGACATCAGGGTCCCAGAGACTAAGGAGAACTCTCTGTGGGGCATAGACGATATTTAAATTTACCCAAGTTCCGTTATTCCACAAAACATCAAGAAACTTCCTAATGAAACTTCTTTAATACGAATTCTTCCTGGAACATTCAGTCTGTATTAAATGCAGAGTTCTGGAATGTAACTTTCAACCTGCAAACATGTAAAATGTATTCATTTAGAATCTATAGCACATATCTGTTATAGGAAGTGCTCTTGAAGATGTGACTAAATTCCTACTGTCTTATAAATTAGAACCATTATTATATTAAATGAGTTGGCTCTTCTGTTATTTAAAAAAAAGAATGTGGCGACAGAAAGAAATCTAACTATGGGTAGTGAACACACAATGCAAAATATATATGCCTTCATGTTGAGTTGTATACCTGAAACTTTCTGGATCTTGTTAACCAATGTTGCCATAATTAAAAAATAAAATAAATAAATAAATATTTTTAATAAGAAAGGAAGGAAAACAGGTTCTATAGTTGATGTTTTTCTAGCTGGCTGTCCAGTTAAAATAAAAGTGGCAGTTCCAGGAGATTTGAATACAAATATAATGAGCAGCCTGGTTTCTATCATTCTTTCTTGTAACTGAATTTAAATAAGAGTTGGGCAACTGAGGTTCCCAGGTTAGAACCTCCCTGGTACGAATTTGGAGAACAAACTTTTGCCAACAAAGGATAGGTGCCTATGCTTTGACAGTGAACTCTCTGGAAGGTGGAATTGATATCCTTTTATGTAGATTCTGGTGCTTAACCAGCACTTGTACCGACAGAGATGGTAGACAGGAAGAGGATGTGGTTTTGGGAGAAGCAATGATTGACAAGACAGGCAATTGGGCAGCGATGGTGAAGGATGGAGTTATGGCAGGAGTGGCAGGTGGCAGAGCCTGGTGGGCACGAGGTGCACATCCAGACCCTCAGACGTGTTTACAGCAGGTAGCTGAGTTTAGTAGCCATGAAAACTGGCATCGGGGAGTGGCAGGAGACCATGGCCTGAGAGAATTACTCAGGGCAGGGGCAAGACATAGCGTTAGAAAGCCAAGGTCAAGGCAGTAATGTAGATACAGGACAAAAGCCAAGACCTGGTTGCTGAAACAGACATAGATTTGAGTTTCCTGGGAGAATAACTAATTGATGGTTCTACCATTCTTTCATTCACTCCTTGAGAAATAGAGTACAGTGTGAGGGCAGGGCCAGAGGAGGGTCCAGGGGAACCATACTCGGCTGTCCAGATACTCAGACACTGACTCACTGGCCTTGTTCTGTCCAGTTTCTACAGGGTGGACTCTTTTCTCCTGGCAGGCAGTTGAGAAATATAGGACTTCCAGACAAGACTGTAAACAGGTGTGGCGTGGCCCCAATATGGAAGCCTTTATAACCTGGTTTGGGAGGCAAGAAGCATTCCTCTTTTAATCCCACAACTAATGTAAAATTATATAAGATACAATGATAGAGACTTATTAAAAGCCTACCCTGAAATCTTTACTTCTCTTTTTTTAATTAGGGTGGCAGTCAGCAAATTGCGAATATCGACTCTTCATACCTGGAGTCTTTCTTCCTGTTATATCCGAGGGGGATTGTGTCATTTCAGGCGGGTTTGCAGAACTACGAGCTGAGTTTCCAAGGTAAGATTTTGCCTGTGGCAGTGGTGCCTGTCATGGGATTCCGGCATGAAGTGGACAGGAGCAGAGGGATGTCCATGCTGCACCCAGGATTAGGGTTCTTTTTAACAAGGCCAGAAGTATAGGGCGTGGAAGCCAGTGGCTGTCGGAAGGCCTGTGAGCACCTCGTGTCTGACACACAGTGGCCATGTAACCCTGTGAGGAGCCCCGGCCTCTCCAGGCCTCAGTTCCCTCATCTGTACAATTTGTTTTCTCTATTCTAGGACTTTATGTAAATAAATTCTCTGTCACCTCTGTACTCTGCATGTGGCTGATTTCTTTCACTCTGAATGTTTTTTAAGATTTATCTATGTGGTTACATGTATTGTAGTTCTTCCCTTTTCATTGCTGAGTATATTGTAATACTATCTATCTATCTATCTAATCTATCCTTCCACACACACATACACCATAGTTTATTTATCCATTCACCTCTTGATGGATATTTGGATTGTTTTCATGTTTTGGTTATTATCATACTACCAGGACCATTTAACTGCAAGTCTTTCGATATAGGTTTTCATTTCTCTTGGGTAAAAAGCAAGGAGCAGGATTGCTGGATCACACAGGCAGTGTATGTTTATAAGAAACTGCCAAGCTGTTTCCAAAATGGCGATGCTATTTTACCATCTCACTGGCAGTATATGATGACTTCCTTTTTAAAGAGATCACTCTGCTTGTAGCTTGGAACTAGATCTACAACATGTCTGAATTGGAAATGGCATTTCACACTTGATGTAGGAACAAACCTTTAAAGTTTATCTACCACGTGCCAACTCATCATCATTGACGCCTGGTTTAGGGCAGCTTATGTGGATGATGTGACCTGGCTACGAGCTGAGTTTCCTAGCCTCTCCTCTTACCGTCCAACTTTGGTTTAAAGATTAGATTGATTGTCAAATGCTCATTTACCTCTTTGTTTCCTGGGTCTATCAAAAGGGCTGTGACAATTACAAGTTTTTATCATGAGCAGTTTCCATCCGAAAGGATTTTTTCTATTCATACATGTACAGTTCAGACATGAATATTCACTGTTAACTAGCCTTTTTGAAAAATAACAATAAATCATTTTCTAGAATTAATTCTTAATTCTTGTTTGTTTTCTTTTTTCTGTCTAAAGGGATGATTCAGACAAACGTAGCTTCCAGGACCCAAAAGGATGTCGTCAGAAGGCCAGTATTTGTGTCTGCCCAGGATGTGGCACGGATGAGAAGTGGGCCAGAGTAAGTGTTCTGAGGCACTGCTTGCCGGCAAGTTTGAGACGGTCACGCGCTGATCTCACCGAGTCACTCTCGAGTCTGCAGCCTGTTTTCTTGAAGTGTTCCTGTTGTGTTACACTGCGGTTTCCATTTACGTTATCTATGAGCGAAGTGCTTGCTAAACAGCATAGTGTGATGGAAAGAGTACTAGAGCAGGAAATCTGTCATTCCCTGTAACTCATAGGGGACTTCCTGCACGTCGCTTAGCTGCTCTAGGCCTCAGCTTCTTTGACCGCGATGACTCTATGAATGGGGTGCACCGAGGAAGTAATCACATGCTTCAGGTTTTGTTTGCTGTGGGTTCTTCTACGTAGCCTTTGTTTTGTTGAGGGAATTTATAGAAGATGGGAGGCTGAGAAAGAGATGGGGGCTGAGGGGCAGAGTTAAGGTAGCTGCTTGAGCAAGGGGATTTGGAGATAAACTTGACAAAAAAGGGATTTTGAAAGAAGTTTTGCTGTGTGGGATTCAGTGTAACACTCCTGTGTGTGCTCATAAAACTCAGTGAACTCGACATTTTTCATCATCATTTTTTGGAGCTGGATTTTTTCCCCCTGGGTGATGTGTGATTATATAAAAGAGATTTCAAGACAGGTATAAAGTCAAGGTGTTCTAATTAGCTTCTCTTGGTTGTAGGAATTAAGGTATTTAATGAAAAAGGGAAATTACTAAAAGGATAAACATGGTGTAGTAAAGAAAACATTTTGTGAGAATCCAAGGGTGGGAACTGGGCTATATCACAGCCTCAGGAACGAGCACCTGTTCTAATGCTGCGTGGAACCCAGCAGCCTGGGGTCACAGGTTCTTGCTTGTGACTGGGTTAACGCCCTGACTCTCGATCTACATGCCAAGGTTCAGATTCTGCCTGCTGCTCATGAGTTGTTGGATTTGGGCAAGTGAATTAGTCTGCATCCCCTCATCTATAAAATGGGCATTTTAACGACAGCACATTTGTCACAGTCACTTGATGCATCATTCTAGACACTCAGAACAGTGGCCGGCACGTCAGACTGTTCAGTAAATGTTAGCTGCTTTTCTTCTTACTAGTTTTATTCCCCTGCTGTTAATAGACTCAATGACAGTATCTATATCTATTTCTATATCTATATCTCCTAATACTTTTCTGTGGCTCTGGCTCAACAGTTTTAACCGCAGAATTCCAATCTTCGTATCTCTTCAGCTTTGCCTTCTGCCACTACTGCCTAATTATCTCTGAATATCTTAATTCGAACTCCCAAGAATTGGAATCAGATTGGCCTAGCCATCCAGGGTCCCTTCCAGCTCTTTTCATATTCAAATTAATGAAGTAAAAATATCGCAGCATAGGGAGGAGTAAAGTTTGTGCCCTCATTGGAGCTTACACTCTGATGGATGAGCAGGATGTCTGTCTAATAACTTCAGTTAGTAACAGGTGTTAGCAGGGCAGCGGGACAGGAAGTGGGTGCTCTTTTTATTCAGGCGACTAGTGAGGTCATTGTAGTTTAACGTCTTATTCTTTCAAATGGTTCTGGCAGGATGTCTCAAAAAAAAAAATTTAAGCTGTATTTTCTTAAAGCAACCTGCAGTTTTGACTTTTCAACAATTCTTGCACCCCCATTTGGTCTCCACCAGTGAGACCTTGCTTTGTTGCCTTTCAGGAACTGGCCAGACTCTTCCTTTTTAACTTCAAGCTGGATGATTACTTCTGTGCACATATATTTCCAAGGGAAGAATTTGGTTTGTGCCATTTCCAAATATTTCATGAAGTCAGTCCATTGTCTGTCTCAATAATTTACATGCCATAGTTACCTCTTGCTTTTCCATTTGTTCTTCCTCTTCTCTGGAAACATCTTCCCCATCGCTCATGTGAATCCAGCATCTTTCGTGGCCCAGCTTGACTGCCACTTTCCCCATGCAAATCTTACTTGGGACTGTCCTCCACTCTTCTCCTTTGCCCTCCAGTAACACTTCGTAAGTCCCTTATGGTACTGACCCATTCGACCCTACGTAGTTTTCTGTGTAGCCATCTTCCCTAGCACAGCTCTCCCTACCTCTTGCCCTCTGCTCCACTATTATCAGCCCCCTGAAGCTCTTGAAATATTTTGCACAGTGGAATAGTACATAGTGATACTAAATGGACAGCTAAGAAAGTGAATCAATAAAATGAATTGAGAAAACCCTGTTAGTGGGAGGTCATGTAGAGAACCAACTTTTAATCCTGCTGTCACTAGCCCAGAGGAGACACATTTGCTTTAGGATAGAATAAGGGCTGTGAGTGTTCTCTCACACAGTCTGAAGAGAAATGAACTATAGCACACTTCTTTGTCGATGGGCACCTTAAAACAATTTAATCTGCTCTCTGTGATACAAATTCAGTATGGAAATCTTGAATTTAAAATATAGATACATTGGGGCCAATCTCTCACCCCAAAAGAATCTTCATTTTAGAAAAGGAAATCTTGAAAGAGTTTTTTCCTTAAAGCATTTTTTAAAAATTTAATGTTTCATTATGGAAAATTTCAAAGTTGGAGAAAATTGTACTTTAAGTCCCTATATATGTGTGTATGTGTGTGGGGGGGGTGCTTCAAGGAATCAATATATTTTATCATTCTTATTTCTTTTATCTCCGCCATCATCTCTACGTTTTTTCTTTTGCTGTAATATTTTCATGTAAATCCCACACATCATATCATTTCACTGTAAATACTTAAGGTGTATCTCTAATAGATAAGTTTTAAAAAAATGTAAAATACCGTTAACCCACCTACCAAATTTGATAATTCCTTAATATCATTTAATACCCAGTTCATGTTCTATTTTTTCCCCATTGCCTCAAAAATAACTTTTTACAGTTGATTGATTTCAGTTTGTATCAAAACAGGGTATGTGTACTAAATTTGCTATATTTGTCTAGCCTCTTTTACTCTATTAGTTTCCCCACCTGCACTTTTTTTTTTTTAAAGAAATGAGGTCATTTGCCCTATAGAATCTCCCCAGTTCAAAATGTAGCAAGTTGTATCCTCGTGGGGTCATTTGAGTGTAATTTTTGTGAATTGATAGTTAGATTTAGAGGGTTGATTAGATTCAGTTTCCCTTTTAGATCGAGAATACTACATAAGTGGGGCTTTGTACTTCCTGTCTAGTATTCTTAAGAGGTACACAGTGTCTCGCCATCCTGTTTTTAGTGATGAAGATGGGAGAGTGGACACTTTAGTCTGATCCCTCCATTATAACATTCCTCATCTGAAATGTCACTGGATGGTTTTAGTAGCTATTGACGGTCCTTGATCAGATCCATTATTTTATTAGGGGTTGCAAAATGTTGGTTTTCTATTTCTGTAATTCTTCCGTAATTCATAGCTGTGATCGAATATACAGTTCAGCAATTTCATATCCACGGTAGACTAAGCTAAGTATCCTGAAATACAGTTCATAGGTAGCAGAATTCTTTCCCCTGTCTCTCTAAGACTTAAAATGTTTATCATTTGACAAAGTAGCTGTAAGACACACTGAATTCTAACACATTAAAACCCTTGAATGCTGAGCAGGAATATAAAAAAAAGAATCAATGCTTTTACATTTTTAAATGAATGGGAAAATAACGTTTAATTAATTTACCAAAGTATGAATAATTTCTGCATTTTAAAAAAGCATGATTACTGGTACATCTATATCAGAACTATGCAGGAATGTAGTCCAAAGAAAAGTACAAAGGAAAAATTCTGTGAGAAGTCTTTGCTTAGTGCCCGGAAATTAAGGACAGAAGCGACTTGGGTTCATAGGACGGGGAGCCAAGTGAATTCTTACTCTCTTATTTGTAGCAATCAGCCGGTGCAGACCCAGCTGGAGACTTTTACCTCAACATTCCTTCCTCAGTTGAAGTTTTCCTTCCCATCCTCGAATAGATATCAGGTACTTGGTATTTACTTTTCGGTGGGTGAATTATTTAAAGGTGGGGAAAAGTACTTTGCTACAGATGAGTGTGAGTGAAAGAACGAATTGCTTCTGTAAAACTCTTGGATCATGATTCAGAGGTGGACATCTGAATGGTGATTGTGTCACTGTCCCAGTGGAGGACTGCCTCCTGCAGGGCACCTTGTCTCCAGAGTCCAGCCACACAGGGTCTCAGTGGGACAGACTCTCACCACAACCACATGAGACAGATACTAGTATCTTCCTTTACTGATGAGAAAACTGGAACTCAGAGAGTAAAAATGACTTGTCCATTGGTTGGAGTTAAAAAGCTGGGAGTCACACAGACTGTGCCTCACTTCCTTGCCTAGCCTGGTTGGGGCAAGACTTTCTGTATTGTTTAGCCTCCACATTATGCTCCATTTTGGGATGCAGGCTGTTTGCTCGGGCTCCATGGGCACCCCCACTGCCTCTGCCCCTGCACTGGTGTTGGGCAAGGAACTCGCCAGGTCACTGAACTGAATCAGACACCTCAGGGGCCTCCCTTTGCTGTTAGCCATAAGTCACCCTGAACAGATGGGCCCAGTGCCAGCTAGTTCACTACTAGAATGAACTGCCACATGGGGAAACCTAACCCAGCTTATCCCACCTGTTTTCTGAGGCCTGGCAAGGATACCCCATGACTTATGGACATATTGTGCTTTAAATGTTTCCTGTTTCACGTTTTCATATTTAAAAAACTTTTTAGTTGTCAGAGCTCAATAGCCAGCATCCGGAATATGTCAAAATAAGCGAACATTTTAAAGCAACCATGAAAAATGTCAAGATTGAAAAGATAAAGAAGATCAAGAACCCACAGCTCATGGATGCTTTTGAAAGGTTGGTGGCCACATGATCAAGTTTCTTTATAGAAAGTTTGAAAAGATTGGATAAGATCTGTCCTTTAAGACTTGCATTCACTGATTTCTTTTACTGGTCAGCAGTTTCTTTAGTCTCTAGTTTTCTTTGTGTAAACTTGAGCTTCTCTCTTTCACCTTTAGTTTTACAATTCAGTGATTACATGTGTCCGTCATTTAAGTTTTCATGATTTTTTATAGCTGTTACCTTAATGTTAGTAGCTCCCTTCTGAACACTGCTGAAATAATATATTTAGACAATTAGACTGTAGTTAGGATTAATGTTATTAACTAGAGTGGGAGAGAAATGTTCTCAGTATTAAGTTTTACATTTCCTGTATTAGGAAAAAAATGAAGATGAAGAAGAAGAACGAACAAATGCTATTTTATGCAACAAGCCGTGCCAATGTGGATTTTATCTGTGCGAATAATTTTGACTGGGCCTTACATGGAATTCTTGAAACCAGATTCGGAAAAGGTTTGTACTGGAATATAGTGGCCTAGCTAGTAGAGTCATAACGGCTCCATACATACTGCTCTTATGAGGTATATGTAATTATTTTGTATTAACCAGAATATTCAGGCTTTCACAGTGATGGAGAGAAAATAAGCTCCCCTTAACCTTAAGTGCCCAAATTCAAGTGATAAATTGACTTGGGACTTGATTGCTACACCTTAGCGTGGCTTTTGTCTTCTGTGATTTCTTGGTGGAGTGGGGGGGGGAAGGACCAAAGAGTCTCATACATGGTTGCAAACTATTATACCTGTTGGCTGCATTGTCTGCCATTACTACTCAGTTCTGGCTATGGCTCTTCCTGACCATGTCCATCCCTGCAAAGCCCCTGGGAATAGTCTTCTATTGCCACTCATGGATTTTCATCCAAGGTAGGAGAAACGGCCTCTTCCCATTTCGGGCCACTCTGGGACTGAAGTAGCACAGGTCTGCCTACACACAAAACCTTTTCTGTTCTTTTTTTTTTTTTTTTTTTAACTCCTAAACTCCTTCATGCAACTCTTAGAAACAAATAAACAAACCCACAAAGAATCGTCTGTCTTAAGGGAACAAGTAATGATTTATCAATATTCAGATTTGGCTCAACTCATGTAACTAAAATTAAATTCACAGAGACAGCCCAAAGAGCAAGAAGCCAATCACTTGGTCTACAAATATTTTTGAGGGTCTGCTATATGGTAGATGCTGGGGGCATAATGGTGCACAAATGCCCCCCCCCCAAATTATGTCACATAATTAATTAAATGAGTGCAAATGTGCAGCTGCTGTAGAAGAAAAGAACAGGACCTGTGGACCCCTAACCCAGTTGGAGAGGTGTTCCCTGACCAGTGTGGAGTGAGGGACAAGTGGTACGAGGTATGGCCACACAGGAAAGAGTTCAGACTTGACTGTGGGGGCAACGGAAGGTAATGCAGGCTTTTAAGCTGGAGAATGACTCAATGAGAATGTCATACGCTTATGAAGTTTATATGCTTCACTAAAACTTACCTAGATACGGCTGTAGAAAGTGGAGTAACCATCTTGAGTGAAATATAACATGTGAAATTTAAACCCATCAGTTTCTCAGAGTCTCTCTTATGTCAGAACTCAAATATCTATCTTAGAAAATGGAAATGCAGTATAAATGTGTTTCCAGTTTGGGCCATAACTGGCTCTGATAGTGACATACGTGGTGCTTCGTCTCTTTCTCCTCTTTTATAAACAGAAGGGTACTGAAGCCCTCTGATATATATTTTGATGGTTTGATAGTGTTACTCACTTGCTATCATTTTTCCTTTAACTTGGCAAATGGGGGAGAGTTGTTGACAGCCAAGAAGGCACCCTCGTGCAGCAAGATGTAGCCTGCAGTTCTCACCGATAGGCAAGGTGTTTCTCCAGGAACTTTGCCCTTTTTCCCCATGCCGCCCTCCCTTGTGAAGGTCAGGGAGTGATCCTTCTACTTGGCCTGTCTATTGTTACACAGAATTAGGAGGGGTTTTTGTTTTGTTTGTGTTTATTTTTAATGTCACTGTTCTGTTCCCATCAGCCATGATGCTATTATTCCTGGCTAGATAGGCTGGTGTGAACCGCCAGGCCTACAATCTTAAAAGGTCAGGCAGTTATCCTACAAGAGGCCACGAGGTAGACCTCAGAGATACTGCTACCTACTGAGGGAAACCAAAGCCCCCGCGGTGCGCGTGTGAGACCACTCTGCGAGGCTGTTATCTGTGTAATTTCCCAGAGGCTGCATTTAAGGGTATTGAGCGAATAAGACATGTCTGGGAAGACAGAAGGGCTCTGGGTTACAACTTGGTAAACAGGAGCTATAAAGTGGGTATCTATTGGGAAATGGAGGATAATCATGGACAACGTGTTAGTGAGAGAGGTCATAAGAGCTGTCCTTGGGCCAGAACTGATCAGTCTGGATGGAGGACAAGAGCCACAGCAGTTAGGTAAAAGCCACTCAGCTCTAAAGAGGACACTATAAAAACTGAGATTTGAATAAAAAGTAGAAGAAAGTAACATTAGAAACACATTTTGGGCGGTAGCTAAGCAAAGGACCCGTCCTGGCACAAACTGGACTTGAGAGGCTAGACAGGAGGCACCTAAAGCCAGGAACATAATTCAGATGTGAGGTCCTGCAAGGCTTCACAACATCTGTAAAACTGCCCAAGATTCTGCAGCCCAGGTACATCAAGATGCTAGCTAAGTGGTTAGACAGAAAGAAAGAAAAGTGTTATTTTTAAAGATAATGTGGATGCCTAGATAGAAAAAAGCCAAAAGAAGCTACAGAGAATTGGAATGCTGGTGCTCCACACTGGAAGTGAGACGCGTTCTTCCCTCTGCCCCGGGACCACTCTGGCGCCTCTTCACTTCCAGTCCAGGCCTGGGGTGGTGGGGCCTGAGGCCCCTGAGCGACTTAGTCAGAACTAACAGGACACTTTTTGACTGTCAGCCTGGAGAGGGTTCCTTCCCTGGTCTTATTCATAGTTTTCTTTTTTTTCCTAGTTAAAGCCCTTTATTTTTGGCAATGCATTTCTAGATCCTATTTTGGTCATCAAAAGCTGGCCAAGAGTCTTCCTTTCTCCTTATGAATTTCTTCTAATGATTCTAATTCTCTCTAAGGCAAATCGTGTGTCTGGCTAAATAAAAGATGGTTATTTATATAAAAAAAAATTGCAAAAAAACCCCACAATGCTTTTGATAGCATTATTACGTTACATCAATTATATTGAGTGAATCGAAAAACGAATAAAGTAGGTTAAAGAAAATCAGCATATTGTGAAGTCTGAGTGTGACCTGTGGAACAAAGAAAAGCTAGCGAGGCCAAAAAAAAAAAAGTGAGAAAAGAGCGTTTGTGGAGACGAGAGACTGGCAGAGGCCTGGGAGGCTGTAGCTAGGGCAGCACATTCCAGGTGTGGCAGGAATGGCACAGACAAGGCCAGAGCTGTTGGCTGGCGTCAGATCCCAATAGGCTTTCAAGCCGTGCTAAGGGGATGGAGTTTTTCCCGAGGCCAACGGTAAACCAGCAGTGGCTTTAGGAAGGAATGACTTGATGAGGACGGATGAGACCAAGAATGAAGGTGGAGAGAACATTTGAAGGTTGTTTGAAGAGTCCAGGCCAGAAATGAGGGTGGCTTAGATCCAGGTAGTGGCAGAGGGATGGAGAGGATGTTGGGGTTCAGGGGATTTAGTCCCTGTATTTGCAGCAAAATGGAGTTCAGATCTTAGGAAAATGGGCTATAAGGTTGGATCATTTGAGCAAATGTAGAGTCCAGATTATATAAACATGATTTAAAAACAGCTGTTACGTCATTTTGAAAGTCAGTCGTTTAGGGTAATGGTTACTCTTTTCTGAATGGAGAGTGTAGGACTATAATACCTGTATAAAGAATCATTTCTCATCGACTTGACAAGTCTTCCATTTGGTTATCCTTGATAAACAAAAATAATTGAAGAATCACATCAGCACTCAGGTTTTCTTACAAAATAGGAAAAAAATAATTGAACAAATGTAAAAGTAACTGAGTACCATTAAAATGTATGTATGGCTATCTCTGAATGTTGAAAAATAGGTTTTAAGACTTTATCAAGCAATTAAAATGCACATTGAAGAAAAATATGAATGGAATTCCTGTCTATTGATGTAATCCCATTTTAAGTAAAGCTCCTTTTACCTGTAACTCTGTACTATTTATTTTACACCTTTTACATGCATAACTGGAATTCACATACCTAGAAATGTTAGCTTTCTGGAACATAAACCAGAATCTGAAGGAATGAACAACTGTGTTATGGTAGCCTGAGTCGTTGTCACCAGATTCCTGTACTGAAGATCATGACTGTTTATCCTTGGAAGTGCCTCAGAATCCACTTAGCCTTATTTCAGAAAGTGTTATTTTTTCCCCTCAGCCCAGCAAGTATGTAGTGTGGGAGTAAGATGCTAGATGCAGGCAGCAAGAAGAAAGTGAACAGCTTTTAAGTGGGGAATGAGGAAAGATGGTCTGCAAGACACAAACACAGCTTAATGTTTTTTTTCCTCATGCTGTGGCCATTAGTGTAGGGGTGACGGTTCTACCCGTCTTTAGTAGCTCCAGAGGGCAGCCCGTGTTGTAACAGCATGTGCCTGAATTCCTATCTACCTCTCACACATCTGTAAAAGAAAGGGTCAAATGAGTTTGTTCTATTTTTTTTTTATATCAGAAAAAGGTATATGCTATAAATTTCTTTCCAAAATAGCTTAAATTGATTAGGAGTTCTGGAAATTGAGGTCGGAGGAATAGTTCTTTGTAGACACTTAAGAAATGGCGTGTAACTGATGCAGAGAGATGGGTAGCGTGATCCAGATAACGGAGTGGGTATCTGTCACAGTGAGAACCGATGCAGGGGACGCGCAGCCTCTACCCGCGTGTGCTCCTGGAGGCTGTGGCAGAGCGGTACGGGATGCGGTACAGTCACTTTCCAGACTTGTTTTGGTTACACGTCAGTAAGAAAAAGACACACAATAGGAACAAAAAAGATGAAAAAGCAGTTCAGAGAAAAAGCATAAGAAGTGTGCCAATAAGTATATGAAAAGATGCTCAATGTCATTAGTAGTGAGGGAAATATATATTAAAATCAGATTTTTTTTTGACTAGTATATTGATAACAATTAAAAGGATAGATAATACCCAGTGTTGGTAAGGATGTGGAGAAACAGGACTTTCTTCATTGTCGGTGTTAGCATTTTTATACCGCCTTTGGAGGGCAATTCTCAATATCTGTCAAAATTTAATATGCTCATGTCCCTTGATTCAGCCATTTTAGTTTGCCTTCTGTTCTACGGAACTACTTGTATGGGTTCTCAAATGTAATTTACTAGGATGTTTTAGAAGGTTTTGTTAAGAGCAAAAGTGAAATTAACTTAGGGTTTTCATCGATAAAGGGATAGTTAAATTAAATTGATACATCCATATGATGGAATCCTATACAGCCATTAAAAAGAATGACGGAGGTTAGACATACTGACATAGCAAGATTTCTAGGACTAAAGTGGAAAAAAATTTGTAGAACAGTTCGTATAGTATGACCTATTTATGAATAATTAAACGAACGTAAAACCATATCCGAGTATGTGTGCAATATGTATATAAATGCAAAGAAACAGGTGTGAGAGAATTCTCATCAAGCTGTTAGCTGCGTTTGGGTGGGCAAGTAGAACTGGAAATGGTAGGTGAGTATAGGTGAACTTTCATTTTTTATTCTGTGTCATTGAACAAACAAAATAAATGAAAAAGTATTAAACATTTGTTACTATAAATACACCATTCATCTTATTTATTAATTTTTGCATAGAAAGTCAGAATTTGCAATGTATACTCATTTCCTTTAAAAGGGCAGGAAAGAAGCTGGCAATGATAAAATTGGACATTTTAATTTGCCAGGAAATTGTTGATCTGCTGAGTATGGAAACATCAGTGATCATGAGGAGTTCTTCTAGAGCTGAAAAGGCTGAACCAACTGTCTTTGACAAGCTTTCCCAGGGCCAATTGCTTGCTCATGCTACACCTCTCCCTTTCACATTTTCCAGGACCTTCCCATCAACAGTAAATGACCTTTGCCCCTTAAAATATTTAATGACCTCTGCTGGAATATTTTTGGTTCATCAGTCACAATTCAACTCATCTTCGTGAACTGCATGAACTGGGCCACTGTGATATCGCCACTTTGGCCATTGAACCTAGTGGCTCTCACCATCACTGTGAGCTCTGCACAGCAGCAGATGTTTCTGTTATTTCATTAGGGTCATACACTGTATTCAAGTTGACTTGTATAACATGTTTTTAATTACAAGGGAAGTTTATAAGTATCAGTCAGGTATTGTTGACATACGCTTAGTCAATGCCTATCATCTGATTATGTGTAAACAATCTTACAAACTGCATACCTTCTTTTATAATTGTTAACCTTTTTTTTCCCCCCCTGGTTATTTCTAGGAATTCACTTCTCGAAAGATGCCATCTACTTTTACAAAAATTGCCAGCCTGATCCCAAAAACATCGTTATGTTCGTAGCCCGAGTCCTGGTTGGCGATTTTATTGAAGGGAATATGAGTTACACGAGCCCTCCTTCACCGTATGACAGCTGCGTGGATACAAGGTTTAATCCCTCGGTTTTTGTCATCTTTCAGAAAAATCAGGTTTACCCAGAATACGTGATTGAATATACCGAAGTAGACAAAGCCTGCGTGATCAGTTAGAAAGGATGAACACAGCGTCAGGGAGGATGAATAACCGTTTCGTGTACTCATCGAACAGATCGCCTCAGATGTTATGCTATTTTACATTTTCTTGCCTCGCTATCGGATGCCTTAGATCGGTGGTTCCCAAACTATGCTGCGTGTTTGGATCATCTAGAAACTTAAAAAAATCCCCATGTCCAGAATGCACCCCATTCCAACTAGATCACACTGTTCTGGGGGAGAGTCAGGTGTGAAGATTCAAACGTGTCATAAAGGCTGAGAACCATTGTCTTAATGTAAAGACTGATTTCTAAAACTTCTATGATTGCAGCAACCTCTTTCTCCCAGCTACTCTTTTAGTTTACTGTATGGCATAGTTTCGTTTTTGTTAAATTGAAAAACAAATGAATTTGGGAAATTGGAGAGAAATCTGAAAATGCCCATTGAAATAAGGATATAAGAGAGTACAGCCTTGGATAGAAGATTGTGAAAAGTTGGCAGGGGGTGCTTTGGAATACGTGGTGGTGGGGGGAATAGGAAAGGTAATTTAAATGCTATTACTGACATAACTGCAGACTGTGCCTTTGTGGCAACGCTGATTTGGGGCACACATTTCATTATTTCTGCGTTTATTTAGAGCTGACAAGTGTAGCTCAGAGAGAAGCAACCAGCTGGAGTTAATGGCCCATTTGGCCTATTTAAATAATTATGGTAAGGTAGACATTTATATTCTAATTAATATGATTCCAGAGCAGGCGTTTTTCAGGTTAGACCTTTATGAAATGCCTGTATTTTGGGAATACCGAGTTAGAATAACCAGAGTCACACAAGCATGATTGATAAATCTGAGTGCTACTGTAATTGTTGGCTGTGACCGATAAGGCTCACCCTAGGAATCAGGAACAGGGCCATCTTATGGAAGGATGGGCCCCCTAAGGAGGCAAGGTTTGTTTCCTGGTGAGCATAGAATCAGAACAAAGAGAACAGGTCCTCAAACAGGCCTTGCACCTGCAAGGGGCCTCTTTTTCTAAATATAACAAATTGTATGGAATTGTAGTACAATCAATTTTTAAAGCAGTTGAGGTGTTTGGACCAAGAGTTCCTTCCTTACTCTGAATCACGGTTTTCTTTTCCATTTTCCTTTTTCAACATTCTATACAAATGGCCAAAATCTCCTGTTATAGGTTCCTTCTAGCAGATCTGTTACAAAAATTAATTAGCATTAGAGATTTTACGTTTTATATTTTCAATCAGTGCAAAAGCGTGCTATACAACTCCTTGGTTTAAAGAGCTCCACCAGTAACAAATATGCAGAGCCTTTTTAGTGTAGGGTTATTTTCTGGGAGGCTTGCCACAAATAGTTACTCTCATTCACTTTTTTTTTTTCCGGTAGCTTCCGTTTTGGAGTTTTCCTTTCCTGATCTTGACCCTCACGTTGCAGAAACGCAATTTATCCAGCTTTTTCCGACTGCCTATTAGATATCTCTAATTAGATATTTCACAGGTATCTCTGCTTCAGCATGTCCGAAACGGAATTCTCAACCTGCATCCCCTAAGTGAGCCAGTTTCTTCTTTATATAAGGATGTGGTTGGTATCTTCATCCACACATCTGCTCAAGCAGAATTCCAGAAGCCATCCTTGACTCCTTCCTCTCCCTCCCCTGTGCATCCAAGCTGTTCCCAAATCCAGTTTTTCCTCTTAAATCTCTGTTTCCCCTTCTAAGTTGTTCTTTACTTAGCAGCAAGGATGGTCACGTTTTCAAATTTTGTACTTAGTCATAATCTTTCAAAACAAATATCATGCTTTAGAATGAAGTTCAAAATCATTCTCATAGCCCCACATGATCACTCCCTTCCCTGCCTGCCTGCTATCATTTGTTTTCTTCCGCACAAGCCACTCTGGCTTTCTTTCAGTCCTTTCGTACCCCTAGCTCAGTGGTTCTCAACTAGCACTCCTGCCTTTTTTTTTTTTAACCCACAAATACTTTATAACATCCACTTTATGATCTTCAAACTGCAATTCAGTGGTTATATACTCTAGCTACACGCAATTTTACAAAAAAAATTAAATAATATTAACATAAGAGGGAAATAAAAGTTATATAACTTGGACATGACTATACTAAAAGACCTAATTAAGTAGGCTGCTGTTTCTACCTACTTACAATGAGTGAATTTGAACTTAAAAGAAGGTAGGAGATCAGAAGCTGTTTTGTACAGAGAAGTATGAGGAAATGAAACAGCAGAGATATGAGTGGACATTAGAATAAAAACTAGTGATGCAGTAACTTATTTGCATATAATACTTATTTCTATAAGAGCGAAATAGCCTTAACTGAAATAAAGATACTATGCAAGGAAATCTACAGGTTGTCGAAATGGAGAAAATGAGGAAATATATTGTGCAGACGAGCTGTAGGTCATACACGAATGTCTAGTGAGACATTCAAACTTCGTATAGGGTGCAGAATAATGCCTTGCTGTGAGGAACTGTCCAAAGTATTGCCAAATGTTCAGCATACTTGGCTCTCACATACCAAATGCCAGTAGCACCCTCCCCACCCCCCAGTCATGGTGACAACCACAAACCCAGTTAGCTCTAGTCACCTTTTTCAGAGCAGATGTTTTGTGACATCCCCTTTGCTGTCCTGAGATGATTCATGATATTACAATTTACTTACACACATGCATTTCTTAAAAAAATCATCTTACTGCCCTATCTCTATTGTAATGAAGAAAAAGAAGGGAAGAAATGTATAGTAAAAATAAACTGAATTTCAATATGTAAATGCTCAGGCATGAATACGCTATACGACATCATGACATAAATATTTACTCCTACTTATAGTGGATAGATGTGGATTTAAGAGTTGATAGAGGCTACTTCCTGTAAAAGAAGTACAGGAAAATGAAAGATAGGAGGTGTGGGTGACTCGAATGAAGACCACTGTTAGGGTAAGTCATAACAGACCATATACCTTATCTGTATATGGTAAGGGGAAGAGCGAAATTACCTTACTTTAAATAAGGAAAATAGGACAAGACAAATTACAGGTTGTCTAAGAGGAAAAAAAACATTCTCTCAGTCAAGCTGTAGGTCCTACATAGATGTCCAGTAGGACATTACAAAGTCGTATAGGTACAGAATAATTCTTCGTTGTATGGGGCTAACCCGTACACTGCAGGGCATCTGTTAGCCTTGGCATCCACTCGGTGCCAGTCATAGCCCCCAGTTATTATGAAACCAACAACCAACCAATTTCCAGAATGCCACAGTGAGAACCACTGACCAGTTATATCTAGCATCTTGAGATTAGCTTGTTACCTCCATAGGAGTCCTATAGGTCCGATTGGATGCTTGCCTTCCAAATCCCGTTTTTAAAATATTTTGTGCCTTGAAGTGTTCATTTTTAGCATCTATCCAGCTTGACGTTGTCTGCTTTCTGTGTTAGAATGTAAGCTCCTTGAAGACCAAGGTAACCTGTCTTGTTCATTGTGCTACACCTGATACCTAGCTGAATGCTTGAATGCTGGTAACATTGGATACATTTTGTGGAATAAAGTAAGCTCAGCTATTTATATTTCGGTAGTTGTATTTCTTATTCTTCTTCAAGCTCAATTCAAGACTGTCTAATAAAAAGAAATCAATATTAATTTTGCTTTGCTGCCTTTATTTGCTTTATTTGTAGGTATCTCTGAAAAGATAATCAACCTCAGGCACCAGTGTATTCAGTGGAGGACAGAGGATATGTTTTTGTCCCTTCCAGCGTTATCATTCCAGGACTCATTGACCAAGGAGTCTGTAGCACACTGTCCAGGGAAGGCAGGGTGGTGGTGATGGAGAAGCCCATAGTAGGTTGGCACATCTTTTGTCTAGGCACATAGAGGGGGAGAGGCTGAAATCTGCTAACACTTTTCTTTCTCTGGTCCCTGGGGTACGACCAGTGCCAGGCTGATGCACAAAAAGTTAAAACTGTAAATGCTTATTAGAATTGGCCTACCACTTATTCCTTTAAAAGCCCTTCTCTGTTCATTGTTTTTTAATCGCAAGGCTTTGGATGGAGAGAGAAAGGAGGAAAACCCCTATATGGCAGCATAGATATGATTAAAGTGAAGGCAAAATTGCCATTCGATTTGGATCTCAATGTAGATAAAACTGTGTAGCCAATCCCAGTGCTGTCAAAGCACCCACATTCAGATACGTGAACATGCCACCAAACTAAGCACGAACAGATGTTTTGAGTTTTTCCAATTAGTTTTTTGTTCTATTTTTTGATTCACTTTGTCATAGCAAGTTCTCAAGTTTTCAGAAATGTTTGATGTTGCTATTCCCCAAGGTTCTATCCTCCCACCTCTGCTTTTCATTTTTGCTGAGTGATCTTATCAACTCTCACAGCTTCAATTACCTACTACTTCGATGCCACTCAAAGTCTGTATTCCCCTCCATCTTTCTTAAGCCCTTGATTTGTATGTATAAAACAACTGTCTACTGGGCATCTTATTTTGGATTTTCCATTGCAAACAACACAATAAAAATCGAGATTACAATCCCTCAAATCCCGTTTCTCTTCCATTATTCCTTATTTTGCTTTTTAAGAAATACATTCTTATTGCCGTCGGGTGTTTCCAAAACACCTATCTTACAGTATTGCCGAATACTGTTTTAAGTTTGGGGATACAGCGATGAACGAGACAAATGAGATTCCTGGTTTCCTGCACTTGAATTTTACAAATGTATATAAATAAATAAGAAAAATGATCAGTGATAAAGTTCCATGCAGCGACTGGGGAGTTACTTCAGATTGGGAGGTCAGGAAAGGCCTTGCTGAAGAGAGGACGTTTAAGCTCAGAGTTGAAAGACAAAAAGGATCAGGAGGAAAGCAGGGGATCATGTCATTCCCCAACTGAAATTCCTTAAGTGGCTTCCCAAAGTCTTCGGTACGTAAGTCCAAACTTCGTAGTACAGCAGAAGTCTTCCCGTATCTGGCCTATTGCCTACCTCTAGCTTCTTCACACGACATTGACTTACTCAATCCTCACCACCACCCCGTAAGATAGCAACTAGGCTGGCTGAGTTCTGGGAGTGTGTCTTTTTCATCTTTGTACTGTCACTGCTTAGCAGTTGGCTCAATGAATGTTCATTAAATGAGCATAATATTGTGTAAAAAGACTAGCTGCTTAATAAATGTACAGGTCTAGACCTGTGCTGTCCAACAGAAATATAAAGTAAGCCACAAGTGTAACTCACAATTTTCTTATAGCTGTATTAGAGAAGTAAAAGAAGCAGATGCAACTGTAATAATTGTCAATTTAACATGATTAACATAAAGTTATTAATGAGATATTTTGTATTCTTTTCATTTTAAATCTTCAAAATCCACCGTTTCACACTCTCAACTTGGACTGGTCATATTTTACGTGATCAACCGCCACGGCTAGTGACTACCTCCTCAGACACCTTCCCCTACCAACTAAGGCCACCCAGGCCTACACCTTCTACCACATGAAAAAAAAAAAATCAGAGATATTCTAACTTAAAATTACAGTGAGCAGGAGAGTGAGAGAAAGAGACAGAACAGTTAGCCTGTTGATAACTGTGGACCAGCTTTGACAAAAGACTTTCCAGGCGGCAACTTCCAGGGCCTACCTAACTAGCCAGTCTCCTCAGAATCCCAGGACACTCGGGTTATTTGCACATGAACTTTCCAGTCTGCTGCCCACAGCCAATCACAGGAGGGGTCACTTTTTCCTTGCAACTAGCCCCCCACTTCACCTTCTCCCATCCTCTTTGTCTACGGCTAGTGCAAATTCTTTCAGACTGGCTTACATCTGTCCCCTCCCTACCTGATGTATAAAAACGCCTGCAAAACCCCAGGACGATGGCCATGTCCGTTTCACCGAGCCATCCTGCTAGTGGGTTAGATTCCACATCCCAAGTCCCCCGCTTCTTTTCCCTCTATCTTTATGCTAGCAAAGGGCCTAGTTAACCCTTTCTTTTAAAAAGACTTACAGCCTGGAAGTTAAAATTTTTTGTTCACTGCACTACCTAGTTCAGGTTCTCTGCGGCCCTTAACAGCTCCTCAAAGTCTCTCATCTGCGGGCGTGTTGTGACCCCCCTTCTGCCTCGGCCCCCGCCCGCCCTGCCCAGGCCGTCCGGGGACCCCGCTTGGAAATCGTGGACGTGACTGGGAGGAGTCGGCCCGCCTCGGATTTCAGAGCTGCCGGGAGTCGGGCGGCGACCATGGCGGAGCCCACGGTGTGCTCCTTCCTCACCAAGGTGCTGTGCGCCCACGGCGGCCGCATGCTCCTGCAGGACCTGCGCGCCCACGTGGAGCTCTCGGAGGCCCGGCTGCGGGCCGTGCTGCGCCAGGCCGGGCCCGACCGCTTCCTGCTGCAGGAGGTGGGGGCGCAGGACGGCCCCTGGGGCGCCGAGGCCGAGGCGGCGGCCGGCGCGGGCGGCCCCTCGGCCTGGCGGGTGGTGGCCGTGTCCTCCGCGCGCCTCTGCGCCCGCTACCAGCGCGGCGAGTGCCAGGCCTGCGACCAGCTGCACCTCTGCCGCCGCCACATGCTGGGCAAGTGTCCGAACCGCGACTGCTGGTGAGGCGGCGGGGTGGGGGACCGGGCGCGGGGCGGGGGGGACCGGGCGGCGGGGTGGGGGGACCCGGCGGCCTCCCGGGGCTCCGGCTGCGGCGCCATCGCCGCGCGCGAGCCGCGGGCCTGACGCGTCCACTGGAAGCGGGGGACCCCAAAGAAATGAAAACGGGGGGGGGGTCGTTCGCCAGGGCGCCGCCCCCACCTCCCGGAGAGGGCGGGAGGGAAGCCTCGGGAGGGGGCGCCGCGGGGCGCTCGGGCGGCCTCCCCGCGCTCGCCGCCCGCTCCTGCGCAGAGGGAGGCGGAAGGTCGGCTCAGCTTGGGTGTCTCGCCGAACTGCAGCCCCGGCCTCCGGACCCTCCCCGGGGGACAAACACGGCCTCGGGGCACTTTGGGGTTCCTTTACTCCAGTGCTCCTTTTTGGGGGGCACTCGCGGATCCTGTCACCACCATCCATGCACCGTGTACGCGGAGAATGCCTCTTCCCACAACACACACAGATTCACAGCAGCCAGTCTGTGCCCTCTGGGTTTAGAAAGCCCGACCCAGTCTGCTTGATGGGGGCCGATTTGGGAGAGGGCGTCGGAGGCCGCCTCCTGACCGCAGTCTTCCTTGGTTTACACAGTCTCCCCAGACGCGGGTGGGGGGGCACGCTTCTTTGTTAACGATGGTGGACTGTGGGGCGGGGGGAGGCGGGTGGCGCAGCTCTTAGGTGTGGAGAAGCCAGGTGCAGTCCCCTCCAGAACAGGTGGGCACGCTCTGACAAGGCAGGTGACTGCGGGAGGGGTACCCTTGACTTTCATTATCTTCATTTGAAATGAAAAGGACCCCGGGAGGGGAGTCGCTTCGACGCAGCTTTCTTATTAGCAGAGCTTATTAGGCTGTAGTATCTGTGCATTCATGGCAACTTGTTTAAGTTCATGGGCAAGGTGAAAGCAGCCCTAGGCAAGGAATTTGACAGACTGGCCCTTCTTGGTCTGAGCCTCTGATGCAGTGCTTTGTGTTCCAGGTCTACCTGTACCCTTTCCCACGATATCCACACACCTGTCAACATCCAGGTGCTGAAAAACCAAGGGCTTTTTGGCCTCAATGAGGCCCAGCTTCGGATTCTGCTCTTACAGAACGACCCCTGCCTTTTACCAGAGGTAAGTCACCAAGATGTCACCCTCATATATTGTCTGCCTGGTGAAAGAAATCACCAAGAGGAGAACATCAAATCTGCTTACAGAGGACACAGCCTGAGGTGTCCTGGGGCTGGGGTGGGGAGGGGTGGGGAGTTATGGTACTGTGCTGACCTTTCTGGAATCTTTGCTTTTACTGGACTCTGATACACAGGGAGAGATGGACTTGGGTGGGATAGAAATAATAATAATAATGACTACTGTTTTTCCGAGTGCTTACTGCCTACTTAGCAATTTATATACATTAGCTTATTAATAACCTGCCCCCCATTTTACAGGTGAGGAAACTGAGTCAGATTAAAAACTTGCCCAAGGTCATATAGTAAATGGCATATTTGAATTTAGGTCTGACTATGAAGCCTGTGTTTTCTAAATTGCCTGTTTATGCTTTTGCCTATTTTTCTGGTGAGGCATTTGTCTCCTCTTGTTTATTTATAAGATGTCTTTAATGATACAAATTCCTTTTTTTGGTCACATTTGTTATAAGTATTCTCCCCCATTTACTTTTTTGGGGGCTTTAGATATTAAATTTCATTGCTACTATAATGGCAAAGTTGGTATGTATGTATCTGTTTAGCTAGACACAAAGAATTTTTAAAAATAAAATAGTTGGAATTCCAAAAGAAAATTTTACGAGAGGCCACCAGTTAAAAGTAGAGTTTGCTAATCTGGCACAATGATTCTATCACAGACACCCCCAAGCGATGTGGGTAGCTCATGACTGTGGTCCCATCTTAACTCCAAGGTATTGCAGGTTCTAGAAGGGAAGGAAGTCACACAGTTGGAGGTACAAGCTGGAGCCTCTGGGTACAGGCTTGTCAAAGCAGCAGAGTTTGTACCCAGAAGGCAGTACTGGAGTCAGCCTTGGGGGCCAAGATACTTCTCCTTGGCATTCATCTCCTTTCTCATTTCAAGTTTTGAAACCAGGTTAGGTATGTCATGAGCCAGATATGTTCCAACCGTGTTGCCAGGAGGTACACAGAGTCTAGTCATCTTTTTGTGTGTGTCCGGATTGACAGCCTGACCCATCATTATAAAGTTTCCCATCAGGCCGTTCTTGCTGCCTGGGACAAACCCAGTTTACATTAGTTCCCAATGTAATCATTAATAGTGCTCCCTAAAACATGCCCTTGTCAGGATGATGAATTATCTGTTCACACTACCTGTCTAGGCGGGTTCCCTGGAGGCAGACCTGATGAGGACGTAGGTACGTGTGATTTCTCAGAGGGCCCTTGCGAAAACTCCATAAGGTATCAGAGACGGAAGCAGGTTACAAGGAAGGAAAAGCTATGAGCAGGGCAAAGTCTGGCCTTGACTTCATTCGTGGTGGGGCTCTGGAGCAGAAATTACACTGAAGAATTGGTCTAGCCTGAGGCAAGGGGTCAGCCTTCAGTACCTGCATGGGATTCGCTCACTGGCTGCGGCCTTTGGTAGGAGAGGAGGACAGGTCCGCTGAAGGCCAAAGTCAGGAGCAACTGTGTGTTAGTTGACAGCTGAGGTAGATCTGGGTGGGGGTGCTGTAACACTACCCATCTGCCCAATGATTTTTAAAAGCCACTGAGGACCAGAAGTTGCCATTTAGAGAAGCCGTCAGTTTACTGGCTTAAAAGACACAGTGAAGAGCGGTGTGTTCAGTGCTGCCTCATTCCTCCACAGGTCTGCTTACTCTACAACAAAGGCGAAGCCTGTACGGTTATTGCACCCTCAAGGACAAGTGCAACAAGTTCCACGTGTGCAAGTCCTTCGTCAGGGGAGAGTGCAGGCTTCCGAGATGCAAACGGTCCCATCAGCTCATTCACGAGACATCCCTGAAGCTGCTGCAAGACCAAGGACTGAATACCCCCAGTGTCGTTAATTTTCAGATAATCTCTGCCTACAGGCACATGAAGCTGCACAGATGCTTGAAAATAAAGGTGAGACTCTCAGGGATAGACAAAGCACTATCAACAAGGCAGTTTTGACCTGAAAGGGAGTCAAGGGGAAACACTTTTGAGTGCGTTAAGTGCTTTGTCCTTGGGGAAACCGGGCAGTCAACATTTTATGATACAGAACTGTGATTCTAACCAAAGGAGGGAGGGATGGAGGTGATTTTCAATGCTGCTGGCGGATAGCAGCTGCCCAGGTGTTTGAACAGCCCAAGGGGAGCTCCTTGGTAAGTTGGGGATCAGGAAGTAGTAGGTAGACCGATCTTAACAGCTTTGTTAAGAAAAACGAGGAGGAAGGTGGGCCAGTGAGGGTAAGGATAATATGGGGATGGCTTTCTTTTATTAAATTGAATTCAAGTTTTTTTTTTTCTTTTTTAATTGTTAGGAAATTACAGAAAATTGAATAGGAGACAGCAGAAATAAAAATTACAGACGATTCTACTCTAATCCATAGCAATTGTTACCATTTAATGGCAGGCGCTTCAGTTTTGTTACTATAGAAATACCAGTCTAGCTGTCATCAAAGTACGTGTTAGTTTAGTCTCTTAAATTTTCTCTTTATACGACGTCATCACTATCTTCCCATATCGCTGCATAGTCTGTCACTTTTAAGGTCTGTAAAGGGTGGTTTGGTATCTTTTCATTACAGTGCCTCTAAGTTACTTATTCTACTAGATTTGCCTGTAGCCAGATTCAGTGGGTGGCGGGTTCAGGAGAATTGTTGATGGGAAAACCAAGTCACCGCGGTTGGGTGTCTGAGCTTTTACTATGCAGTTTTCTTATGTCGGGATGGGAGTGGGTGACTTCGTGAGCGGGTGGTATGAGGGTAGGAAGGGCTCCGTGTGTACCAGTGTCACAGACTATCTAGGGAACCCCCTGCTGCTCTCTATGGGGCCTGTAATTATCTTCGTCTGGTCTTGTTTGGTGGGTCTCTCCTGACCATGAAATAGTTTCTTTCTGCTTGCTGAGCGCGCGTGTGTGTGTGGTGTATTTAATATATTTTAAATCCAGAAGACACGGACGCTTGAAATCCAGAGTGTTGGTAGTTTCGTCTTGAGAGTTGATTACCTGGACTGATGCTGCCAACAAAAAATGAAATTGAGCGCGATAAAAGGAGTCTTAGGAAACCTCCTCTTTTTCTTCTTTTTAGATAATTCAGCTGCTTCTGCTGAGCGTTCACAGGGCCATGAGAAACAAGGTGGACGCGTGGCCGGGGCTGCGGAAGCTTGTCCCCTGGCTTCTGTCCCTGCTCCGTCGGCCAAGAAACCATGCGCAGGTAAACCGTAAAGGATGCCGGTGAAGTCAGAAGCTCGTCCAGTTGGAAGGTCTGAAAACAAAGCTTCTGTTGAGCTTCGATTCTTAACCATTTATTCATTTAATTGTTTCTTAAGAATGGCCATAATCATACCTACCTCACAGGGTGTCGTGAGATTAAAGAAGATAGAAAAGGAGATATGGGAGGATAAAATTGGGCATGGGTGGTTGGGAAGGAGTTTGCACGTTGAGCAGAAAAAGGGTAAAACCTGGGGGCAGACGGGTCAGTGCAGGGCAGATGCTGCGGATGGCAGCTTCCCGCCTGCAGCCCCTGAGCGCTGGCCCCAGGCCGATGGGCCAGAGCGCCTCAAGAGGCAGGTTTCTGGGGACTTGCTCTGTGACCCAGCCACGTGTTTTTCTGTGCGCTCGTATACACATTTGACACTATGGTATTCACAGAGTACGTAGACTTTATACTCTTTTTTTTTTTTCCACCTAATGTTCCATAAGCATCTTTCCGTATTTGTTCACATTTATCACATATACTCATTATTGTGCACAGAGACACTAATATATCATAGTTTACTTAACTGTTTCCCTTTTCTGGGATACGTTGATTCTTTCTAACCCATTCTGAATATAACTGTTCTTAAAATCCACATAATATTGAATTTTTAAAGTTAGTCTTTTGCTTAGCTTATAGTTGCTAAATGATGCTGTGTTGTGATTTGCATTTCCTTAAAATTATATGCAAGTGGATATTTTCTGTGTGTCTGCTTTCCGTATGTCTTTATTTCGTCCATTTTGTACATGCCCTTGATTTACTGGCTCATGTCATTACCTCCTCTGTGCTGATGTGGTATGGATGGCCTTTCATTAGGCCCCTTAATTTTTATATAAAAGGATGTCAACCATACTGTGCTCAAACAGTATCCAACTCCCGGGGATCCATCCTCAGCCAACACCAGAGAGTATAACATTTTAGGGTGCTAACCGGACATTTCTACCTCACTCTGTTTACTCTCCATCTCTTACCAAACTTCTACTAAAGCCCAGTTGCTATGGTTTCAAGGATGTGTAGTTCATTCATTCCTCGAAGTTGTATCCATTCTTTTATGGATCCGGATGGACCATCAGCGATGTCTATACCTCGCTCATTTCATACCGGCTTGCCTCTTTCTCCCTGTTTTCTTCCCTCACCCACACCCTGTTTTACTTAGAGGTCTGGGTCTTTTTTCATCAAAGGGTGCCACCGAGAAGCAGCTTTTATGAAATCCTTTTCTGTATTTGCTGTAGTAATATCCCCAAATGTCAGTGTGTAAAGGGTTTTTAAAAAATATTTAACTGTCTTGCAGGAATATAACATTTGGGAAATAAGGAAGGATAAGGTAGTGAGTTTTTCATAAAGCTAAATTTCTTCAAAAGTTTTTTTTTTTTTTATCATGAAATGCTGTCTTTTCTATTGAAGGTGTGCAAGAAACATCCTTTGTAAAGGGAGAACATGCTGTGTTTTTGCCTAACGGACAATAAGAGTCATGAACTTATGTTAATATTTTCACTTTGGTTGTCATCAACAGTATTTCCGAAAGCCCTTAACATCCTACATATTTTGTTTCTTTTTTCCTGCTTCTGATTCCTTCTGGTGCTAATTTTGTTTAAAAAATTATTTTTTCATTTATTATTATTATTTACATTTTGTCCTTTTACTATGTATATTTTTGTTGTAAGCCATCTTAAGTCCTTCACGGAAACAGAAACATTTATAAAGTAATGTATAAATGCATATCCTTTACATTACCAGACTTGGTAGGCTTTTACATCATTGTGTTCTTTTTATATACCTTATAGTTATGCTTTTATATATGAAGTTATGGATCCTCTGTAGTCTTTGTTTCAATATTTGATTCAATTCTATATTATTCTACTTTAATCTTAGTTCCGTTGGTATTCATTCCGTAAAAATATTTTATGTATTCATGCCTGTCTCTCTTATTTTTGTCTGATGATCACCTGTTAGAGAGTATCATGTTAGACTTTGAAATAAGTTTTCTTTGGCAATTTATTGGAGCTTATGAGATGAAGCTACGCATCTCTGTGCTCCACAAAGTCAACCTATCCTAAACTGAGTGATGACTATTTTTCTAGACTTTTTCTTCCTTTTGTTTGTTCATTTGGGAATGTCACTTCCTAATGACTTAAGCCCCAAACCTGCAAATTGTCTTGTACTCCTCTTTTCCTTGTTCCCCGTGTCAAATTGGTTATCAAGTGTTGGAAATTTTTTCCCCAAAATCTCTCAATATTGTCTCCTTCTCTGCCCATTTCTTCCCATTCCCTACATCCTGCCTTATTTCAAACCTCACCTCCTCTTGCATTTATTCCATAGATGCAGAACTGGGTGGTTTTCATGCCTTGCAGTGTTTTTGTGGGAGATGCCAGGTGACTCTCCTTTAATGATAGTAGCTCCATTTTAATTTTTAATATAAATAGGGTTTTGTTGATTTCATTGATCGCTGCACCTACCTTCTCTCTCTCTGCCTTGCATCCTGCTGTCTGATCTTTTGAAATCCAGACCAAACCATTTGCTTTTTGCTGCCATAACAATCTTCATTGGCCCCATCATGTAGGGTGAGAGTCATAAACTCAGATGGCCACAGGGACCAGAAAGGTGAGTCAATGGATGAAGTGAGCCGGACGTAACAGGAACGTGAGAAAAGAAGAGGTGCTGTGGTCAATTGTCCCCTCTAAAAGGGGCAGCTGCCTCTTGTTTCCATGTGGGAATGTGGGCCCAGTTTGTCATATTGTTCAATTGGACAAAAGAAGCCAGAAATCCAGATTTTTCTGAGAAATTTTCTAATTTTTAAATATCAACTTTTGATTGTGTGTACTGACCTACTTGCAAAGTTTGGAATGTGCCATTTTATCTTGTGACTCTGTGTTTGTAAACGATGCTCCTTCTAACTGTCACTCTTTCTTCCTTCCATCTGCCTCAAAACCTGGCAAAATTAGATTCTTTACAATGGCGATTTAACATTTCCCAAGAGTGTTTCCCAAGACCCCAAGAGTGTTCTCAAAGTTCTGGCATAGCACTTATTACATTACATTGCAATGCTTTGTGTTTGCATTTCCTAGCTTTGAGCGAATACATTATTTATTCTTCTTGGTAATTCTAACACTTGATAATTTTTTTTTTTTTGGCCATGAAGCAAATTAAACTCTGCATTTGAATCCAGTGAATCAGTATCGTATTGGTCTTCATTGTTCTTTTTTCTTCCTACATATATATTATTTTATATTCAAAACAATCTTTTTTCCCCCCTAAGGAATGTGTAATATAAGATAAAATCTTTTAATGCTTCAATTTGAATTCCTTAGGTCTAAAATGAACATTTTAAGAAACTTATGTTCATGGAACTAATTCTTCCCATCAAGTAATTAACTCTTTTCATTATCGATAGGTTTCTTGATCTCTTTATAATTATAACTTGTTTTTGTTTTTGTCTAGGTCTTATCTAGCTCTTAATACATTAATTCTTTCTTGGATAAATACATCTATATTGCTATTCAATATGGGAATTTCTATCATTAGAATGTTATGTTAAAAATATTTGTATTTTAGTGAATTGCCTTTGTTCTAACAGTGTTGAAAGGCCTACTTGTTCTTAATATTGAATCATAGATGCAAAAATATTTGTTTTTCCTTATGTATTTCTGTTTTGTGTTAAATAAAGTTGTGATAAAAATATTTTTTGATATTTCTTCATTAAATATGAAGTTAATTGTTAGCTTTAAACAAATGTTCTCTATTTAATAAGGGAAGTGACATCTATGCTTTGTTAGAAGCTTTCAGTAGATTGACATCTTTTGATATAATCACAGAATTTTTATTTTAATCTAATATGATTATATTAATGGTTTTCACTACATTAAAACAGCCTTAAATTCTGAGTAAACTCTACTTAATTATGGCATTATATTCTTTTAATGTATTTTCCCCTAATTAGTAACTTTTATTATAAGTGTATACATCTATATACATTTATAAATAAAATTCATTTATAGTTTATGTGTGTATGTAGTAATTTTTTGTTTTTATTGCTTATATGCTCAGAGTATAAATTTTTTTCTGAGTGCTGTTTTGCATTTCTTAAAATTGATTTGTAATGTTATTATCTTTATTTTTTTCCCCAGCTTTATTGAGATAAAATTGACATAACATTGTGGAATTTTAAGGTATACAAGTTGATGATTTAATACATATATGCATTGTGAAATGATTACCACAATAAGGTTAGTTAGCACATCCATCACCTCAAATTCATTATTATTTTAAAAATAATTACTGTATTACTGTATCCTGGCATTATTTAGGAATATTTTTTCCAAAAAAATTTTTTGGAAAATATAATAATATATCATTGTGGAAATTTTGGAGAATAAACGACTATATTAAGAAGGAAGTAATAATCACCCATAAATAACTATTTTATAGAGACAATCACTCACTGTTAAATACTTTAGGATTTTTTTAAAGGTTTTTAATGCATATATTCTAAAATATTGAGGGTGTACTATAAATACAATTTCACATTATGCTGTTTTGGATTTATATTATTTAGTAAGTATTTTCCTACATGTAATTGAAAGCATTCATAATTATATTCGATGCCTGTATTATGTTTTTTATGTATCATTTAATCGTCCTATGTTGTGTATTTATTGTTTGCTACATTTTAGTATGTAAATCTTTGTCTGCGTTTCTGATTATTTTATTAGAATAGATTTCTAGATTTGAATATACTGTTTCCGAGATATGAATATTTTGAACCCTCAAAAAGTATTTCAAAATTGTCCTCGAGAGTGGCTGTACCATTTATACTTGTCATTCGTATGGAAATTGCCTCCCTCGCTACACTTTCAGCAGCACGGGTTTTAGGCACATTCTGATGAAAGAGACGGAATGCCTTTTGTTTCCTTAAGGAGTTCTTCCGAGCAGATTTAGAAAAATATGTTGGTATTCCTTGCTGCTTAATTACGTGTTAAAGGCGATATTTTAATCTAGGCAACAACGTGATTAAGTTATGTACAATTTCTGTCTCACCTTCACTGAGGTTTCCTTTAGCGTTACCTTTGCATAGTCCTTTCTGTGAACCAGTGATCATGCATTCATCGCACGAGGGTATACAATTTTATTCTCATGGTGCCTCGTAGGTGCTCACTCTCAGATGTTTATCTCCCAGATGATTTTTTCTTTTATCCAGAAAGAAATACCGTGAAACTGCCATCCTCTCATACACATGGCAGGCTCCTAGTTCATTGAAGTGTCTGCTAACCTGAATTGGCTCTACCTGCTTTCCAGTTTTGAAGAGTTTGGCCAAGGGAAACTTTGAAGCGCCTTCGGTCAACCTTTCTTTGGCTTATTTTCTTGTCCAGGTCCTTAAAACCAAGCCAGAAAACACAGGCAGGTGTTCCAGAAAGCGTTTTCTTTGTTCGCCCTCTCAGCTCTGTATGTTCATGCTTCTGGTCTCCCCAGGTGTCGGGGATCCTGACATCTGAGTCTTGGTTTCTGGAACATGTCTAGCTTGGCGTCTTTGAGTCCCTACATTGCTAGCCATAAGCCCATGCACCCACTTTAACTCCATATCTCACACCTAGCCTGTCAGGCGAGATAGGAAGGAGTTAGATATTTAGCCAAGTGGCTGCAATCCTGGGCTCCTCATCACTCACCTAGCTGGCCGAGATAGTTCCTGCACTGGAGAACAAGGCACCGTGATGGAGATTGCTGTCTCTAGGGGCAGGTTGCTCTGTTAGTCATCTGGGTGACTCTACTAGGGTAGAGTCCGTATCATATGACTATCCTGACGGCACAACCCATCTTCTTCCTCCGAAGAGAGTCCAGTGAATGTCCAGACTGCTCCAAGTCAAAAATCAGGCCTCATACACAGTGTGACGATATATTATTAAGATAAGTTAGGTTATGCTGCAACAGTAAATGTCCACCAAATCTCATGATGTAGCAACAAAGATTTATTTTTCACCCATGTTGATCATGGTCAGTTTCAATTTTTGCCCCATGTCCTTTACACTTTGGGACCCAGGTCGACAGAGCAGCCCCCATCTGGACCAGTGCTGCTATCCTGACAGGGGGGAACCACAAGCTGGCTCCTAAAAGGTCTACTCTCATTGCATAGGTCGAAGCAGATCTTGTGGCCAACCCGTGCACGATAGGATGGGCATGTATCCTACATGGGGGATGGGGGGTTTGGCAGGTCACATGGCGGCGCTTCCTGTCAATGAGCAAGGATGATAAATATTGTTAACTATATACTGTCACCAGGAAGAAGCTCAGTCAAGCGGCCTCCCATGGGGAGGGAGGCAGTTCCCTTTAAGGATGCTGTCGAATTTTCGATGTTGGTATACTTTTATCACTTCAACCAAGATATGGTAAACACTGCCACATGTTGACAGCGGAGGTAAACCAGGATACTGCAAAGCTAGGGTTTCTGGCTGCCAGCTGAAGGGACCCAGATCAGCCCTGAGAACCTAGTTCAGGAAGGACGTGGACGAAGGGCAGAGTGGCTAAATCCTTTTTCTGTCCTGTGGCCTCCCGTCAAGCAGCTGTTGATGTATAAACAAATACATAAGTGCATTACAATTGTTTGTCATTGGTGGAACCATGTTCTGAATGCATTTTTTGAATACTAACAATGTAAATGATCTATTTGGGGAGTTAGGAATATCCATCTATCTAAATATATAATATATAAACATATGTACGTATACGACAACATACATAACATGTTATATATGACATAAATAATACATATAGACATAGCTCTCTCACGTATTATATAGAGCAGAGGCTGACCGTCTTTATTCTCTCCTTTATCCTCACCCTCTGGATTATCTTTGATTCTCACTCCCAACATGCTAAGAACTATCTATTCACACCTTTGCTCACCTGTCAACCCTCTCCTCGCTTTTTGGCTCTATGTTGTCTCTACACCCAATTTTAAGAAGTTTCCGGTGAGAAGGAAGCAAATAGCCCAAGTAAATTCAACTGCCTCACGGCTAAACCCACGTGGTGTCTCCTGATGCAGCACAACACTGATTCCAGACCCTAGGCTTCGTTCCCGACTCTGTTGAAAACTTTTGTCCAGACCCGTGGGTACCGGTTAACTCCTGTCCATGGTTTTTCCTGGCAGTCTTGAACCTGCCCATGGATCGGACAGCCTGGCTACAATTCCTGCATACGAGGCAAGCAGTATTTGTTTTAAAATGTAGATTTTGTTTTTGTTCAGGTATGCCAAAGCCAACAGACCAGGAGAAAAGACAGTACATTACAGTGCCCAAGAGGAGGGGGCAAGACAGACCGTGCAGAGCCACGACCAAGGTCAGTCACAGGCAAAAGGAGGTGGAGGAAAAGGAGTAAGAGGGAGAGAGAGATGGAATGCAGAGAGGGAAAGGAGAAGGAGGAAGGGAGAGAGAAATGGGAATGGGCGAGTAGGTTAAGGTTTTGTGCTGGTTGGTTTGAATAACCACATTGGGCTCTTGGGTGCAGAGGCGGCCTTGGGCTGTCTGATGCTAGCTCTGGGGTGATGGGCAGAGTAATAACGACCAAGCAAATAAAGCAGGAGGTGGGAGTCCTCTAACCCTTGGAGGGGCAGGCCCTCTCTCGTCTGCAAGGCCCCAGATGTCAAAATCTCAAATACGGAAACTAAAAAATCATGGTTAATACAGTATTTTAAACATAGTCAGCCTTTCATGGGCATGATAGAGCACTAAGTCATCCACCTGGATCTAGTGCTGGGCAGAATACTGGTGGTCCCTTGGCTCAGGCTGTGTTGCTGGCTATCCGTAATAATAATACACAGCGTTTATTGCGCCAGTACTGTATATGGCACTTATAATGGCAGATTAGTTGTAAAAGTGGTCAACTCTCTACCCCTCCCTCTATCCATGTCCTTTGCTGTGGGACTTCTTAGCTCCTCCCATCCCTTGAATCTGGGCAGGCCACGTGACTTGTTTTGATTGATAGAATGCAGCAGGAGTGGTGGGATTGGACCTGCAGGTGACCGTGAGAGCATGAGCGAGTCCATCCAAGACCAAAGAACTGCCCGGTTGACCTGCAGATTTGTGAGCAACGATAAATGCTGTTTTAGCCTTCCCGTGGTTTTGTTTTTCTAAATGGGTAGATACATTATATATATGCTTTTTGTTATATATGTTGTTAAAAGTATAAGAACTCTATTTTTAGAAAGACTACATTCTTTTAGGTACGAATTTCTGAGGAAGTATCAGACTAGCAACTTAATCAGGGTTGTAATAGAGGAGCATTTCCTAGGATTAAAAGAAAATAAGCTAAACCTCAAATTCAAAAGAAATATCTAGTTGGACGAGGACCCCGAAGGCTAGCTCTCATGCACTGCTGGAGGAAGGCTGTGTTAGAAGACAAGTTGGCAAGAAAACATCTTAAAAATACGCGTGCTCTTTGATCAAATGATTCCAGCTTCAGAAATTTATCATGTGATAATAATAGAAGATGTGTAAAGACATTTACTACAAAGTTGTTCATATTTGCTAGGATCCTGGCAAGAAGCAGGTGGCACATTTAAACTGGCTACGTGGAGAGCTTAATGAAGGACTATTGATAAAGGTGTGGCAGGGTTAAGGGAAACCAAAGAATGGCGGGGTGCTTGCACTAGCAGTGATGGAGACAGCAGATCAGCCTAAACGTGAAGGTGCAAGGGGAGGAACCCAGAATAGCCATAGAGAGACCCTCTACCTGATGGGATCAAGGTCTTGTGTTCAAGGGCGCAGCCAAAGTCGCAATGCTTCAGGGAGGGAGCTGGGCAAGTAAATACTCTTGTCTCCTTTTCTCATTATCAGATTTCTTGCTGGCACCCCCACACCCCCATTAAACACGCAGGAAGCCAGAGAGAGAGGAAGCTCAGTGGTGCATTCTTGCAAAGTTCAGCTTCCTGGGGCAAACAGCATAATGGATAAAGGTAAAGCATGGACTGAGGGCTAATGAGGATACGTAGCACAATGTTTGATGCAGCATGCTTCTAATAGTAAAATATTGGGAACCACCTACATACTTTTTATTTATGCTAGGTTCATATCTTGGAATACAGTGTCGTCATTAAAAATGGTATGTTGGAAATATTTTATTAAGGTGAAAAGATGTTGAATAAAACAAAAAACTTTAGGTACCTTCAGATCCGTTTTCTGCCAGTATTGTAAGTGTGTATATGTGTGCATTTATGCATTCACACTGTCTGGAAGAACATACTAATGTTAATAGTGCTTCTTTTGGGGCGATGAGATTACAGGTAATTTTAATACTCATAACTTTGCTTCTTAATATGTTCTACTTTTTCTACAATGTACAATAAAAAAATTAAAGTTCTTTTTAGAAAACGAGAATTATGGCAGGATCCCACTGAAAAGGAAAATTTCTTTGAAAATTCTGTTAGAAGCCAATTTCATTTTCGAACATAGTTACAAAATTCTTAAATAAAACTTCGGCAAAGAATTGAGCAATAGTAACTATCATTGTATATAGTTAGATGCCAGTTACAATACTGAGTGACTTCCCTGATTCTCTTATGAAGTGGTATTAACACTTCCATTTTTAGACAAGGACACCGAAGCTCAGAAAAATCATGCCCAAAGTTTCATGGTTATTAGGTAGTGAAACAGTATTCGAAGTCTGGTCTGTCTTCCTCTAAACTCTGTGTTCTCAACCATACCGTGTCTAAGTAGAACTTATCTCCAAACAAGACTAGCAGATCACAAAGAGAATTCTGAATATGTTACATCGTGTCAACCAAACGAATAGTGAACATCAGAAGATTACTTTATAGACACAGCAAAGGCATTCGTATGATATTTAAAAGACTCAGAAGCTAGAAGCAGATAGATAGATACCTCATTAATTTGGTGGCTTTGTTCAAAGAAAAAGTCAACATCACATTGACTATAAATTAAGTGTTCACTGTCATAATTATTTACAGTCCTTTTAGAGGTTATCGTCATTGCTTTAAGATGGTGAAAATGATTGGAAAGAAGATCAGAACATTGCTGTAGTAAGTAGCCTAATGGAAATGCAATCATTCATTCATTATGTATTTGACCTACTATGTGCCAGATACTATACCAGGCACTGCCAAATAGTGGCAAAGGATAATAATAGCTGACATTAATGTGGAACTTGCTATAAGCTAGGCTCTTTTCTAAGTGTTTTATATATACCAACTCATTTAATCTTCATAAAACTCCACAAGGTGTTACCATTATTGTCGCTTCATTTTTGGATTAGGACACCGAGTCACAGAGGGGTGAATAAGTGGTGGACTTGTGGCACAAATACAGACCGTCTTGGCCCCAGAATCCGAGCAATTAACTATTGCATTGTGTAAACATCTCTCCTTAAACAAGAAATAATGGTTTCTGTCTTCATGGCATAGATGTGAAACCAAACGCAAATTAAATCTACAGTTTCAAATATTAAGTGCCAAGGAAGAAGAGACTAACAGGAGTGACTTATTTAGATGGGGATGTGGCAGTCAGGGATGGCTGGGGGAGGAATCCATCAGGTGAAGGGCAGGTGATGGGCAAGGCACAGTGGGAAGGTGAATGAAGAAGACCCGGGGTAACATGTGAAAGGGTGGTCCCAATGGCTGAACCTCTCTGCACGGTCTGAGAACTTTGCAGGGCGTGCTGAGTGATGGATTTTGTTTGAAGGGGGATAGAGCGCTTTCGACGTTTTGTTTTTATGAAGTGTTTTTACTACAGATGTTCTATCTGCAGATATCTTTTTTAAAAAAAAAAATTCATCCGATGGCTAATCTGTACTGCACATACGACTCCCTCAGACTTCTTCTGTGGTCATGGGTGGTGGTGGCTGAGTTTGATTCTGACCTGGGTCTGAGACAGACAACCCCTCGCACCCAAACCTTGAGTCTCAGGTTGAGTCTCAGAAGGTTAGAAGGACACAGGGTGCAGGTAGTGGGAAACTCAGGTACAGAAAGTTATTTTTGCCATAGATATCAGTGCTTATCATGGATCAAGTCCAGGAGTTAGGATCAGATCCGAATAGCGGGGTTGTAAATCGGCAGTTTCTATACTTAGTTTACCACTTGGCAGACATTATGCCTTTTTTCCCCATAGTCCGGGACTGTGCTGACCAATATGGTGGCCACTAGCCACATGTGGCTATTTAACCTTAAATTAATTAAAATGAAATAACATGAACAAGTCAGCTCATCAGGTTGCACTAGCCACACTTCACGTGCTCTCGTAGTCCTTTGTGGCTAGTGGCTACGTCATTGGACAATCCAGATTTGTAGAAGAGTTCCATCATCACGGGAAGTTCTTTTGGGCAGCCCTGGTCTAGACATTTCATAGTTCACCCTTTGAAAGGGTGGGCGAGTTGCACACAGAGCTGTTTGCAGGCGATAATTTTATTGCACAGCTTCTCACGATTTTCATCCAGAGCCTATAAAATTCAAAATTTGTCAGCATATTTTATTGTTTCAGAGTGTCATTTCCTAAAGGGCAGAGACCGTGTCCTTCCCCGGTTTCTGTGGAGAGCCTTCATTCACTAAATTTAATAAACATTTTCTGGTGCCAGTTATGATGACTCACTGAACTCTGCAAGGCCAAACCAATGTCAGGTCTGAAGTGACCTTTTATATTTGTAAGCAATCTTCAGGTGGTGTTTCATGGTATACAGCAAAGGAATCTAGCATTTCTTGACATACTTCGAAGTCTGAGAAGTTACTCTGTCAGTGTAAAAATAGATAAGTAGATGCCACATCTTTTTTTTTTTTTGGTCCTGGTACCAAATAATGGCAGACAAACTCATGCTCTCTTTAGGTTAAATTGCTAAATATGCCTAATTAATGAATTAGGGTATTTGTTAATTGGGGATCAGAGAGGGGTGAAGTGAGGAAAGAGACTGGTGTGGGGCTTAGTCCTTGTACTTTTATTTATTCATTCAACAAGCATCAACTGAGCCCTACGACCTGCCAAACTCTGCACTAGGCACCGGGAATAATGAGATGAAAACAAGGAGATCGCAGCGTTGAAGGACTTACAGACACGTGAAGATTTATTCCATGTGGTCAGTGCGGTGACAGAAGCTTCACAAGGACTTATGGGAACGCAGAGGAAGGGCAACCAGCTCAGCTCAGGGAGATCAGGGAAGTTGTGATACGCTGCTCACAGACGGCTCGAGAGCCGAGATCTCTCCGGGAACGGTGCCCATCTAGGGGTCTGAGTGAGGATGGAGTATCCTAGAGAAGCTGAGAAATTCGGATAGAGATATAGATAGTGCGAGTTTGGCTTTATTCATGTCATCGATCCCGACTCATGGCAAGATGGAAGAACAAGGAACTGAACTAGACTCCTATCACCATTCTTCTGAATTGGAGCCAGAGTCGATGAGTTTTAGAACACAGTCAGATGTGAGTTGGAGTTAGTCGAATGCCAGAGAAGGAGGGTGATTCTAAAAACAGCTCTCACCAACTGTTGCAGGAATCGACTGTGGGATTTGGGCATGCTTCCAGAGAGCTGCCCGTGGGTTCGAGGCAAATGACCATGGAGGGTGTGGGCAGGGGATTGAGCCAGTCGATCTGTGGCAGCTTGTGTGTTGGGGGCCGCAGAGTTGAGGAAAGGAGGTGAGGAAAATTGCAGCAGAGGGGCAAGGCCTGGAACCTGCCTCAGAAATAGTCTCGCTTACTAGTATTGCTACCAAATTGTGCAAGACATTTCCAGTGCATTCCATCCAAGACAAGGGTCCTGGTTTTAAGCATGGTCTGTGGTCATTGGCACTTTGAGGATGTCTCTCCCTCCACTGCTTCCCCTTTGCTAGGTGGGAGGTCTTCCCAAGGACTGAGTTAAGTTGAGGTAATTATTTAGTGTAGATCATGGCAAGTCTACACTCTTTGCTTGCTACGCTCTGACCATAACCTACCTATTTTCAAATGTGTTCCCAGATTCCTTCTAAGTCGCTTTTCCTCCAGTGGGCCAAGTGGCCCCGTTCTGTGCTCACATTCCATTCATTTCTACCTTCTCACCTTTGCAATTTCCATCTTGCTTCACTTCCTTTTCCTTCCTTTAACAAATGTGCCCACTGCTCCAGCCTGAGCCCCACGTAGCTTATGAAACCTTCCCTAGTTTTGGAGCTCAGGCTGATCTTTTCCCTCCTCAGACTTTCGTATTTACACTTCAAATCCTGCTGTTTAACACTCAGACTTTCGGTGCCAAAGAGGGAGAAATCATTTTAGAGACAACCTAAGGCTCATCTCGACCCATCACCATCTGTCCTTTGTCTCTGTTCTTGGAGGAAGACACTGCCTTCTAAACATTTCTTATTGAAAAGACAAATACAACAATATCAAAGGACAGAATGCTCATAATTATCTTAATACAACGATTTTAAGTAGTGCATGATTTTTTTCAGTCATACATATTGTTTTATATCAGCTTATAAACCATTTTATAATTAGTTTTTTTCTCCCCATTTAACATTATAACCCAACACGTCCCATTTTTTTTTTTACAGCTGCTGTAAAAGAAGCATCGCATTCCCTCTTGTGACCGTAATGTCATTTTATCAAGCCACTATCTTGATATTGGATAATGGGTTTCTGGCTCTGCCTTTTCAGAAGAAGTACGTGTCGCTCTTGATTCCTCTTAGCTCTGAGAATTTACTCCATCATTTACCCCTTCCTTGCATTTTATTCTCTCATTTTAAAAAACCTTCTTTGCTCTCTACAGGGTTGTTCAGTCTTATCTGTCCTAAAACATGTCTGGACCCTGCCGTACACCATCCTCCTCTGTAGTCACCATTATTTCCCGCCGGCTTGTTCTTTTACTGCTGTTATTCGCCCCTTCCTTCCGTCCCCATTTTAACAGAAAGTCAAGTGTCTTTCGAATGACCACGTATCAAGTCCAGAGAGATTTTCTCAGTCCTTATTGTTCCTGACATTGACCATTCCCTTCTGAAACTTCCCTCCTAGACCTTTGGTGACATCCCATTTCCCTTGTTCTCAGCTTTCTCTGGGTCATTCTCTACCTTGATTTCACCGACTCCTCTTCAGCTTTTCCAAGATGAAGGCCTTCATCGAGGGCCTGTCCTCAGCCTTCTTTTCCTTCTCTCCTTTCTTCCCAGGCAGTCGTTTATTCTCACAGCTTAAGCTAATAAGTGTGCGGATCTGTATTTTTAGCCCTGCCTCATCTCCCCAAGCCGGAGGCTCACCTCCACCACCCACTGCTTGCGTTCACTTAGCTCCCTGCTGCTTGCTCAGCTCCTCACAGCCAACACACTCAGCACTAAAGGCTTGTTTTCCCCTGATCCAGCCTCTCCAACTGACTTCCTTTTAAACTAGCCTTGCATTTGTCCTCAAAACCTCTGAATCATCTCATATTCTTTTCTCTCTTCAGATTTCACCAGTCGATTTAACACCCAGAATATGCCTCATCCGTTTTCTAATTCCATTCACACATATCGTTTTTATGTAAAAACAATTTAGTCCATGCTTGTGTTAAAAATTCAAATGGTATCAGTTGTACTAATCAGAGGTAATATTATTCTGATCAGACGTAATATTATTCCAATCAGAGCAAAAAGTGAACTTCCTCTTCAGAAAAGTGAACATTCCTCTTCATGAATGTACTTTCAATCCTCTCTCCAAATGCTATTTCTCTTCCCAGGGAATAAACAAATTGTGGTATATGCATTCGATGGGATACTAGTTAGCAATAGAAAAGAACAAGTTTCTGATACATTGAACAACTTGGATGTGTCTCAACGATCTTATGCTAAGTAAACGAAACCAGACACAAAGGGCTACAAACTGTATGATTCCCTTTACACGAAATACTAGGAAAGACAAAGCTATAGAGACAAATCACATCAGTGGTTCCCAGAGACTGCGGGCAGGAGGTAGACGGCAAGCTGGCACAGGGGATCTTTTTAGGGCAAGAGAAATGTTCTTTATTTGGAGTGTGGTGGTGATTACAGGTCATCATACATTTATCAAAACTCATTGAACTGTATACTTTTGAAAAGGAGAAATTTTATCTGATTGAATTACCTGACTGAATTTACTTGCCTGAATTAAGCCTGACTTAAAAAAAAAAAGAAAAGAAAAGAAAAAGAGGAAAGAAAAGAAAGAAAAGCAAAAGCACATACTTATTTGAAGTGAAACTTTCTGCACCAGATGGTGAACTGATTTTAAATTTCCGTAGATAAGGCCAAATCATCCTCCAAAATGGCTATTCCAATTTACACCTCCACCAGTAGACTCTGAGAGTGCCTAGTTCCCCACACTCTGGCACAAATGGATATAATCAATTTTTTAAAAGTTCTGTCTATTTGATGGTGAAAAATGTTATGATTCTTGATATTTCAGGCACATCTGATCCTAATTGGTCTCTATACTGGCAGTCTTTTTTCTCTCCAAATTACCTTATATATTGTTAATAGAGCAATCCTTCTTGGGCTTAGTTCTAATAATATCTCAAAAAAAATTGTTAATGATACCTCATTGCCTACAAAATTAAATCCAGACCTTTAGCCAGATATTTGAGTCCTGGTTTCACCCCAGCTTTCCTTTTCTCTCTTCTCCGCTACTGTCTTATCATTTTTACTAGAAAGTTCGACTCAGACTTATCGTTCAGTTTTTCTTACTCTTTTTTTCCTAGCTTGATAGAGAAATAATTGACATAGGACACTGTAAGTTTGACGTGTACAATGGGATCATTTGATGCATGTATCTATTATGAAATGTTTATCACAATAAGGTTACTGGACACCTCCTTCAGCTCATGTAATTTTCATTTTCTAGATGTCGTTATGCTGAGGACTTTACAGCTCTACTCTCATAGCAATTTTCAAGTATACCATACAGTATTGTTAACTATAGTCACCCCGCTGTGCCTTAGACCCTTAGAACTTACTCATCTTGGATCTGAGAGTCTGTATCCTTTGACCAACATCTCTCCATTCCCTCCATCCCTGGTCCCTGGTAACCACTACTCTGCTCTCTGTTTCTATGAGCTTGATATTTGTAGATTCCACAAGTAAGTGAGATCATACAGTATTTGTCTTTTCTCTGACTTATTTCACTTAGTGTAATGCCCTTAAGGTCTATCCATGTTATCAAAAACGGCAGGATTTCCTTCTTCATAGCTGAATAATATTCCATTATACATACATACATACATATATATAAATATAATGGAATATATATATATACATAGCTGTTGTCAGCTGAATATTTATACATATATATATGTATATATATGTGTATATATATACATATATATGTATATATGTTGTCAGCTATATATGTATTATATATATGTAATATGTAGGAAGTGTAAATATATATATATATATATATATATATATATATATATATATATATATATATATTACACTTCCTTTATCCATTTATCTGTCTATGGACACTTAGGTTGTTCCCATGTCTTGGCTATTGTGAATAAAGCTGCAGTGAGCATGGATATGCAGATATCTCTTTGCGATAGTTACTTCTTTTAGATAAATATCCAGAAGTGGGATTGCTGGATCCTATGGTAGTTCTATTTTTAATTTTTGGGGAACGTACTTACTGTTTCCCAGCAGTCCTTATTCCTGACTTCAGACCAGAATAGTGGGGAGCTTTTAAAAGCTGTGTTCACCCAAGCCTGTCTATAGAGATTTAGATTTAATAGGTCTGAGGTATGGCCTGGGGGTATTTTTTTGTGTTGTTTTTTTTTTTTTTGAGTGCAGATGATTTTAACATGCAGCCAGAGTTGTGACTCATTGGTGCCACTGATCCAGTACACTGGCTAGATAAATCCCATGCTTTCTTGCCTTTATGTCCTTGTTCATACCTCCACCTGGAATACCTGTCCTGTCTTCGTTAGCTGTCCGAATCCTCCTCATCTTTGAAGAAGCCCAGAGGGCCCGACTCATTCGTAACTCCACCATGAAGCTCTCCTTGATTGCTCCTATCCATATGATTTCTTCCTTCTTCCAACCTTTTGTGATGTCTTTCTCACATTTGTCACAGTCTCCTATGCAATCTAGTTATGTTTTCAAACATATTTTCCTGTAAGATCGTCAGCTCTTTGAAAAACTACAGGGAATGAGTCTTGCTCCACTCACGTACTGCTTGGGGGGCCCTTACACAGTAGGTAAATCTTTTTTTAAATGTTTACTCTGTTCCAGTCTCTTCACTTCACCACCATCGCTGCTTCTGTCTGGAACTCTCCCCACCCCCAAGATACCCCGTGGCTCACTTTCATCCTAGTAGAGTGACATGTAGCTGTTATCAGCTGAATATTCACTTATTTATCTATCGCCCATCTCTTCTCACTAGCATGCACGCGCCATGAGGAAAGGCCTTTGTTTTGGTTGCTGTTTTATCCCCAGTGCCCATGGCAGTGCTGGCATATAGTAAGTGCCCAGGAAGTATTTCTTGAAGTTAATACATGACCTTTCTGGACATTTATTTACCTTATTTTTGTGTAATCCTCAAAATGACCCCCAGCTGGGCGAGGCAGGCATAATCAACCATCATAGATAAGAAAGATCGAGGTCGGAGGTAAAGGTAAGCTTTGTGTCCAAGATGACACACTTTTATGTGACAGAGCAGAGCTCAGAGCTCAGCTGTTCTGTTCCCTAGGCCAGAGCTCTGGTTCTTACTCCCTAGCTTCCATCTGGCCTCTAACTATCCAGTTTGTCAGTCTTCCCTCTCATTCCTATCCAGAACCACCACTAAGAATTGAGGGGCCCCAGTCAGAAGTACAAATTGAGGCTCACACACCATACATCAAAACATCAGAAAGGTACATGCTGAGCAAGCATACTATCAAATGACGTATGTCTGTCCTCCTCCCTTGACGAATATACCTTCATAAGAACCTGGTAGGTCAGGTTCAAAAGCAGAATTTTGACTCCTTGGGGTCGTGAGCAGGAATGTGGTAGCTAAGTTGCCACATGAATATGGGCCCTGTTTCATTTTCTCCTCCCACACCTCATTTTTTGCTTCACTCCTATAGGCTTCATGTGTTGATCTCCCTGCGGCCCCCACCCCCCGCATGTCCAAGTTCACTGATCTCCTGCAGACAAGCACTCCTTGGCCATACCTTGGGATCTGACTCTCCAGCTGTTGGGCCACCCTTTGGGAGAGAGAGGCCACACGGGCCCTGGAAATGAGCTTGGAGCTGAGTGGGCAGGGACTTCTGGGGTTCTGGGTCCCCAAGTATATGGGAAGTGGTTCCTGGTAGGGTATTCCTTTGGCCCCTAAGATTCCTTATCTTTTGGAGAGAGGTGCAGTTGGAAGAAGCCCAGAGTGGGGGCCTCGAAAGCTAAGGCCCATTTTGTATAGGTCTGGGGGACTGAACCTGTCTCTCCTCCTTAAACCAGACTGTATACCTTTTGGAGACCCAGGCTAATTCTCCCCATCTCCTAGGATTGTTTGGTTTTACGGAAAACAGAAGATGGGGGTTGAGCCTGAGGTAAATAAACTAACCTTTTGGGCTTGTTTTCCTTATCTATAAAATGAGAACTAGATGAGATAATCTCTAAAATTGCTTCCTTTATGTATTCTATATCCCCCATCCTCCAACTAACAGGTCATGGCAGGTGCTTCGACGTGTTCGCTAGTATGAATGCCCTAAGGTCTTGTCTTACTTAATCCCTTCTCATATCAGATGAATGTGTGTAGGTGTGTGTGTTTATACATGTGGGGGCACGCACATGCACACACAGTGCACACACGTGCACACGCCCCTACTTGTACCACTCAGTCGGTCTTGGACTCCCAAGTCACACAACTTACCAGCCGGACTGTCAGAGCCCTGGGAGACATTTTTGAGATACTGAGGCAGAAGGCTCAAAATCTTAACAGAAGTAATACTTAGTTTATGCCTTCAGAGCTTGGGACGATGGGACTCTAGGGATCTTACTTTCCTTAGAAAGTTAGTGACCTCGAGTCATTTCTGTTATCTCCAAGTTGCGATTTTATTTCTGACTGATGTCAATCCCTTCTTACTGGCTGGCAAACATGTAATTTTTCTTGAATGAGAGGGAGCCTCCTTTCTCTGACACCCTGGATTCTGGTGTAGGTGGGAGCTTACTGAAGGGTGGGGCCAAATCCGAAAGGTTGAAGATCTTCACTGGTCAAGTGGATGCTGTGGTTCAAATCACTAAATGTACAATGAGTTACTGGTGCTCTGGGAAATCCTAAGCCGGAAGACGCCAGTTTCAAACTTCACATTACTTTGTTTAACATAACAGGACAAGACAATTTAAGAATCACTCCAAGGCAGCGGTTTGTGGTCAAATGAAATTTTTACACAATGAGTTCAGATAATGATGAAAAATGTGAATAAGAAGGTCCCTGATCTAGGGCCATCGTATCCAGGGCCCGGACGTTCTGGGACAGCCTCAACATCTGCACATCAGTACTCACCTGGAGTTCATGAGCTGGAGGCAAGGTCTTAAAGCCTTGCCTTTATGGGGTGGATGAGGGTAGGTGAGATCAATTGCTAAGAACAGGGACCGTTTTTGATGGGGAGGCATAATACAGTACAAATTAAAAACATCAACAAGAGTTATCTTTAACTTTTATTCTCAATTATCTTTCTTAAAACCCACAGGTAGGCCTTATTCTGAGAAGGGGCTATCACTGACTTTCCTATTTCACCACGGGCCTAGATGCGTTGAAGATGCAAGGCTGGGCCCAGTAGGAGAACCAGACGGGAGCACAACCGGATGCTTTTGTCAGCGTTGATGGTTCCCAATCTTCACCGTCCATCATAGAGTCTGGGGCAATAAGGGAACGTTCCCAGCTCACACCTGCCTGGTGCAAGCGCTCCAACAAGATGCAAAGATTCAAAATGGCCAATTCCATCTTCCAAGACTGTTACGCCATCAGCGTCTTCAGAGTTTTCTGTCTGGTACACAGCCGGTCCTTGACAAATGTTAACTCCCTTCTTCGCTTTCCTCATTTCGCGAGGGAACTCTAACCCCCAAACGCGCCAACCCTCTGACGTTCTCTCCGCCACCCCAAAGCGCCACTTTCTCTCAAAGGGCCTGGACGAGCGCGGTTCTCTCTAGCTCCGCTTCAATTTGGTTCAACAAGCGTCCTCTGTAGGCCTACTACGTGCCGGGTGTGCGTGATACACCCGGAGCGTCCTGTCGTGGGTTTCCCAAGCACCAGGTCAGGAGGGAGAAACGGGGTCGAGCGGCGTGCGCGCTTTCCTCGCCCCCTCTACGGCCTGTGGGGCCCCCTCGGGGAGCGGGCCGGTCCTCGCCTCTGCTTTGCGCCCTCTGCGGCCCCGAAGGCAGGCGCCCCGCTCACACCTGCTGCCCGCACACAGTCGAGCCGAGCGAAGGCAGGCGCGCGAGGAGGAGCCAGAGGCCCGCGGCGCTCGGGCCGACCAGGTTTCCCGCTCTGACCCCTCCTGACGGACCTCGCTCCCTGCGTCCAGGCGCCCAGGGGGGTGGACCCCGCGAGGCCCCAGGCGGCGGGGCCCGGGCCTCCCGCGTCCCCCGGCGCCCCCTCCTGGGAGGCGGGTCCTGGGGGAGGACGCGGCCCCGGCCCCGCAGCGCCGGCGCCCCGAGCCCGGCGCCCGCCTGGCCGCCCCGCCGCAGGCTCCGGGCCGGCGGGAGGGGGTGCTCGCCGCCCCGCGCCCGGGCGCGCGCGTTGCCGGGCAGCGGCTCGGAGGCTCCGAAGGGGGCGGAGCGGCGCGGCCGGCGTGCGGCTGGCGGCCCCTGTCCGCGGTTCCGGCCCCCGGCCCGCCCCCGCCTCGCCGGCCTCGCTCCGCCAGGGTGCGCGGCGCCCCGTCCCAGCCGCCGCCGCCGCCGCGGCCACCTCTCCGGGCCCGAGAGCGCCGAGCCGCGAGGCCGGGCCGGGCGCCGCCGGGACTGCCGGGGGCGCGGCGCCGACGCCGAGGCGCGGCCATGGACGGGAGGACCCGCGCCGGGGTCGCGCTGGTCCCGGGGCCGAGCCGCCGCGGGCCTGGCGCCCGCCGCCGCCGCCCGCGGCTGCTGCTCGCCGGCCTCTGGCTGCTGCTGCTGGCCCGGCCGGCCTCGTGCGCCCCAGGTAAGCACCGCGGAGACCCTCGGGCCGCCGCCGTGACCCTTTATTGCTGTTCTGTTCACGACCCTGCTCTCCCCGCCCATCCTCTTTTATTCTCCACCGCTCCCCTCGCCCTCCTGTTTGGAGATGCTTTTCCATTCTTCTTGGGGCCCAGCAAATAAATAAAGGCACGGAGAATATGAAACGAACAAGCTAGCGGTTTGCGGCCCGTCTGGCTGAAGGTCTGTCTGCAAGGCTAGCCTGTTACCACGGACCCCGAGGCGGGTCTGGTGGCTTCGTGTCCGAATGTGCCTTTATTTCGCTTGCAAAATTCAAGCCCTGGAATTGTTCCTTGCATGGCTCTATCAGTGTGGTGTATCAGATGTTTGGGAATACTTTATTGTCGGGGCGAAAGGGGTACATTCGGGGTGTGTGTGTGTGTGTGCATTACTCTGAGTAGCTCTGTGTCCCCCAGATGCAGGCAGGCTGACGGGTGTCCCCCAGTGCACTAGGACACAAAGAACACTCAAAGACTATCTCTTGGAAAGCGGCCTGGCTGTGGATCTTTCCAGGGAACCAGCTATTGCCATGACTTCTGCAAAGGCATTAGTACAATAGAGTGTGAAAATATTGTGATTCTTAAGTGTCAGGGCATGAAAGGACTCAGGGTTGTTTTTTTTGTAATAGATGCAGTTTCCTGACGGTTCGTCAGCATGGAATTAAGAGGCATGATTTATGAAGGAGCCTGTGGGCGGGTTTTGTTGTTGAGGAAATGATTTAATTCATATTGCTTCCCCGAAATGTTTATTTGTCCACCCCGAGCTTACACATGGGATGGTCTGGAAACCATCTCCGAGCTGACACGCTCGCTGTAAGCCGGTGGTTGTGCTCCCGCACACACACACTTTGACCACTTTGGGGCAGAAAAGGAAAGGTGGAATAAGGGGCTCTGGGTGGGGAGCTGCTGCACAAACAGAAAGCCGTGGAAGCCACTCCAGATCCTCCCTTCTCTTGGGAGCAGGGCCAAAGGACTGCCAAGTGGCTTTGGAAGGAAATGGAACACAACTGAAGGTGTCCCTTGGACCTCACTGTCAGGGTTATAACCAGTGTCATGTAGGGGGATGGTAGGTACCGCAGAAGCCCAAGAAGAGACTTCAGGGATCACAGAATGGAACGGCTCCTTTTGCTGAAGAGGAAACTGACAGGGAGAAGTGACTTGCTCAAGGTCACAGGCGAGTTGGTGCAGTCATCACTTTTCTATTCTCCCTGCTGCTCGGACCCCGCACGCAGACTTATACACACCTGAGGCCTCTCACAGATTTTCTGTAGCTGGGTGGAACTCTGTCTCAGAAAGCCACCAGAGCCGGGGGGTGACAGAATGGGTTTCTTTCAGGCAGTACACAGTAAGTGCAGACGATTTTGCCTGACCTAGCACCTCGGGTCTCAATCCTGCTCTCCATGCGTTCCAGCCCTGTGAGTCCAGAGAGGAGATGAGACCCTGGGCTTTCTGTGGGACGAGGTAATCACGAAGCGTGCTCGTGGCTTTAGGCAACAAAGAAAACCCATCTGATACTAATGATTCATCAGCTGCGGGACAGAGAAAACTAATCATTTACTGAGTGCTGCCTGCGTACCAGGTGCTACATTTAAATACGTGATCCGATCACGTTGTGTTAGGCATCATGGTCCCGTTTTAGAGATAAGGAAACTAAGGCTGTAGGAGTACAGGTTAGTTTGACCCGAAACTTCTGGGCGCTTAACCGCTGTGCAGCTTCTCCCTGCGAATGTGGCCATTCGGATATGCTGCAGATGTGGAGAATGTAAGTAATTTTTTTTTTTTTGATAAATCTAAAATCAACAGCGAAGTTGTTTGTTCTGCCTCTCCATAACTTTAGAAGTCTGTTCCTGTTTCCCCTCAATCCCCCAATACAGGCAAACCCCCATTTTATTGCGCCTCGCTTTATTGCACTCCACAGGTGTTGGCGTTTGTAAAAATTGCAGGCAAGACCCTCCACCAGCAAAAAGGTCATGGCTCTTTATCGTGACACTCGCTTGCTTAAGGTGGTCTGGAACAGAACCTGCAGTGTCTCTGAGGTCCGCCTGTAATTGCCAAGAGAGGAAATTAATTATATCTCCACTCTAGAGCTGACATCACGGAAGGAGAGACTTCATCCTTTCACTAATTTGTCTATTGGGCTCCTCCGGGTTGTACAGCTGCTTCTAGCGGGCTGGGGAAGTGGTGGACAAACACGCACCTGTCCTCAAGGATCCAATTAGAAACGCAGAGCAGTATGTAAGCAAGGAGCCCTGCACGGACCAGTCACGGGCAGGAAAGGCAGTGAGTGAAAGCGGTCCAGGGAAGACCTCTCAATGATCCCCAACCCACTTCTTGGAGGCCATGAGCAGTGTGATATTGGTGGAGGGTGGCCTCCTAATGCATGGTGAGTGGTGGTTGATCCTGGGACGTGGTTGCATTTCAGTCATTTGGCCGTGGTTTCCTCTCTGGCCCACTAGGACCCTCTGGCTCCCTGCTGAGTGTGTGTTTTCACCGTCAGAGTGGGGCTGGGGGAAGGCTTTGGTTCCATATCTGGAGAGGAAGTGGTGTTGTCTAAGAGTAACCGGTACGTCTTAATCACATTTTGGATGTCTCAGTCAGGTACCAGTCCCTCTGTGGCTGTCTGAAAACCACCTCCTTCCGGAGGTTCTTCTTCCTTGATAACTTTTGTTAAATGGAGTCCACTTCTGGTGCAGCCCCTCATTAATATCTTGATTTAAATTTCTATGTTTTACTGTTTTCTTGTCCATTTCATTCAGCATTTCGAACGTGCCCCTTTTTGTTTAAACATAAGTTTGATATTGTCTGTTCACTCTTGTGGAAAACAATCTGTGATACTTTGGGCTTGCTTTCGAAATTGTGCTTTTAGGAGACCCTATTCTACAAGATAAAGGAAGAATTGTGCCTATTCATCTCATTGAGGGATAAGTCTTTCTCAAAATAATAGTTATTATGAAGTTGATAACTTTTCAGAGAATTTGGAAATTCCTGGAAGGTATAGAAAACAGGTACTCATGATCCCACAACCCATGGATAACGCCATAAAGTTTTCTTTATTAACTAACACTAAAGAACTGAAAATTATATGCATAATTACTAATTTTTCATTCAATATTTAAGCATTTCACTGCTTATTAAATATTGTTTGAAAACACAGTTTCCATCCTAATAATTATTTCCAGCTTTTTTGGGCTTTTATAAATAATGCTGTGATGAATAGCTATGTAGGTAGGCTTTGTCTATTTTTCTGTTTTTTTTTTTTTTTTAACATATGCATTTCCAGAAGGGTAATTAGAATGTAATCACAATCTAAGGCCCATGAGGCTGGATCTTTGCAAGTTTTCTTCCATGTGGGTGCCTACTAGGTGCTCAGTAAATGGATGTAGAATGAATCGACTTTTTCTATAAAGCTGTCATGCTGAAATAAACCCTAGCAGTTTATTCAGTTGCCTGATTTACTTCATCATAACTAGCATTGCGTATTTTTAAAACCCTTGTTAAATATATTTGTAATACATTCCTGTAGATTTTCTTTTGAGTTGGATATTTTTTGTTTTGTCTTTGTATTCCATGAATTTTCTGTTTGCTCTGTGGTATGCATAGTTAAGTCTTTATGTATTATGGATAGCAACCATTTTTTTCTTCTATGTGTTACATTTTCCTCTTCCAATGGATTTCCTTTTAAATTTTATATAATTTTGAAATTCAGAAGTTTTTTGATTATCTTGATTAGCAAAATCTGCCGTTTTTTTCTCTTTGTAATTTTTTTCATTGCATTTATGCTTATGGGGGTTAAATTTTTATCGTGTTAATAGCCATTTTGAGGTGAACATTTGTTATACTTTTGGAGTGGTTTAGTATCCTTTAAACAAGGACTTAGATAAATGTTTCGAAAGTGTGATCCTTTGACTTCCTGCGTCAACAACTTGGGGGTGTGGACATGCTTGTTAACAGTTAGGATTTCTGGAGCTCGTCCTTGACCCAGGTTCGAATTTTTTGGTGGGGGTGCCTGGAAATGTTCAGTTTTAACAAGTTGAGTTTTCGTCACTTTAAAGTCTGGAACCACCGATCCAGATACTGTAAATCCAAGTACTGAAAATTTAGTAGCATTTCAGAGGTAACCACTTAATATCTTGCAATTGTCTTTCCACTGTTAGCACAGTTGGTTTAAAATTGTAACACTGAAACAGTCTTTTTGTTGTTGTTGTTGCTGTTATATCTTGTTTGCTTGGTTTTCTTTGGGTTGGGAGTCAAAGGACATAGAGAACGTCGTCGTTTTAAATTCTTACTCCTGGCCCCTTGGGAACAGCTGCAGCCTTTGTCAGGAAATGCTTCACTTAATCCTGAAAACAGCCAAGTCAGGGTGTTGTTAAAAGTCACCAGGGACCTGGGAGCCACAGGTTTTCTATCAGTGCCCTGGGTGCCAGAGGCAGCTAATTACTGTAATTGCAATCACACCAGGTTGATTTTCCCAGATAGGAGATGCTGTTCTAAACTGATCTAATTTGTTGCCAAGTTGTGACCACCCACCTTTCATCTGCAGCTCCCAGCCACATGATTTCATGATTTCTCTTCCCCATGCCTCGGCTGCATGATGTGTTGGAAAGCACATGGAACTGTGAGCTAGCAGCAAACCCAGGGGAACTCTTGGCGGCTGCTGACTGGCTTTGTGACTGTGGACAAGGTGCTTCGTCCTGGGTTTCTTGGTCAGTATGAGACGGGACATCACTGAGGTTACTTCCTTTTAGCTCTTAGGTTTCGGGTCCACACGTTGGCTACCTTGGAACGCACTTGTTGTAGACAGTGACTGTCCTCTCTGTTGAAGGTTGAGTGTCGCCATCTCACTGGCCTGTAGATGGTCCATCTAGCCCAGTGACCTGCTGAAGGCAGTTCACTCTTCCCATCGCATTCAGTTATTCTTTTAAATAAACTCTACATTTCCCCCCATGCGTCTCCACCTCCCGGACACCTTCTGTGCTCTCTTATTCTCTTTGTCTCTTCCTTTTTTCCCATCTTCCTTGGTAATGCTTTAGGTGTGCTTGTGCTATGGCTTATAGCTACAGGCATTGCTTCCCTTCATTGGTGAGCATCTAACCTTGCTACTGAAAGTGTGGTCCACACACCTGTAGCAGCATCACCATCTGGGAGCTTGTTAGAAACGCAGAGTCTCAGGCCCCGACCTTCTTTGTGAATCAGAATTGGCATTTTCACAGGGTCCTCAGTTGATTTTGCGCACACACTCGGAGTTTGAGGTGCATTGGGGCTAAGAGGTAATGCCTCCTGTTCTAACCAGTGGTGTTGGATTGCTGGGGCCAAGTCAGCCCAGATGACTCTGGAACAGACCAACATGGGGCGGGGTTGGCGGGGACACAGAGCCGGAGGGGAGGCAATGAGAACAGAGATAAAACCCTTCAGGTGTTTGGAGGGGGGCGGGATCCAGGCATGAGTGGAGGGATTCACTTTAGGAAGGACCGAGACGGAAGGAGAACTGGGAGGCTAGACCTGGAGACGGGCGTGTCAAGGGGCAGGTGACTATTCATGGGGAGGGGTACACGGGACCATGTTTTGAGGGGAGGGGACTGGGAGCTTGAGAAAATACACCTGGTTTCTAGAAGAAACTGAGAAGAGACGAGTGAACGCATTGCTCGGCAGCGACGAGGCCCCGCTGGAGTTGGATGGCAGGTGGTCACTCTTGTCTTGCCCCTCTGGCAGCCCGGGTGACTTAGAGCCTTAGCGGAAAACGGGCAGGTGACATCGGTGCTGCTGGTCAATGGGCATGTCTTGGCAGGAGGTCAGGGGCTTTGGAGTGGTGTGGAAACTCTGCTTCTCTTTGTTCCCTTGTCTCCCGTTTGGGCCTGTGGGAGGAAGCGTCCATCACCAGTGCTTTGGGTGCTGGGATTAACTGTGGAGCCAGACAGCCTGCAGGGCTGCTTTAAAACACTGGGTAAATACCTCTGGGAGCTTTCGAAGGGCAAAGCCTCAAACATCCCAAACAAAACTGTCCTCTGAAGCCAGCTTCTAGGGGGAACTTGGGCAAAGCCCAGGAGACAGGTGTGAACAGGTGGGAGGTTGCTAGGCCTTTGCTGCTGCAGGTGTGGTCCATGGACCAGCAGCATCAGCATCTCCTGGCAGTTGGTGAGAGAGGCCAGCTCTCGGTCCCACCCCAGATGTACTGAATCTTCCTTTTAAGAGCATCTCCCGGTGATTTGTAGGCACGCGAGTGTTTGAGAAGCTCTGGCCTGAGGCGGTGTCTCACTGAGGTTGGATGCATTTCAGAGAGTTTTGGTTGTTATCTCGTCAGTGGGAGAAAAATTCAGCCCAGATTTCGAGTTGGTGGGGAGAGCTGAGGGGCGGAGCAGCCGTGGGTTCAGAACCGAGCTGGCGTCTGGCTGGACGCGCAGCTCAGGTACCCGCTCCTGCCGCGTGTTCCCCCTCGGGGCCCGAGCCTGTTTGGAGACCTTTCTCCGGTCCTTGGTTACCCCCCACGGGTCTCAGCAGGCGTTAGGGCCGGTGACTGCCAGGGATTGCAGAAGCGCCTGGAGACGGTTGAAGCCAACAGGTGTCAAAACTGAGGTGGAGGTGGAAGCACCCCAAGCGTCCGGCAACAGATGCATGGAGGAACAAAGCGTGGTCTGTACATGCAATGAAATTACTATCCCTTCTCAGAAAAGAGGGAAATTCCCACACAGGCTACAACACGGATGAACCTTGGCATTATGCTAAGTGAAATAAGCCAGACACAAAAGACACGCATTGTGCGATCCCACTTGTACGAGGTCCCTAGAGTCGTCAGAATCATGCAGACAGAAAGTAGAATGACAGTTGCCAAACGCTGAGGGGAGGAGAGAATGGGGTGTTTGTGTGTGTGATGGATAAAGAGTTTCAGTTTTGCAAGATGAGAAGAGTTGGTTGCACAACAATGTAAATACATTTAACACTACTTAGCTGTAGTAACCTTAGAAATGGTGAACATGGCAAATTTTGTGTTATTCTTTACTATAGTTAAAAAAAACAAAGTGAGGCTGAATGGGAACTAGCTGGCCGGGTAGCAGGAGTGAACCTTCGTCAGATCTGGGAGTCACAGGGGTTGGGGGGCAGGGCAGGAACAGGTGGGCTGAGGCGGGTGACAGGCCGGATCTGGGTGGTGGCAGGGTTGGGTTGCGGGTAGCCAGTCAGTGGCTGGTGGCTAGGACAGAGTCACTCCGCACCAGGAAGGATTTCTAGGCCTCTGCCTCAGGACTGCTTCACCTCTCCAGGCTCACCTCTCCCCATCCTTGTGTTGTGGGGTGTTTGCCCCCTGGGCAGCCGTTTGGTGGGGCAGGGGGCTCTAGGAAGGAGCTGGGATTTTCAACCTGGGCCTGAATACAGGCTGAGTAGAGTCTCAGGAATTTTTTAAAAAATCAGATTCTTCTTCCGAGCCCATGCAATTGGGCTTTTAAATATCTTTATGCATTTTCAGGATTATAATAGGTTTATTAGGTTTTTTTTTCTGATTATAAAAGTGATATGTGTTCATTGCAGTAATTTGTACTTACTGTTCCCTTTGCTTAGAACATTCTTATCTCAGATACGATCGACACGATTTACTACGCCTCTTCAGGTCTCTGCTCAAATCTCGCATGCTCAGGGAGGCCTTTTAAAAAAACAACCACCTCCTCCCTAATTCCTCGCCCCTGACCCCGTTTAATTTTTCTGCGTGGCTCCCATCACCATCTTACATATGTCTCTCTGTCTGTTCTCTGTCTTTCTCTACTAGACAGTAAACTCCACCAGGGCGGAATTGATCTGTTTTGTTCCGTGTTGTTTGTTCATTTGTGCAGAAAGCTTCCGTGAATGCCCGCTCTTCGCAGGCAGTTGTGCGGGGCCCTCGGTACAGGTCGGCGAGGGACGTTCATTCTAGATGATAAGTGCCACGAAGAAACGGAAGTAAGAAGGGCCGGGAGTAAGAAGGAGACGTTGTCATTGGGCAGTTAGGGAGGCCTCACTGACACACTGACACGGTGGCTTCATCAGTTTGCTGGGGCCACCATGACCAAGTGTCACAAACCGAATGGCTTAAGTAACGGAAGTTTATTGTCACATAGTTCTGGAGGCTGGAAGTCCCTGATCAAGGTCAGGGGGCCGGCCGTGCCCCCTCTGAAGGATCTATTCCAGACCCTCTCCTAGCTGCTGGCATTCCTTGGCTTGTGGCCGCAGAGTGGCAGTCTTCATGTGTGTGTGTGTCTGTGTTCACATTGACCCTTTTTACAAGGAGAGTCAGATAGCAGCAGGGGTTCAGCCTGCTCCAGTGTGACCTCATCTTAACTAATGACATCTTCAGTGACCCTGTTTACAAAGGAGGTCACATCCTGAGATCCAGGGGGCTAGGATTTTAACTTACTGAGTCTTGGGGAGATAGGGTGCAACCCATAACAGAGACATTTGGTCTAAGATTCCAAGGAGGCAAGGGGGCAAGCCTAGATGGTATTTGGGGTGGGGGACACAGTGTTCCCAGCAGAGGAAGTGACCAGCCACCAGCGTAAAGGCGGGAGTCTGCTTGGTGTTGGGGGTTGGGAAGGAGGCCAGTGGACTGAAAGCAGAGGGTGGGGGTGTGGGTAGGGACAACAGGACCCCGGGTGTGCGAAGAAGTGGGTGCTGGCGGGGGAGCATCTAGGCCAGCAGAAGGATTTTGGTACTGCTGCACACAGGGTGGGAAGCAGTCGGAGGGTTTAGAGCAGATGTGACACGGCTTAAAATGTAACATTAAATGAATTCAGATGGTACAGAGAGAGATGTTAGAAAGTGAAAATCACCCCAAGTCCCACCAGGCACATTTTGATGTCCCTCCTTTCAGACCTTCCCCACACATACAAGCACACACTCGTACACACAAAGTAACGGTATCTTATTCTACCCGTTTGCTGACTTGTTTTTTTCCCACTCTACACTTTGTCCTAGAGTCTTGACGTTGCCAGGAGACTCATGTCTACGTCACAGTTTCACGGGATGCCATGGCTTTTCTATACCTCTTCCCTGTTGATAGATATAACTAGGTTGCTTTCAACTTTTGCTGTGATAAAAACAACAACAAAAAAATAAAAAAACAAAAAACAAAAAACAACAAACCCCAAACCAGAACCACACTGCTGTGAGCATCTCTGTACATCTTTACACACTTTTCTAATTATTTCCTTAGGATAAATGCCCAGAAATAGAATCTCTGGACTAGGCAGGATTTATATTCCATTGTGATCTATATTGCCAAATTGCTCTCTAGAAAGTTTGAAGCAATCGACATTCTCTCTAGCAATGAATCAGAGTGCCAGTTTTGCTTCTATCCTCTGTCATACGGGCCATTACCCATCTTTTGTCTTTGCCAAACTCATAGGTAAAAAAAAAAAAACACCTCCTTTCAAGTCGCACTTCTTTGATCGTTAATTGGCACGGAGGCTCCCTTTGCATTGCTTTCCCTGGTTCTCCCCAGAACTCTCCGCCTGACCTGGGAATAATTATCCAACAGCTACAGAGTGCTCGCCATGTGCCAACGAGCTGGTACAGTGTGTCTTGTTGAACCTGTACAACCTCTACCAGGTGGGCACTGTTGTTAGCCCCACTTTACAGGTGAGGAAAATAAAGATCGGAGAGGTTCGCTAACTTGCTTAAGGTCATACAACTGGTGGCATCCTTGTAATCCTGGGGGTTTCCTGTGCTCTGGTCCCTGTTGGAGAATGACTCTCTGGTCTCTGTTGTTGAAATGCCCACCCACAGGCTTTGCTTGTTTGCTAGAGGGCACTCTGTGGAGAGAGCACTGTAGGAGCCATCTGTGGCCCCCACCAGCCTCCCGCCTGTGTCAGAAGCCCTGGCTGTGAAAGTATGTGCAGGGCCGGGCTCACCGAATGTTGGTCAAGACGTGAAGGAATTATAGACTTTTGAAAACTAAAGTATTGTGTGGAGGTGCCATTTTGTTTCAGCTGAGTAAAAATTTAAATGTTCAAATAAAGAATTTTAGAAAGTTAAAATTAATATGATTTGTATTAACCAATGTTACCCTAATAAACTTTAAAAAAGTTTCATAAGAACCTATATTCCATATTCTGTAGCACAGAAGATAATATATATATATATTAAGATAACATTTTTCTTAATATTAAGTTTTACTCACTGTTCTCTCTTATCAAGGCCTGGGTCATATCCTTGTGGTTTTGATAATATTTTGACTATATTATTTTCCTGACAGCAAAGTGTGTGGTTGTAATACATCCTCATTGCTAATAAATTGGTCGATACCGTTAGTTTAAAATCAATTTCCCTTTTTTTTTTTTTGCTTACATGACACATTTCTCAAAGTCCTGGAGGCTAGAAGTCTGGGTAAGGTGTGGGCGGGGCTGGTTTCTCCCGAGGTCTCTCTGTCTATCGATGGCCGGCCTCTCCCTGTGTCTCCACACGGTGTCCCCTGTGTGTCCCGATTTCCCCTCCGTGTAAGGGCACCAGTCATGTTGATCAAATCGGTTTCTTATTAACTTTGAAATTTTGATGGGTGTTGATGACTTAAAATACCCCGACCGTGCATCACGTGCATCACGCTTCTAGTCCATTTTTTATATTCCCCTTGAGCTATTTTCGTTCTTCACGAAGCACAGTATTAATGGCTTGAGTTCTTGCCTGGATCTGGTGTTAAAGTTTAACCTTATAATTTCTGGAATCTTAGGCTGATACTGTTTTTGTTTTTTTTTTTTTTTAAAGTCACCGTTTATATCGACTTTATTCATTCATAACCTTGAAGTTTTTCTCCCTCTTCCAATTCAGGGTTCAGCTCCCCATGAGAGGAAAACAATGTGTACTGTAGAATGTGTATTTTATCCATCACAATAAAGTAGCTGTGCCGCAGAAACAGCCCCCAAATCTCTGTGGAATTCAGCTTATGGCTTCTGACTCCACCATGCTGATCTTTCCCTTTCTCTCTTAACTGCGCCTTCTGAATTCTGTCTGGACCTTTTCCCTCTTACATCTTTGTTTTGGGTTTCCCAGTGCCAGAACACATTTGTGCAGGTAGACCAGTTGAAGGCGGTCTCATTCATTCATGCATGCCTCAGTTAACATTTTGTGAGTACTCCACTGCCATGTGCTGAGCACCATGCTAAATGTTGGCATCCTGAGATACATACAGCCGTCAGTTGCAGCCCTCAAGGACCGAAGAGAGAGTCTTATGCATAAGTAACTATCCAGCGGTGTGCTAAGTGTTATAATAGAGGACTGCACTGGTGATACAAAGAAGGCAGGAACTGGTGGTAGATACAGGGTCAGACAACTGTGTGGGAGACTTTGTTATAAGATGGGATGTAAGATGGAGCATCCTTTTAGTGCTGAAGGGGAGCTTTGTTTCGGTTATCTACTGCATATACAAATCAGCCCTGACTGAAAACCAACAATAATGGTATTTTTCATGGCTCTGGGAGTTGGGAATTTGGACAGGGCTCAGATGGGGAGATTCTTATGCTCAATGTGGCCTCAACTGGGGTCACTCACTAGGCTGCACGTCGTTGGCGCCGGGACTGGGCCGGAAGGTCCAGGAGGGTTTCCACTCCTGTGTCCGGCACCCTGGGTATCTCTTGCACTCATCCGCCCTTTCTCCTCCCCTGTGGCTGTCTTGAGCTTCCTCAGAACAGAGTGGTCTTGGCGGGGGAGGACTTCTCATTTGGCTGCAGGCTCCCTAAAGGTTTGAAGCAGAGCTGCAGTTCTCTTAAAGTCCTAGGCCTGAAAGTCCCCCAAAGAAGCAACCAGAATGTTGGCTTTGCTGCATTCTGCTGGTCAGAGCAGCTCACAAGTCCAGCCCAGATTCAAGGAGTGGGAGGGAACAGGAGCCACCCACTGATGGAATAGCATGTGCTTGTGAATCGATGGTGGTCACCTTTGGAGAGTGTCTACCACAAGCACACAGCGATCGAAGATAATGAGAGAAAGGTCACCATTCCTGGAGCAAGGTCTCAGAGGAGTCAGGAATAAATAACAACAGTAGGCGTTGTAATAGCTAAGTGACGTTGAATGTGCATTTACACTATGCCAGGCATTCTTCTAGGCCAGGGGTCTGCAACCTTTGTGGTACCAGGGACCGTGCTCCTGTGAGGACCTAATGCCTGATGATCTGAGGTGGAGCTGAGGCGGTGATGCTAGCCTGGGGAGCAGCTGCAAATACAGATAAAACTTTGCTCACTCGCCCCGCCACCCACCTCCTGTGCGGCTGGCTTCCTAACAGGCCACGGTCCCCTGGCCCAGGGGTTTGGGACCCCTGTTTTAGGCACTCAGCATGTATTATATCAGTTTATTTAACCTGACAACAACTGCATCAGATACAGTTATTAACTCCATGTCACAGATGAGAAAACTGACACACAAGGAGATGAAGTAACTCCCCTTAGGTCCCACAGCTAGTAACTGGGAGAGGGGGCACTCAAACTCCAGGACATTCTTGGACAGGAAGAATGGTGCCTCTTCCACTGGGACAGGGTGTGGGTGCAGGTGGGTCTGGATGAGGGGTGAGAGGATGACGATGTTGAGGAAGTTAATGTCTAATCACCTCTTTTTAAAGGTCATGTGGTCGTCGCTTAAGTGCAAAGCGCAGGATAGGTTGGGCTCCGTGAAAAGCGTGGTCTAGCATCATAGCGTCTGGATTGGCGCAGTGGAGTGGAAAGCTGTAAAGGGGTTGTTGAGCGGCCGAGGACCCGTGTTGGCGAGGACTGCTTGTGTTTGGCACCTCCCTCCCTCGGTCCTGTGGGTTTTCTGCAGCAGGGCCCGTCAGGTAGTGAAGGCCTCTCACAGGGCTGACCCCGGAGCAGCAAGTTCAGCCCATAATCCAAGCCTAGTCTGTGTCCTGTCCAGCTTCTGTGATTACCTCAGTCTTGCGTTTCCCAAAACAGCATTTCCATCATAGATTGGAAAAGAAGACACCAAACCCTCCCCACATGTGTTTTGACCTTTAATTGGGAGCCTATTCCGGAGCCTACCACTAGGACACTACCTCTAGGGCCACTGAGAATGGGATTCTATGCACACCGTGTCCCCAGAGGCGACTCTGCGTCTCTTGGTGGGATCAAGGATGTGGGCACCGACTGTCACCCAGGTCAGAGTGAAGCGCGATGGCTTCTGCTCTTCAGGCTATGGCGAAGGCCTTCAGGGGGCCCGTCTGTCCACAGAACCGCACAGGGAGAGCGTGCGAGGGTGTGGAGGCAAACACTGCGCTTCGTGTCCCGTGCATCTCGTAACCACCCCATCGTGTGGGGTCTCCAGAGTCCTGGAGTTTCCTTGCATGCTGATCGGTTACGTTCTTGGAGACCGTGAGTCACAGGAGCGTATCGTCATAGCAGTTGATCTCTGGAAAATCCAAGGCACTGCCGCGCGGCTTCCTAGTCCTACACAGAGTGCGTTAGAAAGCGTTTCTTGAGAAAAGCACATTCAGTACAGATGAGTCCAGACACATTCCAGAGGTGGCTGCCACTGCTGCTCGGGCTCCAGTCTGGGGTGTCTGCAAGGTTCAGCCCTTCATTGCTATTGGAAACATTTGAGTGTGTATTTTTGACACATCGTTTGCGCTATTTCCTAAGCTACAGAGCTCCAGGGGCTGCATCCTGTTTCTCCTGGACCCCAGTGGCCCCAACAGCCTTCGACTGATTGAAGTCGGGACGTCACTCTCATTCCCGCTTTGATTCTCCTATCTCGGATTAACGTTTGCGTGTCAGCTAAAGCCTACCAGACCGGATCTTATCCATGTCAAGGGACCAGCCGTCTTCGCCCTGTGGTTCTGAGATCTGACCTGATGCAACACAGCCATGACATTCGGGGTTGAAAACTGTTAGTCCTGGAGGCGAGTGTTTAAAGGAGGGTCGTATCTGATTTAGAGGGGCAGTTCTCTAAACATTTCTTCTGTGATCATCACAAGCGAGGGTGGCCTCGTACCATTTGACCCATTAGTTCCGCTCTTAGGAATTCACCAAGTTACGACTTTTTGACAGCAAACCTGTATAAAGAGATTGGTTAATGAATCCTCAAATAAGGAAAAAAAAATGTCTCTAGCTTCAAATCTTATTTTGCAAGCAAACTTTCAAGATGTGTATTTCATGATAAGTAATTGCTAACCAACCTCAGGGTTCAAAAAGGATCTAACGGTGATGACCCTTTTCTCCATTTATAAAATCTGGGTTCTGAATGAAGGCTTATTCGTGAGAAATGAAGACCCTTTGCCCTGTGTATTTGGGCTTCTGCGTCGTAAACCCCTTTTCCCCGTTTCCCACAGTGGGGACCCTGTTAGAGTCATCCTTTTATTCCACGGTCCCCAACACAGTGTCTTGTGCTAGTAGACAAATGAGTTGTTTGTGGTTATAATTGTGGTAGTCTTTTAGTTTTGATGCTACGTTAATTGCCAAGAGGGAAAGAATTAATATGCACCAGGTTTTCATAATACTATTCAGTTCGTTTAAAAAATGACGCACGAGCACTTTTGGGCATCATGCAAAAACAGATCTGCATTTCTCTGATAGCATCAGTAACTCGAGTGCCACCTCGGTAGGAGCAGTTTCTGAGCCACACGCGTCGTGGGGACATAACGGATTATTGCTGAGCGATCCAGACGCGTCTGCTGTCCACGGTAGTTGGGGGTTGCTAGGCAGAAGCCAGTCCTCTCTGGATCCGAAAAGAGTAGCTGATGTGGAACAGTGGAGCAGCAATAAACCGAACCAGGGAGAGAGAGATACAGTTTTAAAGACACTTCCAGGCAACGCTGTCATCGTGGGAGGTATATGACAGGTGGTAAAATAGTTCCTGACTCATAGAACTTTACAGCTGGGAAGTTACATAAATATTCAGACGTGTGTCAGTTTCTCCTTCTGCGTCCCTGCCAAGGTCCTCCTGGCCAGCACCTTCAGGGCCCAGGCTGTAGGAGTCACAGACTGTTCCTTCAGGGCGTAGACAGAAGATGAATTTCAGCCTTTTTTTTTTTTTTTTTTCATTCTGTCAAGATTTGAATTCTGGAGACAGAGCTTGGGACTTGGGATAGGTGCCCATTCCATGGCCAGGAGAGAGTGGGTATCTTGGGTGACAGATATGCCTAGGTCATGCACCATGGTGGGGGGGGCGTGTCCTCCAAAGCAAGACTAGGGGAGTGGGCATTGGAGGCCGAACCTCTGATGCCCACTCCTCCGGCCACGTGTGTGAGTCACGCACCCACTTAAGCACAGTGCACTTTTTTGCCTGTGTATACACAAGCGCATAGAACCATAGATAAGCATACACATATCTAGAGGATACGCTCATGCACACAAAGATGGGGAAAGACAGAAATGTATGTTAGTAGACATTTTCACAGACACATGCAAAAGTACATCAAGAAGCATCATGCGTGCAAGTATTCAGGTAATGGCTTACACACAGGTGCACGTATAGATATATATACATGGAAGTACATGCAGAAATACAGACAAACTCATATGAGTACATGCCCATGGCAGAGTGCTGGGTGCTTGGAGAGACAATGAGCCAGGAAGGGAAGGCTGCATGGTAGAGGGGGAATTGGGAGAGAAAATAGAGGGGCGCTGGAAATGAGGAGGGACAGTCGTGCGGTGGGATGGGAATTGGGTCCAGAGTTGCACGCTTCCACAAAGCAGCCGCCTGAGGTTTGTAATTGGACTCCGGGTGTCTGCCTGTGTTCTTTCTCGCAGGCCTCTTGGCGCTGTTCCTTGTCTGTGTTCCCTGGGTTCATTGGATCAGAAGGGCAGTGTGCCGCCACAGATGGCGGTGTCCCTGCCTCAGTCTTCGTTTTCCTTGATCTGCCCGTGCTAGTGGAACAGCTCCCGCTTCCCCTCCCCCGCTTTCTGCCCCATTTCCTGCCTCTTTCCCACCCCATTGCCCTGGCCACACAGTCATTCCCCACGAGGGCAACCGCGCTGAGTTCTTTTGTGCGCTGTGCCTTTGCTTATGCTGTTCCTGTGCCACCCTTTCGGCTCGGAATGCTCTTTCTCATTCGTCCGCTTCCACTGCTCCCTCAAAAATTTCAGCCTAGACCTCATCTCCTCCAGGAAGCCTTCCGGAAATCTCAGTATGGTTTAGGTGCCATTTGTCTACATGCATCCCTATTACAGCACTGACCCCTCTGCGCCTCAATTGTTTCTAAGTAGGTTGGCAGCTTCTCCAGGGTAGAGATGGTGCATATTTCACGTGTATCCTCAGCACCTAGCACCATGCCTGGCCCTCAGTGAACATTCGAGTCCTTAAATGCATCATCGAGGGAAGGAATGATTCTATGAATGAATGAATGAATGAACCAGTGTAATAATGACTCCATGAGCACCCTGGACTCATAAGCGCTACATCAAGCTGGGCTCTCTTTTATCTTTCACTGCCCCTTACCTGAATCATAACTCAGTTTTTTCACACCCTCTTCTTTTTTGAATATCTTAATTGGTCGCCTCCATATGCTTGAACCTCAAAACCGCATTTTCTTAACTTAAATCCCTGCAGATGATTAGCTGCCATTTAAAACTCAATACTATCCTTGTGAGTCCCCTACATGATGATGCTTCTCTGTCAGAGTAAGAAAGGTTTATTTATCTCCGATGATAAACAGTACTCATTTATAGATACTTTAGAAAACACGGAAATATATTTAGAAGAAAATAAACATCTTTATTTCTGTCTACCACTAATTATTTTTGTTAACAGTTCGATGTGTATCTTTCTAGACTTTAAAAAATGTACACATATGTGTATACAACGGACTTGACTCTTTCATAAAATGGGATCATACTGTCTATATAATTTTTGCATTTGGGAATTTTCAGTTTCTTGCAAACATTTTCCGTGCTATAATATTCTTTAACATATTTTTTTGACGGACGCATGGTATTCCTTTGTAGATTGTAGAGAAGAATTTTTCCTGCCATTTAATTGTTTGGCAACTCTGTCGGTACTCATTCTTGCTGTATACAGTGCTGTGATGAACTTCTTTGTATGTTGTATGTAGGTCTTCAGCTTCTGGTTATTTCCTTTGGAACAGGTTTATAGAAGAACAGCTGGGTCAAAAAGACTTTAAAAGAAAAAAAAACCCCTTGTGTGTATAAACCAGAATGTGTTCCAGAATAACTATTCCAAAATATGTCTTCCATGGTAGGCTTTTGGAATAGATTTATAGTTTGTGTAGTTCAGCAGTTTTCCAGAAAGACAGTGCCTGGCTGGGCCTGTTGTTTCGCCAGCCGGTTGTCTGCTTCTGTTCTGTTGCATCTCATTGTGAACAAGTGTTTAGCCATGAAGGGGTCACTACGCAGCACCTTCGAGGATCCGGAGGTCTGGAGTCGGGACTTTGGGCCTTGGGAATCTTGGCCACACTGAGGATGTGAACAGGCCAGCACTTATTTCCTGGGGGAACTGCTGATGTGATCTGGGGGTGAAAAGACGAGAGCTGGAGAATGCGGGGCTCTCCTGGGGCCTCCCCTTTGCTGCCTGTCACCCAGCCCGCGCTGCCTCTCCTTGAAGCGCCTCTTCCTTGACCCTCCTTTGTGCCACACATGTATCTGACTGCCCCACTGTGTTCGTGATTGGGCGATTGGTTATGTGGTTAATATACACAACACAAGATTTACCCTTTAACATTTCAGGTGCACAGTTCAGTGGTCTTAAGTATACTCACATAGCTGTGCAGGCATCGCCGCCACCACCACCTCCTCCTCATCTCATCACCTCCTACTGAAACTCTGACAGCGACTTCTTTTTAATTGTGTTCTTACTACCATACTGTGAGTACATTGGGGTCAGAGATGGTGTTTCGCGATCCCAGAAGCCCAGTGCCGTCTCTGGCACATAGTAGGAGTGCGTCGGTGTTTGAATGAAGAGGTGGCAGAGCCGCCTGAGGGCACTTCGGGGAGGGCCACTTGCGCAGACAATCTGAGTCCTGGGTGTACTGTCGGGGCCGGGGGCGGGGTGGGGGGGTGGGGGGAGGTTCTCTCTGTCAGCATCGGCTTCTCAGGCACTGTGGCTTGAACGCTCCATGACTCGGCTGTGATTGAATTAAATTGCATGAGTGCTCTTTACATAGTGTCTGCTACATTCATTTGCTCTTCTTAGGAGCTGATTTTTATTGTTGCTCATCTAAGTTTTCAATGCATACATCCTGTCTCCCGATTTAGCCAGAGTACAGCCTTGCAATAGAAATATTACTGCTGATTACTCATATAATATTTCACTGGAGCTAGGATGCCATCGACAGTGTGATGGACAACTTAAGTTCTGAACCTCTGAAGAAAATCATAAAGAAACACGTCACTTAAACCATGACGGCCCATTGGTTGTAATTTCAGATATAGTAGAATGTGAAAGTCTTTAAATGGGTGAATCACGATAGTTGTCAAATAAGCGCTCGCTTAGTTAATTTTGTCTCATTGTTTGTGTCTTCGTGTTATGTGGAAAGTAGACGAGAAAGTTTATAAACGTTACAGGAAATGGCTTAAAATTTCATGTCATGGAAATTCCCAGTTCTGCTGATTCTCTTCCTGGGACTGTGAATCACATAACTTTCCTCTTTGAATTTAGCACTTTTTTTCTAAGGCAGCTTTTCCTCATTTTCTTTCACTCATGTTTCTTTCATAGTTTTGTTATTTACTACAGATTTTTCAGCTTTTTTTTTTTTCCCAGATGGGCTTGTGTTTCATATAGGAAGGATGGCCCTGTTTTAAAGGCCTTACATCATTGAACCTTCTAGTACCCTTCCTTAGGATCCAGACATCTCAAGGTTATTACAAACAGCAGTGAAAAAAAAAGCAAGAGTTAGTGTCTCTAATGCCAAGTGCAAAGTGCAGTGGGTGAAAAATACATTTTTCCACTAGAGGGTAAATATTTTGCAAAAGTGGCCCGATAGGTGATGATTATAGCAGCTGGTTCGAGTTTCAGGCCCTAGGAATGCACATCGACAATTTGCAGTTCCTCCTGCTTAACTGCCAGTGACCTTCATGACCATCACTTGATATATAGAGCCTTAATTTACATGTAGGAACTGCATTTTTCTGATTTAACTAGCTGAGAAGAGTGGCAACGAGAAAGCATGTTTGTTTTTATTCGCCCTCAAACCTATTTCGACTTTAGCTTCCTGGTTATTAAAATTCTCACTTGCCTTAGCCTGATTTATGTGCCTAATCTTGTTTAGGCCCCAAACCCTGAACTGTTACCTTTCTAGGCCATGTTATTAATAATTACGCTAATAATTGGGCGTTTTCGAAAGCTCGCCATGGTAGTTCAGTGGCTCTTGACCTTGTGGGCATTAGAATCACCTGGGGAGTTGTGCAGTTCCAGCCCAGGCCCGGATGGATGAGGCTGAAGTCTCTGGGAGCAGACTCCAGGCGCCGGTAGTCTGTACAGTGCTCTAGGTGATTCTGATATGCAGCCAAGGTTGGCCCTTCTCATGCATTATCTCATTTAATGACCCCGTGAGGCACCGTTTCCTTCCTTGGCTTTACAGTCAAAAACACCGACCGAGGACAGGATGGATGAACCCCGCGTAACAGAGACTCAAACGCCACGTGTCTGATTCCAGACACTATTCTTTCAGTACATGCTACGTACACCTTGGAACCAGACGCTGTGATTAGAACGCAGCGAGCCGTGGTATTCCGCAGTGTTTGTAAAGGTGACGCTTTCACATCGACTCAGGAAGCCCTTTCTAAGCCCTGGCTATTGTGCAGGCGTCCGTATTGTGTTTTCCCTTCTATCCTTTGCTCATCCTGATGTCTAGACTTTGCACTGGTGCAGAAGCATTTGCCGAATCAGCATTTTATCAACTCGGACTGTCTGTCCCTGAATGATCCTCGTGGAATGACTTGTGAAGTTTTGGGTGCTTTATGAGAATTTGTAGTTATTTTAAGCCAGTCGTTCTGTGGAGGAAGCAGGCATTGTCATCCAACAAGTGGGTTTATAGCATAAGCCAGTGCAGTTGTCGATGTGGGAGCAGTTTGCAGAGCTGCAGAGATGGCCATAAACAGTCCCCAGGGCCAGCCTCGTGTGTGCAGACCTATCGGAGAGAAAGCACAGACAAGGGCGGCCAGCTCTGCTTCCAGGAAAGGCCCTGGGAAGGAAAGGGGCAAGGGGCAGCCACAGGTTAAGGAGACAACGCCCTGGGGAGAGAAGGGCTGTGTCGGAAGGGGAGAGACGGAGATGCGGGAGGAGGGGCGTGTTCTGTGGAGCCTGCATTCCGTGATGGCGCATTTGGGATTCAGGTTACACGGAGAGGAAGATGTGCAGGTGGGGGAGGGGAGAGGCGCACCTGACAATGGGGTGAAGGGAAGATAAGGAGAGAACTGTGGTGACAGAGATGGGCGAAGGGTGAAGGTGATGAGGGACCTCAGGTGAGATGGTGCTGATAATCTGGCAGAGTGGGAGAGGTGGTCTGATGTGAGGGTGAGGTTTCGGCCCCATGGGCGAGCCGGAGGCCAGCGGCCGCAGTGAGGAAGGCGTCACCGAGCTGGCGGGCTGGGTCCCCTCTGCCTTTGGTGCAGTAGGGGGGTGATGGGGGCAGCACTGCAAGATAAATGGGAAGAGATTATTCTTGTGCAAATCGTCTTCCAATGTTGCGGCCCCTTTAAAAAGTCTCTACATATAATTCCCATTCCAGAGGTGGTTTCCATTCAGCTTTTCAAGAATTCATCCCCTCACACCAGTCTAAAGCTCGCAAAGCATATTCTCTTTTCTTGAAGACTGGTAAGGCTGGAAAGGACGATCCAGGCAACCTTTCCCTCTCTCGAACAGCGTTGGTCAAGTGGCTCGACTGAGTGCCCAGCTTAGTTTGGGTGGCTCTGTTAGTGTTTTGCGAGTGTGATAGCAGTTTGGTTTTTGAAGTTTTATGTATATCTTGCTATACCTTTTCCCTGTAATTTACAATATATATGCACAAAGAGTACTCTTTAAGTACGTAACTGGATGGATTTGCACAACACAGCTGCGTGGCACCACTGAGATCAAGAAACAGGACATTCCTGACCTTCAGAAGCCCCCTGTGCCCCCTTCCCGTCTCAAGCCCCTCCCCCAAGGTAATCCATCCTGATTTCAAGCTGAGATATTAGATTAGGCGTGCGTAATCACGTCACACACAAATTTGAACCTGGCGGAATCCACCGAAGTGTTAGCTTGAGTTGCCAGGTAACTCGCTTGTGTGTGGATCTTGAAATAAGATGGGTTCAGCCATCTTGAAAATGTGGCATTAATTAGGATTGTGGCTTGGCACAGTCTTTTGACTTCAGATCTGTGCACTGCGCTTGTGAGCTTGCACACGCTGCCCCCGTTCCTGCTGGGGACTGGCTCAGATGCGTTTGCTCGCTGGATGTGACACACCCCATAGGTCTCTGGGAGCCTGGTGTGTTAGAGGCAGTTCTGGGATCTGTCCCAGGTCCTTGGTGCCCCTGGGCCGCTGCATTCATCCCAGGGAACACACGAGATGGTTAGGTAACCTGAGGAACTCTTAGAGGGACTCTTGAGGCAAACATTTCCTGGTGCTCAGCTTTCAAGCTTGAGCCCGAAGAAGTGGTTTCATTGGCCTGCAGATTTATTTATTTATTTTTAAACAGTGAAAGAGTCGCCGACGTTAAAAAAATCGGGAGATGTCCCATCAAAATGAGGATTTCGGCCTTCTCTTGGAGTGACTGAATACTCACTCTCCTGCGCTGGGGGGATTAATCTCTGTAGCCCCCTTTTCTTGATCACGTGCGTTTTATTTTACGAGGTTTACTTCTGGGCCTCTTCTCTCTCTGGCTTCCGTAGACATTTGTGTTTAAGAGCATCCCGAGGTTGCTAACGTGAGGGTTTCAAGAAGCATTGCAACCTTTTATAAGTTTGAATCAGCACCAAACAGCTTCATTATTTTCCAGCAAATATATTGTCTAAATCACGGCTCACAAGCTTCTAGCCAGAGTCAACAGGCATGGTGCTATATTTTGTTTTTTAAAAAATGTTTATTAATCTGACTTTTATTGGATAGGTCTTACTTTCACCTGGCTCAAAACTTATTAATGGAGTGTGTGACCCAGTCAGTCTGGAGACCCCTACCTTGGCTGTCCCCGGTGGGCTCAGGTGCATAGGGCTGGAGGCCGGCAAACTCGTGTGCACATCCCCGTTCCACATCTTACCAGCAAATGGCCTTTGCAGGTTTCTTAACCTTCCTGGCCTCAGTTTCCTCATTTGAAAGATGGGTGGTTGGGGAAGTTAAGTGGCATAATGCATGGATGGTGTTTAGGACGGACCTTAGCTTATAGTAGGCAGTTAATCAATATTAATAATCATTGACGATACTAAATTGGTTTTCGTTGTTTTCCACAGTAGCTTATTTACTTTCTTCTTAGGGAAATTGGTCAACACAGGGGCCATAAATAACACAAGAAATTCAACTGGATGAACAGTGATTCTGTATGGATGGACTTAGAGATGGGTGTGGAAAGGAGGGTGTTTACTTTTATTCCCTTCCACTTAGTGTGAACATGTTGGTAAATATCCAAGTGTTTTTTTCTACAGCAGCTGGCAGTGGGGCTGCCAGGCATGAGGCATGAATGGGGCTTGTTACCTGTCCTCACCAGCCACTCTCCCCAGGAACTGCCCATCCCTAAAGATGCAGTACGTGTCCCTGGTTCTCAGGTGGGCAGTACCACCTGCAGGGGCATTTGGTGTTGTCATTGTCAGAACAGGGGACATTACAGGCAGTGGGTGGGGTCAGGGATTCCGGAGAACAGGGGACCTTTAGAGGCCTTCCTATAAGACTATTGTGAGGCCATGATTTTTTTTTTTTTAAGTTCAAGTTCTGTTTTAGAATATCTTTGGTCTGTGAGAGACTCTTCTTCCTGTCCCTATCACCAAGCAAAAGAAGGAGTAATTGTATTATGACAGTAGAGTGGTTTAAAATTCTCACTGAGGATGCCCTGTGTTCCTTATTTAAATAGTGTCAGTAATCAAGAGTCGTCTTCTCTTAGAGGCTATTGATTTCTCTAGAGAAAGGCTTACATACAAGCAGAAAAAAAATTTTTTTTTTTTAAGAACAAATTATAACCAGTGTCTGAAAGCAGAGAATAAAAACCCTCACTCAGTAAATGTAACAATGAATGTTGTATAGTATTTGGTTTCATATTACTTGAAACTGGCTGAGGAAAGGGAGATGATGACAGGCAGATAAGAACACAGGGATGGGGGGAGGGGCTGGGAAAGGCTGGGGAGAGATGTGAAAGGGATGTGGGGGGAGGGGAAAGGGGTTAGTGAGCTCAGAGATGATGGATCCAGCTTAGACATGTTCTTTGTCAAGCTTGCTGGTGACCTAGAATGTGGCTATATTTTAAAATTGCTGCTCATATTAAACCCTTTATAATCTTATTTAAAAATTGGTCTGTCTTCAAGGATGATTTTAATATGTGTAGAAGAAAACATGTTAGCAATCTAGCCATTCAAAGTGGGGATGGTTAGAAATCACAGTCTTTGGGCAACATGGCACGTGCGACTTCATGCTTTAAATATGAACTTTACATGCATAAAGCTGATAGATGAAATATGAACATAGAAGCCAACAAGTCTCATCGGTCTCAAAAGCAGGCTAAGCCACCGCTGCGGACCAGAAGTGGCACAGAACTGTAAATAGTTAGCAGCTTGGCTTGGAAAATACAACTGAGAGCTAAACACAGCAGATGCTAACAGCTCAGAGGTGGTACCCAGACAGCAGCTGTCAGCCTGTAGGAAGGAGGTGATTAGCACCTTCCTTTTGAGAGGCTCGAGGAACTGGCTGGAAGGACTGGGCTGGGAGTCTTAGTGCTGAGGCACTGGGGCTGAGTCGGTGTGCGCGGCATTCCGGGGTCCCCTCCCCTTGGTGAGTCTGGGGAGAGGCCTAGAAATACATGTTTTTCAGAGATCCTCAGGCGATTCTCAGAGCGGGACCACTCTGAGAAACACCGTACTGGGAGAGAGGAAAGGCAGCTTCAGGATAATAAGAGCTTACCACAGTGAAATTGGGAGAAGGGCGTTTCATTTGTACCTAGGAGCTTTTGTATTTGAGCCCTCAAATTGATTATCTTTAAAAAAAAAATTGTAGTAAAATACACGTAACGATCAGTTACTATTTTAACCGTTTGAGTGTGTGCAGTTCAGTGGTATTGAGTGCGTTGACGATGTGGTGTGACCATCTCCGCTGTCTGGTTCCATCATCCCCGCCCCTCCCCGCCACCGCCGGCAGCCATGACCCTCTGTCTCTATGGGCGTGCTGGTTCTGGATATTCCACATAAGTGGCATCGTACAATACGCGTGTCTGTGCGCGTGCCCGGCCGCTTTCACTTAGCATTACGCTTTCAGGGTTCGTCTGTGTGGAAGCGTGCATCAGCACCTCATTTTTTTTTATGGCCGAGGAGCATCGCATTGCATGGCTGTACCGCATTGCATGGCTGTACCGCATCGCATGGCTGTACCGCATTGCATGGCTGCACCGCATTGCATGGCTGTACCGCATTGCATGGCTGCACCGCATTGCATGGCTGTACCGCATTGCATGGCTGTACCGCATTGCATGGCTGTACCGCATTTTGCTTATGTGGTCATCACTTGAGGGACATTTGGGCCGTTTCCGCCTGTTGACTGTCGTCGCAAGTGCCGCTGTGAGCATTCCTGTACACGCTTTTGTCTGACCACCTGTTTCCAGTTCTTTCGGGTATGTATGTACCTGGGTGTCGAATTCCCGGCTCATCCGGTAATTCTATGTGAACCTTGTTGAAGAGCCACAGACCTGCTTTCCCCAGCAGCGCGTGTGGGTTCCAGTTACTCCGTGTCCTCCCCAACACTTGCTTTTTTCCAATTTTTTTTTGTTGTTGTTATTACAGCCATCCTAGTGGGTACGAATTGGTATCTCATCATGGGTTTGATTGATTGGCATTTCCGTAATGATCGATGACACGGAGCCTCTTTTCATGTGGTGCTCGGCAGTAATATTGTTTTAAGTTAAAATCTGTTCAGATGGGTGGTGTTTGCCTAGTTCAAGGTGGTGGTTTTGTGCGTGGTGGCTGAGACCGCAGGTGCTGGAGGCAGACAGACCAGGGTCCTAGTCCTGACTCTTGCCAGGCCCTGGGCACCGCGGTTCTGGTGCCTGCCTTGCCGGTGGGTGCCAAGTCCCAGTACCTTCCCTATAGGGCTTTGTGATAACAGCGAGGGCTATGCCTTCCCCATAGAGCTTTGCGAGCGCCGAGAGAGACACGTACAGCATCCAGAGCAAGCACTTTGGTGCCATTGTCACCGTCATTGTCACAAAGGAGGAGATCTGTCTTCACATCCCTGCTGCTTTCCTGTGGGTCTGGCAAGCTAAGCTGCCTTAGCTTCCTAAGCGATTGAGGACAGAGAGCAACTTGTTGCCCATCTGTTCTGCAAGGCCCCAGGGAGCCCTTGCTAGGTTGCTGCGGGTAGCAGGTCCTTTGCATTCCTTGCTTGAGTTTTCCTGCTTCAGGTCCAACCTTCAACTTACCTTTGCAGGTAAGGGAGTGAATGAGTTAGCAGCACAGTGCCTAGGAAAGGCCATCATTGAAAAAGTTCCCAACCCTTTCAGGGATCCCCTCTTTAGGCGTAAGCATCCTTACCCAGGTCCAGGGCTCTCTCGTGGCAGCACCTATGTGTGGTCCCGAGGCAGAGCTGACCTCAGGGGCCAGCCTCGTGCCCCTGTGGGTTCAGTGTCCAAGATGTTATTTGTACTGTATCATTTTTAAAAAATAATGTTTAACGTACCCCAAGTTGATAGGTCTGAGTTGAGATGCAATGAGCCTAGATTTCAAATTGGAAAGCTGTTTTTAATATGTAGAATTCTCACCTGCCGTGTAGTTCTGAAGATTTTTATACATAGCGGTTTGAGAGCGATAATCTAGAAAGGCCCCTTGAACACTTGTGGGTGCACTTCCAGGTCCGCCTCCCCAGAGAGGCAGTGCAGTGGTGTGGAGAGCAAGGGGTTTTGGCGGTGGACAGACCGGGGTTCAAATCCTGACCTCACCACTGACTGTGGGCCTTGAGCAAGTTTCGTACCTCGCCTTTCGGAGCCTCAGTTTCTTCACCAGTCAAATGAGAAGGATAATCAAGTGCCTGGTACACGGGCCGATAAGCCTCTCAGTTGACCATTGCATTGTTTTTTTGTTTTGTTTTGTCTCTTAACTGAGGTAATATTATGCATAACAAATTTATCATTTTAATAAGTTTTAAGTGTACAGCTCAGTGGCATTCATTGCAACCTGTTTAACCTTTCCTGATTTCCTTGGGGGACTCAGGCTCCCTCAACATCATCCCTGGAGTTCAGACCCTAGGGTGGGGCCCCCATCCTTCCCCACCCCCTGTTCCAGGCTGGTGTTCAGTGAGCCGTAGGTTCCCTAACCCGGGGAGAAACGAGGGGCCCTGGGAGGCCTGGCTGTTAACAGAGGCTTTCTCAGGGTCACTAAAGAACTCTGCGAAGAGTAATAACTAGTCTTTAGTTTTGGAGGTGGGGAGGATTCTTGCTTCTGTCCTCACGGGGATTATAGTGTTTACTAACACTTCTCTGAGTGTAGGACAGGGAAGGAAAAGAATCTGTTTTGCCGTTTTCTAGAAAGTGTCATTAAGGGGTTTGGGACGAAGTGGAAATTGAAATTGTTTAATCATCGCATTTTAAGGTTATTTTAGTACTTCATTAATCTCTCCTTTGGAAGGGGGCTAAAATAAATGTACTGCTTTGGAAATATTCTGACACTTCTATTTCCTCCTCCCTTCCTTCATAATTTCCAAGATTTCCCTCTTGTTGGAACTTTGAACATCAGAGAGAAAAAGAGAGTGAGAGACAGAAGTAGATACAGGGCTTTGCTCCAGTACATCGAGTCAGTAATTTATCTGTAATCTTTCTAAAGAACAGTGCAGAAGACAGCATCTTTGTATTGAATTCTTAATCAGGTGACTTAAGAAATGTTCTCAAACACACACAGATGTCATTGTTTCAGATACCAAATAATTATTATTCTTTCTATAATTATATCTCTGGCGTTAGGAATATCTTTAACACAGGCTTAAAAAAACCCAACCTCCCTAATGAAGTAATGGATGTAAGCAAGGATCATCTCGACTGCTTAATCATTAGGTGAGGAGTCGATGAGGAGTCTTAGAGTGGCTAGAGCAGGCTGTCACCACCTAAAGCCCCTGATGAATTTTAGTGTCACTGAAGTGGGACAGCCAGGGATTAGGCATCTCACGATGTGATGCAGCAGGAAGTACAGAGGACCAGCGAGAAGGTCTTCTTGCCAAAAGATGTCGACCCTGAATTTAATGAAGCCTCTCGATCTAGTGACCAGTTTATAGAAGATTTGGGGGTTAGAAGAGCAGGTAAAATGACATGACAGTATAGTCACCCAAATAAAAATAGGGTCTGTCTGTGGGGACAGGTGACCTTTAACAAATAAATCGAGCTTAAAACAGAGAGAAAAAGGGAGTGGGGGAAACAGAGTGAAAGAGACGTAGGAGACACATCAACCAACAATGTGTGCTCCTGATTTAAAAACAGCAGTTGCACAAAAGTATTTTGAAGCCATCAGGGAAGACTAAATATGGAATGAATAATTAGATGGTAGTCGGAGTTTTTAATTTTGTTGGCTGCGTTAATGATTGTGGTTATGATCTTTAAAAGGCCTTATCAGAGGTACCGAAATGCGTATTAGTGAACAAGGGTGTCTGGGATTCGCTTTACTTTCAGAAAAAAAAGTTTTGGAGGATTGAAGTGAGCATGGTAGAAAGTTGGTGTCGAAGCTGGCTGACCGGTTCTAATCATTCGGCTTTTGCGTGTGTTTGAAAATATCATAGTAGAAGGTTGAAAAGGCCCACATTGGTTTATGGGTGGCATTTAACCACTTTAAAGCGAAAACAAACACAACCTTCATACTGTTAGAACCTCAGTTTGGAAATTTGCCTTTTGGTTATCGATACGTTTGGTCTGGTGAGTTTCTTGGCAAATTAGTGTTTACATTAACTTCATGTTACTTCTCCCGGAGTTCCAAGGAGGCCTCAAATAACCAAGAGAAGTCATAATTATAGACACTTAGAGAGTTAACGCTGTGGGTAATTGCTAATCAGTAAGCTTTTCATACCAATAAGCAGGCAGAAGAGGGGGTTTGGGAAGAATTGTCAGTGAATGGAAATAAATTAAGTAAAGATGAGAATAATTTGTGTGCTTGACTGAATTGAGTTATCGAAGAAGAATATGTAAACAGCACCTTATTTGGCGTGATTGCTACGGGGGGCCCCCTCCGACTGCGGCAGGATGCTGGGTTCTCCCGCCACCCCTTAAATGAAGGCAGCTCTCCAGGGTATGGAAGTCGAACTTTTTCCTCTCTCTCTTCCTTGATGGGCTCATCTGACTTCAATTATCATTTTTTTTTTTCCTGCGGATAATCACCAAATCTGTCTCCTCAGCCCAAATTGCTCTCCTGAGCACTAGAATCCCATTTCCACCCACCTGGAGTTGGCCCGCTGCCTTCCACGCCAGCCTTCCTGAGGCGGGCTCCCCTCGCTGGCTCTGCACCACGCACACCAGCTAATTTCACATCTGCCAAACTCTTTCCCGCGGCAGGCATCTTCCAGTAAATGCTCTGCACCGTGCTTTGCACGTGCGCTCCCCTCTGCCTGGACCGGTGTCCCGAGCCTTTTCTCCTGGCTCCTCAATCCTTCAGCTCTCGGCTCAGGTTGTTACCCTCTCAGAGTCACCCTTCCTGACCGTCTCTGTCCATCATCCTCGGTGGTGGCACCCTGCTCATTTTCTTGACGATCTTCTCAGTTTGTGATTATTGTCTGTCTCCTCCACTGTAAGATCTGTGAGCTGGGGGGACCTTTCCGTCTTGATGGGCAGCTCATGCCCTGCACTTAGTTTACATGACGAGTAGGTATTTGTTGGGTTTATGAATGAATGAGCGAATGAACGAACTTTGAGCTTGACATGGGCGACAGACTGATGATGAAAGATAGTCTTTTCCTTCAAGCAGCTCATACATACATAGTCAACTAGGGAGGCACATGAGCCAAGCCAGGAATCACCATTTAGGTTCTGTGAGAAAAACACACCCAGGGTTTTGGGGAGGACAGAAAAGGGACGCCCGAGGGTGAGAAGGAAGGAAGGTATTCCTGGGAGAGGAAATAGCCTTCTCAGAAGCAAGAGAGCACGGAGCGGCTGGAGCACAGGCTGGTTTGGGGGGAGGCGCTGCCAGCAGCGTGGGCAGTGACTGTGAGGTGAGGGCTCTCGTGTCGCCGCCGAGGACGTTGGGTTTCTGAAGGCCGTGACGCACCGTTGGAGGACCTTACGACTGGAGTGATGAACCTCTTCTTTCCGATAATCTTCAGATGGGCGTAAATGGATTGATCAGATCTGCCGGTTAGGAAACTCCAGATGGGTTGGAGGGGCTAGCGGCAGCTGCAGGGTCCAGGGTGGGTCACGGCCGGTGGGGAGAGACCACGGCCCGCACTGATCTTTGTGACCGGGGGCAGACTTCTGATCAGCGCAGGACAGCTGGGCAGGGAGGGTTGCAGCCTTTTCCAGCACAGCTTCCCTTGGCCCTCCTGCCCCGGGGGGTCGGGGTGCATGGGAAGTGGTGTCACGCAGCTCTGGTGACAGCTGCGCACAAGTGGTGAATTGTCGTGTTAGAGGCACTCGGCCCTGGCTGGGCCATCACTCTGTATTCAGGGTGTAGGACAACCGCTCGGGAATCACTTATTGAAGCGATCTCTTCTTTGTCATTTGAAGGAACGTGGATGGATGCTCTGGGTTCTCTTGGTTCCTGAACGAAACTCAGAGTGAGCAAGGAAGCAGGGGTGGTGTCCAGGAGCTCAGAGAGTCTCTGCCTCCTGTGAACCAGCACCCCGCAAAGCCCGTCTCCCCACGGGGGCCGTGCCGGGCGGAGTTCTGAGCGAGCAGAGATAAGGGCCGACGCTTCGGTGGTGATGGGGATGAGGCGGTTTGAGAGTTAAATCAAAGAACCTGATGAGCATGAGTCATTATCTGGCCTATGGGGGAGCCTCAGGGTTGTTTTTTTTTTTTTCTTTATATAAGGACCAGTCAGGTATTTAAGTGGGGTTGTCCAGGGCGGGCCGTTGAATCTGGACTTCTGCTCTCCTGCCCCATCCATCCATCCATCGGCTGCTTAGTTTTGCCATGTGTTCCCCCTTTGATCTCCCTTGTAACTACTTTTCCATTCCTGCCATCATTCTCTCCTGACTCCTTGCCCCATCCACTGCATCCCTAAGAATGAGTTAGGTCACCGTTTTGTGCTTCTCTCCACTCTGCCAGGTTGACTCTTCTGCAGCATAACTGATAAAAAAAACAACAAAAAAAGCCACTTTGCTCAAAATATCCAAGGGCTCCCCATCGTCTACCGCATCCTCACATGCCTCAGCCAGCTTTTCTAGCATTCTCTCTCGAATCAAGTGGAGCCGCTGCCGTTTGTTCCACAAACACATCCCACGTGGTCCAGACTTGGAGCCTTTGTCCGTGCTCCTCCTCCAGCTTGAATGTCACCCCCCCAACACCCCCCCCCCGCCCCTTTTAAGCCCTGTGCCCCTTGATTCAAAGGAAAAGCTTACGTGAGAGCTGAAGTAAGGATCTCAGCTCTTGATGTTGTTGGAGTTAGATCCGCCCGGCGAGGCAGTGATGGCTCCTGGTCACTTTGTTCTGGGCTTTCGTGTAGAAACCGCTGGCTTCTGGGTTTGAGAGGGTAAGTGCCACCTCATGCTTAGTCATGGGATGTCGTGTGCCCTTCCAGCTCTGAGAGTAATCAGAGACGGGAGATTATCTTGAAGCCGATGGTATCTTTTTCCTTGTCGTTTTGAATTAAATTATTTTAGAAACAGATGGCTGACTGAGAATTTTTCCTCCTTTGTTCTTAGTGAATTGAGTATTGAGTGTGTTTTGGTTAAAGTGCTGACAGGCTTGCTTTCCAGGTTGGTAAAAGAGGGTTGCATTTTATTTAGGAAAGAATAAAACGGAGTGAAATAGAACGTCTTCCAATAAATACTGTGTACCCCGTCTTGAATTAAACTGACATTTTAATGTCCTCCTCTCCTTAAATGAGAAAAATCATTTAAAGAAACAGGGAGCCCCTTGATTCCCCCACAAGGCCTATAACTGATGTTTGAACTATAATGTGCGAAGTTTTAGAACGCTTCATGGCACCATTATTTCAGCATTGTTTGATTGCAGGTTGTTTTCTGGAATCACTTATTAGTTCTCTTCATGTTTCAGTGAAGTCACTAATTGTTATCTGTGTCCCCATCTCTAGAGGAGGGAATGGAAGGTGTGACTAATTGTAAGGGATTACTCCAGGGGAACCGAGCAGGTCTGAGATAGAATAGGACCCAATCTGTTCTCGGGTGGAATGTTCTGGAGCTTTCGGCCCTGTTGTCGCTCCCCTCTGGGATCTATTCTACCAGGGCTGAGGAGCTGTGCTTTTTATTAGCTAAAATCGCCACCCCCCCCACTTCCGATGTAGCGGCCATTTGTAATTAGGCGGATCCGAGGGCTGCAGAGCTGACCAGGCAATGCGACATGTGACCTAGGCGTGGCCAGGGGACACGCCCAGCTGGACTTTGAATTTCGAGAGAGTGTCGTCACGCGGCGGGGGAATGGAGGGTGCATTGGCAGGTCTAGCTCCCAGCGGTGACACCCTAGACGGCGTCTCCGCTGCCCAGTCTCACGCGGCTCTTGCCTGTGTTTGGACCTGAGCTGTCCTGTCCGGTCTGCGGACCCCCTGGTGTGCTTCCCCTGCATCCCTCTCATGCCGATGTGGCCGGAGTTCCCATCGCAAGCAGCAGAGAACCCTGACTGAGAACCTTACGGCACAAGCGTAGGGCCATGTTTCATGCCTGTACGTAGAACGTCAACCCTTGAACACTGCTTTTGTGATAGTAATTTTCAGGGACCCTGTATCCGATGAGCAGAAGGGGGAGCTGAACTGCGTGACCTAGGAATGTGAAGTGAGGTCCTCGGGGTCGGCAGTTAGTTAATGGTGGTAGACCGACCAGGCGAGAGGCCTGCAGGCCGATGATCTCTGCCCTGTCACAGTGCCTCCTGTTCGAGTCAGGAATGAAAGCCGTGGTCTTAGTCACGCGGGCTGCTGTAACAAAGCACCCCCAACGGTGAGGCTCAAACGACAGAAATCTGCTGTCTCACAGCTCTGGGGGCTGGAAGGCCAGGATCCAGGTGGCAGCAGGGCGGGTTGGTGGCGAGGCCGCTGTCCCCTGCTTCCGGACGATCCCTTCTCGCTGCGTTCTCCCCTGGCCTCTCTGCGTGTGAGTGAGCATGTGGCGGCTGAGCCAGCTCTGGTGTTTGTCTCTTATAAGGATTCCGGTTCTGTTGGGTCAGGGCTTACGCTCATGACCTCTAACCTTAACGACTTCTGTAAAGACCCTATCCCCAAATACAGTGACACTGGGGGAGGGGTGAGACCGTCAACATATGAAGTTGGGGTGGGGGGCAATGCAGTCCACACCAGACGTGAAGCGTGGCGTTTTAATGTTATCTACGACCTCATAAAATTCGAGAAGCAGAGGATGTCAAAGGAAGATTTCCCAAAGAAGTTTTTACACCATGTCGAGATCTTAAAATATTGGGGATACGCAGTCAGTAACTGATCATTCGCCCTGAGGTGGTTTTTGGGGCGTGTCGCCGTATCCAGCTGCAGCCTAAAATGCCGATTTGGGCACCGGAGTTTTTCCTCACATGAGGTGTGTGAAACCCGCTTTCTGGATTCAGACGGGCTCCCGTGGTAGAGCCTGGCTGTCTGGTTTCGTGTTGGTAGGCAGCCTCCTTCCCCTGTCCCTACTTGTGTATGTCACCCATCCTGCACTGTCCTGGTACACCGTGTCCCATCCCCACCCGACCAGAATTCCCTTCCCACCAGCGAATCTGTGCAGCCGACCGGTCCGCCCTCACCCTGTCAGTCTCTTCTTCCAGCTGAAGATCACAGGCCAGTTGTCCTCTGGATTTCATTCCCTTTTCCTCCTTAGCCACCTGGACTCGTTGCGTGTCCTTTGCATCTTCCACTGTTCCTTCTGGATTGTTCCGTCAGCATTGCCGTCACCCAGCACTTTTCAAAGAAAGGTCCTTGGACGTAGCATTAGGATCATCCACGGTGTTGGTTCAAAACATAGATTCCCAGGCGAGAAGAAGAGCAGCCAACGCGAACACACACCGATTCCTGAGCCGCGTGCCCAGCCGACTGGATGAGAGCCTGAGTTATTTTAGTTTTTATTTTGAAAGAATTTTAGACATATAGCAAAGTTGCAAAATTAATCGTCTCCATATACCCTTTGCTCAGCTGCTTCTAATATTAACATCTTACATAATCAGAGTAGAGTTGTTAAAACTCAGAAATAACATTAGTACACGTCTGTTAACTAGACTATAGACTACAGGATTTCATCAATTTTCCCAGTTTTTTTCTGTTCTGGGATCCAGTCCACAATCCCACATGGCATTCGATTGTCATGTCTCCTTAGTCTTCTTAGTCCGCAACAGTTCCTCGGTCTTGCCTTGTCTTAGTCCACGACAGTTCCTCGGTCTTGCCTTGACCTTGAGATCCTTAAAGAGTCAGGGTTTTTAGAGTGTTTCAAAGTTCGTCCGATGCTTTCTCTTGATTAGATCGACATTTGGCATTTTTAGGAGGCTGCGTCTTTAACAAGCTCCTCAGCGATGCTTATCTATTGTCTGAGGACCAGACAACCCTCCCCGGACTCCTCCGGGCAACATCGTATCCCTCCCTGCCTTAAGCAGCTAACCCTCTCGAAAAACGTTGTCTGTACGTCATTCCCATCTCTTCGCCTGTCATCCACTCTTCAACTCATGGCAACCTGGCTTTTGCCACCACAGGCCAAAGAGACCTGCCGTCACATCTAGGAGATGTTTCTCAGTCTTCCTTTCCTTGACCTCTCCGGGTCATCCCACACAGGTGGCCCCTCCCCGAGTCCTGAACACCTTTCCTGTTTTCTTGTCATCTGACATCCCTGGTTTCCCCCCTGCTTCTCAGTCCTCCTCCTCTTACTGTCGCAGGTTTTTCTCCAGGCTCAGATATCTGCTTGCAAACAGATATCTTAAAAAAAAAAAAAAAAAAAAATCTCAGGCGAGTGCTTCTCGAACTGTAACAGACACATGAAGAATCTCCTGGAGATCTTGATAAATGCGGTTTCTGACACAGTAGAGTCTTGATGGGCCCAAGACGCTGCATTCTGAAAACCCCAAGGTGATGCTGATGGCCTACAGGCCACATTAAAAACAAACAAAAAAAAACACTAAGCCACTGTCATCTCAAGCTTCAACCTGTGACCACATAGCGATCTCCGCCTGTCCCCTTGGCCGCATTTCAGCTGATCCTCGCACTGCACGCAGCAGGGGGATTTTTAGAGCCGTCATTCTGATCGTGTTGTTCTCATGAGTCTCGGTGTCTTCGCTGGCTTCCCACGGCGTTGTGATTTTGTTCATTATTCTCAGCATCGTGGCCGCCAAGCCGTGCACGTTCTGATCCCCCACCTCCATCTCGTAGCCCTGCATCTTTCCTTCCCAGACGTACTGGTCTTCTCTGTGTTTTTCAGTGGGCTGCATTTCCCGTGCTGCTCCCAGCAAAGCCACCCCACTGGGGCCTCACACAGATCCCACACCTTCTCCCCAGACAGTCCTGCACGGGGAGCTGCCGACGTGTTTCCACCCAAGACAGGATAAGGAACCGAGACCAGAGCGTGAGCCAGCCCCTCGTGGAGCTGCGGCCTGGTTCGGCTGGTGCATTTTTGTAGCTCAATGTTCTTTGAAGGGGCAGTGCGCTGAGTTACATGCTGAGTTACATTGCACACCAGCGACGAGACGTGCAACCATATTTAGAGTGACATTGGTCTAGGACACTCTTGTCCACCTCCACACCTTGTGCACACATGCACTCACCACATCTGCACATACATATGTGCACACACGTTATTCCTCCAGGCACATCTGCCTTTACATGAGAAAGGCAAACCCTTAAAAATTTTTAGAAGACCAAAGGCAAAATATCATCATGCCTTTTAGTGCAGGGTTTCTTAAACCTTCCATCTTAAGACACACATGAATCTCAAACAATAACAGATTGACAAATCTGACCATATTAAAATTGAAAACTTCTGTTCATAAAAGACCACATAAAGAGAACCAAACAGTAAGCCACAGACTGAGAAAAGTTATAACTGACATAGGTTTAGTACCCAAAAGATACCAGGAATGCTTGCTTTTTTTTTTTTTTTCTTAATATCTTAGGTATTTGCTACTCTTAGAAAATCTCATTTTTGGCCGGATTCAGAGGTCGAAGCTCCCAGGACGGCCTCCGTCTCTTGGCGATCTGCTTCTGGCGTTTTTCTTTGGCTTCCTCCTTTCTCTTGGCCCTAAGTCTGTGCTTTCTTTGCCTATGACGACTCCTCCTTGGTCGGTCATGAGAACGAATGCCCCTTACTCAGTAGCAGGCAGACACGGCCATGGGTCAGGACGCCCTGCTTCATGGGGAGACCTTGTTTGTCACTTCCACCCCCGATGGGAACCACGCGACCCTCCCAGTCTTCACCTAGCACGCCAGCAGCAACGCCCGTGGCCGTGCGCGCCTCATAAAAGGTACGAAGTTCGTGTTCCTGATCCACTTCGTCGAGCGCTGGCAGCCAGTGGCTGGGAGCGGGGTGAGGTGGGGGCTTCATCCTGAAGCAGCCGACCGCCTCCGAGGTGCCGTGAAGAAGAGATGAAGAATGCTTTTACATCAGAAAGTGACGGACAATCCAGTAGCAAAAACGGTTGGTAGAACTGAAAAGACACTGAAGAGGAAGCACGAGTGGCCAGCAGACAGGAAAAGGTGCTCCGTCGTTACAATCAGGGACATGCAAATGAAAGCCACAGGGTTTGATGCCAGGCAGCTTAGTAAAAGTGTGAAAGTTCTAGAGTATTACGTTTTGGTGAGGACTTCCAGCATCAAGAGGGGGAGTGTAAATGGGTTCTACTTTGAGAAGTTATTTGGTATTATTTAGTCAAGTTGCAGGCAAACATGTCCTCTGACTTGGCAGTTCGAGTCTCACGCATATGTGCCTATATTAACACACTCACATGCACATATGCACACACATACATATACTCAACATACACAAACACACATATAAATACATATTTCTGGGATGCCAGAGGTAAGGGTAACAGTTTTTTTCTTAAACTGCATGATGGGAACTCAGGTGTTCTTTTATTATTATCTATATACCTGATAACTGTAGTTTTATAAATAGTACCTCTTATCTACTTGGTATTTGGTAATAAAACCAGCCCCAGTGGGAAGGAAGAGTAACCTGGTAGAAGGTATTCGTATACAGTTGGGGTTGGAGACAGAAAGGGAAAAAAACAGTTTTCTAAACCAGGGAGAAAAATGAAACGGGGAAGGATGGTTTTAATAATGGCACTAAAATCCTCTCGTAGGACAATGGAGAACCAGAAGAATAAAAGTTGCTTAAAGATTTGTCAGGTTGGGCAGTGGCTTAATTATCTGACCACTGTCCTTTTTGCTTTTTAACTCTTAGAAATTCTAAGGGCTCTTGCATAGACTCACTATCCACAGAGAGTTGAGGTGACTCGTCACGTTTCAAAAAACGCCACAATTTAGCAAAGAAACAAAAATAATGGTTCTGTTGGGATTAAAGCTCTTCAGAGACTTTTGACTCTGCCATCCCTTGGGGTTCCCAGGCCAGCCCTCAGAGGGTGTTTTCCCCCCCAGTGTCCAGGCCTGCAGCTGTGAGCTGTCCCCAGAAGGACAGTGGGGCCTCGCCGCTCAGAATGCACGCCTTTCCGTCGGCTTCAGCACTGAAGTCGGCATGTGCTTTCAGCTCCAGAGTGACGTGTTTCTCGATGTAATCTCTTCCCTTAGCCGTTTTAATGAAAAGGACTGTTTTGACTACCCGTGGTGTGGCGTGAAGAGAGAGCATCCAACCCCTGAGAACTTGTGACCCTGCCTCTCTAGGCCGGCTCTGTCCCAGGTGCTATTTTAAGCAAGTCAGCTTAAACGCTTAGGGCCTCATTTGGCATGTGGGGGGATTGGCCACAGTTTTACAGGATCCATTCAGCCTGAGAAGTCTGATTCCATGATTGGCTGTTATATTTAATAATATATTTATATCTATCTCAAATATATTTATATTTAAAGTCATATTTTCCAAATAGAAAAATACGACTTAAAAACAGAGTTAAAAAAACACCAAATTATCTTGCATATGTTAGACCAACAAATTCTTAGAGGCAGTTAGGCATCTAGCTCCGTTTTGAATTTTTAAAAAGTTCCTTAAAAGCTTTTTAATATGCTTTTTAAAGACTGTTTTTTTAAAGATCAGTTTTAGGTTCACAGAAAATCGAGGGGGAGGCGCAGAGACTTCCTGTGTGTCCCCTGTCCCCACACGGCCTTTGCTTCCTTCATTGTCAATATCTGTTATAATCCATGGACCTACACTGACACAGCAGTGTCACCCAAAGTCTGCAGTTCTCCTTAGGGCTCTTGGCATTGTGCATTCTCTGGATCTGCCTGGTGAATTTTTAAGCCCTGGGAGTCAGCATGGCTCGAGGGTACTTCCTGCTGTCACTCACAGGATGGCAAGGACCTGGCCGAGGACAGGTTCGAGGTGGGTGCCCAACAAGCATGTGTCTTGTGGTCTACATGGGAGGAAGTGCCTCAACACTTGCCATGCGGACCTGGCCCACGTGGGAGCGAGGGAGCAGGCCTGCTGGACAGCGCCCGCGTCTGAACGGGGTTCCCGTGTCATCCGTGTGCCACTAAAGTCTGGGGCGCCCTGGTCTCATTCCTTTCACTGTGTCATCACCGAGGGAACCTCTGATGAACTGACGCTTTAGAGCTTGGAAATTGATCTCCAGGGCTTGAAATTAAGCGTCCCTGAAGCCTTTTCTACTGAGAGGAACTCACCTGGGTTTTCTAACCTCTTCCTGAATTAACTCCAGGAGTAACTCCCCAGGGCATTTCAGCACCTGTCTCCTGCGAGCTGTTTCTCTCTCCCTGGGCTGGGCCAAAAGAAAGGAAAAGGCATCACAGCTTGGCACCCCTCACATTTCTTAACAGGAAGTTTTTCACTCCTCTGTTTACTAATCAGGAGAATTTTTCATCCTTTTGACCAGTTTGCCTTCCCTGTTCCCAGTTCTTTGAAGGCAGAGTTCGATGACTTCTAATTTGCATCAGATTCTCGGGTTCATAATTAGCCACAAATTGTCGCTTTTCCTTGTTATTTTATCTCTTGCAGCCTTTCTGTGCACTCACAATATGTTTCTGATTCGTTTTAAAAGGGATCTTGCTCCCTGTTCAGAGCTTCTATTTCAAAATAAATTAAATCATAGCTGAGTTTTAAAACAGCCACATAAAATGATTTATTGTTAGGAAAACTTTCAAATCTATCTGCTACATAATCTGGACAGAATGTTGACTTCATTACTTCTTAAATGTCTAAGTTTTTAACCTTTACTGTAGAAAGGAACGGCTGTTACTTCACCTTGGTCGTGATGAGTTCCGAGTTTTGTCTTACTAATGCCTGGAATGTGACAGGTAAATAGAAAGCACAAAGACAGATCCTAGAGCCAGGTTGTATAGAAGACAACAAATGCTGAATAATGTGGCTGAGAAACAGCTTGAAGTCTCTAAGAAATGGTAATGGTTTTGTTTTATTGTTTGTTCATTTTTAAAAGTCATATTACATCACAAGGAATATGATGCTTTAAGCAGCTTTTATCTGATGTAAGTTTGTGACATTCAGATGTTAATGGAACCAACAAGAAATATTTTACCATGGAAATATGTGACTAAAAATCATTTACAGATTTTAGTATATACACACAAAATCTATTCACAGAATTTTGTCTTAAGTCTTGATTTTCATGTCTGCTAGTGAGTTGTAAATACCTCCGGATGGCCTCTTTCAGCCTCTGTGATTGTACTAAGCTATTTTAATTCTACATCGTGTCTTCTGTAACCTCACAAGTTGCATAGTATTATTGTCGTCATTTATACCATCAGAACTTGTTTGGATTTAGCCATACATACCTTTATTATTTATTTATTCTCTGTTCCTTCTTCTCAGCTCTTCCTTCTGGGATAATTACCTTTCCTCTTAAAGTATGCAACAGGTCCTCAGATAACATTGTTTTGTTCAATGTCATTTCATTATAGCACTCATGAGATGCTGTGGGAACTTAACTCTTGCTTATATCAATTAGCCTACAGTAAAATTGGTTTCATTATACATCACTTTACTTAAAGTCACAGAACCTGTTGATGGTGTTGGGAATTATTGTATGTTCCTGCTTAAAGAGCCTTCTCTACTGAGAGTCTTCTCTTGGTAAACTATGTTTTGCTTATCTGAAAATATTTTTATATTGCTGGTTATTTAAATCTAAGATGTCAGGTATTTTGCTCAGCACTACGAAGATTTTATTTCATTGTCACTTGGCTCCTAGTTCTGTGAAGTAGTTATCTGAGGGTGTAATTGCTGTTTTTATTCTCCGACCACATTTATAATTTCTCTTGGTCTTTGGTGTTCTGTGGTATGTAAGTAGGTGTGTAGGTACAGGTTTTTAAAATGTTCAGCCTGCTTGGGATTTCTTGGTCTTCTTGAATAGAAGGATTCATCTCTCTCATTAATTCTGGACAGTTCTTAGGGCTCTTTGCATATTATCTCTACCCAGTTCCATCACTTTGCTCGAATGTCTGTTGGACAGGCTTATTCTGTCTTCCATATCTCCTAATGTCTCTTATTTATATTTCTCATTCTTTTGTTTCTCTGTGCTCCATTCTTAGTAATTTTCAGTTTTATCCTCCAGTTTACTAAATCTCTCTGTTTAGTGTTTATTATATATTGTATATTGAGTTTTAAAATGTTAAATGTTATATTTTTCATTTCTAGATGTTCTTTTCATTCTCTTTCAAATCTTCCTGGTACTTTCATAGTCTCTCGCTCCTTATGTTTTCAGTCTCCTCTTTATTCTTTTAAATGAAGTAAATTTCCCTTCAAAGTGTATCCCATAATTCTAATTTCTGAAGTCTTTACAGAGCTGATACTATATACATAGGTTATTATTATTATTTTTTTTCTGGTGGGGGTTCTCTTGACTTTTTCACCGTTCTTCCTTACATGTTTTTAAGTTTTAATTTTGCACTCATATTTGTTGGAACTCTAGCTATAGGGTACGTTGATGCCTGTGGTTCGAGAGCATGTGCATCTGATGATTTGTGTTAGCCTCTGACAGGCACTGGAGATTTGGTCTGCTGTACATTACAATGCTCGTTCACAGCACCATACAAGTAGCATAGATTCCAGACTTGGGAAAATTTTATGTAAAATATCTGCACAAAATCAAAGTTGAGACAGACACTTTTTCTTGCCATCTTCAGAGGGGTAGATATTTTTCTTCCTAATTCAGTCCTTCCCTGAGATGTGCCACTTTTTACAGATGGTCTTCAGTTGAGTTCTTTACCTGTCAAGACCCAACACTTGTTCCTCACTCCGCGGTGGTCTAAGCATTAGACTACCTGGTCCAGTGTCCCTCCAGGTTATCCGGTGACTTCAGTACTCGATGACCTCCCTCGTCCTGCCTTGCTCCTGTACTTAGCACAAGGACCCTGTTGTCTTGGGGGCTCATCCTAATCCTGTAAAAGGATGTTTTTGAACATTTATTAAGCATGATTAAGTTGGAAGGCTTTGAGATCTCTGGTTTGCCGTATTGCCAGGAATGGACTAGAAATAATTTACTTTTTAAAAATAGAGTGAATTCAAGATTATCCCTATACGATTTCACACACCCGTGTTCTGATAGCTTGGACAAGGAGCTGAGGGTGTTGCTATGAGTTATGATAGTTGCTCCCTCCCCAGCCTGTACTGTAGTGGATGGTACCCTGTTCCCCGGACCTTCATAGGGAGCCTGGGCCATCACACGTTCTGTCTTTACACAGTGTATCTGAATTACAGGTGGAGACACCTAAGCTACTTCAGTGATAATGACAACTGTCACAAGGATAAGGAATACGAACGTTTGAGAGGTCGATAGGATGCTTTTGCCACATGTCAGAACTTGGTCCTCCGACACCGCTCATTCCTTGACTTACCATATGTTTATTGAGCTCATTACATAAGGGAAACAGATCCTTAGTCCCTGTCTTCATGCAGCTCTCAGAGTAACGAGCAGACGGTTGATTCCAGGGGAGTACAATCAGGGACGTGACGGTAGAGACCTCGGAAGATGCACTAACCCAACTTCAGAGTATTGAGGAGGGAGCTGGCGTCTGAGCTGCGTCTGCAGGACCAGTGGCTGTCATCCAGGTGGAGAGCCGGGGAAGGGCATTGCAGGCCAAGGGACAAGAATGTGCAGTCATGGAGCCAGAGTTTGGAGAACCGCAGGGAGCTCGTCTGGCTAGAGCGTAGTTGGGCAGGTGTGAGAGTGGAGCCGGGCATGATGAGAGCTGAGCCTGGAGGTGGCCTGCAGCCTCCACGTGGAAGGTCCCATGACTAGGGAACTATGGAACTCTTCCCTGGGGAGCGAGGGATGCGGTCGGAGTTGTTGGGTTCATTTCTCTCAAAAGCCAGCTCTTATGGAAGAGAAAGAACATGGGCTTGGGAGTCCAGGCAGGTTTATATTCAAATTCCAGCCGCTTTTCGTCCAGGTGCTTATATAATCGATTTAGTTTCTTTCCCTGAACGCCTCTTTCTCATGTGATGGGAGAGAACAGGTTGGACAACCTCCTAAGCCCTTCTCCATTTCCAGTATCCTGTGGTGGTGTTAGAAAGTCAGAGGGGAAAAAAAATATGCCCGTGCACACAAGCTAAAAGTAAAGGTGTATGAATAGTTGCAGATGTTACCATGACAGGGATTCTGGCAATTTCTGGCTTCCAGTTTCCTGTTGAGCTTCTCACCATGAATTGTGGGGATTCGCGGAAAGCCGATGTTTGTTGGAAGAGTCAGTTTTATGTCTGAAACAAGATGCGAGCGACGCGGTTGTCAGTGCCTTGCCGCTCACCCCGCTCTGATTTGCTTTGTAGATGAGCACAGCCTCCCCTCATCCTCCGAGGAGCTCGGGCCAAGGGCGAGCGCGGGGCACAGCACTGCACACGTGGCCTTAACAGCAACCGCTCCAGGGTCCCCGCCGAGCAGCCCTCCCCACGTCCTGTCACCTCCAGCCGCCACGACTTTTGATACGGCCTTTTTTAACCCAGGCAAACTGACCCAAAGCGAAGCAGGGCACAGCATCTTTGTGGCGAATGACGTGTCCGTGACAAGCAACGAGGTGGTCCTGGATGATGACGACATGGACAACTTCTTGCCGGACATTCAGTGGGCCCCCTCCTGTGTGGTTTCCCCAGTACAGTGTATCACAGTCAGCCCACTGGGGCTGCCCAAAGAAACAGTCGACTCTGTACTGACCCCGCCATTACCCAGCGTTTCTTCGCCAGGTGAGGAGGTGACATCGGCCTGGCAAGACACAGTGCAACAAGCAACCACGTGCGCCGAGTCCTCCAGTCATTGCATGCTTTCCGGTCAGCTCTTCTCGCCTCCGAGGGCTCGATTCCCACTCCCAGCGGGACTTTGGTGCTTTATCCCACTGACCCTCACGGGCGCTTAACAAGCAGGACTTTGCCGGAGATCGTGGCTTCAGGACCGGAAGGCGTCGAAACCCTCTTCCTCAGCTCAGCGTCTTCAGTGCCTCCGCCTTCCCCCTGGCGGGGGAGGTCCCAGCGCCTCCAGGGGGTGTTCTGGCGACAGGTACAGCCGGGTACCCTGATGTGACCCCCGCGTTGAGTCAGAGCCTGAAAGGAACCGCCTCTCCAGGAACACCCCCTGGGGCATCCGCCTCACGGACGCCCTTGTCTTCAGCAGCAGCAGCAGCAGCAGCAGCAGCACAAACTCCGTTTTGTTTCCAACTTCTCTTGCCTTTATGTCCTTTTCTACTCCACCGGCGGACGCTTCCTATGACCCCTCCCTTCCCAGCAGCCCCGCCGAAGCGTCGGGACCGCCTGGCAGTGCAGCGGTCCCAAGCCGCGTGGCCGACACTCGGGTCCGGAGCCCAGCGCCCCCCTTCCGACCCCAGCGGTGGTGCGCGTCCTGCGCCGTGGCATCTCCTCGCGGCACGGCCCGTCGGCGAGCCTGGTGGAGAAGGACGTGGGGTCGGGGGAGGGCGCCGAGGCCCTGTCCGTGACCGTCCCGGAAGCGGAAGCGGAAGCGAGCAGCAGCGTCTCTCCCCCGAGCAGCCGCACGGCGGCGGCGGCAGCGGACTTCTCAGAGCTGGAGGAGGAGCTTGGGAATTGAACACGCGCTTCCCCGCCAGACCGATCGTTCCGCTTTCCTCTCGGTGGGTGGAAGCCTCGTCAGTGAGCAGGCATCAGCGGGGCGGACATGGCCACACAGGTGCATCCTTCCCGCGGCCGCGGCTCTGGACCAGTGTCTCTCGAGGTGGCTCCTTCCGGCTCCCCTGTCGTCGAGACTCGAGGAACACCATCCCGGGGGACAGCCGTGCTCCCCGCGGTCATCCCCGGTGTTCTCCCGGGCTCGTCTTTCCCTCCATCGCTTGCTCGCGGAGACGCGGCTCTTTTTACATCAGCTGCGTATGGTTCGGATCCCTCACGAGGGTCTTCGCTTCTCCCTGCCCCAGACCCGGCCAGGTTTCCCCAGTGGGAAACCGAAAGTCCTTCGGACGTGGCATCCGGCTTTTCCTCCACGCCGCCGCTGGAGTGCAGCAGCTGGGCGCCCGCATCTTCGGAAGTCCGTGTGTCTCCGTCTCCAGAGCCCAGCGACCTGTCAGCCGGCATTTCTCAGGCTTTGTCTACCTTGGCTGAGACGCGTGCGTTGCCCGAGTCCGTTGCTTTGCAGTCACCTCAGCTTCCTGTTCCTAATTCCGCAGACCTCGCATTTTCTCAGCTCTGGCCAAGCTCGGACCTTCTTTTAAACACGTCACTCTTCTACCTAGTTACTCTGAAACGTCACTACTGTCAAGTGTCCCCTCTGAGGCTTTCAAGTTCTCCGGAGCAGCCACAGTTTCACGGACAGGTGATTCTGAAGCTCCTTTTACCTCCGCTTTCACCGCAACTACCTCCTATTCTGAGTTTCCGCTCACGTCCCACGCATCTGCAGTCACCCCGCCGATGCCCTCCCTTTCGGAGCCCCCCTGTGACATTTCGACTGCTGGGGCTCACTTCACGTCCCCTTCGGCTGCTTACCACGCCACACCCGCCTTCCCTGGATCATCGCTCTCTTCGACTCCAGCACCGTCCGATGACGATATCAGTGGCGCGGACGATCACACGTCTGTCGTGTCCTCTTTCCCCGAAGTCGTTCCTGCCGCCACGGTGTTGGTCAGCACGGCGTCCCCGTCGTCAGCTGCCTCCTTTGTTCCCGCAGCGAACCCCTCACCCGCGCCTACCGAGCCGATGTTCATGGGCCCCGCTTCCACACGCATGGACCCACCCTTGAACACCTCCCCCGACCTGAGCGCACCTGTGACCACCGCTGCCCCGACGAAACCGGGGACGGCACCACCCCGCATGGCGGACCTTGGAGTCAGGAGCCCCGTGAGAGCAGCACGGTTCGTCTCCCACCATCCCTTCCTCCGGTGGCCGCCTTCACCCCCGAAGCGATGGCTGACACCCCCGCGCCGGACGCCACCACGCTGCCCTATGTGTGTGACATCACAGTTCCCGATGCCTATTTGATCACGACTGGTAAGGCCCTGCTCCGGGTCACCTCTGCTGGTTGGGGTGGTCTTTGTTTGTTTGTTTGTTTATCAGGGTAAAAACTAAGTGGTTAATACAATCATATAATTTTCAGGTGTACAGTATCATTTGGCATCCATATATTCTATTGTGTGGTGTACCACCCAAAGTCCCGGGGCGATCTTTCTAAGGTGATGTACAGCATCGTGGCAAAGGATGTGGGCTTTGCACTCAGAGAGTGTCCTGGGTTGGTAATCCTCTCTCCGTTGACCATCGACTGTTAGTTCACCAGACAGTTATTCAACCTCTCTAAGACTTTGTCTCCTCTGCTATGGAACAAGGACGTCAGTGGCACCTACTTCCTTGGGTTATTATAAAGATCTAAGCACCTGAATGCATATAAACTACCGAACCCGGTGCCCGGGTACACATAAGGAACGCCCACAGAATAGCACGTAGTGTTAGTCCATAGCAAGAAGAATAAATGAAAAATTAAAAAAAAACAAAAACATAGACGCTTTCACTAGGATATTGGAACGCATAACCCAGTGGGTGCTTAGAAGACGTGGTCACAGTAAACACCTTCATGTTTCGTTCGCGCAGTTACCTGGGAAAAAGTGTAAGGGCGAGCATTGCAAATTTCTTACTAATTTACTATTCTTATCCTTGAAAGCCTGGGACAAATGTACTCCCACAAATGTCACTTGGATCCTGAGCAAAGAAACACAGAGTGACTACATGTCCTCTGAGTTCGGTCATAACCTTTGACCTTTGCCCTGGTCTGCAGCCTGATTAACTGGCCAACAAGCAGCAGCTTCTCTGGGCGCTACCTGGCCGCTTTACTCACTTTGAAACTGGAGTGCATTTGCCGTCATGTCTGTACAAGTCCAGTGACTGTGGCCCACCGGACCAGGCTCTCCAACTTGTTCTTCATGAGAAATGACAGGGTGTGGTGTGAAGTCTTGTGACCTGTCGCTAGAACAAAAAAAAACATACAACATACTGTAGATGAGCAGCCTGGCTCTGTGTGTTGGTTTTGATGGGGATGAAGGGTAGAAATGAAGAAAGGGTAAGAAGATGGCAGGAGAGGCTGAGAAGGAGGGGAATGGCATGGACAAGGGAGGAAAGGACACAGGAAGGGGAAGGAGAACGTACTTAATCTTCATTCTCTGTACCGAGTGGCGTGGGCCTCGCTCGCATCCTCTCCTCACCGTGCAGCTGAAGCCTTTGCTCTCCTAAATCCCCCCGCCCTCAAAGGACACACCGTTTGTTAATTCATGTGACAAGTAATTATCAAGCACTTCGTGCGTGCGAGGTGCTTTTAGAAGCTCTAAGGAATATAGAGATGAATGACATGATTCTGTCTCTCAAGTATAGGGTCTAGTGGGGCGGATGCTGAGCCCCGTTTTCTTGGTAGCTGTGATGAGAATGGTCTAAGCGGAGTTCCTTAAGAGTGACAGTTTGGGGTGATAAGGGACGGGTTTGGAAGGATATGAATTGGAGGTCACGTTCAAGGATGAGTGAAAGGCTGTCAACTGAAGGTGGGGGGAAGTGTCCTCCGGGTGGAGGGTGCTAATAGGTGGGGAGGTGTGACAGCCTCAGGACATTCAGCTTGACTGGCAATTAGACTGTGTAATGGGAGGAGGAAATGAGGTTGGGACAGAGTGGTGAACCTTCATCTGCAGGATTACAGGAGTCCAGGGGGGAGAGAGAAGAGTTCTCATAGGGGTGATACTTCTTTTCTGCAAAATTGTTACACACTAGCTACAAAGTGGTGAGTTACAAGAAGCTTATTAGGAGAACTATTGAAAGTGTCTTTATCTCTGGGATCTGATGACATTTATGATACCTATAGTTACAGTGTGCCTTCTAGAATTTTTCTAGAGATTAGAAACTATTTTAGAAGTGTCTCTAAGAATATCAGATATTTGTAGCATGGATTAACTTTCATAAATGACATACATTTAATGAATTTGGTGTTCTTTGTTAGGAATCCGTGTATTTTTCATAGCATTCCGGGGTAGAATTCACCCATTATAAATGTACGTACACGTCAGCGGTTTTTTAGATGTGCAGAATTGTGCCTCAATATCCATACTGTTAATCAGTATTTTTAAGGGGAGGTGAGCACCATCTTTGCTCTCAGGGAAGCATCACCTCATTTAGAATCTTGAGACCTGACCTTGGGTTTCCTTTTTGTTTTTAGTAATTCTATATCAGAGAGAGAGGATTCGGGTGATTCTTTGTCCTCTAAAAGAATTCTTTTTATGGCTTTCTACACTAAAAGTAAGAGCACTTTCCGGTGACCCATGGCTGGCCCTTGGGAAGGCACTGACCACACGTAGCCAGGACAGGGTGAGGCCACAGTCCCTGATTCTTGGTCCTACCTGCCGGGGCACAGAGCTGAGGGTTTTAGCACATTGAGCTGATGCTGCGCATGGTGATTTGGTAAGTTCAAGATCCATTGCTGTTGCTCTGTTATTTCCCATTTTGGAAAATGTTTTTTTTGGAGCCGCTAAGTCACTTTGGCACAGCACAGGCTCTGCCCTGGGGTCCGGAAGTGTGATGACCGTGTTATTCACGATGCCGCTAACTGCATTTGGTGCTGGCTTTCGTTTGCAGTGCTGGCCAGAAGAGCCGTACAGGAGTACATCATCACATCCATCAAGGAGGTGCTGAGGATGCATTTCAATCGGGCAGTGGAGCTCAGGGTAGGTCCCTGCGGCAGGCAGTGTGACATGGGTGCCCGGGGGGGAAGGCACAGGATGATGGTCGTGGAACCTTCGCATGCTCTTTTCCCCTCCCTTCCCCTGGTGATCACCTGCTCATCCTCCGAGTCTCCACTCAGATGCCACATCATCGGGGAAGCCCTTCCTGACCTGAGACAAGGCCAGGTTTTTGTTGGCAGGGTTGGAACAAAGGGGGCTCTAAGGCCAGAGTTCGGAGTGAGGACCCTAACAGTTTTGCATCTCCTAATTTACATGAAAAGACTTGTGACAGAGTTTCAGTTAGATTCTAGAGTGAGGGCGTATGCATGGTCCTGAACACTCAGGGAGATCGAGATTTTCAAATGCTTTATGGCGGACGCTATGCTGGTGCCGGTGCCTTCCCTACCCCCCACCCACCCCCACAAGCTCAGAAGCCACACCATCCTGACCAGAGCCACGGGCCACATGTGTGCTGGGCTCTGAATTGAGATGGGCTGTCAAGCACAAAATACATACTGGATTTTAGAGACTTAGTGAAAAAAGGAATGTAAAGTATCTCACTGATAATTTTTTTGTATTGAATGCTCATTGAAATGATGTGTCAGATATATTGGATTAAGTAAAATGTCTTTAAAATTAATTTCACCTGTTGCTTTTTAGGCTTCATAATGTGGCTACTCGAAATTTTATAATTGCATCTGTGGCTCACACATTTCTCTTGGACAGCATTACTCAATAGAATAATTGTTGGTTTATGCGCAGGTGAAAACAAGCAAACACCTTGAATTTCCATAACTCCGTATTCAATTCGTACTGTTGGCTGTTCTTTCTCTCTGTCCTTGCTCTTACAGTTTTGTGCAGATGTATAAAAGTAATTACTAAAATAAAATTTTAGTATCTGTGAAGCCCTACTCCTTCATTTAAAATTAGCTGTTTTTCACCTTATTTGTTATGTATCTCAATACAGCTTCTTCTACATTTGAATTATGGGTTTCCGATTGGATGATTTGATAATTATTGTCTTGTTTTTTTGTTTTCACAGGTTTATGAATTATTCGCTGACTTCACGTTTCTGGTAACATCTGGTCCTTTTGTTTACACGGCAATATCAGTCATAAATGTACTCATAAATAGTAAACTGGTACGTGACCAGACTCCTTTAATCTTGGCCGTGAAACCTTCCTTTCTTGTGCCAGAGTCCAGGTTCCAAGTTCAAACAGGTGAGAAAACCGAGCATAGCTGTATTGACTTGTAAATAGAATTTCACTTTGTTTTTTTGTTTTATAAACGTTGGGGAGGATTCTTTTTAAAATTCATTATTTAAATCTTCCAAAAAACGTTATGGAACATTTCCAACATGTACAGAAATACACAGAATAGTTTAATGAACCCTATGTACCCAGGGTACGGTTTCAACAGTGTTTAACTTCTAGCCAGGTTTTTGTGGGAACATATATACATGTGTATATATAGTCATACATATACAGTTGTATACAGGCATGCACACTTATACACACACACCATATGCCTGCATACACACATATACATATGTATGCATACATATACACATATACATGTATGCATATACACATATACATCTATCAATAATATCACATCCCCTAAAAGTCATAGTCATTCGTTAATATTATACTTAACTTTTCATTATGGATACCTTCAACATATACAAAGTAGAGAGAATAACATATTAAGCTAATTTATGCCCATCACTACAGCTTAAAAAATTATCAACATTTTCCCAACTTCGTTTTATCTATCCCCTGCACATTTTTTTGAGGAAGCTAGAGTGTGTCAGAGCAGTGCCAGACACTGTGTTTTCACCCATAAATACTTACTACTTCATCTCTAATGAATTCATATGTATTTGAAATATTTCAGTCAGGTGCAGCTTCTTGTGTTTAAATTGTTATCTTAGACATTTTTCCCATTTACAAATGATGACGTTGCCTCCCCATTGCTTATTTTCACTGGGTTCGGAGGTGGTTTTCTACATTTCTGTGATATATACGTATATCTAATACACCACAGAACTTAATCCTGGGCTGTGGATGAGTTAGTTGATTTAGGTCCTCCTTTTCCCTTTCCTCCTTCCTTGATACTAAAGAAACGCCCAATTCATGGGACTGACTGTTGTCTTTCAGTCCTTCAGTTTGTGCCTCAGAGCGTGGATACTGGCTTCTGCAACTTCACCCAGCGCATCGAGAAAGGCCTGATGACAGCTCTCTCTGAAGTGAGGAAACACCACCAGGGCACGTATAACCTCACGGTGCAGGTGAGAAGCGCCAGGTGTAGAACGAGAGGCGTTAGCCTTCCGAGGGAGCCAGTTTTGTCACGTTCCGCTGAAGATGCACTTGACTCTTCCTAATTCCCTCCGGTGGAGGAGCGTCAGTTCACATGGGTTGGGGCTGATCTCTCTTTGTGGTATCATCGCGTAGCTCAGATATGGTGAGCAGAGGAGAGATGAGCATGTGCAGAAAATTCCTTCTGTTTTATTTGTTTGTTTTTAAAGCCTCCAGCACCTGGTCTTCCTAGGTGGTCTCCCATCCACGTACTAACCAGGCCGGACCCTGCTTAACTTCCGAGATCAGACGAGATCGGGCGTGTTCGGGGTGGCGTGGCCATAAACCAGAAAATTCCTTCTAAAAAGGAACATTATCAACTTATAGTTTATCCAATGGGGACAATGCCAAAATATACTCTCTCTCATATTATGGAATGCCGGTGCTTAACTCTCAAAAAACGGAATATAGCTACTAATTAAAGAACATGCTTTGTACGCATCGTATGGACAGACACGGCTGCTGGGTTTTTGTTTTTATTTCTTTGGTATTTTTTTTTCCCCTCCATGTTCTTTGTCTTCTCTTTCTGGAATTCATGTTAAATAGATTTTGGTGCTCCTGGATTCATCTTTCATAGTTCTGTTTTTTTCCCTTATCTTTTTCATCTCCTTTTAATTTCCTGTTTTTTCAGGTTTTCTAACCTTGGCCCTCCAAGTCATTAACTTACTCTTCAGCTGTGTGTGTTACATTATTCGGTCCCTCCGTCGAATGTTTGCGACGCCGTCATTTTTCTCATTGCTCTGCTCCTCTTTTGGTATTGCAGCCTTTCCCGCAACCGTGCGCGATTATCTCCTGTGGGGATAGAAGATCTCCTTGAAAGTCTTTGAGGACAGGAGAGTTTTTTTTTTTTAAAGTTGTCTTCTGTTTCCTCAGTTACCTCCATTGTCTCTGCAGCCCTTGTCCTCTGTCGCTCTGGGTTCTTTGCTTTGGGTGCTGTTGCTTTTCCGTAAATGTTTGGAAACGGTGGTCGGCTGGAGCGGAGAAGCAGGTGGTTAACCCTGGCGGCTCGTTCAGCTTTCCCCTTCAGCTGTCCAGTCTGTGTCTGTGTCAGCCCTGTGCCCTACAGGGAGATTCAGTGGAGCCCTGGGCACCGGGCAGAATATCTGTCCGTGGTGGGTTTCTCTCTCTCGGGGCAGCGTGTGGTTGAGACAGGCAGGCTGAAGAGATTGCACCCTGGGATGGAGCACATTTAGTGCAGTTTTTTTCTTGGCAGAGCTACTTTTTCTTTAGTTTCCTTCCTTGTCTCTGTGTGCCGTCTCCACCCACGTCCAAACCTGCGGTGGGTCTCTCAGGTAGGGAGCTGTCTTCCTTAGGGGACAGCACTTCGGACTGTTGGGGGTGGAGCCGTGGCTAGCACCCCTCTGTTGGCCTGGGTGTGGCAGACACAGAGGAAAAGGAGGGAGGCAGTTGACTCAGCTCTTCAGCGCACAGACTTAATGAATTACAGCCGCCTCCTTTTGGTCTTGTTTCCTGTGGGTCTCTGTGTGGGAGCCTCCCAGGCTGCTTGGGAGAAGCTTCTCGGCTCCCCTAGAGTCTGCGCCACTGGGTCTTGGTTCCCTCCGTTCTGCTTTGGACCAATATGGTTCCATCCTTCCTCCATTTTCCAGAAATTTGACAGAATCTCTCTATTTTTTTTTTCATTCTCAGTACTGTCATGGATTGATTCCTCCTCTTTTTTCAGCTCCTTGTTATTTCACTAGGATTTGAGGTGGGAGGGAGGGAGGCGGTTCCTGTAGACACATGCACTCAGTTCATCACTTACCATGAAAAAAACATTTTCAATCACCTGAGAATATAAAGTATTGCAACAGGGAACCAGGTCGTGACACCAGCTACTCTTCCTAAAAACACGTTACTTGCTTTAAAAATAAAAAAAACCGAGGAGAGAAATCGTGAGAGAGAAATTGGTCGGGTTTTTCAGTGGAATGTTTTCGGTTTTTGAAGCCGATGCCGACCTCTTCCTTTCAGATCCTGAACGTCACCGTGGGTCCTGCGAGGACGGCCCCCCGGCGGGGCCCCGTGAACATCGTCTTCGCGGTGAAAGGCGCCCAGGGCTTCTGGAACGGAACGCAAGTGAGCGAGCTGCTCAGGAACTTGAGTGTGGTGGAGTTCAGCTTCTTCCTGGGGTACCCGGTGCTCCAGATGGCCGAACGTGAGTCCCGCTCCCCCCGCAAAGTGCTGGGGATGGGTGGACGTGGCCACGGGCGTTTCCATGGGGGGGGGTGGACGTCTTTTCCTCAAGTGAAATATTGGGCTGAAATCCAGAATGCAAATCTGATAAAATTAGAGCTTTTCGGATTCAAGCCAGGGTGGGTCTCCAGCCCTGCCAGCAGCCTCACCCACTGGACCTCGAGTTAATCTCTTTTCTGAGGAAGAGGGTGCTGCGCAAGATTTTCCCAGTTCTGGAAAAGGTAACAAAAAGTAGAACCCCCGTTTGGGGAGGGGAGGAGGCCATGAGATCATTCTAGATCTTTCTGGTGGTGGTAGTTACACAACTCTCTGCAGTCATCAAAACTCATAGACCCGTACACCAGAAAGAGCGACTTTGACGTGCACACTGATAAAAGAATAATAAATGGAAACAAAACCTTTCTTTCTGGCTGATGCAATTCAATTCACAGAGCAAATGGAGTAGGATTGGGTGTGGCAGAAACATTTACTTAAAAAAAAAAAAAGCAGTAGATTCCAGAGTTGAAGTCAGGCAAAAGAAAAAAAAATGTTCTTTTCCCCAAGGTGGACCAGCCAAATGGTCTGATGATGCTTAATATATTTTAGTGTGTTGTTGATGAAATGAAAAAAGCACGCCTTGTAAAACGCAGCGGTAGGCAGGGGTGAAATTGCTCTTTACATCTAGCAACTTGCAGTCACGGACAGTGCAGTCACGGACAGTACACCGGGACTGTCCCAGGCGAGCCAGGACATAGGGGCAGCGACCCCGAGTCTCTGCCAGCGAATCCTAGGGCTCTGAAGAGCACGGTGTGGAAGCTCATTGCTCCGGGCACCATGACAGTTCACGGGGAGTGCGTGGGCGACCTCTCTCCGAAGCGGTGTCCCACGGCGTCCCGTGAGCAAGCCCTGGCTTCCTTTTTTTGTCCTCTTTCTCCTTGAGACGGACGTGCGCAGAGACTGCGTCCTGTCTGGGCCCCCACACCGATCTGGCGATTGCGTCTTCCGTGTGTAGCGCTGCTACCTAGTACGGAGAAGGCAGTGCGTTGCGACTTACCTTTCTGACTGTTGCAAACGTGTTTCTCACAGCGTTGTCTCCTCCCCTCACCCTTTCCTTCATAGCCTTCCAGTACCCACAGCTCAACTTGTCTCAGTTGTTGAAATCATCTTGGGTAAGAACAGGTATGTCTAACTTCGGTCGGATTTTGTACCCTGTAAGCTTAAGACGTCTGTGAGGTTGAGCGAAGAATGATATACCACCTTTTCCTTCTCCACGTCCTAAATTCAGGGCGAAATGTACCTTAACTCCTTGGCAAAGAATGAATGAGAAAGGGATTCAAATTTAGCTCTGGGAATGTGTCCCACGGAGTCATGACACACAAAGGGTTGGTTGGCTTTTTCTAAAATGCATACATCCAGTGCAGAGCAGCCTAACGGGGCTGACGGTCTTCCGACCCACAACCAGACAGGGTTGTGAAGCACGGATCTTTCGTTTTTTTTTCTCTGAAAGTCTTATTTGTTTGGTTTTATAAAGATAAATAAGGTAACTCCGTCAAGAGGCTTCTTTTTAAAGTCTCGCAGGCCTGGGTCAGATATTTACAGCTATGGCATTTGCAGGATAAGACCTTCTAACCCGGTGGCACACCAACGTGTGCGAGGTAGTAACATGCCCACCGAGTGAGTGGTCGGGGGTAGGGAACAAGTAAAGTGGTGACAGTCGCCATTTCTGGGTTCTCATTCCCTGCCAGTCCTCTTGCCTCACACACAGCATCCCATGAAAAGTCCCCACCCACCCCCGCCTGGTACAGTGGCCTCATTTCTCACGTAATTTTCACGGCCGCTAAGTGACTTGCCCGTGGTCCTATCTCAGAGGAGATTTGAACCCATTCTGGCTGACATGCCAATCGTCTGTTTAGATAATCGTATTTACAGCAGTGTCTGAAGAGGGGCACCTTATCTCGAGTCAGTTTCTGAGTCGAGATAAGATAGGAACTTAAACCATTCCCAGAAGTTTTGAAGTAAGTGCAGACAGACTGTCCAGGCGTGTGCAGGCCTCCCTAGCTCCAGAGCTCCTGCTGTGCCGTGTTTGCGGGGGTCCCCCTCCCCCGACCCGTCCTTGAGACACGTGGAGCTCAGAACTGTGGCTAAGATGAGCAGCACTTCCTGCATCCTCCCTCACTTTTCCAAACCCGTTTAATGTCTCCTCTCTAGGGATCCGCGTTGGATAGTAACCCTATGTTAATTTCTCTTATGCACGCAGCCTTTTCTCCCCTCTTCCACTGCTAACTCGTTTGGGGGCCTGTGCTTCGTTTTAAATGCAGTCCTCCTGGGAGTCGTCGAGAAGCAGCTGCAGAATGAAGTGTTTCAGGCGGAGATGGAGCGCAAACTGGCCCAGCTGCTCGGCGAGGTCTCCGCCAGGAGGCGGGTGTGGAGAAGGGCCACCGTGGCCGCTGGCGGCCACAGCGTCGTGCAGGTAGGCTGAGAGAGCAGCCCAAGCCGCCGGGAGACAGCCCGGAGTTAGACTGATGGCCGTAGGAGGTAGCGACTGAAAGCGGCAGCATTTTAATCAACCAGCGTCTAGACAGACATTTACTGAGTCCTCCGTACGTGGCCAGGTGGCGCAGCAAGACCTTGTGGGGAGCACGGTGGCAGAAGCGTGCCAGTGGCTTGCCCTACCATTGGATGGCCTTGTTTTTCCCAAAGTAATCTTTTAATACTGCAAACGTAGTCACTGATGGAATGGTAAGTGTATTGATAACATCATAGAGATAAATCGCCCATGGAAGAGACGTTAAGAAATCAGGGAGAGGAAAATTTTCTGCCCTCTCTTCTAGCACTTCACCCTCGCCACCTGCTGCCACCCCAAAGCGTCTTCACCTTGTCACCTGGCAGAATCGTTGCAAATGACAGATTCCTTTGAATTGAAAAGGGACCCATTTTGAAATGCACATGCTCACAGAGCGTTGGAGTCCGGGCTGCGACTGATTCCCACCTCAGTGTGCATGATGTCATTTTGGTTTTTTTTTTTTTCTTTACCAACTGCTGACTTGTAGCGCTAGGGAAATGGGATATTTAGAACTCTAGCATTTCAGAGACAGGAAGCCAGGGTGAAACCAGGAAGACCCGGGGCAGGGAGGTTGGTGATTTAAGGGACGTTAGAGAGAGAGGGATGCAAAACTGATTCTGGGGAGGGGAAACGAGGCCGTTAATGTTAATTAATATACATATAAAATAAGTGTATGCTTACAGTTATCTAAACATGAAGAACACAAATGAAAATGAATCATAAAAGGTGTGCCTTAGTAACCCTGGCTTCAAAGAGCTCAGGGTCTGGGAGGAGGTTAATAAATGCACGTAAAACAGTTATAAAGCACCATCAAATGACATAACGAGGTGCCGAATTAGGAAGGCTCCATAAAGTGGGAGTATCGGATTCATGGAAGTTAACCAGGCCACCCCAGGCCAGTGGGCGCCATCCAACGGGTCACCTGGGAACCGTGCCCTGCATTCTCTCCCCTTTCTGAGAGACGGCAGAGCCAAGGATTGGTGCACACGGTACTGGGCTCCTCAGCAAACATAACTCGTAAAAGTATGAAACGACCTAAGTGTTCAGCAGTTGGGGAATGGGGAATTTTCATGATTCTTTATATGTTGGAATATTATACAGCTATTACCATTTTTTTTTGAATTAGTGATATAGAAGGGTATTGAAGAGAAGAAGGCTACGAAAGAACATGCATAATATAATCCAAATCTTCACATAAAACTCATGAAAGAATTAATAGATGGAAGTCTGCCACATTTACAATGGTTTTCTTTGGTTTGAATTCAAGGTGGTTTTCATTTTATTCTTTACACGCTTTTCTCCCCATGCTTTTCATTGATCATGTAATTTCTATAGTGAACATGTGATTTTAATCAGAAAACAATTTTTAAAATGAAATTGAGAACATTGCCCGAAATGACTCCATCATACCATGATCGTATGGGTTCTGGCTACAAATCTGATAAGTCATTTAGAAAGGATGCTATCCCTGGATATTTGAGTATATGGTTTCTGCAGGAAGAAACCATCCCTAAAATGTATCAGAACTTTTCAGTGGAGTAAATAGGCACAGAGGTAGAGGGACCGTAGATATAATCTCCTTGTTTTTCAGTAGCCCTTTGATATTACTCATCCTAGAGGCTCATAAAAAATTAGTATAGCATTGTTTGGGGGTAGGAGTGAGTGGTTAGGGAGCAGAAGTGGCCAGGGAGCTGTCTAGAAACAGTAGACAAAAGGCAGGATGGGTGAGCCCTTCTTAGTGGGGGGATGTCTAAGGAACAGACCCTCCAGGGATGAGGGTTTGGATCTGCTTTGTTAAGGATCTGGAAGAAGGCATTCACAGTGAAACCATGACATCGTCGGCTTGCCAGAAGTTCCCAGTGGTGAGGCAGTGAGCATCTGAGTGTAGGGTGCACAGCCACTAGTGTTACAGTTCCCTAGACGTGGCTAGAAAAGTGGCAGCTGTTTACCAATGGCAAATGTCGAGACCAGACGCATGTATGAAATAGAGGACTCAGTCACTGTTGGTCGTTTTCTGAGCATAAATCCAGCAGTTTACCAGAGTCCAAAGGGGCAGTGACATTGTTGCCTATTAAGAGAAATGGCAACAAAATACAAAGCTCTGTGTGTGCAAAACTGTGCTATCTCAAATGTACTGGATTCGAAGCACTAATGTAAAGGATTACTCAACACCAGAGTGTTAGATTTTGGGACAAATCAAAGCACTCTTTGACTCAGCAGATTATGAATTTATGAGAATTTGTCTCTAGCTTGATTGAGATATAACTGACATATAACATTGTGTAAGTTTAAGGTGCACAGGGTGATGATTGGATACATGTAGATTTTGTAAAAGATTACCACAGTGTTAAGACTACCTTCTGAGTTCAGCCTTGTTAGATTCCATGTCGGTGAAATCATACAGTACTTGTCTTTCTCTGACTTATTTCACTTAACATAATGCCCTCAAGATCTGTCCATGTTGTTGCAAATGGCAGGACTTCCTTTTTTGTGGGTGGATAATATTCCAGAGAGTGTGTATATTACATTTTCTTTATTCACCCATAGACAGATGCTCAGGTGGTTTCCATGTCTTGGTTCCTGTAAATAATGCTACAGTGAACATGGGGGTGCCGCTGCCTCTTCGAGATCGTGATTTCATTTCCTTTGCACCCATACCCAGAAGTAGAAGGAATGGATCGTATGGCAGTTCTGTTTTTAAGTTTTGGAGGAACCTCTGTGCTGTTTTCCATAGCGGCTGCATCAGTTTACATTCCCACGAACAGTGCACAAGGGCTCCCTTTTCTCCACATCCTCACCAGCACTTCTCTTGTCTTTCTGATTTTACCAGTTATCACAGGTACGAAGTGATACCTCATTGCGATTTGCGTTTCCTGGTGATTAAGATGTGGAGCACCTTTTCCGGTACCTGTTGGCATTTGTGTGCCTTCTGTGGAAAAATGTCTGTTCAAGTCCTCTGCCCAGTTTTATTTTTACCTTTTTTGCTGTTGTCGTATGTGTTCTTTGTATATTTTGAATATTATCTCCTTATCAGACACACAGTTTGCAAATATTTTTCTCCCATCCCATAAGTTGCCTTTTTGTTTTGTTGATTGCTTTTTTTTTTTTTCTGTGCAGAAGCTTTTTAGTTTGATGCAAACCCACTTACCTCTTTTTGCTTTTGTTGATTCTACTTTAGATCTCATATGTAAAAAGTCATTACCAAGACCAATGTCAAGGAACTTTTCCCTATGTTTTCTTCTAGGAGTTTTATGGTGTTAGGCCTTACATTTAAATCTTTATTTGGAGTTAACTTTCATGAGTGGTGTGAGATAGGGGTCCGATTTTTTTATTTTGCAAGCGAACATCCAGTTTTTCCAAAACCATTAATAGCAGACACTGTCTTTTCCCTATTGAATATTCTTGATCCCTTTATCACAGGGTCCTTTGTGGTTCCGTATAAATTTTAAGGTGTTTTTTTTTTTCTATTTCTGTAAAAAATACCATTAGAATTTTGCTGGGAATTGCATTGAGTCTGCAGGTAGTGTTGGATAGTGTAGACATTTTAACAGTCTTAATTCTCCCGATCTGTGAACGTGGATGTCTTTCACTTTGTGTTTTCTTCAGTTATCAGTGTCATAGTTTTTAGTGTATATTTTACTTTCTTGGTTAAATTTATTCCTAAGTATTTTATTATTTTTGATGCTATTTGAATTGCACTGTTTTCCTTATTTCTTTTTCAGATAGTTTGTTGTTAGTCGATAGAAACACAATTGGTTTCTGTGTGTTGATTTTGTGTCCTGTACTTTACTGAATTCATTTATTGGTTCTGATAGTTTTTTTGTTTGTTTGTTTTTTTTTGGTGTCATCTTTAGTTTTACTGCTCCCTTTCCAGTGTGGATGCCTTTAATTTCTTTTCCGTGCCTAATTGCTCTGGCTAGGACTTAGAGTAGTCTGTTGAATAGGAGTAGTGAGAGTGGGTGCCCTTGTCTTGTTCCTGATCTTAGAGAAAAAGCTTCTGACCTTTCACCATTGAATATGATGTGAGCTGTGAGTCTGTCATAGATGGCTTTATTATCTTGAGGTATGTTCTGTCCATGGTCAGTTTGTTGAGTTTATGTCATGAATGGATGTTGAATTTTGTGAGTGCTTTTCTGCATCTGTTGAGATGTTCTTATCATGTTTATGTTCCATTTATTAATATGATGTATTACATTTATTGGTTTGCTTATATCGAACCATCCTTGTATCCCAGGGACGAATCCCACTTGATCGTGGTGTATGATCCTTTTAAAGTGCTGTAAAATTTGGTTTGCTAATATTTTGTTGAGAATTTTCGCATCTGTGTTCATCAGAGATTCTGACCTGTAGTTTACTTACTGTCCTTACCTGGCTTTGGTATCGGGGTAATGCTAGGCTCAGAAAATGAGCTTGGGGCATTCCTTCTTCAGTTCTTTTGGAAATTTTTGAGATGAAGTGCTATTAATTCTTCTTTGTTTGGTGGACTCCATCAGTGAAACCATCTGGTCCCAGGGCTTTTATATGTTGGGAAGTATTTGATTGCTGATTTGATCTCTTTACTCATTTTTGCTCTGTTGTGATTTTCTATTTCTTCATGAGTCATTAGTAAGTTGTACGTTTTTAGAAGTTTATCCATTTCTTCTAGGTTATTTAACTTGTTAGTGTGTAATTGTTCATAATTGTCTATTGATCTTTTGTATTTTTGTGCATCAGTTGTAATGTCTTTTTCATTTATAATTTTTAATGTTGGTCCTCTCACTTTTTATTGGTTAGTCTAGCTAAAGCTCTATCAACTTTATCTTTTCAAAGAACTACCTCTTCGTTTTGTTAATCTCTTCAAGTGTTTTCCTTTTCTCTATTTCTTTTCTTTCTGCTCTAATGTTTATTATTTCCTTTGTTAACTTCGGGGTTATTTTTTTTTCCAGTTCCTTGAGTTGTAGATTAGATTGGGGTCTTTCTTTTTTCATGGTGTACGTTTTATATAGCTATAAACTGTCCTCATAACTGTTTCTATGCATCCCATAAGTTTTGGTATATTTCCATTTTCATTTGTCTCAAGATATTTTTTATTTTCCTTTGATTTCTTCTTTGGACCATTGGTTGTTCAGCAACGTGTTTAACTTCTATATATTTGTGAATTTTCCAGCTGTCCTCCTATTATTAATTCTTGTTTCATCCCACGGTGGCTGGAAAACATACTCGATATAGTTTTCATCTTCTTGAACTGGCTGGGAATTGTTCTGTGGCCTAACGTATGGTCAGTCCTAGAAAATGTTCTGTGTGCGTTTGCGAAGAGTGTACATTCTGCTGCTGTTAGATGGAATTCTATGTACGTCCGTTCGGTCCATGTGGGCTGTAGCGTTGTTCAGTTCTGCAGTTTCCCTGTTGGTTCTCTGTAGGAAGGATCTACCTATTGAGGAGACTGGCTATTAAGGAATTTATGAGATATCTTATCCCTAGAGCAGTGGTTCTCAACTGGCAGTAATTTTGTTCCCTAGGGCACATTTTGGCAATGTTGGGAGGCATTTTTGGGTGTCACGACTGGCGAGGGAGGGTGCAGCTGTTGCTACTGGCGTCTAGTGAATTGAAGGCAGGGATGCTTCTGTACATCTTGTAATGCTCGGCAGTCCCCAACATGTAAGAATTATCTGGACCAAAATGGCAACAGTGCCAAGGTTGAGGAGCCCTGGCCTAGACAACAGGGAGAAAATGCTGATGGATTCAAGGAGGGATTGGATAGAACAATTAATAGTTTCAGAGAACCAGGGATGTACCTAACCCTTGTGGCTGATGTTATAAGGAGGGCAGCACCCTCTCGTGACATGTTGGAGCTTCTCAGTAGCAGTTCTAGCTTCCTAGACTTGGCAACCCCATGGTCTGGATCCTACCTGGCCCTTTGTCTCAGAGAAGACTTTGAGCAAGACAAAGCTCATTTGCTCTTTCACACAGAGGAACTTTCGTTTTAACTGTCCTCCTTCCCACCAAGAGAGCGTCATGGGGATTCTGGAACCGGGAAGGGTGTAAGGAGCCCATTAGGAGGATTGAAACGAATCCCGAGTCACACAGTCAAGCTCGAGTGCCCTGAGAAGGGGCATCTGGACCCGCGAGCTTCTAAACCGCGAACGGCTCCTGTCCTCTCGCAGGTGGTGAACGTGTCGAGGCTGGAGGGAGAGGACAATCCCGTGCAGCTCATCTACTTCGTGGAGCATCAAGATGGAGAAAGGCTCAGTGCCGTCGAGTCGTCCGAGCTGATCAACAAGATAGATGTCCAGCGAGCAGCCATCATCTTGGGTTACCGAATTCGAGGCGCTGTCGCCCAGCGTAAGTGCGTGAGGCTGGGCCCCTCAGAGCTGGTCCGCGCTGGGCTGGGGTCCGGAGCCCGTCTTTTTCTGACAGTGAACTCTTGAATTTAAGGCATTCTTACGTGTGCGTAGTAGATTTATGTCTTCAAACCTTACTCCTTTTTTTTTTTTTTAGAGTGCTTATTTATTTTTATAGATTGATGTTTTTTGATTAAATTCTTTAATGTCACCACGTATGTGATCCCGTTGGCCTCATCTACCTCCCCCCGCCCATAAAGGCTTATTATTAAGCGGGCGCTTACTTAAGATGTCAGTTGTTGAAATCCATGTGCCAAGACCGTCTTCATTTTAATGACTGGGGCCGTACCCTTCCCTGCTGTTTCTCCTTGCTGCCATTTTGTCTTTCGTAGTGTCATAATGAGTTATATAGTAGCTTACGGTAACTTTAATATTTTTTTCCCCCTACCCCTGGACCGTGTGTGTCTCTTTTTAAAAAAAGTTTTTGGTAAAATAACATGTTTTCTCTGTATTTATTCCAAAATCTTCTATGTCATATTTTGAACGTTGGTAGGGACAGTGAGTCACTCAGGAAGCTGGGAGGTGCCCTCTGCATTTATTGGCTTCCTTCTGGGTCTTTTAACACAAAGAAGTCCTTGATCCTTACCCTTTCTCAATCGTGTTTCTCCCCCGCCCTGCCCTCACACCACTCCACAATTTAGAAAGAAGTATTTTGATGTTTCTTTATGATTTTTGGATGCTGCTACACTCCTGCCCCCTGGCAGTGGCTGCTCTCAGTGCCTTTTTTTTTTCCCAACTCAGATTTTGGGTGTTTAAAATTAAGAAAAGGAGAGGCATGGAAGAGTGTACTTCTATAAAGACACCTTTATGAATCAGACTGCTGTTTTAATGAGGATATTTTCCTTTTATGATCCCGAGAGCGCTCTGTGTAAGAGCTCAGTGATAACATGCTTCCAACAGGAAAGGATGGTATTAGAAGGAGTTCGGCGTCAGAGGATATTGGAAAAGCTCTGTGTGGGGAGCACATAGGAGACGATGGCAGTTTTAAAAAACGTGACTGCTTCGAAATTATCTTTGGTAGTAGATGGTTCTTTCTGAAATCTCTACTCGTCCCTGGAAACCAACCAGGATGAGGGCTCATGGGCACCCTTTCTCCATTTCATAGGTGATGAGAGGGTTTAAGCAAATAATCATTGGTGGTTTGTGTCTGTGGCCTGAGCCTGAGATATGATTGCATATTAGTGTGTCCTCTTTCAAAGCAGTGAGGGAAAAATAACAAAGCGCTTACTTTTTCAACGCATGACATTGCCGATTGCAGAGAGGTTTCCCACTTCAGCTATGCAGTTCACCTTTGAAAAAAGGTTAGTTGCAGTAAGGTACGGGGCACCTTTCAAGCCTACTTCCCTCTGCTCTTTGCTGCTCTTTGTCAGTTTTGTGCTAAAAACCACACGGATAACGATCCTGGGACTGGAAGCCTCAGCCACACCAAGGCCGCCAGCCCGCGGCAGCTGCGGGCCGCTGTGTCAGGGCCTCGTGCTCAGCAGTCTGTGCGTCCCACAGGGCCTGCTCCCCTCCCTGGTCCCCGTCTCCGGGGCCTCAGCCCAAACGTCAAGCAGCACCAAAGACTCTTTTCCGCTTGCTTCCTCTTTGAACAGAAACATTTTGATCTCGGAGCATGTGTTAACCATTATTGGGTACGAAAAGAGCGTAAAGCTTCGTCTCGGCCCATGAAAATTCAGATGTGTTTGAAAAGACAAGACTTAGAGTCATGATATTAACATCACTGAGCAAAGCAGTATTATCAGCTCGGTACATCTATGCAATAGAATGCGTTTTTACAAGAATAGTTAGGTATCGGCTGCAGGACAGAGGTAGCCAGACCAAAGAACTGAGAGAAGGCGGGAAGTCGTGCTGTCACAGAGAGGTTGTCAGGAGGGTGGGCAGAGAGGAGGGGCATTTTGGTTTTCGCCTCTGGCCTGGAACCTGAGCTTTAGAGGAGCTAAGTCCTCTGGGAGGACGAGGGCTCGGTACTGGGGGGGGGGGAGGATTAGGGACGGGAACTGGGGAAGGAAATCAAGGACAGAGTGATTGAAATACAACTGTCCAAGGCTGTGGGGACTGCAGTAGGGGTGGAGGGGGGCGGGAGGGTAGGGAGCAGCAGGTTCAAAAAGAGTCTGCACAATTTAATATGATTTCAACATTGACAACTGGACCTGAAGCGCAGCACTTTGGATGAAAAGCCATATTTCAAGAGTTGGGGAGAGACGCAGGTAGGGATATTAAGGCAGCGCTCGTGGAGTCTGTTAGGACTTCTTCTTTCTGGTGTGGAAGCGTTCCCGCGGTGAGAGCGTGAGGAGAGCTAGTAATACGCTGGCCGTCCGGAGGCCCGACGCGAACTAGCTTCGCCGTCGGATTAGACACGTTCCTGCAGACACATCATATATGTCACTGTGACCCCCGATGTGCCCGAGCTGTGTCACGCTTCCCGTTCTCAGGAGATCATAGCCTCTGGCCCGTTGTCTAGAGCAGAAAGGATAGGGGCAGCCCCGGTTTCTCCAAGCAAAAGGCACGCGCACTGCCCAGGACGCCTGTCCGTAACGGGGTGCCGGGGAACGATTCCGAGGCCCTCCTTCCTTGTCCGCAGCCGTGGACAGGGTGAAGAGGCCGTCACCGGAGTCGCAGAGCAGCAACCTCTGGGTCGTCGTCGGTGTGGTCATCCCTGTGCTGGTGGTGACGGTGATCGTCGTCATCCTGTACTGGAAACTCTGCCGCACGGACAAGCTGGACTTTCAGCCCGACACCGTGGCCAACATTCAGCAGCGTCAGAAGGTAAGGGGCACCCCCGACCCCAGCGTTCACGGAGGCATCTTGCGGGCAGGGGTGGGGGGGCGCTCCGCCTCTTGATGCGGAAAGATGGGGAAGGGAGCTATCAGGGGGGCATCCGCTCTGGCTTTCACGGAGGCGTCCCTGTGCCTTCAGGTCTGCTTGCTGGAAGCCCAGTTCTCCTCACGGTGACAGTGATGGGAGGACGAGGCTGTGGAGAGGCTCAGCTCTGAGTTCCTCTGCGTCTCGTTTCGGAGATGATCCGTGGGAAGAGCACATCTATTCTGGGTGTGAATTCTGATCTCTGTTAACCCTGGGCGTCTTCAGAGAACGGGAGCCCAGGGAGGTTTCCTCAGATCTGCGCGCCTTTTTCTTTCATGCAAAACTTCCCTGGACAGCTCCTAAGTTGTCACCCACCATGTCACAAGCCCACACTTACCTACTTGTTCATTAAAAATAGTAATACGTGCCGTAAGCATTTTAACTTCTATGAATAGGTATTTAGTTGTCAGTCTTTCAACATACCTCAAGTCTTTGCTTTTTTGGATTGTTGGTCTCCAGAGAGGAATTCTCCGTGGGCTTGCTTAGAATAAACAGCACCCAGAACACATCAGCTGCAGTTTCCAGCTTGGGTTTCTTTAGAGAAAAGTTCTTTAGATTTTAACACCCTCCACCCCACCCTACTCTTCAGTCTTTTAGAGTTGACCCACCCACACCTAATTTGATGCCAGTTTATTTTTTAGCATCTCCTTTTCCATGTCTTTCTAAAGCATTCGTTTTAGTTTTTACCATAATAGCAATTCTCACACGTTTCAACAGCGTCTGCAGTCTTTAATTGTCACAAGTTTTCGGAGCAGGGGCGTTGACTCTTGGTCCAGATCTAGTTCTGGTTCATCTGCTGGAGGCGAACTCAGCGGCTGCCAGCATTTAACGGAGCCGTTAGCGGCGGGGGCACTCTGCTGTCAGTTCAGTGTTTATAACAGGCACTCTCTGTGGGAGTCTCAAATTTAGAGAGCTCACTCGACTCTCAAAGTTGCCAAGAACAAGTAAGCAAGAGGCAAAAGAACAAGGAATCGAGAATTTCCCGATTTCCTCTTGAATTTTATTCTGATCGGGTATAAAAACATTACAAACCTAGTCCTGATGAAGATAAAAAATAAGTGTTCTTTTAAAAATTTATTTTACTTTTGTAAGAGTAAATGAAGATTTTTTTTTTCTTGTGAGTTAACTAAGAAATGCAAAATCGATTAAACTGCAAGCTTATGGTTTTGAAGTCTGTTGCGGAATCTTTTCTACATTAAGTTCACATTTATTACCTATCTTCATCTATTATTTATGCAGTCTGCCAGGGTTGTTTTGTTAGACTAATGGATGGCATGGAGAAAACCTGGGGAAAAGTACTTGATATACTAAACGATTCATAGAATGAGTTTATTGTAACGAGCTCAATAATATATTTGGACATGTTTTTGTTCTGAGTCAAGAGTATAGTTTCAGAGAGATTAAACCAGTATAGATGGTTATGTATTTAGGTCTTTTATATTCCCTAGCTCCTAATATAAGCACTCTTGTGGAAGTCCATTTATTACCTGTTACTTCAAGAAGCTATTAGATCTCACGTTGAAGTCTTTAACCATTTTGAGTTTATTCTTACAGAGGGTAAGAAAGGATTAAGAAGTACAAATTGGCAGTTACAAAATAGTCACGGGGATGTGAAGAACAGCACAGGGAATATAGTCAATAATATTGTAATAATCGCGTATAGTGCCAGGTGGGGGATATAAATGTCAGCCATTGCGCTACACACCTGAAACTATATCAAATAGTGTCGAACGTCAACTCTAACTGAAAGCTACAAACAACCAATCAGAGGTCGCATCTCTTGAATTCAAAGTAGCATACTCCCCAAGCTTCCTCCTTCTCCCACTTCTGAAAGCTTTCCCCGGCCCAGGTGTGGCTGTACATCCCAGGGCCCGAGTTTCAGATGGCACTTCCGGCCTTTGGTGCTGCTCATGCGTTTTCGACAGCATGTCGACAGGAAGGGTCTTCTGCACGAACCTCTCCTGGGAGACCACCGGTGGCTTCTGCTGAGGAGGGTAAAACCCGTCCCATTTCAGAAGCACAGGGTTATGTTGCTGGCCCAGGAGCCCACGGTGTCAATCTCGTCCTGGGTGTATAATAGGAAAATGCTGATTTCCACTGAGTGGAAAAACGAGCATCTCTACCACAGAAGCACTTCTTCTGAGACACCCCTGCGGCGGCGAAGGGCCTCGGGCCTGTTCCTTGGGGCAGCTGGGAAAGGCAGTTTCTTCCCGGAGGGGCGGGGTGGTGCCAATGCTCTTTTTCCTCCTGGTGTGTCTTTCTGTTTCTCTCCGTTCCGCTCACCCCCCCCCGGCACTGCCTCGCTGCTGCTGCTCTGAAATCTCGTAGCAAATCCCCGTGCTCCGAACATCTGGAAACCATAAATCCGCTGACCAAAAACCCACACCCCCTTCCCATTGTAAGGAGAAGGAAACCTCTTCAGATTGTCTGGGAGTAGATTAGTTTTGAAATATGATAGAGGGAGAGGCTATTCTGTCATTTTGAGGCAGAGTCCTTTTTTTTTGTTCTTCCTAATAATGAAGAAAAAAAAATCCTAACCCGTGTTTTTTCTTTTATCCGTATTCTCTTTAATCTGTAGCCCAAAGTCATCATTTGTCACTGCTCAAAAAAAAAAAAAACAAAAAACAAACCCAAAAAAACTCAGCTTGGATCTGCCTCGCCCTGTTGAGGTTCTATTTAAAGATATGGATGGCACTGGCTGGGCCCATGGAAACTTGTTCCTCTGTCGGGGACAAGTCCACACCCCGCCGTTGGCACAGGACCACAGTTCCTAGCCAGCTGGCGCTGCCCCAGACACTGTCCCTTCGTTCAGCGAGCGCTGAGCGTTTGCTCTGAGCCAGGCAGGACCAGGCTGGGTGACGGGCACAGATACCAGGCAGCCCAGCCTTCGAGGGCCTTAGTATGGGAGAAAGACAAGCATTTAAAGGGTAAGACTGTCGAGGGTGTCCCAAGAGCACAGGCCGAGAGCGGCCACCCCCTGTGCGAGGCAGGCTGCCTCTGCCTTCCATGAGGAGGCGATGTGGGGCTGAAGCGCAGAGGTCACGGAGATGAAGCCAGATGAAACGGGTGCTGGCAGAGGGAACAGCGTGTTGCTCAGGAAGGACGGAGCAGAGTGGTGCGGAAGGGCACGGCCAAGGCCCGGAGACAGGTGGGCGAGAGCCAGGCTGGGCGGGGTTTGCAGGATGTGGAAGTGATGCTGTGAGGCTGCAGGTGGTGGGGAGCATCGAAGGAGTCTCAGCGGCGAGAGCAGCTGGAACCTCTTTGGAACGGTCACGGGAGAGACAGGGTGGACCGCAGATTGAAGAGAAGCTTCATGGGTGTTTCTTTCACCCCAGCCAGGCTTACTTGGCTTGTCCCTGCAGTTGCTCTCTGATTCTCCACAGTAATCCCTCAGGACCTCCCGCATGGGTGCTTGCAGCTCCCCCCGATGGCTGGCTGCGACTCGCTGTGGCCTTGGGTGGGGCGGGAGGATCTTGGAGGACTGCTCTCCCGAACTCCAGACCGCAGGGCGGCCCCGTGCTGGGCTGCAGCAGAGACAGATGGCAATCACTTCGCCTTGTCTTCACCTTCTAAATGGAAACGTGATGGTTGTGAGTTTCACAGATCACATCCATCAAAATAGTAAATGCTTAAACAATGGAATTCTCTTCGAGAGTGCAAATTTTCACCCAGAAACTTGGGGTTTGCTCTGTGGTTTCTTTTGTCATTGGTACTCCTTCCCAGGGGTTCAGGCTCACGAGTGCTGGGGACTTCGGTCTGTCTCGTTCCATTTGGGTCATACTATGTTTATGGCTCACACGTTTTACAATTCATCAGGCGTCTCTCTGGTTACTTGGATGACCTGCCCCACCAGGCTTCCCTGCCTTGTCCCTGACATATTCTGGCAGGGCAAAGACACTGGGGTCTGTCCTCTTTGTGATAAAGAAGGAACAAAAGAGCTGTCCTTCCTCAAATAACTGGGTCCTAATAGGAATATTGACGGCACTAATGAGTCGCTGCTCTTTTATAAAATACTGATTGAGTGTTTGCATGTGGGAGCTTAAGACAACACGGCCAGATGTAACTCTCGATTTTTTTTTTTAAGAAATGGAAAAACTAGAAAAAGTGTACCAGAAAGTAGGATGAAACAAACGGAGTCAGTTCCCTCTAACTTTTTCCTTCTGTGTGTAGATGGCTTATGTTTCGTACATAAGCACGGACTAGTTGCCAAATTTTTGTTGTCGTAGAAGGTGGTGACTCACCCAGCCGCTGAGAGGTGCAGGGATCTAATGGATCCTTACAGATGGTGGTGGGAATCGGCATCAAGCCAACAGGACTGCAAGGCTACAGTGGACAATATAGTTCATTGGAGACATATTCCCTTTTTCTTGGTTCCCCACTGCTCCCCCAAATCTAGGAGGTTTAATGCTCCCAACTGACCTTTTTGAAATTCATTTTGTCATCAAGTCTTTATTGAGGGTCTATCACGGTATCACATCCTGTGGTGGAATTACAGAATTTTGTATCTGAATTTATACCTACGGCTTTCTCCGATGCCTGAGAACTCATGGCTGACTCTTTCCTTAAGTGCTTGTTGTTTTATCAGCCAAGAGTGATAACGATACTGTCGCTCTTCCCGTGTGGTACTTCATCACTCGTGACGCGTTTTGGCATGCACGCGTCGGTACTGAGAGTTTTTCAGGGAAGGCGTTTGTTTCCTAGATTTGGGGCTGTTACACAGACACACCAAAGAAGCAGTGCGGGGTGTATTGTCCCCTTATGCACGTCAGGGACGTCTGCTTAGAGGAGGTCTCCAATCTGTGGCTCCCCTTCCAGTTTCATCAAGCAACCATTGATACCTTGCAAGAAGAGATTGGCTCCCAGTCACGAGAGGCATTTGCGTCCTTCCTGGGAAATCAAAAACGATTTTACCAAGACTGATAAAATGACGTCGATGGCGGAGATGAAGTGACTGTCGATTGAATCTGTTCTTTCACTTAGAGGCACCTTGCTTATGGAGCTAAAATGGGGTGCAGCTGGAATAAAAGCCACGTGGGCAAGAGGCGCCCCGCTCCTGTAAAGTAGGAGAACTCTCATGGCAGGAGCTGAGGAAGGGGTCCCAGCGGGCTGCCCAGGTCCCTGGCACAGTCTCAGGACAGTCCCTTGTAGGTGAGAACAGTCACAGAGGTTTGTCTCCAGAATTTGATTTCCTTAAAAGGGCTGCGTGCCCCGAGGAAAGCGTGCACCCCCCCAGGAATTGGGGGAGCCCAGTCAAAGGTCACACTGTGCTAATCCAGGCCCATGGATGAAGAAGTCCTCAGGTTTGGGTTCATTGTTTTGGAAACAGCATTCCCGAACCGAGGGGTCCGTGCCACTAGCAACCTGCCGGGTGTGGTGGGTACACCGCATTAATTTAGAGACTATAGGCAGGCCAGTCCTGCCTTTTGTTTCCAAGCAACATCTTTGTAAACTACGTTTACGGTAAGTTCTGTCTCCCTCTGCTGGCGGAAGCTGTTATTGCAGACCACCTTCCTACCCATAGATCCTAGATTTTTAGCGCAAAAAAGACGTTAGAGATCTCAAATCTAAGCCGTTGGTGTTGACACTCATCTGGGCAAAAAGCTAGCACACATATGACAAAACCTTTTGCTTCTAGACATAGTCTGTTGTCGGAAATAACTCCTTGGGTGGGTTTGCCCTGTGGTCTTTTGACCGATAGGACTATAGGCGTGGCTAGCAGGTTTGACGTAGCGCATGGTCTTCCGCTAAGGAGACCATCGACACATCTACGTATATGGAGTTTATTTTCCCATCCTGCAAGCTCAAATGAAGGAAGCCGTTCCTATCCGCCCCGGGCGCTGTCGATGTCATCAGAGGTGACGTCCCTCCCTCACTGCCCACGTTTGCACATGCTTCGAGCACCCTTCCCGTCCGGGCGCGGGCCTGGCAGCCGAGGCCTGGACACCGGGGTCGCAGCCTCACCGGGCCTCTTTGTGGGTCGAGTGTTGGTGCCGCGCGTCCTCACGTTAGGACCGCTGCATCCGTGAGAGGGGGACTTTTTCAGAGGCCCTTCCTCCTCCCCCTTTGTCACCCCCTTCGCTTCTGGCAGCCACGCCTTTCTAGAAATTATTTCCTTGGCTTCTATTACACTGGACTTTCCAAATTCTTCTTTGAAGTCGCCTTCTGTTTTTCCTCCCTGGCTCCCTTTTGCTCCTCCGAGCCCCGAACTATTAGATGTCCTCCAGCGTGTTATTCATAGACCGTTTTCATCTTTAAAAAAATCTCAGCTCCCCTGCATGTTGCCTGCTCGACAGGTGCTCTCAAAGTCACGTCTTCAGCCCCGAGCTATTGTCCTCTGACTACACGGAGCAACTTTCCTTTGGAGCTTTTTTGTTTTTTGTCATCTCTGCCTAAGCATGTTGAAAGCAAAACCCGCCTTTTAATCTCCTCAAGTCCCTATTCCCTCATGACTCATCTCTTTCCTTCAGTGTCACTTCCACTGTTCAGTTACCTGGCCTGTAACTTCCAGTCATCCCCAGCTTCTTTCTCTCCTTTTTCTCTGTTCGCCTCCCAGCCCCTCCTGCCTGGTCCCTACAGCTGTTCCCATCTTCCTTGCTAAGATCTTGGGCTCCGGCCTTCATTTCACACGTGTGCTATTGTGCGTTCAGTGGTTTCCTGCTCTGGACTGTCTCTTGACTTTTGTACTGTGGTTTAGCTATTTATTCCTCATACTCCGTTCTTCTCTTTCCCAGGTGTCTCTCTGTTCTGCCCCCTCTAGGTATAAATGGCACCTTGCACCCAGTTGACATTGGAGAGATGCTTGTCGAATTAGTTGGGGGGAACCGCAGGCACAATCTTGAGTCAGAAGTTGTCTCTCACGATGTGCCAGCCCTCACAATCTCTTTTACAGTCCTCAGATTGATGGTCTTGTCTGTGTGCGTGTGCAGTGTGTGTGTGTGTGTGTGTGTGTGTTTAGTTGCAGATTCCCAGTGTGAAGGGCTTCGATTTTGCCAAGCAGCATCTGGGTCAGCACAATAAAGACGATGTCTTGATTATTCATGAGCCAGCACCACTGCCAGGACCTGTGAAGGACCACACCACACCCTCTGAAAATGGAGACGTGCCGAGCCCTAAGGCCAAGGTCCCCTCCAAGAACGTCCGTCACAGAGGAAGGTTCGTATTGGACTTCCTGTATTGTACTGTATCACAGAGCATGTATTTGTTTTCAGTTTGTCAATGGCCAGTATCAGGAGGGTTGACGGTGATTATCTCCTGAGTCTGTGGCCTGGGTGACTGGCCACGGCTTGCCCAAAGTCAGCAAACCTGAGTGCTCATGATCCACGATAATGGACCATGTAAGGAGCAATTTAAGATTATGAATCACTGTCCATCACGGGTCGGCGGTCCCCTGTGACTTGATTAAGGGTTGACCAATTCGAATGTGTATATTCTGGGGTGAGCCGGCTCGTCCCTGTGGCGATGACATCAGAAATAATGTCCACAAAGTGCACGGTACCTGATACACAGCCATTATTACTGGCTTTGTCCTGGCCCCTTATGCCAAGCGGCTGGCTTCGACTTTATTGCTCTGTCCGCAGGTGACCTTCATCACACCCTTCTTTCTTGGCTTGATTTTTCCTGGCTGCCTGCATTGTCACCCTTGTTAGCATGTTTGGAAGGACTCTCACTGCCTCTTTCCTGCCCATCGCCCCATTCCTGATTTGTTTCCATCCTTTCTATCCAATCATCCCTCCTGTCTCCTAAAACACATGGAGAATGGCTTGTTAACACATTAGCTGGAGATTTCCCCATCACCTTCTGACCCTGTGAGAAGAGCCACAGCTCTGAGAGAGGAGACCAAGTTTAAACCAGGTTTTTGTTAAGTTGGCTTTAGATCATGGCACAGTCAAACTTCAGCTATTCGAAGCCTCAAATTTAATAGCCTTCCTTTGAGGTTTGAAACTCCAAATCCTGTTTGTCTGCTAAAAGGGAAGAAGGGTGCGATCATACCAGTATTCAAAAATGGTGTTATAATTTCCGACTTCTCAGAAAACCTACCCTGGGGGTTCTGGCCTACTTTTAAGAATTTGATGGATCTGGGAACACGATTTTCAAAAGAAACTGAATTATGTAGAGAGATGTTATTTGCTTAATTATCTTGCAGGCTAAGGGTAAGCTACATCTTGAAAGATTATTTTCTATGCTAGTACAATTTTGCAAAGTCTTTTTTTTTTTTTCTCTCACTTTGTAGTCTCATCCTAAACATTTTGTCACACCATCTCAATGGCCTGCATGGTTAATGTGAGATTTTAGCATCCCTCACGGGCACCAGAATCGCTTTGGCATTTCACATCGCCAGGGAGCACGAAGAGACGGGGTGCTGGCCGCTTCAGGGTTTTTGCTAGCTTCGCTGCCTGGCTTCCATGATACCCTTGCTTTTCACACAGAGAATCAAATCTCAGTGGTGATCATGGCGTTTGCATCATAAGTGTAGGCTGCTTCCAGAGATCTGGAGTTCCCTGGGGTGACCACAGGACGCCCTTGGTTCCCTAGGAATTCTGCAGACCCAGGTAACCCCGAACTCCGGATCTTCTGAGTCCCTCCATGCCAGGCCCAGAATGTCAGTCCAGGGCCCCGAAGAATTGTCCTCCAAGCTGGGACCTTGTTTCCTGGCATTTGTTGACATGTAGCCTGCCGAGGCGTTTCGCACGCCATGACCCACCGTCTCGGAGAGGCGGCCCTGCCCGTGTTCCAGGCTGCGAAATGACGTGTTGGACTCTTCCACTTCCAGTCCTGCCTGCAGGCCTGACTTCCACGTCCAGGTGAATGTGACTTTTCCTCCTCTTTCTCCTAATGTTTACATTTGTTTTTTTGTCTGCAGAGTTTCACCCTCTGATGCTGACTCTACAGTAAGTGAAGAGTCCAGTGAGAGGGAAGCCGGAGACAAGACGCCAGTGACCGTGAACGAGGACAAGTCCCACAGAGCGCCACTCAGCGGTCTGTGACTCTTCTCGCTCTCCCCATTAAAGGCAGTAGCTACAAGGTTCCAGTCGGCTAGGTGTTTATGTGCTTCAGATACTGAACGTAAAAAAAAAAAAAAATCCACGCAGGGGAGTAGTCATCACTTGTGGTGACTGTCTCAACGTCGGCTGTCACCGTCTGACATGGTACTGGTGTCTGCCTTGAGACGGGGCCACGCTAGAGGTTGGGGATTCACGGAGGTCTGTTCTGAGGTCAAGTAGCCACGTTCCATTCTAGGTTAGAGTCCTGACGATTTTCCTCCAGGATTCAGTGACTGTCATAGCATCCAATTCAAGTGTTTCACAGCTGTCACTGTCAGAAAGTTGTGTGTTTATCTCAGGTCCAAGTGCATTCTATTTGGTCCTACATCTTTTCTTGCCGCCGATAGTTTAGTGTGGTCAGGTGTTTTAGCACATTTCTTTCTGTAGCTGGATGCTGCTTAGGCCAGGTCTGGATGTGTTTTCCCATTCTCAAGGCTATTAGCGTGAAACTCATGCCCTGTAATAAAACAAAGCCTACAGCTCTTGCTAGACTTAGGAGTTTTTTTTTTTCTTTTTTTTTGGCATGTTAATAAGTAGCTTGATTTTAGTTTAATAGATTCTGTTAAATAAATGTGTCAGTGTATTTGCTGGAGCTTTACGTTTCAAGATCCTGTTTCAGTAATGCAAAAAAAATGAGGATGCCTCAGGATATTTTTAAAAGTAATGCTCGTACTTAAATTTTTCATCACAGGTTTCTCTGTATGAAAGCGCGGTACAGAGTGAATGATGTTCTGTAAATGAACAGATTCTGGACAAGAGCCAGGGGGCCTGTTCTATCACTGTCGTGCTTGTGACCTTGCAAGTAACTCCGTTGGCCTTTGGGACTCAGCTAGCTGAGTTATGAAATTCCTTCCAGCTCCTTCCAATTGCATTGTTTTTGACCTTAAATAACACCTTAGAATAAGGGAAGACTTTTTTGCTTTGGATCCAGTTTCACAGAATCTTAAAAATTACTTAGCACTGTGGCAACAGGAGCTCTGTTTTGATCGAAATCCAATTTTGATCCCGGGAAGGTAATATTTGAGGGCGGGGGTAGGGCAGAATCAGCTCTGGCGTTTCTTGATTTCTGTTTATTGCTTGTCTGAGAAAAATCTTGCTTTTCTCTCCTGCATTTAACCCCTTACTCAAAGGATTATAATACCCAGTATATTGTACATGGCTAACAAAAAAAATCAAATATCACGCTCAGGCTATATTTGAAATTCCAGTAGTAAGCCTGTTGACTTTAGGACCGTTGGTGGAAGGGGAAAGGTGGGCTAGGTTTCTTGTGAGCCTCAGGAGCTCAGATGTCGCTGTGATGATTCTAGGAGACACCAGAATCTATACATGATTTTCATGTTTTAGAAGGGTGGTTTCCTCACTACAAATATCAATTCGCTTTGAAAACTTTGTTTACTTCTTTCAGGCTATAGTACTGCCATAGAGGCACTTTACTGCTTGCATAGAACTTAGTCAAATACCCTGTAAAAAAAAAAGAAAAAAAAGGTTATGAGCTTATAATCATATTTTTAAAAGTATTTTGTAATTCACGGAAAAGTCTTTTTGGTACAAGAAGTGAACGGAGGCGGGAGCTTGCTGAACCCTCCTCCTAGCTACCCCGGGACCGGTGCCCTCTCCCCAGAGCCAACGGCATGGCTGCCGGATCTCTTTAGACTCTTGGCAAAGCTCTCCACGGCTCTCACAAGGCACCTGGCATTTTCAGGGCCCGCCTCACGACGGAAACAGAGAAAGGACCATAGTCCTGGTTTTGGTCACCTTGGGGTTGAGCTTCATTCCCTTCGAGCCCTTTTGGAAGGTGCCTAGACCATGATGCATTCCCCCTTACGGCCACCCTCGGTCCCTTCCAGGATGATTTACTCAAAGGCCACAGCGTTCCCGGTCATCGCAGTTTTAGAATAAGTTGCATCGTTGCCACCAGTTCCTCTCAGTAAAGTGGGGAAGAGTGAGATGTGGTAGGGAGTAACACACCTTCCTCGCGTGAAGGCTCTTACCGGGCTGCCACTGCCACGTCCAGGCATAATGTCTCCTCTCTGCTCTTTATCAGAAATATGCCAAGTAGGTAAAGACCGAAATCTTGAGTGTCTCCTTTATGTTCTCCACGGCTTGTGTGTGGGCCCAGGGTGTAATTTTTAAGTAGCGCATTGATCCGAATTCTACAGATTCACATCCTAGCATGTCTCGAACTAAGGTGACATCTCTTACACGTGCTAAACATTTTGCAAAGCGGATTAAATTTTTAATGCGATTACGGGGCCATTCTTTCGACTACATATAATGGCAACCTTTCGCAAGTAATTGTGGCACATCCATTTATGCAATGACTGAGATCGTAAATTATAGTTCTTTTCACAAAGGCAGGTTCCCAGAGGCCTCTTCGAGGTACAATTTTATAAACTTCGTTGAAGTGGCGAGTCATTCAGTCATCTGTTAGCATGTCTGCTGAGTGCCTGCGATGGGTTAGGTGTGCGGATGGGATGAAGAAGAGAGACACGTGACCCCTGCCTCACTGGGCATTAACGTGGGTCACAGGCGTTAATGATGCAGTTCGACTATTTACCTGTAGTTGATGCACTATTTCTTTAAAAATTTTCTATTGCTCAGGCACGTCAGTAATTCAGATTGCCTTTTTCTCTGTAATTTTCCTTTGTGGACATTATCTATACTGTAATTTCTGTTAGCACTTTTTTTTTTGTTTTTATTCGAGGAGAAAGGGGTTTTAATCCAAAACCCTTCCTTTCCTTAAGGCAGGACTCACAGTTGTTAACCTCTGTGTATCTGTCGTACTTTCCACTGGCCATTATTATACAGGCGGTTTTTTTAAAAAAATGTGCAATGCATAGCAAACCAATACATATATGTATATTATATATAAATAAGCTGAGATGTGCTTTTATGTACATATATGTCAAATATATTTATAATGTCTGTGTGAGAAGTAACACCTGCCTTTTCCGTCTTTGAGACGGCTGGGTTCTGGGCATTATATAAGTTTGAGGGTTTTCTGTGTATCCCTGTCTTCTCCAGCTGCAGCTGGGTTCTAAAGCAAAGGGCTTCCATGACCACAGCTGCAGGTGGGATGGGCGTGCACAGGAGCCAATCGCAGGCCTGCATTTCCGTGGTACCCAGGCAGGCAGACAGTGTGGGGTGGGACGAGATTCAGGGGCGGGGGGGGGGTGGCTTTCTTCCTTTGCCTCCTTTGCATTCCAGCCGCTTGGAGCCCTCTGCCATGCTGGTCGTTTTACCATCCTGGAGGAAAGTGATCTCACCTTGAGGTATCAGGAGCTTAATGGGCTACCCTTTGTGACATTTGCTGTCACTTTTTAAGTTCGGGTTAGCAGGGCCGGCCTATCTGGTGAAGCTGATGATCTCCTTTTAGGCCTTGTGCTGTAATTCGAAGCAGCTGCCGTGGATTAATGGTGGTGCTTGGCTGTGCTTGCATTGCCGAACAGTCTCCCTCGTCTCCCTCCAGGCCCACGGCAGGGGGAGAAAGCCTGAGAGTAACCAGAATTTGAAACTGCCTCCTTGCTAAGAAAGGCCATGTTTATTCCGAGTTATAGCATTCCTCATCTCTTGGGACAACGAATGATTGTAATTCAAATGGAAAGGAAATAGAAGGACTTAGGTGCCAGTGTGGGTTTCTTACTTCAGATGTCGTCTGTTCCTTGCTGCTTTGCTCAGTTCTATCGTGTTTTTTTACACTGGGGAGACACCTCCATGTTTTTCACTCATGCTCGAGGTTACAAACCTCAGGCTTTTGTTGGAAATCAGCTTCTGCATGCTCTCACTCCTCTCGGCCCAGAGGTGCCTGTGGCCAATCAGAGGGAGGGCGTCAGTGATCTCAGTGCGTCTAACTAGCTCTGTAGAGCTGTTCCATCTATTCAGCCGGTCTTCACTCTCCGTCTCTGTTTCTGCCTTTTTAAAATTAAAGTTCATTAGGCTTATTTCTGCTTTAAAAGTACTACTCAGAAAATATGAGAAATCAGAAAAAAATCACCTTTATACCAGATGTAGTCTGTGTGAACATTTTGAAGTTTCTTTTCTATCTTTTTCCTGCTTCTTAAAATTTTTTTTTCTTTTTTGCAGTTCTGATGACTTAAAAAAAATCCATTGTAGTAAAACATGCATGGCGTAAATGTACCCCTTTAAAAACCCACTTTTAAGTGTACTCTCCTTTTTTAAAGCAGGAATGCATTCCCTCCAGGTGGCAGCATTTTCTTCTTGTGCCTCTACAACTTAATCTTTCCTCCGTGGGACGGAAGGCCAGAGTTGGCCCGCACGTGCCTGCAGTACCCCCGTCTTTCCCGTACACCTGCCCTGGCAGCTAGCTACATGACCTCTCCAAGATGAGAGTGGATGTTCAGGGCCGCCATGATCATTTTCCTCAAAGTTCGGTGAATTGCTATGGACGGAGCAATTCCGGCTTCCTCCTTCCCTTGACCTTTTCTTACTGAAGACCTGGAAACCCCTTTAGACAAAATGGCGATTTGGGGCACAAAGTGTCAGAGCCATTGTCGTATCTTTTCTAACGGTATTGGTAATCTTTAGTAAGGCTGAAGGAGATGATGTTGAACCCAGACATTTAAGCTCAAACAGTGACATTTCAAGTCCTCTGCCACCGAGTAGGGATGTGTTTTTTTGCTCAGGGACCCATCTGAGGGTTTTTAAAGGATTAATCTGTAATTTTGATTCTTTGCTGTTTCTTTAGGATGACCTCATATATATAAAATATCTATTAGGGATGACATATATACATAAAAGTATATTTTTAGGATGACTATACATATTTAGGGTGATTTTATATATACATGTATGTATGTATATATGTGTGTGTATATGTGTTTGTGTGTGTGTATGTGTGTGTGTGTATATGTGTGTGTGTATGTGTATATATATTTGCTCTTCCTTCTGTTCCAGGGCCACCAGCACCCAGTTCAGGGAACGAGCAGCACTCGTCAGCCTCCATCTTTGAGCACGTGGACAGGATCTCCCGTTCCTCGGAGGCCAGCAGGCGGGTCCCCAGTAAGATCCAGTTGATCGCCATGCAACCGATCCCGGCACCCCAGTTCACCACCCCGTACTGGCTGACCGAGTGGCAGAAACCAACAAAATTAACAAAGAGGTATTTGTTTTTATTAAAAAGTACATCAGTGAAAAGGCCTCCGATGCTGATTTGGTCCGTGCTTAAAAAATGAGTGGAAGTTAGTGCGAAAAGATTGCTAGAGGTACGAGCCGCTGCCAGGCATTCTTCATTTTAAATATTCTACTCGGGTGTATTTTAGATCACATACTGTTCAGAGACACCATGAGAGATATTGGCAGACATGCAAATGAGACCTGAGACTGCTGTCTTTGAAAGTCCTGCTGTGGCCCACGGCAGGTGTTTGGGAACTGGAATTTCAGGCTCCAGGAGTATGTGGCTTTCAGTCCCCTGTAGCATAGCCGGAGTGGCCGGGTTACCCAGGCCCACAAGCCAATTCCCAGCCTGGTTTCCCTTCATCCTCTCTGTCTCCGTCTGGCTAAGTGCTTAGGGAACAGTGGGCTGCGCCTTGATGAACATGAGCACCCCCCAGTCTGCACTGCCCAGCGCAGCTGACCCGCCACCCCATGACCCGGTCACCTCATTGCCTGGCGAACAGCCGTCAGCGTCCCTGTTTCTGGCCCCTGCATGGTGATTGGCGCCTGCACCTCACGCCCTTTCCCCACCCCTTCTCCCCACCCCTTCCTCTCTTCAGCTCCTCCTGGCTCTTCAAGACCTAGCTCAGGCCCCAAGGAGCGGGTGATGACATGCTTCCATACCTGCGGGTCCTGTCTTTGCGGGGGAGGGATGGCATCATGTCAGGGACCTTGGGAGCCTCAGCCGCTCACCCCCAAAATACCCACTTACAGGTAATTACTGATAACTGTAATTACCTGTAAGTGGGTATTCTGCTGGACGGTGCAGACATCATCTTTGAATCTGTCTTAAAGTCCCTTAAGCAGTGATTATTGGGTACGGAAAACACTCACTCTCTCAGGGCGCCTTCTGTTTAGTCCTCGGTGACCCAAAGTGTCTTCAGAGTTGCCACCCATCACCCAGGTTTTAGATTTCCCTGCCTGACTTGGCGAGGCGATACCTCAGCCTCGCGCCCACACACGCCGGGCGAGTGCGGGGTCACAGCCGGTGGGTGGTGGCGCCTCCTCTGCGCCCCCGTGTGGCTGTGCCTGTCTGTGCCACTCGCTTTGGGGCTCGTGGGAGAGGGCAGCCGCCCAGGGGGCGAGGGACGTCGCCGTGGGCGCCGGAGCCGGGTCGCGGAGCCCCGGGGGCACATCCCTTCGCGCGTCCCCCTGTCGCCCCCAGATCCAGACGGCGCTGCGCCACAAGTCGGAGATCGAGCACCACCGCAACAAATCCGGCTGCGCGCCAAGCGCGCGGCCACTACGACTTCCCGGTGCTGGACGAGCTGTCGTCGGGCGACACGCGCGAGCGCCACCGCGTGTACCGCCGCGCGCAGATGCAGATCGACAAGATCCTGGACCCCACGGCCAGCGTGCCCTCCGTGTTCATAGAGCCCCGGAAGAGGTGCGGGTCGCGGGGCGGAGGCCGGGCGGCCCCGCTGTCACAGCTGGGGGTGGACGGTGGGGGTGGGGTCCCCGAAAACGAGCCAAAGAGGCTTCTACGCAGAAAGGCGGTGTAGACTGCCCGGCGGCCTGAACCTTCTCGAGTGATCCCCATGTGTGGACCCGCCACCCTCACTCCCCCCCCCCCAAGTCAGCACTCGGGAACGCTGGTCACCCTTTCCTTTTCAGGCCCTGCTCCCTTGGCTTCCTGGGCCCTCCACCACCACCTCAGCCGCTCACCCCCAGTGCCTTCACCTCCTGTGCTTGGTCACCAGGTGGCTCTCTCCTGGCGTCCCAGACCCTGTCCCCAAACGCAGAGGCATTTTCTTAAACACTGGTTCCACGAGGGACCTGGGCTCCCGGGACAGGTGGGGCCTGTCTCTCCGTTCCCACCGCTCCCCACCACACAGCATCACAAGGGACCTGCCACTCCCTTAGCCCGGTGGCCTCGTGCCCCCGAACCTCATCGGTCCTTCTGTTTCTATCCCTGCTTGTGGGGCCACCTCACACCCTCTTCCCACATCCCTCCCCACCTGCAGATCCTACTTGCTCTTCAGGACCCAAGCTCAGGCCGCAGGGAGCTGGCCGTGACTCGGTGGCGCACGTTGACCTCGCCCTTTTCCGAATGCCCGCTTAAGTTAATAACATCAGTGCACGTCACCGCGTGTTCTCCATTGTTCCTTGTGTGTTCCTGTTAGTCCACCCAGGGAGGCAGCTTCCTTGGAGCAGAGACTGCGTCCTGCACATTGTTTTTATCCTGCGGGGTGTTTGCTGCAGCGGCCAGCACGTCATAGGTGCTCAGAAAATCCTTCGCGTTTCGTTGACAAGCCGGCGGAAGGAAGGTTTTTGTTTTCCTACAGCGATGACCTCTTTGTCCCTGGCAGCTCGCGGATAAAACGTTCTCCGAAGCCACGCCGGAAACACCAGGTCAACGGCTGTCCGGGAGATGCTGAGAAGGACAGACTCATCACCACGGACAGCGACGGCACTTACAGAAGGCCCCCGGGCGTCCACAACTCGGCCTATATTGGCTGTCCAGTGCGTAATGCTGACCCTCCCCTCGGGAAGCAGGCTGGGGTGGCTCTTAGGGGGAGGAGAATGAACATTGGTGGCTGCCGCCCTGTGTGGCGTCGAAGCCCGGTGGCTGGTGCTCCAAGGCCAGCAGGGTCGTGAGGTGGGGGGCGGGGGTGGACGAGGGAGCCAGCCACTCCCTTGAGGGGAGGCGTAAGCCATATGAACCAGGGGGCTGCGGGTGGGCCCTCTGGAGACATACTCTGTGTCTTCCCTTTCTACATGCAAGCTCTGTCCTCTCAGCCTTCAAGATGGGCACTTCTCGAGGTTAAATGGAACACAGAGACATCCAGAAGGCCCCCTCCCCGCCACCCTGCATCCAGCCAGTCAGACAGTCGTTGGGATGTCTTGGTGATAGGAGGGATATTTGGGGTTTTGTCCCTCCCTTCTGTTCCCGGAGTGCTAAGAAGATACTGTATTCGCTAATAATATATTTTATTTTAATGGGAGAAAGAGCTTACTGGAAGTTAAATATGGAACGAAACACTTCTTTCAGAGTTGCTCGAAGTGTAAGAGGCAGGCACTGATGGCATTAGGACACACACAGACCTCATTGAGTAGAGAAGAAAGAGCCAGCCTCCCTGAGGGGCTGTGAGAAACACAGACACACAGACATCCCGAGACGGGGGCCGTGAACGCCAGACGCGCCAACTCCGGCGGCCCGAGGAGGACACACAGTGGATGCCTACGGCCTTAAACCGGGGTGCAGCCCCACCTTGCTGCCTAGCACCCCCTCCTCCTGGAGGCAGACGTACACAGCCATCCATGTCCAGAGAGAAATTAGCAAAACGCACGTCCTTGGAGAAGCACACAATCGCTTTAGATAGAGCTTACGCAACCATCCGTTTCTGACGGATGAAAGTTTTCTGTTTTGTCTCCTCAATCACACTAATGACTGATAGGTACGAAAATGTGCCAAACCCTGTACTGACATTGGGGCTAAATATGACTGAATCCTGATCCCCTGAAAGAACCAGGCTTTTTCCCTGGGAACACACAGTATTTCCCGTGTCCTCAAGACTGACTGCACCCCTCAAAGCTGCTCGTGAGGACCCAGGGACCCCAGAGAGTTGGCAGGTCAACAGCTTAGAGCGCTTCACTCCTCTGTACCTGGAGCCCAGTGGTTTCTGATTGCTGTGAACGAATCCCCAGGGGAGGGGGGAGCTGTCGCGAGCAGTTCGTACAGTAGGTGGCGCTCTTGTGCTGCTCTCGTGTTTTTGGACAGGCCCTTTGTCCGGGTGTCTGTGGTGGTTGGTTGGACCTTGGGAGGGCTGTCCTCTTGGCTCCCCAGGAGAGTCACATGGGGATTTCCAGACCCCGTTGGCTGACACTAACAGATAGTTGGGCTCCACGTCTTTAACCAGCAGGGCTAGTCCCTCACGGGAGTCTTCAGGGGAGCCTTTTTCGTCCCTGTCCCTGTTTTTTTTTTTTCCTTTAGTAGCCCCAGGGCGTTATCCAGGGCCATTGAGTTTCCTGTAGGGAAGAACCTGTCTTCCATCTCTCCTTCATCCTTGACCCTAAGTCAGGCCTCCCTCCTGGTGGCTGGAGCATCCTTTTTCTTCTTGCCTTTTTTTCCCCTTAGCATAAAGCTCAGAGGTTCCTCCCTTAGCGTGTAGAAAGAAACACACCCCGGGCAGCTGCTGCTTCTCCAATCACTCTATTTTTCAAATAGTCTCAAAAGTAAAAGTCTTCCTCAGATGGACTTTTGGTTTCCCTAAAAATTCTGAAGCACATACTTTCAAAGATAATGCCTTTCTTGGAACTCACCTTTTCTGAGGTAGTAGTTCATTATAGTGGTAACCCCCATTATGGCCTGGGCAAACTGAGGTCCTCAGGCCAACTCCAGCCAGCTGTTTTTTTGGTAAGGTTCTACTGGATCACGGCCATGCCCGTGTGTTTGTATGTTATCAATGGCCGATCTTGCTGCAGTGGGCAGAGCCGAGTAGTTGCAGCAAAGACAATATGACTCACAAAGCCTAAAGTATTTACCGTCCGACCCTTGACAGAAAAAGTGTGTCAACCCCTGACAGAATGTATCATCCAAACCCGACACTTGTGAGAGTGAAAGGAAACACTGTTTATTATCCTGGGACAATGGGCATCAGCGACATTGTCCTGGGCCAGCCAGGGTGTGTGATCACGCTCTTATAATATCCGTAAAGGGTTGCAAAACAGGCACCAGAATACATCATCTCTAATGACTGAAGGGAGAAAGGTTTATATGTATTTCTGAAGAATGACGGATGAGCTTGCGTCTGCAAAGGAAGGAAACAATATAACAGAATTGTCAGACTGTGATTCAGGAGAATGGAATTCAACTTTCAACTCAGAGATTCTGGGTAAATATTCACTTCCATAGATGGCAGGCAAGTTTTTATTTTTTAAGTACCATCTACATGTGAAACAGTGTAGATGTTGGGCTATAGCAACATGAAGAAGATCTTGGCCTGTGAGTGCTGATGGTCTAGCTTGTGAAACGAGGTGACAAGGGAGAACAGGAGGCTCTAACGTCTTGGCTTTATAGCTCTTTGCCTTCTCGTCAGGACTCATGGGGACAGGGGGAATCCAAGGGAACCTTCCTTTGCTCCTTTGTAACATCTCTCTCTTGCTATAAAAGTTAAAGCTTCACTAGAATCATGACCACAAAGGGTGAGTTGGCAGTGGCTATGGCTCTGGACTCTGCGCACATGCACCTACCTCCCCCTTCCCCGCCACCCCACAGAACCTCACTCGGGCTGTGGCTTTGTATGTGGCCACATCACTCGCTTCCTTGCACCACAGCTGCCTGGTCAGCTCCTGGAACCGCCACCAGAAAGGTCTCATCTGTCCTTGGAGAGACACTCTGACCAGTAGGATGTGTCTCTGGACAAGCGTTTCCATTTCTCTGCCATGAACTATTGGGTTGGTGGCATGCTACTCCACAGCTTCCTTATCAGAGCTCCTCAGGACAACCAGGAATGGGGGAAGGGCACGCACGTGGACCTTTTATCCACCCCATAGGAAAGGAACAGAATCTTTCCAGTGCTCTGTCGTAAACCAGAGACCGCCTTTAGGGCCCAGAAGTCTGAGAAGTCGCAGATGACAGATGTCCCTTAGTAGAGCCTTCACTGATATGGCGGAATTGGAGAAACAGATGTAAGGACCAGGGTGTGGTGTACACGGAGGTGAGACCACCCACTCCCTGTGGGGGAGGGGCCCCTGCCCCACCTCAGGCAGGCAGTCGCTGCTCAATGGCAGTTTCTGTGGAGGGGTAAGGGCTGGTGAGCCAAGAGAATCCAGAAATCAGAGTATAAATGTGAAATCTTCAGGTTTTTTTTTTTAAAATAGTGGCTAAGTACTTTCTTAAATACCATGTGGGCCAGGCAGAACAGGTCTATGGGCTTTTTTGTGGGTTTCCCAGTTTGTGGAATGGTTTTCTCTGTTTGGAGTGAAGCAGTAGACATCTGACCATCCACTAGACCATGATCTTTAGGAAGCATTTTCCAAATAGTGGGCTGAGAATAAGGATGTATCTTGAATAGCTTTTCTTTGTACGAGACTCATCGACCCAGACCAATGTGCGACTGTCTTCCTCGGCCCCTTCAGTAGGGCGGTCCAGCTGGCTGAGCTAAACCATGGACCAGCAGGGCGAGCAAAGCATTCTAGATATAAGGTGTCCGGCCTTCTTTGTGGAGGGTGTGGGGCCACCGGACGCTAGTGCAGGACCTCTTCGGGCATCTGGAGCCACTGAGACTCAGAAGGGCTCTTCTTCTGTGGGTCCCTTGCTTTGTCTCTTGCAGTTTACCTAGTGTATATGATGACCGTGTTTTGCTCATGAGGCAGTATCAGGAAATAAGATTATTTTTAAAATCTTGATTGTTACATATACCCTGCCTCTTAGTGGGTACAGAATACAATTTAAACCTTTCTTGATGACCTGTGTTATCCAGCGATATGTCCATTTTAAGGGCAAATAGTTTCTGAATAAATAATTACTATTTACTGTTGTAAACAGTTGTCATAAATTTTAAAATTATTTACAATTGTAATGTGGTAGTGACTTTAACTCTTGAGGTGTATATAGGGCTATTTTTCAATTGTTAATAGTAGAATGCTTTAGTTTTTGGTTTCTGTATCTATGGAGAGTTGACTAAGTATTTTAATATGTAGACTCTGGGATATCATTTATGGTTGCTTAGGGGCTTTCAATAATAATAATAATAATAATAAAAGTGTACTTTCAGGTATGGAAATGCATTTCAGATAGTTGATGGTTGGGTTTTGCCAGATCAACGATTGTCGAACGTTTTCACTTTTTTCCTGGTTCGAAATTTTTGCCCCATGAGATGTCACACACATCCCTCAGTCATCATTTTAGGAATTCTCGTGGTAAGCCTTTTTCTTAATGCCAGTGAAAATGGTTAACGTTCCAGTCGGCCCCAGAGAGAGTTCCGTTTTCGATCACCACCGACACCGCGTCTGATCCATCCTTGCTCTGCTCTTTCCCTGACTGTAGTCGACCCCGACCTGCCGGCAGATGTGCAGACTCCGTCTTCCGCTGAGCTGGGGCGGTACCCAGGCCTGCCCTTCCCGGCCCCCCAGTACATCCCACCCCAGCCGTCCATTGAGGAAGCACGCCAGACCATGCACTCCCTCCTGGACGACGCCTTTGCCCTGGTGGCTCCCAGCAGCCAGCCTGCCAGTGCTGTAGGCCCTGGGGTCCCGGCTGGCCTGCCTGGGACTAGCACCCCCTCCCGAGATGAGAAACGAGCCACCCAGTGGGGGTCCTTCTACAGCCCAGCTCAGACCGCGAGCAGCCCATGCAACGTAAGTATGGGCCGTCCGGTCTTCTCTGGTCTGGGGCTTCGTAGATTCTGCCTCTCGAATCCTCTCACTGCACCGTGCTAGGTGGAGCCACCATTGTCTCTCACCGAGGCGTTGCAAGGACTTCCTACCTGTCCCCCTGCCTCTGGTCCTGAGGGTGGTGGCTGACAAGTAAAATGCTGTTGGTTGGTGTTGCGCAGGCGAGGAGCTGAGAGACCTACTGAGGATGGATCCCGGGTGGCGGGGGACTGGGAATGAAGACGAAGGCCGACCAGGAGCCTCTCGAGTGCTCCTTTTCCGACCGGAACTTGTTCCCTGCTGGCCTGTACATGTTTCCTCTGTCTGCTCCCATCGCTCCTGCAATGGTTCTATGAAAAAAAATCTGTGGCCTTCTTAACATCCCCCCTTCCTTGTGGGGGATGTGCGTGCCGGATCGGCAAGGAAGCCTAAATAGTTCTTGGCACTATTCCGCCCCCCCCCCCGTTAACCAGTGTTCGTTTTATCTTCAGATTCAGCTCTTTCATCCACTTCAGGCAAACTTTATTTTATTTTGAAATAATTTTCTTATTCTAACCTATGTATCGGAGTCACAGATAGCAATATCTCTATGTTGGCTCATCGTTGTTTTCTGGATCTACCACTTTCACTGCTTTAGCTGCTTTGTCTTTTTTTCCTCTCCGTCTCTGCCTTCTTGTGATGATTATGGGCCTTTTCTCCGTGACCTTCATTTGATTTTGAGCCACATCTTGTTTTTCTTCTGCTAGTTGAGTTCCTAGTCATAGCGGCATTGTTTTGGCCCTCGCATTATTTTCACAGTCGTAGCCTTCCCATTTCAGTTCATTCTCTCGTTTTATCATCTCACCGCTAGACTGAAGATCGCCGTTTTTATTACGTTCTTTTATAGTTCCGAATCCTCGTAGCGAATCTGTCAGTGCATTTTCTTTCAGAGGTCTCTGTCTTTTACGTATGTTCACGTCTGAAAACTGTGTTTGCCTGTCCGCTTGCTGGCTTGCTGCTGGCTGGGCCATGTTCACAGAATCGTCATGCGATTTTCTTTCTTTTTGTCTCGTTTGTGGTTAATACAGGTCTTTCCTGCCTTCACGTTGATTTGCCAGAATGTGGGTAAATTCACCTTTGCATGCTCCTTACCTTCTGTGGGACGTGTTTCACTCTTGAAAATGGCTTTCAGTCCATGGTTCCGTAGCCCGAGCTCATGGAAGAAGGGGAAAGAAGGGCCTGATGAGACCAGGTCCAGTCCTTCTGGGGACTTGTGCTCTGCTGTCTCTTCAGCGGTCTTTTGCCTCTTTCGTGCTCCTGCCCAGCACCCACCCACCCAGCCGGAGTATGTGCACTCCCGTGAGCCTCTGCTCCTCCATACTCAGACTCCTGGCTTGAAAGATGGGGCAGGACTTCCTGGGGTGGCGCTTCCTGCTTCTCCTGACGTCCTGTTGTACTGCGCAGGGGCTGGCTCCCCTCTGCAGGCTTTTCCTTACTTCCTCCCCTCCTTCCCTTTCCAGTACTGCCTGTCAGTCCTTCAGACAACCTGCCGCTAAGTGGGAGGTCACTCTGCATATTCTGGGGACAGGGTTAGGAGCCATATCCTGCTGCCAGAATCTTTTGTTTTCTCCCTCCTTGGTCACCACTTTTCTCTGTTTATGGCGTGATTCTGCTCCTTTCTTTACTCGTGTGGTTTTTTTTTTTTTGCGAAGAGTTTTAGCAGTGATTTTTTTTTGACAGATTCGTGTTATGATTTGCTCATTGTTCGTAGGGGTTGGAGATGAATGATTCTGTGGTAATGCTTTAATCTACCATCTCAACTGTAGCAAGGCTTTTGTAAGTGCTGTTATTGAGTAGTTTTCTCATCATGGACTTTTGATGTTACCTTATGAATTTTGATGAGAATGATAGCAGTTTAATCTGTGACTATCTAGTATCGGTTCAGCATGCTTTTAAACTGGTCATAAAGATACTGTTTGTTGCCAGGAGGAACCTGATCACCCTTTATTTGCTTCTTTTGACTACACTAAAAACCACAGGAATGTGGATTTCAAGGTGCTTTCAGTTACCTCATGGACCTTTATTAACTGTCTGATGACATTTTTGCTCCTTTTTGCCAGCACGAGGGTGTTAGTTATGCATTGGTGAGTCAGACCACTTGATAGGTGGTATTTCTGCTTCGTGAGTAAAGTTAACCAGCCTGGACTAGTCCTCTCAGCAGCAGGTATGAATACCTGAGCTATACTTTTACCAGCAGGCCCATCCCAGACGCCACCACCGACTACCCTTCTCGAGCTGTTTACCTCTTTTTTATACTGAATAGAAAGATGGGATGCATTAAAATGAGACTTGTTGGCATAGCTGATCAAAACGCTAAAATTCGATTTTGTCCCCCAAACTTTTATATAGATCTGATCGATTTAGAGTAAATGCCTGCCGTTCTGTCTGTGACTTTAAAAAAAAAAACCCCAAAAAACCAAAAAACCAACCTTTTCATTGGGGTCTGCTTAGCACTACAATAATAAAACAGGTGAAGAGGGACAGATGTTTTTCAGTTTTTCTTTTAGTTCATCTCTTTTTGGATCTCCTGAAATCCTGATACCGCTAAGCTTTGATTTTTTTGCTTTATTTTGCATGCGAATATGTTTTAAAATTTAAACTGCGCTGAAAGCACAAGGCTGGGTGAATAATCTTTCCTGAGTCTCAGATTTCCCTCTAATTATTCGGAAAAAGAATCGAAGCTCCTCTTCCTTGTATTTATTCCTTCTTCTGTACCCCTCTTTGGCCTGTTTTTACCTGAGTTGGGGAGCTCAGCAGAGCTCTGATCTCTCTTCCTCTGCCAAGGGCATGGAAACAGATCTGGTCAGAAGGTTAAGTAATTTGAGCACCGTTTCATATCTAATAACCCCTTCAGAACTCAATGAGGCGTGGAGATCGTTCTGTCCTTGACATTCTGTCCTTCCGGGCATTAGAAAATAGGCCTGGGGAAGTGGTGTAGCTTGGCCAGTCTGACTCCAGTGCATCTACATTTCCAAGGCAATAGAAATGGAATTACAGGGGGACAGTCTGGGTTTGGAAACCATGGGCAAGGCAGTAGGAGTGGCGAAAGCTTCATCCTTGGAATCAGACAAATTAGGAAGAAATTACTGAACTTCTTTGCCAGTTGGTTTCATCTACGAAACAGGTCGTGAGCACTTTTTTTTAGTGTTACTACAGGCCCGCGTTAGCGCTCATACAGCGCTTACCAAAAATAGTAATTCCACAAAGGCAGCTTAAAAAAAAAATAAAGATCTAATATTAGAGCGCATCCGGAAGCAAGGCTGACTTGATACCTTAACTCGGAGCTTCTGATTCTGCCTGTGAACAGCCAGTTGGTTCAAGCTGGAGTTGGACAGACTCTCTCCGGAGTTAGTGTTCTGCTGAAATATCTGATTCCAAAATAGGGATTCACAGTTGTTGCAAAGAAATGTGGAAACAGGAGTCGCGTGTGTGTTAAGGTCGGGTACGTCGACGTCATGAGAAACGTAAAGCAAATACACATTTCTTTAAGTCTGATGCCACGTGGTTTTAGTCAGAGAGGACTTGGTTAGCTCAGATTAGCTCAGGTCAGAAGAGCTGATGGATGGGTAGGGGGCACCTGTGGAACGATATGACGGGGCCTCCTGGGAGCTGAAAGCTTCTGGAAGCTGAAGGTGCTCCCTTTATCTTTGTCTCTCTCATTTCCGGTCCTTTATATCTTTATATTTTTTATAACGTGGTACAGCATTTGCATCATTTTGTATCTTGAGGGAATCCGAATTGCTGCTGGGCATCCATTAGACCTAGTGACTCTGGTGGCCCATGTTGGTAGTAGAGTCCCTTGGCCTGCCTTTTTAGGAGAAGATATAAGTTTATGGCGAAGGCCCCTGTAGGGAAGAGAAATCCTATTATTCACGTTTTTACAAAAGAAATAAAGATCTTGAAATTAGCTGTGTTTAAAGTCTGGTAGCCTTGTTCTCCGAACGGAAGCTTCTGGCATTACTTGATGGCAGAATGCCCCGATAGCATGCTGACTTTTTATGAGAAAATAATTCTCTTGAAAGTTGATCCCATAAACCTACATTTATAAGTTTGCTGTTGTCACTTTCTCATAAGTATTGAATATTAATCTTTATCTTCTTTTGAATTTCTCCAGAGATATGACGACTATGGAATGACTCCCCCATCGGGCGCATTGCCAAGGTAAAGTTTGCAGGAGAAAATGTATTAGGACTTCCTCATATAGGCTAGTTTTGTTGTTTTTTTTTTTTTTCAATTTTATGAACTCATTTCTGTTAGCTGATATGAGCAGATGCAAAACTCTGAATTGTGTGTTCTCTTGATTTAACCAGAAAAAGAGGAAACAAGTTGGAATTTAAGTTCTGCTTCCAGTACTGACAGACTAGATAATTTCCTGAGGACAACTGGAAAAGTGAGATAAGATTTTGAAATACAAGTATAAAACTCAGTGTTAACAGGGCAATGAAGCAGTATGGTGCCAAGATCTAGGAGGTCCAGAGAGGTGAGCCCTGGACCCCTCTCTCCCAGAGGCACCTGCTCATTCCAGAGGAGGTGGCTGAGAAGCTGAGCAAAACTTTTGATAGACTTGTGGGGCTGGGAGGACAAAGATGGGAGGTGCTTATAAACACCTAGAGGTTTTGGGTTCAGACCCTTGGGGTTACACCCCTAGGAGTAAGGGTGAATGGTAAGTAGATGGGTTCCAACAGGAACTACAACTCAGCTTTGAATTCTTTCAATCCCTGATGGCATTGAGGTGATCAGACACTGTTAGTCCCTCCAGCTGCCTGGCAGAAGCAAATGTAATTCTCCTTTAGAGGAAAATCATATCATACCAGGTCCCATTATCATGATAGGTTTTCAGGTACATGCCAAACACACTACCAGGTATATGAGAGGAAAAGAAAATATGATTTAAAAGATAAAGAGAAACACAATAGGAATGGAATTAGAGGGGTTTCAGATATTAGAGTTATTGAACACAGGTTTTGAAATAATTATGCTTAATACAGAGTTAAGCTCCAGTGTCTAGGAAGATGTAAAAGTATGAATTTGTGTTAGACTGTAATAAGTCAAAAAGTCTGGTGTAAATTTTAGGATGACTTCCTAAAGAATGCTAAAAAATTAAATATCAAGGTAATAGGGAGAAATAAAATAATTTAAAAATAATCCAGAAGAAGGCAAGAAATATGGGAGAGAAAGGAACATAAAATTGGCAGTACATGTGGAAAGCAAATATAAGATGGTAGAAATCTAAATTAGATATATAAGTAATTACATTAAGTATAAATGGCTAAATATTCTAATTAAAAGACCAAAGGGTTGTCGAATTGGATATAAAAAAACTACTTTAGCTTACAAGAGACAAAAAAAAGTATGTAGATATGAAAAGGATGTAGAAAATTTGAACATGATTCATCAGCTTGACCCACTTGAAATATATATATGGGACAGTGGACTCAATAACTGCAGAATGCACATACTTCAAAAAGACACACAAGATTTAAGAAATTTTACCATATACTCGGTTATAACCAATCTTAACAGATTTCAGAGTCGAAATCACTCAGGGTATGTTTGCTAATCATAGTGAAATTAAGTTTTAGAAAGCAACAACTCAAAAATCCACATATGTTTGCATGTTCATTAATACCCTTCCTAGTAACTGGGGTACACTGAAGAAATCACAGTGGAAATTAAAACATATTCTGAAATGAATAATCATTGAAAATGCAGCTTAGCAAAAGTTACAGGGTACATCTAAAGCCATATTAGGAGGAATTTGGTCCCCTAAATGCATGTATTTAAAAGGAAAAGTAGCTGAAAATTGTGATCTAAGCATCCATCTCGAGATATTAAAATCCAATTAATCTTGAAGTAGAAGGAAGGAAATAATAAAAATAAGGATAGAAATTAATGAAAGAAAATCAAAACCATAATAGGGAGGCACAATAAAGCTCAGAGTTCTTTGAAAAAGCCGATGAAATTGATTGACCCCCTGGAGAACTTGATCAGATAATCTGTACAATTATCTATATAAGGACAAATTAATCTAGATCTCACAGAAGTTAAAAAGATTTTTAAAAGAAAGATTTAAAAAAAGATATTCAGACATTAAAAAAGATTTTTTGAACTAATTTTTTGTTAATAAATTTGAAATGGAAACATTCCTAGGAAGAGAAATCCCAAATAATCATACAACTCTTAAAGAAACTGAAATCGTAATTAAAATGTTTCCCACAAAGAAAATTCGAGGCCCAGGTGGCTTCAACAGGGAACACTACCAAACGCTGAAGGAAGAAAAGGTGCTGATGTAACACAAACTCTTCTAAAGAGTAGAAAAAGGGAACACTCCCAGCTCATTTTGTGAAACCAGCATAACTTTGACACCAAGGAAGTTGCAAGAAAGGGAACATTAAGGGCCAGTTTCACTCATAAACATAGATGCAAAAAAATAAAAAACTATTAGCAAGTATATCCAGCAAGATATGCAAAAGGAAACCACAGCAAACCAAAGTGGGTTTATTGCAGGAATGCAAGGGTGATGTAATATTCAAATCAATCAATGTAATTTACTACTTTGAGAGTAAAGGAGGAAAATCTTCATTTTAATAGATGCAGCATCTGATAAAATCAACATCAATTCATGGTAAAAACCTTGGCAAAGAAGAGACGCACATTTTTCTAATTTGATAAAAGTTATCTTGGCAAATGTTACCAAAAGGTGAAATGGTAGACGTTCCCCCGTCTCCCCCTCCCGAGAACAGGAGCAAGACAAAAATGCCTGCTTGTTTTCCATTAATGGTGCTTGGGCATCCTAGTCAGTGCCATAAGGCACGGAAAGGAAAGATTAAGGAATTCAAAGAAAGAAAGAATACTGTTGTTATGCGCAGATGATATCATTTTGTAGTAAAAAATCCTAAAATGTCAACATGTACATTGTTAGAATTAAGCAAGATGGCAAAATAGCAAAGATAGCTAAGTTACCAGGTAGCGGGATACAAGATCAGTTTACAAAAACCTGTTTCTATTTAAACCTTCTAAAGAAAGATGTTCATGATTTGGACAGCTCAATATTTTAAAAATGTCAGTTCTCCCCAAGTGATCAACAGAGTCATTGTAATCCCTTTAAAAATCCCAGTAATTTGTTGGATTTTCTTAATATGTGGAAACGGACAAGCTGATTTAAAAACATATGTGGAAATGCAAAGGATCAAGAATAGCCAAGATACGCTTAGAAAGAAGAATAAGGTATTAAGACTATTCTAGTTGTTATGAATTACTGTCAAATGATTAAGACAGTGGTATTGCTGTAAAATTGGACAACTAGACCAATGAGACAGAACAGAGTCATAAACAGACCCACACATGAGTGAACTATTGATTTATTACAAAGAAGGAATTGTAGAAAAGCAGAATCAATCTCAGAAATTACACTAAACTATCCTTCAGTGACCAGGAGTCACACAGAAGTAGGAATGTTAATCCGTTTTGTCATAGTTTCTATTACTTTTCTTTATTCTCCCTCATTTTTAGAGGGGTTTGTTGTACTCCTGTCCCTACTCTCCTACTCAGGTGCTGCTTTGTGACCCCAAAGCAGGTTAGCAAAGCCAGCAAGTGGAGCTCAGGTGATCCAGGGAAGAAAATGACAGGAGGGCCGTGTGATCCGGTTAGCCCAGTTCAGTTCCAGTTCACACCTGTTGTCCAGCATAATTATTAATAACTTTCACTCTCAGAAGTGCCCTGGTTTGGAAGATACATTTTATGGTCACCCAAGTGAAAGGATTCTAGAGTATTTGGATCACACTGAACTACTTGAGCACACAATGTAGGATAAACAAAAAAGCTGTAAATGTAGGCAAGAGGGGGCTCCCTGACGTGATGAAATAATTCAGTGACGGGCCGGAGCTGGTTCGTGGGTGGATGACTCAGACATTGGGATGCAGTTGGGTGAGCGCTGGTATGTGGCTTTGCCTTGCTTTAAGCTCTTAGATCTGTAAGGTCAGAGACGTCAGACTCCCCTTCCTGAGGTCAGTCTAAAACAGCAGCAGTTATTTAAAGAGACTAATATAGATAGATAGCCTGGGTTTCGATTCCTGAGATACACTTCAGAAAGAACACTGTAGAATGAGGGCAAGTCAGCCTATCCTGTCATCACATGACTCTGGTTTGATCTCTTAATTACTGGTAGTCTGTCATTCGCAAAGAATCATAATTAGACTATCATCTCTTTTTTTAACTCTCACATGTCTTGAGAAGAGTGGTTCTCAAGTGGTACTCTGAGACCCCTGATGGCGTTTGAGACCCTTTCCGGGGGTCTTGGAGGTCAAAACTGTTTTCGTAATGCTAAGATGCCATTTGACATTTTTTGTGGTGTTGACATTGGCACTGAGGTGCAGGCGCAGTGACGGTTGAGACGGCTGATGCCTCAGCGTGCGAATGAAGGCAGTGGCAGCAGCTCATTCGAGCGGTCATGTTCTTCGCCTCTGAGCACTGAATTTGTCTGAAAAACGCTGGTTTTATGGTAGTGTGTCTTTGATGACGTAAAAACTATGAATTTCCTTCAACCCTAAACTCTGGAGTCTTTCATAGTCCGTGCGACAAAAGAAGAAATACATGTAAAGCACTTTGGCGAGCACGGGTTAAGAACTGAACTAACTGCTCCCATGTGTTTAACTTGAACAAATAACTGGCAGACATCATCACCGAGCCGTGGGCGATTGGCAGACGTGGTCCTGAAAAATGAATGACGTGGGCCTGTCACTTCAAGAAACCCAACTGACAGTATCTGTCGCCAAGGATAACATGGGCCTTTCAAGTGAATTTAGGATTTTAGAAACTCGTCTGCCACCATGAACTTGACAGCTTAGGGATATTTCTGCTGAACTTGATGGTGATATTAATGAATGTCATTTTTTTAATACTGTAAGATGAAATGTGTTAATGTCTATAAAATCACAGTGAGTCCATTCAAAGTATCAGATATGCCAGTGAGTCTTAATGTAGCAGAGCATGAAAAATTCATCGGTATTGTTTCAGATTCCTTGTTGCCACTGGCACTTAAGGGAACTGCGTTGAGTTTTGGTGTGGTATGGAAGAATATCTGAAATATTTTAATATTATCCGAAAAGGCTATTAAAATATTCCTCCTCTTTCCAACTACATATTTATGGCAACTGATTGAATACAGAATATATAAGAATTCAGATGTCTTCTACTGAGGATATTTGAAAAAGATATAAAACTTTTCCTTAATGTTTTTTGACAATATAGTGAATTTAATGAAAAATATTGACACATGATACGTTTAATGTTATTTTAAATGAATGGTAAAAATAAGTAATTTAAAAATTTCTGTTTTAATTTTAACTGCGATACATATCTACAGGTAGCATGCACATAAAATAAAAGCTGGTGGGAATTTGCAGCAATTTTTATGAGTATAAAGGGATCCTGAGACCAAAGGTTAGAGAACTGCCACTTCAGAGCACTGGTTTTCAGCCTTAATGAACCTTGAGGATCGTCACTGGGTCCTTAAAAACTGCTAGTGTCTGGATTCCACCTCCATAGGGTCTGTTTTAATCGGTCCGGGGTGTAGCGTGGGCACTGGGGCTTTCGAAAGCTCCGCAGTGATGCTAATGTGTAGCCACCGCTGAGAACCACCACTTGAGTCAGATGCTGGTAATGAAAAGGCCCTCGGACTTGACGGTGCCTTCTGCCGATCTGCACACTAAAGGATTTCCTCTTCCATTATCTGACAGATTTGTCAGGCATCAGCTGTCTTCCTGGCTCGTGTTCCGGGAGAGATGGATAATCAGCTGGTAGACCAATAGGTCTTATTTTTGCCGTGGGGCTGAGGGTGCCCCCAGTCAGAAAGCAGAGCCAGGGTTCCGTGTGGTCCTGACGCTCGGTGTGCTTTGCCTTCAGACCCAGTTTTGGTCCCGGTTTGCTGCCGTCTTCAGAGCTGGTGCCTCCTGAGTCCCAGCAGCCACAGGCATCGGCCGAAGCCCCGTTTGCTGCCCGAGGGATCTACTCTGAGGACATGCCATCGGTGGCCCGGCCTCGGCCTGTCGGGGGCACCACAGGTACATGTGGTTATTTAGCTTGCATTTTGGCTAAATGCTGGCAGACTGCATTCCAGACTTCCCAGTGTTTCAGCATCCCAGCGTTCAGCAGTCTCTTCCACTGACGGGAGCTGCTGCCCTCTGACCTGGGCGAGATGCAGGGCAGGGAGGTGGGACAGGAGGGACCGACTGGGATCTGGAGATTCGGGTCCACTGAGTCCTGAATCAGCATCTCAAAAGCAGGCCCTTCACATGGAACTCACAGCACATCTCTTCCAGGGAAAATGGTTCTAAATTCTTGGAATTCAGTTAAACAAATATTTTTTCCCCCCTCCGAGCATTTGTTATGGCATTCAAACGGGTATTTGTTTTCAAGTGGGCACTTTCCCTGCTTTTAAGACGCAGCCTAAAAGTTGCTGGACAGTGACTCGGGGGAGATTTTTTTTTATTATTTGGTCTCTTCTGGGAGGGTACAACAACTGATTTCTCCTCAAACCTCACCTCCCTCAATTTTTTCCCCTCTACCTTTGTTAATATCATCTTCTTCTCTTCTTAAATTTTCATTTCATTTTTTTTTTCATACTGTGCCTGAGTCCTGCCATCCCCTCCTGGCTGTCACCCACCGGGGCAGTCAGCAGTGGAGGGCCTGGGGAAGCTGGTGGCCGCGTGGAACTGTTCAGGTTCCTTTCAGCCTCTCTTTCCAGCCCTCATTAAAAGAATCATCTTAGTGTTATGTCCGAGTGACCAGTGCAGCTCTTATAATGCAACAGTGAAAGGTCACTTATTCTACCCTGGTCTTCTAATTCAATGTCAGACTTTTAAGTATTGGTATATGGCTTTTCTTTACTTTTAGCATGTAGGTTTCCTTTAATTACCTGTTGGAATTCAAAGACAAGTTCTACACCAGACTATCTCCACATAGGAAATCAAGGTTCTTGTTTTATGTTCTTAAAAGAACATAATTCTTCATATAATATGTGTGTCAGCTGCAATTGAAAAATAAAAAATCATTAACAAAAAATAAAAGTTTGAAAGAAAGAACATAGTTCAAAGTGTCCAGTTTCTGGGAAATTTGAAGCCAGAAGGAAAATAAATGTTGTTAAATGTTTTTCTTAAAAAAATTCGAAAAATTATAATTAGTTGATTTGAAAAACATTGAGCATACCATGGTTTACTTATAAAGGTGTAATATTTAGTATATTTAATATAAAGATACAGGGTGTTTTTGTCAGACCACAATTAAGATTTAGAGATTAAGTCTTTCTACATTCACTTTTTTAAGAAAAGGCGTTAGCTTTAACACCTGTATTTTAACAATCTAACACACTTAGTTTTTGTCAGTTTTTGAGATGCACGTTAAAGAATCAAGAGAATGAGGAGCCCTCAGAATTTTGATAAGGCAAAAAATAATGTTTTCTGAACTGAGTGTCCTCAATAATTACATCTAGATTAGGAATAAATTTATTAAAAAAAAATAAGGTAGGAAAAAAAATACATTTACCTTAAAGTCTCCTGGGAGTTTTGCATTAATCGTTGGATCCAGAACAAATCCTCATCAAGTTCAATAGATGCTTGACATTTATGAGGGATTCAGCCTGAAATCTGTGTAAATGCTCAAATTTTCAAATGCTATATTTTACACTTGATTTCCCTAATCGGTTTAACAGATATATAAGTCGACCAGGTAAGAGACCCCTTGCAAACCCACCTGAGAAAGACTGCTGGTAATTGACAAGCGGTGCCCCACATGGCTGAGCTAAGATTCTTACAAGACTACCTCTCTGGCTTCCCCGAGATCCCATTTTGTATCCCTAAATTACAACTGACCATTTTGTGCCGTAAAATGACCTCTCACGAATAGTTGATACTGAACACTATATTTGTGATGGCATTCAGAGTTTTTAAAGCATCTTTGTTGTTTAAACTCCCGAGTTCTTTCTGTTTCTTGTACAGCTCTGCACTCTGAAAGATCCTCAGAGTTCATTATCACTCCTTCTTGCTGCATTTTATTACAAGGGCTCAAAGTTGCTCTTTAGTTTTCCCCATTCATTTCTTCACCTTCCTTTTGAAGACGGAAGCTCTAATAAGAGGAGCCATTACATGTTAAATAATGTGTTTTGCCGTTTCTAACTTTCTGGAGAGTATACACCTTCATAATGTCTCAAGAAACTAGACCAATTCCAATTTTTCAGGAATTGGTGGATAATTATCCACTGTGGTCTCCAAGGCACTTCTTGCATTTTGCATCATCTGTCAGTCAACAAAATAATACAGCCTTAACATCCTACAGGATCCCCATACTTTACAGGTGCTGGCTTTGAATGAGTCTCGTTTCTCCTATTAACTGTCACATCACAGATATAAAACGAAATTCGGAAATATTTATTTTTAATCTAGAAGAATAGAGAATTTATATGTATGAGAAACGTTTGAAGAGGAAGTTATTTTTCCAATAATTCCTAATAGATTAAATTGTGTGAAAATTTAATGGGAAAAATGTTAAGATACACTAGAAGAGTTCCCCTTCTGACTTTATAAAATTATCAAATATGCATATGTCTAAAAATTTCCAAAAACAGAAGGAGAATCATATCTAGGGAAGATTTTATAGCAGATAGGACCAAGAGATATTTTTATTACAGAGGATGGTCATGTAAATTGATAAATGGGCAAGCCTCAAAAGATTAATGAGCAAAAGACAGGAAGAAAGAATTCACAAAAGGAATGTGTGTGTACCACATGAAAGTAAACAAACAAAATGCCTGATTTTGAAAATGATTGAAGATGTGCAAATTAAAACCATGATGGGGCACAATATCAGTCATGAAGCTAATTTCATCATAATGTGGTATGAAATTAGCATCCTGTTTCTTCATCTGTACAGTGGGGATAATATCAGTACTTACTTCCTATGGATATTTTGATGATTAAGAAGATAATAGGTGTAATGTGTTTAAAATCATGCCTGGCACATCATAAACTATTAAATATTAGTCGCCATTATGACTCACTATTATTTTTGGTGTTGGTGTAAGTCAGTGAACTTAGTTAGGGAAAGCAGTTTGGCAGTAACTTAATGAGCTTTCGATTTGGTAATTCCATTTCTGGGAATCTAGGCTTCTCTTCCCCAAAGCAGTCCAAAATATTGAGAGAAAAACTACATGGAAAAGATATTTATCAGAGCGTTATTCATGATGGCAAACAATTGTAAGCTCCCTCAATACCCAGTAACAAGGGCATCAGTGAGTAAATTGTGCAGCTGTTCAAAAGAAGAGCTCAGAAAGAGTCAGAAAAAAGGAAATGAAGATTGCCTTGTGCGTTCAGTACTTGACCTATTTAATCTCTCTTAATCCTTGAAATAACACCATGAGGTTGATTTATTTATTTTTTATCCCATTTGAGAAGGGAGGCATCGGGCTCAGCGGGAGTGGTCACTGGAAGCTCAGGCTGGCCGGGCTTGTCAGAGGCTGGCCCGGAATGCAAAGCCACGCTTCATGGGTGTGATGCCCACGTTGAACCATGGGGGAAGCTCTGGTATCGTTAAGTGAACTCAAGGAGATACAGAATCGTGTCTGAATTATGATTCAACTACCATTGGGGTTTTAACACAAAGTTGTTCTTTTCGCCCTATGCAGTTGTCTGAATCTTTGTAAATGGTGGAGAACCCTGTGCGGCACTTATGTCCTTTGCAAGATTTGCTCACACAGTGGGGAATACGGCACTGACCGTCCTCATAATTTGAATACTGTTTGGAATCTTTGGTAACTGACAGATGTGCCTGCAGAGTCTGTTACGCTAACATTCGCTCATCCTAGGAGCGTTTGGAAATAAGTACTTTTATTCTGCAGTGCTTAAAGGTCACTTATTTCCCCCCTGAATTTGTAGAATAGGGATATTTCCTACTGCCAAAAGTTGATGAGGGAGAAACATGTTGTTTAAGTTCCGAGTTACCCGAGGCTAGAGCCTGTGGGTGTGTAGGAGAGTGAACAAGCTCCAGGAAGAGTCTGGCTTTGCCATTGGTACACCTTGCTGCCGGGGTTCAGTGGGTGGCTTTAACTGTGACATGGCTAAGTTACGGAAACAATGAGGATAATGACAATAGACTTTGAGATTTTGAATTCAAATAAATATGCTCTGTCTGTTAAGTGAAAAAGCATCGTTTTCAGCTCCTCATAAGTCTGAAAGCCTCAAGCCAGAAGGAGCTAGGTTTCAGCTTCTTGATGGCTCTAAAACCTTTCACTCCTTTTGGCTGAATAAGTAGGATGGTTCTTATTTGCAGCCTCTACAGAAATGAATGGAAGGGCCCTCTGTTAAACCCTTTATTCCGTCCTTTGATGTCTAGCCAGGAAAATAAGGACATTGCTAGCAGCCACTGTATTGAAAGGAAGTAAAACCCATGAACTAAGAAACTCGAGGTCTGTTTTTCTTAGGAAGTTGGAGGTAGAATTGGTGGCATGTTTGAACAATGCTGGTGTCCCCGTCTCTAAGGGAGTGTGGGAATCAGAGCCAAACAGCCTTAATGAGCAGGCTTGCTCACCTACCAGTGTTGACCAGGCCTCTCCATTGTGTTCCTTCAGGCTCCCAGATCCAGCACCTGACTCAGGTGGGAATCACGAGCAGAATTGGAGCTCAGCCAGTGGAAATTACGCCAAGCAGAAGTGGCCAGTATGGGGGACCAGGCTGGCCTTCATACGGGGAGGACGAGGCAGGCCGAAGAGAGGCCGTGAGTATTTTGCATTTGGGTCTCCCCTGAGAGTTTACACATAATCACTTAATTCAGCTGCTTCTGCTTTGGGAATTCCTTGTAAAAAACCTACATAAATGAAAGTTTTAACCTCCCTCACTTCTCTCCCCTTGAGTGTTGTGTGTTTGTATGTTTTTTTGTTTATTTTTTTATGGTGACATTGGTTAACAAAATCCAATAAGTTTAAGCTGTACACTTTAACAGTAAGGCCTATATATGTTTACACTGTGTGTTTACCTCCCATAGTTAGGTTCTTTCTATCATACACATATTTGACCCCCTTTACCCCATCTACCTCCCCGCTGCCCGCCTACCTCTGATAACCACTAGTCTATTGTCCATGCCCATGAGTCTCTGTTTGTCCTGTTCATTTGTTGCTTTTAGGTTAATATTCCACATATAAGTGATATCATGTGATTTTCAACTTTTTCTGTCTGGGTTATTTCACTTAGCCTTCCAACCCAGAGTGGGGGAGTATTGGCATTGAACTTTTGGAAAGTATATACTCTTAAGGCAGATTTCACGCTAGAAGTCATGATTTTTTTTTAATAACCTTTTAAAAAATAAAAAGCAATATTTATTACAGAAAATCTGGGCAGAGACATAAGTTCTTCCAGTTATTTTTCTTGTGGTAAAATACACAGAACATAAAATTTACCATCCTAACCATTTTTAATATACAGTTCAGTGGTTTTAAATACATTCACACTAGTATGCAACCATGACCACCACCCATGTGACCATAGCTTCTTTTCATCTTGTGAAATGGAAACTCTGTACTCATTAAACACTAACTCCCCATTCGTCACCTCTCCAGCTCAGGGAAACCACCACTCTGCTTTCTGCCTCTCTGATTTTGACTTATAAGCAGTGAATTTGAACCTGTCGGCGACTAAACTCTGGCCTTGGTCTTGAGCGTGATCGCTGTATAAATATTGATGACCATGCAGACCTGCTGACTCACCCTGTGTGCTTTGTGGTGGGTTTATCAGCATCATTGCTGTCTTGACCACCACGGGTCAACGCTTTTGCCATAAGGACGCAATTTGGGGTTTTCAAGGCATAGGGTTTGTTTGGGAGGTTTCTGTTTTATAAAAGCAGAATATGAGCACAGGTAATTGCTACAATTGCTTTCCTTTGTTTTCCTCGAGTATTTTATATTCATGGCAGTAAATATATGAATTTGAAATACAAACCAAAATGATACTTTTTGTTTTCCTCATCACTATGCACCATTTGCATTGCATTTATGTGTCTTTCCAGCAGATACACTGAATTCCTTTAATGACTGGATGCTTTTATCAGTGAAAGGAACTTCACTGGAGAATATAATTTTCCTCTGAAGGATATATGGTTGAAATCTCAGGTCTCCGCTCTACGTTCACTGAGGTTTTTCTTTTTCCCCTTCATTGTGCCCAACTTAGTTTCATGTCAAATCCAATGTTCCCTTGAGAGTGCCTCTCCATCACTGTTTGGAAAAGTGAAGCGTGGACATATTCTAGGGCTTGCATGCAGGCTAGTAGCTTACTCTTAATGTAGGTGAAACCACAGATTTTGTGTGTGTATGCAAAGAAAGATTTTCTTTCACTGAAAAAATATTTTTAAAATCACCCAAAACTATAATTCTTGTCAAACAAATGCCCAATTTATATTTTGCAAATATAGGCAAAACTTGTACGTCTTAGTACTGATACCTTTTTAAAGAAAAGTCTCTACAGAGCGCTCTGTAGACGGACTCAGAGACGGATAGATGAAATGAAAGATGAGTTTGTGATCTTGTTCCTGTTCTGTGGTCCCAGGACGTGAACCCACGTACACCCTCCCTGGGCCCCAGCACCAGGTGAAGTCCGTCATTCCCCTTGTCAGTCCATCTGCTGGTACCTGCTTATCTCTACCAACTGTCAGATATCCTCATCCGACCTTTCACCTCCATGGGGTCCTCCAGGCCTCCCTCCCTCTCCAGCTCTCCTGGTCCCTTCCTGTTCTCCCAGCAGGACACTCCCTTCCAGACACAGAGGCATAGGCCAGTGAGATTAAGCAAGTATTTATTAGGCACCTCCTAAGTTCAAGGGCTTCTTCATTAGACAGCTCTCCCTTGAACAAGTTTGCCACAGCCACTACTCTCCAGTCCATTCCCAGGGGACCCTGGCGGAGGGCTGAGTTGTCGGGTGGGAGTGGGCAGACGATGTCCTGGGAGCATGCCCGCTGCCAGTTCGAGTTTGATTGTCCTCTCTGTTCTTGCGTGGGAAGTACAGCACCCTTGCCATGTCTTTCAGCCACACGTGCTCGGACATCAAGAGTATTCTTCTTCACCGCTGTTCCAGGTGCCAAGGACTTCAGGCAGGGAGCCCTCGGCTCCTCCCGGGAACCTCCCACACAGGGGGCTGCAGGGCGCCAGCCTGGCTTACGCCACGAGCTCCACAGAAGACCTCCAGCCCGGCCACTCCTCGGCCTCGCTCATCAAAGCCATCCGCTGAGGAGGGGGGGGGGGGGGGGAGCTGCTGCGGCTGTCCCGGAAACAGACCACCATGCAGAACTTCCACAGCTGATCGGCCTCGCCTTGCACGTGTGCCAAGTATCCGCTTCCCGTGGAAGCAAAGACCAAGAGGAAACCAACAGAGTGGGTGTCCGTCAGAGGACAAGCGTCCCCTGGGCTCGGCGCCTGCCGAAGGGAGCAAGTTGCAACTTTTAGAAGATGCCACAAGTCACGTGACCGCTCATGAGGCTTTTGATAAGTTGGCAATTTTGTGACCGCTTGGGTCCAGCCGAAATGTATGTACTTTTGGCTAAAAGCCAGCAGCACCTCACGAAAGACAAACCACAAACCGAAGCTCACAAAATTCCTAAGTCTCATTTTTTTTTAAGGCGAAAGCTGAAAATGTCTAGATGGGGTAGGGATGAAGGGAATCCTGCATTTCCGTGGGAAGGTCTGATTCAGGCTGGTTTGTACGGTGGACCTGCTGCTTTGTTTTCTGAGGCGAGAGATTCGAAGACATTTTATTAACAGCGTATTTCCCTCTTTTTCTCCATAGGAACTTATTTTGGTAGTCATGTTAACACCCAAGATACTAAGACTGTTCGGGAATTTAAAAAGCTACTAGTGAGAAACCAAATGATAGGTTGTAGAGCCTGACGATTTCAAATGAAGCCATCACCTGCACTGTTCCTTCTCCTTCTGGTGCTACAGCTCCAACGGCCCTTCACCTTTTTGTCTGTGAAATGCAACTTTGGCATTTTCAGTGGAAGAATATGTCGAAGGTTTCGTTTTGTTCTAGAAAGAGAGAGAGAGAGAGAAAAAAAAATCCCTCCAAATGGTGGAGGGAGAAGCGTGATGTTTATGGGGTTTTTCAAAATACATATCAAAGCCTAGATTTACATTCTTGATTGTACTCGCTGTTCATTAGTAGAGTGCCCGTCTCAGCACCTGTCGTCATTAAGGCCAGCCCCACCGAATGAGGCTTTCAGGAGGGCCTCACCCATCCTGGTCCTTTGCCGATGAGCTGCTCACAAATGGTGTTGAATGACAGATCTTACTTAGGTAACACTTACGTTGCATCATTCCTCGGGACCCCCAGATTGTGATTCATGACTGCGTCCCCGGTAATCATGCTCTCTGTGTGTTCAAGACCTGCAGATGGAAGCGAGTTCTTGTCAGCCCGTCTGTGCATGAGACAGAAGTGTGAAGACGACCTTTGAGGACACGGGAGAGGAGACAGTTTTCCCTGACTTGATTTCATTGTGCTCAACCCTGCCGAGTGACTGTTAAAACCGTCTGTGTGCTTCAGGCCTGATTGAGGTATCACCTCCCCTGAGGTTTGATCCCAACGACAGCATCTCCCCTCTTCCCAAATTAGCGTGAGGAATACAACAACAAGGGCCATTCTGCTTTCTGGTACCTTAGTGACGCTCAGAAGACAGACGTAGATAACATTTCTGCAACGAGTCCTTTATTTTTAGATCGATTAATACTTTAAACAGCAGATAAACAGAATTTGGGGCTCTGACTAATGAAAATCGGTGTCACGTATGAAGAATCCTGAAGCAACTCAGGTTGCCGCGTGGAATCCTTGTCCCAGATCATGTGTTAGCAAGCTCTTCTTTCATGAAGCTTGTGGACAGCCCTAGAGTTCAGGGAAAGTTGGTTCTGAGAAGTTCAAGTGCAGCCACTTTTCATCCGGAAACCTCTGAAAGAGGAGGGGTGTGAGAGGGTCCATCGCTTAAGGACGTTAAGTTAAGGAAAGAGTGCTACTCAGGCTGTCGTCACAGGCTCCGAAGAGCATGGGAGCGAAGACCCCTTTGGGGCTCGGTTTCTTACCTCTCGGTCTTGGTTTAATACCCAGAGTGGAAGACTCTCTTTTGTACGTCACTCAAAAATACCAGGTTTCCTGAATAATCTTACTAAGACTTTTAGATAGCCAAGCAGAATTGTATTATGGACACCTTACAGTGACTTCAAGTCGTGGACTTGACAGCACGTGGACTAACTGCCAGTCCTCCCTTCTCCCATTCCGCTCCGTGTGGTGAGTGTGTGCACAGAGAGTGTGCGAACACAGGCACCTCCTTTGTACAGGACAGACACGGGCCTCTCTTTTAAAGGGGCTGCAATTGTGATTTGGATGCCTTTCAAACTAGCATAGAAGGATTCTACCTGTATTGTCCTTCTTGGAGTTGATAACACTTTTAAACCAGTGTCAAGGCTAAAGAGAACATACACGTGAGGGATCCCCAGCACTCCCGTGTCTGTCGTAAAGCACACTCAGTTCGCCGTTGTTTTCTCTAAACACCTGCCACTTCATGAATCACAGAGCTCAGAACAGACTAGCTGTCACGAGGAGCTTCACACCAGGGGGGTCTTCACACACTCAGCCGATGGGAGCTGCTGTAGAGGAAGGTCTTCATGTCCGTCGTCTGTGCCGCGGAGTTCCTTTTATCTGCAATACTCTAAAACGAAGTCACATTTTATGTCTTGCCTTTTCCTCTTATTTTCAAAATTCTAGTAGCAGTAACATGAGCTGTATGTTTGAGTCAGACTTTTAGAGAAGATCGTTTGGATGCACTCACTATGTCAGGTGCCTTCTCTGAGCCTCATTCTCCCCATCAGCCAAACGAGAACCGATCGCCCCCGCCGCCCCCGGATTTCTCATCGCGAGAATCACGCGTGAGCCTGGGTGCAAACGTCCCTTGAGGAGAGAGCCTACAGCACTGTGAAACCATCACGCATTTTCCGTATGACTATGCTGGATGGACGTTCTGGTACGCCGCGATCTGCCGGTGAATGAGTTTGTGTGGCGGTAACCAGAGCAAAACTAAAGGCTCCGGGTGACTCTTCTTCCTCTCTCGTGTTTCGCTTTAAATCCATTTCCTTCTCCATTAACTTTCAAACAGCGTCGACTACAAACCTTTCTGCTTTCAATCTTTCTGCTGTTTCTGGCCCCAGGTATGTCACATGTGAACCCTGCCTTCTGAGATCTTCGAATCCGAGATAACACAGGTATAAAAGATGGACGACACACGTAAATAACATGGTTTACACGTCTCAAGTTTGTCGAAGACACGCAAGTGCATTAGGTACTCAGAAGCAGAAGTGGATGTTGTGCATTTGGAAATGACATCTTGGGTAGAAGTCACCTTCGGGGGCTGCTCTGATAGAGGCAGAGGAGCTGGCCAGGCACGTGGTGAGATGGCGTGGGACTAGCCAGCAGGGGGCCTGGGGAGGGATGTGGAAAGTGGGCGAAGCTGTCATTGAAAATGAGCTCGATCCTGATCTGCTACTTCGTGGGGACAGAATTCCTAACTGCACTGTTTGGGGAGTTTTATAAGAGGAGGATGAGTGTATGTTTGCAGTAATACAGCGAGAAAACGACCAGGCCTGTGAAGGTCTGTGGCGCAAGAGATCCATTCCAAGGGGAAGAGGAGAGTAGCAAGAGCTGCCGAAGTACCAAATGTACAGTATGAAAATAGTGGTCAGAATTCCCCCACCTGCTCCACTGCTTAGCACAGATCTCAGTGGTCAGCCACGTGGCCACATTAAACCCTCCGTGGAGCATAGTGGTTCTAAATAAATCTATTTAACTTCCTTACAGCCACGCACACGTTTTTCTCTGATTTTTATTTACTACCAGACTACGTTTTAATTTTGGTAGCACGTGGTTTTCGAGCAGCAGATTGTGGGTTTTTACCAACCAGACTTTTCAGGGCGTAAGACCTGTGATGCAAAGCACAGGTGAAGGTCCGCCTGAAGGCTTTGGGCCAAAACAATGAATTCTGTGCTTTATGAGCCTCCCACTTAACTGTGTACAGGGTCAGTGCTTACTGCGTCTGCACAGCTTCTTAGTGCTCCAGTGGCCAAACCGATCACTCGGACACTGATTTGCATTCGCAGTAACTCCCAAGTTAATCATAAATAAACATCTCCATCCCCTTCATACCGGATCGTTAGACCTGAATGAATTTGTTGGGAGGAAAGCTGGTGACTGTTCGGGGCGCGGGGCAGGAGGCCTCCATTCTTAACTCCCCCACTAACTTTAGCTCATGTTGAGTTTTAGCCATTTCATTTCTACCTCCAGGCCAGTCTCCAAAGCCAGCCTCCAGGGCCCGCTTATCCACATTTGTCCAGACAGGAGCGCACACAAGTCCACTTTCTGTACCCGCAAACAGATGGCTGACCGCAAAACGTTTTTTGGGATGGTAACTTGAACTCTACTTTTACATTTAGTCCAACACGTTAACAGATACTAGCAGATGAGAGGGTTTTTGTGAGCAGCCGCTGTAAGGTGCTCAAAATGTCATAGGCTTACACTTATTACCTAGTGAACAAAGAGTGTGTACATTTCAGGTTTCTTTTGATATTTCCAGGGTGATTGTCGGTGTTTAAACTAGGACTCTTTGTCTAGTATTGAAAAGACTTGAAAACCGAAACCTCACGGTACGATCCTCATTCCATGCTTGTGTGTGTAAAGGTACGCTTGAGAATTTGTCTTGAGGACACGCAGCACCATTGACATTTAGGAAAAGAATGTTTGAATGCCTTTGGAACAAGAAACCAAGGTGGCGACCAGCAAGCAAGTGAGAGAAGGCGTGAACGTCTGTCGTAATCGGTGGATCTGGAGTCCAAATCTGTTTCCCACAGGGTAGATGGTTATGCGGGCGGCTCGCATTTCCTTTTTCCTCCACGTTTTTCTACTCTGGGGCCACTTCACTTTTAAAGGAAGGATGAATTGGTCGAAAGGACAGAGATAAAAATGTAAGCGATATGGGTCTCGTAGTCAATCCACGTGCCATTCTGCACAGTGTGGAGCATCACGAACAGTCTCATGCCCACCAGACTTCACACGTTCGTAACCTGACTCCCTCAGTGTGCCGGTTAGGAAGAGTACAGGGCCCAGTGCAAGCCAGACACCCTGTACGGTTCCTGCTGCAGCAGCGGGCAACGGAGGAGGTGCTGGAGGAACGGAAGCTCCTCCAGGTAACTCAGTCGCTCCGAGCACAGAGAGCTCATGCTGCTCTCCTCCAGAGCATCCTCCGGGGAGCACAGAGATGGGGCTAGTGTTACCGTCCCCGGAAAGATCGCTTAGCAGAGCCACTCTGGATGCCCACCTGTCTCCTGCTTCGTCAAGGTCCATGTTCTGACTCTTCCCACACTCTCATTCCAAGACTATGAGTGTTAATGTACGAAAATACGCAGAGTAAATTGAGCCGCTCGTGGCATCAATACTGCAACTTGAACTTGACAATCATGGTTTGCTGGTCTCAAACGGGCACTTAAATTTTGGGCTGGGTATATGATTTAGTAATCGAATCCTCCCTCTATTTGTCATTATGTTTCTACCCTTTGATTAGCTGCACTGTTTTCTAATGTGCTGTAGAGTTTTTGAAATAATTTATGCAAGTGTTTGGTTTCCATGTTTACAATTTATACAGCTTTCCTAGAATTTTAAATGGAAATGTCAATAAATGCTATGAATTGGTGTCAAGTGATCTTTTCTGTTTATTTCCTTGGTGATGTGATGGTTTTCTCATTTGTAGAATGTGAAGGTTCAATGAGGTGATTTTGTTCATCCTCTATCTGTGTCCGTGGTGAGACTGCCTAGTACCTTCATTTCCCAAGGAATGAAGTTGAAAGCAGTCTCTTCAGTGTGTGCAATCTGCGGAATTGTTTTCACTCACATTGGCCGGTGTCACTCCTTCCCCACTGTTTCGCTTTTTCCTGCCCACCGATCAGATTGATGCTTCAGCTAAGCAGATTCATTTTGGATTAAAAGATTAGAATTCTACAACCTAGAAAGATAAAGGAGAAGATCAAAGTCTGTATAATCTAAAAGGTAACAGAGTAAACCTGGACTTATTTACGAAACCCAAGAAAGTAAGAACCCCTTGAAACTGAGAAAAGCAAAAGGAACCATGAAGGGCAGTGGAACGTAAATGAAATGTGGAAACCTGGGTAGACTTTTGGAACAACAAATAAAGGTAATCAGTGGGAAAATGGTGAAATCTAAATGAAGTCTACAGTATTGTGCAAAGGTTAATTTATTGACTTTGCTAGCTTTACCATGGTGACTTGATTTTAATATTTGGGGAAGCAGTGTAAAAGGTACGTAGAGACACTACACATTTTTTGTGGCTTTTCTCTAAATGTAAAATTATTTAAAAATTTAAAAACGAATTAATCTGGTACCGATAAAGCCGTGGGCCCCTCAACAGAGGCTAGTACGAGCCTGCCCTGGGCATCCCAAGTCAGCCAGCTCCCGCTGAAGCGGAAATCACAGTCAACAACTGTAAGTCTTGGAAGAGGGTCAACCAAAAGGAGAATTTGAACCTAAAATAGACAAAATAGACACTGTGAAACAATTTAAAATATATTTCAAGTGTTTAAAGATGTAAAAAAACCCCAAGTAAACAAGATATTGTGAAAGTTTAATCACATTTGACACACCCAAAAATTAATCCTTGAAAGGAATTTAAAATCACAAATATACACACAATGGTTAGATGCTATAATATCCATTATTGAACTAATTATTGTAACAGTTTTAATATATCATGTTTTAATAAATACAGATTTAGATTAAAAACAAAAACAATGTAGACTAACTGGTACAACTCATTCACCTAAGAACTCTTTATGCCCTGACTGTAAATAGGTTCACAATGATAGAAGAACAAGGAGTCACTAGAAGCAGCTAAGGCTTAGAAGAAGGGTCAGGTTGGTTCCACACCCTGACACAATGCTAAGGTGACATGAATATGAATTTAAAATATATTTGGCATAATCGGACAACACTCTTCCACACTGCACCTGCCAAACAGCTGAAGGTAAGAAGAAAACAATAGGGGATACGAAGAGAAATGAGATAAGTTAATGGAATGTTTTTTGGGACCGTGCACGATTTATAACTTTCTTCCTCTGAAGATCTCCTATACTCTCCCTGCTACACCCTTCTGGGGAGTAAACAGGGGTGGTGTGTGTTTGATTTCTCTGGTGTTGGGGATTTGAAAAATGACAGCCGCAGTCTAGGTAACCCACATTTGCATAGTAAAACTCTTTGTTATTGTGCCAAAGGGTAACATTACAGAAGCGTAAAACGCATGGATGGTTTACGTGGATACCTGGAAAATGTGCTTTAGTGTAAGTACTTAGATTTCGATTGTGATGTGATGATACACCTCAAATCAGTGGTTTTGTTCAACATTTCAAAATTCTGAGATTGTTCTAAAGGAAACAGTACAAAGATTTTTTTTTTAAAAAAGAATAGTTTAAAAGCTAAAATGAGGTTGCCACATTTTAGTACAAATGAATGTGAATCTTCGCCCCCCCCCACTCCCACCCCCTCACAGGAGCTCTGCACTGTGGCTGCCTTTGAAGATCAGCAGGGGTGTTCTGTTTTTAGCAGAACCCAGAAGTAGCTCTTCCCCTCAGATCCTCCTAAACGCTCTGAGAGAGGAGAGTTGGATTTCAAGTCCAAGAACCAGTATGTGTTTAGATCACATTTCCCTGATGCTGTTCTTTTTGGATTCCTTGTGGGACAGATGTAATACAAAATTAGGAGTAAAGTTAAAAAAAAAAAACTAGCCAAATTTAAATCAGAACATCATATACTATATGTAGTCCATTAACTCTAACCATTTTTGCTCTACCTTTCCTGGTCAAAATGCAGATTAGCAAAAACAATGAAATAAAAACCACTATAACTCCACCATCAGTGATACTACAATCAAGCTTTTAGTAAGTTTTTGGGTTTTTTTGTTTGTTTGTTTTTAAAGATAAATAGCTAATTTAATGTTGTGTGGGGATTGGGACTGATCAGGATGATTTGCTTCCTAATCTTACAATAAGCTCTTGATTTGGATTTAAATCATACAAGGGCAGGGGGAGGGCTAGGGGAGGGCCAAAGATTTGGAATTGGTACGGGGTGTAAACTGGAAAGAAGGATTGACAGCCTTTTTTAACCACTGGAGGAAGACGGCTTTGAGCGCCCACCCCTTCGTGTCTAATTCTGCCCTCCAGTGGGGGTGGGGGGAGGGCTCTGCCATTAACCTCATGTTTTGTGGAAGTTGGCAGGGACTTCCCAGTGTTTGTAGCTGAGATAGAAGATTTCGTGGCTAGGCAGTCGTGGTCCAGAAAACAATCTTCTGTTTCTAGCCTTTGGCTTTAATGCATGTCTTCCTCCATGTCTTTTCCTTGACTGTGGGTCTCTCCTTAACTGGCATACACATCATTGTATGCCTTTCCTGCCCCGGCAGGTACCCCTTTTCCGCCCCCGACATTGACCACACAGAGGATGAGCCAGGAGTAGCATCTCAGCTGTTTTCACAGGGCCAGCTATTTGCTTTGGCCTCTGACAAAGTCCTCCATGCCTCAACCCCTTTCCAGATAATTAAGGTTTTACCTTCTAAGGTTATTGGCCTCTGGACTTCAGAAATTAGGTTTTATATGCTCTTAACATCAATGGGTTCAAAATTACTTACTGAATTTTCAGATGCCGCAAAGTTTGGAAGCATGCCATTGTGATGAGTGGCCATTAGAATTCAAAACGGTATTAAGAGGCTAAAACACAGGCCCCCAAAAAAAATTTCAAAATTTCATTATCACTAAATTTAAAATCCTATTTCTAGGTTTTAAAAACCTATTAACGTGGATATAGGATAGGTTATGTATTTAGTCTTAACAGGACTTCATAGAAAGAGTTGAGGGTGTCAGCTGGCATGTTAGGGACCATTAGAAGCATTGGGGTGTTTGAAAGATTAGCACAGCCTTAGGCTCTATCAGTAGAAATACGTTGCCCAGCAAGGGAATATAAGAATTTGTTTCTTCTGCTGTTTACTGCAAGAACACAGATGTCATATTTTGAAAGAAATGTTTAGGAATTGGGTGGAAAGCCAGGGAGAAGGGGAACCAGAATGGCAGGTCCAGAAACTGTGTCACTTGAGGAAGAAATCAAGAAATGAGGTGTTTACCCTGAGGAGCAAAGTCTTGTAGGGGACACAGCCATCTGCAAATACCAGAAGTGTTATCACGAGAAGGAAATCGACTTGCTTTCTGGTATTCTGGAAGACAGAACTCACACCTCACAGAAAGCAGGTGTTGGTCCAGTAGGTCAGTGCAGGGAAGCCATTTCTCTAGAAGTTTCATTGCCTCCCAGCCATGGCACTAACTTTGTTCCTCACCAAGCCCCCAACAGAAGGGCCGTGTATCGGCCCTGAGGCCTCCCAGCCCACCTCGTCCTTTCTCAAGACTCTCGTGAGCCTGCAGGTGGAAGGTTAGGACCTAGACGTCTGCAGGGAGCAGCTGCTGTGGATGTGACTGAGCAAAACCAGCTCAGGCTCTCCCCAGAGGCAGTATGATGGGGAATACACCATCCTCCACTCCACTGTGTTTTATTAGGCCGTAAAATGAAGGGAGGAAAAGATACTGTTGAGTATGTCTTGGAAAAGTAGCTGTGAACACACTTGAATGGTTTTAAATATAAATGATTTATAAAAAGTCTGCTGCTACTGTTAGAACATGGTATACTTCTTGTACGTGAGAGCAAACAGTCTCAATTTCAATATTGAGACTCATGGAATAGCAGAGAAACTCACTGGAAACTGACTAGATGGTATGGCAACATTGCTGATACATGAATGCATTCATTAAACGGATATTCAGTACAAGCTACGTGATAGGTACTATGGTAAGCCTCGGAGTTTAGACTACTTTGGGGAATAAGACAGAACCCCAGCCTCCGCTCCAACTGGGAGCCCACAGATAAACAACGGGGAAGTCCTGGGGACCTTGACAAGGCCAGGACCTTGATGAGGAACTGGAAATGGAAAGAGTGGCAAATCAGGACTACAGTCTTCAGATGTTTTGCTGAGAAGGGGGCAGAGAAGGCGGTAACTGGCAGGTGGGGATGGAGGGTAAATGACAGGATTGCCCAGTGAAAAACGAGGCACCCAGTTTGAATTTCAGGGACACTTCTTAGTTTAAAATATCCTGAATAGTGCATGGGACACACATACTGAAACATTATTTGTTGTTTGCTGGACATGCAAATTTACCTAGACGTCTGCATTTTTATTTGCTAACTGGGAACCGTACAACGGCAGGTCCCAGATGCGTGGTGTGCTGCTGCAGGTGACCCATGGAGTCAGGGAGGTTATTACCGAGGGTGCAGAGGACAATGAGAGGGGCTGGGATTCAGAGCGTAAGGGGCAAGTTGGCTTTCGGTGGGGCAGGGCGGTAGGGGCAGGGATGCTATCCCTTTGTTCAAAGGAGGGACAACGGAACACAACACAGGCTCCGCCCCGTCTGTAGATACGCAAAAATTGACCCACGTTTTGGTTCTGAAAAAAAATAATTTCAAATCAATATGTTACCATTTCTTTAGATTTATAACCTCAGGGATGTTTTAAATAGGCAGCAAAGTGTTAATTCACAATAAATTGTCCAATTTTATGCTTGCTTAAAAACGAAGTCTGCTTCATTTTCCATGGCTAGTACAATACACTCAGGTTAATGGTGTCTGTTATTTAGGGTGACGTAGTGACTGACATGGTGGCATTTATTCTTTTAAATTTGTTCAGGTGAGTTTTGTGGGCCAGAATGTGCGCTACCTTGGTGACTGTTCCGTGTGACCGTGAGGAGAATGTGTAATCTGTTGCTGTTGGACGAAGTCGTCTGTAAATGTCAATGCGATCCAGTTGATTGACAGTGCTGTTCAGCTCAACTGTCCTACTGATTTTCTGCCTGCCGGGTCTGTCAGTTACCGAGGGAGGGCTGTTGAAGTCTCCAAATGTACGGATGGATTCATCTGTTTCTCCTTGCCATTCTGTCAGCATTTGCCGCACATTTTTTGTTGTCGTGTTGTTAAGAGTTTACATATTGAGGATTGGTACGACTCCTTGGAAATCTGGCCCCTTTAGCATTTCGTAATGCTTCTCTTAATCTCTGGTAGATTTCCTGCTTCGAAGGCTGCTCTGTCTGAAAATCATATGCTACTCCAGCTTTCTTTTGATCAGTGTTAGCATGGTATATCTTTTCCCATCCCTTTGTCTGAACTCTGTCTCTGTCTTTATATTTAAGGTGGGTTTCTTGTGGGCAATGTATAGTTGGGTTTGTTTCTTAATCCATTCTGATAGTGTCTGTCTTTTAGGCCATTCACATTTCAAGTGATTATTGATATGGTTGGATTAATGTCTGCCATCTTTGTTCCTGTTTTTAGTTATTGACCTTGTTTCTTTTTTTGTCTTCTACTCTTTTTCTAGCTTCTCTGTTTTTGTATTTTATATCATTCCATTTTCTCTCCCCTGTCAGTGTATCAATTTTATTTCAATTTTTACTTTGTTAAGCAGTTGCCATGGAGTTTACAATACACATTTACGACTAACCCAAGTCCACTTATATTTACACTAGACTGCATCACAGGTGGTATAAGGACCTTCTAACAGAGTTCCAGGCTTTTTACATGGTGGGCTGAAACCAGGGTATATGGTGGTGTTTCCTTCACAGCGAAACACACAAGCACACGTGACACCCAGACATACATGATCCCCCATCGTACTGCCCAAGGTTACTGTGCAACCTAAGCAGCCTTCAACGCCTTGGTGAAATCGCTGCCCGTTTTTCCCTCTCTGTATTTTATTTTGCCTAGTCGAGGAACATACTAAATATATAATTTTCTCTCCTTTCTTTCTTCATTAGCATTGTCATAATCATTTTCTCATGTCATTAGAGACTCATTTTTATCCATCATTTTATGTCTATACATACATACTTTTCCAAGTTCTCATGTGACTTATTATTTATTCGTCTTATAGCTTCCATGCATCTGAGTTTCTTTCTTTACTAAAACGTTTTTTTCTTTTGCAACCTGATTGCACTTCTCTTACAAATGTTGTGGTTGGCACTCCGGGTTCCTTGAACATTTCAACAAAGAAACTGCTGATTCCCTCACCACTCTCGTTTAATGTGAACTTTGTAATTAGTCCTGGAGGCTGAGGCGGAGGGCAGGGTGTCAGCTTGGCAGGATGAGGGAGCGTTTCTGGGTTGCAGGTTTCTTATTACATCCTCACATGGAAAAGGGGCTGTGTATTTTTTTCTGCATAATCTAACGTCCCCCAATGTTAAACATTTGGCTGTTTTTAATGTTCCGCCATTATAAATAATGGTGTCCGATATCTGTGTGTATAAATTGCCTAATTTTCAGATTATTTCCTTAGAATAAATTTCTAGAGTTGAAATTACTGAAACAAATGATCTAGATAGATTGAAAGGGTCTTATTCCATATTAGCAATGATTTCTTTTTGGAAATCTGGCCCAATTTATATCCTCAGTATCCATTTTTCAGAATTTCTCATGGAACCCTCATCAGCATTAGTGATAGACTGTATTTATCTGTTTAAATATTTTATAATTCGACCCAAAAAAGTTTCCACATAATTTTCATAGTTCTTATTTTACATCTACATTATGTCCCATAGTAATATTGTCTAACCATGACTTGTCCTATGATATTTAGGGTTCTTTTCACGATCTGTTACATTATCTAGAATAACAAAGTATTGTAAACAACTGTTATTTTTCCAGACTGTTTCCTAGCCTTCTTTGTGTTATTTTTCTGTTAGGTGAATTAGCAGCAGTAGGTCATAAGATGGGGCTATTTTCAGTATATATGGATTTTAAGGGGTTCTCGTAGTGTGATGAGCATGATTTCCCGGAAGTCACCAAGCAACGACAGGTCATCCTTGAGGTGTGGTTAAGTGTGTGTTAGGGAGGGAGAGGAGGGACCCTGCTGGCATCTAAGGTCCCTTCCAACTCTTCGACTCTCTATATTGTCCCAGTATCCCCTGTGGTCTTGCTAGTAAAGATTGAAAGCAGAATTTCAAGTGTGGAAAGGATCTTTTTTTTTTTTTTTTAATCAAGCTGAGCTACTTTGACTGATGTAGCTTGGGCCAACACACACTATCTCCTTGGGTTTCCTTTGAAAACACCAATGCATTTAAAAATAATTTATGTACATCACGTTAAATGTTAAGCTAAACATCTCTGGGTAAAAAAAAAAAAAAATTAAATGTCGTCACCATTAGGCCATTGCGGAAATCCGAGTTGCCTTACATGCCAGTTCCTCCATCCCACAGATTGTACCCACTGGCTCTTGGCCACCCCAACCCCCAAGCGCTCTTCAAAGGGAATCGCCCTGGGAAGGTGGAGGTGAGAGGTGTTTTTGCTCCTAATGTGTGGCTGCCTTCCTCCTTTTATCCTGAGATGGGCTGGGGAGAGCTGCCTCTTCTGAATGCAAATTGGAGATGCTGGGGGGCTATAGGAGGTGCTATTTGTCTTCTAGAAGAATTGACCTCTTGCATGGATATATCAAGTCAGTGAAAATGAACAGTTTTAAATAATTTTTTAAATGATCACAAGCCCCTGCCTCTGTGGCAAATACATTCCAGGGGTTTATAGAATAACAATGGTCTGAAATACCCTCAGCGTGAGCCTTGTGGCTCACGTCTGAGGTTTCGCACCGTCTCAGCGTGTCACATGGCTTGTCATTCAGCCGCCTAACCCTCTCAGTTGTACATCCTCGCTGCTAGGGCAGACTTTCACAACTTCCCGAAACACTAGTTCATTTCTAGGAAGAACACTGTGGTCTCACTCCTATTCCAACAATGTCAGTTGCTGAGTCGCTCTCTTGCACAAAAACAGTTTCTCCACATTTCTCCAAACCTGGCATGATCCCGGCGTCTCCGAAGGTGAAAACCCAGCCCTGGAGCCAACTCTAGTGACAGGACAGTATATTTTATTTTTTAATTCAGCAAAAACGCACACTTGTCTAGAATTTTATTTATAGCCAACCTTTAGAAAATCGCATTAAAAGAAAAATGCTAACAGATACAAATCAATGGCAATGCTGTCTTCAGATTCAAACTAAAATTGAGTTCAGTAAATCGAACTCAATATCTAATAGTGGGATGCTGTGTACATTATTCTCGGGTGAGGCATGGACATGACTGATGTCTATCCTGGAACAGGAAGATGGAAAGAAACAAGGGAAAAGTCAGTTTCAATTTCTGGGGCAACCAAGTGAACTCTCCATATGCCGCTTTCACGAGCAGGTTATTCCATAATACTTAGTTTCATTAAGAATGTGTTTCTTTTGTGACCCAGCATTACTGGTTCTGGTGATCTTTCCCAAGGAAATACGTTCACAGGCCCACAAAGGGTGCACGAGAGGATTCCCGTGGCAGTGTGATACAGAAGTGGGGCTCGGCGCCCATCTGGGAATGCGACTCCCAGGTAATGGAGAAGTGAACCGTGGGGACTCACGGTGGAATTCTGTGCCACAGCTGGGCGCTCTGGACGTATGGACAGATCAGGGTAAACAGATCTTAAACACGCTGCTGTCGACGAACAAAGTAAGGGGCAGGAGGAGGTTTAGTTCATGTAAATGCGAAACACCTGAACTTATAATAATTCTTCACTTACAAAACCCATTTTGGTTGTCTTGGGGGATGGGGGCAAAAATGAATTAGGAGTAAAGTGAGAGGGACCTTGCAGAGGCCAGTGATGACAGCGTGACAAGGACTGAGAGCTGCGATGCACTACACCCTCTGCATGATGTCCAAATAAGTGAGAGAAGCTACAGGCTCTGGTTTTTGACAAATGTGTAATGACATGCATCCACCATGATTGTATCATACAGAAGAGGTTTACTGCCCTCAAAATCCTCTGGGTTCCACCTATGCATCCCTTCCCCCCCACAACCATTTGGTCCAGTTTTGCCTTTTTCGGAAGGCCACGTGGGTGGAATCACGTAGCGCGTCGCCGTTTTAGACCGGCTTCCTTCGCTTAGTCCTGTGGTTCTTCCATGTCTTTTCGTGGCGCGATAGCTCGTCAATCCGTTTTCAAAAGAATGTTTGATTCGAGCCTCTCCAAAATATAATTTAATGATTCCCTGTGCTTCATATAGTATTTCTGTTTATATTGCTTTGGGACAACATTGCAAAATTTGAGAAGCCGTTTGTTCCACCAATGAAAATAGACATTCGCTTATCTTTATAGAACCATTTTGGCTCCTTCCTTCTTGATAGAAATGAACATGTCACAGATCCGGTAATTGCATTTTCGGTGCTGTCTTTCTAGTGGGGAAGAGGAATGACTTCTTTGCACATTGAGGTCATGTGACTCCGCCTTTGCGGTCCATTGGATTGTGTCACCATCTGCTCTGTGTCCCCTTCATCAGTGGCGCTTTATCAGTCGTCCGTGATTGATTGTCTGTAATCAAGTCTCGTGTTTTAACTTTAGCCCTTCTTTCAGTACAGTTTAAACAGCGCACCTGCAAATACGCTACGCTGCAAGTGTGTTTCGTACCAGGCAAGCCCGTGATGGCAGTCAGGTGTTCCATCCTCTGTGTCCTTTCTTTTTCTTAGGTTTTAGCAGCCCTTGGGATGCTTCTCTGCAAATTCCAAAGGTGCACATCCTCAAGGAAAATGAGTGAGTTATGAACTACCCGAGCTACCCTAGGAGGGCTTTCCCGACCCCAGCAGGCACAAGTAGCCTTGGCCCCCTGATCCCTACCCTCTACCCACTCTCCTCTGCACCCTGGACCCCAGGATGCCCTGCGTTGGCATCTGAAACATGCCATGTCTCTTCTGGGCCATCCAGAGCAGGCAGGGGTGGAATCTGCCTCGTAGGAAGCAGGCTGGGGAGGAAAATGTGCACGCATGTCCTTCCCCCATCTCCTCCTCACCAGTGTGTGCCAGCCTCGTGGGCAGTGTGGGTTTACTCAAGGGGTTTATTAGAAGTAGGGCTTCCTGCTGCCCCAGGACTTGCATGGGAGGCCCCAGTGGCTGCATTCCCCTCCCCCTCACACAGGTAAGTCTAGGCAGGATCTGTGCCTTTGACAGTGCACAGGACGTGTGTGGCCCTGGGTCTGGCATCCATCACCTCCAGTCACATCTCCCAAGGGAGGGTCTCCATCACCTGACCTGTTCTTGGGTGGGGAGTGTGCAATGTGAGAGGGGGGAGCCATGATGGGCTGTGGGATGATGGGGGAAACCTGCCTGGCACGTCCTGTCACGGAGGGGGAACCGCCCCACGCTCCCGTGGCTGGGGGCTCCATGGCGAGCCGCGTTCTGCCTCTCTGTCTAGTTGCTTCTACATCTGTGGTCCGTACGTTGCGAGCTGTTGAGCACAAGGCTACGCTTGGCTTCCAGCTGAAATTGCCCTTTTTTCAAAAACTTGCAGTCTGTGTCGTAGTTTGCGAGGGTTGCTGTAACAAAATTCCACAAACTGGGTGGCTAAGACCAACAGAAATGTATCGTCTCACAATTCTGGAGGCTGGGAGTCTGAGAGCAAGGTCTCGGCCGGGTTGGTGAGGAGAACCTGCTTCAGGCCTCTCCTGAGCTTCTGGTGGTCGCCGGCCATCTTTTGTGTTCCCTGTCTCGTAAAAGCATCACCCCAGTCTGCCTTCACGTTCACATGGCATTCCTCTGTGAGGGTGCCTGTGTCCATGTCTCCCCTTTATATAAGGACAGATGGGATGAGGGGCCCACCCTACTCCGGTGTGACCATATCTTAACTAATTACATCTGCAATGACCCTGTTTGCAGTTTCCATTCTGAGGTACCAGGGCTGGGGCTTCAGCCGATGAATTTTGGGGAGACACAGTGCAGCCCATGACATTCCCTCTCAGCAGTTTCTCTCATTTTGACCCGGTGACAGGAATCTCTGAGGTAAAAAGGTCTTTTTCAAAGTATAAAGAACAGGACACACAGTTTCAGTGAAGTTCAACAAAGAGTCACTGTGGAAATGAAGATCACACAAATGGGAACAAGGAAGAGCTATTTCCTCAGAGCTTGCTGTTGTTATTGATCAGCCACCACCATTTACATATGGCAGACCCAGAGGCAGGCAGGGGAGTGACGAAGCTTTTTAGTGAAAAGGAGGCAGGTCGCAGGCCATCTGCGGTGCTTTCCATGGGGCTGTCGGTGTAGGGCAGCTGTAGGCAGGGTGCCCTGTGTAATTGGTTAGGGGTGCATATTTGGCTTTCTCCGGTTGGTCCTAAGTTGGAAATGGGTGCATAAATTAAGTGAACTGAACTGTCTGTTATTCACCAAATCCTGGCTCTATGGGCTGATGGTTATGGAGGTGGTTGGTCGGCTCTCTGGTCTGGTTGCTGCGGAGAGCAGTTTGACGCACTAGACTGGTTGCTGTGAGGAGCAGGTTGGCTTCCTGACTGACTGCTACAGATTGTGGGTCAAAGTTCTATTTTTAGACATGGCCTGGTTTTTGTCCATTTGTATATTTAGCCTCTCATCACAGAATTAACTTGTTGGGTAGACCCGCCAGTTACTCAGTTCCACAAATGGCTTAAAATATATATAATCATAAACTTGTAAAAACAATTAAAATTTTTTCCAACCTCAAATCCCAAGTTTTCCCAAGAGCCTCCTCCTTTGTCTTTGATCTCTGCTGTTTCACCGCAGTTATTTGCACAGGGCACATTCCGGTCTCCTCTGATTTACTAATTCCTCAAACATTTACTGAGTTTCTGCTGCACACCCAGGCACTGAGTAGGTGGAAGAAATCAGAGGCTAAAGACACAGTCCTTGCCTTTAGAGAGACTAGGGAGAAAGATGGCAGATACTGCCGTCAAAGTGCTCATTTATCAAAGATAAACAGAGCTGAACGCAGAAGTGATAAGGACAGATTTAATCAGTAATAACTGTTGCAATGGGATAGGGTCCAGTGTGAACTGAACTCAAGTTCGATTTGTTTGGAGGGCACTGGGTATTTTATAGGGAGAATGAGTGAGTAGGTGGGGTTGTTGTGGGGCTCAGTAGAGTCAGGGGAGTGAGAAATGACAGACAGTTGGTCAGCGTAAATGCTGAGTAGGCCAGCTGTGTCTGCTAGCTGACGGTCATCGAAGTTAGCATTGTGTCTTCCCACAGAGGCTGGGAGACAGAGGCCCTGTCCTTCCTGATGATGGTACTTTAAAGGACTAGTTCTCAGGTCCTGAGTTATAGAAGATATAGATATAATTATAGATCTGTACATCCCAAAGGCGTGGAGGAAGGATTCACAACTAAAAGCACTTTTTAGTAAATGCTGTTAGGGTAGTTGGGGACTTGCTGTCCAGCATTTGTTAGAACAAACAGTAAAATACTTTGGCAGCCTTGGCTGTCTCAGGCACTTTAAGGGGCCTGGGGTCACCCTAGGGATATGTTCTTGAGCTGTTAGAAACTATGTTAGTGCTTAAGTGGGTTTTTTTTCTTTAAAATTTTTTTATTTCTCAATTACAGTTGATATACACTATTATCTTAGTTTCAGGTGTACAGCATAGTAATTAGACATTTATATACTTATAAAGTGATCAAGCGATAAGTCCAGTACCCATCTGACAGCATATATAGTTATTACAGTATTTTGACTATTCTTTATAGACCAAGGTTGGGACCTAGTAGAAAATGGGCTCAGGGGAGCTTGGCTAGAGTTCGGTCAAAGAAGGAGTCTTTGTCACAGTGTTGTCCTTGAAGTGAGCACAGGCTGTTGAGGTGAGGCATGTGTGCACACGTGTGCGTGCGCCCATCCATACAGGGAAGAGGGGACAGTGTGACTTGGAAGACCAACCCCTTAAACTAGATGAGTCCAGTCAGGAGAGAGAAAGCAGGGGTGGCAGTGGGGAGGAGCAAGGGTGGGTCCAGGTTTATGGGGCCTAAAATGTGTACATTTAGAGGGCCTTCCTTTGGAAAAAAATTAGGCAGAGGGCCTCGAGGTGGGGGCGGGTGGACATACAAGTAAGGGGACCCCAAATTCAAGCTTCTCTTGGTTCACAGCAAATCTGCCCCTTGGAAAGGTATGTTAAGCCATGGGATGAGCAAGAATGAAGGAGAATAGAGAGGCCTGGCATGTTTAGGGAGCTGAGATAATTCAAAACTGGGTTTGCTTGAGGAATATACGAGAGGTAAAGCTAGAGAAGTGTTGGAATCCAATTACAGAAGGTCTTATGGGTCCTCCTAAGAGAGTGGATTTAACTCTCAGCCGTGGGGAGTCACTGTAGGATTTTAGGCAAGGTAGTGAGTTGGTCACTTATTTATGTAATAGAAAGATCACCTGGAAGTGTGGAGGGTGGGCCGGAGCCAGAAAGGGCTGGCAGTAGACACCAGGCGAGACAGGGCACCGCTACTACTGGCCAACAACATGAGGATAAACAGGACTTCAGATGGATGGCAGGGTTCAGGGAGAGCTGTTCTTCATCAAAAACATTTCTAGATTGTTATTTCTCTATGTTTAAAAATATGCTTACATATATTTTGGTAGCAAAGAGGCCCAAGCTAGCCTAAGTCGTGTTTTCGATTAATCTTGCATGTTACAATATTTCAGTTTGACTAGAACATTCTATATTTGGTTTATTCGTTCTTGAGTATCATACAGATAAAAAGGAATAGATTAAAGTGATGATTTTAAAAGTCATATCATTGTGCCCTACCTTAATGTTTACTGTTCTATTACTACATAGGACTCTTTGAAACAGAAAGGCCCTAAACAGGAGGGGCTTTGTGTCACACAGGCTGTAACTGTGCTGAAAACAGCACTGATTACTACAGGCAAAATTTTTGAATGAAAAGCACATCTACTGTTAGGCAAGTCCTGCCGCTTTGTACCAGGAAGCTCTTAGACCCCCTGGGACTTGATACCCGATTTTGCCCTCAGGTTTTCCTTTTTAATTTATTTACAAATCTTTGCTAGGATGGATTCCATGCTGGGAATGTATCTGAGATACAGCATCTGGGAAGCATAATTATCAGGTTGTATGACCATCTTTTGTGTCTCAAAGGGAAGAGTGATGGTTTGGATTTGGTCTGCCTTCCTCCTGGGCAGGTGAACGAAAAGCAATTGACAGAATACCTGAATTTTAATGTGACCGTGGCGGCAACTACATGCAATCCACTCTGATGTAGTCTAAGACTCTTCCTTCTAATGAAGCCATCCTCCTTTCCTCCCCACCCCATTGGCTGTGTTCACAGTGACAGGTGACATCCTTGTGCTAAGTGATTTAGAGAACAGGAATCAAACCAACTGGCTTCTTCAGAATCGGTTATTTTGACCATCTATAGAGAAATGGAGGCTGTGAATGCAAAGTGACAGTCATAGTTCCCCTGGGGTAAGGACTCATTGCATCTAGTCATTCACCAGGCAAACGTCAGGAAGAGCTTGCTGTGCTGCAGAAGTATTAACTGATTGTGAGGAGGTTCGTTCTTGAAGGCTGCATCTCAGGCCAGAGCAGCTAAGAGCACCAGCTCTCAGCCCCCCAAGATGATTGGGAAGGCTCCAAGCAGAGCAAGCATTTGATCTGGACTCAGTGCAATGGCCTTCATTCTGCAGGTGGAATTGGGAGGCAGAGTTGGAAGGTGGCAGAGAAGCGGAGTGGGCCAATCTGAACCCTTGCTGCACCTCCTGAGCTGGGCGTCAGACCAGGGAAGGTGGCTGGACTCATGAGAAGAGCTGAATGACAGGCTCTGAGGTCTCCATGGTTAGGAGACACCGAAGGTCGTCAGCAGAGGAGTGACAACACTGGGCGCTGTCTGGTCCGTGGGGAGTGGTGAGCTGGGGAGGAAGATCCTGGAGGCAGAGTGAGCGAAAGGAAACGTTCCTGAAATAATGTGGGGGCCGATGCGGTGAAGGCCAGCAGCAGGGTGCTGGCAGGGCGAACGGCACCCGATGGCCATGGAAGGCGGTATTGAGGAAGCAGCAAGACCTGGAGAAGTGCTGGATATGGACGTGGGCACAGGGGGCATCAGAGTGATCCAGTGGTTCGAAATGACCGAGGTGCCCTTGACTGACGTGTGAGACAGCAGATACCTGTTTGGGGTAAGAGGGTTACGATTTAACTTCAAATGTGTTGGCTGAAGGACAAAGTCTCCTGCTTCTTGTGCGCCAGAAGAAAGTGATGGTTAAAACAGAAGCAAGTCCCATGGAGACGGTCTCGAGAGAGAGGATGTAGTCAGGGCTCAGAGCACCCAAGTGCCTCGGGAACTTAGGTGCGACGGCAGCCCTGGCCTTGTCTTATTCAGATCCCCCTTTCTCTTCTTCCTTCCCTTTCAAAAGAAATGGACGTTTGGAGGTAAAAATGACTAAAATAGTAGAAACCCCATCAGGGCTACTCCGTTCCTGCTGTTATCTATAATTGGGGGGCGATCGCCGTTCTCGGGGCTACGGTTCTCTGTCTCAGGCTTGCAAGTCCTTGGGCTCGTCTGGGGTTAACTTCAGCAGTTTATCCACACAGAGCAGGATGAGGGTGAGAAACCAAAGACTCCAGCCGATCGCAGCCATGATCCAGCCATACTCATCCACTCCGATGCGGCAACACCGGGCTGCTTGGGGCAGAAGTCCACATCTGGTAGGGAAGAGACAGCAAGCATGCAGGGGGGTGTCACACCGGGCCCGCCCAGCTCCTTCGTAACATTCGCGACAATGAGAACAGTCACACGGCAGCTAACCTTTGCTAAAGCTGGCTACGTGTTACGCTCAGTGCTCTGCGCACGTGACCTTGTTTGTTCCTCCCTAAGTTACATTTTACATGAAGAAACCGACGCTATAACTTGGGCCGCCAAGGTCACGAGACGGCAGAACTAGAACTCAAACCCGAGTCTGCAGGACTCCAAAGCCACGTTCTTAAGCCCTACGTATTGCTGCTGACTCTCCTGTGTAAGTGCCCGGAAGTGGATGCCTTTGGTCATTCAGTGGGGATGGAATAAAGGGAGCCAGACTTAGAAAACAGCAAAACTTCCTATTAGACATGCATAACAGTGGTCGCTCTATAAAGTATCGACCTCCTCGTGGCTGGAAGTATTCCAGTAGAGGATGACAGGAATATGCAAAGGGTACAAAAAAAATGAAGTCCTGCCCTGGGCAGAGGTGGGACTCATTGATTTTTATGGTCTTCCTACTGCCATACGGCCACAAGTCTTTGAACTTGGGGCATCTTTGGCTGCTGTCCTGGGGACGGGTCATTAAAGCACCTATACCAAAGATTGTGAGCCTAGACGGGGGCCAAGGCGGAGATAGACAGACTCTGCCCACAGCTCTGGGGGCCGTGAACAGACCACAGCAACGCGCAGGAAGGCCAGGCTGGGCTCACCCGGATGACGCTGGTTAAGAGAAAGCCAGGAGGCTTGAGTTTCCCTCCCAGCCCCAGGGCCAGCTCTGGTCAGGGCAGTTGGCAGAAGCTTACTGAGGCACTGCTCCAGGGTTTCGGGGTCTGGATGGTGGGCGGTCAAGGTAGAGTTGCTGCCACTGCTTGCTTCTGGAAGAAAGACAAGAGACAGTCTCAGGCACTAGGAAAGCCATTCCCAGGCATAGAGTTTGGCATTTTTTTGTAAACCAGAAGTGAGCATTCAAGTATTACAGAAGCTCCAGTCTAGGCTTCACACGACAGAGCCAGCCCCTGTTATGCATAGTTTCTATGTTGACATCCTAACCCCAATAGTGACGATATTTGGAAGTAAGACCTTTAAAGAGGGAATTGTAAGGTGAAAGGGGGTCATGTAGGTGAGCCCTCGTTCAGGATGACTGGCATCCTATGACGGGGAGAGACCCCAGGATGTGCACACACACAGGAACGGCCATTAGAGGACGCAGAGAAAAGGCGGCCACCTGCGAGCTGAGGAGAGGGGCCTCAGGGGTGGCCGACCTTGCCAACGCCTGGGCCTCCAGACCCGTGAGAGGATAGATCTCTTGTTTAAGCCACTCAGACCGCTATTTTGTTACGGCAGCTCTCGCAAACTCATACACCTCACTTTTCCTGTCATTGTCTTCTCTCATTCAGAGATGCTTCATCTCCATTTCTCCTTGTCTTTAATTTGACAGCTTTTCAAACACTCTCTCTTGGCTGCTTTCTATGCAGAACATGCATAGAAAATGGTTTTTCTAGTATATACTAACACACTCATTGAAACATGGGAATATCTTTTCATAACTATCTCCAATTCTTTTCCGAACCTTAAACAAACATTGAAATCTGACCTTGAGTCCGGATTTCTGACAATGATTATAGTATCATTGTCAAAAAATGGGAGATGGTTATCAAAAAAAATTAAACACCATTCAGGCAAGTGGGGAGGCTGCCAACGTACGCGGCGCCGAGAATGGCCCCTTGATTGATAAGCGTGGAGCGTGACGATCACAGGGCTTCGGCGGGATTCTCGACGTTCCGCCAAGGTTTGCGGGGTGAGGGAGGCTTGCAGAGATAAAGACGAGGGTCCCCAGGGAAGCAGAGCTAGTGCCCATGCTCCTTCCCACAAGACAGTGCAAAGACCCGTCATCTCAGCCCACTCCGTCCTGTACGGTAGCCACGGGTGACTGTTTTTAAAAAGTTTGGTTTCTTGGTCAGATTAGCCACATTTCGAGTGCTCGATCACGGTGTGTGTATCAGGCCGGCAGCCAGCAGAGATGAGAAACACTTCTCTCATCAAAAAAAGTTCTGTGAGTGCCAACCTACGTAGGTCAAGACCAAGACACCAATCTGGGAAAATCTTTCCAGAAATGGTATTGCTGTTCCGTCTGCTGCTTGGGAATGCACAAAAATAAAAAAAATAGATTGGAAACTCTCAAGGCTCCACTGACTCTAGGTCAGCATGTCCTTCAAAGGAGCTTGTTGTCACAGAGCAGGACAAGTTAAGAAGAAACTTCTCGAATAGCCAATGGCATGAAATTGCTGCTCAGACTAATTTTATGCCACCCACCCCCAAGCTGGCCAATGTCCGACCTAAAGTATAGTCATTACCTCGATGCAATCTGGTTGTTACTGTAAATTATTTACAGCCGAATGGCTTAGAGCTCCGTCTTTGTTTTGGAGGAATCAATCCCTCAACGTTTTAATGTTCCTGGTAACCCAGACAACTTCCCTGGCCCTGACTTTCACCTCCTCTCTCCCCTAGAGTGGAAGTGGTCCCTGTCTCGAGCAAGCAAGTGGCGGGGGGGGGGGGGGGAAGCCTAGTGAATTGGACGCCAGGATTAGGGTACACCGTATGAAATTGCCATTTCTGTGGGTCAAACACTGTTCAGTATCAGCAATTTTATACGGTTCAAACCACACTTGTAAGTTCCTAAGATTTAAGCAGCACCTTCCTGCCTCATAAGCAGAGCCAGCCAGAGACTGGTCCCCCGTAGGGGTCACCTCCAAAGTAAAGGCTGCTGGGAAGACCCAACTATTCAGTGTAATTAAGTCTGTCATGGTTTTTTTTGAGGCCCTAGCCTAAGTAAGGCGCCGTGAGTGTAAACAGAAGCAAAACGCTCTTATTTGGGGAAGCGTTGTACTGGACGGTAAAACCATGAGTTAGTTTATTACAAGGTATTTTACCTGCGGTCCAATCCTTTCATCTTTGTGACAACCCTACATATAAGCACTACCGTAAATGAGGTAAGTGGGGCACAGAGAGGGTAAGTAATTTGCTCAAGGTCGCACAGCTAGTAGGTCATGCAAGCCAGAATTGAGCCTCGCTGGGTTTGAGAGCCCACCCTCTGAGCCTTCATAGGAGAGACTATGAAGATGAAAGAGACAGATACAGGCTGAAGTGGGGGCAGAGAGGGTTGGTTTTGAGAGAGGGAGAGACTTGTCAGGGAACATGTAAGAGACTCTCAAGGGAGGGGGAGGAGGATCAAAGCCAGAGGCAAAAGCCAGGAGCACAGAGCGCAGAGCCCAGCCTGGGTGAGCTTGATGGGGATGGCCTCAGCCCCTCCAGCCTCCACATGGCGATAGCCTGGCATCTCCCGTGCCCAGGGAACATGGGAGAATGGTAGGTAGCTTATGACAGCTTTCATGCCTTAAGGTTTTGTGAAGTCTGCCAGGGAAGCGCAGGGTCAAGGGAGGGACAGAGGGCCTCAGGTGAGGGGCAGGGGTGCCAAGGCGAAGCGCAGCAGGTCAGGGGCCACTGGGAAAGAGTACCCAGAAGGTGTCCATTTAGGCTGAATCGGTTCCCAGATGGGAGGGAGACTGTGTACACTGCTCTCTCCTCCTCCTTTGTGGCAAAGGTAGCAGAGGTGGCTGCCCCTGTCTTAGCTGAGGACAGGAGTAATCTTAGACTCCCCCCAACCAACCCCACCCCTCCACTGCCAAATCCTTCAGATGAAAAAGAACTGTTTCCTCTTTCCCTTATGCAGAACCAACCCTAGCCAAGGAATCCTCCTGTTTTCCCCTCCCTCCGTCCCTCCCTTCCCCTTCCCCTTCCCAGTGTGACTGAGAATAAAGCTCACAGTTCTACCTGCCAAGAAAGCCGAGTGCAAGGAGCCTGAGGACCAGGCTGAGGACCAGGGCAGCGCGAGGCACTGAGGCGAGGCGCTTCAGCTGGAGAGAGAGGCGTCCACCTGCACCATCGTGCCTGACGTGTGCCGAGTGCCAGGTACCAGGTGTCCTGTGTGTGTCCTGTCCTGCAGGAGCTTGAAAACAATGCTGTCAGAGGTGAATTTCTACTCCGTGTTTTGGGGAAAATAGAGGGGGTGGAGCAAAGGAAAGTTCTGTCACACTTGCTTTTAATCTCTCTAGAAGGGAAGCCAAACTATGTGGCTGGGGGGAGGAGGGAGGGGCAATTATGCGGTGTTCCTTGAGCTCAGGATTTTTTTTTTTTTTGCCTATACTGAGAAAAAGAAAAAAGAAAAACAAAAGAGGCTGGAGAGAGGCTGGATTGCCTATTCCTTGTAGCCTGATAGTGAGTGCACACTTACTATGTGCACTGTGCTGAAGTCTGGGAGAAAAGCACTTGAGTTTCAAACACACACTCTGACTCAGGGCACTGTTCCAGCAATGACTCGGGAAGAAGTACATTGATTCTCAGCAGCAAGGAGCCGCCGTCTGTGGATGGGATGCTCCCCGAAGGTGGCATTTGGGTTGGGTCTTGAGGGATGGATAGAATTTGGACAGGCAAAGAGGAGAAGACGGTACTGTGGGCAGAAGGGACAGGTGAGTGAGGGCCCAGAGGGAGAGGGGCTCAGAAGTCCACAGCGCCCCCAGCACAGATGAGGGAAGGTGACCCGAGAACGAGGTGGGGAGGGGACCGGCGAGGCTGGGCTTCCAATGCACCACGCCGGGGAGTTTGAAACCATCAGGAGGCAACTTGGAGACTTTGTGAAGATTTCGAAGGGGTAGTAACTTGATCAGAGCACTGCCTTCAGCCTAAAACATTTATTGAATATCTACCGTGAATATGGAAGGCCTCATCCTGGACCTTTGAGACTCAGAGATGACCAAGACATGATCCCTGCTTTTCCTACTCACAGTCCTACAGGGAGACCAAGCAGTGAAGAAAGCGTTGAGTGCAATATGGTAAGACCCAGATATGGGCATCTTCCAGAGTCTGGGGCTGTAAAGCAGGAAGGGTCAAATCTGCCTGCGAGGCACAAGGGAGGATTCACAGAGGAACGGATTTGCTAGAGGAGGCACTTTTCTCTAATTTGCCCAAAGTTACAAATTAGTGGTGGCCCTGTATTCATGGGCATAGGGGTTGGGGACAGAAGCGAGGGGGCTGATCTCCAGGCAGAGTGCCAAACTCCAGTTTCTGTCCACCGCTTAGTTGAACCTTCAACAATTACTGAGCAGCTGTTGTGTGCTGGGCCCTCGGGTTGACGGGTTCTGAGGTGGCTGAGGCAGCATGGCCCTGTCTTCGAGGATCTCAAGGTTGCCTGAGGGGATGGACAGATAATGTCAACACGATGACATAAGTGTGGTGAGGCGGTCTCTGCAAAGAATGGAAATTCGCCTGATCCTGTCTGATCTCGGAAGCTCAGCAGGGTCGGGCCTAGTTAGTACTTGGATGGGAGACCACCTAGGAAGACCAGGTGCTGTAGGTGTAAAAAATAGAAAATAAGGGATTGTAAGCTGATAAGGTCTTGCAATCTGTTAGGTCAACCAAGGGTTGCCTTGCCTAAAAAATTAAAAGAATGGGAAATTCACAGAGGGGATAGGGACTAGGGAGCTTCAGAGAACATTTCACAGTGGAGGTGGCATTTAGACCTGGAGTTGAAAGATGTGTCGTTTACCAGGCCTGGGAGGAGGAAGCAGTATGTGCGAGGCCCCGAAAGCATGGGCATGTAACTCTTGCTTTTAGGGAAGTAATTATTGTCTGCGGAGCATGGCATGGGCTCGTTAGGCTAAGAACAGATTGTGATGGTCTTGCATGGTGGACGGAGGAAACCAGACTCCGTCTCACGACCGGGGCCCTTTATGTGGAACTCATGGACACTTTTGTATTTCTGAGGCGTGGAGGCTCCATCTTCGGAGGACAGGCCTGGAACTCAGAGAGATCATCTAAGAAGGGGAAGTAAAAAAAAGAAAAAAAAAAATCCCAGCCAGAGACTGGAAGGGCCCTGAAATAAAAGATCGGACTGAGAATAGCGAAGAGGGGAACAGAATCTAGAGGCACTTAAGAGGCCAAATCAACAGAAGGGAATCCAGGAAGTGGCCTGCAGGATAACGGCTGGGGCGAGCGGGTGAGAGTCCAGCCCTGCCTCTGATTGTCTGAGTGGCCACAGCAAGTTCCTTGATACATCCAAGCCCCGGGTTCTTTATCTGAATCTCAGAAGGGATTATCCATGTATCGTGCTCCGCATAGTGCTAGCCGATGGAAAGGCCCCAGCAAACGCGAACTAACACTTTAATAGAAGGGTTGTCATAAGTAGAAAATATGGGAGAAAGACATTTGAGGGTCAAATAACACTATGTATTGATGTATCTATCGACATCCTGTCTTGGCCCAAAAAAGGGTTTAAGGAAGCATACATGCAATTAATGAACTGGATAGAATACATTTCAATAAATGAGAAGAGATGAGGAGAAGAGAAAGGGTAGGAAATACAAGATGGATCCATGAGCGCGTTTTCTAAGCTTCCTGGTAGCGAGCGTGAAGAAGGTAACATGATCACGTCCGTGACCCGTGGGCTCACAAGATGAAAACAACAGGAGAAGCAGAACTGCTCTTGATAGCAAAACCAGACAGGAATTTCCCTGTTGGGTCCCCACAGAGATGACATTACTTAATAGGACAAACACAATTCTTGACATCTTCCTCACAGTAAACCACGCAGTCAGCTTCATAGACTAGGCCCACTTCTCCAGGAGGTGCTAGGAATAACAGAAGTCTCTGAGATTTTCAAGGGTCTCAAAAATGTTTGAGACTTAAAAAAAAAAGTTCCTAGATCCAAAATGTGAACAACAAAAACTGTGCAATCAAAAAAAAAATTTTTTTTTTTTGAAAGTAAAGTTATACAATTTCTTTAAACAGAAGCCATTCGATGTCGGCTCTTGGGCGCGTTTTAACATGTTTGATGTGAGCGCTGTGGCCCTCCAAAGTGATGAGAGCCTGGGACACACAGGTGTGAAAGGATCCTGCCTGCGGTTGTCGTGATCGTGGTTTAAGAAGCATCCACCTAGCTGACCGCAGCAGAGCAAATCATACCAGTGACAGGAATTCTAGATGCAGTGGTTATAGAGGGCAAGGATAAAAATCTGTCCCCTCTGTCCGTCTTTCTACCACGTTGTTATTTGATTTGAGACTGTTGTGGATTTGGTGTTTGCAGCCATTCAAAGCTAAATCCTCTTAACACATCAAAGGGTTTTGTTATCCTAAAGTAGGATAGACTTGACTGGTCTTGAAAACTCACGAATTCCCAAAGGAAGGGCTTCCTGGTGACTGGTTTCCAAGTGTCACCATTATTAGCCGTTTTTTTTTTTTTTTTTAAACAGATTTATAATGAATAACTCCACGCGGCTGGTTGGTTACCTTACCCAGGAACTCTCAAACACACTTTACATCAGGTTTGCTCTGGACGCTGTACCAGGAAGTGGCCTTACTCAAAGCTAGACTTTCTGTGGGAACTTTATCAAGATTTTTTTTTTTTTTAATGGTTGAATTTGGTGTTCGGTTACACATACTTTTTAAAAGTCCAGACTAAAATGTCTGTGTTCAGGCTCCACGGTAGTGGTTGCGGTTGACCACAAACATGGGGTTCCAGACCCTTCACTGCCTCTGTTTGTATCTGTTTTGCATGCTAGATTTCACTTGAAAAAGAAGAGAGAGAACAGAGTGTTTCTTGTGCTAACGGGATGAAAACCAGCATTCTATGGCTTGGAATGGCCTCTGCCTGCCTCTGCCTACGGGAGGGGTATTTTATGTTAAGGAAACGTCCCTTGTAATTCTGATGGGCCCCTCGATTGCCTCTCCATATCTGGGGAGAGACCACTGGCCTTGAACTTGAGGCTCACCTTTCCAGTTAGTCCACTCTGAGGCGAATCATAGCCCCAACCCCGACTGTGCCTGCCATCCCCTAACTTCCAAGCAGACGTGGGGGCCGTGGCTCTTCTGCACGCCGCTTCGTCAGGGTCTGTTTTCCCAGAATAATCAGTCTTGAGCTGCTCACGGGACGAAACGTTTAGACCGTCACCTGAAAGGTGGTTAGTTTGTGGAGGAGCTTACCCTCACTCACTGCGGCTCGGTTTTGTCTCTGATTTGGAGAGAAGGAGGGTACTCTTGTAAGGAGTGCTCTTGAGATGGTGCCATAGAGTTGATGAAAGTAACAAAGTGAACGTGGCCTGGAACCCACCATTAATCCACAATTGCTCGAGGGGACGCTGGGACCACTGCCCCCCACAGAGGTGGGACTGACAAAAAGAATGGGACTTCCTCTTGGCAAAGGCCATCTCCTGCCTGGGCCCTGGATCTCATCATTCCCCTCTGTCTTCTCAAAAGTGTATTTCTTAATTTCCAAACATATGGAGGATTTCTAGTTACCTTTTTGTTACTGATTTCTAGCTGAATTGCACTGCGATCTGAAAACACATTATGATGATTTCTACGTTTTGATATTCATCAAGAACCATCGTATGGCCAAATTTTTGTAAATGTTTGGTGGCCATATAGTTGTGGGGTTCTTCAGTATTCTACTTTAAGTGCATTAGATAAAGAGTGCTAATTGTGTGGTTCAGATGTTCTGTACTTTTCATGTTTTTTAAAAAAATTTGGTTTACTTATCCTATTGAATACTGAGACAGATGATTGTGGATATTTTCTCTTTTCCTTGTAGTTTTGCCTATTTTTGCATTCAGTATTTGAGGCTGTCGTTAGGCCTCATTCAAACACAGAATTATGATATCTTCCAGGTGAATCGAACCTTTAAAAAAAATCATTTTATAACATCCTTTGTGATAGCGATTTAGAATAAGAACTACATATTTGATCTTGTAACTGTTCTGGCACAGAGCTCCTAAAACCCTTAGCATTTCGTGATGAGAGCGGACAAGTGTTTTCTTTTGTTATGTTAGTGAGGGGACTGTTAGACTTGCCCTGAAAGAGGGGAGCTGGTTGCCAGGGGCACCAGCCACTGTGATTAGAGGGTTGGCATTTTCGGTCCCACCCCCTGACCTTGGGGAGGGGAGAGGGACTGGAGGTTGAATCAGTCACCAATGGCTGGTGATTTCATCAGTCGTGCCTATGGAACGAAGCCTCCGTAAAAACTCAGAATGAAGGGTTCAGAGATCGTCCAGTTGGTGAACTTGGTGGGTCCTGGGAGAGTGTCGCTCTGATGGGGCGTGGACCTCCGCGCCCCTTCCCCATAGCTTGCCCTGTGAACCTCTCTCTATCTGGCTTTTGCCGAGTTCTATCCTTTTATAATACATTGTCATTTAGGGAATAAACCGATTTCTTGAGTTTGTGAGTTCTAGCAAATTAATTTAAGCCAAGGATGGGGATGTGGGAACATCCAATTTATAGCCGGTTGGTCAGAAGCACAGGTAACAACCTGGACTCGTGATTGGCATCCTGGTTGTTGGGACCTCCAGCTTGTAGCCGTTTGGTGAGATGCACAGGGAACAGCCCGGGCCTGCGTCTGGCATTCGAAGTGGAGGGCAGTCTTGTGTGCCTGAGGCTTGTATCTGTGGAATCCGATTCTGTCTCTGGGTTGATCGCGGCGCCATTGAACTGAATTCCTGGACACCTTGCTGGCACCCGAGAACTGCTCATTGGTAGGAGGAAGCCTTTCTCCCACGCACGCACGCACGCTTGTGGAATCAGATCCAGGAGGCCTTTCACCTTCTCTATCTCCATTAATGCTTTCTGCCGTTGGGTTTACTTTGCGTGATGTGACCGTAGCTGTACGACCTTTCTTTGTTTGGTTTTGCATCCTCTATCTTTTTCCGTCGTTTCTTTCAACTTTTCTAAATCTTGACTACGTTTTAGATGTGTACCTTATAAAAATATAGTGTGGATTTAAAAAAAAAAAATCCAGTCTGACCATCTTTGTCTTTAATGTGACCACTGACTGTTTACACGATGAGGGGTGGGAACTGCTTCTTACGGAGTACTCTCTGGTTCTCCCATCTTGTCCTTTTTTGCCCTCATTTCTTTTGGATTAAGTTTTCTATTATTCCATTTTTTAAAGGCGACAGCATGAATTCTCGTCTTATCTAAGTCTAATATTAATTGATACTCTTACCGTCCTCGCAGATAACGGGAAGACTTTGGAACTTGAACTCTGATTTTCGACTCCTGATTGTTATATCATTATAGTCATTTATCTCCTTAACTGTATACATACTTTTTAACTCAAGAAGTCATTATTATCATTTGATGCAGTGAATATTTAAAATTCCATATATGTACCAATTTATTGTTCTTGATTTTTTTTTGTCATGTCTGTTTTTTTCATCTGCAAGCATTTCCTTCTCCTTTTGTTATTCACTCAGTGAGTGATTACTGCTCTGTTTTCGCCTAGAGATGTTTTTATTCTTCATTCTTGAAAGATACTTTCATTGGGTTTAGACTTCTAGGCTGACAGTTTCTTTCAGGGCTAAGGATATCACTCTAGTTCTTTTGACTTGCATTGTTTCTGTTGAGAACTGTTTATCTAATTGGTGCTCCCTTGTAGGTAATTTCTCTCTTTTTTCCTTTGGTTGTGTCTAAGAGTTTTGCTTTCTTTAGTTTTCAGCAGTTTTGTTCTGATGTGCTCAGGTATGGATCTCTTTTTATCTGTCTTCCTTGGGAATTTGTTGACAATTGAATATAGAGTTGCTGTCTTTTGTCAGTTTTGAAAAGTTCTCAGCTCTCAAATACTACTTCTGTTTCATTCTTTTCTCTCCTTCTAGTACTCCAGTTACACAAAGGTTAGACTTTTCTGTTGCATCTTCTAATTCTCTACCCTCTTCTTTATTCTCCATCCTTTTGTTTTCATGTGTTTTATTCTGGATATTTTCTTCTGTCCTAACTTTTATTAAATCTCTTATCATCTATGCCTAATTCCACACCCCCCTCCCCCTAAAAAAATGATTAAGGAAGACAATTTAAGTGACATGAACAAACTTTAACTCTTCATGAAGTGAGCAGTCTCCTTTCGAAGAACTGCAAAAAGGAACAGCAAGACTCTTTTATAAGATAACGAACAAGGAAGAGACAAATAGAAAATATGTGACCCGTTAGGGCCACCTGGTCAGCCTTGTTTGGGATGAGAAGGCCCAGAGCTTGGCGTTAGGGGACTGTCTGACTGAATATCCTGCATTTCTGGTCCAGAGGAGCACTTCTGGGGACACAAAAGTTATCTAAATTCCAGTTTGCTGACGTGGCATCCCCGGCAGGAGTGGCTCCATCTTGATCTTAGAAATTTCTTTAAACGATAACTATCTATTGGGTTCTCAATTTCTGTTGTTTATTTTTTTTTACAGCTTTTTGTTTTTCAATCTTGTGTTTCATCTTCATGAACAGAGTAAAGATAATTATTTTAAATCTGTGTCTGATAACTTCAATATTTGCCCACCCCCATCTGTCTGTTTTTGTTGTCTATTATTTCTGCTGGTTTTCATTTATGTCATTGTGTTTCCTCATGTACCTGGTTATTTGTGTGTACGCATATGTAAAATTACAATTATACAATTGTTTGTAGAATTAACTTGGGGCCTAGATGAAGTTCTCTTCCTTTCGATGTGATTTTTTTTTTTTATTGCTTATTTTGATCAGGTGCTTGGGAGCAAAAAATCTGCCATCATGTCCAGTCTCAGTAACTGAGATGATTTATAGCTAAACTGTAGACTTTATAAAGGTCGGTTTATATTGGTCACCTTCCCTTCTGTGGTGTAGCTCTTTGGAATTTTTTTTCTCCAGGGAAATAATCAGAGATGAGCACAAAAATGTGTATCTAAGATTCTCATCTCAACATTACAATTTTGTAAAATTGAAAGCTTAGAAGCTGTTTATAATGAAATAAAAGGTAACTATTAAAATGGTTTTAGAATAACATTTAATTATTTAGAAAAACACTTGCTATGTATAATACAAACAGAAAAAGCAGGATATAAAACTATACTCTGATGACAGTTTGGTAGCATAATTATGTATACAATGAAAAAAGTTTGGAAGGCATCCTAGCCAGATGTTAGCAGTGGTTGTCTTGGAATATACAATTTGGGATGGTTTTAATTTTCTTCACACATTTTTATGTCTTTCAAATTCTCTACAATGATTGCGTGTTACTCTTATAATCAGGAAATAAAATCAAGTTAATACATTTAAAATATTTCACAGGAAAGCAATATAGTCACAATGGAACAGGCGACCATATTTTATGGTATCCGATTGCCTGGGGAAAAAAAATTTCAATGTCAGGGAAACTTCTTTTCCATTAAAAATTTTAAAATCCCAATTAAGTTGAAGTTGTCCATGGTGCAGAGAACTGCTTGTTGATGGTCCCTGCTCTTGGGGCGTCCAGGGAGTAAAACAAAATATACAGACACACACAAGAATGTTCAGGACTTAAAGAGGACTTAGAAATAAGACACAGAAAAAACATAGAATGTCAGTGTTGGAAAGTGACCCACAGGCCATGTGGCCCAGTCCCTAACCTAGTAAGAGTGCCCTCCTGCTCAGAGAGTGGTATGTTAGAGAGTTGGGTGGAGCTGCCTCTGACCTCCTGTCTCTCAAGGTTGTTACTTAGACTTCTGTTAAATTGCCTCAAGTGACAAGTGTCTTAACTAATTTTTAAGGCAGCCAGTTCCGCTGTGAGATAGCTCTGTTAGGAAAATTAGTGAGTTACTAGCATCAAACAGGTAAGGGCATTTTAAGGTGAAGTTAATAAATAATTGGAGGGGAGAATGTGTTCAGCTCCATGAGTCTGTGGTTGACAGTTTCTGGCTCCCTTCAATTTCCAGTCTTAATCATTTGGGCAGGACTATTTCTGTTGGCATAACAGAGCTTGTGGTCAGATTTATTTTTTGTTTAATAAACAGAGATGTGTGTTTTCAAAAGAGTAATTTTAAGCTAAGGTTTTTTGGGAAATGAGCTGCCTGTGTTTGATAAACACTGAAACAATTTTTTTTTCTAGTTTTGTCTATATGAAACTAAAAAGGACCGGATAGCCCAGTCAGAAACCACTTCCCAACATCCAGCTTCTCTCCTGCTGTGTCCTTCTGGCCTCGTCTGTAACTTTCCTTTACTCTCTCTGTCCCTCATCGTTCTTGTCCAGCTGCCCATAGCCCCTTGGGGGCCTACGCAACCACTCTGAGTCAAGAATCCTGGCTTCTAGTTTTCTTGCTGTCACTTCCTGTGTGACCTTGGGCACAGTCACATAACACTGATGACGATGCTACCCAAGAGTGATGGTGGGGCCCTCTGAAGGGGATACAAGGGGGCAGATCCAGTGAGATGCCGCCTCCAGTCCTTTGAGGAAAGACCTCTGTCTGGCGCCCTTAGGACTCCCTGGAGGGGAAAAATATCCCCAGAAGGGGTCTCTCTATGGGTGGTGCCTACAAAAAGGGGTGTCAAGTCTTGTAAGAAACTAGCCAGAAAGCTGAGACAGTGAAACAAAGGGGCCTTGAGAGCCTGGAGCCCTGTGTACCTTTCCATCTCTGCCACTAATTGTATGTCCTCAGGCAAATCCCTTCGCCTGCCTGGGATTGTTTCCTCATCTCTAAAGTAACAAATGATCTCGAAGTTTTCTTCCAGTGGTACAGTTCTCTGACTCTGTGATCCTTATGGTACTTTAAATGAAGAAGAGAAACAAGCTAGCGCAGTGTTTTGTTTTATTTTAAAGGAAGTGAGATAGCAATCGTGCTGGAAAGAAGCTCCCTCATAAGTATTGTTACAGAAGAGACAAATAACTGGGAGGTTCTCCCAAGTGAAAACTTTGAGACATTCTGTTCTCTTCATGATGAAATTTTTTTTCCCCTAAATCTCAGTTTTTTTTCAGTCAGTCTGTGTCTTGGCAAGTGAAGACAGGAATGAAAGGGGTGTAAAGTAGCTCGGCTCTGGAGAGAAGAGAAACAGGCGGGGGACCAGGATACGTGGAGGTGGAGAGGGGGGACGCTGGGGGGCTCCAGATGGAGGGTCTTCTCCTAAGGGATGAGGTGGCCGTGTGCTGGGGGGCGGGGGGTGCGGCGCTGAGATGGAGGGTAGAGGAGAATGTACTTGTCAGGGAGAACCACTGGGAGGGCACTTTCAGGTCACGATCCAGAGGACAGAAAGCTGTCGAGCAACAGCAAAGGCCAGACTGACGTTGGATGGCACCAGTGGGCGCTGAGACTCGTCACTGGAGAGGGTCCGTGGCTGGGAGGAAGGGGGCCGTGCATGGTTGGAGATGATCCTGGCTCCAGCACATAGAGTAGTGACCTCATCGTGCCGCTAACATGAACGCTTGGATTTCACTGTTCATGAGTTGCATTCGATTGTGTGTGTGTGTGTGTGTGTGTGTGTGTGTGTGTGTGTGTGAGAGAGAGAGAGAGATCGAATATCATTCCCTTTTTATGCTCTTTGTAGCAACCTCAAATCGTTTTCTTTCTCTAGCCCTTTCTCCATTGGTACACATTGTGAAGGATGGTGGATGGTGGGCTCACTGCCGGTCCAGGGGTGGAGAGTTGCTAGGTAAGTGGATGGTAAAGTTCATTATTTGAATGAAGGTGCGCTGGCTGGAATTCAGTTCAGAAAAGTTAGGCACTATTTTTAGAGCATCAGGTTGTTCTTTTGCAGCTGGATTATTATTTTTAGATTAAGTTACTTGCAAGTATTTTAGCTTGCTCTCCATTTACCCCTGTTCACTTTTTAAATTTTGACGAGCTCTTGTAAATTGATCTCGTACAGCTGAACATGTGGTGCATAGTACTGTCCTAATCCCAGGTACAGGGATGTGGGAACAAAAGAGGCCCTTTGTTTAAAGGAATGTCCACTTTGAAGGGGTGTAAGTGGAGTGCTTGCATGTTCAATCCGCAAGAGCCATTTTATAGAACGTCCTCAGGGCACAAACGTACCTCCCCGGAGACCTGTATGGACCTCTATAGTGGCTGCAGCTGGCATTGTGCCCCAACTTTTTGAAAAAATGGGGACAGCAGTATTAAACACCTAATGCCAAAAACAGTGGTTTTTTTCCCCCGATAATATAGGGGATTGATTCTGCTCAAAGGTAGTTTGTCTCAAGACCTAATGCCACACACATTTCAGTTTTCTTTTCCTTCCAAGTATTGAGTGGCGGATTTGGAGAGTATATAAAAAAATATATATACTTAGTGATTAATTGGCGAATTACTTGCTTAAAAAAAAAAAGTGACACAAATAAAGAAATGTGAATGAAAAAAAAAAGAAATGTGAGTGTACTATCCGGCTTTGGGTCAGTCAGTGCTATAAAGTGTTGCATATGAAACACTGAGCTCCGTCAGGAGACTTCCAGAGAAATTTAAAAGGTATCTTTGTATGGTTCAAGGTGATTGTCCCAAATGCATGTCATGGGAAAAGGAAAGTAGAGGTTGCCATTTTCTCGATGGGCTGTGCAGCTAGAGGTCATGGAATTCCCTTGGATTATCAACCGTCTCTTCCTTTGGGGCGGCCGGGAAACACGTGGTGTTTTATTTTCTCATTAGCTGCCGCACTGCTCTCTCCTGTCCTGTCTTCAGCAGCCCCTGGCTTCCCAGTTCTGCAGTCTTTACTTTGAATTCTGCCCCTTTCATTCGACTGAAGTAGTCCACCACGTCACCAGTAACCTCCAGATGCTTCTCAGTTCTCTCCTTGCTTGACCCCTCCACAATTCTCGAGACACTTTCTTTTCTTGAATCCTCATTCTTCCTATTCTCCTCCTCCCTCCCTCCCTGTTTCTTGTCTACCTCCTCTGTCCTGCTTTGAAACCTGTGAGTTCTCCCTTGCTCAGGGCTGACTTCACTGCTTTCCCTTGCGATGGGCTGAACCGTGTCCCCCTCCCCCACCTCCTAATTCACATCCTGAAGTCCTAACCCCAGTACCTGGGAAGGGATTCGCACAGGTAATTAGTTAAGATGAGGTCACACTCATGCTGGGGTGGACTGGATCTCTCATCCAATATGAGTCGCATCCCTATAAAAAGGGGAGATTGGACACAGGCCCACACACACGTGAACATGAGGGTAGAGCTAGCCTGATGCCAAAAAAAAAAAAAAAAACCCTCTAAAAATCGCCAGTAAACCCCCAGAAGCTAGAGGAGAGGCATGGGACAGATTCTCTCTCAGAGACCTTAGCAGGGGGCAACCCTGCTGACACCTTATTCTGAGACATCTCGCCTCCAGAATTGCTAGATGATAAATTCTGCCATTTAAACTACCTAGGGGGTGGTCGTTAAGGCCACCCTGGCCAGCTAGTTCGCCCTCTGTGCTCTCCCCAGCGGTGCTGCTCCAACGTTGGCACCGAGAGGCTGCGTTATACTCTTCAAAAGTGTTGAGAAACCCGAAGAGCTCCGGGTCATATGGAGTTCATCTCCCGGGATTTACCACGCTAGCAATTAAAACGGAAACATTTTCACAGTGGTTACATATTAGCTCATTTAAATAACACCAAGCCTGCTATACAGTCATAGAAATACAGGTCTTTGTGAAAATAAATTGCTTTTCCAAAATGAGGAAGAGCGGTATTGTTTTAAATTTTGAAAATCTCTGTAATGTTTGACTTAACCGCGTTCCTGCTGGTTGTTGCGTGTCTACTTTTGCATTCTATCTGTTGCTATATGTTATTTTTGTTGAAGTATAAGAAAGTCTGGCCTTACCTAGATATGTGGTTTATAAAAAGGGAAAAATGTGTTACTAGCCTTTTCAGATAGTTGTGGACAGTTTTCTTTGGTACTACACCAGAACTTAACACGCAGTAATTTTAAAAGCACAGTCGCAATGCTGAATCTGGAATCAAATCAGTGACCTTTTCATTTAAGTCATTAGGTTAATCATGCATTGTTGATGGATCCTTTTTCCCATTCATGGTTTTATAACATCATGCGTCGGTCATTTGGAAAATATTGGTTCCTTGAGTTATGCTGACCTTCCAAATGTTGCCCCATGTCATTATACATTTTTAAAATCCATTTATTAATATCCCTGTAGAAATATCCTCCTCATCAGAAGAGCTCTTGGTGTTGGTTCATGGTGGCAGGAAAAAAGCTTTTGAAAAATGTATTGCTTGAAAGCTAGAATTTTATCATGGGCAACAAGCACTGTCAATTGTTTTTCTCTGAAGTGACAATCATTTGGATCATTTTTGAAAAACTCCCTGCCAAGTAAGTGGCAAAGTCTGAATGACCATAAGCGTGAGCCGTTCTCTCAAGTAAAAATGGTGTCTGTGAAAATAGCAGCTAATTCAGCTTGCAACGCAAACAGTCACTCTTCTTACTTCATTACGGCACAAAGTGCTGTGTTTTGTGCTTTCCATTTGGTCACTCAGGATATTAAAAACAAAACTTTGGCCGGACCCGTTGCCCTGGTCTCCTCATGGGTCTGCCTGCTGCTGTCCCTGTACTCTTCCTGGCCTCCCCGCCCCTCCCGCCCTCCCCAGCCTCCTCTGTAATTAGAAAGACGTTCTCTCAAAGTTGTATCATTCATCCCTACTCCCTAGACGTCACACCTGCCACGGGCTTCTTAGTGTTCGTAGGATGAAGACACCATCTTTCAAAATCCAGTCTACAAGGTCCTGATTTTCCCCACTTGCCCAGGCCAGTCCCACAGCCCTCCCCTCATTCTCTGCCCCCCAAAATGCCTGCCCGAGACCTGGCTTACTTAGGCTTTTGCAGCTCAGAGAGCTGTCCCCCCTCCTTCGGCGGTGGCTCTCCCATTCCAATTATTTCACATTTGGCCCTGTGGTCATTTAATAATTTGGTCACTGAGACTGTGTGTCTCCCCGCCCCGGAGCCGCACTGCCGGGATTCCAATCTTCACTTTCCACTTTAGCTGAGCGACCTGAACAGGTCACGCCTCTCTGCCTCAGTTTCCTCATCTGTAACACACACGTCACCATTCCTAAAGCTGTGACACCCACTAATCTGTTCTCCATCTCTATCATTTTTGTCATTTCCAGGATGTTGTATGAATGGAAGGACTTTTTCAGATTGCATTTTTTTTTCCCTCAGCGTAATGACCTTGAGATCCATCCGAGTTGCTGTGTTTGTCCATGATTTATTGCTTCTAGTGCCAAGTAGTATTCTGAGGAATAGATGCACCATAAGTAGGAAATTTCAATTGTTTCCAGTTTGGGGCTATTACAAATAAAGCTGCTATGATCAATGTACAGACTTTTTTTTTTTTTTTTTTTTTGTGTAAACATAAATTTCCATTTCTCGGAGATAAATGGCCATTGGTGTGATCGCTGGGTCATAAAGGAAATGAATATTTAGGTTTTTTTTTTTTAACTGCCAAACAGTTTTTCAGAGTGTCTGTACCTTTCTTTTTACATTCCCTCCAGCAATGCATGAAAGACCCAATTCCTCCACATTTTTGCCAGCATTTGGAATGGTCACTGTTTATTATTTTAGTTGTTTGAATAGATATATACTGATGTTCCGTCATGGTTTTAATTTGTATTTCCCTGCTGGCCAGCAATGCTCTTTTCATGCCCTTGTTTGCCATCTCTACGTCCTCTTTGGTGAAATGTCTCTTCCTGTCTTTGGCCCATGTTTTAATTGGATTGTTTGAATTTCTTTTTTCTTTTTCTTTTTTTTTAACAGAAATTTGAGAACTCTATAAATTCTAGATATCAGTTCTTTCTCAGATTTGTGACTTGCAAATATTTTCTTCCAGCCTTTAGCTTGCCTTTTTGTTCTTTTAACAGGGTCTTTTTGCACAGCAAAATTTTTTAATCTTTTTTTTTTTTTAATGGATCATGCTTTAGGTGTCTGGTCTGAGAACTCTTCCCTAAGACATCAATTCTAAAAACATTCTGTGTTTCTTCTACAAGATATATAGTTTTACATTTTCAGTGTCTCTCTGATCTGTTGTGAGTTCGTTTTTTGTATAATGTGTGAGATTTAGGTTTGGGCTCAGTTTTGGGCCTCTGAATTTCCAGTTGCTCCAGCATCATTGTTGCAAAGACCGTGGTTCCTCCCCTGAATGGATTTCTCATCTTTGTCAAAACTCAGTTGACAGGACTTGTGTGGGGCTGTTTCTGGCTTCTGCATTTTCTTCCATTCACCCATATGTCTGTCTGTCCACAAGAGCCACATTCTCGATTACTCTAAGTCTTGAAACTGAGCAGAGTGGTTTCTTACATTTTGTTCTTCTTTTCACTAGACCTCTGCTGACTCTACTCGCTGACCTGGACTGTGAGAAGGTGAAGTGCCTGGCGACTGCTCCCCTTTGACTTCTGCACCCCAGTGCGGGGGTCAGGGGTGGGGGTTGTTACCAATGGGGAAGGGTGAAAGTTCTGATTAGGTCTCTTCAGACACCACCCAAGACAGGTTGACGAAGGTGCCTTATTACCTTGGGGGTGAAGGGGTGCTGGGGGTTCAGGTCTTCTCTGACAGCACACTGGGGCGTGTGGCTTTGGTATAGCTGGGTGAGAGTCAATGTCCAGCTTCCACTAGGCCTTCGCTGGCATCATAGCTCATTTACAGTTCCGCACTTAACTATAAACAGTGCTACAATAGACGTTATTACGGTTAAATTTGGGTTTATAGCCTTCATTTTTTTTTTTTTGTTTTATGCCTACAGCACCTGGTCTTCCTAGGTGCTCTCCCATCCAAGTACTAACCAGACCCGACTCTGCTTAGCTTCTGAGATCACATGAGATCGGGCACAGTTCAGGATGGTATGGCCCTAGAAATTTTTTTTATTTTAGGATGAACTTCTTCCAGTAAGATTATCGAGTCAAAGGACATGCAAATCTCCTTTTAGACAGACCGCATTCATTCATCACCCTGTCACGGTCACGTGAGCACGCTGACCTTTTGCAGGATTGACTTGGAGCTTTAGGAAAGAAGGAAGCAAACTTTGAAATAACTCCTCCCTTCCATACTTCCACATTCTAAGTAAATATCTAAGATTCTGTTTTAGTTTGCAGATAAGGACCCTGAGGCCTCGGGTTAAATAGCTTCCCCTAGGTCACACGTGGTAAATGGCAGAGCTGGCCAGGATCCTGACCTCAGGCAGGGACTCCACTCTGCTCTCCACTGTAAAGATGTACTTTTTTCTCTGTACGCTTCTCAGTGATTCCCGGGCCCCGCACATCTGAGAACTGCTGCTCGGCTGGCTGCTGAGGGAAGGCACAGCAAACCCGCTGGGGTGAAGAGCAGCCTGTGAGGTGGGCGCGGGGAGGAGGGAAGGGGCCGGAAGAGGGAGGCAGCCACTGGGGCAGGGGCAGGGGCACCCACGCCATGCTCTCCTTTGCAGTTCCCAGGTCTGATCTTCCTGCTCTGCTTCGTGGATCCCGAGTTCAGTCTCCGGAACTTTGCCCAGGTGAGTCTCGAGTGAATCTGCCCTGTGTGGCCAAACTCTGATTCCTAAGAAACCCGAGCTGTATTTTTCCTACGGAATCTAGTCTCTCACCACCTGCTCTTGCAGAGGCCCTGGCCCGCACTGCCCCGCCCCGTGTTAAAAATCTCCCATCTTCTTAGCGATGGTTCCCAAGCTGCCAGCAGCCTGCTCCTCTTCCTTGCTGCCTCCCAGACTCACATTTTTCACCCTGTGTTTGCAAAAGCAGTGGTTCTGATTTGATCACGTGCAAGAATCACCTGAGGGACTTATTAAAAAAGATCCCAATCTGGGAAATTTGAACACTAATGGGATATAGATATTAAGGAATTATTGTGAAATTTTAGGTGTGACCATGGTAATATGGTTATATATATATATAAAATTGACCCTTGAACAACAGGGGTTTGAACTATGCGGTCCACTTATACAGTTTTTTTTTCAGTGAGTACGTACAGTGCTGTAATGTATTTTCCTTCTGATTTTCTTAATACCGTTTTCTTTAGCTTACCTTATTGTAAGAATACAGCATATACTACATAAATATACATAATATGTGTTACTCGAGTGTTTCTGTGATTGGCGAGGCTTCTGGTCAAAAGCAGGCTGTTAGTAGTTAAGTTTTGCTGGGGGAGGGTCAAAAATTATGTGCAGATTGACAACAGGGGCTTGGAGGGGGAAAGAGAAGGGAAGAGGGGTCAGCGCCCTCACTGTGCCCACCCGCCCTCATGCTGTTCAGAGGTCACCTGCGTGCGTGTGTATGACAGAACCCTTATCTTTCAGAGAAAATACTAACATATTTTGAAAGAAATAACGTGATGTATGGGATTTGCTTCAAAATAATCTGGGGCAGACGGACGTGTATAGATGACACAAAATTCAATAGTTGGTGACAGCAGGTGGTCTGTACGTGTGGGTTCCTTCTGCGGTTCCCTGTAATTTTGCAGATGCTTTAATTTTTCCATAGTAAAAAGTAATAAAAAAACAAACAAAAAACAGAAAGCACCCCTCCGCCTGGGGTACGTTTTTTTACAGGCACCGCAGGTGGGAGTGTGTGGCTGGGTGGCTCTCAGAGCCGGATAGTATGCCCTCAGGTGGCCAGGTGGCCCCAACCTTCAGGCCAAGAGAAATGCATCTAATTGGCCTGTTTTCTCCTCTTTCCCTTTCCACCAAATAAATGGGAAAGAGTGGATCTTCAGAAAGATAAGGGTAAACCTATGTCTGGCCCTGTCTCTTTTTTTACCTGGGTCACTGAGGGCCGCTGGCTATTTATAAAGATTTGTCTTGTCTATTGTCCTTTGAAAGGAAAGTGTTTTTGAAAATGTGGATAGGATGGCGAGTGATTTTTTTTTCTTTTCCCAAACAAATTTTTAATGTTATTTCATTTTTATCACGAAAAGAGTGTCTTAGTGTGTTTAGTAGAAAACACTGGACGCCTGTCTCAGCGTTCTTCTGAGCCTCCAGAAACGTTTTCCCAAACCCTCCACTCACTGAGGGGACAGGGGACAGCCAGGTCGGTTACTTTCCTTAGAGAGGACTGACACTGCTTGCTGTCTGAGCCCCAAGGTCGCGGCCCAGGGCAGAGGTGGGCGGGGGAAGGAGGAAGGGAGGGGATTTGAGCAGGCTGGCGGCAGGTTCATCCTCACCCTGGCCAGTGTTGATACAACAAGAGCTGCCTCCAGGCTTTGCGGGCTCCTGCTAGGAGAAGCTGGGACTGTAGGGCAGCCGCTGTGTGTGAGTGAGATCCCCAGCCAGCTCGTCCCACCTGGGCTGCCTCGGGGGCCCAGCCACTGCAGCTGAAGCCTCCCTGCTCAGGTGTCAGGTGAAGAAAGTCCACTGGGGGAGCCTCAGCGCCCGGCCAGCTCCAGCCCCTAGTCCAGGACCTGCTTGGAAGAAGCTGGGGTAGGAAGCCGTGCTTTTCGGTCAGCATGACGCTAATGTCTTCTGTCTCTTTCTGTGAAACATTACCTTATTTATCAGCAAGTACAGTGTGAGAAGTTAATTTATTTCGGTGTCGAAAGGCAAAAATAGGGGCCTAGACTGTGCATTCTGGAGGGGGTGGGGAAAGACAGCTTCTAGTCAATAAATGAGGAATCATTGAGCCCCTGCTTTGTGCTTGGGCTAGACTGGAGATGACAGAGTAAAAAAACAAAGTTCGAATCTCGTGGATTTTTCTGGCTGGTGGGCAATGCACACATTAAACAAGTAATTGCAGATCATTTGTATTCTGGGAGCATGTAGGAGGGGGCCCAATTCACTGGGGGTGTTGGTGGTGGTCAAGAGAGGCTTTTGGAGGACAAGGTTCCTTACACTGAGACCCAAGAAATGACAGGATTATGTGCGGTGCAGGGGGTAGGGGGTTGGCAGGAAGGAGTCGAGGTTCCAAAACTAGGGGGACGTATGGACAAAGGTCCTGAGGCAGGTGGGCGCTCCAGGAGAAATTCTGTGTCCAGGAGTAGTGTGAGCAGAGAGGAAGTTGGAGGGAAGGCAAAGGCCAGGTTATGCTGCCTCTTGTTAGCGAGGTCAAGGGATTTAGACTTTTTCCTGGGAAAATGGACTAATGGATGGATTAGGACAGGAGGGATAAATCCACTGTGCGGCAAATAGTAAATATGTGTGATAAAAAAAATGCTATGAGGAAGTAATGATGCGACGTGAGAGAGTTTTTCCAGAAGGTTGGACTTTGGGGAAAAACAATTTCATTTGCCAGCAGTAGGGCAGTCTTAGAGGGTCTTCGATGAAAATAGATTCTAGGTGAGTATCCTGTTTTCATGTAGAGGACATAAAGGTTTATTTCGTTCCCACTGACTGCACAGGGTTCCGACTATCAGTTCAACCATTCCCCTTTTGATGGATATCTAGGTTAGGACCATTTATTATAATTATTATATAAAATGTTATCTGAAACATCTGTGTGGAAATCTTCAGTCATGAGTGTGAGTAACAAAATTGGCTTTGACAAGCTGCCCTCTGAAAAAAACCGTACCAATTTACACTCCAACTCCTACGTGTATGAAAGTTCCTCCTTCCTCATACCCTCCGTAAGGTGACTCTTGAGTGATTTTTAAACATCTTTTTAAAGATTTCAATAGGTGGTGAAAGTGCTACCTTGCTCATATTTTTAAAATCAGGAGTGATTCCTGTTAGATATTTTCCCCCCTCTTGGCTTTTCATTTGGCTCCACCAAAAGCAGTTTCCATCCTAAGGTTTTCACACATGTACTACGTTGTCTTTGTCTCTCGCAGACCACGGCTGGGCCACCATGGCATCCGTGTTCCGGAGCGAGGAGATGTGTCTGTCACAGCTGTTCCTCCAGGTGGAGGCTGCGTACTGCTGTGTTGCCGAGCTGGGAGAGCTCGGGCTGGTTCAGTTCAAAGACGTAAGTGCCGCATTCTTTGGAGGCCAGAGGAAGGTGGAGTGGGCGTGGGCAGCTCTCTCATACCTCTTCGTGGTAGTGGTCAGAGAGCGGGGAGAGGAGCCCTGAGCTGGAATCAGTGGAATTCCCTGGTTCTAGTCCTCCTGACTAGGACTGGTGATAACGTGGGACAAGCGACGTGCCAACATGTTCTCCCTTCTCTCGTGTGTGGCTTCTCTGCAGGAGGATGTTGAAGGTCTAATGTAATCACCGCATGTCGGGGGACCTTGTCTTCTGTTTCCTGTGTAGCAGCGTCAAAGCGCTGGTGATACCCCGTGGGCCCGTGGGTTACCAAACCTTGTTCTGAGGACAGAAACCAATTCTTCCTGACTAGTCCGTCTGAGGACGAACTATCCCGAAGTCCACAGCCTCCCTGGAGTGACATTCTAGGACTGATGTCTTGATGTGGGATGTTGGCCTGTCACTGCCCAGAGGCGATTTAGACCCTCCTCTGTCTGTTTTGGATCGAATTTAGCAAATTGGAATCTTTGCTCATCTTGACTTCCTCACCAAGGTCCAGGTCAACACTAAGCTCCTGCATGGAAGGGTCATGTCTTGGTCTTTGTGTCCCTAGCTCCTAGCACAGGACCTGACATGAGCATTTCCTCAATCACTTTTAGTGGGCTGGGCTGAGGGTCACCAGCACAGGGCGGCCGAATTTCTGTTGATGGCCCTGGGACATTGCATGGAGCTGTGCAGTTTTCGAGGTCCCGTCAAGACTTATGACTCTGTTGAGGATGTGCAGGCTCGTTTGGATCATAAATGCAGCTGACAGTAAGGAGGGTTTTGTTTCTCTGTAAGAAGACCAGAGCCGAGGCATTGGGGGATCGCGTGTAAGAACGTCAAGGGGTGTTTGGCCTGTAACTCACCTGTCTTGTGTGCAGAACGATCTCTCTAAGATAATCTCACCGACGTTCTCCAGCCTTAAAAACGTATCATGAAATAACCAGAGGGGACGCGATGGCAGCCGTTGCCACTAACGTGTGCTCTTGCCACTTCCAGTTAAACGTGAATGTGAGCAGCTTCCAGAGGAAATTCGTGAATGAAGTCAGGAGGTGTGAGTCGATGGAGAGGATCCTGCGTAAGCCCCTTTTCTGGCTGCTGTCTAACTGACCGGGCGGGAGGGCTTGGCGGACACACACCCCCCCGTTGGTGATGCCCTTCAGGGTGATCCTGGAGTCCGGGTGGGGGAGGTTAGCATGGGACCCGGGCGCCGTGGCAGGTCCCAGGGGCAGTTCGGGCAGCGGAGCTAACCGAAAGCACCCGTCTGCTTGACCCCCTTTCTTAGGTGTGGGAATGTACAGTCACTCACCTTGGGCTCTCCGGTGGGTTTCCTCCCTCAGGTTTTCTGGAAGAGGAGATAAAAAACGAGGTTGAGGTTCCATTGCCGGACAAGTGCCCCCCGACCCCGCTCCCCCGGGAGATGATCGCCCTGGAGGTACGTTCTTCCCCACTCTGCTGAGGGGAGTCAGGAAGCCTGTCCCCTGGGGGGCTCTGAGAGCCACCCATGGATCCATTACCCTCTGCCGAAGGCGTGGGGGTGGATGGGCGCCAGCGACTTATCAGTGTTACTCCCCCGGGAGAACCCCATTGTGCAGTTTTTAGAGACACAGCCCGGACCCAGGAGGGAGCGCTTTCTCTCCAGCGAAGCCCTAGGCAAGCTCACCCCACTCTGAGGAGCGGTCTCCTCGTGGGCATCAGGTTCTCACAGGCAGCCAAGCCTTGTCTACCTGGCTTGGCGGAGCAGGACCACAGCGGGACCCTCTCTTCCATCGCTCTGCTATCAGTCACGCTCCCAGGACTTGCATATCCTGTGACTGGACGCCTGTACCTTTCCACCCGCGTCACCCAGTTCACTCACCTGCTCCCCCCCTCTGCACTCTGTCAGCCACCAGCCTGTCCTCTGCAGTTGTGCGTTCGGCTTTGTTTTAGATTCCACACATAAGTGAGATCATATTTGTCTTTTTCTGCCTGACTTCCCTCCCTCAGCGTAATGCCCTCAAGGTCCATCCGTGTTGTTGTAGATGCCATGGGTTCCTTCTGTGTTATATTCGTGTGTGTGTGTGTGTGTGTGTGTGTGTGTGTGTGTGTGTGTTTCCCCTCATCTGTGGATGGACACAATGGTTGCATGTCTTGGCTATTGTAAAGAATTCTGCAGTGAACATAGGGATGCAGTTTTTTGTTTTTTGGTGGTTTTGTTTTGTTTTGTTTTGTTTTGAGATAATGGTTTCATTTCCTTTGGATGAATACCCAGAAGTGGAATTTCTGGATCCGAGGGGATGCCTCCTCGTTGTCTGTCCTGTGGGAAACAGCTGAAGCATCGAGTCCACTGTGGACGGAGGCTCCTCAGAACGGCCTCTGAGATCAGCTGTAGGAGGAGACAGCAGTTTTCTTTAGCCAGGGACGTTATGGCCAGTGGGGCCCTCTCTCTCTCTGTCCCCTTTCTACCTCCTTGTATAAAACACCGTTCTTCTCATGCACCAGGCACTTTAGATAGAAATAAAACATGGCTACGCCTCTAGAAGCTTCTAGAGCAGGTGGTGGAGAGAGGAGGGAGGGGTGAGCGTGGGAGAGGCTGTCAAAAGGCCCCGTAGATCTGATCTTGATTTTTTAAAAAAAATTGGAGAGTTTAAAACAATTTTTTTATTACAGTTGTATGCAATATTATACTCTGCCATCCTGACAAAGCCCCTCCCTCCCCACCAAAAAAAAAACCTGGAGTTTTTAATGCTCAGAGGAGGAAGGGAGGTGGGCAGGTAGTGGGGAGAGCTTCACTGAGCGTAACCTCATCTCCGGCTGGGTTTGTCTTTATTTTCTGTTAACATAACTTAAAATTCTTGAAATTGTGTAGCCATTAGTGTTCCTCATCCAGAGTCTCTTTACCAGAGGTATGAGCCTGGCCACTCCCCTAGCAACTATTTCAGCTCTTGCCATGTTAAAATCTGGATATGTGGAGAGAGAGCGTTTAGCAAAGAGGCTCTCCGAGGATCTCCGTAGCATCACGTCCAATGTCATCTCATCACTAGTCCTCTACTACCGGCCGTAACTAGCAGCTCCCCACCCGCCATCATCCCCACCCTGCATCTTCTTCATCCCCTAGCCCTGTTCTTGAGAACGGCGATGCCATTCTGGCTTATGCTTTCTCCCTCGCCTCATTCCTGGGTTTTGGCAGAAGTTGACTGGGTTTTCCAACTTCTTCTTAACAATTTCAATCTGTTCTGCCTCACCAGCCTAATTTTTCGCCATGGTTTTGCGTTATCTTGCCATTTCCCTGCTGGGGAATGTATGCTGGTTTCCTTCTCACCTACGCCAGGTCCCACCTGGCCATCAAAGCCTGCTCTCCCCAGGTGCGCCCCGCCTCTCAAGCCCTCCACTCTCCGCGCTGGACCCGTGGCGGTTCTCTGCTCGCCTCGGGTTCATTTCTGAGCTCCATGCCGTAGTTCATGCCAGGCCTCATGTCCACAGCCTCGGTGCCTTCCGCGGTGCACCCACCCCCTCCCCCACACGTCTGACCACACCCGCAGACTCAGTTTAACTCCCACCCATTCCACAAAGCGTTCTGTGACTACACGCCATAAGACACCGTTTCTTAGTTTCTCAAGACCCTCTTGGGCTTCTCATCAGTATCACATTTCATAGCTTATCCTGTAATTCAGTGGTTCTGAAGCTTCTCGATCCCAGACACCTTTCTACTCTTAAACATTACTTATGTTTCGATGTGGGGTGTATTTACTGACAGTTACAGCATCAGGAACGAAAACAAAAAATGTTAAATATCAATTCCTTTAAAAATAGTCATATCTCATTGCACGTTAGCTTCTAAAAATGAAAAATAATTTTCAAGACAGAAACTTTAGTGAGAAGAAAGACATGGTTTGCCAATTTCTTAAGTGCGTGGCTTGATGGAAGACCAGTGTCTCACATCTGTTCTGCTTTGAATCTCTTGCAATAGTTCTCAATTCGGCCTTGCACAGATATGTAGTTGGAAAAGGGTGGAGTATTTTAACAGCCTTTTAATATAATTGTGGCCGTTCTTTGATATTACATTGAAACTTGGCAAGTACGAAGACATTCTTGCTTTTGTTAAACAGGTAACAGGTGTTTTTGTTTACAAGTTGAGTTGGTTATGTTTCAGATACTACCTTAAAAAATTGGTTCATCCAATGACTTTGGAATCGGCTGACGCTAGGTTTTGAAATTCTCTACCTGTGTATATTGTAGCGATGACCAGTTAGGTAAGGGGCAATCAGATGTGTGACAACAGCCTATACTCAGTATTTTCCTGTGGGATAGTATCTATTGTAAAGATGAAATTAAAACAGCATGGCCTTGTGAGCGTAACATCTGTCTGACCATTGATCACAGGGATTCACTGCTTGATTTAACTGATCTGGCAGTTTCTCCAACCTTCCCAGGAAGGGGAATCCTGATACGAGTACACAAGTGGCTTCAGGCCCTTATCTTGTAGAATTTCTAAAGAGGCTTTCATAATCATCCTGGAGGAAATATTCAGAAAAATGGAGTTACAAATCACCGTTTCAGTAAAAACTGCCTTAACTTTTTTGTTTTTAGGCTTTATTCTTGTCAGCTATATTTTTATATAAATACATATCCATAATATACGGTATACTTTTTTATTTTTTGCATTTGCTATCATATTGCAAACCACTTCTTAGAGATTGCATTATTCTCCAGAATACTTTTAATGCATTATTTTTATTGGAATCATTTAACAGATAGAACAAATGGGTAAGAAATAAAATTTGGGTTCCCCCCCCAACCTTGTACCACTGTGTTTAAAATTCAAGGTTGTGATTATCTCTGTGAGGGGAAGGAATGGGATGCAATTGAAGCCAAGTAATGAGTGTATGAGGGTCATTATATCGTTCTCTCCACTTCTATTTGAAATTTTCCATCAATGAAAACGTCAATATTCAAATTCACCTGATGTTAATATGCTTTTTGGGGGAAAGGGAACTAACATGTTCATGGATATCGTTTTTATTTTTTATTTTTTAATCTCTTTGGTAAGGGTGTTTTTTAAAGATAGACTAAAAAGAAATTTAGTGTGATAATCTCTGTCTTTTAATAGATGACCTTCATCTATTTTCATTTATGTGATTACCGATTTACCGGCTTTCTGGTATTCCATTCCTTTTTATATTTCCCCTTCTCTCTCTCCTTTCTTGCCCTTCTGTAATACCCTCAACCTTCTCCCCACTTCTCTTGGTTTAAGAGCTATAGATTATAGTTATGCTTCTATCTCAAGATATAGACTTAGTGAATTTTTTCTGTAAAATTTGCCGCTGGCTCAGCGATCAATCCTTTATGGTTATCTCTCTCTCTGTCTCTCTCTTTTTTTTTTTCCATGATAGCCTTTAGGTTTTTTTCTTTGTTCTATAGTTTCACTATAATTTGTTTAAGTATGATTTATTTAAAATTGTTTTTATTACATATCGAATGGATATGGTAGAATTTTTAGAAAAAAATGTGTCAGGTGTAAAGGCTACTGATACAGCAACACCAAGTGCTACCTACCACCTTGTATGAGATGAGTTGTGACTGAAGTGGGGCCTCAAAGCCCTCTGTGTGCTGCGCCCTCCCCTGGAGCCACGCCCCTGGCCCCACCCATCCTTTCCACCCTTGGAGGTAATTACTACCCTGAATTTAGTACTTTCCCTTGTTTCTTCATAGTTTTATCACATATTTAGTCTTCAAAATAGCTTAGGGCTGAGCTTTGCATACTTAAAATTTTTAGATAAATGGAGCCATATGCTTTATTCTTTTGCAATTTGCTGTTTTCTTTCATCGTTTTATTTTTTAAGACACCATGTTGTTCCATATTTCTGAAATCATTTCATTTTCACTGCTGGGCAGCATTCCTTTTATTTAATGTACCACATTTTGTTCCTTCTGTTGTTGGCAGACATTTGGATAAATGAGAAGCGAGCTTTTATATTTTTAAATTATTTGCTAAATCTCAATTGGCTTCATACATTGTGTCCAGTATAGAGCTGATCTCGTCTGTTGGATTTTGAATTTTAATAGCTTTATTTCACATTGCAAGATTTCTAAGTAGTTCTCTTTTTATAGCTATCTATTCTTTCATTTTAGAACATATAGTTTCAATAATTTCTTATTTTTCTTTTAGGGGAAATAATGCCTTCATTTATCTCTCTGAACGTTCCTTAAAAACTTTAAACTCTTCTGCAGACTTATTCTCTAGAAATAATTTCACCCAATGTGATTTTGTATTCTGATTGTCGATTTTGCTGGTAATTTTTCCGATCATTAGATTTCTCCGTGAGCCTTATTCTTTGTACGCTTATTTTGGAAGGGAGATTGGTTTTTCCCTTGTTTCTTTCTTCTTGCCGTCTGTGCCTACCCATCTCTGTCTCCTTTATTCACTTGCTTGTACCTGGCTCTCCGGGTCCCAACCCAGAACTGGTGATCGTTTGAGAGGAGGTGACACTAGTTTTTCTGTTTGTTTGTTTTTATTCATCATTATAATGTGTTTGCAGCAGAAGGAATTCTCAGCACATAAATTCACTCCCACTTCCCTTTTTAGTGTTTTAAATGGGGAGAGACATGCAATTTGCCAAAATGCATGGCTTCTTCTTGAGGCTGCCATTTTCATTGCCACAGTGGGGTTTATAATCCCCCGCATTGGTTGATGGAACTCAAAGAGAGCGTGTGTGGATATGGCTGTGGCTTATAGTTCTACAACCATGTTGTTTATGACTGAATAGGCCTCGACTTCACCATTATGATGGACCGAACATTTCTTTGATATTTAGTTATCTATTGTGGTTAACGTGCAGTAAATGTCACAGCACTCTCTGCCTGGCTTTCTTTCTCCCTCCTGCCTAGACTGTTCTAGAAAAACTGGAAGGAGAGTTACAGGAAGCCAACCAGAACCAGCAAGCATTGAAGAAAAGCTTTCTAGAGCTGACTGAACTCAAATATCTCCTGAAGAAAACCCAGGACTTCTTTGAGGTCATTATTTGGGGACTATTTAGTAAAGGGCCCTTTCCTGCCAGAACTTCAAATTTCTATTTTGAAAACTGGCTGGTTTGGAATGTGAACAAATCATTCTGTTTCTGTCCCATGGCTAGGCCACTGGTGAGCGGGAGAGTATTCTGGGTGAAATACTGTGGTGCTGGTTGAATTGAATGCAAAAATATTATGATGCTCATTAAAAAGTATATGTTCCAAATGGCCCAGACAGGAGAAGAAGTCAGAACAAAGCAGAACAGTTAGTGTGAGCAAAATTTTGGGTCTTTGTAGGAGGAGATTGGGGAAGCCTTTTGATCCTGCAAGGAGCACTCTGCTTTCTGAATTTTGTTAACTATTTGTAGAAAATTAAAGCTTCATTAAAAACAGGGGTAGGGGAGGGGGGTACCCTTGCGTGTGGGGTGCTTTTAAGGTAATTCAATTACATTTAAGTGAAAATAGTGGTTGTTTGACTTTCAGACGGAAACCAATTTACCCGATGACTTCTTTACTGAAGACACTTCTGGTCTCCTGGAATTAAGAGCTCTGCCCGCATACATGGCTGGAAAGCTAGGGTTAGTATCACTGTGCTCTGAAAGTTACGTGCAGGCGGGTCCCTGGTCTGTAGCACAGTGCCTGGTGTTTGGTAGACTTCTCTGAATGAATGCATGCATGAATGAATGAACGAATGAACGAAGGAATGAACGAAGGAATGAATGGATGAACTAATAGCCTCTGGAATGAGGACTGTTTCACATGAATATAAGGCCTCCACACAGTACTAAGCCCAAGTGAAACCTTATTGAGTTCTTGGAGTTGCAGGTAGTGTCACCTTCTTGTTAATGGTGACACTAAGGCCCCTGAGCCCGAGAGTGCACTGTTTGCACTGTCTGTCTCTACCAGGGAAAGACGTGGGGATAATTGGTTAGATGGGTTTTCTCAACTGTTCCCTGGCTTTGGAACAAGCTAGGGGGTACAGATTTTGTTTTCTTTTTAACTTTGAAATATTGATTCGATAATAAAACAGATCTAGAGTTTGAAGTGTAGAGATAGTTAATGTAATCAGGTCATTCGCAAGTAATGGTAATACGATATGTTTATACCCGTTAAATTGTGTGATGGTTCCAAATGGTGGGATTTCATTCAAGTAATATTGATGAATTGATCGAAGCAGTGAGTTTTGGAATTCTAGTATTATATAACCCATAGATACTTGAGGCCCTGCTACCTCAGGGTCTAGGCATTGAATTTGAAGTGGAGAGAACATATTTATTGAAAATATTTGATCAAAAGGTAAGACGGGATCAATATATATTTAAGTTAATAGACCAACAAAGCTAACCACCATAAGATTAATATGTAAGGTTTGAGCTGGAAATTATCTAGATACTCGATGATGATAAAAGGAGAGAGGCATAGAAATCCATGTGTGTGTTTTATTCCTAGCACACCCTTTATAAAAATGCACAGAGCCCACTGCTGAGCATTATGAACATTTGCTTCCTTCAGCTGTAAATGCAATAGTGAATGGTCTATCAGATTTTTCATTGCAAAGCATTGAATCTGTAGTGTTGGGATAAGGAAACCTCAATGTGTCAAAGAAAATAGGTGGTCACAGGGACTGGAAGCAAGTTGGGGCTGGGATGCAGAGTGGCCCCGTGACCCCTGCGCGCTCCAGCTGGGTCGTCCCCTCCTGCACACAGGGAAGTGGTCCTTCCTCTTCCAGTTGCACTTCTTCATGTCTGGTAGGGTCTTCTCCCTGATACCCCCCCCCGACCCCTGACCCTAAACCCTGCTCCCTGTGCCTCAGTCACATCTCCTCCTCTGACTGTTCACACCAGGTTCACGCCGGCGTGATAAACAGGGAGAGGATGGCTTCCTTTGAGAGGCTGCTGTGGCGCGTTTGCCGAGGAAACATCTACTTGAAGTTCAGCGAGATGGACGTGGCTCTGGAGGACCCGGTCACAGTGGGTGTCTCCGGCTGCCGAGAGCCGTCTCCCAAACGTCCTGTCGCCCTGACCACGGGGGTTGCATTCTCACACACCGTCTGTAGTTCTGTGAAGCCAACGTCTATTTCTTTTTTTTTTTTTTTTTTTTTGCCTTTTTCTTTTCTACCTTCAAAAGGTCAATTTAAGGACGATCCTTAACACCTCATTCCTGCCAGAAACTTTGCTGTACTTGTTTCTAGAAATTTTGCTTATGTTCACTAGACAGCATCTGTATCTTAATTACAAAAATCTAGGAACTTTGGGATTCAGCTTCAGTGCCCACGTGAGCATTAGTGACCTGGGAGTCTAGTTAAAATGCAAATTCTGATTCAGAGAATCTGCGTTTTTAACAGGTTCGCTGATGCCAGCAGTCACCGAACCTCACACTAGGAACAGGGATTTTGAGGGCACGCGTCGCTGAGCGCCACACATTCACTGCAGTTATTCGCGTAGGGTTTTGCTTCCTCTCTGCCCTTCCAGTACATCTACTTACGCTTAAATTCCCAGAAGCTAGGCTTATTTCTGAAAGTCATCATCTTTTCCAGAATCGAGGTTAGCAAAAATTAATTTTAAGCTTTCGTTCATAGGAAACAAACAACTTCATAGTTAAATAAAATTCAAAATAAAGTAGGAATTCGAAAGATAAGATTGCTGATGTAAAAGGTGAGGGCATTTTCATGATCCTCGATGAGTTCTGACAAATGGCTTTTAGGTGGGGTCGTACCTGATTGCAGTGCCCTGAGTGGTAGTGATGAGCTTGTTGGATTTATTGTAAATTTTCCAACAACGGGCTTCATAATTTCACCTTTACGACTCTACTACCCCCACCCCAAACTAAATAAGAGCAAAGCAGCACATTTCTTTGCTTGATGTAAAAGTTCAACCTTTTTATATATGCTTATAAAATATATAGTCTCCCTTTCTCGTGATTTGTCAGACTTCGACTTTAAAGATGCATTTTAATCAGTGTTCTTATGGATGCATGGTAACTGCAAGTCAAACATTATCGGCTTTACCTTTTGTTAAATATCAAATACCCACTCACCCCTGAAATGTAGATGCCTGTGAGTTAAGTGGCTGGTGAGCTAGGTCAGCTGTTTCCATTCAAAGCCTTGCAATATCCTGGTCCCTCTCTTCTGAATGTTTTCCCTCTTCTGGATGTTTTCTTGTTCATTAATAACATCTCTTAAGTATCAGGCTTAGAGCTGAATACAAAGCCCAGCTGTGATCCAACTAGCGTGGCCAACGGTAGAATCATCACTTAGAGGCTGTGGTGCCCTCCCCTGGTGGCCCTGTACAGCCTGGCTCAGCGCCCTTGCCCTCAACCGTAATGAATTATGAACTCAGATCTACTGGGAGAAGTTGAAGTTTTTCGATTTTAAATTTATGTATTTTTTAAAACTTGAGAACTTTACATTTCCATTCTATGCTAACTAGGAAGAAAAATTAATTTTTTAACTTGTTCTGGTTTTCCAGAAAGAAGAAATTAAAAAGAATATGTTCATCATATTTTATCAAGGAGAGCAGCTCAGACAGAAAATCAAGAAGATCTGTGAGGGGTAAGTGAGACTATGAAAGGCTCTTTCGTCAGCGATTTGGGTCAGGATTAGATAAATAGATAAAGAGGTGAACAGTGCAGAATTCATGACCGGGGGCGGGGCTTCTTTGAGGTCTGGGGATTTAGAATGACTTTCCCACATCTGACAAGGTAGTGTTCAAAATGAAACTGACTTTTAATAGCTGCAGGAATAGGAACAGAGGACGTGAATAAGCAAAATTTAAAGGTAAGTAAAAGTTAGACATTTTAACCGTTTCAGTTTATTCCTGCTCATAGGCAAACCACATGCTAAGTTGTTTCTGATGTTACAGTATCTTCTTATATTCAGCCCCTTAGAAGCAAAAATTAGTAAAGAAAAACGTTAATTCATTAATAAATTCTGGGGGAGAAGAAGGGACAAGTTAAGGCTAGAGTCTTATTTACGTAATAGCTCACAGGCTTTATGGTTTGAATTAAGCTCATTCACATAATAGAATCCCAGCTTTAATTCAAATTGCATTGGTAACCCTCATGATGGGGGTTCATTTTCTGGTGGCCAAGGAGAGAGTTATTCTAGGAAAAGGTGGCCACCTCACCAAAGCCAGCAGATAGATGGTGGCTTGCAGAACGCTTTTCAGCAATAACCACATATGTCCCTTTGGAATGCATTAAACACAGGTTTCGAGCCACCATATACCCCTGTCCCGAGCCTGCGGTGGAGCGCAGAGAGATGCTGGATGGTGTCAAGATGAGGCTGGAAGATTTAGCCACTGTGAGTGAGGCGTTTGGGAGCACGATCTGAGGGGCGGCTGCCCCTCTGCCGTCGCCACATAAGTCCCCACCCCCGGGAGCCCGTGCTGGAAACCTGGCTGGGCTGTTTGCTCTGCTCTTCCAGACCATACTGCAGAAGATTTCATAATTAGGAAACTGTCCCATGGGCTAGAGGTGACGATTCTGCTTGTCAGGAATGCTTTGCCCGGGGTTAGAATTGACCACAGCCCTAGGCCACCCCAGTCTGATAAAAGCCCTTCATCGCCAGCCCTGCTTTATAATACAACTAACTATCTAAGTTGAGCAACCAGTCTGACCGACTTTTTCTGCTGAATTGCCAAGTTATTTGAGCCAACCAATTCTGTAAAAACAGCACGTCTGTTTTCACCAAGCGAACGCATCCCAGATTCATATCCTTTTGTAAAGTCTGTTGTCACCCCAGGGTGGCACTCATTTCTTATCGGTGATTAGAACACTTTTTCAGTAAGCTTTGAAAATAATCACTAACAGCAGCTGGACCGACATCGGACTGTATGTTTTAGATGGGCACTGTCCGGTAGAGTGTTCGGTGTTGGGGGGAGTTTTTTGTCACCTGTGAGTCCAGCACGACAGCCTTGAGCCACGTCAGCGCTTGGGACAGGGCTGATGCGCCCGAGAAACTGAGTTTTTACTTTATGGATTTTCATTTACATTGTAGTGGCTCCACATGGCTGGCGTATTGGTCAGCACAGTTCTAAATCTCCAGCGAGTGTCTTTAGAAATTAGGTGTGGCTATGTTTCAATACTCTTAGGCTGTAACAGACCTTTTTACCGGCCAGAAAAAGGCGTTTGATTTCTTTAGTCTTCTCTCTCCCTCTTTGTCACTTGTCGAGGGGACTATATTTCCCTGAGGCAGTTCGCCTTGAGGCCCTTTCCGCCCCCAAATACTTCACAGGAGAATGGAAAAGATATTTTGCTGCCCTTAGGCTTATGTATAGTGTGACCTGGGTAGCCCTGTGCAAAGGTCACGCTACTGTGTCACCAGAACTAAGCACATTCTGTGTGAGAGGTGATCAGGTCACGAGGGCAGAGCCCTTATGAGTGGAATCGATGCCCTAATAAAAGGAGCCCCAGGGAGCTCGCCTCCGCCTCTGCTCTGTGGAGGCAGAATTTGAAGTCTGCAGCCGGAAGACGGCCCTCGCCCGGCTCATGCTGCCACCCCGATCGGTCTCAGACTTCCGGCCCCCGGAACTGTGAGAAGTAAACGTCTGTTGTTTATAAGCCGCCCGGTCCGTGGCCGCTTCCTGGCCTCCGTTGGCAGTTACGGTGCTCCTCGGTTTGTAGATGTGTCGTTCCAGTCTCTGCCATGGGGCCTTCTTCCCTGTGTGCCTCCGTGTTCCGATGTCTTCGAAGGAGCCGTCTTGTTGGAGTAGGCCCACCCTGCGAACACCCTGACTCCAAATAAGACCCCTTAGCAGCCACCAGGGATTAGGGCTGGACGGATCGCACACGTAGCCTTAGCACTGGGAGGCATTTAGAAGAAACGGAGGATACAATCTTTGCCTCAGGCTTCGAACCCTAGCAGGGGAGATAAACTGCTCCTGAGAACCACCCTGTGAGAGCTGCAGGCCAGAGGACGGGGCCCGGGGTGGGGGAGGCCCTGCGGCTGACGAACCCCATTTTTGCCTCCTTGCCAGGCGTCTCCACGGTGTTCTTGTTTTCCCATGCCCAGGTCATAACACAAACCGAGTCTCACCGTCAGCGGCTCCTGCAGGAAGCTGCGGCCAGCTGGTGCTCCTGGGTGGCAAGGTGCAGAAGATGAAGGCCATTTACCACACCCTGAACATGTGCAACATCGATGTCACCCAGCAGTGCGTCATCGCCGAGATCTGGTTCCCGGTGGCAGACGCCGGGCGCATCAAGAGGGCGTTAGAGCAGGGCATGGTGAGTGGCCGGCGGGGCAGGGAAGCGGGGAGGCGAGTCCCGTCCAGCCTCGGCAGCCCCCGACGTCACACCGCCGCCGCCGGTGACTTGCCGGCAGGACTGTCTCCTCCATCTGTGTCTTCAGTTCTCAGCCCCGTGCTGGGGCACGCGTCGGAATCCCATTTCTTCGCGGTGTCTGACGATCATGCTCCATTTCTTTCGGCTCCAGCAAGTGTGTGTTGAACACGCTGCCAGTTATGGCTGTCGTGGCCGCAGTTCGGTGTGACTAGGTACCATCCCGTGTCTCGTAAAGGCCACAGTCTATCTGGAAGGACAACCAGGCCCCTGTAATAACGGCCAGGAAGAGTAGGCGCCTCACTCGCAGTGTGCCGGCAGCTGTGCTGAGCGCCCTGTGCCCGGTGTCCCTCTCCCGGCTCCCTCCGTTCAGCTCCTCAGAGAGGCACTGTACCCGGGGGATGGCCCCAGGGCCATGCTGCTCTGATAGACTTTCTAGAAAGGGAGACAGACAGTCAGCACGTCCCTCACGAATGTGATCTCAGGCCGTGGTATGTGGTGAGCCGGAAGTGAAGCGAGGGACGGTGTGGGGCGGGGAGGAGTAGGGGCTTGTTCTGATCACCTAGTCACCGCCTTGGTGACGAGGGACCCTCTGCCCTGAATAGTGCGAGATGGCCAAACATGTGACACCTCACTCTGGACAGATGGCGTTGGCAGCAGTTCGTTAGTCACAGAGGCTCTTAGCCCAGGGGAGGCGGCCAGCACATGCCGCACGGGGCCACAGGGAGGTCGCCGTCAGGACCTGGACTTGGGAGGAGAACGAACCAGCAGGGCGTGTGGGGGGCCAGCTTTGTAGTGACAAGGGGGTGGGGGGACCCCTGGTTTCCATGGGAGGGTGTGATTCGCTTGTTTGAATAACGTTCTAGGGTGGCAGGGAGTGGAAGCTTATTGGGCTGATGACCAGGCAGTGAGCAGCTGGTCTGCCCGGCGGGAAGGCTGGCTGGCTGGGGAGCCTGGCCCGCTAAGTGGGGGACATATCTGCCGAGACCAGAGGAACCCATGGCTGGGCCTTTAGGGCCCCTTGAGGCTCACAGAGGTCAAGGCAACACTTGAACTTTTAGGTCTTATAACACTGTTGCAGGGCTGTCGCCAGGGAGGGGGCCCCTCTGGACAGGTGGCGCCGAGCAGGCTTCCCCGAATGTCATGGGAAGATTGGGCTGGGTCGGGAGGAAGCGCTTTCAGGGCGAAGGGTCTGAAGTTAAAAGCCTCGAGGTGATCGGAGCTGACTCGATCCCCTTGGTACAGATGAGGAAACTGAGGCATAGAGGGCAGAAGTAACACGACTGTGATCCCGTAGCCAGGGGGCAGGATCTGAATGTCCCCACGTCATGGCCCAGTCTAACTATCCAGATGGGACACTTAGAACCAGCGTCTCACCCAGCCTGGGAAGGCGGGAAGCTCCTGGAGGAAGGGAGGCCTGAGGCGGGGTGGCCGGTGCTCGTGGGGGCCACCCACAGCCCAGCGGCTGGAGAGAGGCTGCGGCGGGTGTAAGGCAAAGGAAGCAGGGCAGGGAAGCAGGGCAGGGAGAGGCTGCCGGGCAGATCCCGAGGGACCAGGTAGCTGGCGGAAGGGATCTGCTTTCACTCCTATGCTTGGGGGGATGGGATCCAGTTTGCATTTCAGCACTTTGCTCCAGGGTTGGGGATGGGGGGGGGCTGGCCCTAATGCCAGGATTTAACTGCACAGAATCACAAAGGGTCACACTTCTCCAAGGCCACGTAGGGCTGTTTCTGCAGCTTCTTCATCCTCAAAATCACAAAAGCATTTCCCCAGACGGGAGTGGAAGCCCTGCACAGGTAGGTAGGAGATGAGGAGACAGGTGCAGAGGGAAACATGTTGTTATCTCCAATAAGCAGCAAACAAACAAACAAACAAACTGAAAAAACGCTATGCCAGGCATGTCGGCTGCTGTGGGTGTGTTTTTTAAAAAGGGAGAAGCCAGAGCCCTGGCCCTCCAGGAGGTCATGATCACGTACATGAATGATAGACAGCACCAGACTAAGGAATGATACACAGTAACAGACTAAGGAATGATACACAGCACCAGACTAAAGAACTCTGCTACTTGCCGTGTCACCTTAGGGAAGTCGCCTGACTTCTCGGTCCCTCAGTTTCCTCGCCCGTGACGCGGGCTCGCGACACCCAGCTCCTGGCATCGTTAGGGGGACTGGCGAGCACTCACGGAGCTGGTGCCGAGTCCCCCGAGTGCTCAGGTGCCAAGCGCTGCTGGAGACTGGGGTGACCAGAGGACATGTGGGGGCTGAGCACAGGGGGTGGTGAGTGCTTGGGCAGACGTGTGTGGACGTGGCCGATCCCCGTGGAGAAGCAGTGGGCGCGCAGGAGGTGTGAGTGGAGGAGCGAGTCAATATTGTAAAGGACTCTTGGCCGCAGGACTGAAGAGGTCTGGTTTCCCTCTTTAGATAAGAGAGAGGGTGACAAGGCTAAAGTGGTGCTTTCTGTTTGTTTTGCTTTATTAAAAGAAGGATTGTGCAGTCTGGAGCGTAAGATAAACAGAAGGTTAAGAGACCGGAGGAAGGTGGGGAGGCTCGGGGTTGGGGGTGCGGGGTGGTGCGGCCAGGACGTGGCCGGTCGCGTGGGAAGGAGAAAGATTTGAAAGGCACAGTCAGCAAGATGTGGAGGTTGATTGACTAGACAGAAGGGACAAGTCTGCTGATTTCGAAGTGTCAGGAATTTGGAGAATGGAGGTGGCGGAAGGAGCAGGGAGGTCAGGGGAGGACTCAGCGCTTGGGGCGGGCCGACGAGTCATTTCTAGGCTCCCGGATGATGTGGCATTGCTGAGATTATGTGAAAGTTTGAAAGTTTGGAGAGAAAGGAGAAGTAGAGACCTGGAACTGAGGTGCCACATGCATCCCAGGAGCAGGAGGATGGAAATGGCCGGAGAATCCGGAAGATCACTGTCTCTTGACACCTTTCCTGTGAGATAAGTATTAGGCAGCTATTATTGAGAGATCATGAGTCTCAGGTCAAGAAAGTGTCCCACGTTCACCCCGTAAGGCACGGCAGGAGTTGCACTGCGATCCGTGGGCCGATACCCAGCCCAAAGCTCTGCTCTCTTCCTTGTTTTTGTCACATGTCCTCTTTGCAGGAAGTAAGCGGCTCCTCCATGGCCCCCATCCTGACAGCAGTGCAATCTACCACAGCTCCTCCCACATTCAACAGGACCAACATATTCACAGCCGGCTTCCAGAATATCGTAGACGCGTATGGCGTTGGCAATTACCGAGAGATAAACCCAGGTCAGAATCTGATACGTTGCGCACCTGAGCAGCCCGAAAATAAAAATCGTGTAAGATGTGTCCCTGCGGTGGCCTAGGAAGTGAATTGCTTAAAACGGTGACGTTCCTAAAAGCCTCCTAGGTTTCCTAATGCCCTGCATTGTCCTCTGTAAAGGGCAGTGAGTAAACCTGACATTTCTTTGTCAAGTTTTCCTCTGTTCTCCCATGAGTTGTAGCGTTGTCAGACAGCCAGATTCTGTTCTTGTTTCCTTACCAATTCCGTGAGCATCATCTCTAGGCATCGTCAGGGCCTGTGCTTCTGTGGGAGGGATGGGAGCACGTAGAACTTGGAGTCAGAGGCCTGGATTCTTAGTGGCATAAACGGTGTGAGGTTGGTAGCCTGGTTTCTAAAAAAACGGGGTAGACCAGCCCGAGTCCCAGTCTAACTTATGGCTCATAATACAGGGGCCCCAGAGGTTTAGAGTCCTGTGAGCAACTGCTGAATGGTGGAGAAACAGACAAAAGATAGTGGTGGAAAGAGATTAAAAAACCGACTTAAAGACCCCTAAACTTTGTGGTCTTGAGCAAGTCGCTCCAGAACTCAGCTCATCTGTACAGTGAGGAGTAGTCATATTTACCGGTTGATGAGCTGATGTAGGTGGGGCTAAGCAGGTGTCAGGGGTGAGGATGCTGAGAGAAGACAGACTCGGAAGGAAGGGAGCCAACGCAGGGATCGAGGCGCGTGCTAGAGAAATCTTGAACGTGGCTCTCCCCTCTGCAGCCCCCTACACCATCATCACTTTCCCCTTCCTGTTTGCCGTGATGTTTGGAGACTGTGGTCATGGGACCGTGATGCTGCTGGCCGCCCTTTGGATGGTCCTTAACGAGAGACGTTTGCTCTCCCAGAAGACAGACAATGAGGTGAGTGTCCGTCAAGCGGCCCTTCGTTTCCTCAAAGTTGTAAGTCGCCTGTTAACATGTTTGTGATGTTTACGCCGTGAAAATAACACGTTTTTATCAAAAGTAAAGGAAAGACAGAAAAAAAGGGCCAAAATGCAACATAAAAACTCTTGGCCAAGGGTAAGTCCTTCTGGATGGTTCGGTGCAGTTCCTTTCAGTATTTTTGTTATTTGTACATTGCGTGATAAAATATGATCTTTCCTTTCTTTTTCCTAACATTGATTTTTTTCTTTGATTATAAAAGCAATCTGGGTTTATTGTAAACACTGGGAAAATACAACAATCTATGTAGAGAAAAATCAGGATTAATGTAATGTTTTCGTGTTACCTTTCCAGTTTTTTTCTCTGCGTTTATAACTGAATATATAATTTTCAAAACTTGGGATCCAATAATGTTTATATATTCCTTTTTTTCACTTTAAGTATCACAACTAGTTTTTCATGGCAGAGACATTCCTCTTCCCACAAGCCCACGATCAGTGTTCTTGCAAAACACTGAGAAATCCTGAATGCCTGTCTTCACTTTTCCACGTGAAGTTTCTACTCCTTCTCTGAAGTCCCCCACAGAGTGGTGTGAAGGTTGGGACAGTCCAGGACTCTGCATTGCTTCAGAGTTACTCAGCGCGTGTGACTTGCTGTCCACGGCTAACACATTTTACAAAGTGGAAACACGCCTTTCGCTATGTTCTGAATTTTAAGAATATCTCCAGTCTTTTCTCACAGGCTGACTTAACCAGAGCTGGTTCAGGGATATCATCGTGAGTTAACGATAAGCAAGGTTAGTGGAATAATCAGCCTGTGGCCAGTATGGTTCTTCACGTCAAGCATTTTCGTAGACATGGTTTCCTGGAATAAATAGTCATAGTCTCCAAGTTACACTCCAGCTGTTCTGAGAACGATTGCTGAACCATCGTCCAGTATGAGAGGTCGATGCTCTGTCTTCTTGGGGGGTGTACTTTGTAACGGAGACCCAAGATGAGTAGAGATTTGATCTGCCGAAAAATTTAGCAGCTGTGTGAGGCCAGCCCAGTGCTTGACTCCCGGCAGTGCCAGGGATGGCAGCCACCCACTTCCAAGTCCTTTCTCAGTTTTCTGCTTGAGCGACGTTTTCTAACCAAGGCAGAATTAAAGAATATGAGGCGTATATGTTTTGTCTCCACCATAACAACTACCATTCTGGGACATTTCCGATTCCCCTGTAGAAGTTCAGGAAAGCCATGACGTGTGTGCTCTTGGCACCTGGATCCCTCCGATGTCTGCCCCGTCACGTGACCCCTGAGCGGGGCCCACATGCCTTGCCGTGGTGTCCGAGACCACTGCCCCAGGGTCGGGTCAGGGCTCGCTGACGGTCCTTCTCCGTGTCTCCCCGAGGCCAGATCTGGAACACTTTCTTCAACGGGCGCTATCTCATTCTGCTCATGGGTATCTTCTCCATTTACACGGGCTTGATCTACAACGACTGCTTCTCCAAGGCTTTCAACATCTTCGGCTCTTCTTGGAGTGTCCAGCCCATGTTCAGAAATGGCACGTGGAAGTAAGTTTACCGACAGAGATGGGTCGCTCACTGGCCGTCCAGGTGGCCTCAGTGACAGTTGTCATGGCCGGTGAGTCTATGCTTAGCTCTGCTCAGCGGTGCACCCACAAATTCAACAGATAATTCTGTTTTGTCACCTGAGTGCGAGATCTTGGCCACTTCCTCGGTCACTGTGCTGGTAACGATAATGCATGGAAATAGCTTCGAAACTCAAGTAAGTCTGTGTCGGGGAACACGGCGTGTGCCAGGCACTGCTGTGAAAACAAAGGTGAAACAGGTATAAACCGGCATCCTGGTGGCGGTCATAAAAGCAGGCTTCCTGGAGAAGAAGGTGCCATTTAAAAACAGTGGTCCCCAGCCTTTTGGGACCAGGGACCGGTGCTCCTATGACAATCTAACGCCGATGATCTGAGGTAGAGCTGAGGCGGTGATGTGAGTGCTGGGAGCAGATGCAGATGCAGATGAAGCTTCACCTGCTCACCCGCTGTTCACCTCCTGCTCTGTGGCCTGGTTCCTAGCAGGCCACAGGCTTGTATTGGTCCATGGCCCGGGGGTTGGAGACCCCTGGCTTAGAAGATTTGTCCTCTAGGAGGGTAAGGGGAATGTTTGCTCATTTTTGTGGTTTGGACAATGACCTTAGGTTGATAGGTTCATATTTTGGTGTCAGGGCTGTGGACTGGTCTTGTTTTTGTCTTGATCCATCACAGTCACAGGGTGGCCTTGTCTGTTGATGGTGTTCTGTGAAATTGTTTATGCTCAACAGCAGACTGGGCCGGGGATGCCTGGCCAGTTCCCTCTGGTCAGGGGTGGCTTTCTGCTCTGTTGACACACAAACACGTCTCTGCTAGGTTAGTTTGCCCTGAGGTGTGCTGTGAGGCCAGGGTCTAGGTCTGAGACGGCTGACTCTACATTCCTGGCCTGGTCAGCGCTATGAGGCGTCTTAATGCCCCCACTCTCACCTCCCACCCCCACACCAAATACCTGGCGGCACCTCAGCTGCAGGACGGAAGGGGTGTGAGTCTGGACAGCCCCTGCAAGTTGCCAGCACGCTTCCGCCCCATTTCAGATACTCACTGTTGGTCCCCTCTGTAGACGGGTGCTCTGTTTTGTGCTTCTGGGTAAAAATGGGACACCTGCTGAAAGACATTCTAGGGACCACACCTTTGGATTAGCTCCGTTTCACGGAGGTCAGGGTCCATGTGTGGAAGCCCATTGCTCCTCCAGCATCCACCCTGGAGGGATTTCCAGCCTTGTCGCTGGGTGGGATTTATTTCCTACAGGTTCCTTTATCCTTGCTCCTTTTTATTTTCCCCCCTAATGTAGCGTAGCTTTTTCTTTACTAAACCCCATCAGGCTGAGAGCACTTTGGGAACTCAGACTGTGACCTCTTTGGGGGCTAGCTGATTACGTCTGTAGCCTCAGCGCCTAGGATGGTTCTTAGCACATAGTAGGTATTCACTACCCATTCATGGAAGAACTGAATGAGCCAAATTGGTGAGCTGGAAAAAAAAATTGATGAGTTGTACCAACATTTAGGCTTTCATTGCCTGGGCAGTTCGTGACTGATGGCTCTGTAGTATTTTTTTCCTACCTTGGGTTGATCATTGGTTTTGTTTTTGTTTTTGTTTTTCTCCTTTCTCCCTCCGTAGTATGAAAGTGATAGAAACAACTCCACTTTTACAGCTGGACCCGGCCATCCCAGGAGTGTACTCTGGAAATCCATACCCCTTTGGGATTGATCCGGTAATAATGTCTTCTTTATTAGTTAAATGTCTTGTGCAGGTGACCTCTGGGTGGTGGGGAAGAAAGTGCCAAGACCTGTCAAATCTACAAGCTTATGCTGAAATAGAATAAATAGCCTGGGGGTTTCTGTGACACAGGGCCGCAGATCCAAGTAACTGTCCTACTGGCATCCTTTGCCCAGCCCCTGGGTCATTTTCAAACAATTCCCCCAAACACCTGCCTCTTTCTCCATCAGGTATACCAGGGTGGTTAACAGTTGCTTCTTTAAAAGGCCCTTGGATGCCTGGAAAGCATTCATATTAGATAAGCAATTTATCATCCCCATCAAGTTCCCTACTTTGGCATTTCCTTACAGTAGGTAACACGTCTCTCTCTCCTAGAAAAGTATGGGTTTGCTTATATTTTTGCTTTATGGCATAGAATTGATACAAGTTTTTAAAAAAGGATATGTGTTAACTTTTATTTATTAGCTCGATCTCAGTCGGATTTGAGCCAAGCCAAGCAAAGGTACTTAACTGCTCAGACTTTAGATATGAAGGGATTTCCAGAAGACACATTTTTGTGTGCAGCCACTCAGAAGTGATGGCCCAGAGCATATCGCCACCAGGTGGCAGCCTTGTGCTCCAAATGAGCGTGAGCAGTCAGCTCTGGACTTGGCAGATGTGGTCCATAAATTTCTTCTAAGCTCAGTTTTTGGGGGAGAACCTGAGACCTCGGTTTTAGAGAGTGGACAGTACTGGCCCTCACGTCAGTTCTCTGGCCCCTCCCATCACGTGGGTCATCTCCTTTTCAGTTTTTCTGGGTCCTCCCACCATGTGCCCACCTTCCCTGCTTATAAAACAGAAGCCATCACCCAGAATCTGTTTATGCTTGCTGCTCAGGGGTACTTGAATTCCAAGTTTTATCAAAAGAGGCTAAGTCCTTGCAAGCTGGTTTTGAAAGTGCTAAAAAAAAAAAAATGCAGGTTATTTTTGTAGACTGTTGGGCTTTATCTTTGGTCCAGGTAAGTCTGGGATGACCCAGCAGGCAGAGGGGGAGTGTAGAGGGTGGTGATTTCGGAGTCTGGTTGGCCTTGCTTTGCATCGAATCTACCATCCTCTGCCTTCCTTCCTACCATCCTCTGCCTTCATGGGGCATATGTGCCAAGACCCCCACATCTAATTCATCAGCAAATCCCGTCTACCCAGCTCTGCCTCTCACGTTCAGAGCGGGGAACAGTGTATTTCGTGTTTCATACCTGAGCGGTCCAGAGTTTCTACTGCATGCAATTTTGTCACCTGCCCACTAGTCAAAAACGAAAGGAAAATGTGAGGGTGAAGAGAAGGTGGGATGTTGACTATAATTAATTTTCCCCCAAGTAACACTTAGATTTTTTTAAAATTTCTGGTCTTTTGTTATAAAATATGACATAAAAATGATCATTTTATTTCTGATGATGATTATTTCCCAGAGATGACCTTTTTAGCAGAACATTTCTGTGCCTATATTAGCAATTACATATCTTTCTTTTCCAGGCCCACCCCCTCAGCACTTACATATCTTAATAAAGGGGTTGATTTTTACATAATGTAAATTCCCACGGCTGCATTTATTGGCTATGTACAGCAAGTACTTGTGAATTAAATATAAAACATTTGACTGTCAGAGCTGAGAGGTCTTTCTAAAGATGTTTATCAATATTTTATAAGAAATGAACGTAACATTGTGAGCCCACCCTTTGCAATCAGAGAGCCTCTGTTTAAATCTTGGCTTTTCTACATCCTTGTTATGTGATTTTGAGCAAGTTCCCATCAATGTGTTTCTCTTTTCTCACCTATAAAATAGATATTATAATAACAGCCTTAACCTATAGGGTTGCTCAGAAGATTAAATGATTTTTACATGTAACACCCCCAAAACAGGTGCATAAATGAGGTAAATGCTTCATTTGCTCTGATATTATTTTTTCCCAGGTGTGTAAGTGACTTAATCTTGCTGAGATTAAGATAAATTCCCTTATCTGTAAAATGGGACTATTTACACAGTAGCCCACCCTTCTTCATGGGGCATATGTGCCAAGACCCCCAGTGGGCGCCCAAAACTACAGATAGTACCAAACCCTACATATGCTATGTTTTTTCCTGTATGTACACACCGCTGATAAAGTCGAATTTGTAAGTTAGGCACAGTAAGAGCGTAGTAACAACAATAATAAAAGGGGACAATTAGAATAGTCTACCATAATAAAAGTCATGTGACTGGTCTCTCAAAATATGTTATGGTACGCGCTCAGCTTTTCGCTTAAAGGAAGCATTTTCTGGCTTCTGTTTGGCGTATCTGAATTGCCAGCATCACTGCTCTTGTGCTTTGGGGCCATTAGTGAGCAAAGTAAGCGTGACTCAGATGCAAGCGCTGTGGTATCGTGACAGTCCATCTGATAAACAAGACGGCTACGAAGTGACCAATGGTGGGGGGGGGTGCAGCGTGGGGACGCTGGACAAAGGGGCGATCCACGACCCCTGTGGCTTGGTTACCTTTGCGATGCAGCATAGCAAACTCTCAAGATGTGTCCAGCGGGCAGTTTGGGACGTGCCTAAAGTTCAAGTGGGGTCAGAAGTAGGGGCAGGGACTCGGGGGTCGTCGGCATGGGGGTGGGGATTGGAAAGCAGTGGGGAGTCTGAGATTTCCATGGGCAGGGAGGACGTTAGTGGCTGGCGTCATTAACCTGTGCGAGGCCCTGACCAGCCGCCTAACCACTCCGCGTGTTTGACCACTGTCGGTCTCCATTGGGACAGGCAGGCACACGTGCCCCTCGCTTTGCAAGCCTGGCAAACAGGGACCTCGTAGAAGGCAGGGACTGTCTTACCCGTAGCGCGAATAAATCCTGGCTGCAGGAGCGGCTTCTCAAGTGGAGCCTGGAAAACGCTTTGTAAGGCGAAGCAGACAGCGTGTTATTTGTTGAGTAAATGCACGGGCCAGAGATCTATTCCTTTGCCGAGGGAACTGAGGCCAGTTTGAGAGCTCCACGATATTTCAGGATTTCTTTTCACCTAGAACAAGGGACAAAGCTTGTGGTGTTTTTCTCAGCAGGTGTTGCTGAAACCCCACCGGCCAGTTTCCTCTCAGCCACTTGATATTTTACTAATGGTTCTGACTCGTTTGTCACGAGAGTTGCGTTTAAAAGGGACTTGGTCCTTCTCTGAGCTTAAAGTGCAGGAATTGAACTGGACTGAAATTTGAGAAAGGGCTTCCCGGACGACTTCCTCAGGGGCGGTCGTGCGGTGGCCCCCAGCTCCAGCACGACCTTGAGATTCTGGTCTCATGTATTTCTTGTCACCTTTCTATCCAGATTTGGAACGTGGCTTCAAACAAACTGACGTTCTTGAACTCCTATAAAATGAAGATGTCGGTCATCCTGGGAATTGTCCAGATGGCTTTCGGCGTCATTCTGAGCCTTTTCAATCACATGTGAGTGCGATGATTAACTCTCTGCCTGTTGGCCTGACCCAGGGACGAGGGACGGTGACAGAGCCACCACTTCACCCCGCGTCCCTCTGTGTGAGTTTACTTCCTACCGGAGTGCTTTTCCGTGTCCCTGGCTTCAGCCAGGACAAGCCGGCTTGCCAGACAGGGCACCTCTGTTTCTCCTCAGCTGACCTTCTCATGGATAGTGCACCTTTCACCTCAAATCTATTCAAGGGTTCATGAAGAGGCTGGCAAGCCCCCAGCATCTCGCCTTCCGTCCCCAAACTGCAAGGCCTTCATTGGTCCCATGTTAGGCTGAGCTCCCACCTGTGGGCAGATGGAGAGGCAAGTTCATTCTGGCCAAGGCGCCCTCAGATTCTGAATTCCCTCCGGTGTAGTTTCTTCCTCCTGGCAGCACCCCTCGCTCCTCCGGCTGTGAGTGTTGTTCTGTCTGTTCCTTTCCTTCTGTCAAGATCCATCTCTGGAAACCTTCTCCCACTTACTTACGCTAAAGGTATAAGTCTTGGAAAACAGCTTCAAATGTGCCTGTTCAGAAGCACCTGGTGTGGCCATGGCAGCGTGCAGGTGTTGCTGAAACCCACCAGCCAGGTCGTTGAGGGGTGAGCGAAGGCGGCCTGGTGCCACCGAACCGAGGCGGAGTTTGGGATCAGAAGTTTAAGTACTGGGTCCAGCTCTCAGCCGCTGTGTGATCATGGGCCTATCATTGAACGTCTCTGAGAGTGCGTAGTCAGCATGAGGTGGGTTATTGTGCGGTACCAAACAGCCCCCAGATCTCAGTGGCTTGAGACTGTGATACGTGTCCATCACGGACCCATCGGGCGCTCCGCTCCTATCATCCTCACACTGGGACCTGGGCCGATGGGCAGTCACCAGCCGGAACACTGCCAGCGGCCAGGGCAGAGGAGAGTGGTCAGGGACACACTGAGTCCTCAGCTTCCACCCCGAAGTCACACCTGTCACTTCTGTTCCCATCTCATCGGCCAGAGCCAATCACATGGTAACCCCCCAATCTGAGCTAGGCCCGATTGTCTACTATCTGTGAGTGTGACCTTTCCATTGGACTTCACTGTCTAGTTCTGGTTCTCCCCCACTCTTTTGTACACAAGCACTTTCTCTTCCATCCCTGCATGATGGCTGCTTCCCAGGGGAACGGACATAGTGAACATTTTGTGCTTCGGGGAGAGAAATTAGTTACTGATATTTCTCAATGTTCCATCTTGCGTGTGTGTGTTTTGCACCCCCCCAGATACTTCAGGCAAACGCTCAACATCATTTTGCAGTTCATTCCCGAGATGATTTTTATGCTGTGCCTGTTTGGATACTTGGTTTTCATGATCATTTTCAAATGGTGCCACTACGATGTCCACATGTCCCGAAAAGCCCCCAGCATCCTCATCCACTTCATCAACATGTTCATGTTCAACTACAACGACGCTTCGAACGCACCGCTGTACGAACACCAGGTGTGTCCAGGTTCTTCTCTATGCACCTGACTGTGTCAGATCTCTCTCATGACTCTTCCGTGTTGCAGAGAGTGGTTATTTGCAAGACCGAGCCATCTCGGCCCCCGCCAAGGCTATCGGGTCTTTAAATTCACGAGGCTTTCTTTATTAAGTGAGAGTACAGGGCTGACGGCAGGGAGGTGGGGCAGCTGCAGTTCTTCCTGTCCAGGTCATACGTGAGAGGGCAGTGCTGTGCGGGTTGCGAATGGGCCTGTACACGGTGAAGGAGGAGAAACTCCTCCTTCAAATTGATTGGCTCAAAGCTGTAAGTGCTCCACATAAAACTCAATGATCTTTTATTCTCCAAGTAAACTCTAAGGTTCACAAGAAAGAACGTGGCATAGGAATCAAGAAGCGAGGTCCTTTCGTTCACACGGGCGGTTGGTGTTGGGAAGACCGGACCAAGCGCAGGTTCTCCTGGGAGCGTCCATGCTCATGGGAGGTGCTCCTCGGTCTTCTGCCTTTTAGCCCATCTTTTTGTGGGCAATACCTCCCAACAGCTGGACTTTATTGCCATTCTGATTTCCATTTTTTTCAGCCTCATGATCCACTTAATATTTTATTTTTTAACAAGGATAAATGTCCCTGGGAAGTGGATATAATAGAACTCAGTGAGTAAGTCTTTCATAACCCAAGTAGTTCTTTTCCTCTGGCCTCTCCCATCGCTTGAAGGTGGGTTTTTCACTAAAGGAAGGCCCACTTGTCCTCTGGGTCAAGCTCGAGGGCCGGTTTCCCAGTGCCAGGTGAGCCTGTGGTGCACCTGTTAGCTGACAGTGGCTGCTCATCCTGGGTGTCCTAGTTACAGCCATGCTCCTTCTATGGCTGAGAATGTCCCCAGGAGTTGGATTCCTAGTTGTGTTCACCTCCCCTACAGAAGCAGCAAACTAAGAAAGAAAAATGCTTTGTGACATGGCATTTAAAAAAAAAAGGAATAATTTTAGATAACTAGAGAAGGCATATACCTCTGAAAGCTCTCTCACGGTGTCCTACCTCACTGTGATCACACCGTCCCGATATATTACCTTGACCCACCCCTAGCTTTTAGGATTATGTGAATGCATCTGGATGGTCCATTCACTCAATGCTGGAGTCTGAACGAAAGTGTACTGGGTCCCAAACCAGTCTCCTCTTTTAGGTAAAGGGCTCAGATTCCTCAAATATTTCATGTGCTATATATATATAATAAATATATATATATTTTTATGAACACCGAAGTCCACACTTAGTCTGGAATATGCACTATGCATGGATGGCACAATGAATGAATGGCTTTTCTGGCTTTTTTTTTCCCCATTAAAAAACATTATTGAGAGTTGGCTGCCTTCCCGTAGCCCTAGTATTATGAGAATGAACTATCTTGACAGTTTCAAGTTGTCATAACCTCATTTTGAGGTCAAACAGCTGGAAGAGGCAATACAGGCGGGTAAATCCAGCACCTTCGCAGCACTGCCCGGCCGTCCTGTGCCACGTTTGGACGTGGGAGAAGAAGAGCAACAGAACAATGCGAGCCTCCAGCGGCTTTGCACATCACGAAGTCGCGGAGAAGCCTCGTTCACAAATCGAACCGTTTCTCTTCATCTTCTGAGCATCTAAGAGTGAAGGCGGGAGGGTAGAAGATTAAACAGATAAGATGTTCTGACTATTATCAGGGTAATTCTTATCACCATTGGGATAATACATTGTCCCCCAAGGGGTTGGCCAAAACAGCTGAAGAAAAGCGAAGGCTGGAGACTCTTGTTGTTGTTGTCATTGTTGTTACTCTGAGCACCTCGTTTCCGCTTCTCTTCAGTAGCGCTGACCACGCCTGCCTGATTCTTTTGACAGTAGCAGCTCTGAGTCACTCCTCAAAACTGGGGAATGTAGTCAAGAAGCAGGGGGTGAGGATGGGAAAGGAAATATGGAACAGGGTCATAAAATGGGATGGCTCCTGGGTTTCCACAGAGGTGTGAAGATCACAGATGCCTCATCGCAAAGGGAATCGCGGGAGAGAGGCATGAAAGGTCAGTGTAACTTCCCAGGTCCCGTGAGGTAGCTCACCCCCAGTGAAATGATGCGTCAGCTAGACGTCGTGAGGGTTTTGTTTTTCGTGTGTTCAGTATAGCATACATTTATTTAAAAATTCCAACTAGGTCATTTTCTTTTAAAAACGTTATTTAAAAGTAGTATGTGTTCATTGTAGACATTAAGCAAAGCAAAACTACATTTGAGATACATAATATTAAAATTTTAATTTATCGGGGGACTGGTTAATAACAGGAAAAAAAATGTTTTTGAAAGAGCTGTGATAATCATCTTGTACTGGAAATATAAAATTACCAATTGAGATAGTGTTTGTGACTTAAAGGGACCCAAGGACTTTGGTTACTGTTGAGCGACCAGTGAAGCCATGGGACATACCATATGCTTCAGGGAGGTGGGGCTAACTGTTCCTGTGGACAAGGGACAAGGGACCAATAAAGTTGCCCTTATGATGTATCTCACAAGCACTTCTTGTTCAAGTGACTGGTTACATATGGCATAAGTGAATAATAAGGGGCTACTTAGAGCGTAAGGAGCAAAGAGACTTGAGTTACCAGTGCTCGCCCAGTATTGCACTGGGGGCCACTGGATTGGCAAATGGACTGACGTTTTTCTGCCTGCGTGTGGAAGATTCCCAGGTGTGAGGGTGAATGAATTCACTAAAACGCTTTAGATCGCTCAAAATAAAATGCAACTGAAATGACCCGTATTTGGCCTGTTTATCGTACACAGTGTGCTGTGTGGTCGCCTTAGCATGACAGGATCTTACCGTTTTGCTCTTGCAGCAAGAAGTCCAAAGTTTCTTCGTTATTATGGCTTTGATTTCTGTGCCATGGATGCTCCTGATTAAGCCGTTTATCCTTAGAGCCCGTCATCGGACATCCCAGGTGAGAGCTGTTCGTGTCGGTGTGCTCATGGTGGGGCAGGGATGCGGGTCCCTTGGAAAGAGAAGTCTGGGCTTTAGCGAGAACGCTGGGCTTACCGGGGCCCGAAGGACACAGTGAGGCGAGTCACTGGCCTTCCCCAGGGCCGCTTCCTTCTGCAGAGTTTGACTTTTCCTTGGGTCCTTTCCTTATTTCCAGAATAATGCTCGATTAAGAGCAAACTTGTTTGAATCTTATGTCTTGCAGACTTTCCTCAGGTGTGTGTGTGTGTGTTTGCTATATAATATCTCCTTGTATGAATATACTGATTTAGGTGATAGTTCTTTGGCTTGTTCCCAGTTTTAGTAATTACAAATAGCACTGCTATAAACATACTTGTCATGTCTTTTGACACGTGTGGTTTTAGAAAGTGGCAAGTAGCTAATTTAAAATTGATCGTTTTGGACAGAACCCAGCTCAGACATTGTGAGATGCTTAGTTAAGGGGGCGGCAAAGAATATTTTGACTGGGGAAGAAGCGTCACTAAATTCACAAAGTCCAGTCTTGTGCTTCTACAAAATCATTCCTGTCCATTTTAACCATTTCCGGTATATGACCAGAAAAGGCTAGAGTTAGGGATGGAAGTGGAAAAACTATCTTCGATTTCTTCCCTGACGTTTTTCTTCCTTACATTGATGGGGAGAGGAAATAGGATTTCACGAAGACAAAGTAACATCAACTCAAGTCACATCTCTCACTATGGGACAAGGAACCCACGCAGCCCAGGGGACAAGCTTACCCAGAACCCCCTCTTAGTACCCGGCACCCTGAAATTCTTGTCCAGATGGACTCAGGTCCACTTTGGGGCCCTACAAAGGGCCAGCCGCATCACTGGACCCTGGCATGGCCGAGGGCCAGGTGTTTGTGGGTGTGGGTGGACCATGGCCGCTGTGGGTGGGAGTGTCTGCAGGTGTGCACGCGAGGCCCTCGTGAGGCGGGACAGAACCAGAGGTGAAAAGGAGAGGTGGCACGCTCAGGCCATCTCTCCCGAGACTCTGAACTTGACCCTGGCCTTTCAAGTGCTTTATCAAGCTAGGAGGCTAGAACATTATTTAGGAGTTAGTTGGCTTGATTTATAACTTTTAAAGATTTAAATGTATGGCATGTGGACTTTCATTTTGACCCTTGCCCAGGGTCCTGCAGATATTAGAGACAGACTCACTGAAGAAAGAAAGGTAAAGCTACTTTCATGCCTAATTTGCAATATCCACACTCATGAAATGATTCTAGGAAACATTTTGGACACGGGACATTAAGTTTCACAGTGACTTGAAAGAAATGTTCTGTTGAAACTCAGGCATGAAACCAGGCCAAATGGAACGGCTACTTAGATTTTTTCCTTTGATTTTTTTTTCTTAGCTGTTTTTATTTTAAAAGTGTATTTGTGTTGGAAAAAGCATTAAGTCTTACTTAGTCTGTTCAGGATGCCATAACAAAATAGCATAGACCAGGTGGCTTATCAACAACAGAAATTTATTGTTCACAGTTCTGGAGGCTGGAAGTCTAAGCTCAGGGCTCCAGCATGCGCATGGGGTGAGGGTCCCCTTCCTGGTTCACAGTTGGCACCTTCTTGCCAACATGGTGGAATGGGTGAGGGAGCTCTCTGGGGTCTCTTATAAGGGCACTAATCCCATTTATTGGGGCTCCACCCTCATGACCTAACCACCACCAAAGGCCCCACCTTCTAGTGCTATCCCCTTCCGAGGTTAGGATTTCAACATCTGAATTTTGAAGAGGGCGTAAACATTCGTATCTCCTCATTTTGCTTGTAGAAATCCGGGTGTTCAGGTCACCAGGCTACGTGTGTCAGGCACAATAATGATTTTAATGGCAGTGGGCATTTTTCTTAACAAGGGAAAGGCACGCTTGTACGTGCATCGGTTTTCTGTAGAGACCGATTCACGTGGCACCTTCTGGAACACCGTGGAGAACCCCACAGGCCCTGGAATCAGACCGCCCGCGTCTGACTCCTGCTTTGCAGCTAACTAGCCTCCCCAGCCGTGTGATCTTGGGCACAGTTTTTAACCTCTCTGTGCTGTAATTCACCTCTCTCGAGCATGGCGCGATAATTGTGCTTACATAAAAAAGATTGTTATAAAGACTGAGATCAGAGAGAGAGAGAGAGAGTGTTTAGGACAGTGTCTGGTACATAGCGAATATGTAACAAGAGGCTTTATTTTGTACAGGATTGTCATGATTCTGATTCTAGGGAGGAATTTAACACTTCGTTTCCTTGCTTGCTGACAGCTGCACACATCCAGGACCCAAGGACACTCCCCGAGGACATCGACGGTCACAACTCCAGTCCTTCCACGAGTGCTGATCACGCGGCTTCTGCCAGTGCCCACGGGGCCCGGGACGGCCACGAAGAAGAGGTATTTGGTCCTCCACTCCCTATAAAGACTTCTCAGTTTGTACAGATTCTAGAAGTGGACCTGAGCAGGGGCGGTAGTCAAATATTTATGAACCAGTACGTTGTGGACAGCAGCCCATCAGAGTGAACTTAGGCAGCAGAGCTGCGGGGCAGTGGGGGAGTGGGTCTGGGGGGACCCTGCTGGTGGCAGCCCTGTCATCGTTGAGTCGTGGGGAGTTGGGAGCACCTGTTTGGATCAGAGCAGCTGCTGCATGCCAGCCGCTCCAGGAGAACGGGGACGTTTTAGCACATGTGCGGCTCTATTCGTGTGGGGTGAATGTCAGACTGCAGATCTAGTGACACAGGGGGCCCTCAGTGTCACCGAGGCCTCCCTGGCTCGGAACCGGGCCCCTGGGAGTCAGCTGCATTTATCATGAGCTTTCCCGCCAGTGCCCCTCAAACCGTGAGAGCAGAGCCCAAATCTAGCCCGAGGTACTGAAACAGAGACTAGGTCATTTTATTCCCAGCCCTCCTCCCCGACATGGCGTGCACAGCCACCGTCACCTCCTCCTGCCTCAACCCGGCTCTGTCCCGATGTGGAACACTCCTTTTAAAAAAAAATTATTTATGTATTGATTTTTATGGTGACATTGTGTAATGGACTCCAGTAAGTTTTAGCTGTACACTTTAACAGTAAGGCATATATGTTTTACACTGTGTTCACCTCCCATAGTTAGATTTCTCTCTGTCACTGCATATTAAAGGGGGTCAGCTATGTGGACTAAGCTTTGTAACATCATCTGCCCCTCCTGGGAACTCAGGATTTGTTTTGTTCCCTGGTCCCTCCCTGCCTCTTTCTGTTCAAGGGCAGCCACTCCCCACTTAGGAATGCACCACATTTTCCCAGACAGGACAGCTGGCTGTGTTTCTACCCCCAGGCTTGAAGTCACCACAGCCTCGAAGGGTTTTCACTGGGGCTCCCTCTATTCTGATTCTAGGTTGGGGACCGGGTTCCCGTGAGGCCTGAGGGATGCTCTCAGGGACTCCATTAGTGATGTGGATTCCTAAAAAAACAGAGTTCATTTCGACTAATGGATGGTCAGTTAGAACTAAGGAAAAATCGGGATGATGGTCATTTTTGCCTACAAGATGCTATAGGTACAGAGAGTAATCCATATGAGTGGCAACTGACATCACTTAACCTGTCGGACCTGCTGGAATGTTTTGGAATCCAACCCACCTGTCTTCGGACTCATTCAATCTCCGCCCGTCTAGTATAGCCTCCCTCATCCGTTCTTCTTGTGCTCTTCACACATAGCCGGTCTCTCTTCGCCTACCACCTCCACCGTGATCGGCTGCCCTTGTTTGGGCATCGTCAGGCTCCATTCGTAGGCTCCTCCCCCGGATGCCAGCGTGGATGCATCTCCCATCCCATGGCAGATTCCGGCGTGACTCTGCTTCCGCCTCAAAGTCCTTTCCCACCTCTTTCCTCACCAGGAGTCAGCCAGACTCAAGGTTAAGGGCACAGTTCCCTAGACTACCAAGTCTGCCTGAGACTTCTGACACTAGCCACAAGTTTGGGGGCCCCCAGGACCACCCTCATTCAGACCAGCCAGTTACAAACTCGGGGTCCCCTGAGACTCCTTTGGGTCCAATAATTTATAGGCTGACTCACGGAACTTGGGAAAATGCTCTACTTACAATTACAGTTTTATCGTAGCGAAAGTATATCAATCAGCACCAGCCAGAGGAGGAGGCACATAGGCAGAAGCCCCAGGGAAGGCTCCGAACGTGATGCTTCCCTGCCCTCAGAGATGTGTTCCTCTGCCAGCACGGACGTGTGGTGATTCGTGCACAGCATCAGCAGCCCAGGAAGCTCACCCGAGCTCCGCATCCAATGTTTTATTGGAGTTTCACTGTGCAGGCGTGGCTGGCGGAGTGTGGCCTGGGATGTTGTCTCCAGCTCCCCCCGCCCCTGGAGACCGTGCCGGTAACACCGGCTCCAAGTCTCAACTCTCTAGCCACATGGTTAGTCTTTCTGGTGTGGCCAGGCCCCCACAGGAACCAGCAGATGCGGTGCCAGGGGCTCCCCCCAAAGTAGCGAAGCCATTTCGGTCACTCGGGAAACGCCAAGGGTTTACGGGCTGCTGCCAGGGAGGCAGGACACAGCCGGACGTCTCTCTGGACCGGGTTCATCGGTCGCTGCACACCTGGGCTCGGCCCCTCACCGCATCCTGCCCTCCCCGCCCCTCCGGTCCCTCCTGTCTTCACTGCTGAACTGAGAGGCATTTTTCTCCGTAGACCTGACCCGTTGACCTCGCCCTTGCCTGCATTCCTGGGTGCTCTCCCTCCGTCCTTGACTGCAGCCAGGCGGCTCCGCCTGGTTCTTTGACGTTTTCTTTTCATCAGCAGTCTCTTTCTCTCTCACCTCTGAAACGAAGATGCCTCCCAAGGCCGAGAGCTCGTCCTCCCATGGCCTTTCACTCGTGGGTCACCGTCCTCTCGGCCCCCACGGTCACTCCTCACACAGGTGAGGTCCCACGTGTCCATGTCCAGCCTGGCCTTTTCGTCCGAGCCCGTGCTGCCTCTCCCGTTGTGTGCCGAGAGAGAACGCTGGCATGGGCCACTGCAGCCTGAAACACAGCGCGTCCGAGACGCCGCCACCCACCTCCTCCTCCGGTCGGTCCATTCCCGTCATTGCCACTCGTGGGGCCACTCGGACTCGAGAACCTCAGAGGCCTGTGTGGCCGTGGCCCCCGGGCGGGGGGCCCGTCTCTGTGCGCCCACCGTGCTGCTGCGTCCCTGATGGCTGCACTTGACATTCAGTGGTGTGGCTGGTAACTGTGCACGGTCTCCCCACCAGACTGTGAGCTGCTTGAGGGCAGAGGTGGAGCGGGTAGGCTGTGCCCTGCACGGCTTCGGGCGCGTGAGGGCAGCGGCGAGCGGCCCCACTCGTACCTGGACGATGGAGCTGACCGGCGACTTGGCTTTTTTGCCCATAGGCTGTCCCTTCACTGGTCCATTTTGCGACCAGCTTAATCTTCCCCCACATATCTCCTCCTTCCCTCCTGCCACTTTCTATTAGATACGCTTTACGTTTCTCCAACAACTCCAGGTTATCTTCTCGGCTCTCATCCGTACTTGGCTTTTACTAAACCTCACACCTGCACACCCTCTCCCTCTCCTCACCCACAGGAGACCCCAGCTCCAGCCAAATTGTCCCCTCCCCGCGCACACTGGCCTTCGTGATGTCCCCACCTGCCGGCTTTTTTCTTACCAGGAGTCATTTTCTTTACCAGGAATGATCTTGCTTCTCCCTGACGTCTGGATCCCTCGCCATCCTCAGGGCAGAGCAGAAAGCTCACCTCCTGTGATGACTCCCCTTCCCGGCCAATCTCTCTCCTTTCATCCTCTTTCAGTTATCAGTGGGAATGTTACTGCACACATACCATATCGTACTTTACCCTTTCGATGGTACATTAATGCTTATTTCCCCTAGTTCGACTGGAAGCATCTTCGCGGTGGAGCCCTCGTCTTATTTATCGGTGTCTTGTTTGTGGTACTTTTTGTTTAGAAAGCACCTGGTAAAGGAGAACAAAAAATTCTCTCTTCCAGTTCGATTTCGGAGACGTCTTCGTGCATCAGGCCATCCACACGATCGAGTACTGCCTGGGCTGCATTTCCAACACAGCCTCTTACCTCCGGCTCTGGGCCCTCAGCCTGGCTCATGCAGGTGAGCGAGTGAGCCTCCCGTCGAGGTCACAGTCAGATGCAGTGTGCTCGTAGGTGACAGAGTCCCGTGTGCACGCGCACGCTTCCCGGTGCACACAGCTGCTCAGCCGCAGGCGCTTGCACACAGACCCCCACGTCCGATCCCTCATGCCACGATGTGTTCTCGGGCGAAGCGGGTATCCAGGCACCCGAGTGGGTCTCTGGGCTTCGTGACATCAGTGGTGTTGACGTCAGCCTTCAGCGCCAACCTCAGCCGTGGTGTGGAGGGCTCAGGTCACAACAGGGCTGAGTCTCGATAGGGACAGGAGGAGGAGTTTGGGCATTTTCGGTGCCTGCCCCTGAGCCTGACACTGGGTGTCGGGGTCTCCTCTGGCCAGCCCGTGCCCACTTCGGGTGTTGTTTGATTCCAGAAAACCCATTTGGCTCACACACAGCTGCCTGGCATGGTCCACCCCCTGGGTGTTTCCGGACATCTCTGTGAGATAGTGTTCCCATAGGCACCTTCTACAACATCCCAATGACCTTGCTTAAAGAGCTAGTTTTGTTATGAAAAAAAAATTAAAATGCTGGTTTTAGCTCTTCTTCCTGTTTCTCTGCTTTGAGCTGAGTGACTCAGGCAAGCAACTTAACCTGTGTGTGCCTCGGCTCTGGTTCGTGGGTCTAGCCCTGGTCTATTGTATTAGGCTAGGCCAGAATATGGTGCAGTAACAACCACCCCCTAGGTCTCAGCAGCCTAAAACTAGGAATTTGCTGTTTTATCACATCTGTGTTTATCAGAGCCAAGCTGAGGGGGGGCTCTGTCTTGACACGTCCTTTAAAATCACCAAGATGGGGAAAAAAGAAAGGCGAGAGAGAAACAGTGGAAATGAGATGCCTGCCTTCCCACTGGACCGTGGCGAGGCTTCCGTGAGACAGTGTGAATGGCAGGGCCTCCACCAAGGTCGCCGTGAAAATCGGGCTGCAGGACAGTTGGACCTCCGCCCGTCGGGAGCGGCCGCCGTCGGCTGCGGTTCTCGGGGAAGGAGTCCCACAGCACAGTGCAAATTGCTTTCAGTTTTTATTCTGATAATTTAGCAGATATAGAGGCAAAGAGTCCGTCCCAACGCACGGCACAGGAGTGGGTCACGGCGTGAGCAGACGCGGGTGAACGACTGTTCCCACCGGCGAAAGCCCCAGGTCTGTCCAGCGGAAGGCCAGAACTGGGGACACAGAGCAGACACGCATGCTCCTCCCTGTGCCCCCCTGTGCCTCTGCTCTCACCCTGTCCCCGTGGCCACTTACAGGTGACCCGCTTTCACCTCTGTGGTCCAGGTTTCATGACCTTCTAGTGGAGGACCCTGAAGTCTTAACCCCAGAATATAATGATAGCGTCTCCCTGGGTGGGGCAGAGTGTGAGCGAGCTCTCAGGTGTCTCTTAGTATCTGGACACTAACCCCATGACGAGGACCCGACTCTCATGATCCCGTCGAACCCCAATCACCTCCCAAAGGCCCCTTCTTCAAATACCAGAACTTTCGGGCTTAGGGCTTCAACCTAGGAATGTGAGGGGCAGGCGGAGACACAGAGATCCAGTCCGTATCAAATCATACAACATACCCCCTTTTGTGTTTTGCTGCTTTGGCGTGACATCCGATTACTCAGATTGACTTACGTTGCTGCGTTAGCTCTAGTTTGCTCGCTTCCACTGGTGCGTAATTTGCCACGATGTGTTCATCCTCTTGCTGGAAACCCCTCCCCTGTGAACAAAGCTGCACAGACTACGTCACGCGGGTGCCTGGGGGGTGCACTCCTGACGCCCGCAACTGGGAGCGGAGTTGCTGGATCCAGGGTCTGCAGACCCAGGGCCATGGCCAAAGGTGGCCCGCACGTGCCAGGTCAACCGTGCTAGAGAGTGTGGCCCTTGCATCTTGCAGAACTGTCGGAGGTGCTCTGGACCATGGTGATGAACGTCGGCCTTCGCCTGCGAGGCTGGGGAGGACTCATCGGGGTCTTCATCATCTTCGCCGTCTTTGCCGTTCTGACAGTAGCCATCCTGATGATCATGGAGGGGCTCTCGGCTTTCCTGCATGCCCTGCGCCTGCACTGGTAAGAGCGGCCGCCCAGCTGGGGCTCCGTGCGCACAGGGGTAGAGGGGCGGACTGTAGGGCCAGGCAGCGGGCTTCAAACCCCGAGTCGTGTGACATCAGCAGTGTCGCCCGCCGGTTACTATTCAGCGGTGTGATATCGGTATACGTGTATAATGGCTACCCTAAAATAAATGTGAGTTCTCATTTACTGCTCTTCTGAATTTCCATGTGTTATATCACAAGTGGCTTCACAATAAGGGACGCCTCCCAGTATTGGTAAGATGACAGGTCTGACATAGGCTCCCAGGGGGCATGCTAAGCCAACCCAGGACCGTTGGTGCTTGTTGCCCAGTGCAGGATTCATACCGCTAGGACAGGCTAGGAAAGCAGAAACAGACGGACGGACCCCTCAGGGAAGAGGGTGGTCACAGGAGGGCTCTGGCGTTCGCAGACCTGTCTGCAGCCTTCACGGATGCGCTCTGCCTTTCTCTCTGCCTGCGGTTCGTAAAGGAAGGTTTTATACTTCGAATATTGACTTGAGAGTCACGGAGTCCCCTGCGTCAGGTTAGAACACCATTTCTGCCCATGTCACTAAGGACATGCGCTCTGCTCCTTCATCAGCGATCATCCATGATGTCTGTCTGTGAGGTGCCGATCATGCCGTGGTAGTGTGAGCCCATCGCTCTCTGATGAGGATGGAAACGAAAGACCATGTATGACCTGGTGTAGTGATCTCATTAGCTCCTCAGACAGTGGTACATGGCGAGGGCTTCTTTGCTTGTGGGGCGCTGGGGGGCAGGGTTCTTATGCTGTGGTCTGCGAGGCCACGAGCGAAGGCCTAGAGGAAGGAGAGCCGCGGAAGGAAAGATACCAGCAAGAGACAGGTTATGACAAGCCCGGAGGGTTCCCGTGGCCACTTCAGCCTGGGTCTCTCCCTGCACAGCTTCTTAACCCTGTGCTTGATTTTCGAAACACTCTTCCCTCCAGACACCAGCCCCCAGCTCTGTGTTTAATCCCCTTTTCTTGCCCCCCCCCAAACAGGGTGGAGTTCCAAAACAAGTTCTACGTTGGGGCTGGTTACAAGTTTTCTCCGTTCTCCTTTAAAAGCATCCTGGACGGCACGGCAGAAGAATAGCTGCAAGCCCGGCAGCGGCTGCCCCCGCCTGCATCGGCCCGTGTCCCATGGTGGTTGGCGGGAGGACCCTTTCCAGCCAGCCCAAGGCAGGAAGCCACGTATTAGCTACAAGCCTTGGGATTCGATGTGACTTCACCATGTCATAGAGAAACTACGCTGGCAAGTCATTGCAACTTCCCGCGGGGTCTCGATTGTCAAATACCAAAACGACTGAGAAACGGGGCACTGGGGGCGGCCAAATTCGTGTGTTCCGGCAATATTTTGAGTATTATATTTAAGCAAATAAACTTCTGGGCCAATTCACTTTTTCTTTAAGATGTCTTGATTCAAAATTTTTTTCTGTCAAAGTTTATGATTGAAAATTACAGGAAAGTTAGACAACAGAGTTACACAAACTAACCCAGAAGAAGGATCATGTTTATTTTGTTCTTTCGTTTCCTGCTTCCTCAAACACCTTTTTTCTTTGTCTGGGGCTAAGCTTTACAAGATTAGGAACTTTCTCATGAATTTCGCTGCAGGTGAGGAAGAACAGATCACGTTCTGTGTTCAGGGAGGGGCTGGCCCCGTGCGGCTCTCTGCGCTGTTAAACCCTGTGGAATGAAGACAATGGCATCACATCGCAACGTTGCTCTCCAACCACGTTATGCTGGAGTAACCGGGGAAACTGACTCGTAGGTTGGGGTACCTGCTGGGAAATGGTGTCCGCCCTGACATTCTCCGGGTCAATCAGCCCCAAATCCTCCTCTTAGGGCACCTGGATCGATAACTCCTAGGATCCAGGTACAGAATAAGATTGTTGCAAAAAGACAGCCAACAGATCAGAAGTGACAACCAGAAATAAAGCCACGCGTATAAAGGCAACGACTTTTTGACAAGGAGCCAAAAATATACAATGACGAAAAAGGAAACGTCTTTGATAAATGGTATTGGGAAAATTGGAAAGCCACCTGCAAAAGAATGAAACTAGACTGCTGCCCGACACATACACAAAACGAACGCAAAATCGATTAAAGACTTCAAGGACTGAAAATAAAATTCGTAGACGAAAATGTAGATACTAAACTTACGGACTTTGATCTCAGAGGGGTTTTTGTGAACGTGACCCCAAAGGCCGGAGAAGTAAAAGCAAAATAAATAAACGGGACTACATCAAACTAAAGCCTCTGCACAGCAAAAGAAACCATCAAAATGGAAAGGCACCGAATGCATGGAGGAGGTAGGAGGTACTCGTAAACAATACTTCCATAAGGGGCTAACTATCTAAAATACGTAAAGAGCTCGTAACAACAGCAACAACAACAACAACAACAACAACAACAACAATTTAAAATGGACAGAGGACCTAAACACACTTTTCCCAATAAGACATACAGATGGCCAACAGATGCATAGAAAGATGCTCCACTTCACTAGCTATAAGGGAAATCCAAGTCAAACCACAACGGGATACCACCTCATACCTGTCAGAATGGCTGTCATCAGTACGAGAAGCAATATCGAGCGTTGGAGAGGAGGTAGAGAAAAGGGAACCCTCGTGCACTGCTGGTGGGAATGTAAATTGGCGCAGCCACTCAGGAAACAGTATGGAGGTTCCTCAAAAACTGAAGAATAGAGCTAGCATATGACCCAGCAGTCCCTCTTCTTGGAAATTTACCTGAAAATTTTGAAAACGCTTATTCATGAAGATACGTGTAATCCTATGTTCATTGAGCCTTATTCACAGTAGCCAAGACTCTTACCACCTAAGTATTAAAGAAAAGTGGTATATATACATACGCCGTGATACAACCCAGCCCTAAGAAAGGATGAACTACTGCCATGGCCAACAACACAAATGGATCTTGAGAGTGTCATGCCACACTAAATGAGTCAGAAGGAAAAGAACCGTATGATTTCACATGTGGGATATAAAACAGCAACAAATGAACAAACACACAGGCAGCAGTACGGTGATCACCAGGGGGTAAAGGGGGTCAGATATACGGTGACAGGAGAAGTCTAGACTTTGGAGGGTGAGCACACAATGTAATAAACAGATGACATATTATAGACTTGTACACCTGAAACTTCAATGTTCTTAATCAATGCTACCCTAATAAATTTAATTCTAAAAAATTGTTCCGTCGACTGTTTAGTCTGAATGAACTTTAGGTTAATTATCTCTGTTTAACTATTCTGCTAGAATGTCAAATAACATTGTTATAGTGCTCGACAATTTATGAAGCATTTCCACTTAGTATCTGGATCTAAATAAGGTTCCAGAAGATCTGACAAAATTTAAGGGTACCTTCAGACAGGTGAATTTCAGCCCCACCTGCCCCTCTGGGTAGCGGGTTGACTGCCATGTTGCCCATGAAAGTGTCATTGCTCATATCCAAGCTTCCATGTCATGCTCTACGTCAGTGTCCTGGCTGGCCCAGCAGTTTAAGCCACACTTAGATGCTCAACTAATATTCATTTAATGATTAAAAAGCAGGCCGAGCCCAAGATCGAGAGTTGGAATAGAAGATGTGTGTCTTTGAGTTCCACCTCTGATGCTTTATTGGGTGTGCCCTCGGGCAGGAAATGGAGTTGATCATTTCATTGCCAAAACAGGGATAGGGATCTCTCCCTCCGAGTCGTGGACAAGGTACTTGGTCAGTGACATGGGCCTCGTGCCACCAAGGTACTGGACGGTGTCAAGGTCCTCAGCTCATTACTGCCTTTCCCAACAACTGTCTAAAAATGTTCCGCTTAGGTGGACCACCAGCCTCTGCCCTTTGATTCTAAACAGCAGTGGCTACAAGAAACGGTTTGAAAGAGCAAAACTTCCCCCGAGCCTGCCCAGCCCCTGCTCCCTCGGAAATCCCCAGCCTTCCCGAAAACAACCTGCTGCTTCCTCCACGGTCCAGCAGCCTCTTTGTGTCTCTGCGAGGGGTGTACTTTCTCCTTCATAAAGGTATCGGGTAAGGGCTGGCTGAGAAGGGGTGTGACCTGGACGTCACTCACTTGTCCAGGATGCAGTTATTCCTTAAGTAATTCTGTTCACAGAACTGAGCCAAAAGAGGAGGATCTTGGGGGCCAGGCTTCTTGGGAAGGTAAGTCCAGAAGCCCCAGAGAGCCCATCACTGGTTCCACTGCTGTGAGATCTGGCTGCGGGAAGGGGGAGTGTAAGAGCCGAAACTGGACAGATTCCCAAGAAATATTCAGAGGTGAGAATCTCGAACGAGCAACATGAGTCTGGATTTACTTCCTCTGCTCTGGGGTGGGAGCAGGGGTGGGGGCTGGGGGGGGTGGTGGAGGAGGTGGACCATCAGTGCTTGGCTGAAGGCAGGTGGCGTATGAAGCTTTCATTCTTCTTACCGATGATGTTGTAAAACAAATTATGCACACAAGTTCAATTTTTTAAAAACATGACCGCGGCTCAACTATTTCTGGCTAAAAATTCAGTATAGCAAAATGCAATAGAACACTATGTCCACCAGTCCTCTAGAATGTGTTTTAATGACGCTTGAACGCCATCCGAGCCTTTGAGTTCAGAGTAAGTCCCCAATACGTGTTTAAAAGAATTTTAATTTTATTTTCAATTACAGTTGACATTCGATATTTTATCTTAGTTTCACTGTACCGCACAGTGGCTAGACATCATTATATAATTTACAGAGCGATCACGCTAATGAGTCTCGTCCCCACCTGGCACCATACAGAGTTGGTGCAATATCATTGACAGTGTATAGTTCCTGTGCTGTAGTTCACATCCCTGTCATTAAGTCAGTTCTTTATTAGATTATTTTGAAGGCGGGTCATGGGTTACTTTTCCATTGTAGTTTTTGAGGAACTAAGTGAGGCTGTGAAACATTCTTCTCTATGTGTTTCCCTCTTTTCCTGAATTGGTCTGATTGATTGTCCATTCGTCCACCCATGTATCTGGCCAGCCTCTTCCTAGTTAGACAGGATGCAGAATGACTTAGGAAGCCAAAGGATAGAATCAACCCGGCTTTTCCATGTCCACTTCAAAGTTGAGATTATAAACTCTCTCTCTCAGTAACATTCTTCATCTCCATTTCCATGAAATATTTTGTCCTTTGTGAAATTTTTGGCTGAAGCTCTAGAAAATACCAAGTGGGTACTTTCCTTATCTGTTAAGATTGAGTTCACGTTTGAGTGTCTGCTTAGTGACTTGGAACGTAAGCCCCTTACAATGCACAGATATAAGTGACCAAATCCTGATACTCTGCTGACACCTGGGCACCCGCCACCAACATGCACCCAAACGACAAGAATCCTGTCGTCGATGACCCGCGTAACCTCGCAGGGCAGAGAGGAGGACGTGCTCTGTTGCAGGTGACTTGTACGTTCCGTTTCTTCCCTTGGCAGCCTCCCCTGGTACTGGGATTGCATTCAACGATCTACTCTGAGAGCGGTGGGGTTTATAATCAGCCAGTTACAGATTTCTTTGTTCCTTTTCTCCCTCTGCTTCACTTGACAACCTTAAACACACACACACACACACACAGAATTGCACACAACTGCAAGTAACAGACCAGAAACAACAGTGTCTTAAACAAGAGAGAGCTTTATTATTTTTTTCCCCCATGTGAAGGACATCTGGAGGTCAGCAGTCCAGCACGGCAAGGGAGCACACGTCTTCAGGTCCCAGCCTCTCTCTAGCTTATGTTCTGCCTGACAGCCAAACGTTTCCATTTTTCCATCTTCGCATTTGTGTCACCGTCGGAGATGCCCACTGAAGTGCCAGCCCCCATGTCTCCATGATCCAGGAAGAGGCAGGAGGACAAGGGGGAGGGGCAAAAAGGGCTTTCCCAGAAGCGCCCCCACCTCCAGCATCCTCCACCTGCATCTCAGTGGCCGCCCCATCAACAAGGTGCAGGAGAAGGCGTTTAGTTGGGAAGCAGCAAGCGATTCCTCCCACAGGCGGCTGGCATCGTTTTTATTTTCAGACGAAGAAATGGAGTTAGAGGAAAGGAAGCAGTTCAGTGTTGATGTCACCGTGGCTACCGACTTCCGTCCTCTCCCTCCCCCTTCCCTCTCATCCTTCTCTCGTCCTCCCTCCCTCCCTCCCTTTCTTCCCTTCTTCTTTCCTTCTCTCCATCATCCCTCCTTTCCTTCTTCCCTCCCTAGTCCTTTCTTCCTTCTTTCCTTCCCATGTTGTTAATTTGGTGGGTATAAATGATACCTAAGGGGTTTTTATTACTTTTTTGTCAGTTATTACAGAAGACGAACACATTTCCAGTTTTGTTTACAATTTGTATATCATCTTGTGAATTGCCTACCATATAATTTGTCCACTAATTTATTAAGATCTTAATTTTTTTCTCATAATTTGTGATTCCTGTCTACTACAAACTGAATATAAATATGTATTATATACATACATATTGGAAAAGACTTTTCAGTACTAAATAGCCTTTTACTTAAGAGATTTTAAATTATATTCTGTTATAGGAATATATTGTAATTTTTAGCCACTTCTGGTACACATTTAGGTTATACCCAATTCTTTTGTTCATATATATATATACACACACATATACATATGTATATAACATATACATACATATTTGAACATGGTTTTTTTCTTTAAATTTTTGAAATTGCGGTTAAAATACACATAACATAAAATTTACCATTGTAACAATTTTAAAGTGAACAATTCAGTGGCATTTAGTTGCACAGTGTCGTGTGACCACCACTGTCGTGTGGTCCTGTGCCAGGCCACCTTGCGGATTTCTGGCCAATTATTCCATTATTTTCTAGTCAGGTGTCTAACCCTGACCCAATAGGTCATGGTCAGTGATGGGGGCAGAGGGGGTTGTACCTGTCACAGGCCTGCTTAGGACAGTAGCATGGTAAGCACAGAGAGCAACATGTCAGCTACATACTGGTTTGTTTTTCCAAAAACATTTTATGGTTAAAAGGACCACCCTTTCTAAAAACTCAAACAGTGTGAAAGAGAAAGAAAAAAACCCTTAATTCTCCCTGCCACGGGTAATTCTTTCCTCACCCTCTTTCTCTTGGCTGAGTCCTGCTTGTCCCTCAGGCCTCAGTTTAGACTTGCATGCGGAAGGCTCCCCAGGCCTCAGGACTCGTTAGGGCACGGGGGCCCCCTTATGTGGCTGGAGCAGCCCCTGCCCAACCCTGGGACCACAGTGTCCCTACCTAGATGCCTTTATTCCCCATCAGACATAAGTTCTGTGGCAGGAACCCTTCCCATTATGTCTGATGTTGTAGACGCATATATCTTTCACAGATATTTGTTGAAAGACAAAACACTGTTTTGGACATTTCTCCTGAAATCTCTGCGTCGGTATGTATTTAAATGAAAATGTATAAATTGGAATCATCATTACGTGCATACCCATTAGGTATATCTGCATTATGTACTTACATATTGGGAAATACATTTCAACAGTAATAGAAATATTTGAAAGCTTTTAAATAGTATTCTGTTACAGGAATGTGTTATAATTGGTGTAGCCACTTCTCTCCTGGTGTGCCTTGAGGTTGTACCCAGTTCTTTTGTTGTGAAAATAAGTGTGGTGCCCTTTCTCATACCTGTATTGTTGCCCACTCTTTGACTTCCTCACGAGGATGAATCCCAGGAGTAAAACTGCTTAGTCAACTACCGCCACCATTTAACTCTCACAGAATGGTCTTGTTTTCATTTTTGGGTGTGGTAAATCTCTTAAAAGTTCATTTTCCCATCCAGAAACATGATAGAGCCAATTTTTAATGTGTACTGATGTCCTTTTTATAAGCAAAAGAAGGCGATGCTGCTGCTAACTATTTTAAAAGTTACCAGATGAAAAACACCCCTCCAAAGGATGTTTGAGCAGTGTCAGAAAAGGCACAGCTGAAGTTCCAGGGCAGTCTGTCTTCATGACTTTCAGGCTCCCAAATGAGCCGGGAGACCAATTATTTTTACTTTTTTCACTCTGAACATAACAACCTTTTATACTTTCCATGGTGCCTCTTGGGAAAAGGGATTCCATGGACTGACTTTTGTGCGTTCTTGATCTATCTGTCATCTGGGAATATTTGTGTCTCTGTGACAGCGTTTTAAGAAAACAAATAATACCTACATTGCAGTGGTTGTTTCTGTGTGTATCATCGGTGTCCCTAACTAGAAAAGAGCCCCTTAGGGCAAGGAACATGACAGACGCCTCTTCAAAGTATCCACAGGGGCCCACGCAACCCAAGGTGCAGAGCTGGCATGGGCAAACGTTAATGACCTTGACGTGCTGCTGTCCAGCTGCTCCGTGGCTGTGTTTATGGCGTGGGGAAGGATCTTTGTTTGAGTTCTGACTGCACTACTCACTAGTGATCTGATATTGGAGAAGTTATTTCAGAATCTCAGAACCTCATGTTTTGAACTATTTATTTTGAAAAGTGTTACACGACTTCAAAAGCAGAGGATAGTAAATGGGTCCATGTACCCACCATCTTCCTTCAGTAATTTTTAACACGTGGCCATTCTTTTCATCTATATGCCCATCTACTTCTTTTTACCTGATTCCCACCCTATGAGTGATTATTCTTAAGTGAATCCCAGACGTTATATTTCATCCATAAATATTTCAGTATCTATCTCTGAAATATAAGGATTCTTTCTTCTACCATAGCCACGATAGCAGTGTCACACCTAATGATGTCATCAGTAATCTCTTAATATCATCAAGCTTCCAAACTGCTTACATTTTCCTGATTTTTGATCATCTTTCTTCCCTCTCATTCTCTTAGTTATTGTTGCTGTTTTTCCAGTTGGTTGTTTGAAAGACGATCCAAACAAGACCAACTCATTTATTTGGTTGATTTGTCTATTTTCTTTTAGTCTGTAGGTTCGCCTCTCTCTCTCTCCTCTTTTTTTCTTGCCATTTGCTTGTTGAAGAAAGTAGGCTATTTATGCTATAGAACTTCCACATTCTGGATTTTTCTTATTGCTCACACGTGGTATAGTTTAACATGTTTCTTCATCCCTTGTATAAACTGGTAGGTAGGGTTAGAGGCTTAATCGGTTCAAGTTCAAAAAATTTTTTATGAGAATACATCACAGGTGACGTTGTACACTTCCTATTGCATCTTATCAGGAGCCACAGAATATCTGATCATCATTCTCAGTAGCATTAGGGTTTTTCAGACATTATCAATCTTTTCCGTCTCTAAGTAAAGCCATTCAGCTAATAGTTTGTCAGCCGTTGATTATCACTTCCTAGATCCATTATTTCATTAGGAGGTGCAAAATCATGACAATTGAATTCCATTTTTCATTCTGCATGTGTTAGCTGAAATTAAAGAATGATTTTCTGTTACCAACTGTTTGGTTACCCTAAAATACAATTTATACAAGAAGCAAAATGTTGACTAGTTTTCAGGATAATGAATTGGTTTCTTAGTATTCTCTAATGATGGTCAATGAGATAGATATTCATGTTAGCAATCTTTTGAACAGTGGATTTTGATATCTCTGCTATATTTTAATTCTTTAAAATAGTTATTCTTATTATGTATGATCTATAATGAATTTATATTGGTATTTCCAACCCAAAGTTAGGATTATAAGATTTTTATGTAACTTCTTTGATTTTTATATCTTTTCTTACACTAAAAATCTTGGTTTCTAATATTAACATAATTATTTGCTTTATCCTAAAACATGTACTAGTATCAAAATAATGATACCAATATTATTACTAACTATAATTCCTGAGAACAGATTAGGGTTTCTGTTTATCTCACTAGGGACATATAGTTAAATACTGTGTCTTATAGTCATGTGAAAATTTTTTTTACTAACTTGATACTTGGCTTTGTTTGTTTTATTTTTCTTTTGTTTTTGGTGTTAAGAATCCTTTTTAGGGTTAAGTACAAAACAAGAAGAGATAAAAAGAAGTGTTTCATGGATTTCTGTCAGTAGTAAATGAAAATAATATATGAGAAAGCGCACTGGAACACATGGTTACACCGTAGAGCGTAGGATCTGTGGGGATGTAAGGGCTAGCTATTGCGATGATTTCTCTGTAGCAAAGCCCGTCTTCACTCCCAGTCAAAGGATACTATTGGACAAATTGTCAAGAGCTCACCTGGCCTCCTACACAGGGTGATTTACTAACCACGGGGCCCCAATTGTCTCATTTAGCCATTTAAAGAGTCATGTTTCAGGTTCTTCATATGTAAAATGGTGATAAATTATAATTCTTACCTCACAGTTTACCTTTGAAGATTAAAGGAGAGTATGCACTCAAATATTTTTTCCTTCCTTCCCTCGCTTCCATCAGGGATGCTGTGTGGTAAATTTGAAGCATTTTGAAGATGGCCAGCAAGCGGACGGAGCCGGTCACCATCGTTAGCCTTCGGAAGTTGAGCCTGGGGTCCCCAGAGCCACAGCCGAAAGGTGAGATGATCAGAAGTCTTCAGCCCTCAACCTGCTGCTTGATTTTGCCCCTACCCCTACTAGTTTTCATAATAACAGATGGGTTTTCCAACATCCTCCAGGGCGCGCCATGATCCACACAGATTCCCTTCCCACAGACCCTGTTCCTTTCACTGTGTCTTTCCTTATTAGAGCAAAAGACGTTCACCGTGGAAGATGCTGTGGAGACCATCGGATTCGGACGTTTCCACATCGCCCTGTTTCTGATCATGGGCAGCACTGGGGTGAGTGCTCCTTGGAGATCATTTGAGTCTCCAAAGCAAATTCATTGCCGTACGTGCAGAATCTCCCACTGGTCTCCAGCTCAGGGCTGTCCATGCGGGGAGGGTTGGGACAGGGAGCAGGAATCCGGTGAAATAATTTTCATCCACCTTTGGCAGGTGTTCGGTTATGAGCAAATGAAATATGTTCCATGTTCCAGAGATTCAGTACCCATTTAAAAAATGGTTTAAATTAAGCTACTGGGAAGAGAGGAGAAAAGTCTGATATTATTCTAAGTAAAATTAGACATGGGTTCTCAAGCATTTTGTGTGTAAGAACCACCTGATTCACCTGTAATTGCAGATTTCCAGTCCTTTAAGGGCACCAATGAAGGTTTGTTATTTACCATGGAAAGAGAGAAGAGTGACAGCTCAGTCCCAGGGGCTTTTATAAGCAGTGAGATTGTTTTTAGAAACCACTGCTGTTTCCTGCTTTTGTACATAGAGTGAGAATATGTTCAGAACCCCATACTGAGATGCATAGTGATCCCCAACATCACAAGTGAATGTATCATAAGCCTAGGGACCATTTCAAAATGTTCAAGTCATAAATGTTACATCAATAAGTGCCAAGGTCCTACTGTGCTTCTTTATCCAACTAGCAGTGCTGGCTGGGTATGCAACAGGTGCTTCCTAATGGAGGGGAAGGAAGAGGTTAGTGTACAGAGATTGGATGATAAGCAGGTGGATGTGGGAAGAAGTGATGACAAGCCAGCACTCACAACACACAGTCTTTTCTCTCTTTTCTAAGGTTGCCGAGGCCCATGGAGATCATGTTGATAGCGGTTTGTGTCTCCTGGTCATCCGCTGTGAATGGCAGCTGGAGAACTGGCAGGTGGCATTAGTGACCACGGTGAGTGCTGCAGTTGAGCCAGCTGAGGACGCCAGGGCTTCTGCTCCCCTCCCTCATCCCAGGGGGCCGAGAGCCGGAGGAGACCTCACCACTGGTGTGTTGCCTCTACGGCTCATGGATTGCAGGCCTGGACTAGCATTTGAGCTTTCTGTTTTTCTCTTCCCCTAGAGAAGCTCGAATTGCTTATTTGCCAGCTCCTAACAAAAGATTCCAAAGACATAAGTGCAAATCAGAGAAAATAACTCCTAAGCCCGGGTTAGTTATGGTTTGACTAGTAACTATTAGTTCAGAGCACTAAGAGGCTACTAAATTTGAAACCAGTGACCTAACCAATCACCAAATCACCCTCACTGAATTGTTTGTGTTACACATTCAACTTTTCTCAGAGACCATTCTGAATAACCTTATAAATTGCACCCCAAATTTTGCGGCAAAGCAGAATTTAATGATATGACCTGTCATTCTTTCCAAAGTTATTATTTAAGTCCAGCTGATTGCTGGGAGACTCTGTGTACATGTGTGTGCGTGTGTGTGAGTACGGGGAGTACAAGCTTCACTAGAAAGCGAGGAAGGGGAAACAGTCAAAGTTGCAGAGACGGGCCGGGCCGGAAGCAGCATCTTGGAGTCTGTGCATGGACCCCAGTCCGTAGGCCACAACGGGCCATCGTGCCCACTTGGGCCAAAGTGCACAAGCCTTCCAAGCAGAACAGTTCACACAAATATATGTGACAGTTTTTCAAATTCCCATTTTGTCTAACAAAAAACTTTACGTAGATGCATTATTGACATCATAGCCGTGACGTATTTCTCATTCAATGAATTTTAACATACACCTTCTGTCATGCAGAGCTCTGTTAAATCTTTAAAAAGTATATATTATAAAAGGCTTGGCATGCATAAAAATGTTGGAGCCACACTGTAGGCAATAGGGGACCATTGAAGGAGTTTAAAGAAGGACATGACCAGTTTTCCAAGAACCCTAAGGAGATGAGGTTGGAGGGTGGGTTAGTGGTGGCGGTGGAGTGGCAGAGTTTGTGGAGGTGAGAAAGAGTGTTCTGAAAGCGGTTAGCAGGTGACGTCAGCTGGGAAGTCGAAGAAACGCCAGGTGAGGCATGGAGCGTTGCTGTACGTAGGTGTGGAGCTGGTTTTCACGCGTGGGACTTAATAGGGAGCACTGTGAGCCAGGTGTCAGCATCCTTACTGAAAGAGGAGAGTGTGTCTGGGAGGCAGGCATGGTGATTAGAGGTGACAGAGTCAGGTGGAGGAGGCGGCCTTGAAGGGGGATGGGTAAGACCCCGTAAGAGCGTGGGAGTTGTGGTCTGAATCTGGTGGAGAACCCTGGACGTTTCCCCTCGGCCCCCAGCCTTCTGGGTTTGTGGGCAGGAGCCCGTGCTGCGGGAGGCTGTGGACGAGGGGTGTTCCTGCCTCTCACTCACTGCCTAGACCACGTTGCATGGCGTTATGAGGACCGCGAAGTCGCTGGACAATTGGAATTTTTCAGCTCCATGTTAGTCTCATGGGACCGCTCTCATTGGTCCAAAACGTCGTTATGAGGCACACGGAATCAAAAATTACCTAACTCCTTCCCAAAAGGGAAAAGTGAATTAGTATTTTTCTGTATCATCTGTGTTAGGTACCAGGAAAAGCTCCCCCTTGCTCAGGGAGGTGACCTGAGTTCTCTCAGGTGACATACGTTATGTGCCCAGCTGTGTTTCTTTGTGTGTCTTAGAGGCCAGGAAATGTGTAGCCCAGTTTTATGTTCAATCACAGCAATAAATGTACAAATCTGCTGTAGGGGCGAAAACATTTTATTCTACCCTTCTGAGTTCTTCGGCTAGTCTAATAATCCAGTTAATGTAAATCACATTAACAGGAGGAAAACATTTAATTTTGTACATCCAGGAGCCCCATAAAAATATGAGACCCGAGGACAAGTTGAGTATTTGAAGCTTAAATACCTACCATCTTGAGCTAAGGAATGGGCGAGGGGCCTGGCCTTCACAGGGCTAAGAAGGCTAAGAAGAGCAGATGTTTGATAATTAGAGGGTTGCCTTGCCATACAGGCAGGAAATTGAGATAAAACTTATCTCTGGTAATAGTGCTCCTGAGCCAGCCCCCCATCTGAATTCTTTTAGGTAGTTAAGGGAGAGGTAAAAGGTGTTTTTTGTTTTGTTTTGTTTTGTTTTTAAACCGCTTGGTCTTGATTGCCTTCAGCTCATAATAATCCACATGCCAAAGTGGCATATTTTGGGGTCACATATCATCCTCCCCTTCATCGCCCTTATCCTCTTAGCTCCATTTCCCTCTTTAAAATTCCTGTATTATAACATTTGCACTTGTTCTTTTTCTGTTTTGTTTTTGTTTTGTTTTGTTTTGTTTCTTAAAAAAGCTCTAATACTTTTAGGTAAGAGAGAGGGTCTAAATAAAAATAACCGAAGCTCTTACTTGGGCTTGTAAGTAAGTGACTCAGCTGGTTTTTTGTTTTCTTCTACATACAAAATACGGTTGAAATTTAGAAAAGCATTCCTGTCCATCCTTGTACTGCTGGGGTGAATGCCGTAGTGTGATGTGTACTTATAAGTGGGCCACACCTAGTTGGTTTGCAGGCATGCGCATCTTCATTCCCGAGAATGTTGCATCTGTCACACCCAGGAAATTGCATCACATGGTGCAGTTTCTGTACTTAGAGGTGACGTTTTATTGGCTGCATTCATGTAATTCCAATGACACCGAAAGAGGCTCCTTGGTGTCAGCAGTAACATGGCTTCCTTGTGAGGTGGGTCGCAGCTCAGAAGACTCTTCTCTAGGTACTTAGACTTAAACAGGTGTGACTGTTTCCTGCTCCAAGTTCCTCACCGTTAGTCTCTGTCATCCTCATTCTGGCTGTGAGTCCCATCCCTGAGCTCACTGGCCACAGCCTCACTAACAGGAGACACCCAGGCGGAAGAGCAAGGAGGCGACATTTTCAGCATCTCCCAGGCTTCCTGTCCCCCAGCTCTACAGCTCCACCTTCTGGACAGCCTGGCCCAAGCAGCTGTTCACTGAGTAAACTGAAGGGCTGTGGGCAAATTACGTCCCACACATTGTGTGAATAAGTTAGTACTGAAAAAACTAAACTTTGTGTGCATGTACATCAGAAACAGAAGGGTCATTTTTAAAAAAAATTTTATCTGAGTTTATTTGAGCCAAACTGACAACATATTGCTGGGGAGTAAGACCTCAAACACTTCCCAGAACAGTCATTTTTACACTGAAAAAAAAGCACCTGCAGAAAAGAGCAGACCCTCCAAAGGGAGGGAGACGGGGAAGTGAGAAATGGGGGGGGGGGAGAGTCCTGTGTGTCTCTTCAATCTTCCAAACAAGATTACAGAATTCACAAGCTTTGGGGTTCACATAAGCTTTAAATTATGGCTTATTTTCCAGACAAGCTGAACATTAAACAAGTGAACCTTAGGAAAGTCATGTTTTAAAAAAACATTGAATGAAAAGAAAACACAAAAGAATTTGCTATTTATGGGAGAGAATAGAGTACAATTTAAATTTAATCTTGTTTTCTTCACTTTTATTAATTTTTAATCCAGTCGCAATTTACTCTATTAACATAGCACAACATCCCAAGAAAACAGAAGTATTTTGCCCTTGGTAGTTTGTCTGTTGTCCCCTTTTACGTCAGCTGGTTCAAAAGAGAAAATATTCGTTCACCTTCCCCTTTCGGGAAGGAGTGTGGTCCTTTTGGGTTCCACGGTAGCCACGTGCCTCCTAACGACACTTTGGACCAAGGAGAGTGGTCCCATGAGACCGTAATGGAGCTGAGCAGTTCCAAGCTGCCCAGCGACCGCACAGTCCTCATGACGTTGTGTAACGTGTTCCTCGCGTGTTCGTGGTGACGCTGGTGCGAACAAACCTACCGGGCCACCAGCCGCATCTAAGCACCGCACATAGGGCCGTGTGCAGCGTGTGATACTCGGCAACGGCGGCACGTGACTGTCACTGGCGTGTGCGGGACCGTACGAGTTATCGTGATTTGAGAGAGTAGCCTTGCTGTTCGTGAAAACGAACTTGGCCGGACGACGGCCTGCGCGGTGTGCTGGCGGCAGCCTCGTGCGTCCCGTGAGGACCGCGTCTCTCGATCGTGTCACATGTGACCTCGCGCCTGATTGAATCCCGCGTTGGTTGGGAAAGTGCTGCCCGGGCGTGTGGTAGGCGCTGCCCTCTAGGTTTGCGTAACGCGCTCTGTGATGTCCGCACGATGACAAAATCACCTGTCGACGCGGAGCGCAGAATGTGTCCCCACTGCTAAGCAGCGCACGGCTGTAGGAAATTAATTTCAGGGGAACCCAAATTTGGGGTTTGCCGACTGATATCGTGTTGTTTTTTTTTTAAATCGAGTGGCTGACATATAGTTGACGTTAAAAACATATATATATTTGACATGTAAGGGTCGTTAGACGAAGAGAAGGAGGCAGAAAGGCGTGTCATCAGCCATCGTCTTTCAAAAATAAAAAAGGCACATTACCACCAACACCCAGAAAGAAAATCATTCCCAAAGAAACGAGCCCTTCGTATTTGATACATTTAGGTTTATACAAAAAGGTATCACGTTTTTCTTATTTTTACCGTTTTGCTGAGGACTGACGAGATTTCGTTATGGTGCAAAGTCAATCCCGGACTGGCATTTAGAAAACACTGGTTTCCCCCACTCAGTCTCCCCCACCCCATTTCTGTCCTGGAAAGTACAGTGCACAGAGGAAAAGCATGGCTTTTTTGGTTCGAGAATAGAGATGATGGTTTATTTTTTTAAAAAATAGTTCCCCGAGGAGGGAATGTGTTTGGGTCTTCCTTAAGACGGGTACGGAAGAAAGAGGCAAAAAGAGAAAGCAAGCGCAGGCAGCAGAGAGAAACAGCTTTTTCACCGAAAGTGTCAGAAATGACAGCTGACACCTTTCCTTTGATTCTCCTGGAAGCAATCACTCAGGGATCTTACTCGAAAGGGAAGCCAGTGAAGCTTGGAACAGCTGAGGGAAGAAAAATAAGTTGCCGGGAGGCCCAGACGTCAGATTACAGCTCAGGCTGAGTTAAAATGCTGGCGTCTTCTCCGGTTCTTGAATTTTATCGGGGTAGGAAGGACAAGCCATTGTGAGAATAAGGAAAAGAGGTCGGTTTGTCTTAGTTTTGAAGAGTGCGTTTCTAAATGAAGGATTGGTTTCGGTGTCTGTTCATTTGTGTTTACCCGTAATAACAGAAAGGAGACTGCTTCTAGAAGTTTCGACTCGTGCGTGGCATCAGGCAGAGCGCGGAAGGAGTTTTCTTATTATCAAAATGGAAATTCACAGTTACATGTTTGAGAGAGTCCAATGCCATCATCCTCGACGGGAGGGAAAGCGGTTGGTTACCTGTTCTTTCAGCCTGATCCCACCTGGTAGCAGTGCCTCCAGGTGTGGGGTCAGCCGGCCAGCAGGATGCATCAGCCTCTAAAGCCCGGAACATACTAAACAGGAGTCAGGGGAGACCTTGTGAAAACCTGTTCAAGTTCCACCCTTGTCTAGTCTACGTGTAGTTAAGGTGGATGAAAGCCTAATATGGTCGATTAGCAAATTATAACCACACTGCTCAGAGGATAATTTTTTTCTCACCCCCACATCCAGATGGTGTTTTTCGGCTACATGATATTCAGCATCCTCTTTGGCCTCCTGGCCGACAGATACGGCCGCTGGAAGGTAGGTGGGCCTTGAGGGATGATTTGGAATTTTCGTTTGTCTCCATGTCACCTCTGCCTCCCTTTCGTGGACCTTTCTCTATCAATACCCAAGACCGAAAGTGTGGACATGGCCTTCTCTGGCATCACATGCCTGAATTCCAGGCTTGTCTTCTTGCTTTCTCATCGTTCCTGAAGTACCTGTCCCCATACCTGGTCATGCACAGTCCAGGCACAGAGTTGATGGCTGCGCACAGTTAGAACATATCGGAATATAGAAACGTGCACGTATAAACACAAGCAGCTTCGCATTCGTTAATTTTGGTAAAACTTTGGAACGAAGCCACTTGCTCCCCGTCACACACCTGCTGAGATTAAACGTCAAGGCGTAACTCTCTGTCTTCGGATTATACACCCAGGTCTCCTTTTCTTGTCGAATTTCTCCTGGGGAAGGCCTCTCTAAGCATAAATACAAAGGGAGACGCCCCAAAGGAAACATTAATAGAGTTGGCTGTATGTTTTGAAGGACACAACATAAATATTATAGACTCTTATAAAGTAATATGAACACCGAGTATCTCAAAAAAAAAAATGTAAACAGCACAACAAAGGCATTACACAAAAGAAGTACAAAAGGTTAAGGCACCTTGAAAAACATTCAGTCACAGGAGTTATCAAAAGCAAAATTATACAGCATCAATGAAAAGAAAACTGGATCTCTAGAAACTTTAGAAAGAGTTTTATTTGGGTCTTACTGAGGGCCATAGCCCGAGAGCAAAGCTTCAAGAAGCCTTCAAACAGAGCTCCAACTTTGGAAGAGCAAGAGGGGCTCGTGTAGGCAGAAAAGTTAGCAAAAGCAATTTGTCACGTCAGAAGTCTCAGGTAGGGCGCGTACGTTTTACCGATAACAGGTTTTCGTCAGATGGAAGGGACGTAGGGAAGTGAGGTCGGGTGTTGGGAGGAGGAGTGTTGAGGAAGGATAAGCCTGGCTTTGGAAGCAGTTAAACTGCCTCAGAACTGTTTGAGAGGCATCTGTATGTGGACGTTGAAAGGACAGGCACTGTGTTCCGCGATCGTTGACCTTTCGGTTTGAAATTCTGCGGGTGTAGTGACTGGTCACCATGGCGTGTGTCTTAGTGAGGAAGTTAGGGAGGTTCTTGTACCCCCTGGGTTTCTCATTTAGCCAGACTAACTTAAGCACCCTTTCCTTTCCTCAGGAGCAAGAGAACATCTTTTTTTTTATCAGATCCATTTCCAACATTAAATCTAGAAGGAATTTTTCTTAAAGAAACCTGGCAGTGTATAGACGCCTTCACATACTATGGGTATAGTTTTTCTGACCATCGGTTTGGCAGTCCGAGTCAAAAACCTTGAGACTATCCGTCCTCTTCATCCGATAATTTTTATTCCAGAAATCTAGCTTGTTTTAATCATCAGAGAACCACAAAGATTTATGCTCAGATATCGTCACAGATCATTTAATAGAAAATGTGAAACTACCTCAACATTCCACAGTAGAGAAAAGGTTTGTGCATCACGTTACATGTACTATAGTATACCTTTCCAGTGGAATATTTTGCAGTGTTAAAAATATTTTTCTCTTTCAAACAGGGAAAATAGGATACAATCATGTGAACAGTATTTTCTCTGGGTTAGAGAATCAAGGGTGATTTAAATATTTTCATTTCTTTTTCCTTTTTCTTCCATATTTTCGCCTATGAACTGGTGTTATTCTTACAATTAGAGGACAAAGCAAATGCCTTAAATTTTCTCCTTATATCCATTCCAACACAGTGCTTCCTAGGGGGCAGGGAGGGCAAGGATGTGCATTCTCAGTGCCGTTGGGGAATTTTGAAGGAGGTTCTAAACTCAGAATTGTGAATGAAAAAGTGGCTGTGTAGTAAATCTCACAAGTCCAGTGACCGAAAGTAACCTCCCGGGGTGACCTGGTCCTACATTCCTACCTGGGCAGGTCATGATGGGTAGTCAGCCCCAGGCCTATAACCTGTTCAATAAAAGGTTTATGTTCTCCTTAAGCCCCCGTGTTTTCTGGCATCTAGGTTAACATACCTTTGAGATGCCCAAGGGGATTCTCTTTTCCGGGCCCCTCAAAGGAACCACGCTCGAGAGGGCACATGATCTTGTTGCATAAAAACCACCCCTTTTCCTGCACATGTTCAACATGAACTGTCCTGTGCCCACAAATGCCAAGGAAGTATGTCTCTCTCCATTTTACTTTTCATCCACTCATAGCGAGTTCCCCGCCTTGCTCTCTCCCACCTTCTTGTCCTCACATTCTCTCCTCGATCCCCAAAGCATAAAAGAACCGCAAACCTGTCATTCTCCTGAGCATTTTAGATCTTGCTCCCACATGTCATCAGTTTGGCTCAGATAAACTCTTAAGCAAATACTCTACAGGTTTAGAGACATTTCTTAACGTCCACAGAATGCCAGGCTTTCAGACTCCAGAATGGCATGGATTGTATTGTCTGAGGACCATGGGAGACCAGTGAGCTTACTGTAGGTTAGTTCGCTCCTCAGAGGAGCAAGTTTCTGGATGGAAATGAGACATCACCTTCAGAAGTTAGATTTTCTCTCCTTCCACGGAGGCAGGCCCCATTAATAAGTCTCCTTTTGTTGCTTCAGATTTTGCTCATCTCGTTCCTGTGGGGAGCCTACTTCTCCTTGCTGACCTCTTTCTCTCCCTCGTACATCTGGTTTGTCTTCCTGCGGACGATGGTTGGCTGTGGTGTGTCTGGCCATGCACAAGGGTAAAGACTTCATCTGATGGAGAGGGGACCCGTGAGGGAGATATATGTAACACACACACTGACACATACTCTGGTTAATGGATTAATATATCAATAAGTTGCACATTTATAAACTTCACTTGTGCTAATTATTTTTGAGCTTTTCTTAAAGTGATGGCTGCTTATTCTGCTAGGAGCTATTTGCTCACCAAAACGGTGTTTGCCGGTGAGGCTAGCAGACTGCTGGATTGAGCGTTTCTGTTCCTAAGGCTAATTATTATTTTTAAGATGAATACCATTTTGTCAGACTAAACGAAAAAGTGCCCTGTGTGGTCTATAACAAAAATGTCAATCCAAACACAATCTGTTCATTTCTCAGGAATCTGTTGGAAGAGTTTAGTTTGACCATAAGCACCTCTAACATTCAGGAATAACCATTTTAAAGTGCCCTTGTCCTCTGACTTAAGGCTGTGTCAAAGTAAATTTGCAAAGCGGGGTGAGATGTATTGAAAGACACATACCTGCTATGTGTCTTTCTCCTGCCCTTGGATAAGTGTGCAATATCTTATCGCACATGGGCTGTTGTGTGTGGGTGTGAAAGGTGTGTTGCTAAATTTTCAGCAACTTGGAAGCCTCCCTTAACTTTGCAGGGCTCCTCAGGCTGTTCTCTCCTGGGTGCCTTGGAACAAGGTCCCTTAGAAAACATTAGGAGATGACAAGCACCTAATTGTTACTTTAATGTGTTAGGGGGAAATTGTTCTTCCCTGGAGCATAAGCCAAGCATCACTCTGAGTTTCAGAGCCCTGAAGGAGTAGAAGTTTAGGTATGATTTTAAAACCCGCCTCAGGGGGGCAGCCCAATGAACATGTTAAAAACCCCAAACCCTTGCTCATAACTACAAGAGAGAAGAGCCATTAGAAAGCTGATGGAATACGAGTCCGTGTATTCTTCCGGCCACAACATTAATGTTTTCTTAACTAGAATTCTGTGTTTTGGCCATCGTCATTAGTGGGAAAACCACCTTCTGTTGGTTGTATTTTAATTTCCCAAGTATGTTTTAGAAAAGAGAATCAGGCTTGGGCAAACATTTCGCCAACATTTGTCTTGGCAAAAAAATAAGATTAATGTCTCAAATAGTAAGAGATAACTTTGGGACTAAATAACTTCGACTTCCAATAATGTTGGGAAAGAAAATGTTCCAATAACAGTGGGAATAAAAATGTAAACAGAAGAGCAGTTGTAAGTTTACTTTTCGTTCTCTCAGATGTGGATGTTAACCTAAAATAGCCGCAGTGAGAGGCCGCAAACCTTTATTTTAGCCAAACGCTAGTTATTTGGGAAGCACTGCTTCAGGCAGAAACCGAAACAGTGTTCCGATTCGGAGGTGGAAGCAACAGGTATTTATGAGAAAGGGACAGGGAATAATTACATAACTAGGAGGGAGGAGTTCCTGTGGGAGCAGGTGAGCTAACACAGTGGCTAACTCCAAAGAACGGCTTTCATCTTCAGGCATAACATTTACGTCCCTGTTATCTTTGCAAAGAGTCGTTTGGAATATTGTGCTGCTTCAGGCACGACCCAAACGCTGTTTTGCACAGTTTTAATATTCCAAGGTTTGAGGAACAGGACAGGCAAGGCGGTTCCTCTGGGATGGCAGCTCCAACTCCATTTTGAAGGGCTCCATTCATATTCATTTTGACCCCGTCACAATTATATTTTGATGTATGATTGTCTGGGAAGAACTCTTGTTTTCCTCTCGTGCTCACAGTCACTGCTTCTGACCACACTTCACTTCTGACACCAGTGGTGTGGACTTTTTTTCCCCCCACCCCAACCAATTCTCTGACACCAGCTGGACGTCCTACAGTTCCGCTCTGACCCTGACCGGAGTTAGTGCAGATTTCACAGGTTAAAGGTCCGGTTCCACGGGACTGCCCGCGCCACCGCCACTTGCAGATAGTACCCCATTCTGTCCAACGTGACTGCAAATCAGAATTGCCCACAAACCCCTCCTTGGGTTCAAGAATTTGCTAGAGTGGCTGATAGAACCAGGAAAACAATTTACTTACAACTGCAAAAGGATTATTTATTCCAAAGGGTATATGAAAGGATATTAATGAACAGCTAGATGAGGGGAGAATGTCGAGCAAGGTCCAGAGGAGTCCTGAGCACAGGAGCATCTAGTCCTGCAGAGCTGGGATGCACCACCCCGGGCACATGGTGTGTTATTCACCGGCCTGCAGGCTCTTTGCCATACGTCAGAGATGTTCTGTGGAGGCTTCATCACAGGCATGATGGATGTTAACTCACTTTCCGGGCCCTCTCTCTCTCTGGAGGACGGGGTAGGACTGCATGTTTTAAGTTTCTAATCACAGCTTGGTCTTTCTAGTGACCATTCCCCATCCTGGATCACACCGAGGGTCATCTGATTAGAACAAAAGATGGTCCTGTCACCCAGGAAATTTTAAGGGTTTTAAGTGCTCTGGTAAGGAGACCAGGGTCAAAGACTAAAGATTAGCAGGAACCAGGGCTCAGAACAATATATTTGTTCCTTACCATTTCACAGTGATGAATGTCTGTGTTTTTCAATTCTTTATCTCTGTGACAAGAGAAATTTGATTGTTAAAAAAAAAAGTCATTTAATTCTATGAAAAAAAATGATTGTGTCCCCCTCTCCCCACTTTCGTTTAGGCTCATCATAAAGACTGAATTTTTGCCTACAAAATATCGAGGCTATATGCTCCCCTGTCTCAGGTAAGGCGAAGAGGCGTCTCTCCAGTCTTCTGAGCCCGTGGACTAGGATGTGCATGGTTTTCCTGCTGCTGGTTGAGTAGCACACTGCCCGTCGCTTGGTACCAACCGAAGAGCTTGACACCAGATCCGGTGCTAAGGTTTCTGAGCCAGGACTTCTGTCATCCCACAGTAGCACTTAGAACACAGTGACCCCTTCTCGGTAACCAGGACGCGTCGCACTGGCTGGCTTCACTGGAAAGGCAGAAGCCCAGGAATGCGTGTGGGTGAACTCTCTCTCTGCAGGGACACCGACCACCCCTTGTAGGGTGTCCCACCTCCCTTCCAAGAATACCGGTGTCCGCAAGTCCGTAATTGGCCCGCGCCCGTGGGAACACGCCATGTTGCCTCCTCCCAGATGAGCCATTCACTCAGCAGAGAAGGCTGGAATGGCCCCATGCCCTCCTCAGACCCTGCGGGCTGTTGACCAGAGGTTTTGCATCCAGAAGCTATGTCAATCCGGGTGCCGTTGTGCTACCATCTTCAGTGCCATTATTATCCAAAACCCCTAACTTTCAGAGGGCGCAGAAAAAAGACGACCCTTCCACTGAACCATTATATATTTGGCAATAAAGCAATAGGAGAATATTTTAAAATTTATTTTTAAGTTTTCTGAAATTTAGACAACAGCAGCAACAACAAATGATCACTGATTGTGTTATCTTCTCTCCATCTCTGTGAGGTAGAACGGTGTTATCGTTAACTCTCCGTCTTCCGGACCGGAAACAATGTTCAGGCTAAATACTCAGAATTGTTCTAGTTCTTGACCAATGGGCCCGGGCATCATTGGCTGCCATGTTGTTTGTTGATATAAAATGATCTCCAAGATCTAGTTTTCAGTATGAAAAGCAAAGTGGAAAGCATTATTTATACTATGTTACCATTTGTGAGAAAGAACAAAATTCTACATCCGTATTAGCTTGTGTATATTTAGAACAGCTTTAGAAGGATCGAAGTAATACTGGCTGAGAAGAGACTAGATGGCAGGGAACCCGGAGAAGAGAATCTTTTTACACTGTTCTCCTTTGTACCTTGAGTTATGGACCAGTGAATTATTAATTCAAGAAAAAAAAAAAGTCAGTGTCTTGGACCCGATTTTAAAGACTTTGGGGACATTATTACCCCTGTCTAGGGGTCTCTCACTTACAGATAACAGATGAACGCATGGAAACGTGAAGTGACTTTACCATTTCATCAGGCCCTGGAGGCATGTTGGATTAGAACTTGGACCCCGGGCCCGGGCAGAGACCTTGTTCCATCTCACCCTCTTTCTGTGGCGAAGCGCTGGACGGGTGGCTCCTGGGAGGGGAGGTGTGCGCGCAGGTGAGGGGGGAGTTCATCTTCCGTTCTCCCCGCAGGTCTTCTGGCTGGTTGGCTCCCTGCTCATCATCGGCCTGGCCTCTGTGGTCATCCCCACCATCGGGTGGCGCTGGCTCATCCGCATTGCCTCCATTCCTGGCATCATCCTCATCTTGGCCTTCAAGGTGAGGATGCTCATGGGCCTTCCTCCTGTCCTCCCGTCCTGCGGCCTTCTTTCTCATGTCTGCCTCTTTCCTTTAAGTATCTGCCTTAATCAACTTGTATGGAAGGGGCATTTGGGCAAGGCTAACGTGGGAGGTCTGTCCTAAAGAGTGACATGCAGAATTCATTTTGGGGGTGAACAGGTAGGCTGGAACAGCACTGGTGGGAGGCTGTGTCCAGATTACGAAGGGCCTCGAAGTCCAGGGGTGCTGGACATGTGGAAGGGGTGGCGTGTGGGAAGCTGGTCCAGGGCTGTGTGGGGACTGGGCAGGAGGGAAGATGAAACAGGGCAGAAAGCAATTTACAGTGTCAGAACAGCCCCGCGGAGATGAGGAGGGCCAGAGCCGCCCACCGGCCTGGGGAGCGGGGAGCTGGGTGTTACGGGGGACAGCCTTTTCTGGGGTGGGTGTGAGGTGTGAGGGCCGGGGGCGGCCACGCTGCTTCTCAGGCGCTCAGCTTCGGCGGAGGCCTGTGCTGTCTGCGGAGTGCGTCGGCCAGAACAGTCGGCGTCAGTGGGTTGACAACCTTGACTGTCAGCGCTGACCCGCCACCTCTCGGGTGCTGGAGGCCCCTGCGCGCTCACCCGTTAGACTGAGGCGCTGTGGGGAGATCCCGAGGTTCCCGTGAAGGACCGGGGTGGCCGGGCAGTGGAGAGGCTCCGGGGGCCTGGCGCAGTGGATGTTTACTAATGCGATGGAGCCACACGGGCGTGACGTGCGGCGTCAGCCCCACCGTCACGCAGGCTGGGACTGCGACAAGGACCGTGTGGCCCTTTCTTGATTCCCAAGCAGCTCGGAACGCAGGCGACCACTGAGCCTCCACGCGTGCCACGTCCGTCCCCATCTCCGGAAGCTGGGGCGGTGGCAGGTGCGGCGCGGTGACAGCTGTGCCTGCCCCTGAGGCGCAACGCCGACCTTCTTTGTCGCCTGTGCCCAGTTTATCCCCGAATCCGCTCGGTTCAATGTCTCCACCGGGAACACGCGGGCCGCGCTGGCCACGCTGCAGCACATCGCCAGGATGAACCGCTCGGCCCTGCCCGAGGGGCGGCTGGTGGAGCCCGTCCTGGTGAGTCCCGGCGGGCGCTCGTCTCCCCGCCCTGGGGGCCACCCGGAAGTCCCCTTCCTGGGGGGGCAGAGGGGCAGGATTCACCATGCTTAGAACCAAACTCCTCCACCAGCTCTTTCCCCCTTTCCTGTCTTTTCTTCCTTTTGTGAATATTATGGTAAAAAAAATAATAATAATAATGATATAAACTTTACCCACTTAACCCTTTTTTAGTGACTAATTCAGTGGTATTAAATACATTCCGAACTTTTTCATCATCCCCATGAGGCAAAACTCCTGAGCGCCTCCCACCCGCAGCCCTGGTAACTTCCACTTCCGCTTTTTGTTTAGGAATTTGTCCGTTCTAGAAACTTCATATACGGGGAATCATACGATACTGCTTCGGGCTTATTTCATGTCACATCCCCTACCAGGTCTTCGTTAACACTGTCCTCCCTCCGTGGTGTCCCCTCCCTGCCACCAGGCCCAGCCAGCGCACCAAGTCCCCTCACTGCCTTCATGACAGTGTCTTTTACCTTAGTCTCTTCCTTTCACATGGCCACCGCATTGCACATGCCCCGTGATTTCATCCGGCACAACCCTGCGTCAGACGAAGATCTCTATTTTTTGGTTAATCGCATCATGTCAGTTTCGAGCGTACCGTTGTATACACATCGTGTGTGCATCACGTTGTGTGTTCACCACCTAAAATCTAGTCTCCTCCTGTCAGCGTATATTTGACCCCGTTTACCCTCTTCATCCTCCCTCTACCTCTCTTTCTCTCTGGGAACCCCATACAGTTGTCTGTGTCTATGAGTCTGTGTTTGTTTGTCCATTTGTTGCTTTTTGTTTTATATCCCACATGAGTGAGATGATACGGCTCTTGTCCTTTGCCACTGGCCTTATTTCACTTAGCATGATTATCTCAAAAATCTATGCATGTTGTCGCGAATGGCAGTATTTCATCCTTTTTATGGCTGAGTAGTATTCCATTGTATATATGTACCACAGCTTCCTTATCCAATCAGATGAATATTCTTCCAACACCACACGGCACCTCTTTTGCTCAGGACCCTTCAGCGCCCCCTCACACTGACTACAGGGTGAGGCCCAGAATTCTCATCCTGGCAATGAAGGTCTTCCATGATCTTATTCAATCAGCCATTAATCCCGAGGTCCATGGCTAAGTGCAGACCTTGACAGGAGGAAGAGGACAGAATACAAGGATGCTGGCTGTCTGGAGAGTGAGACAGCATCACCACAGAGATGGGAAACGAGTATAAAGCAGAGATACCAGTGGGACGGAGAAAAGCCGCCAGTCACGGGTTACCAGGGCCGCCACTGTGGCAGAGCCTGTTCCTTTCACCCCCAACTTCACTGAGATGTAATTGACATGCAACATTGTGGAAATGTAAGGGGCACAGTGCACAGTGATTTGATATACTTAAGTATTGCAAAATAATGACCGCTATGATGTTAGCGAATACCTCCATCACACCTAATTACTTTTCCTTTTTTTATGGTGAGAGCATTTAAGATCCAACCTCTTAGCGACTTTCAAGGATATGACACAGTCTGGTTAACTACGGTCACCATGCCATACAGTAGATCCCAGGACTTGCTCACCTCATGACTGGAGGTCTGTACTCTTTGACTGACGGCCCCCCATTTCCTCCACTATACTCTCTTTTTCCACAAGTTTGGCTTTTTTAGATTCCACTCATAGGTGAGATCATATAGCATTTGTCTTTCTCTGTCTGACTCATTTCACTTAACATAATGCCTTCAGGGTCCGTCTGCGTTGTCACAAATGGCAGGATTTCCTTCTTTCTCATGGCTGATAATATTCCCTTGTTATGTGTATATTTAAGGCAATGGGATTCCTTTATCCAGCATCTGCCGAAGGATGCTTAGGTGGCTGCCACGTTTTAGTCATTGTGAATGGGAGTGCAGGGAGCTCTTCGAGGTACTCATTTCAGCTCCTTTGGGTATCTATCAGAAGTGGGATCACTGGATCAGAAGGTAGTTCTATTTTTAATGTTTGAGGAACCTCCATCCTGTTTTCTGTAGTGGCTACACCAATTTAGGGGAGAGCCGGTTCTTCCTCCGTATGGGATGGTCCAGAGCGGCAGCAGCTGTCCCTAACCCCCCCCGCCCCACCACCATCACGATCTCACTCTCTCCTGGCCACAGCAGGTCAGTCAGTGCCCAGGTGTGCAGTCCTGCACCCAAGCAAGAGATGGGCTACTACTCTGGGCATTCCTGATTTGTTTCCCAGGATATGGCTTATGATAAAAAGCACTATAATCTCACTGCCACCTGGCCAGCCGCTGGACATTTTAGTGCAAGATAGCATATGCTCCATATAATGTAGAAATCATGAGGATCAAATATCCCAGACCTCCATACTCACAATTGTATTTTGGCAAGTTCTCATTTTGCTTTTGTGGACTGTTAATCCTAATTACTACTACACACCTCAAAACCTAACTCTGAAACAAGGAACCCGAGCTTTCTTCCAAAGGATTAAGGATGATTGTTGTTCTAATTGATTTTCTGTATTTTGGAAATAAGCTCTTGTGGTTCAGAGGACAGGAAGCTACTACGAGGCTGTATCAGCTGTCTCCTACCTTCCCACCAGTACTGACGATTACATCTTATGTGAAGCATGTCAGAAGGATTAATTATTGCTGTGCAACTATGATTCAATGAAGCTGTTATGCTTTGTAGAGACTGGCACATAATCTTTAAGTGGCTACGACATTTCGATCATCAGTAGTATAAAAAAATAATTCATTGCAAAGGAAAAGAAACTTAGCAGAGGCAATTACTCAAAACCATGGAAAGCTGTGTGATGATGAGGGACCAATTCCAACCATTTCGGGCATACATTTTTTTTAATGGAACCCAACAGCGACTCCAGGACGGAAGACCACTGAGGTGTCTCCTCTCCCTCCCCTTTTCCCTTGCCTCTTCCTCCCCATCTCCCACCCCCTCCCCATGCTCTATCCGCATCCCCCTCCCCCACCTTTCTCTCCGCCTTTGTGTGTTAGTCACTTGGGCTGCTATAACCCGCAGACTGGGGGGCTTCGGCAACGGAAACTTATTTTCTCACAGTTCCGGCATCTAGAAGGCCAAGCTCAAGGTGCTTCTGAGGCCTGCCTCCTTGGCTTGCAGATGGCCGTCTTCTCCGTGTGCCTTCACTGCGTCTTCCCTCTGTGCGTCTCTGTCCTGATCCCTCTTTTTGTAAGGATGTCAGTCACATTGGATGATGGTCCACCCTAATGACCTCGTTTTAACTTTAAAGACCTTTTATCCAAACACAGTCACTTCCTGAGGGTTAGGACTTCAACACCTGAATATGGGGGTGAGGGGAAGACACAGTTCCCCAACAATGACCCTTCTCTGTCACTCCCCGCTTTATTCACGTTCTCCATCCCCACTTACATCCTTCTCCTCTCTTCTCCCCTAAAACTTTCCTAACTTCACATAAAATCAATTACTGCCAATCAAATATAACCCATCCTTATTTATTTTTATCCAAAAGTATTTAATGGGCACTGACTGTAGACAGGAACTTTTGCTAATTACCCTAAAGATAAAAAATGAAATTGGACATTCTCCCCTCTCTTCAAACATATGCCATTTTTTTTCTGACTAAAAGACTCACACTCTTTTTAAATATTAGAGTTGTCATTTCAATGTTAATATTAAAAGAATCTCTCATCAGTTTTACGGTTACTTTTTACGTATCCTATTTTCCACCTCACCAGCACTGGTGAGAAAAGAAAGAGTGAAGAGATTAGAATCATAAATTCAATGAGTTTTGGCATTTGCCAGTGATAGTGAAAAGCATGCAAAGACCGATTGGCTGAGATGAATGTACGTACGGCCGTTAGCTCTGGGTTTGGGTGAGCTGTACTCATGGGCGCTGAGTGGTTACCTCACCCCCCACATTCCCGTGCTGTTTTCTTTTCCGTGCTAAAATATTAGACATACCTTTGCTTTTCCTTAACCCACTTAAATCTATTGTCTCCCCTTCTCACTATCCCAGGAAAAAAGAGGAAGATTTGCAGACCTGTTGGGTGCTAAATATTTACGGACCACGTTACAGATCTGGGTCATATGGTAAGAATGTCGTTATTTCGGAATGAATTTTAAACGAGTATTCGGAGAAAGCTTACCGAAGTAAGCCCACTCCGAATGCTGGTGGGGAGAGATAGGAGAAAGACTCCAGAAATGTCTTGTCTTTCTGCTAACACTAACCTAGGAAATATATAAAATAACAATGTTACAAATGAGAAAAAAAAGAATTCTAATTGTCTACAACCAGTTTTTAATTTTTCTTTGGAGCAGATGAGCTCTAAAGGTTTTGTTTACAGCCTGTTTCACCATTACAAATCCACCTGAATGTCTAAAACTTCTTAAAACAAACAAAAAACCTCCCTGTACCAAGTATTGGGAAGGATGTAAAGTAACTAGAACTTTAATACACTGCTGGTTGGAGTTTCCACTTTGGAAAACTCTTTGGCAGTATCTATTACAGTTGAAAATGCACATATTCTTCGGCTCAGTAATCCCGCCCCCTGGTTTATACCCAACAGGAAGGCTTACCTATGTTTACAAAAAGACATTTACACAAATGTCCGTAGCGATATTTTATTTGTAACAGCCCCAACCTACAAACAACCTACATGTCATCAACAGTGTAATGGCTAAATTGTATTATGGTCATAAAATGGAATACTACACAATAATGGACATGGGAAAACTAGTGCTTGACACTCAGCATAGCCGGATCATACAAATGCAATAATGAGCAAAGGAAGCCAGACACACAGCGTCCATATTATGTGATTCTGTCTATATAAAGATAGAAAACAGGCAGAACTGATCCACAGGGTTTGAATTCAGAAAAAGGTTGTCCATCTGCCTTGTTCGGATATAATCACTATTGATAGGTTGGTGTGTCTCCTCCTGAGACTGTAATTTTAAATGTACTCTTACTATTTGGAAATTAAACAGGTTAAAATTATTTTACTAACAAGAGGAGGTATCATAACTGTTTGTAACTATTTCATTATGGAAATCTGCAAACACATAAAAGTAGAGACACCATGATGAACTGGTTCACTCATCACCCAAGTCTGACTCTCACTGACATTCATCCCGTTTGCTTCAGCTGCGTTTTTCCTGTGCTGAAGTATTTTTCAAGCAAGCCCCAGGCTTCATGACATTTCATCCCCAGATGCTTTATGGAGAGTCTCACCTACTTGAAGACATTTTCTTAGATGACTCCAATCCCACAATCACACTGACAAGATTAACAGTCACCACGTTAATATCATCCATTATCCAGAACACGTGTGACTTCCTCTGATTGTCCCCATATGTCTTTCACAGCTGGTTTTTACAACCATTTCTGCAAAACCAAGAGGAGCACAAGAGGGGTTTCTGGGAGGCTGATATTATTCTTTTTCTTGACTTTGATATATGAACTTTTCTGTCTGCTATTTTTATATCACAACATTTTATATCACAGCTATTTTATATCTATTAAAGAATAGGAAGGAAATATAAAGAAACCATAAGTACAACCCCCTGTGGCTCCTCATGGCCTGCTAAAGACCCTTTGTGATAGGCAGACTTCTAAGGGTGACCCCAAGATGGCCCAACTCTGCGCGAAAACACTGATTTGGATGATGTGAAGGGACTATTTAGACATGATTAAGGTTATAGGCCTTAAAATAGGGAGATGACACTGGGTTGAGCACGTGGGCCCCAGAAATTTCTCCAGCTGGAATCAGGAGAAAAGATGAGAAGAGGCAGAAGAGAACAGAAAGATTCAATCCAAAGTCAGAGGACTAGACCCTCTGCTTCTGACTTTGAAGGCAGGGAGTGAAGGAAGCTTGTAGAAGCTGAGAACAGGTGGTCAACAGCCAGCAAGAAAACACGTGAATTCTACAGCCCTAGAGCTGAATTTTGCCAACCATCTGGGTAAGCTTGGAAAATGCTGCCTACAACTTCATTTCTGCCTCTGAGACTCGGGGCAGAGAAGTTAGCTAGACCCACAGAACAGACCTCCAGAACTGAGATACTAAATGTGTGTTGTTTTAAGCCACTAGGTTTGTGCTAACATGTTACAGCAGCGACAGAAAACGAATCCAAATGCCACACTCCTTCACCAAGCTTGTGGGGTCCTCCACCACACCTAGCCTCACCCTGCTCTTGCAAATTCGTGCAGCCTCTGGTCTCCCTGATAGCTGAGCTCGGCTTTGCTCTCCCTTCCCGGCCCCCCTCACTCTGCCTCCCACCTGGAGCGCTCTCCCACTTCTCCCTCCATCAGGCCTGCCACCGACCTCCTCATGTCCATCCTTTCTCACTTCCAGGCTGGGCATCTCTTTCGCCTACTATGGGGTCATCCTGGCCAGCACTGAGATGCTGGAGCGGGACCTGGTCTGTGGTTCTCAGTCTGAGTCGTCCGAGGTGGTGGTGACTGCGGAGGCCTCGGAGGAGAGCCAGAGCCCCTGTCACTGCCACCTGTTTGCTCCCTCCGACTACCGGACCATGATCATCAGCACCGTCGGTGAGATCGCTCGTAAGTGTCTCTATGCATTTGGGGCCCCTCTGTGTTTTGGGTGGGGACATGCAACTCAGAGCCTTAGAGGACAGAAATGTGACCTTGTCATAGACTTGGCTCCGCTTAGTAGAACCGAACCACTCCCCAAATCATGCTGACATGTCTCCAGTGTGAGTTGGTAGAGCTTTGAAGGATCTACATGATGTAATAAGTGTCCTGGGCGTAAACTGTCCTTTATATATACCAGTGCCTGTTGGACTTCTCCCACGTGGGTCCAAAATGTTGAAAGGGGTCATGAAGTGGAGGACAATGTGACTGGGTCTTGGCTGGAATATCCACGAGGTTCTGATGAAGTTACCTCTCTCTGAAATGACAAGGAGGAATCTGTGCCAGTGTTGATAAATGCCACTTGCTTTCAAGGTTCCAGAAAGTGTCTGTGTCATTTGCTTTCTAGTGAATCCTTTAAATATCCTGGGCATTAATTTCCTGGGAAGACGGCTGAGCCTGTCTATCACCATGGGATGCACTGCTTTATTCTTCCTTCTCCTCAATATTTGCACTTCAAGGTATTTTCTCTCTGGTTGCCTCAAAATAATCTAGCTTTGTGCAGTTGTTTTAAGGTGGGGCTTCCTGACCCAGAGTGTTCAGTGGGCATCGGGGGCAAGTTCCTTTCACTGGGAGTGAAGGATGGGCTGCTCGTTTGTCTGGAAGGATCTTGGCTGGCACCTAGCACTCCCAGCTCCACTTCCCTCTGACTGAGCCCCTCTTCAGTTATCACAGTATGATATGGGTACCAGTGTGGGGGTACTCACTTTGCCCACCAAAATATTTAGGATCTTTGTGTAAAGCTTCCTGGAAAAGGGGACTCTAGTTGTTAACCAAATTATCCTGACCTATGTCGAGTGTAATGATACATAACACACCCATGGTGTGAAAATTCATTTCACTCTCAGTTTGCAACCCTAGAGTGGACTCAGTGGTAATATATATCACTTTTTCTGCAAACTGCACCATTTTGGGGGTGATGCTAATCTGGGGGGCCAGGCTGGAGTGGCACGCTTGGGGGAGTGGAGAAGTCAGGGAGCAGGGCTGAAGGTTTGAGTTGGGCATGTGCCTCGGGACCCCACAATCAGCTGAGCAGCAGTGGTTTCCCCCCCCCCCCGGGACCTGGTTACCCATGGGGGTGTGCGAGCATTTATCACGCACTTGGTCTGGGCCACGGACGGCCTTCCACACTGCCTTCGGTAACATCCTTGCTTCCTGTCCCACAGTTCTGGCCTCATCGGCTTCCTCTTCATGCTGAGGGCCTTGGTGGCAGCCAACTTCAACACCATCTACATTTACACGGCCGAGGTGAGTTTTGGGGGTGGGGTCGGTTACACCCAGGCGTGCAAGATGAGCTACTTAGAAGTGGTGTCTGTCCTTGGATAATGCATCCCTGGCTACCACTGATTTTTGAGGATTTTCGAAAAACATCCCATTAAGATGATACCAGAACGTTTATTCAATATGGCAGTTCCCCTGCCCCGTTGAGTCTAGTGGAAGCCAGTGAGTGCCTGAGAAAAAAGGACTTTCTCTCTTTCTCCCTAAATTATAGCATGCGTGTAAAAAAACAACCCACTGACTAGCGCCATGCTCCCAGAAGAAATAAGAGTCTGGTAGCTGCATGTCGCTGTTGAAATTTCTCTCTCGTTTTGAAATTAGAATGTATCTTTCACCTTTATTCTTTTGAAAGATCACATCCCCCTCCATCTGTTATTTGCTGCATGCAGCTTAAATTCAAACAACTCATTCTTCCTTTCTTTACGGAATTGATACATCATATTCTATGCAAGGCGCTACCTGAGGGAGCCTGAGGAACTTCTCATACACCTTCACTGTAGTCCTAGAAATAAACAGCATCTGAATAAGAAACTTAGTATTTTAGCTGGTTTTGTCATTATTGACTACAAAAAAAAAAAAAATGATGGCTCTAGGGACTGAAAAGGCTGCATTCATTTCCATTTCAGGACATGTGGAAGGCTGCTCAGGATACAGATATGACACGTCAAAACCATTAAAGCCAGAGACATATTCTCCCTGACACACACAGATAAAAAAGGAAATTACGACATATTCAACATATGCTTCATTTAGTTCCATTCATACATCTTCTAAAATTATTTTGTGAATTTATGAACTTACTAAAAAATCAGTGTGTAACATGGTGTTTTTCTAAAGTTACATTTGGAGTAGTGAATTTAACATATTTTGGAACGTGGTTGTTTCTAAGTATTTATTTCTGATACGTATTGTTAACAAAAATCAAAGATGTGTATCTGAAGATGATCATCTTCTATTATTCCATCTCCCGAATTGTCAAAATATCAACAAAAGATTTTGATATTATATAAGGAAAAGAACATCACCACGTATCTGAATCCATTGTTTTTGGGTATAATCAGCAGCCTCATTTTCCAGAAAAAGCAAGCAAGCTCCCCGTGAAGGCTGTCCACCCCCGACCTTCATCTATAAATACAGCAGTGTCCTCTGAGGCAGGACAGAATCTTGCTTTTGCATTTGACAGATGGTGGCTAACAAGACGTGGCCACATAAAGGGGCTACGTGCTTTGCTTTAGTGAAACAATGAAAACCGTTTGACTGCTATTGTATAGCAGTAAGAATTCTCCAGAGTTTTGAGAAGCCACTCTTTCATACGAAGTATTCTCCCTCTACTCTTATTTATTAAATAATGTTAATAAGCATAAATTTATTAATACTTGCTTATTAAACTTCCACCAGTTCATTAAGAATCCTGAATTAGCGAAACATAGCTTAAATTTTACTGTGAATGTAAGAAAGTTGCAGCAGGAAAGCGGACAGGGCCGTAGGGGTCTGCAGTGAGCACAGGCTGAGCGGCACGGCGGGGACCTGGCACCCTGGGTGATTCCTGTCACGGTGTCTGCGTCAGAGGTTCCCGGGTTCCAGTGAATCGTCATTATTTGGGGAGTATTTTCTTTCCTTTCAGTAGACTCTCCTTCAAACATTTATAGCTCTAAAGTGGAGCTAACCTTTCTAAAATTATATTTGGAATATTCAATTATAAACACTTATTTTGGAATCTACTCACTTCAAGGACAATTTCTAAGTGTTTCGTTGTTTTTTTTTGGTTTTGTGGGGTTTTTTTGGTGATTGTTTAAAAATTCAAAGTTGTGTGCTTGAGAAAATGAATGTCATCGAGTCATCCTATGTACCTGTGTCCCACATGGAATATTTGGCATTGAAAGTATGCAGCAAAGCCCGCCCTGGGAGCGAGGGCAGCGGGGAGGGCGAGGCCCGGGCTGACTCCCGCTCTGCTCCTCCCTCCAGGTCTACCCCACGACGATGCGTGCTTTGGGGATGGGACCAGCGGCTCCCTGTGTCGCATCGGGGCAATGGTGGCACCATTTATATCCCAGGTATGGCCCAGAGGTCTCTGCAGGGAGGGTGGGGCTAAGGAACATGGGGAAGAGGAACCCCGGGTCGCTTCGGGTCAAGGGTGTCAGCAAGGATTTGTTTATTTCGTGGGTTTTCTTGGAGTGCCACCGTCGTTGGCAAATTGGGCAGGAAAAGGGCTGTTTGATGCTTCCGTCCAATCAGTAGCAGGAATTGCACTGTAAGCAGGGTTTGGATTTCATTGGGCTTCGCTAGGGGAGGGTGCAAAAGGCATGGATGACACAAGGTGCCAGAGCAGTTGAATGACAAGTGTCTCTAACCTTGACCCTGTCCAGGGGTGCAGTTGAAAAACACAGCACAGAGCACACAGGGGTTGAGCAGAGACGTGGGGAGGTGGCCTTGGGCAAATCAGACACAGGCTGGGATAAAATCCAGGGGTGACCTGCACCTGTGGATGGAGCATTGTTTCAGGAGAACAGAGGCAGATGTGGTGACCTGCACAGTCATGGCGCCTCAGAGGGCTCAGTGGCTGGTCCCCCTCCCTTGGTCATACTCTTTAGGCTACAAGAAATGGGAATCCCCCTGAGCCGCCTGCAACAGAAAAGACAGGAGTGAAGCTGGGTGCTGGGAGGGCCTGGTCCCAGCACTGGGGGCCGACAGGGACCCAGCCCTGCCCTCACGTCGTCTGGGGCCTGGGTCACTCCTCCCTCTCTCTGAGCATTCGAGCCTGACTCCTCTCTCCCGAAGACCAGTGCGCTGTGCCTGTGTGTGTGTGTGTGTGTGTGTGTGTGTGTGGCCGCCCCACAAGTCCCAAACACATATCCTTAGATCCAGCCCCCAGAAGACAGTGATGCGCTGTCTGCATCCCAAAAGAGACTCATCAGCCACGTCTGATCATTTGCTCACACTTGAGCTTAATCCATCGTGGCCAGGAATCAGAGTTATGTGTGGCTGAAGGGGGTTCGTGATATTGTGCTTTACAATAAGATGTGTGTGGTCTTCCTCCGTTTCTGGCACAGAGCGCCCACAACCCGTGCAATTTCCTAAACAAAGAGAGTGACACAGACTTCTCATTGTGTTACTGAGGTGACTTCTGGACAGTACTGAAGGATGGGGATCGGTTGCCAGGAAAACCAACCATGTGATTAGGGGTTGGAATTTTCAGTCATACCCACCTGACCCCTGGGGAGGGGACAGGGGTTGGAGGTTGACTTAGTCACCGCCAGTGGTTTAATCGGTCATGCCATTGTGACGAGGCCTCCATGAAAACCGGAAAGGACGGGGTCGGAGAGCCTCCGGGGAGGCAGGAAGCCTCCATGTGTGGTCATGCTGGGGACAGAAGCTCCTTCGTTTGGGACCTTACCCTATGGACCTTTCATCTGGCTTTTGAGTCATACCCTCCTCTGACGTCCTCTGTGATAAAATGACAGCCTAGTGAGTAAGCGGGTTGCCCCAGTTTCTGAGCTGCTCTATCTCATTAATCAAACCCGAAGAGGGGGCCCTCTGACTGACAGCTAGTTGGTCAGAAGTACAGGTGACGACCGGGACTTGTGACTGGCCTTGAGGTGGGGCGGTCTTGGGGGACGTTGCTGCTGGCCCGTGCGCCCTGATGCTGTCTCCTGCAGATCAGAACCGAGTCGCTCGGTGGTGCACCTTGCAATTGGGCAGTGTTCAGACACGGGGTTGTCATAGACTGAGCAGGCCGTCACGTTTCAGATTGTGACAAGTGCTTTAGCAGTAATGCGATAATGAGTAAAAGGGGTGACAAGTCTTTTAGGCAAGGCTTCTCTGGGAGGTGACACTGGAGTTGAGACCTACAGTATGAGGAGCTGACAAGTCGCAAAGGGGAACAGCATTTCGAGTAGGATGACAGCTGGGGCAGGGCCTGACCGAGACGGGTGTTCCAGGACAGGAAGTAGCAGTGGGAGCAACACAGAGAGACGTATAGGGGAGGCTGTGTCTTCCTGGGGACTCTGGATTTTCTTCTTCGGAGTGGTGGGAAGTAGTTTAAGGCATTACACAAGTGAATGACATCATCCGTTCTGCACTTTAAAAAGCACTCTGGTCGCCAGGTAGTGGGAATGCTGGGGGGTCGGGGAGGAAGGTGGGCAGAGCAAGCTCATGATGAGGCGCTGATCTCACCTTGCCCTGCAGTGCTCACAGGAAACGGGAGACTTCTGAATTCTGGAAAACCCTTTCTCTTATAGCATAAAGATATAGGAAACGACGACATTAAAAACTCTCCCATAGATTAAGGACAAAAACCCTCACTGAATTGTCACAGCTGAGCAGTGATTTTGTTGTCCTGTGAATTCCTGATCCTCTCTGAAGCATGGAAACCCAATGGATCAAAGATGGTACACAGAACTTCCCGAGTTAATGAGAATGGAAAATCTATCCAGTTCATATTTTCATAAGTGATTTCAATACCCAATAAACTTAATGAGAAACTGTACGCTGTCAGCGATAAACTATACCAGGCACAGGTTAAAGTCGGTAAGGACAGTTATGTCTATTGCAATAGGGAAGACAGTCCAGTGTGAACTGAATTCAACTTCGATTTATGCAGAGGTGACAGGGCGTTTTAAATGGGAGAATGACGGATTAGGATGAGCAGGGTCTTGGTGAAGTCAGGAAAGTTAAAAATTGCAAAAAGCAGGGAGGACAGTTCAGTCCATATGAGACCCAGACAGGGGCCCTATTACAGGTGTTGAACAAACAGATTCTTTCGGCGGCCTTGAGTTATCTCAGGTAGACACTTTACAGGGCTAGAGTTACCCTAGGGATTTGGCCTTGAACTATTAGAAACTATGTTAGTGTTTGTTCAAGTCTTTACAGACCAAGGTTGAGATCTAGGTGAAGAGAGGCTTAGAGGAACCTGGCTAGAGCTTGGTCCGGGAGAAAGTCTTGTCAGTGTCAGGTGGTTCATAAACAAATATATTTTAATAAAGCTCTTTCGATATATCTAAGTATATGTATATATAAATATGCATATACATTTACCCAAATGTGATCCTAGTTCGTATACTTTGAGATATAATCAACATGTAACATTAGTTTCAAATGTACAACGTCAATGATTTGATATATGTACGTATTCTGAAATGGTCACAGTAAGTTAACATCCATCGCTACTCACAGTTATAAATTTTTTCCTTGTGATGAGAATTTTTAAGATTTATCGTCTTCAGAACTTTCAAATACATGATGCAGTATGATTAACTATAGTCACCATGCCGTATGTTATATCCTGGGACTTATTTATTTTCTAACTGGAGATCTGTACCTTTTGGCCTCCCTCATCTCTTTGGCATCGCCCCTCCACACCTCTTGCAAACACCAATTTGTTCTCTGTGTCTGAGTTTGGAATGTTTTGTTTGCGTACTGTTTTTAGATTCCACATGAAAGTGAGATCATACAGTATTTGTCTTTCCCTCCCTGGTTAGTTTCTTAGTGTAACGGCCTCAAGGTCCATCTACGCTATTGCAAGTGCCAGGAGTTCTTTTTTATGGCTGAATAATATTCCATTGTATACATATACCACATTTTCTTTATCCAATCATCCATCAAAAGACACTTAGGTTGTTCCTGTCTTGGCTATTCTAAATAAAGCTGCAATGAACACAAGAGTACAGATACCCCTTTAAGTTAATCTTTTTGATTCTTTTGGATAAATACTAAGAAGTGGGATTGCTGGATCACATGACAGCTCTATTTTTAATTTTTTTGAGGCGTCTCTACTATTTTCCATAGTGGCTGCACTAATTTATATTCCCACCAACAGTGCACGAGGGCTCCCTTTTTTCCACATCCTCGCCAGTACTTGTGATCTCGTCTTTTTGATGATAGCCGTTCTCATGGGTGTTAGGTGATAGATATCTCATTGTGGTTATGATTGCATTTCCCTGATTAGTGATGTTGAGCATCTTTTCATGTATCTTTTGATCACCTGTATGTCTTCTTTCGAAAAATGTCTGTCAGATTCTCTATTGTTAAATTGAGTTTGTTTTTTTATTGAGTTGTATGAGCACTTTATATATTTTGGATATCAGCCCTTATCAGATTCATGATTTGCAAGTAGTTCTCCCGTACTGTACGTTGCCTTTTCATTTCGTTGATGATTTCCTTTGCTGCGCAGAAGCACAGCCTATGTTTTCTTTCGGGAGTTTTATGTGTTTGAGTCTTACGTTGAAGTCTTTAATCCATTTTGAGTTGACTTTTATGTATAGTTTAACATAGTGGTCCCGTTTTCCTAGCATCATTTATCGAAGTGACTGTCTTTTTTACCCATTGCGTATTCCACCTGCTTTGTCATACATGTGAATGGGCTATTTCTGAGCTCTCTGTTCTGTTGTTTTATGCAAATACCCTACTGTTTTTACTACAGCGTTGTAATATAGTTTGAAATCAGAAAGTACGATGCCTCCAGCTTTTTGTTCTTTTACAAAATTGCTCTCGCTATTTGGGATCTCTTGTGGTGCCATACAAAACTTAGGATTGTTTGTTCTATTTCTATGAAAAATGCCATTGGAGTTTCTATAGGGATTGCACTGAATCCATAGATCACTGTGGGTAGTATGAATATTTTAACAACATTCTTCCAATCCATGAGCAGGAAATACCATTCCATTTATTTGTCTTATTCAATTTCTTTCATCAATGTCTTATACTTTTAAATGTATAGGTCTTTCACCTCCTAGGTTAAATTTATTCCTAGGTTTTTTTTTTTTTGAGGCAACTGTAAATGAGACTGTTTTCTTAATTTTTCTGATAGTTCATTATTAGTGCACAGAAATACAACAGATTTTTATACATTTTCCATCTTACAACTTTCCTGAATTCATTTATTAGTTCTCACAGTATTCTGGTGGAGTTTGTAAGGTTTTCTCTATATAGTATGGCATCTGCAAATTGTGGTAGTTTTACTTCTTCCTAATTTGGATGACTTGTCTTTTTATCTAATTATGCTGGCTAGAAATAATGGTACTGAATAAAAGATGTGAGTGGGCATCCTGTCTTCTTAGAGGAAAAACTTTCAGCTTTTCGCTGTTAAGTAAAATGTTAGCTGATGTTAGCTGTTGGCTTGTCATATGTGGGCTTTATTATGTTGAAGTATGTTTCTTCTATACCCACTTTGTTGAGGTTTTTATCATAGATGGATGTTGGACTTTGTCAAATGCCTTTTCTGCATCTTTTGAGATCATATGATTTTTATCTTTCATTTTGTTAATGTGATGTATCACATTGATTTGGTATCACTTTGCAAGCCTAGAATAAATTCAGCTTGATTATGGTGTAATGATCCTTTTAATTTATTGTTGAATTCAGTTTGCTAATATTTTGTCAAGGAGAGGATTTTTGCATCTGTATTCATCAGGGATATTGGCCTGTCGTTTTAACATCTTTGTCTGGTTCTGGTATCAGAGTAGTGCTGGCCTCATAAAAATATATTGGAAGTATTCCTTCCTCTCCAGTTTTTTGGAAGAGCTTGGGAAGGGTTGGTATTAATTCTTTAAATGTTTGGTAGAATTCATCAGTGAAGCTGTCTAGACTTGGACTATGTTGGGGGGTTTTTGTTTACTGATTCAATCTCCTTATTAGTAATTGGTCCACTCAGATTTTCTATTTCTTGATAACTCAGTCTGGGTAGGTTTTATATTTCTAGGAATTTATCCATTTCTTCTAAGTTGTCTAATCGGCATAATTGTTCATAGTAGTTCCTTATGATCCTTTGTATTTCTGTATCAGTAGTAACATTTCCTCTTCATTTCTGATTTTGAGTCCTCTTTCTCTCTCAGTGTGTCCAGCTAAAAGCTTGTCAATATTGTCCATCTTTAAAAAAACTCTTGGTCTCACAGATTTTTTTTTTCTATTGTCATCTTCTTCCTTCTACTAACTTAAGGCTTCATTCTTCTTTTTCTAGTTCGTTGAGGTGTAAAGTTAGTTTGGGATCTTTGTTTTGTCCTGCAGGCGTTGCTCACCTATGTCTCTCTCTTGAGCTGCTTTCGCTACATCCGTAAGTTTTTGGTATGGCGTATTTACATTTTCATTTGTTTCTTTTTTTTTTTTTTTTAATTCTCCTTTGATCCATTATTTGCTCAATAGCATGTTGTTTTGTCATCACATATTTGTGAATTTTCCAGTTTTCTTCTTTTAATGGATTTCTAGTTTTATACCATTGTGGTTAGCGAAAAAATGCTTGATATTTCAGTCTTCTTAAACTTAGTAAGACTCATGTGCTGCCTAACATATGATCTTTCCTGCAGCATGTTTTGAGTGCACTTAAAGAGCATATATTTTGTTACTTTTGGTGGAATGTTCTGTACATATTTGTTAAGTCCATCTGATTAATGTGTCATTTAAGGCTGATTTTCTTTCTGGATGATCTATTCATTGGTGAAAGTGGGGTACGAAAATTCCCTATGATTATTATATTATTATTTCTTCTTTCAGTTTTGTTAGTCTTTGTATATTTAGGTGCATATTTACAAAGGTTATATCCTCTTGTTGGTTTGACCCCTTTATGATTATGTAATGACCTTCTTCGTCTCTTATTACAGTCGCCTTAAAAGTCTATTTGCCTGATAAAAGTGTAGCTACTCAGCTTTCTTCTGACTTCCATTTGCATGAAGTACATTTTCTATCCCTTCACCTTCAATCTGTGTGTCCTTATATCTGAAGTGAGTCTCTCGTAGGCAACATAGATGGGTCTTGATCCTTTGTCCATTCAGCCACTCTGTCTTTTGATTGGAGAATTTAGTCCTTTTACATTTAAGGTAATTATTGGTAGGCATATACTTGTTGCCGTTTTGTTCATTGTTTTCTGGCTTTCTTCTCTTGTTGCGTTCTTCTTCTCTTGCTCTCCCTTTGTGATTTGATGACTTTCTGTAGTGGTATGCTTGGATTCCTCTCTTTATCTTGTGTATCTACGATAGGTGTTCGCTTTGTGGTTACCATGAGACAGACATCACAGTCAGTTTCAAGTTGGTAACAACTGAAGTTTAAACTCATTCTAAGGCTCTACATTTTTACTCCCCCACCCCGTTTTATATTTTGATGTCAAAATTTACAGCTTTTTCTCTTGCGTATCCATTAACACATCGTTGTAGTTATGTTTACTGCCTTTAGTGTGGTGCAGAGGGACAATGCAGAGTTGGCATCTGCCAGTCTCTTGAGAATTGCAGGCAGCCCTATATGTGTGTTTAAATAGAAGCCTGCCCCTCCAGCCACAGCTATGAAGATAAGCTAACAGGCCTCTTTCACGGAAAGACTGAAGGTGCATTTTGGTCTGCTGCCTGGTCTACACTGTGCCCTGGGCAGGGGGGGGACGGGGTGGGGGGTGGGGGTCAGGTAGCCAGTTAAGAAGTTTTTGTTTTAACAGTCCTATGGAACCCATGAACATAAGGCCTGCTGCCCGCCAAAACCAGGTGACCAAGGAGTGTCCCCTGCATGACAGCCACAAAAGCTGAGGCACCAGACATACACATAAGACCCTTTCTAAAAGATATTGTGACCTGGAGTGAATCAGGGAGAATGCAAAGAAGGCACCCCCCCTGCCCCCACCAACCCCTCTGTTTGGAGCATATTTCAGTGGGCTCCTAGGTGTGTGTTAAACACCTCCCTGTCGGGGCGATGCTTTAAGCAAACAAGCCTCTTTGACGGAAAGACAATGTGTCCAGTGGCTGTCTCCGTGCTGGGCCCTGGGGGTAGCCGGGGGGCCCACAGCAGTCCTTAAGATCCACTTCTTAGTTTGCTATGGCCTTGTGGGTCTTCTAGACACAAGCCCTGTTGGCTTTCAAAGCTACATGTTTGGGGGTTTGTCTCTCAGGTGCAGGTTTTAAAAGTTGGGGTGCCAGATGTGGGGTTCAAACCCTTAGCTACTCAGGAAGAAGCCCAGATTTCTGAGATCCCTCTTAATTGCGGGTCACTGCACCAGCAGTGGAATTTATGGCAAGATTGTGCCTCAGCCTCTCCTGTGTATTTTGATACGGGTGTTTTCCTCTTTCGCCTGATAGTCAGTTTTTGGGGTTTCTTTCAGAGGAGACTGTTATGTATCCAGCTGTAGATTCAGTGTGTGTGGGAGGAGATGAGCTCACCCTTGTCCTATGTCACCATCTTTTTATTTTTTCAATTAGCTGACGTTCAATATTATTTTTGTTACATATCACCATCTTGATCCAGAACCTTCATATACTTTTTAGTTTGCCTTTTGCAGACAAAAATGTTGCAGACAGCTTTTTCATGTCAATAAATGTAAAAAACAAGCACTTTCTGGCCAAAAATATTTCATTTTATACTACTTTTCGGTTACTTTTATCAGTTCCTTATTGTTGACTGTCTAGACTATTTCAGATATTTTTCTGTCATAAACAACAGTAATCAGCATCCTTGCGCTTACATTTTTATCCAGCTATGCAATGATCTGCTTAGGCTAAATTCCTAGAAATTGGATTGGTGGTGGCGGGGGTCTGCTCATTTCCCACTTTGATGTATTCCACCGAAATGCCCTTTGGGGAGCTGCGCGGACGCGTAGGAGCCCTGCTGCTCCACATACTTGCCAGTTGGCTTTGTCCCTTCCACCGTTGTCAGTCTCGCTGTCCACAATGCTAGCTCTGTTACTGTAAGGGTATTGCTTCAACTAGGAGTCACACTGAATATTCCTTTCATATTTTAATTGGGTATTTTACTTTGTTTAGCTTCCCCATTCAGATCTTTGCCTGTTTTTCACTTCAGTTTTTAAAAACATTGATGTGAGAATCCTTCATATATATATAAGGATTTTTAACTGCTTTTCTTACACGTTGCAGATATTACCCACCCCAGTTTTCACTTTGTCTTTCATTCTTATGTGGTTCTTTCTTTACAGAAACTTTTAAGTTCATAGACATTTAAATTTATCAACATGTTTCTTTATAACTTCTGGGTTCTATGATTAGGATTTTGAAAATAAACATCTGTCTTTTCTTCTAGTCCTTCCGTTGTCTTCTCTTTTGGGGGACAGTGTGTGTAAATTCTTATTGGAGTGTAACATACATAAAAAAGTGTCCAAATCGTGTTCAGCTTTATTTTCACAAAGCGAACGCGTCCCAGATTCTGACCCAGGAGTTTCTGACATGCTCCCTTCCAGGCCACCACAGTACTGGAGTATAAAGTCTCACACAGGAAACAGCTTCGAGGTTTCCCGAATGGCAGGCCGGTTGTCCTTACACTATTTATCGAATAACCTAGTTTTCACTCATGGATTAGAAATGTGTTTGCGTATAGATAGTCCCATAATTACTTGGTCTATAGCTAGCCTATTTTATTCTATCGATCCGCTGGTTTCAACACTGTCATATTCTTTTCATTAGTCGGATGAGCTATAGTACAATTTCGAAACTGGCGGTTACAGCCCATCTCAGCGCTCTTCCTTCTCAGACACGCTTTAAAATCATTTGGTTACATGTCTCCTTTGTCTGCCCAAAGCCTATTAAGATTTTAATTAATTCGTTAAATGTATCAGTTAATGTAGGAACAATTGACTTTTTTCGTATCCTCTTCCTAAGGGCAAGGTTTGTCTTTTCGTTCAATGTTCCTTCCAGGTCCCTTGCTTGGATTTTATTGTTTTCTTCAAATAGATCCCTGCACGTCTTGTTAAGTTTTTTTTCCTTAGGCATTTTAAGGCTTTTCTTTGTTATTGCAAATAAATTATTTTATTTTATTATAATTTCTAGTCTAACATTCTAGTTATTTGTATTTAGAAAGACTATTGAGTTTTTTGTCTATTGATTTTCTAGCGGCTGGCTGCCCAAACTCATTCCACGTGGTTAATTATTTGCGTTTTTCGGTTTATAACTGTAATGTCCTGTGACTTCGATTCATTTCTCCATGTTAAAGCCTTCCAGTTAGCTTTTTACTGTGCTTAAGATTTCATAGCTTATAAAATGTAAATTCAACGCTATTGACTATCCCTTCCTTCTTCTTTACAGCCACATTACTTATAAGGGCTCCTTCTCACTTTCCTCCTTTCTTATCCCACCCCCCTCACCCCTTCACCCCTCCAACCCGGCTGCAGCCATTCCCACTCCCCCAGAATGATTCTTGACAAGGTCTCCGGTGACCTCCGCATCTCTAAATCCACCACCACATTTGACCCCTTCCTTACTTGGTTTTTTCCTTTATATATTATTTTTTATTTTTCAATTAGAGTTGACATTCAGTATTGTTAGTTTCAGGTGTACAGTATAGTGATTAGACATTTATATACTTTACAAAGTGATCCCTTTGATAAGCCTGATACCCATCTGACACCAGTTACCATATTATTGACTATATTTTTATGCTGTATTTTACATCCCTGTGACTATTTTGTAACTACCAATTTGTACTTCTTAATCCCTTCACCTTTTTCACCCAATCCCCCCATCCACCCTACCCACCCCACCCCCGCCACTGGCAATCACCAGTTCTTTGTATCCGAGTCATGGGGTTACCATCCGACCTGGAGTTGTTGTTCTCTTTCCTTCCATTATCGTAGTCAATCCCTAAATCGTGTGGATTTAACATCCTATTAGATGCTGAACCCTCATCTTATCTCCTTTCCCACCACTAGCAGCACTCTGGTTCAAGCCGTCACCTCCTTTCTCTGGACCGCTAAAACAGTGTTCGGACTGGTCTCCTTGTGTGCGCTCTCTCGTTCAACTCATTTTTCTCACTGCATCCAGAGACCTTGTATTATTCTTGTGCTCATAACCCTTTATCATCTTACCCTTTCCCATCCTTATAGACCAACATCCTCAACTTGATTTACAGGGCTCTCCAATGAGGCCCCCTCATCTGGTGCTCTCACCGGCTCTTTACTTAGCCATGAACAATCTGATTCTTGTAGTTTATTAAAAACATCAGTTCTTTTCTCCTAGGCTTTTCTCATCTCCTGGAATGGAAAATCCTTCCCCTCGCCCCCCGTCTCACCTCCAGTTAGCTATGACTCATCCTTTGCTTAAGAAATCTGTTGTCCTAAACTAAGTTTCGTCTCCCCTCTGTGAGCTCTTTAAGGCACCATGAAATTTCCCTTCATATTGCTTTATTAGATTGTAATTGCCTATCAGGCTATTTAAAATCTCTTTCTTCCAATAGACTTTAGGCCCTATGGGGACAGAGACATGTGTATATTGTGCTGATTTTTTATCCCTAGCTGCTTCTCCAGTGCCTAGCATATAGTAGGTACTCAGAACATTTTGGAAATGATGTATCTGGCTATTTTTTTTATGTATAGAAAATATTTATTTTGCTTATTTTGTATCCAATTATTTTACCGAAATCTCATGAATCGGTTTGCATCCTTAGAAAAGCAGATGCCAACATGGAATTACACATGCAAGAGATTTATTGGGAAATTCCTGGAAGGGTGAAGGACCCCAGCGGTAGAACCTCACTTAGCTAGAGTATTTGTCTTTCTGTGAACAAACGTTTTGTGTGTGTGTGTGCGTGCGCGCACACCAGTATTTTATTTATAAATCCTGAATCAATACTCATACATGAGATAGAGTTTGTTTACGCTTGTTTTATCTGTTAGGGTCTAAAATCATTGTCATCGTGGTTTCATTAAAAAAGAAATAAGAAAACTTTTCTTTTCCCTGGACTCCGTTCCTTACAGATTTGAAAGAAAGGACCTAGGAAAGTGACCCCTGGCACTTTTGAGGATATACTTCATTAGTCACTCTTTTCTTGTTAGTTCTGTTTTATATCTTTTCTTGAGTAAATGTCAGGAAACAGTTTTACTGAATATCTACTTATTCAAATTTATTCACAAAGAACTGTTGGGAGTATTCTCTATGGCTCACTTCCTCTGCATGTGTGATTATTCCCTCTCTCACATTCCCAACTCCATGTATTTATGACTTTCACTTTAATTCATAACTAGCTTTGTCTTTCTAAAAATAGCTCATAGCTCTTGGATCAACTTATCAAGTTTACTTATTTTCAATTTATTCTTTTTAAATGAATTCTTTACACCAGTTTCTTAAGTTTATTAATTTTTTTTTTTAACTTTCTGAGTCAGAAGTATAGGACAGTGTTCTTATTTTTATTAACGAGGTTTACAACTTTTTTCTGAATATAAAAATACACTTGTAAAATTTCAAATAGAAATGTGGTACCAAGAAAGAAAAAATTCCCTGTAATTTGATCACCAAAGAGAACTGCTGTATCTCTCAGTAGTTTGGAGTACATTCCTCCAAATGCTTTTTTATGCATATATTTTTTTTTCTAAATATGGCTGTGTATCAGTAATATTTATAGACATGTAGATGTACATATATATTTTTATAATGTATGTTATACATATATATACACATATATATGTAGATATATGTACTTCTGTGAATACCTGCATATCTAGCTACATCTATGAATCTATATGTCATGGTCAGCTGCAGAGACAGAGGAATTCCCACCCCCCAGTTTGAGTCAAGACTGATGATGCATACCCACACCAAGAGGGCATGAAAAGTTTCTTAATTACATAGTTCAGGTCTCTGGAGAGCCGGACAGGCCTCTCACAGATTTGAAGTGGCCTAAGAGAGCAAGGACAGGAGACTGGCTGGGGTTTGTACTGTGGTTGGAGTGAGGCTTCCAGTAAGGCAGGGGCTTGTGTAATTTAAATCTCCTGGTGCCAAAGGAAGGAGCACTCAGGCTTTCTCATCAGTTTGTCCAAAAGCTGGGAAACAAAGAGAATAGGGACAGATAGGTGAGGCTTAGAGGCTGTCAGCAGTCATCAGATGGGGTCAGATTCCTCTTTCTACGGGGTATCATTAACTGTAAGTATATATGTAGACAGGCATGTGTATAAACACATCCATCCACACACACATCTACAAATATGCATCTATGTATTGTAACTACCTTTTCTCATTAATAATCTTATGTCTGTACTTGAAGTTCTTCGTTCAAGTTGGTGCATAGATTTCTATCGCATAGATGTGTCGTAATTATTCTCTCGTTTATGTATAGGTTCCCATGTTCTTTATAGTGTACAGCGGGACACTGAACACCATACACACTACACCTCTGTGCATGTGCAACTATGTTACAGCCATTCAACATTGGTCATTGAGCTCTTTTATGTTCTATGTACTGTACAAGTCAAGGTCCCAGAGTCTTTGAAGTTACATTCTAGTGGAGGATGGACATGGGACAGTTTACCATGTCAGATATGAGTACTGCCATAGAAACATGAAACAGGGAAAGAGCGTGAAGGTGATCTTCTATACAGGGTGGTGGGGAGGATCTCTACAATAGGGCAGGGACATGTGGGAGTGACTGTAGACTTCTAAGGAAACAGATTTCGAAGAGGATGTGGATAATTTTTAGGTCAAAGGGTGTACATATTTTAAATTATGATGAATCTTGTCCAATTATCTTTATTTTTTAAAAAACTGTATACTCCCTGATGTAACATATTAACACATTCTTAAAGAAGCATCCTGTTTCTTTTCATCATCAAACTGGATAGTAACCATGTCTTTTAAATCTTTTTTGATATGCTGGATAGTCAATTTTCTTAATTTGCAGTTTGTCCATTTTGGTAAGGCTGAGCACCTTTCATTTGTTTATTACTCATTTCTATGTGTTACCGTAAATTATTTATGTGATTTGCAATCTTTCTATAGACTATTAGCCATTATTCTACAAATATTTTTTTCCTTGTGGTTTGCTTTTTAATTTTACTATCAAAATTTTTGGCATACATATTTTAAAACTTTTATGCAATTTACCAATTATTTTCATTTAAGGAGTTTTGTGTCACTCTTAATGGCCGTCATCACTTGTTCACCCATATTTCTAAAGCACTGAAAGTTCAAAGGCTTTTCATGTTTCATCTAACTTATACTTAAGGCCTGAGGTAAGATCCAGCTTTAAAAAACAACAAAACAATGTCTAGCTGCTTGTTCCTGGGTCATTAATCATCCTTTTGTCTGGCCCCTCTCAATTAACTTGCCATGCTCATATTTTAATAGATTTCCATAGATACCTGAATCTGTTTTGTGACCCATTGTTTTACTCACCTCTCTATCTTGGGCACCAATATACACTGCTAATAACTAGAACTTTGTTTAATGCCTCTTAGGCTAATAACTTCTGGCAGACTCTCCACCCCGACGTTTTCAGAAGTTTCCTGTTTTTTTTTTTTCCTACATTTTTTCAAATTAACTTTAGAATAGATTTTCTCTCCAAATTGATTCAAAAACACATAGTGGGATTTTGACTGAGAAGCTGTTAGAATAACATATTACTTTGGTAAGAACTATACTTTAAAATAAAAAAAAAAAACCCTGCAATTTCCATCTAAGAAGTAAATTTGTTCACATTTTCATGTCCTTCGATAGTTATAACTTTCTTCATGTCTTGTTCATGTCTTAAGTTCTTCCTGTTTTTTGTTTGTTTCCCATTAGCTGTGTCCTACAAATTTAACACTGTTGTATTTTCATTACATTCAATGTACTTATTTTTGAGATTTCCCTGTCTTATGGATTGTTTTTGGAGATTTTGCTGTTATCTGTTATTTCCAGCTTGATACCATTTTAGTCAGAGAATCTAGTCTACGTTTAACTCTTTACAAATCTTTCAAGGCTCATTTTATGGCCCAGAACACGGTCTACCTTGGTAAACGTTCCGTGGGCACAAAAAAAGACTGTCCTGTTGTTGAGTGGTGCGTTTTATCGGTGTCAGATTCTGTTGGTTGATGGTGTCATATATCCCTGCTGATTTGTATCTAGTAGTTCTATCCATTGTTGAAGAGGGGTACTAAGTCTCCAACTGTGTGGATTTCTCCTTTCAGTTTTTACTAAATATATTTTGAGCTCTTTTGTTTGATGTATGAGCCTTTATGATTGTTGTGTTGAACAGAACATTTTATTAATATGCACTATCCCTCTTTGTCTCCGGTCTGGGCTGATTTTTAGGAGAGATAATCAGGTATCTTTTCTTTTTGATACAGTGCATCCAGAGTGAGGCCTGGAAATTTGCATTTTAATGCACTTTCCGTATTATTTTTATAATCAGGTGTTATTCAGAATTCTTGCTTGTAAACTATGTAAATTGACTTTGGCTATCTTAGGCAGAAAGGAGTTTACTGGAAGAATATCTAGTAACCCCTACTGGATTGTTGGCGTCGCAGCAGAGCCCCGTACCCCACTAAGGGATCCAAAAAGGCAAAGCAGTCATTCTCCCCGATCCTGGCCGGTGGAACAGTTTATGCGCTAAACTCAACCCATCAGGGTCCCACACCACCTAAGACTTTGAATCTGGTGCAAAGGATGTGAGCTAGGGCTAGTCAGAATTCATTTTGGTGATGGTGAGAATTTTGGTGTCCAATAACAGAGTGGTAGCAATGGCAGAATTTAGACACATGCCTAAATTAACTATGGCATGATTCTGGCTGCCTAGTCTCTTTGGGTCTACACCCTTTTCTCTTCATCAATCTATCCATCCATACGTATAAACGTATATGTTTATGGTTATATATTTATACAGACTCCTATTGGGGGAAAACTTATTTGGGGAAATAAAATCAGAATATAGTACCTATTTGCTGGTCAACTACAAAATAGTTAATGATGCTGAGATCATGGGTTCTCTTGCAATGACAAGTGGAATTATCTACTGTTCTGGAAGGCAGCAGGCCCTACACAAGGATGGACTCTCAAATTATGTATCTTAGGGAACCTAAGTGGTGGTGAAAGTACCACGCTGTGTGTCAGGGACCTCTCTGTGACTTTGGACAAGTAGTCACTTAGCTCTGACTCTAGGCTCATCTGTAAAGTGAGGAGGTCGGCCTAGACCAGATGGTTTCTAGGCCTCTCCAAACTGCAGTATTTTGTAATTCTAGAATATTGTTGTTCCTGAACCACTTCAGTTAACCATTTTTGTGAGGTCAGTTGACAACTACCAAGAGCCTGGCTTTTTGCTAACTTTGGACATAGTCCTAGGGAGACTCACATGTGAGATGGAGTGTCTGAATTAGCCATTATCAGTGTGAGAAGATCCAGGATAAAGGATGTATACAGTGTGGCAGAAATCCATTCTTACTGTGGAAAAACAGTAAAAAAAGTTTTGATTGTTGCAGAGGAAGGTAACAGATGAGCCACGTTATCTTTTCAGAGACTCTTGTACATCTCTCCAAAAAAACTTTCTCCTGGTTCATCTTATCAACACTGAAGAGGGAAAATGGATGTTTGGCAGAGAGGGTATTACATGAAATAAGAGGGTTTGAAGTTAAACTGAACTGGTATGACGGGGTGGGAAAACAGGCAGACCTCCCATTTTCCCCAGATCCTGGTTTACTCTGGAGATGCCCGAGGGGGTGGGTGCAGACCGATGCCTCAGCTGGCCAGTGCATGGTAATACCAGCCCCAATTCATGGAGGACTCCCACAACATGCCTACGACAGCCTGGCCCAAATACAAAATAGATCTAAGATGTTGAGAACACACAGCTTAAAGAGTGGCTGCAAAGCATCTTCATTTATGGATTTGGGTGGGGAATCCTTATTTTCCCTTTGACATAAGGATGAGTTTAGAAGTGAGAGGGATACAATAAATTGTCATTCTTTGTGACTCGCAGGTTCTCATGAGCACATCATTGCTGGGGGCCCTGTGTCTCTTCTCATCTGTCTGTGTCATATGTGCCATTTCTGCATTCACTCTCCCCATTGAGACCAAAGGACGGGCCCTACAGGTAAGTGATGTAGAGATCTCTTAAGTATTCTCAACTACCACCTTTTGAACAAAGGAAATGAACTTGGGAGAGTATGGAAATCCTTTTAGCAGACACGTATTTAAGTGTATGCTAACATCTGTTTAGCGTGTTCCGACAGAAAAACTAGGGTTATCCATTTTCCCGCACGTAACTTTGCGCAGCACCAAAATTAAAGTAACCATACCATTTCAATCCTCTGCTTCCTGTTAAGGTTAGCTTGATGAGGAGACTAGAGTTAATGACAGAGGTCAGCATTCTACCCTACCCGCTTTTCCATCTGGATGTGAGCAGTGCTGCAGATACAGGTGGCTTCAGTGCCACACCGGTTGTCATCCAACACTACTGACAGTCAGCAGACACTGACTGCTGTTTTGCAAAGTATATAAAAAAAGGACCCCAAAGTGTAAGGTAGGCAAAGATGTAGGAGACAAGGCCTCTTCTCGCCGTACCCTTATCAAAGTGTAAGTGGTGGCACTGATGTCTTCCCGTCTTAAACATAAAGCTTGCTGCTGGTGTGCAGGGGTGCGTGCGTGCATGGGGGAGGGGGGAGCAATTAGGTATAGTTTGGTTTCAGCTGCCACCTCTAAATGTGGCTGCGGAGAGTCATGACGCTTCTTGGCTGAATGTGACTGGCCCTCTGTCCTATTCATGGTAAACCATAGACACACATTGTATCTGTTGGTACAGATGTGTTTTACTCTGAGTAGCTATAAAGGCACTACTGAGTAAAGGAAAAAAAAAAAACAGTCATTTTTTTTCTCAGATCCAAAATGTGCTATTTATTTTTTAAAATGCTAGCTTATCTTTAAGATAATGTGCATTTTAATCACAGATTAGATAACTTGTCATGTAATTATGAATTTAGGGCTTTGTTTAGATTCCATACTTGGAAAGGTGACCGATTCATGGAATGCCTAAAGCCAGAGACTGACTGAATCAGATGATTTATATGATTCCTTTGAATATTATATAAAGGGATTAGCACACCCTTCATACAAATGAGGAAACTGAGGCAAAGGTAAGTTGAGGAACTTGTATAATGGAACAGGCTAGTATGCAGTGGAACTGGAATTTAAATCAGATTGCAAAATTAAGTGGTGCTTAATCTTACATCGATCCCCCAGGCTTATTTAGTAGCAGTACATATAAAAGGAAACAGGCTATCTAACGTGCCCTGCAGGTGTCCAAGTCAAGTCATATTCAATTAAAAAGGACTGTTCCTTTTCTGTTGACTGGGACTTGGTTTTAGCGTTGTGGCGAAAGAATTTGACATGCCTATTTATAGGCATTTTAATATAATTTCCTTACAACTTTAACATGTATGTTAAATAAATGCAATTGTCTGGGCAAAGTCCTTGTCAGCGCTACCACTCAGTGGCTATATCATATGTCTTTGGGCAAATCTTAAGAGCGTGTATCTCAGTGTTGTGAGCACTTAACGTATGAAACTAGTGACTGAAACTATAAAACTTCTAGAAATGTTTAAAACATGACAAAAAATTTTAAGTTCCTTCCGACAACACAGACACAGCATCCCAATGGTTTGGATGAACCAACCTGCTTAATAGTGGTGATTCTCCTTTAGAATTACTTGACGAAACTCATTTTGTTCAGACTGATGTCAGATACTTCTAGGAGTTTTATGGTTTCAGGCCTGACATTTGTCTTGTCCCCATTTTGAGTTTATTTTGTACATGGCTGACGAGAGGCCCAGTTTTCCAACGCCACTGAGGAGACTGTCGTTACTCCAGTGTACGTTTTTACCTCTTCTCACGCGAGGGAGGGTCCCTGGCTCTATGTGTCTGTGCTGCAGTGCCGCGCCGTCTCGATTGCTAAAGCTTTGCGGTACAGCCAGACTCGGGGAGCGCGAACCCTCCAACGTTGTTCTTTCTCGAGATTGTTTTGGCTATGTGGAGCCTTTTGTGGTTCCTTGTGAATTTTAGGGGTATTTGCTCTAGTTCTGACATTGGTATTTTGATGCGTATTGCACTGATCTATAAATTGCTTTGGGTAACATGGTCATTTAACCAATACTAATCCTTACTATCCTGAGCACAGTATATCCTTTCATTTTCTGTGTCCTCTTCAAGTTTAGTCCTAGGTATTTTATTTATCTCTCCTGATGTTTAGTGTATAGGGACATGACAGATTTCTGTATATTAATTTTGTATCCAGCTACTTGACCAAATTTTTATTCTATTTTTTGGTGGATTCTTTAGAATTCTTTAAAGAGGATAGTTATGTGATTGTTTTCTGAAGGATGTCTACATCACACTAGAATAACTGAATCATAAAGCTATCATTACATTGTCAGGTACACAAAGGTAAATTCCTTACAAGTTTACTAATGAGCTGTCCATTACGAGGTCCTAGTGTCAGACAGCTGAGTGTGAATCAGACTTTTTAAATTAAATGTGTATTGATCTATTATTTCTTTTTCCAGCAAATTAAATGAACAACTGCAAGCTGATGTTTACCAAAGAAGAAAAATTGCATTTTATCCTCATAAAGAGCTGCGGTACATTTTTTAAAACCTGGTTTTATTTCTGTATGCAACTTGGTAATTAAGGCACACAAGGATAAGGTGGGTTAACTGCATATTGATCTCTTCCTAAGAGCCAATGTTAGAGAACTTTTGTACAATATACTTTAAGACTGGAAAGGTATGTAAGATGGGTAGGAGAAAGGTGGCTTTTCTTCCTTGACATCAATTTTGTTTAAATAATTATTCTCAGATAAAACTTATACTTGATATTCTCCCATGAGGCCTATATTAAAGGTTAGACTGAAATTTTGTAGCTAAGACAAGAACTTGGGGTGGTAACATTAAGGCTTTCAAAACAGTCATCACAGTCACAATATAAATTAGCACAGTTAAATTATAGTTTCCATAGTTTATTAATGAAAATTGCTTATTCATAAAATATGCGATATGATTAAATTAGTATGAGTCTTATTTATAATTACCAAGAAGCTGGGGATAATATTTTCCTTGGCATTATTTCTATTCTAATTTTATTAATTTACAGGGGAATCTTTGATTCCCATCATATAAAAGAGTGCAACGAGCCCTTGTAATAATTTGCACGCCAGTCTACCAGCTGAGGAACCCTGTGGAAACACCCAAGACGTAGCATGGATCCCAAGGCGGGGCTCACCTGCTCTTACCCCCATTCTGCAGCAGAGAAAAGAACTAACTACAACCACAACACTAGCAAACTGTGTGTATGAGAGGGTTTATACCTATTTCAATAAGGGTGCAAATCACTCCTGGCACAGATGGCTTTCCTCTAAAGGGCCAGACAGTAAATAGTCTAGGCTTTGTGAACTACACATAATGTCACTTCTCCACCCCCGCCTGAACAAGCCTTTAAAAATGTTAAATCAGCCCTGAAGCTGCATGAAAGCCAGCCATAGGATGAATGTGGCCAACTGGGTATAGTTTTGTGGAAATAAATAGTAGGCCCAAGAAGAAAACCATTTCTGCCTGGGGTGCCACATCAGCAAACCGAAACTTAAATGCCCCTGCTCGTGCTCTGCTTGACCAGAAGTGCACTCTAACCAGCTCTATGCCTGCTTCCTTAATTATCCTGTAAAATTTATCCTCCTCTCCCACATTATAGTTCTCTGGACCCTTGGAAGAGCAGACTGCCTACTTCAGCATTAAATGAAGACAAATTAGTTGATAAAAACAAACTTTTAAAATCATTTTTAGCAACAAGGATGGGATCCAGAGCTGACTGCTAACGGCCTGCGGGATGAGACACACAGGTGAGGAACCCTTTGCGTTCACTGTTCCTCTCATTGAAACCGAGGGCCGTGGGTAAGTCACTCTCGGATTTGAGCTTTGCTCCCGAGTATACTTCTCCAATCCAAATGCTATTTAAAAAATCTATTGTTCCCAGACAGGTTCCAGGGGTCCTTAAAAGCTGTACTGGGAGTCCATAACAAGTGGTAGCTGTTAGGGAATTCACAGAGCCTCACAGTAAGTCCACAGCATAAACTAAATCAGACTATTAAAAGCCATTAAGGCATCTAGCACTAAACACATCTTTTTACAAAAGGAATAATCGATCTATTGCTAATAGGAATCTCAGCAGCCAAAGCTGAAAAACTGGTGGGCACGGAAGCAAGCACCTTACTTAGATGGACACTAAGTTACCTGCCAACCTCAAGAAAAATTCTATGTAACAAGGTACACTGTAAAACACATAATTCCCAAACCAGTGGCATATCCCTCTTTAGAACTGATCTGGCTCCAAGAAACCCAAGGCTTAGCTAAAGAAATAGGATCCTCAAGCTTCAAAGATTACAGTGTTCCACTTTCTGGTGCACCTGTTTATGTCAGAACTGTGATTCTGAAAGCTGTAGATATCTATAAAAATGACAAAATCTTAGTAAAACTCTCTACAATGGCCCTTATGGGAGAATGTTCCGAGGTAGTTGAAGAAGTGCACTAAAGTAAGGGTTCCCAAATCAGCAACCGGAATAGACTATCAGTTGGTATGCAGAAGACCCCAAAGGTTTCAAAATTCTAAACCAGCATCAGATTCATGGCAAAAGGCTAATGAAAAATTAAGAAATACCTCAAATAAGACCATAAGACTGATATGACCCCTACTGCCCTCTAGCGTCCTTTACTGAGGACTCAGTCCACTAATACTCTACTACCTGAATTGTCTTCCCACTCAGAAGAGACCATGAAAGTCCACCTAGTGGCCTGACAACTCTAAGACAACACTTAAGCCTCCACCATTGATTGCATCCTTCTAGGCGGTCCATCATCAAAACACGGGCCCAGAAATCGGCACCTCATTGAGAATCAACTGGGACACTAGAAACAAGTCCACAACAACTTCAACCCTCATATTTCAAAGGAGGGCCCTTCCCAGGGTTACAGTGACTCTGAGGCACCCTCCAGTAATGTTATCAGTGATTCCCTAAAGAAAACTAGATGTCAGAGCCATACCCTCTGAACTCTACTCACTCTGCAGCCTTTATTTTAGATGGTCTCCTAGGAAAATTAGCAGAAGCCGGTGAAGAGTGAGAATTTGTACCAAAGTCAGCTCTCCTGATCTGTAGTGCCTGGTCAAAGAGGAAACATGAGACAAAAACCAAATGGATATAAAAGTTGTAGAACGTCTGTAGGCAAGCTGGCTAAGATTAGAATGGATTTAAAATGAACTTAATATCAAAAGTACTGGTACAAAATTTTCTTAAAACCTCTATTTACAGTTTAAGTAATCTGCTGGGAAAACAAAGATTTTGTGTATTACCAAAATAATTTACTGTGCTTCCTGTTGTCTTTATAAGGTTTTTGATTACTTAAGAAAATCCAGTCTCCTCAATATCCGAAGAGCTAAGGTGTGTTTTTTAAATTGACTATGTATCCTGTTATTTGCTTCAAAGTCACATTGATTAAATGGAAATTTCTGACAAAATTCCCTCAGAATCTAATGCTAAAGTAAGTTAGCTCAAGGTCAGAAAGACTTGAGATGTTCTAGGGGTTTTCTCTCCTCATACAGTTGACCCCTGCCTCTGTGCAGTCAAAAATCCATGTATACTTTTGATTCCCCCAAAACTTAAATAGCCTACTGTTGACCAGAAACCTTACCGAAAACAGATTAACACATATCTTGTAGGTTATATTATGTTGTATTCTTAAAATAAAATAAAGCTAGTGAAAACACATTTGATATTTATTGAAAAAATATCTGTGTATAAGTGGATCCATGCAGTTCAAACTCATGTTGTTCAAGGGTCAACTGTAAAAAGAGATCTATTAAACCCATTAGGCTTGATATGTTAAATTATATAGGAAGCACAAATAAGAAGTGATGTTTAAGCTTCCTACATTATATCTGTAGAGGTATAGGTTAAAATGTTACAGAAATTGTATAAAATTCCTAAAAATCTGGTATATCCTAATATGTTATAATACCAATTATCTTAAAATATGTCACAGAAAGAACATTTCCTTGTTAATTCCATTATAATGTACTCTCATAAGACCTTTAAGTCTTTTGTCATTTATAGTTACTATTGTACTCTGATCCTTTTGAAATGAGATTCATGGAAAAGACCCTACCATGTACTTCTGACCACTAGCAGAACTGCCCACTTTCAAGGTGTCAAACCATGGGTGAATATTTCGTAACTGAAGAAGGCTCTACCTGACATCTGGTCCTTGGTAAACAATACAGATAGAGCTAACCAGAAGAGAAGTAACCATCATGGAGGTAGACGGCTTCCTCCTAAGACATCAGATCAAGGAATGATTTCTCCATTCCCTCTTTGACCATACCTTTCCTAATTTTCACACCATGAAGATCTTTGATTCTTTTGTCTATCTACCTTTTGCCTTCCCCTTGCCTGGCAAGATGATGCCACTGTTCACATGCCTCAGGCCATTGTAAAAAAGGGTAATCCAACACACACCGCTCCCTGATTTCCAATGCCTTAACTTCTCTGGAAAAAAACTGCTGGTCAAACACTTCTGAGAAAGTGAAGATACAGTTACATGAAATGAACAAATATCTCCCTCTTTGGGATCACTTCTTAACTTGGTTGTAGTTGGTTTGGGATATGGGAACCCTGGCTCAGGAGCATACTCCAAACCATGGACATTATCTTTTGCTAATGAATACTGTCTAACTAATACACTGCATTCTTTCAAAAGTTTCAAGTCACGTGGGCAGCCACTGACCAGCAGATTGACCACTTCTCAAACTGGAATGACAAAAAACTGAAGAGCATAATCAGCTCCAAGAACATGGGCCTGAAACCATCTCTTCTGAATATTACACCGAGGGTCACACTTTTTTTTTTTTTGTCAAATATGAAATGCTACTGAAATTTCTAGGCCTGGAATAAAGTCCCTCCTGCCTGGGGTGCCACATCAGCAAATTGAAACTTAAATAACTCATGTCCCTGTAAATTCTGTTTGGCCAGAAACACACTATAATCCTCCAGTCCCCAGTTGCCAAGCCAGCTCTATATTATTTCCTTGTTCTTTATTCTCTACCCTGTATAAAAGCTTCCTGCCTTTTGCCCCATGTTGCAGCTCTCTGGATTCCTTGGGAAAGTAGACTGCCTGCTTCAGTGCTAAATAAAGTTTGTTTTTTACCACCTGCTTTATTTAATCATTTTTAACAGATCAGACACATCTTAGTCTTGGCTACACCTGTAGGGTTCGCTAGATAACCCACCACAATCATAACTGAAAATCCCAAAGCTGACTTCCAGTCAAGATGCAGGAGTAGGTAAATGTTACACTCACCTCCTCCCATGACATCTAAGCTACAACTAAATTATAGGACTAGCTGATCAAAAGTCCTGTAAGGATATAAAGCAGCAGCCATGACGAGGCTAGGAGGAGGAACGGAGAAGTGAAATGGACGGGTCACGTACACATGGTGTAGCAAGTAAAAATCGGGAGGGTTATCTCTGTCTTGTGTAAACAAGGAGGAATGTTTCCTAGCCTCACACCCAGCCCGAGGCACCGGTGCCCGAGAGAGGAATCCTCAACGTTTGGCTGTGTAAACCGGCCAGGACTGTGTCCAGCTGAGAGAGGGGGCCGCTGCCCTCCCATGTGTTTCTCTTGCTGCGCATGGACTCACTCTAGGGTCCACTGTGGGGGCAGCAGCTCAAAAAGTGTCAGGGACATAAGACGACGAACTGAAGGGGCTGGCGGGATAGGGGCAGGGCGGCTCTCTCCAGAAAGGGGCAGTCTACCAGATACAGAATTCAAAATACTGGTTCTGAGGAAGCTCGACGAACTTAAGAATAGATGAACTCAGTGACAACTGCCAAAGAGATATAAACCATAAAAAAGAACCAGTTGGAAATAATACAATAAAACAAATGAACATATCACAGGGAAACAAATGATTAGATAAAGCAGTAGACTGAATTAGCTATCTGCACGACAAGATAGTGGAAAACAACAGGAACATGAGAACAGTTTAAGGGACCGCTGGGGCAACATCTGCCTCACAGGGGAACCAGAAGGGAAGAGAGCCTACTTAAAACAGTCGAGAACTTCCAAACCTATGGAAAGAACTAGATCTCTGAATCCAAAAAGCAAACAGAACATTTATCTCAATCCACAAAGGCCTTCTCCAAGGTACAATATATTAAAACTGTCCAAAGTTAATGACAAAGAATTCTCAAGGCAGTCAGGAAGAAGACAGTAACCTATAAAACAGTGGTCTCCAAACTTTTGGCACCAGGGACTGGTGCTCCTATGAGAATCTAATGTCTGATGAGCTGAGGTGGTGATGCTAGTGCTGGGGAGCGGCTGCAAATACATATGACGCTTCTTACTTCCTGCTGTGCAGCCCAGTTCCTAACAGGCCGTGGAACAGTAACGGCTGGTGACCCCTGCTGTAAAGGACAACCCATTACATTATCATTGGATTGTAAACAAAAACACTTAAGCTAGAAGGGAGTGGAATCAAATATTCAAATTATCGAAAGAGAAAACACCAGCCAAGTTCTCCTTTAGATGTGAAGGAAAAATAAAGAACTTTCCAGACATAGAGAAGCTGAAGGAATTTCCACCACAATGCCTACATTACAGTAAATACTGAAGAGGAGATCTACCTGAAACAAAAGAGAGAAAAAGCTACAAACCTATGAGTAAGATGACTAACAACAGAGGCAAGAAGCTGTAACTGTTATTCAGAATAGGGTATTAGACGCTTAAATATTACATAAGGTTAAAAGCTGTTAGAAACATTTTTTAAAAAGAAGACAAAGCTGCAACAACTTGGGAATGAACTCAGAATAAATAGGGATAATTTAATATAACAAAAACAGAAAAGGGGAGGGACTAAACACCTGAATTGTAAAGGGGAAAGGAGTTAAGACACGTGCAGGAGAAAAAGGACGACTATATATATAAAACTTTCTTTTACATAAACTCAGTGGTAACCACACACCAAAAATCCAGAACTGAGACACATAACAAAAAAAGAAAGGAGGGAAAAATCATAGAACACCATGAAACTAAAATAATACAAAGACAAAGGCAAAGAAATGATGGAGACAGCGAGCTACCAGAAAACAAAACAGAAAAAGGCATATCTCGCAAGTGAAGGTGTAAAGGAACTGGAGAAACAATACTTATATCAGACAAAACACACTTTAAAACAAGGGCTGTAACAAGAGACAAAGAAGTACATTTCATAATAATAAAGGGATCAATCCAACAACAGGATGTAACTCTTGTAAATATCTATACATACACCTAACGTAAGAGTAAATATATAAAAGTGTAAAAAATATTGATGGACACGAAGGGAAAGACTGACAGTAACACAATAATAGTAGGAGACTTTAACACCCAATTGACGTCAATGGATAGATCCTCCAGACAGAAAATCAACAAGGAAACAGTGGCCTTAAATGACACATTAGAATTAAATTGATATTTTTAAGACATTTCATCCCAATGCAGCATAATACACATTCTTCTCAAGTGCACACTGAACATTTTCCAGAATAGGTCACGTGTTAGGCCACAATAAAACAATTCTCAATAAATTTAAGACTGAAATCATATCAAGTATATTGTTTAATCATAATGGTATGAAAGTAAAAATCAATTACAAGAAAACTGGAAAACAAAAGAACACTTGGAGGCTAAGTAACATGATACTAAACAGTGAATGGGTTAATATCAAGGAAGACATCAAAAGATATCTGGAGAAAAGTGAAAGTGAACCAAAATCTATGGGATATAGCTAAAGCAGTTCTAAGAGGGAAATTTATAGAAACACAGGTCTATCAAGAAACAAGAAAAATCTCACATAAACAATCTAACTATACACCTAAAGGAACCAGAAAAAGAATAAAAGCCCAAAGGAAGGAAATAATAAAGATTAGAGTGGAAATAAAATATTTTAAAACAAAACAAAACAAAACAAATAGAAAGAGCTGGTTCTTTGAAAATATAAAAACTGACAAACCTTTAGCCATATTCATCAAGAAAAGAGGGCTCAAATAAATAAAATTAGAAATAATGAGAAGTGGCAACCACACCATAGAAATACAGATGATCACACAAAATATGCCAACAAATTGTACAACCTGGAAGAAAGAGATAAATTTCTGGAAACATGCAATCTTCCAAGGATGAATTAGGAAAAAACAGAAAATATGACCAGACTGATAACTACTAATAAAATGGATTCAGTAATCAAAAAACTCCCAATAATCAAAAGCCTTGGACCAATCAGATGGCTTCACTGGCGAAGTTTACCAAACATTCAAAGAATTAATACCTATATTTCTCAAACTATTCCAAAAAAAATGAAGAGGAAGGATGGCTCCCAAACTTCTTTACAGGACCAGCATTACTCTGATACCAAAACCAAAGACACTCAAAAAGAAAAAAATCATAGGCCAATATCTTCGATGAACAGATGCAAAAAAAACCTCAACAAAATATTAGCAATCCAAACTCAGAAATATATTTAAAAAGATCATACATCACGATCAAATAGGATTTATTCCTGGGATGCAAGGCTGTTCAATATCCACAAATCAATTAAAGTGATGCAGTCTATAAACAAAATGAAGAAAAATCATATGGTAATATCAATAGATGCAGAAAAAGCATTTGAGAAAATACAGCATCCATTTATGAAAAAACTCTCGAAGTGGGAATAGTGGGAACAAACCTCCACATAATAAAGGCTATATATACAACAAACCTACAGCTAACATATGGTGAAAAGCTAAAAGTATTTTCCTTAAGATCAGGAATAAGAAAAGTGTCCACCTTCACTACTTTTATTTAACGTAGTATTGGAAGTCGCCACGGCAAGAAAAAAAAGGCATCTAAATTAGGAAGAGGTGAAACTGTCATTATTTGCAGATGTTACGATGCTATATATATATATATATATATATATATTATATAAAACCCTAAAGATTCAAAACAAAACTATTAGAAGTGATAAATGAATTACGTAGCAGTATACAAAATTAATATTTGGAAATCAGTTGTATTTTTATATACCAATAATGAACTATCAAAAAAAAATTAAGAAAACAATACTAATTACAATTGCATCAATAAATAAATAAATTATAAGACACCGAAGGAACTGAAGATAAAAAAAGGTAGGATATACCATGCTCATGAATAGGTAGAATTATTAAAATGTTCATACTAACCAAAGCAATCTATAAATTTAATGCAATCTCCACTGAAATACCAATGGCATTTTTCACAGAACTAGAATAATCCTAAAATTTACGCTGAACCACAAAAGAACCAGTATAGCCAAAACAATCTTGAGAAAGATGAACAAAGTTGGAGGTATTACGCTACCTGATATCAAACTACAGTACAAGGCTCTAGTAGTCAAAACAGCATGGTACTCAAAGATGCTGCGAGTGACAAAGGAGCAGGCAGGCTGTGGCCTGTAGCCTGAACAACCTGCCCACCATGACCCTGGCGCCTGAGGACGGGCCCATCCAGACAATGCTCACAGCCCCAGATATGCTCTCTGTGCGTAAATCTACAGGGAAACAGAAAATGCTATTGGGACAATGGGAATAAGTAATTCCCATTGCACAGGAAGCTTTTGGGAGATGTTTACTATAGTCTGACTGAAGTTGGGACAAAATTGAACAAACAGCATGAGTTTGGTGCTTTGGAAAGTGTAAAGCTACTATTAACTCTATTCTCCTCTATCAGAAGTAACTGAAATTAATGAAGCTCTTACAGAAAATCCAGGACTTGTCAACAAACCTTGTTAGAATATGGTTGGCTGACCAAAATGACAATAAGTAACCCTTTAGAACTAGATGAACTAATAAGTGAAGCATATAAGAAAAACATAGTATCTACTGAGAAGTGAAAATGGAACGCACCTAAATAAGGAAGTAAAAAACCATTTTGTCTAGCATAGTTTTCTTAAATTAGTGGTGGTTAGAAGATTTAAAACAGCAACTTTTAGCAATACCCATGGGAAAAAAACTACTTACAACAATCTTACTGGAATAAAATACCCCTTTCTAATGATCGCAGATAAACACAAAGAGCATCTTTTCTACAACACGCTAGGCTAGGATGCATTTACAATATTCAGAATTCCTGAAATCGTAAAAACTAGTTCTAAAATTTAAGGATAACTTTGTTATCTTAAACCTTACAATAAGGAGAGAAAAAAATGGCATAGAAGACAGTGGCTCTGTTCATCCCTTTGGCGAAGAAATCAAAGTTGTAACGAAACAAGGAAGAGCGGCAAGAGAAATCCCCTGAGATCTAAAGGAACAAGTCATACCACTATGGAAAAATCGAAGAAATCGCCCGGCTGCGGCAGAAGTAGAATGGGGCATGGCCGCGGGGCTGCTTGGTCCGGAGCGGCTGAGACGCAAGCCGCGGCAGCGGCAGCGGCAGGCGCCTCTTAAAGGGGCCGCATCCGCGAGCGGATTTTCACGGTGATGGACCTGCAGTGCCCATTGAGCTGCGTGCAGGGGACACCAGGGACTTACAAGGAGACAATGTCAGAGTGAGGGCTGAGGGGAGACTCGCTAGGTACAGAAATGCCAGCGGTATCCATTGTTCTTTGTTGAGCCCCCCTCCTACCAGTGCACCAGAAACAGTGCCGCCATAGTCATGATGTTATCAAACTGGATAACAGGTCACTCCACCCAGAGGATGCCCTGAAATCCTGCCTTCCCCAACCCCGGCCCCACCCAAGACATGTCCAAATGTGTACTCATCGAGTCAGGTGCTCCTTGCTGAGCAGCACCTATACTCACACTGGGGCAGCTGGCCTCGGTTTCTGGTGTGGCCTTTTGAGGCAACTATAAGCACAGCATCTGTGGATTGCTTGCTGAACCTTAACAGGTGGCCCTGAAGGGGCACAGGCTAAATTTAGCCTGCAGCTGAACTCCTCTCAGGACTGTGCCACTGGACACCTGCTTCACAAATCCACACTAATAAGACGGGAGACTTAAGAGCTTTGCTTAGTACACAGAAACAGACATGGAAAGGCAGCCAAAATGGGAAGATGAAGCAGAAACCATGTGAGAGAAGAGATCCAGATATAATGGAGTCAAGTAATCTAACAGATGCAGAGTTCAAATCACTGGTTATCAAGATGCTCAATGAACTTTTGAGAAGTGTAGATAAATTCACTGAGAACTTCACAAAGAGATTTAAAAAACATAAAAATGGAAATGGAATTTATAAAAGGGAACCAGTCTGAAATGAATATATTATCTGAGATGAGAAATATATTAAATGGAATATACAAAGGAATAAACAAAGTGAATAAAAAAGAGGATCAAATGCCCTATCTAGATGACAGGAAAGCCAAAGGCTCTCAATCAGAATGGCAAGAAAAAAGATTCCAAGACTACAAAAATAATTTAAGGAGAATATGAGACACTATTAAGGCTCCAAATATTCGTATGATCGGCATAACTGAAGAAAATCAAGATGTTGAACAGCTGTTTGAAAAAGTAATGATGGAAAACTTCTCTAACGTGGTGAAGGAAATGGACGTAAAACCCCAGGAAGCTCAGAGAATTCCAAAAACCAGGGATCCAAAGAGGCCCACACCAAGACACATCATAATTAAAATACCAAAGGTTAAATACAAAGAATATTAAAAGCAGCAAGAGAAAAACAAATAATTATATATAAGGGAAAATCTATAAGACTGGCAGTTGATTTCTCAAAAGAAACTGTGCAGGACAGAAGGGCTTGGCAAAAAATATTCGACAGAAAGAAGACCCAAGATCTATAACCAAGAATAATTTATCCAGCAAAGCGATCATTTAGAGTTGAAGAACAGATAAAGAGCTTCCCAGACAAAAGTAAGCTAAAGAAATTTATCACCACCAAGCCAGTTTTACAGGAAATGTTGGAGGGACTTCTTTAAGAAGAAAAAACATGTATCAAAAACAGGACTAAAGAATGGTAACAACTGCATTCCTATCAATAAGTACCTTAAATGGAAAAGAATTAAGTGCTTCAATTATTAAAAGATAGAGTGGCTGAAAGGATAAGAAAACAAGACTCCTATATATGAAAAGGAAGGGGATGGAAAGAGATATTTCTTTGATGAACCTAGAAGGTATTTAAGTCAGAGAAAGAGAAACACTATATGATTTCACTTATATGCAGAATCTAAGGAATAAAAAGAACAATCAAAAACAGATTCACAAATATAGTGGACAATTTGGTCAGACAGAGTGGAGGAGGGTCTGGGGGGCTCGGAGAATGGAGTGAAGGGCTAAAGAAGTACAAATTAATAGCTGATGGATGGTCACGGGGATGGGAGCATGACAGAGAGAATGCAGTTAGCATTAATACGTTGGCTAGATGGAGGGTCAGGGGAGGCAGGGAGCAATTGGGGGGATCATTTTATGAACTACATAGATGTCTAACCAATATACTGTATACCTGAAACTAATTTAAAAAAAAAAAACCTTACACAATGTGGTGACTTGCTTACATCCACCTTGGAACTGGGTCAAAATACTTAATGATCTTTCTACTGGAAATAACTGGCAGTGGAGAAAAGTTTTTGTTACTTGTACAGTGTCAGATAACAATACCATCTTAATTTTGGAATATACTGTGTTTGCTGCTGCTATTTTAATACAGTAAAGCAACAGCCTTACAAAAAAAACAGTTTAAAAATAAAACATTCAACTTCTTCATTAAAAAAACCCCAGCACGGTCTAAAAACATATGCATAGATCAATGGAACAGAATAGAGCGCCCAAAACAACCCTATGCCTATATGGTCAATTAATATAAAATGGGATAAAGACAACCTCTTCAATAAATGGTATTGGGAAAACTGGCTACATGCAAAAAATGAAACTATTTATGTATATGTTCACATCATACACAAGAGTAAACTCAAAATGGATTAAAGACTTAAATTTAAGACCCCAAACCATAAAACTCCTAAAAGAAAACATAGGAAGTAATAAACATTTTAACATTGCTCTTAGAAATATTGTTTGTATGTATCTCCTCAGGCAAGAGAAGCAAAAGAAAAAAAAAAAACAAATGGGATTACATCAAGCTGAAAAGTTTTTGCACAGCAAGGAAAACCAACCACAAAACAAAAAGACGACTACTGAATAGAAGATATTGCCAATGATACATCGATAGGAGGTTAATATCCAAAAAGTATAAGGAACTCATACACCTTAACACCAAAAAAAGTCTGATTAAAAAATGGGCAGAGGCCCTGAATAGACATTTCTCCAAGAGGACATAGAGATGGCCAGTAGACATATGAAAAGACGCTCAAGGTCACTAATCATCAGAGAAATGCAAATTGAAACCACAATGAGACACCACTTCACACCTCTCAGAATGGCTGATTTATCATCAATAAATAGCTAGTGTTCGCTAGGATGTGGAAGAAAAGAGAACCCTTGTGCCCTTTCGGTGAGACTGTAAATTGGTGCAGCCACTATGGAAAATGTATGGAGGTTCCTCAAAAAATCAAAAGAGAACTACCTTATGACCAGCAATTCCACTTCTAGTTTTTCTCTGAAGAAATCCAATCATAATTCAAAAATATAAGCATTCCTACGTTCACTGAAGCTTTATCTACAATAGCCAATATATGGAAGCAACCTAAAAGCCTACCAACAGAAGTGTACATATATACAATGGAATATCACTTGGCCATAAAAAAAAAAAATGAAATCTTACCATTTGTGACAACACGGATGGATCTAGAGAGTATTAAGCTAAGTGAAATAAGTCAAAGACAAATACCATGATTTCACTTACATGTGGAATCTAAAAAAAATTCAATGAATAGATTCGTAAAAACAGAACAAATTGATGGTTATGAGATGGAACGGGGGTGGGGGTGGGTGGTGGCGGTAAAAAGGTGAAGGGATTAGGAAATATAAATTGCCAGTTATAAAAAGTCATGCGGAATACAGTGATAATATTGTAACAGCTGTGTATGGTGCCATGGGTACTAGACTTACCAGGGTGATCACTTCATAAAGTATATAAATGTCTAATGACTATGTTGTACATCCAAAACTAATATAATCGTGCATGTCAACTATAATTGAAAACCAAAAACATTTAAAAAAAAAACACCCCAAAGCTGACATTAGCAGCAATTTGTAATTAAAACCAAAGTATCGCAAGGGTTGAAAACCAGTCAACCAATGACAAACCTGATGTTCAAGCACCTTCCCCATTTCAGGAACTGTCAGCAGCTGTGGGGCATCCAGGCTTAAGGGACTTTACAATGTTGTCCAATACTGTCTAGCACCCAGGCTTCCTAGGAGACACTAAATTAGTCCACTGCAAACTCTGTTAACTTAATTTTAGTTGAATACTAAATTGGAGAAATCCGTGATAAATGCACGTGTACTGCTTACCTTATTAAGTATTTAGTCATTAATAGAAATGAAAGTCAACAAATTTCAAGTCACTTACCTGTAAGAACTTTTTTGGATTGATTTCACAGCCTATGAAAAGACTAAGACAATACTGGTTGAGGTTATTTAAAACAGTAATAATTTAACTCGAATCTCTGTACAAGCATATTTTGTTTTATGTAATAGGACAGAGGTTGAATTTGTCTGAATCTAATATTTTTACACATAGAAGGGATTTGGTTTCTACAACTCACAGTCTATAAGGGGGGAAAAAAACTCTTCTGTAATATGAATTCCAAAACTTTTAATTTTTTACATGTTGAGCTTTCTTAACATACACCCTCATTAGTAAATCCCTAATACAATCAGATTAGAACCAGCATCATTGTTGAATGTGGCACCTGGTGGCCCACTGAGCCTGTTGTTCCTATCTTATGGCCATTCCTCCTCTTTCGAGAACACTGGATTTCTTTGGGGAAATGCTACTTCTCAGGTCAGTACGTTCCCATTCCAAGTGTGAAAAGTGCTCAACTCTGGTTGATTCGTGTATTGTATCCTCTTCCCCCAAACAATCAAAACTGGGCTTCAGTCATCTGCAATGGAAAGATTCCTGACTGAATTTTCTGGCTCACCTGAGGTTAAAGGCATTAGGGAACATGGGCAAAGAATTCACAAGTATCCTTGAGTACACTCAAGAAGCTTAGGGCCTACTTGTCAGGCCTGGCAAGCCCAATGACCGAAAGTAACCACAGGATAGTCTGATAGGCTGGGCAGGTAATGGCAGGTAGTCATGCCCCAGGCCTACAGCTTCCTTGCAATCCTGAGTTCTGTCTATTGTTCTTAGGCATCTAGGATAACATACCTTTGAAATGCCAGAGTAATTTTCTTTTCCAGACTCCCTGAAGGCACAACCACAGGCACCAGAGCAGGAGGCCATGAAACTCTTCATTGTTATATTGTTGCCTGTGTACCATCTTTAAGTGCCGTAAATATTAATTATTAACCTTGTACCCACCAATATAAAGGAAGCATGTATCTCTCCATTTTCCTTTTTATTTAGTCCTAGGGATTTCCCCATTTTTCCTTCTCCTGACTCTCGCATCTTAGCACCGATTTCATGTATCTCATGTTTTCTCCTTTGACTCTAGAGTGAATAAAATAAGCTGTAAAACTGCCATCCTCTGAGCATTTTCTCAGTCTGTTGAGATCTTTCAGGCACGTCCTCAAATCTTGCCTAAATTATTATAAGGCTTTCTACAGGTTTGGATGTTCTTTCACTGACAACTTGAAAATAGCTCTTTTCTCATACTGAATTTGAAAATATGGGAAAATAGAATTTTGGTGTATGTTTTACTTGTAACTTCTAAGGAAGGCTTTTTATTAGGACTTAAATTAACACTTAATTATTCTATTTAAAAACTTTTAGTAATCAAATACAAGGCAGTTCTCATCCCCAAAATAAGATCTATAGTATTCAAAATATTCAACAGTTGAGTTTTTTAAAATAGCTTAAATTTCTGAGAATCAAAACTTTCCAATCTTTAAGGTAAATTTAACAGACTTTCGAAGTGACTTGTAAAAGTCCCCATTCATTTTATAGCATTCTCCTGGCCCAACAGATTTCAGACCAGTAGAATTGTTTTTATAGCATCTTTCATTCTCCTACTTTCAGAAGTTTGGGGTTCTTTTTTGGGGGTGGGGAAGAGAATTAATAATTGAAGATATTTATCACTCCCTTTCTGTCAGATGATTTCTTGCTTATTTTTTAAGATTGGTGAAATACATGTGTTAGAACTACTTAAAATTTTCCTATTATTTCTGGACTAGTAGCTTGTCCCTATATGTATCCATTTTATATAGAAATACACAAAGACAGTAATGAAGGGAGACTCAAGCTAGTTAAAATTCTACTGAATGACATACAGTAATTTTTCGGTTAAAAATTCCTTGTTTGGTAAAATATTCACAGTAAAAATCCATTGAAGCTAATTTTTATTAAAACCAAAGCACCAGTTAGCCCCCTAAAATTAAACAAAGAAACGAAGACTACTGTCTCAGATGTCCTTTACAATAAGCAAACTTTTCATGAAGAAATCTGTGATCTAATTGGCTAGCATTACTCCCACTCAGGTACATGAGCCACCAGCATGTGAATTATGACAATAAATTCACTCCCAAAATGAAGGGGCAATATATGTTTGTAAAAAGATACCAACTATTAATTTACATGACGTTATAAAATACTTTAAGAAATATGTACATGGTTATTTAAAAGGGCTCTATTTCAATAAGAAATTAGATGGTTGAACTCATGGTCATGCCCATATTTTAATGGCTAATCAGATCACTTGATTTCTCTCTCTCATAACAAATACAGATAAACAGAAAAATGAGTACATCTTCTATTTAAACCTAAAAACTTCTGTTCACATGAAGTAACTTATTTTTGGGATTCACATTATTTGTGGATCAGGCCTCGGCAAAAAGAGGAACTCCTCCTTTCATTGTCTAACTAGTCTTTCCACTGGAACCCAAATTTAAAAATCTGAGCATTGCAACATCGTAGGACTTTGACATGCAAATTAATAAATGGAGTAATGAGCTATATACTCACCTTTTTTGACTGTGGAGTGAAACTTTCTGAAAGCATTTTTAAATTATGTTACAACTACATTACTAGTAAAATGTGGAGCCTATTCTTTAGTTTGGAAAAGTAAAGGATATTTTCCTTTTAGCAACTTCCAATTTCCTAACCCTTCATTGAGAAAAGATAAGGCCTGCTAATTCAAAGGACAAAATGATTGCACTGCTAGATGCTGATATACAAATATATTTTAAATATAGTATATCTCAGTCCATTTAAACTTCTGTCATAGCCATATAAGTCACTGACTGTGTACTTGGGTTTCCTTATTGCCAGGAAGATCAGATGCTTGGCACCTGGGAAAGCTCTCAATGAGCTGGACTGAGTAAATCCTAGCTCCCACATCATCTGCTCATTCATAAGCCCCAGCTAAAGGTGTGATCATGCGGTCACATTCAGTATTGGGTTTCTTATAGCTATGACACTGGGCTCTTGGTTCCAAATCCAGAGGGAAATCTCTTGGAGTTTTTGATCAGAGATAAACACTGAATTAAGTTTAGGTCAAGGCTGCTTGAATTGCACTGAACTTTTGAGAGGATGCTCTCTAAATGAGCATGGGATAGAGTCAGGCTTATCTTATGTCTATTAGAACTTAGGAGCTACTTACTGGGATCCACCTGATCACATAGACACTTATTAATACAGTCATAAGACTTTAATCTTAAAGACCATTGCTGAAGGCTCTTTGGAGAGAAAAATACTTTTAATGTAATTTATATTATGTACGATTATAAAAAAGATGGTTCCCAACTGCCTTTAATTCAGCAAAAAAATGGTAAAGGTGAAAACAAATACTGTTTCAAAAGATTAATATGGCACTGAATATAACAGGGAAAGTTTTGGATACATTACTAGAAATTCTGGCTCAGAAATTATTTTTCTCTCTCCTCAGTGCTACTTCCCTTAATAATCCTCTTCAAAATTTATGTGTTGCCCTGTTTTAACTCAGGAGGTAAGTATGGAAGAACAAACTGTCAGAAGAACAATAATCTAAGATGCCAACGATAAACTTATTAGTAAAGGTCCCACAGCTGCTGGAGCAAAAAAAAAAAACCAAAAATAATTGGTATATGCACTGTTACCAAAATTTGTTCAGTCTTTGGAGGATGTCAAATGCATATTCAAAACAACACAAACAACAATTACCCTGAACACATATTTGGAAAAGTGATTAAGACTTTTTAACCATTAATACACAATTGACATGTTATGAATAAGAAATAACTCTAGGTAGAAAGTGAGAAGCTACTGCTATAATTTTCTTATATTTTATCTTTAGCAATATCTGAAAACCCAATAAATTAGCCACAGATTACTGTCAAATTGTCTACTTTAGAAAGTAGTGCCATATAGATAAATGAAAATCTTCTAGGTTTAATTCACAGCAGATGACACCATCCAAAGATAATCTTCTTTCAAGTCAGCTATATTTTTATTCTGTGAGCCCAGAGAAAAATTCCCTCAGCTAATTAATGTTTTATAAAGGTTTAAATTGGAAAACTAAAAAATTTCAGGTGTATTTTGTCAAATGTTAAATTAGCAAATAGCACAGCAATTTTCTTCTATCTTAATCTAGTTTCCTTTGACACTGAATAATAAGTAAAAGAAATAAATGTCAGTTGAACTAGCTAGGTCTGGCCCATTAAGAATATGCTTGTTCTCAGAAGATATGTCTTCTGTATCTCTGTCAGAAGAATGAAAATGAAATTCCGAATTAAGTAAGATGAAAGATTCAATTTGAGGTTCTGTTTCTTAAAAATAGGAAACAGATGCTTCAGAAAAAATTATATTTTCATTATAATTCTAACTGCCTGCTCCCAAATTCCACAACACATTTTCATCCCAAATTATAAAGACAGATGAAAACCACAAAAACTAGTTCCTTTCAGGGGAACTTACATTTAATGCCCAACAGGGTATATTTTAAAGAATCCTCACATCAAATATGGTGCACACTGCTGTATTTCAAATTTTGGGTAGTTCCACTAAAAGCCATATAGCAAACAATGAGTCTTGTTATCAAGAGGATCACCTGCACAGTGAAAACAAACAACAAAACCTCACACAGACATAGCGCAAAACCAAAAGTGTTCACTTACTTCCTCAGTGGAAGAAGTTAGAAATGTATGAAAAAAATGGCCTCAAAAACCTGCTATACCAAACACCTCTATAGACAAGAAACAAAAATAAAAACCAAACATTTGTTTTCCTTTTTCTTTAAAACAGTTCTCCATCTTACATGATATGCTATTAGGTGCCTTCTTAATAGTATCTAATCTACTTTTCGTTGCACGAGTGGGCATCCTAGGATAGATCTCTTATTACCATCCGTGTCCATGGAGAACTGCTCTTACGGATAGTAAACCTAACTCACAGTTGGGCCATAATTAATGGGCAGTGGTATTTTCTAAAAATTGATTACTGCACAAATCCAAACCACATTAAATTTTCAACTTAGAGTTCAAACAAAGTCTATTTCCTTTCTACAGTAGCTATCACGCTCCAGATTACAGTTTTGAAATCCAGGAAGTGGGAACAGTGTCTTATTTATTTTGTTGTTGATGCGTCTTTGTATCTCCCTTTCTCCTTTCTTCCTCCCTCCCTTCTTTGTCTTCTTCTTTTTTTGCTTAATAAGGTTAAAAGAAATAGGTTATTAAGAAAATCAAAGTCTAGTAAACATCAAACTTATAGATCAGAGTGGTCACAAATTCTTCTTTGTAATGATGTTAAATTACTGACAAAATGTTTTTTGAAAACAAAAAAATCTAAAAACCAGCACATGCCAATGGTGCTCCTTATTTAAGCAACTGGCGTTCGTCTATGCTTTTGAGCCGTTTCTTCCGGGGCTGTACAAAGTCATCATCTGAGTCATCACTAAATTTATTATCTTCTGATTCATTCCTGAATTCTAGCTTAGGAAACCTTTTTTCTGGATAAAGGTTCTTTAGAAGTTCTTCAAAATAGCTTTCAAGTTTTATACCAGCATTGGCTACTTCTGAATCAGGCTGTTGGATAAAAATAAAAATATGAATTAAAAAACAAATACCATCATTTTAGACAGTCAACATAAGTAGTTTCTCACATTTTTGTTACCTTTTAACTTGATATTGACAAATATCATTGGAACATTCTGAGAAAATGTTTATGCAATGTCAGTGATATAAAGTAAATATATCTTTGACTTATCTGGATTATTCTAGAAGGGGGTGGTAGTGTTAGGGCTGGATTACCAGAGATTAAAAAGGTGCCATAATCATAGAATTATGTAATAGTTATTTTTAGAACAAATTAAATAAATTGTGGAACTGTGGAATGAGTATCCAACAAATGGAACAAACCATGAACAAAAAGGCTGTGTGACAGATGTTTAGATAAACTGACAAATGACAAAGTCTTTGAAAAAATTTTAAAATTAGAGCTATTTAGACTATGTCCTTAATATTTTAAGGTCAATATCCAAAAAACTAAAGTACGGAAGTGCCATATTACAAGAAATAAAGGTCAGACTGGAAAAGAATACTTTTAGGCTAGATAAAAATATATTTGGATTGTTTTCAAGTTGTCAGCTATAATTTCCGTTTCCATTTATCATATAATAAACCTTTGAATATAAATGTGGATAAAGTCATTCCTTGACAGACTCTAACTTTTGGAAATTTATGCCAGCATAAATAGATCTCTTAACTGCTTTATTTTGTTGATAAGGTATTTGGTTTAATACTACTTTCAATACTGCCATTGGTTCTTAGCACCCCCAACTCACCTCATTGAATTCAGCGCAGTTTTGAAAGATTAATCTAAAATCAGCTACAAAATCTTCAGGCTTTGTATACACGAAACAATCTTCTTGTAGTCTTTTCTTGATAGTCGACAAGTCCATTGGATTTTTAATTATTTTGTAATAATCAGGCACCTTTCAAAATAAGTAAGATACTATAATACAAATAACTAAATTCTACCTGGTCCTAAATAAATTATTTTCACACATTGGAAGGTATTTTTGTGCCACATTTTTCAAAAGTTTTCACTGTTTTTAATGGACATTTTCACATTTTCCCTCTTAAAACCTCCATTCTCTTTATTAAACAAAAAGAATTACTATAAAAAGTATCATTCTTAGTTGGATCTGTCATGTTTTTGCTGCAATGTATCATAGCGAATTGACTCTGAATCTGGGTTTGAACCCCAGCTCTGCTGTTCAGCAGCACACTCCTGATTAAGTTACTTAACTTCACTGAACCTTCGTTTCTTCATGTATCAACAAATAGGGATAATTCTACCAACTTCACAGGATTTTGTAAAGACTAACGTGATAATATATATTAAGAAAAAGGGGGCTATTTTGCTGTTGCTGTGACACCAAAAGTAACTGTGAGACAAGATCATAAAAAGCACGAAGTTCTAGGTTACAATTTTAAGTCATGAAGTTTTCACTGGTGTTGTAAGTTGCTTTTCTTTGACATTTTTGTCCTGCCTCTTTTGGGTACAAAAGGTCCTTCCCCTGAAAGTATTCATTTCCTTTAACTATCTCAACTTCTCAAAACCTGTTCTCAAGAGAGAAGCTCATTTAATAAGACATTATTTACTAAGCTAGTTTTCTTTTTAACCTTGCATTAAATTTTTAAAATTTATCAAACTATAGATTAAATCTTTAAAGGAATTTTGGACATCAGAGAATAGAGCATATATTGAATAGTACTTTCAACACTCTAAAATTATTCATTAAAGTCATATCAAACTTCCAATACAAACTCTTTTGAAGTCAATAGTTAATACACACACACACCCCTCCTCCTCTTCCTCTACTATTAAAGTCTACTTATGATTTGAAGTTTGGACCTATAAATCAAAATATGTACAGAATTTCTGGGGTCTCTATCGCCAATGGAAAGTTTTTTTCCCAAAAGTTTAGGATATATGCCTAAACCTCCTGAGACAGAGACAACTGATAGAAATCATCCCAGAGAATAGCAGGAAAAGTTTCTGAGATCAGAAGAATTTATGAGAAATGAATAAAGTCTGGGGCCAATTTGTTAACATTAAAATGTATTTAAGATCAAAGCATTCAGTATGTATGAATAAGCTTTAAGACTGGATTAGACATAAGAAACTACTGAAAACGGGTACAGAAACTAGAGTCTCATAAATCAAGTTTCAAAAAAATCACCCACTGTGTAAAAATACAAGAAATGACATTAATACTCACAGTTAGAGGAACTGGATCTTGAAAAGCCAGGCTCATTTCATGGCAGTAAAGAAATAAAAGTAGGCGTTCACACTTCTAAGCAAAAAATATATAAATAAAATAACAATAATGAAGTCACAGCTTATTTTCAATAACAATATATATCACGAGTCTCAAAGTTCCGGAATAACAATTAAGACCAGTCTGTGGTTTATGTTATATATGAGAGCAGTCCTTACAATTATAGGAACAAAAGTATTATCACTAGAAACCCCTTTGAAGTTCTTTAAAAATAAATTTCCACTTATCTCTTCAACTTTTGTATTGAATTTAATAATAGTCCATAAAGAAAGAACACATGTATGTTAAGAGCTCCAAGGGTGGAGCCCTTTCCATGGTGTGTCCAGGCCCAAGGCCCCCTTCTCTGAAGGCAGATGGTTCTATCATGCACTCTGCTACTCCTGTGCTTATGGGCCTAAGCCCCTGTGATACTGGTAGTGTGTATCTGGGCCCCCTCTTGCATGACAACTTTCATACTGATACAATTAAGTATAACAAAATTGAGCAAAGGAGTTTCTTTAGTAATGCAGAGGTGTTCATTTCATATGTTTAAAAGTAAATTACATTTAAATATTTTAGCTGGTTTTGAGGTACAGCTTATTACCACTGGGTGAAAGAATGGATTATTTCCAGGAAAAGTAAATAACCCATCTCTCTGATGCCAATTTTCAATAAATTTTGAGGAAGTAAACCTATCTGTAGTAGAGATAAAACAGAACAGAAAGTTATTAAAAAAGACCAAATTTGAAGGTCCAGACCACACAAAGGATACACATTCTACCTTATTCAGATAAAATATTTTCAACTTCTAGAAAATATATAATGATTTTTTAAACTAAAAAAAAGTCATAGCCTGCCCTTAAATATTAGTTAAGATTCTTATACTTTTGTGGGGAAAAATACTAAAGAAAAAAGAAGTCAGTATATAATTTGATTGAAGATGCATACAACTTTTTTTATGAAAGAATACCTGCATTACAATAATGCATGTAACCAAAAACAAATATGAAAACATTAGGGTTAGAAATGCTCAAAAACTTACCCTTTTATCTATTGGTGTTAATTTACCAAGGCTATCAGTTTTCTTTTTTTCTGAGTTGTGACTGGGCACATCACAGTCATATTCAACTTCTGGTTTAGATAAATCTCGACAGAAAGTACAAATCCACTCTCCACTGTTGGGAGATAAAGTATATGAATTCCTAACTCATCACTTCTCTCTTCACCATGCCCTTTCCCACCTCCTCCACGCCATCTATGATACAGATTTATTTGGCATGAATTTTAAATCACTGAGGGTTTACCATATATAGCTACTGTATACACAGTACCATGCTGAGAGAAAGTACAACTACAATGCAAAGGCCTAAGTGATAAAGGGGTATGAATTACATATGCAAAATAAACAAATCTATGGCTGATGTGAGGGACAACTGGCATTTTCCTTCAAATGATTCCAGAAAAAGAAACATTCTAGGTACTCCTCTTGCAACTTTAAGTCTGAAATTAAATTTTAAGTAGTATAAACTTTTTTAGGACTAAGAGATTAACTCTGTTTCCTTATCATCTTACAGACACTGAGAATTTGCTTGAGATGTTTTTTAAATGATACAGCTCATGCTTGGCAAATAAGATGCAATAAATTGTGGCAGCTGTGCATAAGGACCACTGTTCTTCATGGCAACCCCTTGTAATTATTTAAAAAGACCAGTTTGTTTTGATCTGTTTTCATAAGAGGTTAGGTTTTTGAGAAAGCACAAGGAATGGGGAGGCAGGGTATGGGAAACCCTATGTTGAAGGTTTTGAAGTATGCATTTGTGCCAAGTGGACTTTAAAAGTCTTTACAAAGGTTTTATGTTACAATGATAGTTAAATTTGCTGCTATTATTTACAGCGAAAGAAAGTGGGAAAGGGAAGCAAATATTACCTTACCTTGGAAAATTTGCCAATGTGGGCACGTGACAAGAAAGATGGAATACTTTGGGACACTTCTCACAGCATAAGAGTTCCCCTCCATTCTGACAAACTGCACACCAGTCCTCATTGGGGTCATCCTCTTTCCTCGTCTCTCCAACATGAAGGGGTGACTTCTGCGAGACATCCAGCCACTCAGATTTTCCATTTGAGGAATTTTCCTGGTGAAGTCCGGGCTGATCTCCTGTGCTATCAGGGGCATCTGATCTTAGCACAGACTCCTCAGAAGCAGAGCTCTGACTACTGTTTAAAAGCAGGGAGGTGAGTATGCTTCTTGGGTAGTTGGTCTGTAATAGAAAAAGTGTATGTATTTCTTAAAACTGGAATTCTGCAAGTTTATTAGCATACTGCTACCCTGGACCAAACACTGCTTTGTCCTGGGCACCTGGCTACTTCAAAGGAGTCTATAAATATGCATAAGAACAGAAAATATTTACTGCTAAGTGTATTAGAGTCTCTAATAGTAAAGAGGGCAGGCCTCTAACTAAAAATATCATCAAAATAGAGTATCAATAGTAAGAGGGTGTGGATAATTATAGGAAGAATTTTCGAATCTTCTGATGGCTACAGAAATGAGAGAATAGGTGGGTAGTATAGAAGTCAACCATACGAACTGTAAGTTCATTTTATTGGAGATATTAATTTAAATTACCTAGACACAACATATGCCTAGTGTAGAATTTTTATAATTCCAGAATTGTATACTGCTTTAATTCTTAGACGTAGCTTCACCTCTACAAAAGCTATTAATATCTTCAAGATAAATCTAAATTTTGTTAGAGTCTAAGATGGTGTAAATTTCAAATCACTAACAAAATCTGTTATCTCCTTTAAACATTTTTTTCAAATTTCAAAGAAATAACCACAGACTTAGTTAAATCGTGGGTATATAATGTCATTCCTTGGAGACAAGTATTTTCAAACTATTTAGCTTTTTCTTTGGTATTTCACTATTTTATTTACTTCTACATTTACTTCTAAATAATATGCTTATACCATAATTTCTCAGATTTACAATTTTAAACATATTTTCAGTTTTAAATTATACTCTTTAATATGAAAGATTAGATTTTCTTCCCGAGTCTCCACCCCCTATCCTCACACTCGTACACCCACACACCCACTCATACTATCCTCTTCACATAATTATTAAGCACTGATTTTTTTTTTTTTAGTTTGTAGGCACTAATATAACTATCCAGCATCTAGTCCAACAGGTCAAACATTGCTGTACTGTGTAAGTATCATGAAAAGTCAATTTTTGGTTAAATGAATGTTTAGGTTATTATCCTGATTATCCCTAGTTTTTAGTGAAATTTGTATTCAGGTATTTACATCATTAAAACTATATATTGTTCTCGGCATAACCACAGAATGTACTGACTACACTCCTTTTTACCTTTTTGTTTTTACTGAGTTAATAATTACATACATCTTACTTAATTTTCATTTGCTTATTTTTCTAGGTACCTATCTCTAAGTCATCCTCACAATCTCCAACAGGGTTATAAAATGCTTCTCAATGCTGTCAACATTTTTCTCCCCTTACACACATTCCTATGGAGTCTTCTGTACTCCTGCTACAGGGTATATTGGAGGAACTACTGGCCTGGGGATACCCTTTTCTTTGCCTCTCTTCTGTGTTAGATCCCATTTCTGGGGTCTTGTCTTCCTCTTTTTGCTGTACTCATTTTTGATGAGTCATATTCTCAAATATCTTCCAAAGAAGTACATGGAAATTAAATTTTTTGTGACCTGGGACACATGTTTAAAAATGTTTATTTAATCTTTATACATGATTGATAATTTTTTCATTAAATATTCTGGTACTTGTTAGCCCTTTCGATTCAAATGCTCATGCCCTTCAGTTACAGAGTTCTTGTATTATTCCTTGGCAATTACCTTCCATGTGTTTATTCCATCTTCTCTTTTAAATGCCCAACTCCTCATCTGAGCCTCAGATTTTTCAAACTCCTCTCCATTTCCATTTTTTAGCCTCAGATTTTTCAAACTCCTCTCCATTTCCCATATTTTTGTTTTAATTTACTGAGAGAATGCCTCAAACTTTTCAACCTTTAAGTTATTTCCCTGCTTTAAAATAACATTTTTAACCTCCTATGAGCTATTTAAAAGTTTTTCTCACTCTATCCCCCAAACAGAAATAGTATAGCCATCATTGATATAATTACATTTTGAGGCCTAGATTCTTCATCTGATTCTTGTTTCACTATAACAACAGGAAAATCATAATTTTCAGGTGGTCCACTGTTTTCTTGTTTTATTCGGATTGGCTCTAACATGACCACTGGGACTTTGTGCGTAGAATCAGCTCCTGCTGGTTTGCTGGAAGAGCCAGAGCTATGAGAGAGAGGGAAAAAAAATATCTAAGAATACTACCTTCAGTATCTCAAAATAAACTATAACTATAGCTTTCTGAATAATGCCAACATCTTCACAGCAGTAGTAACTATGTTACATCAGTAATAAATGATACATAACTTAACTTCAAGTGCTGTATGTAAAAGTTTCGCTTATGTATAAAAAATGTTTTGTTAACCTATCTGGTTACCTTATATATCTGGAAAAATATTTAAATAATTTAAATAAGACAAGAATTAAAGGCAAACTGACTTCAATATTCTGAGGCTCTAAAATTGGGCAGCCAGATTTAGTAGTTTAGAACTAGTATCTTTTAGGCTTTCCCATTTCCTTTTCTAGTCAGTGACAAAGAGATCTCTAGGCTCGCATTAATGATTTACTGTCACATAGTGTGAAGACAATTAACTAGGGACATAATTTATTGATTTTCTACAATTTAAAAAACACAGTGGGACAAAAACCATTTACAGATAGCCACTATGTTCTCATGGGATTAAACCCAAACCTTTTCCTGTCAGAGAATGTTTTCCATATAATTAGAAAGTAAGAATTGGGTTTAAGACTAGGAGAAATCTATAAGCAAAATGAGAAGATGAGTAAAGCAGTAAGTTAAAAAAGAATTTCATCAAGTGTAAATTTATTTATTTTAAACTAGAATCAATCTTTGGACATTAGAAAAGTCAGAGAATACTGAGTTAGTATAAAATTACTGTTTCTTTTCCCTAAGTTTGTATTTGTGGGTGTTCCTATACTCACAAATGAAGTTGTACCTGCTTCATTTTTATTTTTTCCTTGCTATTATGCTGAGGTCAAGATACTTTCTTATTTCCAACATATACACAAATATTATTGTATCTTTAAAGATAAAATTATAATTTACTTAACTGGTTTATTAAATTAACAATATATAATAAATATTAATATTTTAATTTTTTAAAGTAAAAAATAAAGGAAGTTGTTCAAAATGTATTGAATTCCAAAGCATATTGAGCGCTCAAGCAAAAGAAACAATTTAGAGATTTTCTACCTAAAGAAAGTCAGTTTACCTTCCTCGGCTCCCAACGCTGGAGGCACTAGGTGAACGTATTGGTGGGTGTACACTAGTCATAGTAACTGGTCCTGAAGAGGAGGAAATTATTCACATTCATAAAATGAGTTAATAATTATGTATTTAAATTTACTGAATGTGCTCGCTTAGTACTACATTGAAACTGGGAACATATAATGAAATTATATAAAATATAAAGTTGCTGAATACTCCTAGCACAGTCTGAGCTCCATTAGCCCGGCAAGGCTGTTCAACCTCAGCACTATGGACATTTTGGGCCAGATGATTCTTTGTTGTGGTGACTGATTGTGCGTTGTAGGATGTTTGGTGGCATCCCTGGCCTCTACCAGTTATTAGGTATCACAGCATCTTTCCACACTTCCCACCCAGGCGCATGACAATAAAATATGTCTCCAAACACCACAGAATGTCCTCTATTTAAGAGTAACTAGAGTAGGATCTCAATGAGGACACCAGTGCCTATGAAAGCTACAGAAGCAATAAAAAGGATAGGGGCTGATAGAAAAGCCATCCAAGAAAGAGATCCACTACAGACCAATTAACGGAAGAAACTGAAACAAATGTTCTACGAGGCAATGCAGTGCCTGGCAAAGAGTCAGTACTGAATAAAGTTAGCTTTAGTAATAATGCCAAAATGGTTTCCAGAAGTGTTTTATCAAGTTACATTCCCACCAGCTACGTATGAGTACTTGTTCATTACATTCTTGTCAATGAGTATTTTCACTGTTATATCTTTGCTAATTCAGTAGTTAGAAATTATATCTTTTGATTTTTTTTAATGACTACTAGTGTGACTGAACATCCACAAACACATTTTACTGGCTATATGTATTTCCTATTTAGGGAATTATTAATTCATTTCCTTTGGCAATATTCAGTAATTTCCTTATTAATTTGAATGAATTCATTATATAAACAGCCTCTGCTACATTTGTCAACAATTTCCTTCCAGTTTTTTTGTATGTCAAAATTTGTCAATGTTTTAAACAAGCATCTCCTTTTAAACTGTGTAACTGCCTTATGTTTATGTGACTGGTGAATGACTTAAATTCTCCTCTTTCCTCATTTTAGCCAAAGCACCAATTTTGCCAAGGTCTCCAGGAGTAGTATTAGTCAGAATGCTTCTTTTGCTCTTGGAGGAAATGAATAGGTAGGTTTTAAGAAATCCTTAAACACTAGGCAAATTACATATAAAATGAGGCCATATCACAGGCAGCGTATCAAAAAGAAAGTATAATACTAATTTCCTCCTGGGAGTATACAATGCCTATAAGTTATGTTGAAACTGAAAAGGTACAGAGGTTTGACCACTGCTTCCTACTCTGAAAGTACAGTATATTAATTTTAAATAGTGCCAAAACCTGACTCATTTAATCATCCAACAAAGAAAGGGAAGTTTTTCTTAAATTACAAGATGAATAAAAAAGAAAAACACTTGCAAAATCAAAAGAAGCCCACTTTACCTGCAAGTCCTGGAGATGGCACTGATGAATTTGGTGACTGGACAGTTCTGTTTGAGGGGGGTCTTGGTTGGCCATGATCAACACCAGTATCTTTCCTCACAATATTGTCCAGCATAATAGTACTTGAACAGTCGATCTTAAAAAAAAAAGAAAAGAAGTTATTTTATAGCATCCTGACTTTGCATGTTAAATGCTACTTAAAATTTATAAGGAAACTTTACTAGTTTAATTATCATCAAATAATAAAACATGTAAAAATCACATGAGAAGGTATAATGCATATTTCCCCGTAAACAATCTTGAAAAGAGGTTTCACCCTTCTTAATGTTCCACCTTAGTAAATATACTGAGGACATACTATTTCAGAGTCATGAGCTGAGAGAAATAAGTACTGTGTGTTATTCATGTCCTTAAAAATAGAGCAAAATGTATTAAAATAATTTCAAAATAACAAAAGGTAGCTATGTTAAAAAAAAAACACCTTGGTGAGAAAAGTAGCATAATTTCACATTTTTGCAAATCTCTTCAGCATCTTGTTTAGTAACAGCCAACTGGATTCTTATATCTGCTTCTGTACGCAATGTGTTTTTGATGTGTGGTTTTGGTTGAAGAATAGGAAGAAAATCTGGTCTTACACAGGAAGGGCCCTGTAGAGTCTTTGAGTCTCTGAAAGCGTGTAGGGACCCTGTGTCCTTGGCCCACAGGTTGAGAACTGATGCTCTGGTATGCACTAGACAGATGGAGCAAGTGCATACATGACACTTTCCAGAACACTAATGTCACCTAAAAACAGTACTACCATTTGGTAGGAAAAAATGATCCTCATAGATTTTTGCTTTAATGTAATAATATACAAATAATCCTTGTTTCCTAATTGACTGCCAGGCTGAACTACTGATAAATTTCTATTGAATAAGATCCTGACACTTTAGATGCAAGCATTTTTCCTGCTCATATACACCATGTATTTCTCACAATGTTTTTGATTAAAATCCAGTTCACGTCTTTAATATAGCTGCAGCCTTTCTCTACCAGGATTTTCACTTCTAAGAAAATGAAGTCCTACAGTCCTAGGGCACAGACAGCATATAATGAATTTAGTTTTTGCCTGTGCATCGAGAATGGTGCTACTTATGAACCATCCTTGGGAAGACTGAGAAAATAGCCACTCAAATCAGTTTCTTTGTTCTGTGGTTCAGATGATGAATTTTAGTTGAGAAAGGCTGGTAGACAAAGGGTCACCTGTTATCTGAAGACTGCAGAGGAAAGAGCAGAAGGTCATTTTACTTTCTGTGGGTCATCTTACAGTTGGGAGAGAGGGAGGTACACAGGGTCATTTACGTTTAATATTCTTCTGGCAATACCTTGGCCAATAATTTTCAGTGAGTACTGAAATAACTGGATTTGACAGATCTTAATGGAGACGTTACTTACACTGTGGAGTAAAAGTTAAACAAAAGGATAGGAGACAAAGGAAGTTTCCTATGTACTACTATGTGTGAAAATACATGTACTTTACCCACTCAAGTATATACTTATTTAAAAATGAAAGAACTCTGGTAAGGTAAATGATGCTAACACTAGGAATATTAATTGATCTCAGTAACCTAAAAAAATGAAAAATTAAAAATTCTTTTACAATCTTACAAGATATTTCTTAAAATTTTTTTGTGTGTGATCACTTAACCTTACAGGATACAAGAAAAGGTAAACAAGTATCAACTTATATATGGAGATTTGTCTATAATGTTTTATTTTCAGCTTTTACAAAGACTTTAAAAAGTCATACTAATAAAGTTAGAATTTAGAGAGTAAATATATTTAATTTAAATAACAAACATGCAAACAACCTATAATTCAACAAACTATGCTGCTTTTAACAGATTCAAGTTTACATAAAATTTCCAAACATATTCATATAAATTTGTGCATACTTACATCTGGAAGAGAAGGAAGATTATAAGAACCTCCCACTGGTGAGCTCAAATCAATCATAGGTGAACCAAAAGCCTTTCCATCGTATCCTGCTGCACTAGTGATGGTGGGACTGGAAGGGGTGGAGGACGTGCTGTTGGCAGTTGATGGGGAGCCTGCCCACTGCTGATCTGCCACTGCGGCAGAAAGAAGAAAGGTTGTCTGTCAACAGGTGTGTGACAGAAAATGTCTACCTAATCCCTGTTCTAGACACAAAGTAGAAGACATATTCTGCTAATTGAATTCAACTGTAATTTGAATGGAAAGGTTAGAGGGCACAGCAATAATTTTCATAATCCCATCTAAAAATAAAAATAATTGATTTTCATAAGAAGAAACAGTATATACCAGAAAACCACAATACCAACCTTGGAAAACTATATACGTGCTGGAATGGAAAATATGAACAAATGCAAGGTATGAACTCCAAGGTAAGGACAGAGGGCTGAAAACATATTTTCTTTTGTCCCTACCTGATATACCTGAAACTAAAATAACAATTAGAAGAAATTTTTAAAAGGCACTCGTTCATAAAGCAAAGAAAACAAGACAGAAACCACATTTTGGAAGCTAGAAAACAGACAGACAAGTAGCAAATAACTTAAAGAATCTGATAAAGTAGAAACCTAAGCTGGCAGTGAGGAAAACAGAAGCAAATCAGCATACAATGCAGAACCCCTAAGAGGTCGGGAATTTGAAGCATGAAAGATGCAGCTAGGGCTAAAAACATGAAGATAAGTTGAGAGTCTGTTTAAGAAGTGTTAAATCTCACGTTCCTTTCCTACCCTATGTAGCTACCCCGAGATAAACAAGAACTCCCTCGACCTCCACAGAAAAAGGCTGCAAGTTGACCCTGGGACAGGTCAAACAGTGCCTTCAGACCGAAAGGCACCAGGCTTAGCTGAAGACAGAAGCACTGCACTGAGAATAAAGATTCAGACACATACAGCACTGAATGCCGAGCTTCCACCACTCGGCTGCTGGCTCCCTACCAATCTTCTTCCCCGCTGGCTTCAGCTAGCAGCCAGACCCTGCATTTTAGGCAGAAGAAAGATCCTTTGGGATCTTCTTAGACAGCCTAAGAAGTAAGACCTAATGAGGATACTAGGAATTCTCCCAATAAGCATGCCTACTAGCCTCAATACTAGAGTGAAAGCTCAATCATCAAACATTAGCCTAGACTCAAACTTTATTTTTTTTTACTCATTTCTCATATTTGAACTAGTAATTAAGCATCAACATATGAGGAAACTTTTTCATTTATGTTCGAGGCTTAGATAAACACATTAACTAAGCTAACAGAAAGAATGCTTAAGTGCACAGAGATGAACCATGTTGCTGTCTACAATTTTCATCGAAACCCATCAAAAAAAAGGCCTGATTGATGGATGGATGGATAAATGGGTATACACATAATAACTGAAAAGGCAGATAAAGCAATTATCCCTTATACAACTCTTTCAACTTGTCAGTTTGAAAAATTTCATAATAAAACTGAAAAGGAAAGCAACCGAGAGTATCTCAAAATTACCCCCAAATACAATAATACCATTTATATATGGACTACACTATATAGTGTGGTAGTGTCTGAAACATTCTAATTTATATGTCCACTGAAAAAACTATGTAAAGACCTGTGAATGTGAATGTCATCTTTACTACCGATTCACTCCTCATATCCATCCACCTCTCCCATCCCTGCCCACCCCACTTTGCTGGTGCCCTTCTTCCCTCCGTCCCTAGAATCGTCAGTTATAGTTGATGTATATCCTTCCAGGTATATGAGATTTAAAAAAAAACACACAAAAATGAGAATACCTTACAAAAAATTCAGCAACATGTTTCTTCTCATATTACACACTTAGGAGATCATATATAAATTACTATCTTTTCTTAACAGCTAAAAAGTATTCCCACTGTGCAAGTATACTATAATTGGTTAAATTGAACTACCAACTTAAGTTGAACTACCAATTCCAAACTAAAACCACTATATTTTTTCCTAGTTTGTTCATTTATTCATTCACATTTAGATTTCTGACCAGGAAACATTTTTAAAAACATTCTTACAGTGTGTGTCTACCCATTAAAATAACAAATGAGGAAGAGGGAAAGTAAACATTGAGTATGCAGAATGTGCTAGGTGATTTTATACACACTGGCATTAAGTCTCAGCACAACTCTGCAGAGTATTTATTTTACGGTTGAGGCAAATAAGATTTAAAAGAATAAACATGTGCAAGACCACAAAATTAAAGGAAAATAAACAGAATTTAAGACTAACTTGGGTCTTTTCATCTCATCCTAATGATGCAAAGAGATAGGTACAAATTTCACACAGACACACGCTGTATGTGTACTTTTAGAATAAAATTTTCAAATCATTCGATCAAAATCAATCTCACAGAACTATGTAAATAGTATCATACTCTTTATTTTGGTCTTGGCAAAATAATTAAACTGAAACCAATCTATACGTCTTAAGCTGGAAAGACTGCAGACACAATGCTTAGAGAAGACAAAGCACTAAGAGAACTACTTTTAAAAAAATAATGCAGAAATTATTTTTACCTGAGACATGGACAATATAAATATTAAATTGTGTCTAATTTAACATATAACCATAAATATTAAACTTTATCAGATGCGTAAGCACTCCATATTAAAACTGTGTCATGCTACGTTTCTTCCCAGGAAGTCTCCTTGAAACACTTAAAAGATTCATTTATTATTCCATTTTGCAGAATGCAAACTTTGTTATAATGCTTCTGGTCTTAGGAAACTTAATGTATTCATCTAAAAGCTACACATATCAGTATTGTAAAAATTAGTTTCTATGACTCATTGATTATTCTGGGCCTTCATTCATAAAGTGCCTTGATTTCTCTTGTCAATCGCAAAGCATCAAGACCCTTTCTCTTCGCCTTGTCTCTACAGATCTGTCTGTAATGAACTTTGTAATTCATATTCATTAAAAAAAAACTTGCTCTTGCTCTTCATAACTGTTGCTTTATCTATAAATTCAATGTGATTTGGAAGTAGAGAGAAGTAGAATAAGCAACTGAGGAGAAGTGAAAATAATACCTGTTTTATGGCTTGTTGAGCCAAGAAAGCCATCTGTAGGGGGTTGGGCTTTATTGCTTGTCGTGGTATATTCTGGGTTGCTGGATATCTCAGTTGTTGATGAGGAGGAGGAACAACTGGTCCATTGGGTTTGGGGCTGTGATTTTGAAAATTTATCAAACGTGGAGGAGGTTGCTAGAAAAAAGAAATTAAACTAATTCAGTGACAATCATCTCCTGAAAGACAAATCATAGAGAACTCATTACTATAACTTTTATAGAAAGACAGCAACTCTGCCACAGGTAAGTTATTTATTAACACTACAACAAGGGTATGGGGGAAGGAGGCAGCCTTCCAGAATGTGTATGAGCAATTTAAAGACAGGAGTTTTATTAGGAAAAAGCCTTGGTAGAGGGGTTTCCAACTATAAGTAGGTTATACCAGGAATGAACCTAGGCCACAGTGAGAAGTGGGGAAAACTTGTCTTTGGTATCCTTCTATGTCACTGATGATTATCTTTTTCAAAGAATTGCCGTCTTCAAACCTCCTAAAATAATAACTGCTAACATTTTATTGAGCAGTTATTACATGACAGTACTACTTTATATGTGCTTTACATGTGTTAACGCAATCTTCACAACAATCCTGTGAGGCAGGGATTATTTCTATTTCACAGGAAAGGAAACTAAAGTATAGAGAATTTAAGTAACTTGTCAAAGATTAACAAAGATAGTAAGGGATGGAGCAAGGGTCTGAACAAGTACTCTGTCTCCAAGGTATACACTCTTAACCAATAAATCATTAATAATGAAAATGGTATTAGTAACATTTAAAAATAAATGAATTTTGTATCTGAGATCAAACTATATGCTAGACACTGTGTTTAGCATTTTACATGTTACCTCATTAATACCCTCCCCTCATTTTACAAATTAGGACACTAACCATTTGAAAGCTTAGATAACTTGAAAAAAGTCACACAGTTAGTAAAAGGCAGCATAAGGCTTTAATTCAAATCTAGTCTGCCATATCATTACCAAAACATGTCCTGGTATTTAGCTGAGGACTGATTTAGGTACTGACTAATTACAGCTTAGAGGATGAATTTCCCTAAAGGAAAACAGATTTTGAAAGGAAACCCTTCAAGGACAACACTGGTTGATTACAGGATAGGGCAAGGGCTGGGACGGCAAGCCTTCTTTGTTCATAAAAACTGGCCCTGGAAATTGAGACTAGTGTTCTAAAAAAGGTAATCTTATATGCTAGTCTCATCTTGACTATCCATTTCTGTTGTTGGCAACTTATTGCAAATACTTCTTTTCAGGCTATCTTAACTGTACATGATTAGAATTCCTCACAGAGGGAACTATTAACTCCCACATTCACAAATGGACAAATAAACGTGGAATTGATAAAGTTGAAGTAGCAACACCTTAAACTTTGACAAATGAAGGCAGATAGCTATAAAGTAGATAGCCTTGCCCTCTTTTCTTTTGCTTCACCCATTTTTGGAATTTTCTTTCCTTTACTGGGTAACATTTGCTTCTTGCTCCTTTCTTACAAATTATTTAGCATTGGGTTCACCCTTAGTAATATTCAAGAGTAACAAGCAACTATAGACCCAATGAAAGATTTTGATACTGTTTCAAGACCAAGGGAAATTCTGTGGGTGAAGGTTAGAAAAATATTAGAGAAATGTCAAAACTTTACAGAAGCAAAAAGCCTGAAGCCGTAACAACTGTTTTCATTCTTCTATTAAAGTTTTGTGATTTGATGGGATTTATATCACAGAAACACAAACAGAAAAATAGAAAATTACAGTGGAAAATTTCTAAATTTATCTAAAAGATAATTCCTTAAAAAGTAGAAAAACACACAAAATAATCCTTAAAGAAGAAATAAGGAAGTTGTAGAAGTTTTGCTACTTTCATTCCCCTACCCAGATTCATATTGAGTCAGTCAAGACTGACACTTGATGCCAGAGTAACGTACTCTGTGAGAAATCAGTGTAGGAATGAATGGATGTCAACCTTGTGATGTGAAATGACTGTTTTTAGTGGGGTTTTTTGGCTTTCCTAAACTGTAATAGTTTATCGAGTTAATTTCCAAGAACCCTGTGACTGAGGAAGCAACTTGAAAGAATAAGATTAGGAACTAGTTATGAGCATTAAAAAATAACAAATCAGTGTTATTTTAACCTATTAATTTGCAAGATACGGAAGGGAAAAGAGAAAATAGAAAACCAATTGAGTTCTTAAGGAAACCAACACATATTTTTCCTCATCTTCACACTCTAAGTACCTTTGTTGTTATAGGTTTTGATTTTATTCTAGGTCAGCAGTCCCCAACAGTGTATAACCACAAAGGATAACAGATGTCTAACATCCATCCACTGTTTAGAAAAATTAATGTATACATATTAAATAAGAGTACTTCCACAGGAGTAAATCTGGCTCAGGAGAAAGAACCATTGCTATAAATTATGTATAAAATATTGACAGTGCTAACAAACTTAGGTCTATTGGAGTACAATATACTGTATATTCTTAAACTAAACAGAGATGCACGTCTATCAGGTCTATACCAATTATATGCAGTCATATAATTATGTATTCTAACTATGTATCACCCAACTCTTTAACCATGCAGAATACATGGTGAATCTTCAGAAGAAGAAATAGGGAGTTATGTAAGTGATTTTTAGAAGCAGTCCTTTAAATTTACTTCTTGGACCCTATGAACATATAAAGAGTATGATTTGAATATATCCACCTATCTGAGGGCACACATACACACCTACTTATAGACATTTTCCCATACGTATATGCAAATAAACTGGTAGAAAACTAAGAACATAAGTAAGCAGGGCAGTGTAAAAATTTATAGAAAAGTGCAAACTGGTGAGTGAAAAATGTATGAGTGGGTGTTTGGCAGAAAGCAGCTAAAAATGAGAGAAGAGAGTGTGAAGTCCAAGAGTCACTGAGAGTCAACAGAAAAGAACAGTATATAAGGTAATGATCAAAAGATGCAAAAATTACTTTGTTTCTAAATGGGAAAATTAGGTTGAATAAAAATTGTACATTATAAAAATCATGTAGCAGTAAATCCTACAGAAGAAAAAATAAGATCAAAAGCAAATTTCTGAGATACACAAACTAAAGGTTCTGAGGTCACTTCTGCTGTCATTGCTTAGGTAAAATTCATGACAATGTGACCAAGTCACATAATATCTATTAATGCCTCAGTTCCTCATGTCTTAGTGAAAAGGCAATTAACAAATCATGGATTTATCCTTTTTCAGGATAATAAACTATTACATAAAAATCATTTCTCACCTCCAGACATTTAAGATAAATATTAATGATGCAAATGCTTAGCATTAGAGCACTCAACACATAATATTTTCTCTCTCTTCTCCTCTTCATATTTATCTTCAGAAAAATCTTGGTATTCTTTGCAGTCTATCTGCAATAAGTTACTCTGCAGTTTGCAGAGCTAATGACAAAACTATTCCTCAATTTTCTTAACAAAATTTCAATGTTACCAGTTTGCACTCCTGGAATCTAATGTGTACAATTCTTTTCCCATGGAACACTCACCAAAGACATCTTAAATTGTTTGTTTTTTGCTTCTTGTAAACACCTGGGTTGAAACAGTCTGAGAGGAATAATCAATTGGGCATACTAATATTCCCCTAGATTTGACATGCCTTCCTAATCAAATTACTAGAAAGCCATAAACCTCAAATACATCACCCCAGGCCTTCAAAGGAGTGACTTAACAAAATCAGGATCTACGTATGCCCACAACTTTTATTTAAGGTTGAACCAAGAGTCCTATGAAGACCATTTCTGTTTTGTACAACTGCTACAGAAATGCTGTAGGCCATTTAATTGCTTTTCATAAATACTTACATTATATATTCCCTTTATTGCTAGTAAAAGGCTAGTAAAAAGTTTCTCCTCTAACTGGCATGTTTCCTTTTTATCAATACAGATACTATTTTTTTTTTTTTTTTTGCGTAGGTTGACAAAAAGTTCTGGCTAAGTCTTGTTCTTGTGTGTGATGAGATTTCTTAGCCTAGTTCTACAGACTTTATTAAGCTCTTATTAAACCGCATTCCATTTCAGTTATGTCATTTACTGTAAGTCACTTTAAATTCTTCTCAAAAATATGAAGAGTATAAATAAATGTAACAAAATAACAGGAAAATTGTAAAAATTAGACTTTATACTCCTTACTAAACCTTAAATTAATCTGAGTAGGATGGTTCAACTATATTCAACACAGTATATAACTTTTTATCTTCAAAAACTGGATTAAAAGTAAATAGTATTTTATATCTAGTGAAAATAAGAATGGTTCATGAAATATTTGCTAAGAAATAAAGTTTGAAAAAGGTAGATTTCTAGTGAACCACACCCCTAACCTTTTTCTATTTCATTTTGCTCTAGTTTCTAAGCTACATTGTGGTTTTCTAAACAGTGCATCATCCCCACAGTCATTACGAAGCACTAATAAAGGAATTACGAGGCACAGGTACACAACTTTTCCCATCAGTCACAGGCATGGGTTGTTTAGGAATGAAATCATTTATCCTCTATTATAATTTGAAGACAATGAAGAGCAGATGAAAATAGGTGTATCAGCTAAATAAACCATTAATTCTTTTTTGAGAAGGCCTGAAACCTAGGAGTTAAATCAGAGAGTCTCAATGTGATAAATTCTTGTAAATTCAGATATTTAAATCATGGATGACAGATGTCTTGGTTATTTTAAGAACTGCTGAATACAATTGTACTATAATTATCTAAGTTAGGACAGGCCTGCTTCCAAATTTACCTGATGAGAGATGGAAGGCTGCTGGATGGGCCCCTGCATTCTAGGGTTTGGTAAACCCACGGGTGCTGGCCTCCGTTGCCCCTGTTGCCTCTGAGCCATTACCTGTTGCTGCATATGCTGGAGTCGTAATTGAGCTAGGCTGATCTGTGTTGGAAACTTGGATAACTGGTTTGAAGATAAACCACCTTGTGGCTGTGAGTTCTGTTCCACGACAGGATTCTGCTTAGGCATTTGTGGTTGACTCTCTTTATCTTCAATAACTAAAGAACCTAATCAAAGAGAAGGGGTTAAGTTCTAACGCTTTTCTGATAGTGAAAAACCACATTTTGTAAGGCTATTTTTGCTAAACTTTAGAATTGCCAAGGAACTTTTTGATCTCAGGAACCCTTTACACTCTTAAATATAGAAGGCCCCAAAGAGCTCTTGTTAATGGAGGTTCTATCAAAATTTACCATATTTGAAACTAAAAAGGAGAATTAAAAAAAATTTACTCGTTAATTCATTTAAAAGTAATAAACTCATAATAATACACATTTTATGAAAAATAACTTTAAAAAATTTTACTGAAGAGTGGCATTGTTTTACATTTTTGAAAATCTCTTTAAATGTCTGGCTTAATAGCTATACTCTGTTTCTGCATTATCTGTCATAATATATCATTTAGGTTAAAATATACGAGGAAATTCCAGCCACACAGAAATATGTAGTTGAAAAAGGGAGACAGACTTCTGTGGTTTCCTGAAGGAGCTTCAGACTATGTTTTGAATATGTATATCAAAATAAAACAAACCAATCAGACACTGGTACTAAAAACAATCCCACAAAATATTTCTGATTTAGTATTAATAACATGGCATTTCTCAAGTTCCTTACACCTTCACAATGCAAACGATATCAGTTCTCTGTCAGAATACTTTGGCTTACAACTTACAAGTTTAAAGGTGCCACTAATAGGGTTGATCCAAGTAGAAGGCAAAGTTTGCTTTCTTCAACAGTAGAGAATTAAATGTTTTTGATTTACTAAAGTACATTCATAATAACAATATATAGTTATCATTCATTAAATACTCACTGTGTATTAGGCACTGTGACAGTAGGTCTATGTACACTCCTGTTAAAGACCTTTTTATAGTTAAGGGATCCAAAGTTCAGAGAGATTGAACAACTTACCCAAATCACACAGTAACATTAACTGAATATTCATCTAGATCAATATTTTCCCCTTGCTCCAGAAAAGGTATTTCTCAGAGTCTGGGAAACTTGTCTACTTCTTGGAAAATTTAAAAGGTAAATCTCATTGGAAATGACAATTTACCGAGCTATAAATGACAGCTCTGAAAAGTCATATAGTTTAACTTGTCTCCAAGTTTCACAAACTCTTCACAAACAGTAGATGCTTTTTATTTTTGCTGATGTAGCTTCATCTAAAACTATATCATTTATGTGTGTACAGTTACACATATTGTCTTAATTTTACCTATGCCTACATTGTGTGGTCTATTTTGTAAGTGACATACTTATAAGTACATATATGATTACTTGTGTGGATATATAACTTGTGATAGGTTTTCTGCATAGTTGTATGTGTGGGGGTAGGGTGGGGTAGGCTAAGCGATGGTTACTTATATACTTTGTATTAAGATGCTTTTTGTAATATAGGTGAGAGTGTGATTCCAGTTGCCTGTTATGGATCTATAAACAGATGGTTGCATTCATTTCTAAACTGAACTGCACAGGTCACTTTATCACATTTTCTTTAGGGGATTACTTGATTATCATTCTTTTTGTTCTTCTCTTGTATGGATGAAATTTGTGTAATCCTATTCTATTCCTGGTGTGTTCTGAGCCAGGATTCCCCATCCCCCAGGCCATAGACCATTGGTCTGTGGCCTGTTAGGAACCAGGTCACACAGCAGGAGGTGAACAGCAGGTAAGTGAGCGAAGCTTCATCTGTATTTGTAGCTGTTCCCCAGTGCTAGCATCACCGTCTCAGCTCCACCTCAGATCATGAGGCATTAGAATCTCACAGGAATACCAGTCCCTGGTGCCAAAAAGGTTGGGGACTGCTGTTCTGAGCACTGGCTCTTTCCAGCCATTTCTTCCTGTCCTACCCAGAAGCTAGCCTAGGGAATGACAGAGCAATCAATGAGCCCAAAACTGCCATCAAAGGGAATACTGGTAATTGATGAAGGATGTGACAAAGGGAATGTTCCATATCATCCACATGTTTACATGTTTATATTTATTCATATGTCACACATATACACACATTAATAAAATACTAGTGAAAATTCCACGTTTTCAAAACATGATAATGAAAACACTTTGGGGGTAGAAGGAAATACATTTTCAGTAACATATCATAATCATTAGGAGTTCCCGAAACAAAAGGCACTTTGAGAAAATGTGCATAATGGCCTACCTAAATTGATAATATTTTGAGCCCAGAAACTAGGATCACAGTGAAACTGGATGGTATTATTGGTCACTGGGGAAGCATCGCACCTTGCTCGAAGGAGGTGCCGTAACCGGTATGTAATCTAGAAGAAAGCAGAGAGACAACTAAACATCAATATTTTTATCAGGTATATAATTTATTAATAAGTTCCCAGGAAATACACAAAAAAATGGTCTCTGGTATGTATGCCAACACAAACAATCATATATAAATTATAACAAGTAGACATGTAACAGCTATCAGACAAGAGAAATAAAAGGTATCCAAATTGAAAAAGAAGAAGTCAAGCTCTCATTATTTGTAGATGACATGATACTATATATAGAAAACCTTAAAGATGATCAATAGATTCAGTAAAGTAGCCGGATACAAAATTAATATTCAGATGCTAGTTGCGTTTTTATACACCAATGATAAACTTTAAGAAAGAGATTAAGAGAACAATCCCATTTACAATTGCATCAAAAATAATAAAATATCTAGGAATCAAGTTAACCAAGGAGGTAAAAGACCTGTTTCTCAGAACATTATAATCACTGAAGAAGACAGAAATAAATGCAAGTATATAATGTACTCATGGGTAGGAAGAATCAACATCATTAAAATGTCCATACAACCCAAAGCAATCTATAGATAAAACGCAATCCCCATCAAAATACTAATGGCATTTTTCAGAGAGTTATAATAAATAATCTGAAAATTTATATGGAACCATAAAAGATCCCAAATAGCCACAGCAATCTTGAGAAAGAACAAGGTTAGAGGTATCATGCTACCTGGAACAGAATAGAGAGCACAGAAATAAATCCATGTCTATACGTTCATTTACTATATCACGAAGGAGGCAAGAATATACAATGGAGTAATAAAGACAGTCTCCTCAATAAATGGTGCTTGGAAAATTGCAAAAATATATGCAAAAAAATAAAATCAGACCACCTTCTTACACCATATACTACACTCAAAATGGATTAGACTTAAATGTAAAACACGAAACCATAAAACTTTTACAAAGAAACATAGGCAGTAATTTCTCTGATACTGCTATTAATAATTTCTTTCAGGATCTCCTCAGGTAAGGGAAACAGAAAAAAAATAAACAAATGGAACTACATCAAACTAAAAAGTTTTTGCATAGCAAAGGAAACCATCAACAAAACAAAAAGACAACCTACTGAATGGGAGAAGATATTCACTTATGATACATCAGATAAGGGGTTAATATCCAAAATATATAGAACTCATACAACAAAAACAACAAAAAAAATCCAATTAAAAAACGGGCAGTGGACCTGAATAAATATTTCTCCAAGGAGGAAATATGGAAAGGCAATAGACTATGAAAAGATGCTCAGGGTCACTAATCATCAGAGAAATGCAAATTAAAATCACAATGAGATATCACTTCACATCTGTCAGAATGTCTATCATCAATAAATCAAAGAACAAGTGTTGGCAAGGATGTTGAGAAAAGGGAACCCTCATACATTGTTGATGGGATTGCAAATTGGTACAGCTGCTACAGAAAACAGTCAAAAAATTAAAAATGAATCTGCCTTTTGACCCAGTGGTTGCATTTCTGGGTGTTTATCCAAAGAAAACCAAAACAATAATTCATAAAAGAACTGTGCAACCCAATGTTCATGGCAGTACTAGTTATAATAGCCAAGATATGGAAGCAACCTAAATGCCCAACAACAGATGACTGGATAAAGAAGTTATGGTTCTTATATACAATATCACTCAGCCATCAAAAATAAATAAATAAATAAAACCCTATCATTTGCAAAGACATGGATGACCTAGAGGTCATTATACTGAGTGAAATTAAGTCAGACAGAGAAAGATAATACCATATGATTTCACTTGTATGCAGAATCTAAGGAACAAAAAGAACAAACTAATTGAAAACAGACCCACGAATATAGAGGGGGGCGGGGCCTGGGAGAAAGTGGTGAAGGGTTAAAGAAGTACAAATTAGTTCATAGAGGGTCCCGGACATGGGGAGCACGGTAAAGGGAATGCAGATAGCAGTGAGGTGATGGCAATGTGTAGAGCCAGAGTAATCAGGGAGATCATTTCATAAGCTATATAAATGTCTAATCAATGTACTGTATGCTTGAAACTAATTTTTTTAAAAAGTAGACATATGACAGTTTTCTTTCCAAAACGTTAAAAGTTTTGAAGTATAACTCAATTGGCTATACTGTTGAATACAACACTGAAAAGTCTCTTGAAGTGATAGGTTAAAGTCAATTTTTTTAAATTAATAAAACTTCACAGAAACACCAACTAAATATTTGTAAAACTAAAAAAAATAACACATTTTGCTTTTATTTACTCTTTTAAAGAAGGATTCAGAATTTAGATTAGGTGGCTAATGAGTTACAGAAAAGACAAATTAATCTCTGCTCAGAAAATGCAAGTACAGCCCAGAACTAGGCCTGCTAAGGGGACGGTTCTCCTTGCTCCTGTTCTTTTGAGTTTCATGTCATCACAACACCCACCACCATCCACACGCAGTCCTCAGGGAATACTTCTCTCAATCCTTGAGGAGAGGCAAGGGATTATGTGTAATGGGGTATGTGAGAGAAAGAGGTGTTATGGGCATATGCAAGAAAATTATGATGTTCGACCCTGGGATTTAAGCTGGATAAGGAGGTAATGAAGGATAGAGGGTAAGGGTAATGATAAGGTGAGGCTGAAGGACAGGGAACAATTGTAAGAGCCAAGGCACATAGGACCTTTAGGGTTTGTGGGAGTATTGCTATCTGGGTACCAGCGGAGGAAAGCTGGAAAGAAGGATCATCTAGTTTAGGATATTAAAATCATCAAGAATTATGACAGAGTAACATTGGAGCTAAACTGTTTTCCCCAGACGAAACAACCTTAGTTAAATACTTTTGCCGAATGTAACTGGACTGATAAAGAAACTGATCTCACTTCAAACTACATGACTACTTATTTTGGATCGGTCCCTAAGGCTGACTGGCTATCATGACATTTCTCTAGTCCTTCACTTCCTTACTTTTCTAAATAACTATTATCAAACCTTCTTTTTTTCTTTTCAAATCTCCAAAATCTCCCCCATTCTCAATCTCAGCTAATGGCCTTGCTTACTATTTCACTAAGAAAATAGACAATAACCTTCTACAATCTTCCACCATCGATCAATAGCAGTGTTCTCTCTTATTACAACGGATTAAATAAACAATAAACAGCCATGACAATCCTTCCGCTCGTGCAGCAGCGCCAACCCCTCTGGTTTACTCACAGTCACGACTCAGCAATTTTCTCCACCCCCCCCCACCCCGTATCACCCAGCTCTCCATTTTACTGGATCATTCACACATCGACACATAAACATATTTTAACTTTTCCCAGCTAAAAATGCACCTCTTGTCTCCTTTCTACTGCCATCAACTGCCCCTTCCTCTTGCTCTTTTATAGCAAAATTCTTCAAAAGCCCCATTTCTATTTATTGTCCATTCCTTTCCCCCAATTCTCTTCTGAAACCACTGTACTCAGGCATTCAGCAGCTTTTCACACACAGGACTCAGCCCTCACAGAAACATTTTATTCCCTGGCTTCTCGCACACTATCTCATGGTTTCTCCCCTTATTTCACCCGCTGCTACTTTGGGGTTTGCTGAGAATAGGTCTGGGTTCCAACGTACCAGCTCCGTCTCCACTGTTGGCTCTTTTCCCTCTCCACTACTGTACACGCTGGAAGGCCCCAGAGCTCAGCCTTTCAACTGTTCTCTTTTCTCTTACGCCCGCATATTTTTGGGGACCTCATCTACTATCATGAAGCCTAGTCCTCACTTTTGAACTTGCATTTCCGACTGCTTACTCAGCATCTTCATCCTGCTAACGGGCATCTCGAAGTTAAAAGTCTGAAAGGGGAGCTGCTCCTGGTCTTTCTCAAGTTTACTCGCCCTATAATCGTCCCCCTCTGTTACTGGCAACGCTATTTTTCCTACTGCTCAGTTCCTCCCTCGCACCCTACATTCAAACTGTCAGCAACCTGTTTTCTCCTTAAAAGATATGAATAATCCTACCAATTCTCCTATCGACTCTATTGCTACCACCCTGGAAAAGCCACCTTATTGCAGTAAGGTTCTAACTAGTCTCCCTATTTCTTCTCCTTGGTCCTCAGCTACCTATCTCAGCAGCCAGAGTGACTGTGTTATTATAAATCATATTCTGTCATTCCTTTCCTCAAGCCCCTCTAATGGTTTCCCATCTCACCCATTAAAAACCAAAGTCCTCGTAATGAACTAGAAGGCTTGTGCTATCTGGCTTTCTGTTACTTCTCTGACCTTTCTCATACTTCTCTCTGCTCCTTCATTCTGTTCCAGCACCTCAGGCTTCCTTATGTCCACATCACAAAAACTCCCGCCTCGGTCTTTGAACTTGCTGTGCTGTCAGAATACTCTCCAAACATCTGTGTGGCCTGCTTCCTCACTTCCTTCATGCATTTGCCCAAATAGCACCTCTTTAGACAAACTTACCTAAAATGACAACCCTTACCCCAACGCTCCCAGACTCCTCCCTTTACTTTTACTTTTCTCTAGAGCATTTAATACTACACAACAGTCTATATATTTTATTTATTTTAGTATTGCCTATCTCCACTGAAATGCAACTCCAGGGGCAGAGATTTTTGTTTTTCTGTTCCCTGAGTACTTAGAATGACACCTAATAGCCAGTATTCAATAAATAGCTATAAATTCTGAGTAGAAACCATTAACTTATTTTGACACTATGTAGAATACTTGGCAGTGTTTACCAAACAGCACTCAATACAATGTTCTTTCCCCCAAACTTTTTCTTCCTTTCTTCATTTTTTGCATCCTCTAATTATTCTATGAAACATGCTCATAATGTGCTAACCAAAAGATTTCAAGAACTTTCTTTTATAAATATCCTCATGATTTATCATTTTCCAAAATTTAATCATTTATTTTGAAATAACTTGTCTACAGCAATGCCACCCTGAACAAGCCCAATCCCATCTGATCTTGGAAGGCAAGCAGAGTCAGAGCCATGAGTAATCTGGTTAGTACTTGGATAGGAAACCCGTAGGAAGACCAGGTGCTATAGACATAAAAAATAAGGGATTATAAACTGACAAGGTCCTTGCAATCTGTGAGGTCAACCAAGGGTTGCCTCACCTAAAAAAATTTTTTAAATATTATGAAATAACTTTAAAATTGTAGAAAAGTGAAAAGAACCCTTCACCCAGATTTCCCAACTGTTAATATATCAGCACATTTGTTACAACACTGCCCAACTGCTCCTATGCATAAACACTATTATGACTAGTCTTTTTCTGAATCTTCTGACAGCAAGCTACAGACATGAGGTTCCGTCTCCCCTAAACACTCCAGTGAGCATATCCTAAAATAAAGATCCTTTGACATAAGCAGCAAATTCTAAATTCAGAAAGCAAGTTTGTACAACATTAGCATCCAATCAAAAGACCTCATTCAAACGCCAAATATCCCAGCAGTGTCTTTCCAGGATGCTATCAAGGAACACAGGTTGCATTTAGCTGCCATGTCTCTTCAGTTTTCATCTTTCCCTACCATTCATGTACCTGATGGGTCTAAAGATTTCAGGCCTTACATTCTGTAGGATGACCTTCAACCTGGGTCTGAGTGTACTTCCTTCTGATCAGACTTAATAAATAACATTGTCAGGAATACCACAAAAATGATAACGTGCACTTCTCAGCGCATCATATCAGGAGGCTCAGGATGTCAACTTGTCCCTCCATTGTTGATATTAATCTTCATCACCTGGCGATTTTGCGGCCCAGTTTCCCCACCTTAAATTCACCACTTTCCCCACTCTGTAACTGACTAGTATTTTACAAAAACTGATTAGTATTTAGTATTATACTCAAATCCTGTTCCTCATCAATCCTCTACCGACCGCATTATTATTCACGGATAACTCTTTCTAGAAGAATTACCTCTATGATAGTGATCAAATGAGCTTCTTTAGGTCTATTAGTCTTTCTACACTTATTAATTTACATTCTGACAAAATCTTCTTTAGCATTTACTTACTTATACAATCATGGACTCATGTATTCCTACTTAATTCAATGTGTTGTGATCCATTATTATATTTAGTTTGAGCCTCAAACTGGTTGATTTGCCAAGGGGGAGGCCTTTTAGGCTGGATCCTGCTCTTTTTGACATGTCTCTATCATTTCCCTTACTTTGCTTGGAATTTAGAAAACAAGATCTGGAAGGAGAGTGGGCTTACTGCTATTAGGGTTTAACACACAAACACATACACACATATAGATATATACATACATGTTTATAACTATTTCCAGATCTCTCTGTGTACATGTATAAAACTTGAGTTCATACGTACACCTCCAATTCCAATCCAACACACCTTAGGGCTCTTAATGGCCTTCTATCTTTCTAGACATCTTCTCTAGTAGCAAAAATCTTGACTACCATTACCCTTGACAAATTTACTTCATTGCCTCATCCATTTACTTATTTCCTTAATGTAAGCAAAATCCAAATGACACTGACTGTCTCTGCTTACCATCTGTGTTCCCCACTTTTTATCTCTGGCTCCTGACCTTGTGCCTCTGTGTGATCCCCAACCCTCTTCACCACCCCATGCTGATGCCTCCATGTCAGGAAGTAAAGATGCTTGATCATTTTTATTTAAAAACTTTTTTCCTACTTTCGGCACATACATTGACAGCACCTTCAATATCTTATGTTTAGTGTGGCGACTGAATATAAGCTTTCTTGCCAAGAAAAGATGATTAAATCAGAAATGTGAGTACTTCCTTAAATAGAATTCAGTTTTATTAAAGGGAACCTTGAGGTAATTCACTTAAGACATAATTTTTTTTTCACTTGAGGTACTATGCTATAAATCCCTTCTTTTGCTGGTAAACGGCTAGAAGACACAGAATTTATTTACAACTCAGAGAGCTAGTTTCTATCTGCTAATTAAGTTGTGGCAAGTTCTAGAAATAATATCGAACTTGGTCAAACTCTGCTCCTTAATATTTTTTTCTGCTGTATTTTACCACCATTCAATGTAAAGAGTTCTCTTGTCAAATTTTTATTACCCATCTAAAATGTAAACCATTATACTTGTCAAAACTCCTGACACATGTTTTGGATAATTTTGAGAAATCATAAAGCCTGACTAAAGATAATAAATAATGGTCATTAAATACATTTGTTAATTGTTTCAGATGTATCTAAATGTAAATAAACTTAGATTTCACACTGAAAACTTAGCTGTTCAAAAAGCAAGACAAAAAATGTTTTTAATTATGAAAGATGTCAGAACAGCTTTTGAGATGGCAATGCTGTATACTATCTCCTTTCTAAGAAGTTAAGATAAACTTAAAGAAAAAAAGAAAGTTAGTATTTTCAGTTTCCAATCCCATAAAAATTAGTTTTATCTATACTTATAGCTTCCTGACAGGAGATGCTTTCTGGAACTTATTTTTTCACCATTAATCTTTCGTTAAGTTCCTATACATCAAGCGCAAAATTCCTACCATTAAGAAGTATAATCTAATGAGATTAATAGAAAAATATGCAACTGTAAAAATCACAGATAAAAATAAGTATTATTATTATGGACATATGCACAATGGCTTTGTGACAGAGAAAGGGAATCTAACCCAATCTTGGTCACTGAAGGTTGCCAAGAAGAAAGGAAGATGAACCTACAGTGGACCTGGTAGTCTCTAAAATATAGGAATTAGTTATTTAGGAGAAAGAAGTCACTCCAGGAAAGGGTACCAGTACCAAGGAAAGAGTATGATATTCTCTTAGCCCAGCGGATTTGAAGTAAGGAACTGGCAATGACATTTGGTAAACATCAACAAGGTCTTTAAAGAAAGGTTAATTAGATGGGGGGATGAGGAAAATGGATTGAAAGGATTGTAGAAATCCTTTTTACTACTTATATCTTAATAGTTTTCTAATCACTATTATTATAAAATATTTACTGTTAGTAAAAAGAATGACTTCTGTTTTACTCTCCTGGTCTCTCTTCTGTCAATATTTCTTACCTTCCTTCTATATAACGTATGAATAAATTCAATGTTTAACAGATGACAGAAGAATCCTAATACTGTGAAAACATTTCAACATATATTTAAAACCAGACTTCTGAAACAATTTAGTATTCCAATGGGTTTGATCTTTTATTGACTATAATTCCTATAGCAAAAAGATGAACTAAGAATTGTAGGCCAAGCTTGAAATTTCAGATCTACAGGTATTATTTTTTTAAGCATAAAAAAGTTAATATTTAAAGGATAACCTGAGTAAACATAGATATATTTACAAAGCACAAGAATTCTGGAGAGTTGTATAATATAGCAATTTTCAAATTTTATGAGATTTGAAATCTTTCCAAATGTGTAAAGTTAACCATAAGTCTCAGCTCTGCTGCACTACGAGCAAATTATTTTATTAATTATATCCTCTTCTGGTGATACATTGAGGCCTACCTGGATAGGCTTTTAAAAATAAAAAAATAAAAACCATGATTTAGTCAATCAGGAATCTAGTAAATATTTGTTCCTTATGATTCTCTGTGCCTATTTTCTCCTACAATTATAGAGGACAATCTCCCTCTATTTCAAAAGATCATTGTGCAGAAGTAATAATCTTTATTACTTTTATTATATGGGTCTGGTTGATTAAAAAAACCAATTCTCTCACTTTTTCCTTTTATCCCTTTTCTGTTTTACTTTTAGGAAATTACAAGTAACAGAGATCATATGTACTACAGAGTTCTTTTTCGTTAGACCAATGAAGTAGTTAAATAAAAACGAATAAAGAAAAGAAAACCGAGACAAAAGACAGAGAGACATAAAAAGAAAAAAAAATCCTTAGAGTTGAATACAATTAATTCATTATCAGGAATAGTTTCTGAAATAGTTACAAATCAGTTTTCTAATATGTTACTCAATATTTGAACCTAGTCTATAAAACTTTATCCACAAGTGCATTTCCTTATTTCAAAATGGTCACTGGAAATTTCTGCTACCCGATTCCAAAAAATGGAGTAGGGGAACAGAAAACTGATTTGGATGTCATAATTTGATTTCAAAGTATAAATCTCTGTGGATCTCTAAAATAGAGGAGGAATTTTTAAGAATGTTTATATGGTTTGACTTCTAGTGACTAAATGTCTTCTAGATCCTTGCTACTAAAGGCATGGTCCACAGACAAGCAGCATCAACATCACCTGGAAACTTGTTAGAAATACAGAATCTGGCTTCACTTCAGATCTACTGAACTAGAATCCTCATGTGATTAGTACAGAGGCCTTATTTTCAGTAGTGAGGTTCAAGACTACCGACAAAATAGTTCATCAAATCTATTTTGTAGCAAATGGATTGAAATATTCATCAGCATATACTACTGACAGAATAAATAACGCAGTGCTGACAAAAGGAACACAGTCTCTGGGCTTAGATGTCCAAGTTGGAATTCTGGCTATCCCTCTTCCTGTGTGATCTAAGGCATGTTATTTAACTCTGTGCCTTGGTTTCATTTGCCCCTGCAACGGAGATGGATAGGTATACCTATCTCATAAAAATAACTTTAAAGTTTAAGTGAAACTATTATATAGAAAATGCTCAGAATTAGTGTGTGGCACACTATGGGCAATCAGGAAACGTTTACTGTTATCATTATTGTCAGTATCGAGTTCAACTGCCACTAAGTCAGAGAAAACCTGGAAAAGAACAAAATGAGAGGGGCAATGGGAGATTAAAACACCTAAAACATGGCAATTAATTTTTTTTTTAACTATCACAATCAATAGATCTATCAACCTGGGGCTGCAAATGACTCTCCCAACAGGAGGTGGGGGCTGGGGGAAAGCCTGGGAGAAGGACCACAACACCAAAGAGAAACAGAAGAAAGAGGGAACACAGGATGAAGGAGACAGCTATGTTTTCTTCCCTGGATCAATTTTCTTCTAGATAGCCAGAGCCTAGTGGTAGATAAGCAAACCGATAAGTCCAGCCACTGGAGAGAGAGAAAAGGACTGGCACTGGCCCAGTTGGGCCCTTGGAGTGACCTCTGGAACCTTGTCACCTAACTGGCCAGGCCAGAATCTCCCACGGCTCTTGAAGTGCCCTTCCTACCCCAACCAAACCTGGGGGAAGTGGAGAGCAGGCTTTATAGTCCCCATGACGTACCAACCCCAAATAGATGCCTTTGAGCTTCTAACCTGTGAATATACCCAATGATAGCACACACACTTGTCAAGAAAAGCATAAAGGACCTATGATTCTCTGTCAGCAAAAATATTTTTTAAAACCAAAGTATTTTGATCAATTAAAATTAGAAAAAGGTAAAAGGCATTTAAGCAAAGACTAATGATCATTTCTGAATTTTAAGCATTCCAATCACTTCATTGTTTCTCTCTATTTTGATGGTTTATTAAATGTAAGTCTATCTTACCAGTCGCTTGCTATAAAGCAGTGCTGTGCTGCTGCCACTGGAAACTGCCCATTTCGAAAAATGCATGACATGTTCCAACTGTTTAGAAAGTCCAGCCACTTCCTGTTGTTGTTGCATAAGTTTCATGCGATGGTCCTTTGCGAGGCTCTGAAAAGAAGAAAATAATCTCCAATTTATTTCTCCCTATAACACGTATTTTAATGGTCATTTTCAGATTACCAAATTAGAGTAACCACCACCTTTAAGAACCCAAGTAACAGAAACTGAAAAATACTTGAGTTTTTTTTTTCCCTTAATACAAAAGATCACTCTTACTGCAGCAAACAACTGTGTCAACCCAAATGTCAAAGCCAACACCATCAGTGCCTTCCCCTAACCCCTGCCATCTGGTTTTAGTATTCTGGGATTTAGATTTCTGTTCATGCAACTTCCAATATCCAAAAGGGATCAAAAACTGCAGATTAGCTATAATACAGTAAATGCCTGTTAAATTCAGTACCCACAAGTAAAACAGATGTACCTACCATCCAGCAATCTAGTAAAAGTTACCATATCACATGATTAGTAAATCACATGGTTTCACTTTCTAGCATTCTAGTCCTGATTGCAACCGATCTGTGCTCAGTCATAACATGTGGGAGATAACACGTTTTATGTATAGTAAAAAAGATATATTATTTTTGTCTATTGAGAATTGCCTTGTGAGCCCATTTATACAGTGACAGTGTCAACACACTCTCAGAAAAGCTACATAAAAGTAGAACACAGAATTTCTCTATAAGGGATTTCCCCTTTTCTAAGGGAAATACACAGGCAAGAATGCAGATTAATCAAAAGTGAAGAGACCCAAACTTTGGTCATTTTAGAGATCTCTATCCAAAAATTTCTTATACTTGCAAGGAAAGGGAAAGAGAATAAGGCTTTCAACTGATACCCCCTCCTCTCCCAGAAAAGTTTAAAAGTAACACTGCTACACTCAAATTATGGATTTATATTCTGATAAATTATGAACCTAGATCCTGGCCATAGTAGGTTTCAAAATTTAGAAATACACATGTGCTAAACTGAATTAAGGGAAAAACTGCATTGACTAAAGATGGCTTTGTCATGTCTAATTTAAGTTTAGAGATAACTTACACATTAGGCTATTTCTGACCTCTGGAAAAACTCTAGAAGGAATGGAAATTTTGTTGACTTTTGAGGAGATTGCAAACTGAGAATCAGAAGCTCTAGTTCCTTGGTCTTCCACAGTAACAACTATTTGGGCCAATTTCTCTTGAGTCTTAGATAAAATTGACTACACTTATTTACCTTAAAGGAGGAGTCTGTGAACCAGGAAAATGGATATGAAGAATAGAGCCATGTATAAAAGGTGCCGTAAAAATTATAAGTCAATAAAGTTGATTTAAAATAATACTGATGACCAGGTTCATTCCTAGAGATGAGGACTTTGGTCATCTTCTGTTCTTTACCTTGAATTTTAAAAAAAATTTGCAAGTGATTCTGATTTACAGTGAAGTCTGGAAACAGCCACAGAAATGTGTGTGCTACTAATCTCTTAGAAAGCAATTCTAAAGGATATGTGATTGTAAGCAGAGCTTTGAAAACTTTTTAAATTGTTTAAATGCTTTTATTTTTTTTTTAAATCACAGAACCTTGAATAAATAGTTACTGGAAACATGGTTCGATTCCTCCTGGCCAGAACACTCCTTCACTGAATAAGAATTTGTTTCTAAAAAACCAAAGAATCATTTAGTCTTTAGTATGGCTAAGAAACCATGGGAATTACCATGCTTTCCCAGGAGGGACAGAACTTTCTGACAAAGACCTTATAATTTGTCAACTATGTAATAAAGACAGTGAACTGAAATTATTTCTAGGAATTTTGTTTTTAATCATAATTCTTTTATTCTTGTCCCATTCTAAATTGCTTTACTGTGAATTTTCTGCATCAATATACAAGAATATTAAAATGTACAACTAATATCATGTTAATATAACATGCAGAAGTTGTAACCTCCTATTATTTGAAGTCCAACACTGACTTTGGATCTTGATCTTCATAAGTGTAAAAAAGCTGATGAAGACAGTAGCATTTTTGCTCACCTGCAGTGAGAAACAACTATCCAAAGTGCTCTAAGCATTTCTCCTTAATTGGCTTTTGCAATTAAGATGATAAAATATGCTGAGGATAGGAGGCATTTTATTTAATATCTTATAAGGTTAAACATATATATTTGAGAACTAAAAATAGCTAACTTAGTATATCTAAAATTTTTTTTAACACCTACAGCACCTGGTATTCCTAGGTGGTCTCCCATTCAAGTACTAACCAGGCCCGACCCTGCTTAGCTTCCGAGATCAGGAGATTGGGCACATTCAGGGTGGCATGGGTGTAGACCAGTGTGCCTAAAAATTTCGCTCAGATGCACCCCCTTGGTGAGGCAAAGTTGTCACTTCTAAATGAATCTCTACAATGATTCACCTCTTCAACATTTACAAAGTGCTTCTGTCAAGCGAGGCACTATGATTTGCACTATGATGTTAACAGTAAGAATTAAGACATTCCTACTAAAAGTACCTCCCTGTTCGCTAAATGGGATGCTGCCTGATTCATGAAATAGCTCAAAAAAGCCAATTAGATCTTCGAATTTACTCAGTTGAGTTTTTGTTCTTTAACACATCACACAAAGGCTTTTAACAATTCAGTTATCTACATTTGCCTTATAAGGTATGTCAAAAGCTCAAAAAATGCTTAAATTTTTTTGCTAAGAATTACTGTATTTGGAAATCAACTTAAGTAGAATAAAGAATTATAATCTTTAAAACACCATGATTAATTTGGTTTAAAAAACAATTATTACTGGATATAGCAGAACAAATGTCTTTTCCTTCCTTTCCATAAATAGCCCAAGTTCTGGAAACCCCATATGGCATATTAAATACATGCTATTAAATAAGACTGTTCTTTCCTAGAGAGCACCCATTGCCCTTGGTTAAATTTTCTTAATGTAGATTCACTCTCATTTATCAGGCTACAGTACAATAAAGACTAAAATTAAAAAAAAAAAAAAGACATTCCTAGTTTTATAAAGTCATAAATTGTCGGCTTAACAATGGGGAGCCTGGCAAAGGAAAACATGGTCATGGAGAATATTACTGATTCATAAAACAATTATATGAAAAAGGCTGTGATTTCAAATTCACAAATACATACAAAATATATATTAACTCACTACCACATACTTCCATCAACAGTGACTTACCTCAAGCTGATGCAGTAGAGCTTTCCTTTTTTATTTATTTCTACCATCAATGTAAATATAGCAACTTTAATATCCTGTTCCACCTGCTTTTGATTTTGATTTACTTCAATTATCCTGAAAATTAAAAGGGGGAAAAAACTCTAAAGTCTAAGGCAGATAATTTGTTTTATAATTGATTTTTTTAAAGTCTAAATGAGGCCAAATGTTTTTGGCTCTTAAAAGTTCAGCTATTTCTAAGGATCCTTCAGTTTAAACTGACTTTGTTGAAGACAGTAGAAATACAATTCTTCTGAAAGACATGTACTGAATTCAACCCTAAAATCAAAATGTATAAAATTACAAGAGAATGAACACATTTTAAGAAAATAGTTTTGAAAGATTATGATGACACCCAGAAAAATCAATGCTTAGTCTAAAAAGATGGACAAAAAGATTTATAAGAAAGATAAAGAAAATCACAAATCTGAACAAGTTCTACTGTATTCATTGCAATTAAGTAGAAGGGGTAAATGTGTCACTCTTAGTCATCTGAATCACTGGTGTTCATTTTATCTGAATAGAAGCAAGAAGACAATAGTAGTTTGCTACTTTTAATAACACATTTATGTTTAAACGGCCAAATACCTACTTTATGTTCCATCAACCACCAAATATGTTTTTTCCTTTGATAAGAGAAAATGGGAATGCTGTTTTCATGGAGATTGAGATGGATATGTGATACATAGTATCACATGCCAGAATACCTTACAGAAGCAGAGAACCACCGAAAATTAGGAGAGAAACAAGCTTTTCTTCTGTCTGCTTTTCCCATTTACACTCCAAAGCTTAAGACCAAAGGGCAGAGATTTTATTCTCTCTTGGAAATTCTTCAAGATAACTATAACTATTTGACATCAATATTGGCTATAGGATCAAGTAAACCAGCTAGGTAAGGGAAGCAAACAACCTTAAAAAAAAAAAACTAATTTAAATCTTCATGGTGGTATAACAGAATGAAAAAAGGGACAAGCATCACCATGTCTGCACATGCATAAAAATGAACTAAACTGCAAAGTCATTCAGTCATTAAATTCAATCCATTTATAATCAGGTAGGCAACAAAGATAAGAGAAATTAACACCAATTTCGAAGATTCTTTAATTTTTACCACAATGCAAAACCCAAATCTTTTCATACAATAATATATGACTTTGTAAAAACAGCATAAACCACTAACAAAAATGTGGGAAAAAACCCCACACATTTGGAGAATTCACACTATCTAATTTTAAGACTTATTACACAAAGCTACAGTCACGAAGTAGGGTATTGGCAAAATAGAAACACAATGAAACAAAATAGAGAGCAAAATAACCTCACACATATATGGTCAACGGATTTTCTACACAGGTGCCAAGGCAATTCGACGGCAACAGGCTAGTCTTTTCAACAAATGATGCTGGAACGAACAGAACCAATATTTTTTTAAAAAAAAAAAAAGTGAACATTGGCCCATAGCTCATACTATGTACATACTGAAAAAGTAAGAAAAAAGGGTAAGTTTCATCAATGGTGGCTCTTTCACATATAATTGGTAATTTTACAATTGCTACCATTTGCCATAGGTGTTATAAATTATCAATATCTTCCAGATAAATGAGCTGCTAAATGTAGATTACCATGACAATAGTTTTGAAATTTCATAACTGAAAAGATGCTTTCCAACCCAAAGTTTCTGGAAAAGTATCAAGTATGTGTTGCTAGAGCCATCTGACAGCTCACTCAGATCTGCTTCACCATGAGTTAAGTAAAATGTTCTGAATATACTTAACACATTATATTACAGATGATTTATTGTAAATTTACCTGTTTTGGATCTGATTTCCTGTGAATTTTATGTATTTTGTTTTTTCCATCAGTTTGGTGATTAGTGTATCTATGATCACTTTCTGATTCTGAAAAGCTTCTTCTATAAATTGATATCTGAAAAAAGAAGTAAATAGTCAATTATCTGTCTAAAATGAGGAAAAGCCCAATGCAAAGAAATAAAACTAAGAGAGTATAAAGAATACAAAAAATAATCAGTTAAAAATACCAAATATATTCCTAGAAGACAGGTGTTTTTCCCCTCCTCTCAAAATTATCCCTTAAGAAAGAGGGAGTCCTATACAACAAAAAGAAAAAGAGGGAATCTTTACAGATATTACTCATGGACACACTTTAAATTATTTTGAAAATTGGGGAAAGATACACATTCATCATCACAGTTTTGGAGGCTTACAGGGCTCACTTGGAGGACCTGCCAAAAAGTAATTATAGATATTTAAGCAGATTTATTATTTTACAATTTTATAATTATGAAAGTTTGACATCATAAACATTTTGAAGATTTTTTAAACAATAGGTAGCTGTGCTGTAGGAGTCACAAATATTTGCTTTCAGGATAAATGGGGAATGAGGAGTGTGGGAGGGAGGAAGCAAAACACCTGATGTTATCCCTTGCATGACATAAAGCTTCAGGCAACAATAAAATACAGCACTTTAAAATATTTAACTTGGAAGTGAAAGTAACCCATTACGAACTACGTAAGATGACTCAAGAGTAGCTCTAGAGACATAGACGATGATATGGATGATAAATTATGAAGTTCCATTGTTTTTCATAAAACACATAAAGTATAATGTTTGACATAATATAACTTATAAGTAATTAAATAAGTATTATAAACAGGTTTGCCAGAGTTAGAAAAAAGTGGGGAAGGGAAAGCACACAGATAATTCTATTGGATTCCCTTCATACAGAATCATATTTGTAAATAATGACATTTTAAATTCCTCCTTAGGTAACTCAAGTTTTATATCCCAAACTTTTGTCATTACTACACTGTTTGGGATCCTAGTATAATATTAAATGAAATGGTCAAAGTGGTCATCTTTATCTTATCCCTAAACCCTATGTAAAAACTTTCAATACTCCATTATGATGTTTTCTGTTACTTCTCACAGATAACCTTTATTAGGTTTAGAAAATTTCCTTTTGTTCCTAGTTTGCTAAGATTTTACCTCATAGGTGCATATTTTTAATGTTTCTTCCACCACTACTGAGATGGTCATATAATTATCCCTTTTATTCTTTAAATATGATGAATTAAATAAATGATATTCAGATGTTAAATGAACTTTGTATTCCTAATATAAGGTCAACTTGGTTGTAATTATATTGTCCAAAAATCACAATACTGCTAGATTTCTTTTCCTAAATTATTTCTTAGTACTTTTAGGTTCATTTTATGGATGAAATTGTAATTTTATATTTATTCCTCATAAAATAAGTTGGAGAGAGTTTATTTTTTTGCCATTCTCTGGCAAGGCTGTATTAATTAAAAGGGTTATTTTTACCTTATCTATTTCATAGATTAATCAGTGAAGTCATCTGGGTTTGTCATTTTCTTTGTGGGAATATTACAAATTATGAATTTACATGAAATTAAGGGCTACTTTGATTTTCTATTTTATCTTGGACCAGGTAAGTTGTATTTCCTAAGAATTAACCCATTTCATGTTAAGATTTTCAAATCTATTGACAAATATCTTTGTTATATTTTTAAATACCTTTAGAAAATGTGGTGATGTGCCTTCTTACTCCTGGCATTATTTGGAACTGCTCTCTTCTAATCACTCACAAAAAGATTTGTTAGTTTTACCAGGCTTTTGAAAAACCCAAGTTTTGGCTTTGACTATTTCATCAATTTCTGCACTTGTCTTTATGTTATCTTTCCCTCCACTTACTTTGGATTTAATTTGTTCATTCCAATTTGAAATAAATGTTTAGCATATTTACTTTTTACCTTACTATCTAGTACATGCATTTAATGGTATATTTTCATCTAATCATGATTTTAGAATATATTTCGACAATTGTTATTTTCACTATCATTCAAATAAAAAGTATTTTATAAAAGCTATTGAGATTTTACGCTTTATTTTTAACTGCTTATTTTAAGATAACTTCAAAGTTAAATTTGCAATAGTAGAGATCTCATATATACCTTTACGCAGCTTAGTTTTTTTCAGATATTGCCTCCTTGTAGTTCTTAATAATAATTAGTATGTATTTCCTTACAAGGATATTCTATTTAATCATAGTATAATTATTAAATACAGGAAAATTTACACTGAGATAATACTTTCATCTGATCTACAGACCACATTCCAATTGTTATTTGTCTCAATAATGTCCTCCATATCATTTTTTCTCCCTCTCATCCAGGATACCAGAGGATCATGTGCTACATTAGTTTTCACATGAATTGCAAGTCATTTTCAAATATATGGAGAGTGTTATCATCTATTACTGTTTTCCAGATTAGCTGCATTGAGTTTACATAAAACTTTATGCAATTTAATCCTTTGAAATTGAAGACTGCTCTGGCATAATATATATATTTTTTATGTTTGAAAAGAATGTCTATTTTGGGGCATAGTGTTTCTTAATATCTATGAGGTCATTTGCTAATTGTATTATTTTAATCTTACTGATTTTTAATGTGCTTATTCTGTCGATTATTGAGAAGTTAAAAATTTCCCACTCTGTTTTAAGCTGTCATTTTTCTTTATATATTTCAAGGCCATGGGGCGCATATTTGCAGCTGTTACAACTTTTAGATAAATAAATTATTGTTATAAAGTTTCCTTCTTCATCTCAAATAATGTACTTTGGTATGCCAGCCTGCCTTTGGTTAGTGTTTGTATGACATGTCTTTTTTCATTATTTTTATATACATAGATTTTTCATATATCTCTTTTAAAAAGCAAACAGACTTTCTATTTTCTTTCTTAAACAGCCTGCAAATTTTAAATTTAGAACATTTTATTCATTTACATTTATTATAATTACCAAGTATTTATAGCTCTCTTAATTTATCAAGTCCCTATTAAAATCTGTTCTTTGACACTATAAGCAACTAGATGTCAACAAATTGGACAATATGAAAGAAACAGAAACATTCTAAGAAACATATAATCTTCCAAGACTGAGTAAAGAAACAAAACCTGAACTGACTGATTACTACCAATGAAATCAAATCAGTAATCAAAAAACTCCCAACAAACAAAAATCATCCTGGACCAGACAGCTTCACAGGTGAACTTTACCAAAGAAAAATTAAATTAAGACCTATTCTTCTCAAACTATTTCAAAAAATTCAAGAGGAATGAAATGAAGATTCCCAAGCTCATCCTACAAGGCCATCAAAGACATTACCAAAAAAGAAAATTATAGGCAAATATCCCTGATGAACAGAGATGCAAAAATCCTCAAAATAATATAAGCAAACCAAACTCAGCAATACATTAAAAAGATCATACACCATGATCAAGTTGGATTTATTCCCAGTACAAGGATGGCTCAATATCCGCAAATCAATGTGATATATTACATTAACAAACTAAAAGGTAAAAATCATACAATCATATCAATAGACACAGAAAAGTGTTTCACAAAATCCAGCATCCATTTTATGATAGAAACTCTCAGCAAAGTGGGAACAGGGGGAACTTCTCTCACCATAATAAAGGTCATATATAACAAACCTACAGCTAACATCACACTCAATGGAAAAAGCTAAAAGCACTTCCTTAAGATCAGGAACAAGACAAGGATGCCTGCTTTCACCGCTTTTATTCAATACAGTATTGGAAGTCCAAGCCATAGCAACCAGATGAGAAAAAGAAATAAAAGGCACCCAAATTAGAAGAAGAAAAACTCAATATGTGCAGATGACATGACACTATATAGAAAACTCTAAAGATTTCACAAAAAAACTGTTAGCACTGATAAATTCAGTAAAGTAGCAGGATACAAAATTAATATTCTGAAATCAGTTGCATTTCTATACACCAATGATAAACTATTAGAAAGAGAAATTAAGAAAACAATCCCATTTACAGTTACAAAAAAAAAAAAAATCTAGGAATAAATTTAACCAAGGAGGTAAAAGCCCTCTACTCAGATAATTATAAGTCACTGAAGAAAGAAAACGAAGGATATACAAATAAATGGAAACATATAGGGAAAATTAACAGTTAAAATGTCCATACTACTCAAAGCAATCTATAAATTCAGTGCAATCCCTATGAAAATACCAATGAGATTATTCACAGAACCAGAACAAATAATTCTAAAGCTTACAGGGAACCATAAAAGACCCCAAATATACATGGCAGTCTTGAGAAAGAAGAACAAAGTTGGAAGTAACAGGCTACCTGATATCAAACTATACTACAAGGCTATAGTACTCAAAGCAGCATGGTACTGGCAATAAAACAGACACTCGGTTCAATGCAACAGAATAGAGAGCCCAGAAATAAACCCACGGCTATATGGTCATTTAATCTATGACAAAGAAGGCAAAAATATACAATGGCGTAAAGACAATCTATTCAATAAATGGTAGAGAGAAAACTGGACAGATAAATGCAAAAAAAAATAAGAACCATAAAACTTCTATAAGAAAACATAAGCAAACATTTAACATTGCTCTTAGTAATATTTCTTTGGATATATCTCCTTGGGCAAGGGAAACAGAAGAAGAAATAAACAAATGGGACTACATCAAACTGGAAAGTTTTTACACAGCAAAGAAAACCAACAATACGAAAATACAAGATATTGCCAGTGATACATCTGATAAGGGATTAATATCCAAAATATGTAAGGAACTCATAAAACAAACCAAACAATCTGAATTTAAAAAAATGGGCAGAGGACCTGAATAGACATTTCTCCACAGAGGACATACCAATGGCCAACAGACATATGAAGAGATGCTCAAGTTCTCTCATCATCAGAGAAATGCATATTAAAACTAAAATGAGAAATCACCTCACACTTGTCAGAACGGCTATCATCAATAATTCAAAAACCCTCAAGAGTTGGTGAAGATGTGAAGAAAAGGGAACCTTTGTGCACTGTTGATGAGATCACAAACTGGCACAGCCACTATGGAAAAGTTTGAAAGCTCCTTAAAAACATAAAAACAGAACTACCTTACGACCCAGCAATTCTACTTCTGGGTATTTATCTGAAGAAATCTAAAACACTAATTCAAAAAGATAGATGCACCCCTATGTTCACCGCAGCACTATTTACACTAGCAGAGATACGGAAGCAACCTAAGTGCCCATCAACAGACAACTGGATAACGAAGTTACGGGACATACATACAATGGAATGTTACTCAGCAATTAAAAATGAAATTTTAATATTTGCAACAACATAGATGGACCTAGAGAGTCTTATGCTAAGTGAAATAAGTCCGACAGAGAAAGAAAAATACCATACGATTTCACTTATATGTGGAATCCAAGGAACAAAATAAATGAACAAATAAAACGAAAATAGACTCATAGATACAGAGAACAAACTGGTGATTGCAAGATGGGAGGGCAGATTGGGGAGCTGGGTGAAAATGGGTAAGGATTTAAAAGTACACATTGGCAGTTACAAAATAGTCAAAGGGATGTAAAGTACAGCCTAGGGACTATAGTCAATAATGTTGTATTAACTATGTATAGTGCCAGGTGGGTACTAGACTTATTGGAGGAACCACTTCATAAATTATATGTGTCTAATTAGTATGCTGTATACCTGAAATCAATATAAAATATTGAATGTTATCCAATAATTGAAAAATAAAATTTTTAAGAGTAGAGAAAAATTTTTTTAAAATTTCTTTTTTTTTTATTGGCCTGTTTTTAGACTGATTAATTATTCTATGTCCCCTCACCATCTTGATATTCATATACACTTTCAATATTCTTTTGGTTACTATTATATATAGCAATATTACAAAATGCAGATCTTGACTTAACCTATAATATTTTGTACTTTTTACCCTTTTCCTAAACTATGCATAAGCCTTAGACCATAAGCTCCATATCCTAACATATCTGCTGTGTGATACACAACACACACGACACAGACTGACAACTTTTTCGCTTTTTAAGTCAACAGAAGTCTGTAATATAAATCTATGTATACAATGAAAGATGTTGGTACCTGTGCTCTTTATGTTCTAATAACTGGCAGTCCCGACAAGTCAGTTTGTCACATGTTTCACAGTAAAGCTTTAGCTGCTCCTTCTTATGAAAAGGACAAAACACAGGTCGCTGACTGGTCACACCAACTGCCTCTGTAGAAACAATGGGAGGCAAAAAAAATTAAAATAATTAAATAGCAAATATTAGATTGTCTATTCAAACTCAAATCCATGAAAACACCCTTTCATCAACATCACTATCGCCAGGTTTTACAGATATTAAATATTTTCAGCATTTCAGACTGAAAATATAAATGAGCTTTTTCCACTTTCCAATGTATAAATTCGAATTTATTTAGGAGAAAAAGAAAATGAGTAGTTAAAAAGATGGTTTATGGAATTAAAAAATCTTAAGAGCCCAGATAAGTGAGTGTGAACCAATAAGATGTTTTCCATTCCAAATATGGGAGAAATTTTTTAAAATGCAACTCAGAAAAACTAATAAAAATGTATTAAAGGTCCAGTAAAAAATTATTTCCGCACTTTTGCAAAAATCCTAACAGAAGATACCCATTAACACAGAAATAATCATTAAGTTTTCACTATCATATTGTAGTCATCCGTGTATCTTTTCAACAGGGATTAAATATCCAAAATAGGGATAAAACTGGGTGATGCTTATGTTAAATAGAAAAATCAGAATACAAATAAACACAATGATTGGTTAAACAATAAACACCAGTTATCTCACTGATAATTAAAGGTAATATTGAAACATTTCAAAATTAATGCTACCTCCAAAGATAATCGCTATTAAAACCTGGTATACGTCCCTCTGGTTGTTTTTCTATGTATGTAAGTATGTATACTAGTAAATATTTTGTTTTAAAGATGGCACTACACATATTTCCTTGTAAAAGTGTTTTTATTCACTTTATCTTAGATATCTTTCTTTCTGTGTTAGTAAATACAGCTATAACTACTCATTTATTCACTACATAGTATCTCATCAAATAAATATTACCACCTGCCAGTGGAGGTTTGAATGTTTCTCATTTCTCAATATTATATGGTAATGCTGAAATAAACATGAAATATATAAATCATTGGATGTTTCCATAAGACAAATACCTAGTAGAATTCCTAGGTCAATAAATGGTCTCCAAAGAATTGTACCAATTTGTATTCCTACCAGTGTAGAGTGGCTATCACTTTACTGATGGGGTATTCTCAATATTTTTAATCTTTGCCAATTTGATAAGGGGGGAAGTGATTTCACAATTTTTGAATGTATTTCTTTAATAACTGAGGTTGAACAATTTTACACCTTTATCAACCATTTACATTTAAGAATTGTCTATTTATAACCCCCATCATTTTTCTGTCCAATTGTCCTTCTTATCAGCTTGCAAACATATTTAATGAATTGCCTGCCAAAGCTCTGATTTTTGGTATTTTTCCAAGCACATCATTAGAATTTTTAATAGAAAAATTTACCCGTTCTTGTGACTTTAGTTTTTGAGAAAATTGTTTCTAAAAAGGCTTTCCTTTAATTATAAAAATGTTTACTTTCACTCATGTAGTAACCTTTTATGGTTTTTTATATAAATGTACTTATTGAACTTTTACATATTACCCATATTTACAAAATATTTAAATGTGTGCCAGCAAGTAATATGAGTTAATATACTGACATTTGCTGACCATACTATAATAAAACTATAAAGTTGAAACCAGAAATAAATAAAACCCATGCCTGGGAAAATTTTCCTTTTTCTTTTAATGAATTCATGGGTTCATAATAATCTCACTGTTTAGCAACTTCCTTTTTTACATTTAATATACATCATGACCCTCTTTTCATAGCATTACTTATAATATCCCAAAGTAGAAAACAACAGATACAAAATTCATAAATCCCCAACAACTTGGCAACCATAAATGCAGAGTATCTTTAAAAAACCAGCAGAAATCAAAGTAGCAAATCATAAATCAAGCTTTAAATACTTGTAATTTTAAGAAAAGTGGAAATAAATATCATGTGTTTATCTCAAAGACGTAATGGAAATTTAAAACCAGGTAAACTGACAGGGATTAAAGATAAATTAGTGAACTAAAAATATATATAAACATAATTAAATAAATTTAAAAGCTGTTTCTGTGGATAAAAACAAAGAGATAACCTATTACTTAATTAGATTAAAAAGGTAAAAATACATAAAATTGAGAATGAAAAAGATGAAATAACTGGATAGAGCAAATTAGCAATATACTAAAAGAAAATTAAAAGCGCAACACATTAAGACCAAATGGAATTAATTCCAGCAATTAATGAAACATCCATGGAGACATCTGGTCAATGCCATAAGGTCCATGATATTGGTCCTTGACATGTGCCATTATGAGTTAGGCTGAGGCAAGATGCGTTATTACTGGCAATACAGCCACAAAAGAACTACTGGACCAGTAAACATGATGTTTTTATGTATTAATCCTGTAAACCAAAAGTATAAACAAATGTTATGGGCTATTTGAAGACAGGATCATTTCCTAAGTGTGAATGTTTCTGACAAGACCAAATGTCATTTAGCACAAACCAAACATGCCCCGGACATTTTAGATAGGACCAAATTTCAAGGATCTTTCAGTGTGGATCAAATGTCCCAGTGAATGTGTGGACAGGACCAAAAGTCCTGCGAGGACTCCAGCAATGCAAAGATGGTTCAATGTCAGTAATATGAACATCCTCAAAGCTCCTTGTGCCCTTCTCCTTGATGTTCAATTCATATCTTCTGGGCATCATAGTTGATAGGGTGACCATTAGTTGGCTTGGGACATTCTGGCTTGTTCCTGCTATACAGGCATAACTACTTATAAAGCTTTTGATTTAGATAATTAGGATATTATATCGCTCATTTATAGACTTTATTTATTGAAGAATTTAGATCCTGACTCTCAGTCATTCTCCCAGTACTAAGTCTCATCATCATCCTGAATGATTTAGAAGTCCACGGAGATTACCACATAAAGACAAGCCTCTCAAACTTGCTTATCTTTAGAGACCTGTTCTTCACTGTAGCTGCTTATTCCATATATACATCATGGTCCCACCCTAGATTTTTGATTGTAACTATTCCACTTCTATGATTATTAATTCAAACATCTCACTCTAATAACTTCTACTTTCTAACCTTCCCATTTTTGCTTAACCACTCTCACTGTACTTCATCAATATCTCTAATCCTCACCATTTCTTTCACCCTATCAACTGACACTATCAACTTTATACAGTTAAAATCCTCAAATCCTTCATTTTGACACATGACATTACCTGCATCTCTTGCACCCTGTTGAAATTTTGGGACACATGTCCAGCTTAACCCCAACTCTAGATAAGTTCAATTCTTCTCTATATCCATACCCAGACTGCTGAGGTCTGACAGAGAATGTTTTAAGGCCTACACATCAAATGTGACCTTGATGTTACCTAGCAACCGTTCTGTTCCTGAAGCTGGAGTTTTCTTTCAACTGGAATTATTTCAAATATCCTCCACATTCCTTACCTTTTATTATTTCCTGCTCTCTTTTTCAACAGATGACTGATCTCAAAGAAAAGAAGTCTTGATAGCACTAATCTATTAAATTTACCTGAATCTACACCTGGCCTTTCTTCTCTTGTGTCTTTCCATCAGCATCCACAGAAATTATACTCGCCGCTTTCATTTGTCTCCAGACTCCTAGCCTCATTTCTGACTACTACTTCTTTTAAATCTTACTCTCCAGCTACACTCAACTTTCTCTGTCTGGAAATGTGTGCATGTGCTTCAGTTTTCCCTGCCCTTCTCCTTCATGGAATGAACATTTATCCTTGAAGTCCCAGATTTGGCCTCCAACCTAAATCCCAAATCTGAGTTTAGAACTCTTTTCATGTGCTCCCATAGAATTTCTGAGGCCAAAATATATTCGCTAATTTGTTTATAGTCTTCATGATTAATAACTCCTAAGGGTATGAAGTCTCTGTCCTACTTACCTTTTCATCTCTAGTACCTAGCAAACAAAGTTCCTGGAATATAGAATAGGTATACAAACTCTAGTTGACTCAATGAATAAAAAGATAATTTTTAAACAAAAATATATTGATGAGCCATAAAGTTGAATAAAATTTTGATAAATGCTATAGTATGAATAAATCCTGAAAATACTGTGATAAGCGAAATGAGCCAGACACTTAAACAAATACTGTATGATTCCACTTGAATGGAATATCTAGAATAAGCAAATTCATAGACAAATAGATAGAGGTTAGCAGGAGCTGGGGGAAGAGGGGAATGGGCAGTTATTACTTAATGGGTAGTTTCCTTTTGGGGTGACAGAAAAGTTTTAGACAGTGGTGATGGTTGCATAACCTTGTGAAAGCAATCAACGCCACTGAATTGTACATTTCTAAGATAATAAGTTTAAAAAGCAAGTATTTTTTCATGTGCTGTACATTCACACAAATTAAGGCATTTATAGGAAAAGGGGGTTGGGAGTATGACTATGAGGCAAAAAGGCTCAATATCTATTCATTCTTGCCAATATGAATATGTTTTCAAATTTCGATACAATATAGACCACCTTGACTTTAAAAATCAAGAGAATATCTAATGCTTACAAGCGTATTAAAACATGTCTATATAGAAAGAAAGAAAAGATGGTGGAAGGATAGAGGGAAGAAAAAGACTAGAAGAACTAATCCATTACCTGGAGATACTTCTTCTTTCTGTCTCACAGTGTGGTCTTTTGTGAACTTCACCCTTTGATGAGCTCTGATGCATGTCTTGCAAAGCCATTCAACACACTCTACACAAAACCCATTAGCTTCAGCATTATCCTCACAGCTTGTACACACCTAAAAGAAACATGTCGCATCAATTTTTGAAAAAAACTAAAAGATGGTCACACCACTCATCGTACGAAAATGATACACCAGCCATACTGACTCTATCAGTTACCTTAACAGTGCTCATAAATTAAAACTGACACTATGTTTAAATCAGAAACATAAAATGGAAAATAAGGACACTGGCCTTAGTTCAACAAAGCAAATATTTCAGGCATTATGTTAAGTGTTGAGGATACAACAATCGGAAAAGCAAACACGATCTTTGCTCTTGTGATACCTAGTCTCATAGATGGAATATAGGTTCAAATCCCACTTCTCCACTTACTAGCTGCGCAGCCTTGGGCAGGTTACTTAGAATGCATAAGGGTAACAACACGAATTTTACTGAATAGTTATAAGATTAAATGTGAGGCAGACAAACATTACTGGAATAATCACACTAACAGAAAACTACAAACTGAGATGTGCCATAAAGTAAAAGTGTAAGTTGCTGTTAAGAACATATGATAAGGGAAACTGATCTCATTTTAGTGAGGTCGGGAAAAGTGAGAGGAAGAGATTACCTAGGCAAGGCTTTCTCTAAGAATATCATATTAGCACTAAGATATGAAAGCTGAGTCATCAACTACTGATGAAAAAAGCCTTTTAGGCAGAGAGAACAGCATGCACAAAAGCCTCCGGCAAGGAGAGCATGGCAAGTTCCAAGAAGTGACAGAAAGCCAGTACAACTGAAGTGATCAAGGGGAAGACTGGCAAGAGAAGTTGGTGGCAAGGCAGATAGGAACCAGATCTAGTAGGATCACATGACAATTTGATCTGACTAAAGCAATCTCCTAAAAGCTTTTAAGTAAATAAATGACATGGCCATATTTGCATTTTTAAAATCACGGTCACTGAAATGTGGAGAACAGATTCAAAAGGGGGCAAGTGTTTCTCCATAGAGACAAGGAGGAGGCTTTTTCAGTGGTTTAGGTGAGAGTGGGTGGAAGTGCAGATAAATGGGGAAGATTTAGGAAGTAAAATCGACTGGTATGGAGAATGTACTGGATATAAAAGGGGAAGAAGTGCTTGTGTAACTGTGTAGTTAGTGTTCTGAGAACGGATATAAAAGTTATACAACATACATACAAGCAGTCCTATGATATCATTTGTACTTGGGGAAAAAAATTTCCCTCAGTCAGTGGTTTACATTAATCAAATTCCAAATATTTGGACAACATTTCCATAAACCCAAACCTACCTTTTCTGAGCTCTTATTATCTTCAACCTTTCTAATGTTATTTAATGCCGCTCCTACTGCCTGGAAATCATTTGGATTCCTTGATACCTCCAGATTCTCTTACCTCCCTGAATGCCCTGCTGGATCTCACCACCACTCTTGGTTTTGATTCTTAGCTTTCTGTTAGACCTAGGCATTGGTCTCATCTACTCTCTTAGCTCCAGCTGTCACCTCCATAATGATGTCCTCTAAAACAATCTCATACTATGCTACAAAAAGGAATGAGGGATCTCTATATATAATGCTAGGGAGGGATCTCTAGTATTATATAAGTAAAATTTAAAAAGCAAAGTAGCAAAGCACAGCATGCTACTGCTTAACTAAAAAAAGATGGGGATGAGGTAGGATGACTTATTTGCTTCTATTTCAAAAATAAAATTGCTTACAATTATACATAAAATATTAAAAAATGAAAGAATAAACCATTAAAGAAAGTAAATGGTTCCTTATAAGGTAAAGGATAAATAAGGCAGAAGAGTAGATGAGACGGGGAGAGAAAGTCTGAGTTCTCTGAACACACCGTTATAGATTTTCCTTTAGAACTACACAAATGTTTTATATGTAGTTATACAAAGTTAAGTTTAAAAAATTAAGTCCCTAAACATCAAAGCAAAATAAAACAAATGAACCTGCCTATCAAGTGAGTGGCTTAACCATGCGGAGAACTACTTATTTCAAGTGACTTTAAAACATGATTTGATTGAATCTCTCCAGTGTATACATGTAGTCTTGCTTTCTTTGTTTTCTGTTTTGACTGAAACAACTCTATAATTTCTACTCTCAGCACCAACTCTATTCTCTATACTTTTACTCTGCAAGCCATATTTATGCTTCACGAGCTGGTTTCACCTTAGAGTCCAACAACAGGTGGTGCTGGAGGGAGACTGCAGTGCCAGAAGAAGAAGGGACTTACTTGATTATCTTAGCTGGCTTCCTATTTGCTAGCCATTTCTGTGAACATCACACCAACCAATGCTGCTTCACTGCTGCTGCAGCAGTTCCTTCCTATAGCGACAGCTTTAGCTTGCAGTTCTTCCAATATTTGGAGAACCAGGTTTAGAGCTACCAGTTTCAGAAATACTAACACCATGGGCCTACTTCTGTTCCTCCCAGGTCTAAGATCTCAAGGCCAAAGACTCAGTAATCAATGGGAGCCTCTCATTGCCACATGGCACAATTTGAGCACCAATAAGCATAACTACGACACATTTTATGATAATAATCCATGATTTCATAATGATAAACACACACCTACCACTCATTAGTCATTTCTGAAAAATGCTGAGAAACTAAGTCACGAAATTAGCAACTGAAGAGAAAGAATCAACATTTAACCCGCCTTCCCTGTTTGACCAAAGAATAGAGAAAGGAAGCTCTCTCCCTTTATATTCCAGCAAAGAAATAAATGGGAATGATAGAATGAGAATGTCATCATTTTTCAAAGCCCTAATGAAATATGAGATTTTGGCAGTGAACATTAGTGGGCACTAACATCAGGAAAGAGAAAAACAACCAAACATCATATGCCTCTTAACTGAAATACATATGAACATATAAAAGTATTCTTATGTGTCATTCCCCCCGCCCCCCGAACACACGCACACAACCAATAGGACCTAAATCTAAACCAGCCTCTACATTTTTATTACCAATTTACACAAAATACAGGAGAGAGAGAAGCATGTTAAATGACTTTATGGAAATGGTCAGCAAAGTTTTGAATAAGGCTAACTGTACTGGACTAACAACTCAGTTTATCCAAAAAATATGTTTAAAAAGCCAGAGAGGCAAAGAGGTGATTTGAGAATAAATAAAAGATATTTTTGAGACAAATCACCCCAATGCACTGGTTAGATCTTATTGGATCCTTGCAGAAACAACTGTGTTAAAGAAACTACAACAAATAAATTTGATCACTGTCTGAATGTTCAATGATACTAAAAAATTATTATAAATTTAACATATGAAACTAATATAGTGTTTGTTCATAGAAAAAGTTCTTTTTCATAGAAATACTAAAATTTTTTAAGGATCATGATATAATGCCTGAGATTAACTTCAACACAATCTAGTGTATGTAGAGGGGAGTGTCAGGTTATCCTACGTAAAATGAGTTGATGGCTATTGAGCTAGGTAATGAGTACATGGGAGTCTGTTATGCTAAACTGTTCTATTTGGGGGAGTGCTTGAAATTATCCATCACGAAAAAAGTTTTTTAAATTTTATCTCCAGCTATGAACTTTCTTCAGAGTTCCAGTGTGACCACAGATGACATGTCCACCTTAGTCTTACAAACTCAGCCACATTCAAAACCAACTCTCTACCTCTACTTCCCTGCCCCCTTTATCTCTGTTGAAAGACACCATCATTCTAGCAGTGAGTCCTCTCTCGTCTTCCGCATGTAATCAGGTATATCAATTTCTGTGTGGACTGTAATTTACTCCCTCCCTTCCTTTCCCTATCACCACAATGCTAGTTCAGCAATCACTACCTCTCTCCTAGTGCTTCCTAACTCAAATTTGACCTATGTCATTACCCCTCCATTTATTCCCAAAATATCCCTACAAGCACCTTATTCTTGAAATAAATTTAATACCCTTCTCACCCCCCATTTATTTATCATTGGAGATGTCTATTGGACTTTATCTATAGTGTAATTGATAACTTCTTCCTATTATGTTTCCATAACATAAGCAGAGTACATTAACTTACTGAAATCTAATTAATTATACAGATGCATAAAGCAGCCCTCTTAAATTTGTCCTTTAGATTAGAATCACTTCGATTCTCATGTCATGTAATGACTCCACCCTATTGATTATTTATACTGCTTTGGTTTTGAATTTTCTGGATTGAGCATTCATATATATACTGGAGTTCACCTGATGAAGTATACTTGGTGTGTGATATGACTTACAACATAAATCTAATATAAATATTATCACCTATGAAGCAAAGTGACATGGCAATCCAGACGACAAAAAGAAAATCAGTAGTATTTAGAAAGGAACTTTCATAGTTAAATATCTGACACAATAGCTCACATAAATGATGAAGTTGCCATTCCTTAAAGCTGGTTTCACAATTAGAAAGTTTATTTCCTGAACCAAACTCTGCTTTGGCCTTTGATGAAAGTTCACATTAGGGAGTTGTGGATACTCTTGAAACAAAAAAGAGGTATTTTAGTAGTGGCTACTATGTTCATGTAAAGTGAACCCTAAATTCTTACAGTTCCCCCAAGGGGAAAAAAAGTTGAAGATGAAAAGAAAAATACAGAAACTAAGCTGTGTTATTACTGAAGAGTCATCTTTTAACTCTTTAAAACATTACTTTTTAGATTTTTACATTTTATATTAATCATTTTCCTATTATCAGAACTTCTGACCCAAATTAAAGGAACTGCCTAGAAAAACCATCAAAGAACCATGACCCAAAAAAATTATACACTATACTTAGCACGTACTGTAGAATTAATCATAGCTCACATCCACTGGAGCACTAGAGTTCATCAACTAGAAACCTGACATTTAGATCCAAGGACCTAACAGAAATGTTCTACATGTGGGTTTTAAAGTAGGGGGAAAAGCACGATTGGATCTCTAAATGCAACAGCTTGGACAATGCTACCAAATTGGGGTCTTAAAGAAATACCATGTAGAAAAGACTTTCTTAAAATGTAGAAACCACACTGATCTAAGACATGGAATTTTTCATATGTACCATTCTAGAGTTTGTCATTGAAACAGAAAATAATGAAAAAGGGGTGGAGGTGAGCCTGACATAAATCTAATTGTCAATACATAGTAAAATTTAAAAGAAACAAAATAATGTCAAACATAGAATAATGGTTTTCTTTGAGGGGCTAGGGAAGGTCTGGGTGTAATTAGGGCTTCTGTATTGGCAATATTTTATTCCTTAAGATGAACTAGTCATTATTCTTTATACGTCTACATACCTTTATGATATGATATAACCTCATAGATATAAAAGTTCTAATGTTCGATGTTTTATTTTCAAGTCCTCCAGCATTTTAGGCTGCCTCATTAAGAGGAGGCATAAGATTCAAGACTTAACACACTTACCTGATTAGACTTTTCTACTGTACTGCTGGGAACCTCAGTAGTATCTTTCACAAAAAATTGTCTATTATGTGTCTCTCGGCACATTCTTGGCTGCAAACTGGACATCGAATAACTCCAACTGAAAAAGACAAAATTGCATTGTTTTTGTTTTTTCTTTTTAAAGTAAAATTAACACATTATTTTCAAGTATACAACAATGATTTGATGTCTGTACACACAGCAAAATAATCACCACAATAAGTTAACATCCATCACCATACATAGTGACAATTTTTTTCTCGTAAGAACTTTCAAGATCCACTCTCTGAATACTTTCAAATAAGTAATACAGTATTATTAACTATAGTCACCATGCTTACGCATTACATTCCCATGACTTATTCATTTTATAACTGTACATTTGTACCTTTTTGACTCTCTTCACCCATTTCATTCATCCTCTCACCCCCTCCTCAGGCAAACACCAATCTGATTTCTACATCCATGACTTGCATTTTAACTTTTAATACAAATATGTCATGCACTAAACCAACATATCTCATCCAAACTGTGAACAGGTTATTTTAAAATGTTCACTCTTCAAATTCATGCCTGCTGTTATTTAATAAAAAGCAATTTAGTTTATGTACATATATGAATTATAAATAGATGTGTGTATACATATCCCACACCTAGTATAGTAAATGAATAAATCCTCATAATTTTTAATGAGCTGCTCCTCCAAATAAACACCCCCGTGGGCCATCATTTTTATTGTTTTGCAACTTCTCCAGCAGTGTTTTCAAATAGGGACATGAAGAACCATGTGGGAGATTTCTAAAAGAACAGAGAACTCTGGTTCTCTCTGGACCTATAGAATCAGCATTTCCAAAATTGGAGCACAGATATGCTTAGACATATTTGTTTCAACTAAAGTCTACATGGGACATTAAGAAACACTATTCTGTTTCTCTTTAATAAGTGTAAATAATGTTCCTTTGGGGATATTACTATTACTTAAAAAAATAAATCATTTTTCATAGTGCTTGGTAAAACAAATGATTATATAAATAAGTTAACATCTAAATTTTTCATTAATTTTTAAAAATCTAATATAAACTTGATGTTTTGATTTGAAACCAAGGAGACTGTAACAAGGCTCCCAGATTTACTTTTATAAAATGAAATGCATAAAAATGAATACAAAAAAAATTCAAAGGTCAATTTCATTTATATATCCAAGCAATAAACAAATTTAATTTAAAAATCCATTTTTACAATAGAAACTAAAATATAAATATATAAAGCCGCATGGAGAAAAATGTGAAACTACCTTTAGAAACTTAAAAAAAATCTAAGTAATGAAAAAAGCATGTTTATAATAGTAAAGATGGCAAGTCTCCCCAAACATGTCTACAGATTCAGTGCAGGTTTAATAATAACCCTAACAGGAATTTCAATAGAATTTTGACAAGCCAGGAGACATGCCTACCAAATAAGACTATAAAGCTATAGTAATTAAGATAGCATGATATCCATGTAAGGATAAACAAAAGAACAAAAGATATATACCAGAAATAGGCTCACTTATATGTACATTTTATATATGATAGACATCAGTAGAAAAAAAAGATAAACTTTAATGATGCTACAGTTCTCTAAAGCGGGAGGGGAGTGAAATTAGATCCCTATTTTACTCAATTCAAAAAATAATTCCTTTGGAAAAATTAAGAATTTTTAAACTTTCACAAAGAATATCTGTGTATACATTTCTTAAGAAAACAAAAAGAACACAGGAAAGAGTAATAAATTCAACTTCACTGAAGAACCACAGCTAGTCAAAAGATTACTATGAAGAAAGTGAGAAGGTAAGCCCCAAACTGGAAGATTTACCCAATACACAGTAATGACAAGGGATTAATCATTAAAATCTGTAAATATGTGACAATGCACTTCACAGAAGAAAAAGATTGCATAAACACATTTTCCCTTATTTCTTCAGATAACTACAGCTAAAAACTAGACATCCAATATAAATAAAATCAGCACAAGAAGACTGTAAAAGGTAGAAGGCAGAGAATGGTTAGACAGACCTCAGGACCCAAGGGACCTAGGTTTTCTTTTAGCCTTATACATTCCAAAGTGAATGTTCATGAAGCCACTATCCCACAAACACTAACATGTGTAAACAAACAAAGAGCACACAAAAGCCTGCTCTTTCTATCCAAAGGACCAGGAAAAGAGCAGCCAACAAGACAACACTTCTAGGTAGTGACTGCTCTACTTCGGCCAAACACCACAGAAAACATGCTCCCTTTCCCACAAGCAAAGGCCCAGTGGGAAGCCTAGACTTCCGTGGGCTAAGCAGAAACCAGGTGCCCTTACTACCTTCTGCTGGGTGTATTAGAGAAGACTAGTGGGGAGCAGGGGCTTTGATCCCCACTGGGTGGTATGAGGCCCCCTGCAGTGTCACTGGAGACCATGTGAGGAGTGAAACCAGCCAGTTAGCAGTAAATATGTTTAGGCATTAGATCACAGACTCTAGAGATGTAGCTACAGGCTTTAATTAAATGTTTCAATTGCTTTGGTTGTCATATAGCTTATAGTCAAAGATTAAGAAAGTATGTCAGTCATGTTCTAGAGGCCTCCCTGTAAAGCAAGCCCAGGAAAGGTGTTAAGTGTACTTTGCTTGAAATAATAGAAAATTTCACTAGTTAAGTAAGAAGCAATGATAGCTTAAATAACAAAGGTCACAAGATGTTTAGTTTCTGCCTTTTGCTTTATAGATAACATCACTGTCATGCAATCATGAGTTGCTTTTGCAAAACCTAATTAGATCACCTGACCACAGTTAAGAAGGCTCCAGACAAGATGACATCAGGAATTGGAGAAAATTGCAGAAGACTGTACAAGAACCAATCAGCTTTGCCAAAGGCTCCTAACCCTCAATCTTTGCCTTTAAAAACCTGTGATTAAAAGCTATCGAGGAATTTGGGTTTTAAGCGATAGCTTCATGTTCTCCTGCTTCATGCCCTGCAAATTAACAGCTCCATTTCTTCATTGCAAAGCTCGATGTTCAGTGTTTGGCTCTGCTGTGCGCTGGGCTGATGGACCTTCGCTGGTTTTGGTATCAGGAGCCTGAACGTGCACCCTCCAGCACAGTAATGAACTACTCCTTCACTTCTATGTTGTGCTGGCATCAGAGGAGGCATATTGGACAGTCAGCACTTTCAGCGCTGCCTACCAGTAACCTCCCTGCCCCTATGTCCCCACTCCTTAGACGTGTTCATGAAGAACACATGGAAAGCAATAAAGAGGTACCTGTGTCCCTACCAGCCAGGGAGGTTATCAACAGATGCCTAGTGGTATACTTGCCATCCATCCAGGAATCAAGACAGGCAACAGAGGGAGCAAAGACTCCAGTTTGTACTTCAATGGAAGCAGCAAATAATAAAAGAGCAGAAATCAATGGAATTAAAAACCGAAAAGTCAATGAAACAAAAAGCTGGTTATTTGAAAAGGTCAATAAAATAACAAGCCCCCAGCAAGACTGACAAAGGAGAAGACACAACTTAGAAACATTATGACATGAAAAAAGGACTATCGCTACAACCATGTGGACATAAAAAAGATAGATACAGAGTGTTAAGGGATAGAGATAAACAGTGTAGCAAAGACGTCAATTCTCCTTAATACAACCTACAGGTTAAACACAATTCTTAATATAATCCTAGCAACATTTTTTTTTTGTAAATTTAGAGAATATTATTTTAAGCTTTATATAGAAAGGCAAATGACCGACAGCTAAATCAGTACTGAAAAGAATGAAGTAGAGAAATCGCTTTATCCAATTTTAAGACTTATTATACAGCTACTATAATCAGAAATGTGTTATTGACCAAGGGATTCACACAGATGAAACAGAATAAGACCTGAAACAGACCCACACAATAGGGACCCCTGATTTTTTACCAGATGTACAAACATCTTTAAGCTGACAAGCACGAACTGCTGATGAGAGATATGCTGTATTCATGGATTGGAAGACACATTGCAGTAAAGACGTCAATTCTCCCCAAACTGATTTATAGAATAATGTATTTCTATCAAAATCCTAAACAAGATTCTTTATAGATACAGACAAGATTATTCAAAGATTTATGAAAAAGGAGGGTACTAGAAGAGCTAAAGCAATTTTGAAAAGGAAAAATAAGAATCATTATCTAATTTTTAAAAAAATTAAATTAGGAAAATGGTTAATAAAATATCGGTTTTAAGTGTACAATAATACATCATCTGTATATTGCATTGTGTTCACCACCCAAAGTCAAATCTCCTTCCATTACCGTATATTTAACCCTCTTTACACCTTTATCTACCTTTCCTCTCCCCTCTTCCCCTCTGGTAAATACTAAACTGTTGTCTGTGTCTATGTATGTTCCTCTGTCTTGTTTGTTACCTTCAGTTTCATATCTCACAACTGAAATCATATGGTTCTCAACTATTTGACTTATTTCGCTCAGCATGATAATCACAAGATTCAACCATTTGCTGTTGCAAATGACAGTATTTCATATTTCCTAATGGCTGAGTAGTATTCCATTGTATACATATACCACATTTTTATCTAATTTATCAAAAGACACTTAGGTTGCTTCCATGTCTTGGCCACTGTGAAGAATGCTGCAATGAACATCAGGGAAAGTACAACTTTACAGATATTTTCAAATTTGGGGGGTAGATACCCAGAAGAAGAATTGCTGGGTCTATTCTTAATTTTTTGAGGAACCTCCATACAGTTTTCCATAGTGGCTGTACCAATTCATAGTCCCACCAGCAGTGCAGAAGGGTTCCTTTTTCCACACAGCCTCTCCAACACTTGTTTTATTTGTCTTGTTGAATAATAGCCCTTCTAACAGGTGTGAGGTGGTATCTCACTGTGGTTTTGCTTTGCATTTCCCTAATAGCTAGTGTAGTTGAACATCTTTTCACACATCTGTTGGCCATTTGTATGTCTTCTTGGAAGAAGTGTCTGTTCAAATTCTCTGCCCATTTTTTTAAATTGGATTGTTTCATTTTTGTTGTTGAGTTGTATGAATTCTTTGTATGTTTTGGATATTATAGTCACTTATCAGAGATTGTTTGCAAATATCTTCTCCCATTCAGCTGGTACCTCTTTGTTTTGTTGATGGTTTCCGTTGCAGTGCAGAAGCTTTTTAGTTTGATATCGTCCCATCTACTTTTGTTTTTACCTCCTTTGCCTTGGAGGTCAAATTCATAAAATCCTCTCTAAAACCTATGTTTTCTTCCATGCAATTTATTGTTCCAGGTCTTATATTTAGGCCTTTGATCCATTTTATTTTTAGTTAACTTTGGTATAATGGTGACACAACAATTTAGTTTCATTCTTTTGCATATGGCTTCCCAATTTCCCCAGCACCATTTACTGAAGAGACTTCCTTCTTTCCGCTTTGTTTCTGGCTCCTTTGTCAAAAATTATTTGCCTATATATGTGTGAGTTTATTTCTGATCTCTCAGTTCTGTTCCATTGGTCTGTGTGTCTGTTCTTCTGCCAATACTGTGGCTGTTTGAATTACTGTCGCTTTATTGTTTGATCTGAAATCAGGCAGTGTGCTACCTCGGCCTTTTTCTTTTTTTTTCTCAGGATTGCTTTGGCTATTTGGGGTCTTTTGTGATTCAATACAAATCTGATGATTTTTTTGTTCTGTTTCTTTAAAAAATGCTGTTGGGATTTTGATGGGGATTGCATTAAATTTGTATATGCTTTGGGTAATATGGCCATTTTAACTATGCTGTTTCATCCAATCCATGAACATGGAATATCTTTCCAGTTCTTTGTGTCATCAATTTATTGTAATGTCTTATAGTTTTTGGTATGTAGGTCCTTCACATCCTTTTAACCCATAAAGTTAGTGGGGAAATATAATTTCTATTTGACAAGTCTGAGCACATTTGTAGTTCCTCTGCACAAATTAGTAGAGATCAGCATCTAGAACATTCTTGCAGAAAATGAAGTGATTAAATCTGATTAACTAAAGAAAAATAATTCCCTGAGAAATGTGGAGATTTTTACTTAAGCACACGCTTGTGCGTGATGGCTATGGTTGTTGCTTATTTTTTAATTAGGTTTAAAATTTTTTAAATAGTGCGTAACTTCCTTTAAGTCTGTTTTCAAATGTTACCTTTGATGACACCTGCATTCTCACCCACTTCCCTGTACAACTAATCTTCCTTATCCTGATCTAATTATTTTATTCCTGGAACTCTTCATCCTTCTATTTCATTTATGTATGTTTATTGCTTATTATCTGGCTATCCCAAGTAGAATATAAACTCCGCCAGGGCAGAGATTTTTATCTGTTTAGTTCACCAATATTCCAAAACACTTAAAAATGTACCTGGCACATAGTAGTGCTTGAGAAATATTTGGTGAACAAATGAATAAAATCCCTTAGTAATACACATGCCCTGTGATGGACAATTCCATCAGGGAGAAATTCTTATACTTCATATCAGGAGACATGTTCAAGAATGCTCATAGCAGCATTTTGCATAAAAGCCCACAACTGGAAAGAACCCAAATGTCCATCAACAGTACAAACAAAATAATGTGGTATATTCAACTAATAGAGTACTATGCAGCAATAAAATCAATGCTCTCGAACTACAGACATCAACATGACTGAATCTCCAAAACTACTGAGTGAAGCAACTAAATCACAGAAGACTACATATTATACTCAATCATAAAGTTCAGAAAGTCAAATCCAAATAAAATTATATAGGAAAGCATACATAGCTGATAAACTATATATAAAAAGGAATGAAATTCTGGATAGTGGCTATACCTAGGCAGGAGGAAAGAAGCAGCAGCTCCTCTCCAAATACTAACTTCAACAACCTATCTTTCCTAGCCAAACTGCTTTCAAGCCTAAGAGCACATGGAGACGAAGAACAGGTGTAAATGAGATCTCAGGTTCAACGTCCTTCTGGCTTGCCAGAGCTCTCTTCTAGGGTTAGAAAAGAGCATGAGGACTCGTAACCTCCACAGCAACACAGCCCTAGTGCATTAAGTATTATCTCCATTCCACAGATCAGAAAACATGTGACCATGGGCAGGCCATGGTGCTCAAGCTACTAAGTGGCAAATCTAGTATTTGAACCCTGCCTAATGACACATCTCATGTGCGTTTTCCATGGAATGTATTTAAATAAAAAGATACAGTACAGACTTTAAAGCCAAAGAGATCTAGATTATTCCTCTTTACTGACTGCTCTATAATCCCTAAATCATTTTGAGCCTCTATTTCCTCTTCTGTGAAACAGAAGTACATGATAATCATGATAATGGTTACCATATTGAGAACTATGTTCCTGTTATTCTGCTAAGTATTTCATGCCCATTAGAATAGGATGCAAGGCTGTTAGAAGGATTCTATGAATATAAGTGTATAAAGAGCCTAATGAGCCAGGGTAAACCTGGTAAACTTGTGCATGAAAGCCTGTGCCCTCAATTAAAATCAGTCAACAGCTGACTCCTTCTGAAAGGGTGGCATGACCTCGCCTAACTGATTCCCTCAAAGCATGATCTATTTAGGCTACAAATAAATCTGAGTCAAAGATGTGCCTCTACCTAACAAGGGACAATGGAACTAAATGTTAGGGAATCTCAAATTTGCATCTCTACCCAAAATTTATTTCCAAACTGAAGATGTACTTCATTTAGTACAAGAAAAACCAAACACTGCATACTATACACAATACCTGAATGCCTGTATGAAGAAAGTGATTCTTTGATACACTATCATGGGAAGTGTGGGATTACTGTAAACATAATTCCACTCTCATATTTGAAAAGGGAAAATACAAAATCCAAAAGGCGAGCGGAGCCAACTTTAATTAAGGAGAAATGGTAAAGCAAATGGACCAGTATAAATGCTATAAATTGCTTCTCTTTGCTGATACCAAAAGGTAAGGATACAGAATATGTGCTTTGAACAAATTAAACAAGGGAATCACCTATTTACTAATCAAACTGTAACAAGTCACACATCAGTATTATATTTTCTGGAATTTTAGAGTTAAAAGACAAAAAAAAAGATACTAAAGCTAAAAGATTGAAGTTATATGTTCATTATCCACCTGAGTATAATTTTCCATGTTTGCTAAATAAAATAATGAAACATGTTTAGATAATTATAAGGTCATAAAGTATGACTAATATGAGATTAATGATAGATCATCAATCATACACTTAAAACATGACCAGACTTAAAATGAATTTACTAAGATCTGGTTTTATTCTTTTTTCTACAAATGTTCCAGATTCTTAGGTTTGAAACGTGAATATGATTTGCCATCTCCTTTTCATGAAGTTTTAGTTTCTAAACCTAAGCATAATGTGGGGCTTATATTTTGACATTAAGTACCAGGAATGGTTTGCAACTCTTCGCCCATCTCCACAAAAGAAATGTATGTGAATTTAAAGCCTCTTATTACACACTGTGGATCACAGATACAAGCGAGTTATATGATAGAACCATGAGATGGATCACCACCAGTCAGGCAACTATATTTCAACATCCAGGGAAGAAAAAGGAAAGAATCTACGTAATACAGAAGTCTCTGCCCATGGTCCTATTAATATCACTGATGGTTTGCTACTTAAATATATGTACGTGTGTATATAAGAAAAGACCCAATTAAATGCTATCTACAAGAAATTCAATTTAAATACACACAGCTTTAAAAAAGAATGGAAATAGATAGTCAAACAATAAGCATATGACACATGGAGGATTTTACAGCAATTCTAGATGACAGAACAAGAACTATTACAAGACATAAAACGAGGACAGTGTAAATGATAAAGGGGTCAGTTCTTCATGAAGACATATTAATCCTAAAATGCACATGCACCAAATTAACAGAGCTTCAGAACATATTACGTAAAACTTGAAACAACTAAAAAAAAAACCACACAAATCCACATGATAGTTGGCAATTTCAACTGTTCTCTCAGTAATCAATAGAGCAGAACAGAAAATAAGTAATGATATAAAAAATGAAAAAATAGCAGAATGCCTATTCTTTAAGTGTGAAAGGAATATTCACCAAGATATAACATATGTTGGGCAACAAAACAAGTATAAATTAAAAGAACTAGAAAGAGAAAATATGTTTTATGACCATAATGAGATTAACTCAGAATCAGTGACAGACAATGGAAAATCCCCAAATATTTGGAAATAATTTGGAAATTAACAAAAATGTGTTAATGAAGAAAAGTCTAAAAATCAATGTTTAATCTGCCACCTCAAGAACTTAGAAAAAGAGCAAATTAACCCCAGAAAGTAAAACAAAAAGCAGAAAACAATGAAAAAAGAAAGTGATAATAAAGGGAGGAAAAAAATCAATGAAAGCAAAGTCAGTTCAGGCTGGGGGAGAGTAAAAATTAATAAACCTCTGGTGGGATTGCAAATTGGTACAGCTACTATGGAAAACAGTATGAGGGTTTCTCAAAAAATTAAAAAAGGGGTATACCTTTTGACCCAGCAATTACACTTCTGGGTATTTATCCAAAGAAAACCAAAACAGTAATTTGTAAACATCTATGCACTCCAATATTAAAGGCAGCACCATTTACAATAGCCAACACGGAAGAAACCTAAATGCCCAATGACATATGACTGGATAAAGAAATTATGGTTCATCACACACACACACACACGAATGGAATATTACTCAACCATTAAAAAAATGAAATTCTACAATTTGCAACAACATGGATGGACCTAGAGGTTATTATGCTGAGTGAAATAAACCAGACAGAGAAAGATAAATACTATATGATTTCACTTATATGTGGAATCTAAGTAACAAAAGAACAAATTAATCAAAAACAGACTCAAAATAGTAGTAATTTGGTGACAGACAGAGGTGAGGGAGGTTGGGGGACTGGGAGAATGGGGTGAAGGGTTAAAGAAGTACAAATTAGTAGTTGATAATTGATAGCATTAATATGATGGCTAGGTGGAGAGCCAGGGGAGGGAGGGAGCAATGGGGGATCGTTTTATAAACTATATAGATGTCTAACCAATGTACTGCATACTTGACTACTTTAAATAATTTTTTAAAAGGTAAGAAATGGACTAAATTCAATTTTTTATGACACAACACATGAAATGAGAAAATTAATAAAACCTCTAACTAGACTGATGAAGGAAAAAAAATGACCAAAATCAGAAAGAGGCCATTTCTACAGATTCCATCAAAATCTGCACTGATAACTTTAAAAAGTAGTACCGGAAATGTTAAAATCAATTTGACTAAATTTGTTGATTTGTTGAAAGACAAATTACCAAAATGTTCTCAAGAAGAAACAGAAAACCTGAATGGCACCATATCAATGACAGAAATTGAATTGGTACTTAAAAACCTTCCCACAAAGTCTAGACATGTAGGGATCCACTTCTTTACATGTAAAGAAGATAATATCAACTCTAGATAACTCTTAGAAAATAGAGAAGGAGCAAACACTTTAGATCTCATTTTATATGGCTAGCACTACCCAGAAACCAAAATCAGATGTGGTCATTACAAGGGGAAAAAGTACAGGCCAGTATATCTTATGAATAAAGATTAACAAAAATCATTAACAAAATACCAGAAAATCAAATGCAGAAATACATAAAAAGGATAGCACACCATGATAAAGTAGGGTGTATACAGAAATGTAAGAATGGTTGAGCTTTCAAAGTAATTCACTATATTAACAACATAAAGGAGAAAAGCTATATTATCACCTTTGAAAATTTCAACACCCATGTAAGAAAAAATCTTTCAATGACCTGGGAACAGAAGGAAACATCCTCAACCTGATAAAAGCCATGTATGAAAAACCTACACCTAACATATTTAATGACAAAATACTGAATGTTTTCTGATGTTACTGGGAAGAAGAAATGGAAGGTAGAGAAATAAAATGCAAACAGTTGGAAAAGAAGTAAAATTGTTTATAGTCACAGGTAACATAATCATCTACGTAAAAATTAAAGACAACCCAAATACAGACACTAAGCATGTTCCTGGAATGGAACGTTCAATATGGTTAAGATCTTCCTTTTCCCCAAAACTGAGCTAAAAATCCAGTGCTATCTCAATTAAAATCCCAGCAGGCTTTTTGCAGAAACTGACAAACTGATGCTAAAATTTACGTGAAAATGCAAAGGACTAAGAATAGCAATTTGAAAACTAACGAACTGGAAGACTTATGCGACATGATTTAAAGACTTACTGTAGCACTACAGTAATCAAAACCAGGTCATATTCATATTAGAACAGAAATACAAACAACGTAACAGGACAGAGTCTAGAAATAGAAATATACACATAGAATATGTAACAAGTATTTAATCATTGTCTCAAAAGATGGTCTAAATAAAATAGGTAAGAATTCTGTAGAAGTGAAGTGATAAATCTTACAAATGTTCATAACAAATTAATCTCAAGTAGATGAAAAACATTTAGATATATCACACTAAACCTGTAAAAGACAAAAAAAAAAATCTTAAAATCAAAGAAAAAAAGATTATCATAAAAAAAAAGACAAAAGACTGACAGCCTACTTCTCATCAGCAACAATGGAAATCAGAAGACAATAGAAGGCATCTTTCAAGTGATAAACAATAACCTCTAGCAAGAACTCTAATCCAACTGAAATATATTTAAAGACCGAATACGATGAATGAGTTGAAACATAAACTGTCACACTGGATAACAAAATCCAACAAGATGCTGTTACACTGCCAAATGGATAGTTTTTTCGGTTCACTAGTTTTTATTAACCCATGTTTCTGGCTTATCCTTTCAGTAACTATTTTCTTTTTCTTTCCCCAAAAGTTCTTTTTGCAAAAATATTCACATTTCCATACATCAAAAATAGCAAACCATATACACAGTACTATAGCTTGCTTTTGTTCACTTAACAGTGTATGTATCCTGGCAATCATTCATCAGTAAATTCCATTTTCAATTGTTGCTATTATAAATAATGACATAATGAACACCTGTTTACACATCACTTTATACCCATGGTGGGTATAGCCTTAAAATAGATTCCTACACCAACAAGTAGGTTTGTGCGTTAAAGGGTAAAAGAATCACAATTTTGTTAGAAAATGCCAAATGTACCCTCATTAGAAATGTATGGCAATACTTGGTTCCTCAAAGCCTCACAAATAGAGTATGTTAACAAACTTTGGATTTTTGCCTGAGAGTTGAAAAATACTTATCTTGGTATAGGTTCATTTCTATATTTCTTATTGAGGTTTAACATATTTTCATGAGGGTTTGTTTGCATCTGTATTAAGTATACTGTCAGTTTTTACCTTTTTTTTTTTAAAGTAAAAACTGCAAAGCAATTTTAAGCTACACCCAGAACTTACTGTTAAGAATAATACTGGTAATGTTATTATGAAGATAAGTTTTCTGCAGATAAAGGAAAACAATTTCAATTAGTGGTTAAACAGAAACATTGTGTTAATGTTATCAGGGCAAAAGTTATCATTAGACCAGAGAAAGAAAACCAATGTAAAGTTAAAAAGTCAAGTAAAAATCTTCAAGTGTAAAACTGACTTCGAAATATCAATATGCACAAATGAATTTCTAAAAATGTATTTCCTAATTCTTTCCAGTCTCAAAAGGTTTAGAAGTGATCACATGCCAGAAGCATCCTCATTTTTTGGTTTCTAAATACCATTACCCCACAAAAGGGAAAAAACTGTTGCTTCCAAATCTATGGCAAACTTGTGATGTGTAGTGAGACTGGGATATGTTTGTGTTAGAAAGCAAGGAAAAGCTAAAGAAAAAGAAGGGTTGCATCAGATTAAGAAAATTTGAAGTGCAAAAGGCATAACAACTGACTAAAATGCATTCAACATATATTTTTTAAAATCTTTAGGAATATTAGGTGCTACAGGCAGGCGTTAAAAATTAAAAATCTATGAATCCACGATACTCAACAAGTCCTTTGCCATAGTGGTGGTGACAATGACCCTAACTCTGCATCTCTGAAGAATTAATTAAAAAGAAATAATTACACATTTATCCTGCAATTATATTAGAAACTAGGAGAGCAGTAGAAATGGTAGCAAAGGATGTCATAAAAAATGGCTGCTTCAGGGGTTGGTTCCTCCACCAATAACAATTAAGCTAGAAAAAAAAAAGATCAGAATTAACTACCTCAGAACTCTGGAACTTAAACATTTACAGCAACTAGGGAAATGCTCAATGACAGGAGAGGCTGCTGAACTCTGGAAGAAAGCTGCTTGCATGAAATAGCTGCCATGCTCCAATTCCTTAATCCTGCCTGTTGCAATGTGGGATGGCAGCCCGCATTCCTAAAGTATCTGGCTGGTACCAGAGTGAACAGTAAGGACCTTATACTCTAAAATTTGGGGTTGTGCTCCCCTAGGCTGCAGAAGCTCCTCTGATGGTTATCTATCAGGACATTTTATTGGCATATACACTTTTAAAAATCTATATTTAAAGAATTTCTAATATGTCACAGACTGAGTGCCAAGATAACATGCCATTAACACATGCAAGGAAGGCTTTGAAAAATAGTTTGGAAAAATCACTGTACAAATAGACTGAAGATCTCAACAGGAAACAAAATTAATCCCTGAGAAGGGGAAAAATTTGATTTCCAGAGTTACCATAATATAATACTCAAAATATTCAGGTCTCAAGAAAAAATTACAAAGCATGCAAAGAAACCAGGAAATGGTGTGTTCATAGGCAAAGAGAATTTGACAGAAATGGCAGATTTGAACAGGAAGAAAAAAGAATCAGCAAGCCGGAAGATAAAGGCAATTGAAATTATCCAGTCTTGGTAGAATAAAAAAAGAATGAAGAAAAATGAACAGAACTGAGGGACTTATGAGATATCATCAAACATATACATATACATCATGGGACTGCCAGGAGAAAAGACAGAGAAAGGGGCAGAAAAATATTTGAAGAATAATGGCTTCCTAAATTTGATGAAAGACACGAATCTACACATCTGATAAGCTCAACAAACCCCAAGCAAGATTGTCAGAGATCTTGTTATTCTGGTAACTCTAGAACTCAAATTTTCCCACTCCTCAGGACTGTTGATTTTTGCTTGTTGACAGCTGGAACAGTCTATTTGTTAACTTAACAATGCTATTTTGTGAAATGTGTATGTATATATTCCTTGTCGAGTTTTGTCACTTAAGTTTCTGTTTTATGCTATCTGGTGGCCAGCCAGTAACCTGACAAAGATTTCTTAAATGTCCAAAGCAGAGGAGGTAGTCTCTTTAATCTTAGCAAACATCGGCCTTCAGGGATCCCTCAGACTGACGAAAATGAGCAACCGCAAATTTTCGTGGAGCCCTCTGACCAAAGAGCAACAGCCTTTCCCTAATCAGCACTCTCCAGGTTGGGTGAATTGTTTGATCAAGGTCCAGAGTCTGAAATAGTTGGTTCTGGTAATTTTTTCCAATTTATTGGTTGTTTCAGTGAAGGGACTCCAAGACATTCCTACTCTGCCATTTTGCATGATGTCACTTGACTTGATCAAAAATTTTAAACTACTGTACATCGAAGGGCACTATCAAGAGGATGAAAAGACAACCCATGGAAATGAAGAAAATATTTGCAAATCATATTATCTGATAAGGACTTAAAATCTAGAATATATAAAGAACCCCCACAACTCAATAACAAAAATTCAAAAAACAAGCCAAAGACCTGAACAGACATTTCTCCAAAGGAGATATACAAAGCAATCCTCACCTTCAGTCAAACCCACAGTAAGATACTATACTATTATAATATTTGGCTATTATAAATTTTAATAAAAGGAAAACAACAAGTTTTGCTGAGGATGTGGATAAATTAGACGACTATGCATCGCTGGTGAGATATAAAATGGTGCAGCCAGTGTGGAAAAGAGTTTGTTAGTTCAGAGAATTTAACACAGAATAACCATACGATCTGGCAATTCTACTCCAAAGTATATAACCAAAGAACTGAAAACAGGTAATAAAACTACCTCTATGCAAATTAATGTTCACATCGGCATTATTCATAACAGCTAAAGGAACAACCCAAGTGTCCATCAACAGATGAATGGATAAATAAAATGGGCTGTAGCCATAAAACAAAATATTATTTAGATACAAAAAGGAACAAAATTCTTTTTACACGCTATAACATGGGTAAACCTTGAAAATATTATGCTAAATAAGTAGGCAAAAAAAGACAAATATAATTACTTATGAGGTATCTATCAGAAACAGGCAAATTCATGCAGACTAAAAGTTACTTGCGGCTGGGGAAGGGGAAATGGTGAGTTACTGTTTGATGAATACAGCATTCTGTTTAGAATGATGAAAACATTCTGAAAATAGTGGTAAGGATTACAAACACTGAATGTACTTAATGCCATAAAACTGTACACTTAAAAATGCTAGAAATGGTTAATTTTATGTTATGCATATTTTACAATAAAAAAGTATTCAAATAGTTGATTAAGACATCGTAAAATAAACCCAAAGAAATTAGAAAAAAATACAAGGAATAGAAGTAGTTCTTCAAAGAAACTAATAAAATTGAAAACCTCTGGTGGAGAAGAGAGAAGGAGGGAGAGTGCAAGTGAGCACACACCTGTAACACCAGTACCCAAATGAAAGATGATAACGTAACTTTAGATAATACAGATACAAGGAATTAGTACACAGTTATTATGAACCACTTATATCAATAAAATTAAAATATATTACAATGTACAAAGCCCTAGGAAAAAAATGAAACTACCATAGTGTCACTAGTGAGAATGAAGTCTTATCAACCTTTAAGGAAGTTAAATCAGGAGTCAAGAGTCTTCCCACCAAGCCAAAGCCCTGATTGCTACCATATATCAAAGAAAGATATACTTTAATTCCAGTCTTATAAAAATTCTTTCAGAGAATTGAAAAGGTAGCACTCTGCATTTTATTTTATAAAACTCACACAACTGCAGGAAAGCTCATAGTATAAAAAAGGAGAATCACAGGCCATATGAACAAAGGCAAAAAATCATAAAATATTAGCAAACCAAATTAGCAACATGTAAAAGGATACTATCCCATCTAAGTAGACATCTGACTAGGAATGTAAGATTTTTTATTAGAAAAATCAATTCTTAGAATTTACCACATAACAAATTAAAGGAAAACACTACTATCCTCTCACAGATGCAGAAAAGGTGTATGATTTTTAAAACAACAAAAATGTTTGGGGCTATTAATAAATGGAGTGGTTTAAGGCCTAAAATCGAGGCTGAATATAATGTACTACCTTAGTTCTGGTAAAATTGGGAGGGCTTCAAAGAGCATGACCACAAGTTCCCCCCAAATCTACTGCCAACAAATAAGGTCCCCTAACAAAGCCTCCTTTCCTTCATCAACAGAACCAGGCACAGTTGCTACTTATATCCTTGAATAGCGGGATTTACCTCCCTGCCAGCTTATGGAATTGTTCAAACAACCCAATCACATCCTCTTGTGGGAACCAGGGGACACCCCACTTCCGTAACAGTCATACGAAGCCTGCTCCCACAGCACCTGGTTATTCACCTTGCCCGAAGTGTAACTACTACGTGGCCTTGCACTGTATGCAGTGTTCTCTCCCCTAGGGTTGTGAGTATGTGGGGCTCATAAACTGCAGTCAGTCTTATCTGTCAGTGTTGAGTGTCATGAGCTGTGCCATTCTTATGACCCTGGAGTGGGAATTTCTCCTTCACCGATGGGTGAATAGTAGACTATTAAAACAATATAGTCTAAGTTTAATATATTAAAACAATATCTATACTTTTATAATAGATATCGATAAAAACCCTACAGCCAACTTTATATTTACTTATTTATATGATGTTGAAAGTTTTCTGAGATATGGAACAAGACAACAATGTCCAATGGTATACTTTAATTCATCAATGTATTGGATATTTTACAGAGAATGGTAAAGCAAGAAAAAGAAAAAGTTTAAGGATTAGAAATAATGAAATAAAAACTGCTGTGATTCAGATGACATGATTATATATAGATAATATGACTATATATGTAGAAGAGCCAAACAAAGCTATAGTAAATTAATAAAATTAGTATCAACAAAGTTACTGAAAAGAAATATTTAAACATTTCACTAGGAACACAAAGGTAAGAACTGTTTAGCAAAAATAAAAAAGTAAAATCGAAGTTAAAATAGGACACCATGTATAACAGCATCAAATACGATCACCTAGGAAAAATCCTAAGAGAATATGCTCAAAATCCCTATGGAAATAATTACAAACGTTTAATGAGTCACTAAAGAAGACATAATAAGAGATAACGGCATGGCTGTAGATTAGAAAACTCAACATTACAAACATATTAATTCTCCCCAAATTGATCTAACAATTTTTCACAATATTAAGTTTTCTGTGGAACTTGAAAGTGGATTCTAAAATTTTTATAACTTAAACAGCTAAAAACAGAAGTATTTCTAAATAATAAGTGGTGGGGTGCTTTCATAAGGACCCATTTTACCAGCTATCAAATCTATTGTAAAGACACCATGAGTAAGAGAGCATGGCATTGATTCAGTGAGTGACAAATAGACTAATAGATCAGAACTGGCTGAGAAACAAAGATTAAATGCTGAGAAACAAACCATGCATATATAAATATCTAATAACTGATAGGGATAACAGAGCATTGGGGGAAAAAAAGGGTATTTTCACCACTGGTGCTGACACAGCTGACCAAATATGAAACTAGACTTCAACCTATTGCTACATATAAATCAACTGCAGTTGCAACAGAAACTTAAATGTGAAGGGCAAAACTAGAGCTTTTAAAAGAAAGGGAAAATAATTTCTTTACTTTAGGGTATGGAAAGATTCTTAAAACCAAAGAACTAACACAAGGAAGATTAATAAAATTGAGTTTGGTTCAAAGGCCTTATAAAAAAAGTTGAGACAAACAATGGGAGACAATGCGTAGGTACTGAAGAACTCCTATTAAAATAACCCAATAGAAAGATGAAAGAGATTTGAACAAGTACTTCACAACAGTTTAAATCCAAATGATCAATATGCATATGAAAATTGCTTAACCTAACTGGTACTTGGGAAAAGCACATCAGACTCAAAGAAGTTAGCAAGAAACGTCCACCAGATTGCCAAAAACTAAAAAGACTAACACCACCAAATGCTGGTGAAAGTCCCCACCTGGTGGGTATGTATGTGAGGGTTGGTAAAAGTTGGAAGATTCACATACTCTATGACCAAGAATTCTACTTTTCAGTAAAAAAACAAACAAACAAACAAAAAACACACAAAAAAACCCTCAGGACCCAAATATTGTTTTATAATAATAAATACTGAGCTTTACTAACTAAATACTGCCACAGGTATGATTTTAAAAGACTTTTTCTACTTTCAAAATAATTTAATTTGCCTTGACCTATTCATCAACATTTTTTTTTTAAATTTTACTAACATTATTAAAAAAAAGGAATCCTTTGTCCAATTGTACAATGGAAGATGATGGATAAGGCCCATCCAAAATTCTTTCCCTTTTCATCCGCCTAACATTTATTTCTATGAGTTTTCCATTAAATTAAACCATTATGAACATTTAAAAAATATTCACAAGTGAGCCAAAGAGCATATTACAATATTCCCTTCCTCTAACAATTTTATTCTTAGTAATTAAGTTGCTGCTTTTATTTGCTTAGTTTTTAGCTATTCGTCACTAAATAAGCCCCAAACTTTCCAACAAAACTGTAAATCCCTTTTAACGTGTTCAAAAATATCAAGTAATCTATGAATTTTACTTTTGTGTCCTCAGATGTGTCTTCTGAAGTCTTCCTCCAGCTCCAATCTTTCTAAGTCTGCTTGCTGCAAGCTGCCAAACCAGAACTTTCCTTCATCATTATCCTGGAAACTCCTTTGCCTAATGACATTAACAAATATCCCTTTGCTTTATGCCATATGAAATCTAGTTTCAAAGTAACAATACCAATATGACCACTAAAAATAGGCCACTTAATAAGATTCCTTTTTGTGTTTAGGATATAGCATACTAGAGATGCAGGATTAATAATGCGATTTAAACGGCTGAAAAAATTACTATGTTCGTAAAACGACCTGATTGATTACATATAATATTATTTGTTTCAGGGTGGTTTCTTTTAGGAAGGTATAAGGGCTGATACTTGTTTTTATTTGTTATATAACATATTTATAACATTTTGAAATCAACACAGCAATAGAAGTTACATTACCTACATTCATTTACAGCCTTTATCTCTTCCCTAATCTCTCTTGCCTCCATGGGTAGCCAATTTTAGTTTTTTTGCTCCTTTGTAAAATATAAACATATTTTCTCTACCTATTTCTTGTTACTAAGATATTATTGTTTTAAGGCCCTGATAGTGGACAGAGCTAAGAAACACACAAATAATTTCACCCCATTTCCCACAGAAGTTAGCATTAATACCCATTCTTCTGCACCTTGCCATTTTTTACATCTCGGAATTCATTCCATAGCAGTCTGTACTCATTCCTTCTTCACATCTAATCAGTGATATTCATAGTTTATCCACCAATTACCTCTTGCTAGTCACACCAATCTTTCATTATGGTAAGCAATGCTGCAACAACTCTGCACATACCTCATTTTACTTTCGCAAATCTATCTTTAAGACTAAAGCAAAGATTGCTGGGTTAATGAGGAAATGTAATTGCGATTTTGCGCGATGGTTCCAAATTCCATTCCAATTTTACTATTCTGCATCCACAGCAACATGGATGTGTCTTAACTCTCCTCCCCAACCATTTCACCAAAAAAGTACGCCAAACTTTTTGTTATATTATTTATGTATTTATATTATTATTTGGTTATATTATTTAGGTCTTCAATAGCCTTATAACATTTTCGTCCACTTGATCTGTCTCCAAATGAGAGATTTTAAGTCTATTAATTGTTTCCGAGTCTTCGACTCTCCTGAAACTTCTGTTAAAGAGTTATCATTAATATCTATGTATTCAATAACACATCTTCATTGAGTTTTGCAGCTTGTAGCCTTATAATGTGTCCTGCCTCTTTAGTGATTTCTAGCCTGAGTTCTACCTTGTGCAACATCAAAATAGTGACCTGGTTTTTTTTTTTTTTTTTGGTCTGGCATTTTCTTTACATAACCTCTTATTCTTAACCTTGTTTTTCAGTTTTGCAGTTATACCTTTTGCATAGAGCACAAGTTGGATTTTGCTATGTTAACCTCAATTTATTTTTCTCTTAACAGGCAAGTTAAGCCCATTACTGATATGATATGATTTCTCATTCTGTTATAAAGAAAAAATATAAATTATTTTGTTTGTTCACTTTGTTCACTTTGTTCCCTTTTTGCCTTCCATGTTTCTTTTTGGCATCTAGAAAAGTTTGTTTTTGTCCTAATAGTTATTTATACTAACTTTTTATACAAACTTAGACCTCGATTTAATATACTTGATTCTGTAGTATGAACAATATAGAAATTAGCTCCTTTCTTCTTCTCATACCATCTCTGAACTACATCTCCTGACATCTATTTAAAGTAATAATATACTTTAATTCCCTGAATTTTTATAAGGCAATCAATGATCCGATTAAACCATGGGTTGTAATTTATTCTCTAATAGCTTTTCCACAAAAGATTCATGTCTTTCTATATTCCTTAAGTTCCTGGGTAATTGTATTATATCTACATTGTCACAAGTACATACTACTTTGTTACTCATTTCCATCATTAAATTCAGTTCTACGATTAAACCTAAGAATTCCCCATGAAACATCTTCCCTGTTGTTTTCCTTTGGGTATTGATATACAGACTCAACAGTTGTGGTACTGGCATGAAGAGACAAATAGATCAATGGAACAGAACAGAAAGCCCAGAAATAAACCGGGTCATACACAGATAACTGATATTTGACAGAGGCGATGCAGTGGAGAAAACATTGCCTTTTCAACAGCAGTGATGAAAAATTAAATATCCTTATGCAAAACAAACTTGAATCCGTACATTATACCACATAAAAAATTAACCCAAAAGGGTCATAGACCTAAATGTAAAAACTTAAAACTATGACACTTCAAGGAGAAAACATTTGTGCTAGGTAAAGATTTCTTAGATACAGCACAAAAGAAAAATTCATAAAAGATAAATTGGACGTCACTAAAAAAAAGGAATTGGGGTTCCTTGGAGAAATGAACAAGGCTAGTGCAGAACAAGTTCAAGATGAACCTAGAAACTGTTTAGCCAGAAAGTAAGAAGTGCTCAAAAACAACAGAGGCATGTCAAAGGACAAGATGTCAACTTGAAGGGTTCTTACTGCCCAAATGCGAACACTTTATCAAAATAACAAAAGGAATATTGTAACATATTAAATCAATTTCATCAGCCCATAACCAACAAATAAATGGAAAGGTAAAATGTCGCCCATACAGTAACTATCAACTAATAAGCATGGAAAAAAACGTTTTGCACATCACAGTAATAACTGATGAAGGCAAAAATCATCAGCAGATGCCAATCTAAGGGTTTTGGGGAACAAGTGTTTTCACACGAAGTACGAAGGACGTTCCAGGAGGTTACTTATTCATTACAAAGGTGGGGGCGGATATCTTCAGAGTGGGAAAATCTGTCAGTTCACCAGCCTTAAACAAGTGATCGAAGCCAACACTAACAACAACAGGACGGAATGAGGTGTTTCCCAATGTAAAGCACTGAAAAGTATTATCATTTTTCCCAAAAATGATCTATCAGTCTGGATACAATAAGGAGAGAGAAACCAAACATTGAGTTTATAAAACAAAGTTTAACATAAATACTAACACAAGGATTGTGTTACAAGGATTGGCTAGTAAGTAGAGAGAACTCTAAAGAATATAGGTATAACAGCAGATCTGATACAATAGGATATGATCTATAATACCTCTAAGGCTGAGACAGAGTACACAGGAAGAATTTTCCCCTCCAGGGCTGTTATCAGACTTTGTTAGAGAGAGTACAGCCATGGCTCACTCTTTGGTGTTCTAACAGCCCTGGGGAGGAAATTCTTCCTTGCCCACTCTGTCTCAGCCTTAGAGATACTATAAATCATGTCCTTTTGTATCAGATCTGCTTATACCTATATTCTTTAGAGTTCTCTCTACTTACTAGCCAGTCCTTGTTAGTTCACTTTTAATATTTTTTTTAGTTTTCTGTTCCCTTTTTTTAGTATTCTTCATGTACTAATATAAATGTCCATATGTTTATATGTGTGTATATAAGATCCTGTCACTTTATAAATTTATTTTTCTTTACCTGACTGATTTGTTTTCACTCATTTTTCCATTCTTTTGATACTTTCTAGAGTATCAGAAGAACTTTCTGGTTCATCTTCATTTCTGAAATATCTCTAATTCATTCAACTGTTAGTTTTTCTTTTTCATGGCCTCCTATAGCAATCATCTCATTTCTAAACTTTTCTGATTCTGGTTTATGTTATTTTTTTTCATATATTGTTTTATCTTCCCATCTTATTCTGTATGTGGAAATATTTCCTTCTATCTCTGCTTTAAGACCAAGGTAGGTATATGGCTATCTTCATTTCTTTAGATCTGTTATTCAGAGGGTTTTTTCTTATCTGTTTCTTATAATATCTTTGAATGGTAAAACCACGATACTTTCTATAATTCACATTACAAATTTTATATACAGTAGAATGGTTTTCCTATACTTATATATAGAAGCAGTTTCCTACGTAGAGTTTGTAAACAGGTTATAATTGCTTTCTTAGATACAGACTTCCAGGGTTTCCCCTCATGGCGTTACCACAAAGTCTTCAAAAACCTATGGTTCCTTAGTGTAACAATTTATCTAATATTTTCTGAAACCTGCCTCTTCCAATGCCCACCCCCCACATATCTGAGTCTTTTCTCTTTACCACTAAATTCCTACCCTAGTCAACTTGTTATTTGCAGTTTCTTCTCAGTGTGGGGCTTTGTTCTTTCACTGAATATCTCCAAGAACCTCAGGAACCAGGCTGTCTCAGCTCACTCAAACTTTTCTGTGGCACTTTGTCTCGTTTACCCATATTAACAGTTTGTGGACCATACTTTGAGTAGCACTGCCCTAAAATACTCTGCCTTTTCAGAGGTGCTGGGTAGCACTGTAAGGAGACTCAGGTACCACCATAAATTTACGATCTCTAGCAGTAAACAGCCTCAGATCCTCTACATTTACATCTATTCTTGCCTTCTTACTGGTTTATATGTCTCTCTGATCCAAAGACACCAATCTCTCCACTACGACTTTGATTGATTCTCTCCTGCCTTCGATAGCCTCACACACTCACAAATCTCTCCTTTCATGTATTCAATAGTTAACTTGAGTGGGTCCTTTCCATTTTCATTTCAACATGCTTAAACCTCTATTATTCACAGAAAGGGAAATAAAGAAATCCTCTCAACTCCATATTTTTTTATCCTCAGGTACTGTCTTCTCCCTTTCCTCCCTTCAGAAGTAAACTTCTCTACAGCTTTGTCTAAACTTTCCATTTACATCTCTTTAACACCCACCACTGTTCAACCCATCCCAATATGGTTTCCCCTCTACCTCTCCACCAAAAAATGCTTTTGCATGACTGCTATGTTTTTAACCCTAAAAATATTTTGGCCTCTCTTACTTGACCTTGCAGAAGCATGACAAACACTGCTGACTTTGCTAATACTTTCTATCCTTGGCTTCCATATTACTTTTTTTCCTGGTTTTCTCCTTTGTACGTTCATCCTTATCTAGAAGTCATTACATGTCAGAATTCCTGAAGGTTTATCCTAGATGATCTCCTCACTCTACTCTTCAGAGTGGAAGGAAAGAGAACCCCTCGAGGGAAGACAATCAGGAGACCAAAACAGAAGGGTCAGAGGAGAAAGAGAAATTTACCAAAAGATTGGGAAAGCTGAGCTGGGAAGATTAGTAAAAGCAAAGTACATGACAAACAAATCTAGAAGATTAATGGACAGGAAGAGACATAAATCAACATGCACCAGTACAAAGAACAGACACCAGGAATTTACGTGCTATATAGGCTCTCTTCCTGGTTATGCTTAATGCTAAATATAGACAATCAAGAGATCCCAGGGAGGCTTTCCATCCATAAGTAAAGTAAAATAAAGATCTCATAGTATTTGATTCCTAATTACTATGTAAGATATTTTTCTTCTAAATTTCTAGTACCGTGACATGAGTACCTATGGACTCTTTATACAGTTGACCCTGAACGACACGAGGATTTGAGGCACCACCAAAATCTGCTATGCCCAAGTTACCTATATGAAGTGCATAGATAAAAGCATACAGTCGGCCCTCTGCATCTGGGGACTCTCAACCACAGACTGAAAACAGTATGGGTATTTTTTTAATCCATGTATTAGTGGACCTGCGTAGTTCAAACCCACGTTGTTCAAGGGTCAACCGTACTTATAAAAAAAATCAGAACAAAGTTCTTTGAGGAATAGGGTAGTTTCAACAATTTCAAAGAAAAGGATTTGAAAAAATTTAAAAGACTAGATAAACGTGCAAAAAGCATTGAGAGATTCAGCTGATAGTTATGTTTGTGTGTTGTTTTAAACACAAATATTTGAACATGTATGTACATATTTATTTTGTATGTATAATACTAGTGTATCTTGTACTTAATAAATCACATAAACCTAACACATTGTTAAAGAATGAATCAGATAAAAAATATTTTAAATGTTTGCTAACCATGACAGCTTCATATTATTAGCTAATGATCCAAGAGTATAATATTCAAGACATAGTTCATCATTAACACAGAGGATGTCAATAAACTTCAGAGTCTTGTTTATTTTGAAACTTTCATGTATAGTTCTTATGAGATCTGGTTAATCATTGCTGTAAACTTCACAAAACAGTCTATAAAAGTATCGTATCAGTTCTGCCACTCTAGTGTTGTTATGCCTGTAAATTATGTAGTATTACTTATCATAGCTGAAAATGAGACTGCAAAGATTCAAATAATTTAAGGCTGGTGAAAAATCACAATTCCATCAACTTAATACCAGATAAAACAAAGTGGGGCAGCAATGGTTACAGCTTTATATAGAACATGGATCACCCTGCCAAATAATTTGCCTTTGCTTTCATAGGTAGGCGACAGGAATGACAAGTATCCACCCCACTCCACAACTCTGAAGAAGTCATCAAATAGGAGCAACCCTGATTTCTCTGGGCTCAGCCACACACACCGCACACAATTTTTTACAGCAGAAAAGCGTTATTAGAAGAGAAAGTACAATTCCAGATGAGGAAGTGGCCTGAGCAAGAGAAGTGGCTCAAAGGCCTCAGCCTTCTATATTTTAAAAGCCAAGTCATCAGGACCTAACCTTGATTATTACTTAAACGAAACTATCTCTATGCTGTTAATTGGAATTGAGGATCACTTTTTATAGCAATTACACATATGCCCTAAATCCTACAAGTTAGGGACTTTCTAGACTACTGAAACCAAGGGGCTTTTGTGAATGGCTTCCATATGGGACTTCCCTAGGAACTGAGGTGAGAGGGGTTTTATGTCAGAGTCGAGTCCTGATTATGGCTGCCATAATCTTCAACTTTTTGACCATCATTTTTGATAAAAACAAATGTTGAAATCCATAATTCTACTTAGCCAAACACATAGAAATTGTTACATTTGTGAGAGTTAAAAAACACAATGAGGTCTGCAGTGTAAAAATCCCATCACTTCCAGGGCAACCATGCACAGTGTGATCGGTTGCACAGCACAAGAAACTGCCTAATTTAAGAGGGCAAGTGGGGATTAATATGCACTCCGCTTCCTAAGGCATGTATCTCTTGGTGCTATATATGCCAAGAGGGAGTTTATTTCTGACTCACACAAAAGTACCTCAGTCCCCTTAGGATACTTTGTGTATATGTGAAATGTAGCCATTTGCCATGTTTAGTTATGTGACAATGACAATTTATAGATCAAGTATTTTAAAGCTTAATTTATGCAAAGTAATTCTAATGCTTTCCTTCACTTTAATGGATTAAATTTTACCTCAGAATGCAGCACACACCCCATTTTGGAGACTACTGTCTACTGTGTACTTGAAAATGCAGGGTAAAGTTTGAGAAAGGGACCAAGGTTACTGGAAGAAATGAGAGACTCAAGCATCTAACTTAGTAAGATGTCTAAGTAAATTGAAAAAGACTGAAATCCAGAGATCTAAGAACCAAAGTTTGCAAATTTCCCACATCTGAGTACATTAAACAGATGCAATGCAATTTGAAAATGGTCTTCTGACATCCACTTTCCACCAGGACAGAGTAACTTGTACCAAGATGGGCTTGCCGGCCATAAACAACTATGTGCAACTGGGAAGAATATATGAGACAACTGTTTTCAGGCACTGGAAAACAGGCAATGCAGTTTCCCATGATCCTGAAAAAAAGGAAACTCAGGAGGGTGAGCGAGCCCCTAAAGCGTCTTAATTCTCTGCCTGGGTGCTATTTTCCTGACCATGGCGCAGGGAGCTAAAGCCTAAGCAGAACACAAACAGAGCTCTAGAGTTTGGGCAATGAAAACAAGATAAGGCACTGGAGAGACGGGAGGCGCACAGAGGAAAGGCGCCAGAGTATATGCAGGGTTTCTCTAATTCCTCGGCTGAAGGCTACTACGCATGTGCAGTCTTCAGAAGCTTACCAGAGAATAGGTGTAGCTAAGACTGAGAGGGATACTAGAGGCCTAGCAGGAACAAACGGAAAACAAAAAGATGGTAGTTTTCAATTCAACCATACTAATAATTACTTAAAATGTAAATGAATTAAACAATTAAAAGCAAAAATGTACAACTTGGATAAAAATGCTAGACAACTATGCACTATCTACAAGAGACACACTTTAAAATAAAGGTTAAAAGTTAAAAGATGGAAAAACATACATTCAAATATAAGAAAACTGGTGTAGCTATATTAATATAAAACGATGTAGACTTCATGAAAAAGTATTGAGATAAAGATATTTCATAGTGTTAAAAAGGGCAAACAGTTTCAAAGTTTCAAAATACCTGCAGCAAAGCTAACCAGATTAAAGAAATAAAGCAATAAATCAATAATCATGATTTAAGATTTTAACATTCCTCTCCTGATTGATAGAACAAGTAGACAAATAGAAAAACAAGCAAGAATATAGATTTTTACAACACTATCAATCTATGGCATTTACAGAGCAACCTCCAACAAATGAAGACTTTAAATTCTTTTCAAATGCACATGGAACATTCAGCAACACAGCTAACATGCTAAAACATAATATGTCTCAATGAACTTCAAAAAAATTGAAATCTCTTATTTTTTTTTACTATTATAGGAAAAAGGTATCTAGAAAATCCCCCACATGTCTACAAATTAGCATACTTCTAAGCAACCTATTGGTCGTAGAAAAAAAAATCATGAGAAGAATTTTTAAAATTTAAATGGAATGTTAATAAAAAAATTGTTCATCGATGGCTTAAAAGAGAAAACTATAAACCTTAAAGCAGAGACAAATAATAAAGCCAAGTTAGTTGATAAGCCCTCGGTAACCAAGAAAAAGAATAAACATGAATTACAAATAAAGACAATAGAGGAGACATATTCAACTCTTGAAATCATTAAAATAGGAAATACTGTGACAACAAATTTATGCCAATAAACGTACCATTAAATTGAAACGATCTCTGTCAATTTACCAAAAGCTAACAGAATTTGAGAAGAAATATAATGTGAATAGCCCTGTTATCAAGAAGACAATAGATTCCTAATTAAAAAAAAAAATCTTCCCATAAAGAAAACTCCAAGCTCAGATGAATTCATGATGAAATTCCTATCAAATGTTTAAGGAAGAATACTAATTTTATAAGAGCTCTTCAGAAAATAGAGTTGGAGAGAACACATCACACATTTTGTGGCCAGTATTACTTTGCTACCCAATCAGATAAAAATATAAGAAAATTGATCACTAATATTCCTCATGAACATAAAATAAAAAAATTCTTAAAATACCTGCAAATCAAATCCCAAAGTATACGAAAAGGGTAAGAGATCATAACCAAGGGGAGTATATCCAAGAATGCAAGACTGGTTTATTTAATAGCCAGAAATCAATGTAACTCATGTTAACAGAAAAAAAAAAAAAAGAAAAACCACAATGATCATTTTAATAGATACTGTATAGAAAAATGCATTTGACCAAATTCATCATCCATTCATTAAAAAAAACCCCTCAGCAGCCAAAGAAGGAAACTTCTTAATTTTGACAATGGACATAACATATTAATGGTGACAACTGAATGTTTCCCTCCTAAGATCAGAAATAATATCTCTCATTTAATATGAAATTAAACTCCTATCCAATATTGGACTGGAGGTTCTAGCTAGTGCAATAATGGAAGAAACTACAAAACAATGGCAAGAAAGAAGTATAACTATCCATAGGCAACATGATAGTCTATCATAGAGGATTCCTAAGGAATCTCCAAAAAACTAGATTTAATGATTGAATTTAGCAAGATAATGGGATACAATCAACATGAAAAAGTCAATTGTATTTCAATATACTAGCAACAATTGGAAATGAAAACACCAACTATAAATATCATGAAAATTTAGCTAAAAATTTTTTTAGAATAAACGACAAAAATTTGGTGCAAGACCACTACAATAAAAGTGCTGGGAGAAATTAATGATATAAGTAAACAAGAGATAAACATGTTCTTGGATAGGAATAGGCAATAATTGTTAAAATCATCCTCCCAAATTGGTATCAAGATTCAATGCAATTCCAATCAAAATCCCTGCAGCTTTCATGTAGAAACTGACAAGCTGATTCTAAAATTTATAAAGAAATGCAAATTACTTCAAAAAAGCCAATTTTGAAAAAGAACAAAACTGTCCAATTCCAAATTTTGCTTACAAAGTTCTAGTATTAAAAAAAAAAACTATATAGTACTGAACAGATAGATCAATAGAACAAAATACAGAAAAAGAGCCATACATATGTTTGATTTATTACAAAAATGCCAAATGGGAGAGTACTCTTCAATAAGTGGTGCTTTAAATGTATAGTTATAAAAACATGAACCTCAACTCTTACCTAACAAAAATTATTCAAAAATAGATTATAGATCTAAGTAATAAAAGCTAAAATTAATTAAAATACAGGAAAAAATGGAGAAAATCTTAGTAAACTTGAGGTAGGCACAGAATTGTTAGAACACAAAAATCACTGACTTATAAAGAAAAATGTGATAAACCAGGCAATCAAAAATTTAAACTTAGCTCTGCAAAAGACAATATTAGAAAACGAAACAGACAACTTACAGCAATGGGAGAAAATACTTGTACTACATGTACCTAAGAGGATCAAGATACAGAATAAAGAATTTTTACTTTTTCAGTAAGACAAAACTACCTAATTTTTAAAATCTGCAAAGACAACTGAAATTTTACCAAGAGAATATTGAATGGCCAATAAGCACAGGAAAGGTGCTTCATCATTATTGTGAGGGAAATAAAAAATTAAAAACTATCAGATGCTTCTTCAGGCATACTAGAATGGCTAAATTAAAAGACTAACAAACATCCAAATTGATGAGGATATGTATGAACCAACCAGATCTCTCATACACTGCTTGGAGGAAATGAAAAGTGGTATAACCAGGGTAAAGCATACATTTATGATGCAAACAAGAAATTTCAATTCTAAGCATTTACTTAAAGGAAATGAAAACATATCCACAGGAAGACCTATCTCTATAAATATAACAATTTTATTTATTGTAGCCCACACCAAAACATTAGTGATTTCCATCAAGGTAGACAGTAGAATAGAAACTTGTTGCACATAAAACTGACATCGAAAAACGATAGACAATATGAAATCAAAGTTTAAATACTATTAATCCTTTGTCATTATCTCTTGTATTCAGACAAATGATTTATATTTCAACCAAGAAACAAAGAAATAGCTCCCAGAATTGACAGTTCTATATCTTACAGACTGCCCAGTTAGTAGCCTAAGAAACTGATGGATTCTTATATTTTACAACTCCGTGGGTAGGTAATGTGACCCCTTTCAAAAGTATGGTCATATTTTTTAAAAATAGCTTCTAAGGATTTGCTATTTTTTGGCTGAACAGTAAGGACATCAATACTATAAAATACTGCACAATTGTTAGAACACAAAAATCACTAACCATAAAGAAAAAAAAAAGTTGTAACATTTCTCCAAGATCAGTTTGTCTCCTGACTTCTGTATCTATAAAGTACCTAACGAATGTTTTTTAAAGCTCTCCCTTCTTTCCTGGATATAACTGCTAGTAAGAAAATGACAGTTGGGGTTCTGAGGTAGTTACCCAACTTGAGCTTGTGGTCACTCACTCTCATTCCTTCCAACCGGTAGCCTTGGAAAAGGACAGTGTAAATCAATGTTCTGATGAAGGCTTGGTGGCTAGTATCACTGTCTCTCAGCATTTACAAATTACAATTTTTTTTTTGTTAAGTTTTACCTTTTAATACTTCAGCTTTTGTTTTTACAATTAAAGCATAATTTCATTTTGATTTTTAAAATGTGTTAAAATTTTATTTTCTATAAATTCATTTAAGAAAAGATATGGAACAACAAGAAGTATTTACGAGTAAAGGAAACTAGGTCTGATAGTGTTAAAACTACTTTACACCTTGAATTTTGGTGTAATTTTCTAAAGAATCCTCTTATGATCAACTGTATTTTGCAACAATACTGCTTGAGCTAAGAAACACTATAGGGTTTAATATTATACTCTAGAATTCTAAAACTATGCCAAAATGGGGCTCTCTGGGGAGAGGGGACTAGAAATCTAAGTCTTCGAGAAATATATCAGTGATTCTAGTAGAGCTAAAAGTCTGAAAACCCCTATCTAAATCTAAAAGGGAAAAGTATAATTGCAACATGATATGTAGCCTAAGCCTATACACCAAACTGCTTTTATGAGTGAGGGAGCTGCCTACAGAATGGGCCTGTGGTGTGGTGTGTATGTGGCTTTTTGGTTGTTTTTAATTACCTGCCAATATCTAATAACTGGAGATATTTTACGTAAAAATAGACTTGATTTCTCATTAAATGAAAAAATAAAATAAAAGATCCTTCAACACTGGCCCTGTACCCTCACATGACAATCTGCTGGGCTAAGTAGTTTGCCCCCATCCCTTTCAATCCCCATCATTCCCTATTATTTTCACCCCAGGCTCATAGCCCTCCATCTCAATTACCTGCTTAGCTCCTATAGGTATTGTAGTTTGATCCATGATGCCTGTTACCCCACAAGTTCATTAGGAGAATGAACAACAGCTGGTTAAATGAACCTATTTAGTTCTAAAATGTATTGTCTAAACTTTTGCTTCAGCTCGTATTGTTTGAAAGGAGAAAGGGGAGAAAAATATCCCTGTAAATAAGGCTCAAGGAGTATTCTTAATTAATTGAAGATAACTCTAATCTTCTTTAGAGGTGTATGTAACATTACCACTGTTAAAGCCTTTTCTTAGTATAAAAACAAAAAACATTTATCTTTCAATTTAAATGCTTCCTTGAACTCTTGTTTATAATAACAAGTACAAAGATAAAAAAAAAAAAAACCTAGAGACTAAAATTACACAAAACATTGTGAGAAAATCTGCAATTAGAAATGTGTCTCACAGAAATCTAGAAATAAATCAGATGGAAGAAGAGAGAAACCAAAAAATGAAAAATAATGAAAGAGAAATACAAGAACTAGCTGATATCATCAGGAGAGGAAATATAAGAATAATGGGCATTCTCAAAGGGGAGGAAAAAGGAGCAAAGACTAGAAAGCATTTTCAGACAAATGGTTGATGAGAATTTCCAAATCTAAGAATGAGCTGGAGCCTGGATCAACAAGTCAATAGAACCCCAATTATCTCAACCCAAAAAGGCCTTCACCAAGACATATTGGCATTAAAATTATCAAAAATCAATGACAAAGACAGAATTCTCAGGCAGCCAGGGAAAAGGAGATGGTAACCTATAAAGGAAAACCCATTAGATTATCGTCCGACTTCTCGGCACAAACCTTACAAGCCAGAAGGCATGGAATCAAATATTCAAACTATTAAATGAAAGGAACTATAGCCAAGAATAATGTATCCAGCTAAGCTCTCCTTTAGATATGAAGAAATAAAGACCTTTCCAGACATACAAAAATTCTCCACTACAAGGCCTGCATTACAGTAAATACTGAAAGGGGTCAGCTCAACTAAACAAATGACAAAAAAAAAAAATCACATAATTAGAAGTAAAGTGACTAGCAGGCTGACAGAAGCAGAGTGTAACCTGTGTGCAACTAAGAACAGGGATTACAAGCTTAAACAATAGAAAGAGTTTTGCTACAACAAGATAGTAATGAACGTTCGGCATACGTAGGGACAAATTGAGACAACAATGACTGAAAGGGAAAGATTCAAAGATCCAAATTCACAAAGGGGAATGGAGACAAGGCATGCACAGAAGAAAATGGATGACTGTATATAGATAAAACTATGCTTTACATATTCGTAATGGTAACCTAACCATATGCCAAAGATTCAGAAGTGACGTATATAACATAAAACAAGGACTAGAGGGAAAACCCACAAAAGCCAACCATAATAAACAGAAACACAAGACAAGGAAGCAATGGAAACACCGAGCTACCAGAAAGCAAAAGATAAAATGGCTAAGACATATTTCAGTAATCACTCTAAATGTAAATGGACTGACCTCACCAAACAAAGGCACAGAGTTGCAGATTGGATCAAAAAACAAAACCTAATCATATGCTGCCTCCAGGAGACACATCTCAGCGCCCAAGACAAATATAGACTCAAAGTGAAAGGGTGGAAAATGTATTTCAAGCAAAAGGCATTCAGAGAAAAGCCAGAGTAGCTGTACTAATATTGATGAAATAGACTTCAAAATAAAAAAGGTAAAGAAAGATATACTGAGGGACACATCAAGTGATAAAGGGAATCATGCACCAAGAAGACATAACACTTATTAATATCTATGCTCCCAATCAGGGAGCCCCAAATATGTAAAGCAATTACAAACAGAACTAAAGGGAGAAACAGACCAAAACACTATTGTAGCAGGGGACCTAAATACCCCACTGTTGGATATGGAAGATCATCCAAACAGAAAATCAATAAGGAAATAACATCCTTAAATGACACAACTGGACATAATTGACATTTACAGAGCCTTTCATCCCAAAACAGCTGCTTATACATTATTTTCTAGTGCACATGGAACAGTCTCAAGGATTGACCACATACTGGGACACAGAGATAGCCTCAGCCAATATAAGAGGGTTGAAATCATACCAACATATTCTCTAATCATAATGCTTTGAACTAGAGATCAACTAAAAAAGGAGAACCACAAATAATGAGATTAAACAACATACTACTGAAGAACTGGGTCAGAAGAAATAAAAAAAGATCAAGAGATACATAGAAACAAATGATAATGATAGTACAACATATGAAAACTTTTGGGACACAGCAAAAGTGGTCATAAGAGGAAAGTTCATATCTTTACAGGCTACTCTGAAAACAAGAACAGCCCAAATAAACAACCTAATGCTTCATCTTAAAAAACTAGAAAAGAACAAATAAAGCCTAAGTCAGCAGAAGGAAAGAAATAATTAAAATTAGGCAGAAATAAATGAAAAAAAATAGAAAAAAATGCAACAAGAGCTGGTTCTTTGAGAAGGTTAATAAAATTGACAAACCCCTGGCTAGACTCACTAAAGAAAAAAGAGAAAGGACACAAACAAAATCAGGATGAAAGAGGGAAATTATGACAGAACCACAGAAAACAAAGGATCATACAAGAATACTATGAAAAAGTATATAACACAAATTTAATAACCTAGAAAGAAATGGACCAGTACTTAGAAAAATACAACCTTCCTAGACTGAATCAAGAAGAACTGGAAAATCTAAAAGACCAATTAGCAGTATGGAAATTGAAACAATCATCAAAAACCTACCAAAAAGTAAAAGTCCAGGACAGATGGCTTCACCAGTGAATTCTACCAAACATAAAGATTTAATACCTATTCTCCTCAAACTCTTCCAAAAAATCAAAGAGGAGGCAATACTTCCCAACTCATTTTATGAGGCAATATTACCTATTATACCAAAACCTGAAAATAACACAAAAAAAAGAAAACTACAGACCATCTCTCTCATGAACACAGATGCAAAAATCCTAAATAAGATACTAGTGAACCAAATACAGCAACATATTAAAAAGATTATACAATCAAGTGGGCTTCATCCCAGAGGCATAGGAATGGTTCCACTACACAAAATTGATTGTGATCCACCACATAAACACATTAAATAAGAATTATGATTATATCAATCTATGCAGAAAAAGACTTTGACAAGATACAGCATCCATTTATGATCAAACACTTAACAAAATCGGTATAGAAGGAAAGTGCCTTAACATAATAAAGGCCATCTATGACAAACCCTCAGCCAACATTATATTTAATGGTAAAAAACTAAAAACCTTTCCTCTAAGATCAGGAACAAGGCAAGGCTGTCCGCTATCACCATTCTTATTCAATATACCATTGGAGGTCTAAGCAAGTGCAATCAGGCAAAGAAATATATAGAAGGCATCCAAATAGGAAATGAAGTCAAACTGTCACTATTTGTGGATGACATAATTCTGTATATAGAAAACCCTACAAGAACATGATTAGAAACAATAAGCAAATACAGGAAAGTTTCTGGATACAAAATCAATGTTCGAAAATCCATAGTGTTCTATACTCTAATAATGAAGTGGCAGAAAAAGAAGTAGGAAAAAATAATTCCTTTTGTAATTGCAACAAAAAGAATAAAATACCTAGGAATAAATCTAACGAAACATGTGAAGGACCTATATAATGAAAATTATAAAAGACCCTACTTAAAAGAATTGAAGATGATACAAAAAATGTAAAGACATTCCATGTTTTTGGATTGGACGCATCAACATAGTTAAAATGACTATTACCTAAACATTAAACAGATTTAATGCAATCCCCATCAAAATCCCATCAGAATTTTTTAAAGAAATAGAACAAAAAATCATCAGATTTGTATGGAAGCACAAAAGACTCCAAATTGCCAAAGCCAACCTGAAAAAAAGAACAAGGCTGGTGTTATCACTCTGCCCAACTTCAAATTATACTACAAAGCGACAGTAATCAAAATAGCATGGTATTGGCAAAAAAACAAATACACAGACCAGTGGAACAGAATCCAGAGTCCAGAAGTAAACCGTATTTATATGGGCAATAATTTTTGACAAGAAAGCCAAAAACATACAGTGGAAAAGGAAAGCCTCTTCAATAAATGGTGCTGGAAAAACTGGAAAGCCACCTTGCAAAAGAATGAAACTAAACTGTCGTCTATCACCACACACCAAAGTTAACTCAAAATGGATTAAGGACCTGAATATAAGACTGGAAACAACAAAATGCATAAAATAAAACCTAAGAATAAACTCAGGAACCTTGGACTTAAAGAGGATTTTATGAATTTAAGCTCAAAGGCAAGGGAAGAAAAAAGTAAAAATAAATGAACATGACTATATCAAACTAAAAAGCTTTTGCACAGCAAAAGAAACTGTGGATAAAGAGACAACCATCCGAATGAGAAAATATATTTGCAAGCAACGCCTCCAATAAGGCCAAAATATACAAAATATACAAAGAACTCATATGACTCAATAACAACAAAAAAAACAAACAATCCAATCAAAAAATGGGCAAAGGACCTGAACAGACACTTCTCCCTAGAGGACATACAAATGGCCAACAAATATATGAAAAGATGCTCACACATCACTCGCTATTAGGGAAATGCAAATCAAAAACCACAATGAGATACCATTCACACCTGTTAGAATAACTAAAATCAACAGGACAAGTAATAACAAATACTGGAGAGAAAGCGGAGAAAAAGAACCCTCATTCACTGCCGCTGGGACTGCAAATTGGGACAGCCACTATGGAAACAGTATGGAGATTCCTCAAAAAACTAAGAATTCCTCTACATATGAGCCAGCAATCTCTCTTCTGGGTATTTACCCAAAGACTTGAAAACTCATATCCAAAAAGATATTTTCACACTGATGTTCATAGCAGCATTTATTCACAGTGACCAGGACATGGAAGCAACCGAATATGATGACTGCAATCATCGTCTACGATAGATGACTGGATATAGAAGCTGTGGTTTATATATACAATGGAATATTACTCAGCCATAAGAAGGATGAAATGCTGCCATTTGCGACATGAAATACTGCCATTTGTGGTGAGTAGACGACTCTCAAAATAATCATGCTTAGTGAAATAAGTCAGATAGGAAAAGCCGAAAACCACATAATATCACTTATATGTGGGCTATAAACCTAAAAGCAACAAATGAATAGGACAAACAGACTCATGGACATGGACAAGACTAGTGGTGACTAGAGGGTAGGGGGGAGGTAGATGGGATAAAGGGTGTCAAATATTTGGTGACAGAAAGAGGTGAACACAGTGCAAATATATATACATGCCATAGTTTTTTTTTTTAAAGGAAAATAAAGAAACATGTCTCAGAATTGAGGACCAGAGCTTTTATTACCCATGTATGTTCTCATTCATTCAGGTCTGAATGGCATGGCCAGGTGCGCAACATCTTAATTCTAGAATTATGATAACTCATATCCTAATTGGCTACTGGCCTGTTTAACCATTTAAAATATAAGAAATCTTAAAATGTGTCTAAAAGTTAAGAACCAACATTTAAGTTTCATCTGTACCAACTTTCCAACAGGTGGGCCATATTTGAGCAAACTAGTGTGAAGGATCTGAGATTTTACCCTACTTACAAACTAACAAAGTAGCGTATCATAGATGCTGGTAGAAGACAGAAGACTGAGAAGTGCCAAAGGGCAGTTTATTACTTACAATAATAACATAAGCCAAAGCACCGACTATTTTGCACTGGTTCCCAGAGTCCCAGTTCCCACCAGGCAAGGTGAAAAGAGCCAGCTGACACCTGCATAGGCAATGGGCTGTATTACATGAGAAGAAACCTAAGCTTAGGGAATCTTAACCTTTTATGATGAGCAATAAGCATGCTTTGCCTTTTACTCCAGAATGTGTTTATCTTTATTATTCTGGACTATATGTATGCCTGCTCTGTGCTCTGATGGAAGACACTATCTTCTAAGGCTGTTCCTTATAAAAAAAAAAAAAATCCTTTAAAAATAGAAACAAAGGGCAGTCTGCTGGCTGTACCTGCAGAAACAGAGACCAATGGAAAACTGTTTTCCTCAACTAGATACTGTTCCTAAGATGTAATTAAATGAATAGTCTAACACTATTATCTAGTTAAATCATTAATTTCATATTCCCGTTTGAAGAGGAAATTTGAGGGATTCTCATTAAAAACTAATCAGCCTTTTGTTCTGCTTCTGTAAATATGCTTGCTGCACGAGAGCTCACTTGCACTTTGTCCTACTTGTCTAAATGAATGTAACTGTTTGTACCCCTAGCAGCTCCTGCCCCTTGTAGCACTTTGTATCTTAGCAGCTCCAGCTTCCTGTAACAATTTGTAACCATGCGTACTCCCCTCTTCTACCAATGTTACTGTTTGCAACTGTAACAACCACCCCCCTTTGTAAGGGTCTGAGTTCAAACTCAGAATGTTGCAACTGAGCTTGAGGGCTCAGACCTTCAGAGCACTAGCCCCTCTGAGACGGCAGGTAATAAACCTAAGTTCTCCTTTCTCCGAGTTACTGCTTGGTCTTTCTGCTTAGTTTGTTGCTGGTCTTATTTTGGAGCTTTTCCGTAACACCTTGACCTAGCCCAATTATTTCATTAACATTTTATCTCAAATTAAATCAACTACTTCTTCTAAAAAGGCAATAAATATTAAAAATGAATTACTCCCCTTTTCCAATTACTTTGTAATTTTTAGAGGTGCTCAAATACTTGCAATATTAAAATTTAAAACCCTCGAATATTCTACTAGAAATAACTGCTGTGCTTACTTTAACTTTAAACGTGTCGAACCTGTTAACGTTAGCAGTGGGAACTACCTGTCAAAAGTCTCATTGCACAGTAACAAACACCACAAAGAGAACAGCGCCTTCGACATTCCCAGCTGCTGTCTACAAAATACAAGAAAGTCTGCACCCCAAATCACTTTTTTCTATTTCTCTTTACTCCTGACCATCTGAAAAATAACATCTTCGAAAGAGAAAGAACAAAACACCGTCCCTTGGTTCCTTTGTCCACAGCAGAGGGGAAGAATTAGGTTCTCATTAAGGTAGAGAACCCGAAACATGCAAGCTAGAAAATAGACAGCACCTGATCTGTAATCAATCACCAAAGAAAGTCACCATCACTTCATCTTCATCCCTCCCTCCCCCCCTCCAACTCTAAAAACGTGTGTTCTATACGAGATGATGGGGATCATATGCACCTGGACAAAGCTTTGCGGGAGGCAGCGAGGGCTGCCGTTAACGAGCTGCAGTTGCCAAAGAACCCGAGCTAACCCACCACCGCCGACTTCGACAGAGGTTTTCAAAAGTGCGGGTCGCACAGGCCACCCCACCTGGGGAATGCCGAGGAGCAGGAGGAGCGGCGGCGCCGCCAGGTCCACAGCGCCCGTGGAAGTTGCTCGCGGGGCGCGCGAGCCCTGCGTGTCGCCGCCGCCGACTCGGACCCTCCTCCTCGCCCCTCCCCCGCCGCGCACCCCCGGCGGCGGCGACATGACAGCGGGTCGCGCCGCACTAGGACGCCGGCCTCCCCGACGCCCTCCCCCGGTTCCCCTGCGCCCGCCTCTCACCTTGGGTGACGAACGGCGAGGAGCCGCTAACCGGCGAGCCGGGGCTGGGGACCAGCGGCGGGGTGTCGGCCGAGCCCAGCATGGGCGCGGGCAGCATGAGGTAGCGCTGGGGAGCGGGCAGGCAGCGCTGGCAGAAGGAGTGCAGGCAGGGCAGCAGCTTGGGCGCCCGGCTCTGTATGTTCTGGTGGCACACGGCGCAAGTGTCCAACAGGTTGAGCCGGGCCGCCTCGCCGCCGCGCTCCGAGTCGGGGCCCTGCCGACTCTCGGCCTCGTTCTCCCCGCTTGGCGCCGCCGAGGGCCCCCCGGCGGGCGCCGCCGAAGCCGCCGCGGCCGCCGTCGCCGCCTTCTCCACAGCCACCTCCATTGTCCTGCCGCCCGCCGCCGCCGCCGCCGCCGGGGAGGGGGGAGCGCGGTCCCCGCCTGCCGCCGCCCCCGACGACCTCCTCCTCCTCCTCCTCACAGGCCGCTCGGGTGACTCGCGGGAGAGGGAAGGAGGGCGGGCCGGGCCGAAGAAGCCTCCTCAGGCCCCGGGGATCCGCCTCCCGGGCGGCGAGGCCGGAAGAAGGGGATCTGTCAGCGGGGACCGTCCCTCGCACACGGGAGGCAGCGCTCCGTCCGCTTCGCCAACCGCCGCGGCGCTCGTCGAATCCGCCCAGTCCGCCCTCGCCTCCCAGCTTTTTCTCTCCAGCCCCCGACCCACCTCCGGCTCCGCCCCCGCCCTCGCGCTCTCCCAGCAACTGAGACCACGGCAGGGAGCGCGCCGCCCAATAGCCGCCGCGCCTGGCCAGGGGGCGGGGCCTGGCGAAGCCCGCGAGGCTCCGACGGCCGCGGCGGGAGGCTGGGAGGCGGGAGCGAGCTCGCCCAGCCCCGCCCCTCAGAATCCCAGAACCGCGACCTCTGATTGGCCCTTTGTGTGCGCGTAGCTCCTCTGAAAATATTGAGGGTTCATTTGTTAACCACCGACCACCGAATTCGGTCCGCCTATGTTGGCTCCTCCTACGAGGCGGAGCTCTACCGTGCCTACGCGTTAATTAAATAACTGCTTCGAAAACTCTGGTTTTACTGCTTGCTGGACACGGGGGTCCCGTAGGGGGGAGTAAATGTGGGGGAAGGGTCAAAGGATGCCCAAGTGGAGATAGCGAAGAGCAAACAAGGAAAGGATTGTAAAAATGAAAAATTTGGAAAAAAGGATATTGTGGAGGCAGCATGGATTTTGCCACCTGAATGTACTCCTTCTCTATGATGAACGTTGGAGCATGAAGAATAAAGGGCAAGGTTCTGCAAGTCGGAAATTTTTGAAGGATTTCGCTAATGAAAAAAATTAATTTTTAAAACCAATGATTTTATTTTTAAGCGAATAAAAAGCCTTCATTTTCCAAGGAATTTATATATGTATGTATGTATGTATGTATGTATGTATGTAGTTTGCAAGCGTCTTTATTGCATAAATATGGCATCATTACAAAAAATAAAAATAATTATGTCCAATTAATTGATAACGTCAATATTCTTTTTCATTCCCCACCCACTCCACACATTCACACACTTGTATCAGAGGTTAAGCATATTTTCACTCAAAAAAATGGCCAAGCTTTTAAAAGAGGTCGAAGTATAGAAACGAGGTCGATGAAACAAAGCTTTCGTATACGCGAGACTTTTAAAAATTGTAGGAGTGCCATTTTTAAGTACAAATGAAGTGGTGATGAATGTTTGAGGAGAATGAGATGGGGTCAGAAGAGGCTTTGTTAAAACTGAAATGACCTTGAAAGAAGAAATGGCAATGGGGGAGTGCAAATTCTAGCCGTCCCACAATACCTTACTGTCCTCGATTATTCCTCTCTTACCGTTCTTTTCCAAAGAGGTCATAAAGTCCAATCTCCGTAAGATGGTAGAAAGTTCTCCTTAATAACATGCAAGGGCTATTTATTTTGTAATGTAGTAGTTTCTTAAACTTTAGTTTGCATGAAAACCACCTAGCAAGCTTGCTTAAAAGCTGGTTCTTTGGACTGGTCCCCATTTTTAATTTTAGTAGCCTCATGATTACGGTCTGGGTGCTCCAGGACCACACTTAGAGAAACACTTAGAGGCATAGCCAAAGTTTCTTACTATCCCTCCATGATTTCATTCCGGTATACCTCCCAAGCTGAGGTTTCCACTATTCTCAAGCTTTCATTTTAATGCCTCCTGCTTTGCACATGCTTTCCCTTTTGTTTTGGGATGCTCTTACCAGGTACAGGTTTGCCTATTGTCCCTGAAACCACCTCAAAGTCTTCACTTCTTCCTCAGTATTCATTTAGTACTCATCTTTTTATAGCTACACCTTGAAGATCTTTATATACTAGAAAAGCAAAGTCTGTATTACAAATTAATGATTTGAATATGCTAATCAAATAATTCAATAATTAGAGAGGTGGTATACAGAATTCAAGCAGACTAAAGACGAGTGCTCTTTATTACCTCAGATGATGGAGGTGGATAAGAAAAAAAATAAGAGGTGAACTGAAGAGGCCTGTTTTGAGAGATTTCCAAGCAATTCGATACAACCTACTAGTTTAGTTTCTCAATCATCACAGATAACCAGTTTAGAGAAAATTACCTTCCATATTCTTAATCTTCTTAGTCTCCTGTAATTAAAACAATTGTACGGTTTACATACAGCTTCTGGGTTTGTTTGCTTGTTTTTTACGTGTAGAAAATGAATTAATTAGGTTATTTTTACTCATGTGTTGTCCTCTTAAATATGTTGCAAAATTTCACAGAAATCCACACTACTAATAGATTATTCTTCATTGCCTTTCCATACTCATTCCAAGTTTCAGAGTAATTGAATGGCTTGACATTTTGTAAGCTGCATCCTCACCACCTCTACCACCACCTTTGAGAGAGGAGATAAGAGCTGATTATGCTGGAAGAGAAGGGAGTCTAAAAGGAGCATAAGAGCATTAGATGCTAGTTAAGATTTCTCATGCCCACTCCCCATACAGTAGTAATGGAGAGAAATCCTAGAACTTTCAGGGAAGTTTAGCAACATTTTTGAGTAGAACTCTTAGAGGTGATACATGTCTAGGCAAGGAGGTTTGAGATAACCCCTTCACCCAATCTTCTATAGCTTTAGAGGAACGAAGAAAAGCTCTCCGTAGCTTCAGTAGTAGCTGAGAAGCCTGGATAACTTGAGGCCTCAGTGTCAGAACAAGAAGGATGCAGTACGCTGGCACCAAAGACTGTCTCATCATCTCAGTGGCTTCCACAGAGATGCCGGTGGTCAAGAACCAACACGGGCAAGGCACATTCTGTCTATGCCACTGTGAACCAAGAAGGCTCGAGAACCCAGCGCCATTCCCACAAATGCCAAGATGCTATTAAACCCTTGGATCTTCAAATCGGCTCTCCATAGAAGAATGAATATTGTATTGACTGATTCAAAACTTGAAATAACCAAAATCAAAATAGAAACAAAACCTAAAGTAATGAAGAATATAACTAAATTAACTTGTCTTTAATTTTTTTTCAGGAAGATAAAAGCTCAGTTTAAAAAATGTTTATAGTCTATGTACTTGGGGTGAACTAAAAGGTAAACTCAGTGAGCATGGATAACTCAAATAGTTGTATTCCCAAGAAAGACTGTCCCTTGATTAACTCCTGGGAGATAGCCTCTGAACCTTTATCCTACCTGATAAGAGTGTTTTTTTTATGCTTGAAGCTTTGGGCCACACTCCATCAGTTTGACCAGATAGTTTATTATGCTAACAATAGCATGACTTAAGGCTAACATGGATTTTTTGTATGTGTGAGGCCCTGGACCATGCTGTGTCACTTTGACCTCTGGAGGTCTGGAGACCGAGTAGCTGAGTCAGTCACATGGGTACTGCATGCCCATGTGACTGCCCATCATTTAAAATTTTGGATACCAAGGCTTGGGTGAGTTTTCTTGGCTGGAAACACTTTACACATGTTGTTACAGATTGTTGCTAGGAGAATCAAGTGCTGTTTGTGGGATTCTCCTTGGAGATAACAACTACAAGCTTTGCTCCCGATTTCTCCTGGCCTTGACCTGTGCACCTTTTCCCTTTGCAGATTCTAATCTGTAACCTTCCTCTGTAATAAACTGTAACAGGGAGTGGGAAATTTTCTGAAACTTACAAGTCCTAGCAAATCACCAAAACTGAGGGTGGTTTTAGAGACACCCAACACGAAGGGCATGTCATTTCTCCTACTAGATTTTAATTCCTTTAGGCTAATAACCGTCTCTTCTACTCTGTAGTCCCTTAAAATCTCCCAAATTTATGGAAGCTAAAAATCTAGCGCATGCTTCCCCCTGCTTCGGTCCTCTCACCCTCCGCTCCGTTCCAAGTATTTGCCTCAATTATAGCTTTTTCCCCCTCAAATATTTGGCTCTTGAGAGCTATTTACGAAAGAGGAAGATCCGGAGAGAGATTTTCAGGTGATTTTCCTTTTCCCTCGCCACCTCCCCTTTTTCTTCCAGGTAAATGTTTTTAGAACATTACGTGCAGAGGAAAAGAAGTCACATAAAGGCTGGAGAGTGATGGGGGAAAGGGCATATTTTTCCCTTGTTTGAATGACAGGGGTAATGAAGTGGCTGTAACTAAATATTGACTCACGAGGCTTTGTTCAACTTAGACTACCTTTACAACAGTTGGAGCAAGTGGCTTAAAGACGAAAGCAATACCTATGCAGACGTTCTGAGAGTGTGGAGGGGCAGAGAAAAGCCCCACATTTTAATATTCTGCTCACTTGGTGGAGGCACTTTTATTGGGTTTTCTTCTGAGGTTAGGACTAGCAGAGGAGTTAGAGGAAGAGGTCGGGGGACGGGGAGCGATGAAAAACTCAATAAATCAAGGGTTCGTCAATGAGAGAATCAAGAAAAAGAAAAGAGAGTGAAAACGAGGATGATAGTAAGGGGAAAAATGAAGGGAAGAAAAGTGTAGTAACTGAGAGCTAGAAGGACAATGAGTAGATCAAAGACACCGTGACAGAGGGCCAAATAAATGAGAGATGAATGAGCGAACCAAAGTAGGAGTTTGAAAAGACTCCGAAAAGGATGACATGGTTTATTCCTGAGAAATAACTGCTAAAAATTACAGCCTAGTACAACTCCACATAAAGCACAGAAATAGCAGAAGCAATTTCTACCGTTGAAGAAATATTTCACTTGATAGTAGAATTCAATGTCACATTTGTACTTCAGAAAAGTGTCATTCTTTGGAGTTATTGCTTTACATTTATCTCTACTTATGTGAACACATCTTCATTTGTTATACAGGTTTTGTTTGCTCTTATGGTGGTGACATACGTCAGCCACTATTTTTAGTTATACGTGATTTTCCGTGCTATAATTTGTTCTTAATATAGCCCAGTGACGCCTGTCACTGCCTCCATAAATCCCATCTACAGAGTTCATTGCTACTGGGGAGCATCTTTTCAGAATCTATCTATGTAAACATACGCTATACACACATACCCACACATGAATATCTGATATGATTGGGATCACAATACACATGATCTTAGTAATTTTTTTTAACTTAATGCTGTGGATTGCATTGTCTCCCCTTCAGATTTACATGTTGAAGCCCTAACCCCAGATGTGATCCTGTATTTGGAGACCGGGTCTTTAGGAGCTAAAGTTAAATAAGATCAGAAGGGTGGAACCCTCATCTGTCAGATTGGTGTCCTTGGAAGAAGAGGAAGAGAAACCAGAGCACATTCTCAATACCTGTTTTTTTCCCCTCCACTCCTCACCCCAAGCATATACGCCAAGAGAAAGGCCATATGAACACCTACCAAGGTGGCCATCTGCAAGCTAGGAGTAGAGTTCTCACCAAAAACCAAATTGGCTGGAACCTTGACCTTGGGCTTTCCAATTTCTTGAACTGTGAGAAATAAATTTCTGTTATTTATAAGCCATCCACTCTGTGAAACTTTATTATAGCAACTTATGTGCACTAAAAAACCCAACAATACATGTAGACATTTAGAGATTTATAAAATCACTTTTAATCATTGCCTATGATTTCATTACAACAAAATTTGTGGGGGGGGGAATTATCTTCAGACATTTAAACTTTTTTAGTTAAGTTATAGGCTAACCTGGTATGACAATTTCCATGGCTCAAACAATATCAAATTTATTTCTCTTTCCTAAAAATAAATGCAGTCTGCAGCTTTGCTTCTCAATCATTCAAGGCAACAGATTCCTTCAAGCTTATTATTCTGCCATCCCTCAAAATGTTGTTCTTACCTACATGGCCAGATCTGGCACATAAGCACCTTGTTCTCACTTGGGAAAAGAGAAGAACTGGCAATTTTCATCAAGTAACAAAAAAGTTGAGCACTCATTTCCACTGACATGTTATTACAAGGTCACATTTAGCTTCAAGAAAAGTTAGGAAATGTCCTCTTCAGTGAAGTAGTCATGAAGTATTCTATTAGGGTTGGAGATTCTATTAGAAAAAGGATCAAGAAAGATCGACTGGGGCAGTGGAGACAGAAATAAGTAAACTGACACATTATTGTTTGCAGCTTCTTATTTATCTTTGCGACCTTAAATTCTTAGAAGTGAAATTTTTAGAATAAGGGTTGCACAATTAAGATCTTTGTATTTATTGCCACACTTCCCTTCAGAAATATGTTACATTACACTCCCTCCAATGTTGTATGTGAATGCCAATTTCCCCACATCTTTGGCATTATTCTAGTTAATCTTTGACAATCCGAATGTCTGAAAGAGGTCACTCACTACTGACTTTATTTTCATCTTTTGATTATGCTGAGACAGAACATATCTTCATACATTTAGGAACACTTGCATCTTTTTCATTTGTGATTGCTTGATCGTGGCCTTGGCCTCTATTTCTATCACGTACTCCTCTTGTTTCTTATTGATTTGAAAGGGATCATTATTTATAACACTCCATATGTTGCAAAAATATTTTCCTATGAGTCATTTGTCTTTTAACCTTATGGATTTTTTTTTTCTGCTAGACAAATTAACTTTTTATGTAGTCAAATTTACCATTTTTTCCTTATGGCTTTTGATTTTGTGGCACATTCAGAAATGCCTTCCATCCAGAGATTACACAAGTATTTACCCATATTATTTTCTAGGGTATGCATTTTAATAGTAACACATTCATATGGTTTAAAAATAAATATAAAATATGAAAACTACACAGTGAAAAATCTTGTTACTATCCCTGTCCTCTTCTATCTCATTAACCTCATGACCTTTCTCTTCCTCTGGGAAATCCCCTGTAAACTTGTGTGAGAAAAAAAGCAAATAGAGGCAAATAACACATTACTATTATTTTAAAATAGTTTGATTTCATGGATCCCCTGAGAGGGCAAGACCTTTAAGAGTTTTCAGACCATATTTTGATAATCATCGAACCAGTCCGGTAGCAGGTAGAAGACTTTTCATAAAAGCTAGATGAATGGATTAATTTATTAACTAATACTATACTTATTGGGTTATTTATAATTTTACAACCCTTTACACGTGACTGTTTCATAGTATAATTATTTTTAAATAAGCAATTATGGAAATTTGGAATAAAGAATTTGGCTTCTACTTCTACTCTACTTGGTTGTAACTCTCTTCCTCGAAACTACAGTAGCAGTTTATTGTATATAATTCTGACCCCTCTTCTGTACATTGTATTATGCACTTCTGTATTGGAGACCTCTGGCTGTTCCTAATGCACACTCAAACACAGAGAAATAGGATTGTGATATACAGATTTTTTTCCTGTATCTTGCTCTTTTTACTTTATACTCTGAATCTCTTTTCGTGTTTTTGCATAAATGTACTTCATTCTTTTTAACAACCACATAATATAAAACAACTCTGTGATATGGATATTTTCTTATTTAGAGGAAGGAAGGGAGGGGACACCCAATTCATTCTTGTTTCAATATGGATGACCAGCAGTACCAACCTTATTCATTCAGTGGCTCATCCATTTCCTCCTAATTTGAAATGCCACCTATAGCTCATATCAGATTTCCAAATATGCATGGGTCTGCTTCAGATACTATTTCATTGATTTGCCTATTCCTGAATATGATTTAAATTTCCATAACTTTAAAATATATATCACAATCTTAGAGGGTAAGTCCATCCTTCCTTTCCTCTCTCTTTTCAAAGTATTTAGACTATTCTTTTATGCTTACTATTCCATGTGCATTTATTCTATGAGAAAACAAAGTATCTTTATTATCTGATATAACGTGTTTAAAGACTTGTGCTTATCAGAAGCATTTGAATAAGAATACAAATACATTTTTTTTGCGTGGTCATATATATTCTAGTCAAAATTTATAATGTAAACTTGAAATAATTGGGAAGCAGCTTTAAAAAGATATCACATCACTATTCATCTAAATTTTATAATTATTAAACTGTATAATGAATTTTATTATTATTTTTAAAAATGAAATCGTGTGCTTTCAAACAGGAAATGCAGGGCCTGATGCAAAATTCAAAGTGCATAAGACTGTATATAGAAAGCAATGCATACTAGAAAGCAGCCATAGCAGATGGCATGTAGATGCTAATCACTAGTAGAAAAGTAATTTATGACCCTTATGTCCTTAGTGTGTGTCATTAATTCTCTTTGGTTCGTACTTCTATATTGCTCAGTCTTGTTTTTACTATAGTTAATTGTATATGTAATTTTGTTTCTCTCCCCATCAGAAGCGTGGGCTTGCCAGGGACAGCATTTGTGTTCCTTCTCTTTGTCGTCTAGTGCCAAAAATACAGCCCAGAGCCTTGGGATGACATGCAGAGAGAGAAAAGGTTGGTTTTAGTAAGACGGTGAGCTATATTAAGACTGGGTTTCAGCAGATGTAGACACTGAAAACAATTGTCACTTAAAATATACAAATGATCATCAGCCTCCTAGACATCTAGGAGAGATTTGATTTATGAAGAGGCCAATCATCGCTGAGTTCCAGAAAACCATTTTCATTTTGCTTTAGTTGTGCAAATGCAAAGTAAGAAGGCTTTTGGAATGGAGCAGTGGTCCAAGAGTTAAAATGCTCTTCATAATTTTATAACATTTGTAGATGTTGAGCAGAATCATGTAACTGAATATTATGCTTTTTGAGCCTATCAGTTAGAGAAATGTTTGTTTCATAGATTTTGGAGGCTCATACTACTTTGCACTCAAGATGCTCTTAAAAATAAAGTTATACCACATATACATACTTTAGGACAAAATGAAAGCTAAACAGAAAAACACTTAAGACAGAAGAATCCCTCTTGCTTAATGCACATGAAAACACACACAATACAAAAGTCAAACATAGCACACAATTCATTTGTTCCACGTGATATTTTTAACTAAAATCTGTGTGTCAAGTGGATTGGAGGGTGGGTCTTTGTCTAAAACGGTTGTATCAAAATATTGCTGCTTATAGAATATTTAGTATGGTTTTGAGTGAAAAAAACATACTAAAAATATGAGTTGTCCGAAAAGTGGCATTATGGCTATTGTGGTAAAAAGTTGTAAATGGAATAGTTGCTAAGATTTAAGAATGAAAAATACAAAAAACTTAGCCCGATGTGTTAAATTTTCATTCTGAAATCTACAAGCATTTGGTAAAATCTTGTTAAATGTTCCAGCCAAATCTTAGCTATCACCACTGGGAACAAAAGAAGTGTGTATGCCCACGCTTGGATCAAGCAACAGGAGAGAAGGGGAGACTACTTAGAACCTCTAGAAGGTAACGAGACATCCTCAAAGCCTCTAAAAGAGAAAACAAACAAATAGGTAATATATAAAAGTCTAAGAGTCATAACAATACCACATAAGAAGCTAGAAAACAATAGAAAAATCCTTTATAATTGTGAGAAAAAAACATTACCAATCTCGAAAATGCTTCTCTATTATTCATTTGAATTTTTAAAGGACAACATAAGTTCACAGCTTTATGGTTATAAGTATTCCTAAACCCTCTCCAGCCTAAAAAGTAATCTCTTTGGAACAATGCTTCTGTTCTATTTTTACCATTATAATCATAGTAAAGTATACAGACTTTAATGACTGGACGCCCTAGGAAGTTATGTGGTCTTTCTTGTGTAGCCCTGCTCCCTCTCATACCTGCCTCCAGAAAAGAATTTATTCTCGTTTTCGGAACTTCAATGTCATCTATTTTGTATTATGATTACTTGTGTCTCATTAGAATGTTAGGGTTAGAAGCTCAGTTTAATCATCTTATCACATCCACTTGCCAATACAAGACCTTGAACATGGTAGGTGATCAATAACTATGTGTTGAATGTTGCTACACCTTTAATGATCTTATATCTTTGGAAATATTTCTAAAAACATTTCCATTATTTCAGACTCCCTCCCCAACGCCACTCTTATTTCAAAGTAAAAGGAGGAAAATTTGTTTCAAAACTATGATTTTCTACAATTGGTTGTATAGGGAAAAAATTTCATGTTGAAATCATGAATTTCAATCTGAGAATATTTCCTTTTTTAGTGATCAATCATTAAGACAAGTAACTATTTATTATACTCGAGTTACTATTCATTGTTCATAAATATTTGAATCGAATCATTCCAGACGAGATTTGATAATAAAATGTTCAATTTCAAGGCTTGCTTTCTATTGAAGGAGATGATCTCAGAACTTTTAAAGCTTCGAGTACAGTACTTCCCTCCCCCGCCCTCCCGAACTGTACAATGAATGAATCCAGTTTGTCCCTTGTGCTAGGGAGCATTCATTCGTCGGAATAGAAAGCAATATCCATTTAGCTCCTCTAGAAGCCGGCAGTTGCTGTCTCCTATTTCTTTTTATAGCAGCATAACATTGTAAAAGTATTAGTGTACTGGTGGGAGTATAAATCAGTTCAATTTGAAATATGTAGCAAAAACTTAATTACATTTATTCATTTGACACAAAAATTCCACTCCTAGGACTTTATTTAATGAAGAAAAGTATACATGAATTTAAATAATGCGTACGTATAGTTTTTAAAAATCACAGCAATAGTTATAACAGCCCGAAAGTAGAAACAAATAAAAATTAATAGATGAATAGATAAATAAATAGAAAAGAAAAGATGAGGAAAAATTCAAAGCATTAGCACTGGTGTTGAGCAAAGTAATGGATGCAGTAATCTCCAGTTGTTGTTAATCACCTCTATCCTGCTTCTCTCTTACTCTTCCACTCCATACATCTTTAAAACTTTGAAATGATGCATATTTTAGTAAATTTACATTTATATAGCTCTTTAAATAATTTATAAAAAAACATTTTACTATCTGAGAAAAATAAAATTGTCTCAAATTTGAGGAAAAGTGGCTTAGGATAGAATTTCGTTGTGATGTAATATTTAAACCACCTTCTGGGAGATATCTAGCATTTCTGAGAAAATGTTTTAAACAATTTTCTGATAGACTTTATGAAACTAAGAGCATCTTTAGGCTGAGATGCTTTGGAGAAATGACTGGTCTCAGATTTGGGGCAGGAAATGTATAAAATGATCCTGAAATATCTCGTTGATCAGAAAACAAAGAATCTATGAAAGACTTCTGTGGTCACATCAAAAGGACACAGGGACCAAGTGAAAGGGGCTGCCATTGCCAAAGTGATCATTGGAACATCACAAAGAAGAGTGATAACCACAATGATTAAATGTCGCATATGTGTGAAAATTCAAGCATTCATACATAGGTGACACAAATCCACGTTGATCATTTTGAGAGGATGCCAGAGAACCAACCTATTTGCTCACTAACAAAAAATTATCCTGCCTCACATAAGAACTGCCCCTAAGGGAAACTTGGGAAAATTTTTCCTTAGAGAATTCTAGATTACATAAAAATAGACAAGAATTGATAAAATTACAGCATCACCACACATTCCTTAATGAAATAATGGATCTCAAAAAAGATCATCAATGGCTATTCAAACCACTAGGTAAAAAGTTGGTGGGAAACTTTATAATGAATGGATGAGGCTAATAGCACCTGAAACCAAAGATCAATCTTAACATCACAAAAGGAGAGAACATTAATTATTATATTACTCTTGATGTGATGCAATAGAGAGTGTACATTACTACCACTAAATTATTTTGAGGGAAAAAAGAAATCAAACTTGAATCCAATCAAGCCCTAAATCTACCAGTTTATGGGAAATTCAGAGAATTAAAGAACACATGGAGACGGGGGTGAGGTGGGGTGGGAAATGTGGATGATGTGTAATTGGCAAAATCCAGAACATGGGAGATGATCTGGGTTCTTCAACATCAACGACAAAGGGACAGAGAAAGACAGGTTACCTTAGACGTTCAAACTCAAGTTTTGTAGGAGAATTTTTCTTTATTCTCATATTCTCTGCTTGGGTTTGCAAAATCAATTGTTTACTGACAGATTAACAGGAGAAAAGGCATGCAAATTTATACAGTGTCAAAAAGTTTATTTGGCATGAGTGGACATCACAGAGAAAAGAGAAATACCATCCTGTCAAAAGAGTATCAAGTTAAAGAGAAACAAGAAGACAGGAAAGGGACTTTGAGCTTCAAGAGGTGACCTGTTAAGGGAAAGCAAATATGTGGGTAACTAGTGGTAGATTAGAGCTATTTAGTGAGGTTTATTTGTGTAGACGCTTTCTCGGTGGCATTTCATCTTGGGCGATAAGGTTGTTATTCTCTTGCTGGTATGGGAAGTGGCGGAATCGCTCAATTCAAAGGGGATTTATGGTTTTTTTAAAGACAGATTTATTCAACGTCATGATCAGACTATTACATTCAACAGCATGGGTGCAAAAAAATATCTACATTAAAACCCTTTGTCGGAATGCTTTACACTTTCCACAGAACAGAAACTAAAATAACCTGTTATACGATTAGTCACAAACACAGTCCTCGAGTTTTTCGCCCACACACGTGAGTATTATCTAAAACGTTCTTCTTTGTAGCAGCAAGGCCCTGCCACCACTGTGCTTGGCTGAGTTCACAAATCTGTTGCAACCTGTAGCTTTCCTGTCACTGCTCTGGCTTTCCTCTCCTGCTAAGCTTTGTTTCCTGGCAGTCATTAAAAGCTGCTGCCATTGCCATACCTACTGTTGCGTCTGAGACTGTTATTGGTTTTGTGGTTTGGCAAAGGACCGGCCTCTGCCACCATGGAGACTAGCGCTTCTGTCTCCAAAGTTTCCTCTTTTCGTGGGTCCAAAATTTGAAGATTCATCATTGTAACTGCCAAAATCATTGCACCTTCCACCACCTCCAAAATTGTTTCCACCATTACCAAACTATTAAAGTCATCTCCATTGCCACCTTATCCTCTACCACCACGACTGCCACCAAAGCCACCTCGACCGCTGAGTAACAACCCAAGTTGTCATTCCCACCAAAACTACATCCACAACCGTCACCGAAGTTTCCAGAACCACTTTGACTCCTTTGGCTGGATGAAGCATTCTTGCTTCACAGTTGTGGCTGGACACAGCATGGTATTCCTGAATAACAACCTTGTCTACAGAATCATGGCCATTGAATATTACAAAAGCGAAGTTTCTTTTTTTAGGCTCTTTGGGAGATTCCAATTTAGACATGACGACCATGGGAGAGGAGACTTGAACAATACTCACTCAGAGGCATCCACCAACAGAAAGGCTATATTTTCCAGAAGATGGGGGATGACAGAGAGCTCATCTTGTGTCAACTTTTTCCCAATTGCCTTTAGTTCAAAATAATCTCTATGCCAGAGTGACATATTGTGGGATAGCATAGTCTGATCTCCTACATATCGATAGGTGAAAAGGTAAAATCTGAAATCTGGAATTCACTTTAAAATAATCCAGTTTGGGAGTAGAGAGAAGTATACATGAATAAGATTGATTATGTATTGATACCCTTTGAAGCAAAGTGATAGATACTAGGCCTTTATATATTCTCTCTAATTTTGTATGTATTTGAACCACAATAAAAAATTATTTAATTAAAGAGCCCTTGTGGGTATTAGATTTCCCTACATAGTTCTGTGAAAACTAACTATACATGAGGGGCCTAATCACCTGTACCCAGATATTTTTTTTTTGTATTTAGTCTAATATGTTACCTAGCTACCTATTGTTCAAAAAAGTATCTGTGAAAGAAATCTATGAACTGACTTGCTTCAAGTTCCCTTGAACAAGATTGAAAAAATTTAGCTATGCAATAAAATGCTGCCTTGACAACTATTTGAACAACCCCTGAGAGATAGGTAGTATAAGAATTAATGTGCCCATTTTTTAGATAAGGAAATCGAGATTCAGAAAAGTTGATTTTTCTCGTAACGAAGAACTCTAGGTGAATAATCGGAAAAATGATAAATAGAATACAGATAATATAATGCTTAGTTTAGTCCTAGATCTTCTGCACCAACTTCTTCTCTATTACCTCCACTTCTTTGCAAGGTGAAGGAAGATATTAATGATTTCAACCCCATGGAAACCAAAGTCAATGCTGTGGAGTATTAGACATTTTCTTTCTTACCTTGATTCTATTCATTTGATTTGAGCTGTGCCCAGTGAAAAATCAATCTTCCTCTTACTTTTTGTGGAAATTCTGATATATGACTATTGTATTATAATATTACACTACTAGAGCTTTACTATGGGCGAGATCACTTCCTGTATGAGAGAATATTTTAAGGCTACTTAATTCCATTCATTTAGGTGAAAATAAATCTCTTGGACTGGATGTAAAAGGAATGTGAAATTCTGGCTTGCAAAATATGACATCTCTTCTTCGTCAGCCAGACCACTGATATTCCTGAACTCCATGCTTATTTTTGTCCTGTAAAGCATTTTTTAAAAATGCAGTCTGTTCAACTCTATCTGAGTGAAACCAGAAAAGAGTTTTGTCTATTTTTGCTCCAGAGAGTTAATATGGAAGGTGGGTAACCCTGTGGTTCAGGATGATGGGAGCTGTAACTAAAGTCATAAGTAAAGTCATAACCCAAAGAGAAGCTAACATGCCATTTAATTTGGCAACACCAAATTCATTAATAGCACACAGGAGAATGAGATGACATATAGACTGTGAATAGACTTTCTCAGTGAGCTCTTTTTAACTTGAGAAGACAAAAACATGCCATTTCTATAAAAATCACAATAAAAGGGCTTTCAATCCATCAACAAATATTTATTGTTGACAGTATCACTTAGGTCAGCACTCTGAAACTAGATCTCTAGACGCTAGAGGGAAACGTATTAGAATAGAAGCACAGTAATAACCCAATTTGATTTACAAAAGACGAGGCCAAAAAAGATGGCAAAGAAAGGGAGAGCTTCAGCAAGAAATTAAAACCACTTCTCCACAATTGAGGCAGCCAGATTTTCTTCCAAATTTTAGCGCAGTAATTCTGACAAGAGCCTGTTAGATACTGGTGAGTCTGAAGCTAAAGCAATGGGAGAATTAGAACAACTTGGAAGAAATTCAAACTGAGTTAATCAGTGGTTAAACAGATGACGCAATTGAGAGGCTGAATAAGGGCTCTAAATCCTTGTTCATCACTACAGAAGTTAATAAGTAACATCTAAAGTTGACAAATGACAAGACCATGGTTTATCTAAAATATTGGTAGTCAACCTATATTAAGTATTCAATATTCATGGTATCCTGAAAATACTTATAGCCAACCTATATCAAGTATTCATGTGCCAAGTATAATTTTAAGTTCTTGACATGTAAAATTCATTTCCTCTTCTCAATAATCTTATGAGATTATTTGATGCTCTTAATCATGCTATTTAAATCAACAAAGGTAACTACTAACACAACGAGTTAAGAGTTAAAAAGTGTTTTCCTCTGGAAATGAGTCTATAAAGGTAGAAAACAGCAGAAAAGAATTCCATTGTTTTTCATTAAAACTTTTCTATACTATTTGATTTTTTAAAAATCACGCCAGTGATACATTTTCTTGTGAAAACGTGAACACTGAAGCTAAGACTGAAAGCTAAAATCCACTATGGCCAACTCACTACCAGGAGCAGTACCTATTATATCAATTCAGTATATAGCTTTCAAAAGTTCATCTGTATTTACATATATACATGAACTCTTAAAAATATATGGTACTGTGTGTTGTGTTTATGTTTCCATATATGATATACTATTTCTTATGGATTGAATTGCATCATCCCAAAAAAGATGTGTTGAAGTACTAACTCCCTCTTTACTTTAGTGTGCAGCCTTGTTTGGAAATAGCATCTTTATAGGCATTCACAGTCATTAGAGTGCATCCTAATCCAATATGACCGGTATCCTTATAAAACGGGTCTAGTCACTTCTTTAACTTTGTTAAAGGGTTTTTTTTTTTTTTGGTAACAAAAATTTTTATTTTTAATATAGTCAAATTTAGCAATATATTGCCTTTTGTTCTTTGCTTTGGTATCTTATTTAAGAAGAACATCTTCTTAGTTTAAGGCTATCAACAAATTACTCTGTATTTTTTTCCCCATTACTTTAATCATTTTGTTTTTGATTTTATTTTTCAACTATGTGCATGTATTATATTAATATGTTTTTAAACTTATACACCTACAATTTTTTTTTTTAAAGAACACAGAATTTTGAGTCAGTCAGAAAGATATGGTTTGGAACCCAGTTCTGCTCCTTCCTAGTCATGTGATCTTGAGCAGATGGCCAATTATAACCTCATAGGGCTTTTGAAAAATGAATTAAATAAATATAAATGGAAGGGGTTCAGTAAAAGGTATCACTGTCATTTTTTAAAATGTTAATCAGCACTGTTTGCCCAAAACTGTAAAGTATTGCTACTGAATTGCATACTTAAAAATGGATAAAAAAGTAAATCTTATATATATTTTATCACAATTTTCAAGGTTAATTCAAAGTTTTATCAAAGATTCTATAACTTTAGGTTTGACTGGAAGAAAATTGCATGAGGTTAAAAGAAAAAATAATACCTAATCTTAGAATCTGAGATACTTTGATAATAAAGAAGTATTTAGGAAGAGAAAAGGAGGGAAAAGTATAAACATTTAATATGAATCAATTGACACAAAATTTTAACTAACATAAAAAAATCTTATGGATAATAAATGGATTTGGAGGAAAAGATCTTTCATAATAATATAAATATAAAATATCATTGTAAAATACCAAGCTTGCTTCAGGCCATTATAACAAAAAGTTTTGGTCTAAGGAGCATAGATAAGATTCTATTACAAAACAACTGGACCTCCTTCTTACACCATACACAAAAAACAACTCAAAATCATTTGAGATTGAAACATAAGAACTGAAACCGTAAAACTCCTAGAAGAAAACGTAGAGAAAAACCCTCTTGACATTTGCTTTTGCAATGATTTCTGGATGTAATACAAAAAGCACAGGCAACAAAAGGAAAAATAGGTAAGAGGGACTACATCAAACTAAAAAGATTCTGCATAGCAGAAGAAACAAATCAACATAGAGAATGTGAGAATATTTGCAAAAAATATACCTGATAAAGGATTAACATCCAAAATATATATAAAAAATAAAAAATAAAATAATCCAATCAAAAAATGGACAAAGGAACTGAATAGACATTTTCCCAAAGAAGACATACAAATGTCCAATAAGTATATGAAAAGATGTTTAACATCACTAATCATCAGGGAAATGCAAATCAAAACCACCACGAGAAATCACCTCACACTTGTTGGGATGTCTATTATATATATAAAAAGCAAGTGTTGTGGAAGATGTAGTAAACAGAGAAACCTTGTACATTGTTGATGGAAATTGATATGGCCACTATGGAAAACAGTATGGAGATTCCTCAGAAACGATGCTAATGGAAGACAGATACAATTACACCTTATGAGGGCAATACGGCACATGATAATATTTGAAGGGATGTATAGGAGAATCCACAGGAAAAAGCATGCACATTGAAAGTGGCAACAAAGCCTAGCAACTAACAACATTGAGGAGCAGAGACTTTCCATCTTAAGAGTTCCTCTACTTAAGGAAAAGTTTTACTTGTAAAAGGGTCCACAGAAGGATTTGCAACCCCAAGAATGATTAAGGTATCAGAACACTTAATTTAAGAATGATGAAAAAAGGAAAATATGAAAAAAATATGTCTAGATGGAAATTTCTAAATATTTCAGGCTCATGAACACTCCAGAAACACCCCAAGTAACGACATTATAATCCCAAGTAAGGACGTCTATTCCCTATGGATTTTTTTTCACCAGACTCTATGAAGACTTGAAAATCTATCAGGGGCTCATTGGCCCTGTGGCATGATAAAATTTGAGTTTTAACTTGTGTTCAGTTTGGAGCTTTGGCTTCACATATTTTGACTTAAAAAAAAAAAAAATAGACTTGTCCCCAAAGAAAAAGCCTTTCTTTTACTATAAGAATGACTGAAGGGTGAAAAGAGTCAAAAGGCATGAACTTTTAGCTATGAAATAAATAAGTTCTGGGGATATAATGTACCACATGGTGACTATAGTTAATAATATTATATTGTGTATTTGAAAAATACTGAGAGAGTAGACTTTAAAAGTTCTCATCATAAGAAAAAAATTTTTGTAACTTTAGTAACAATGTTGACTAGACTTATTATGGTGATCATTTTGCAACATATACAAATATCTAATTAAAAAATGAATTAAAAAAGAAATGTTCACTGATCAGGTGACAAGGTATATATGCATAAAGACTAGGCACTACTTGATTGAATAAATTTAGAGTCGACTTCCTATGAAAATCATAAATAGAAAAGTTTGCATGCTATAGAAAGATCATGGACCCTTACATATATGAAAAAAAGGGGTTTTAATGCACTCCTAGCTGGGCATATCTTTTGGAAATATGAAGCTTGGGCAATCATTGAATCTCAGTTTTCTCATTTACCCTATAAAAATTAAATATTTTTTCAACTCTAAATTTCAATGATTCTAGTTATTTTAAAAACATTGCATTCAATGTTTAATTTAGAGTATCAAAGAAAGAGATGCTCTAATTTTATTAAAGCAACTAGATGAGAGAACTACTAAAATTAGAGTTAGTTTATGCATCCAAATGCCTCAAAATATTGAACAGTTATAAAGTTTTTAAAGCTGAGGAATAATTAGTGAGGCTTTACTTCAGTAAGAAATTTAAAAATGGTTAAATCTTTTCCTTTGTAGCTCTGATGAAATGCAGAGAAGAGAGTATATAATTTAATATACATAATAATCTCATGGACAGCTGGGAAACACAAAACTCATCTAAAAGAGATTGCATTTTTATTCATGTATGTGCAATTTACTCAAGAATGGATTATTTTTTAATTGTATGTGTTTGAAGGAATTTAGTTATATCATGAGAGATGAAACAATAACGTATGCCTTGCTCTGCGAGCTTTTGAAAAATACAGCAGACAATAAGATACTGCATTTAGGCTTAACAGTTCTCTTTTTTTAATACCCCACAGCCATCTGTCCCATATTTCCTGGGACAGAACTGGTTTTAATATACTTTCCAGTCATCTTCATAAACTTAGACAATTGTCTAGGAATTCAAATATTCTGGCAAGTGGGAATGAATAAATCAAGTTAGTATCATTAAAATAAAAACATACACATACATAAAAAGAAAGGAAGTCAGAAGTGACAGAAAATTACAGGTCTAGGAAACATCTTGATTGTGTACAGTTCATCCATGCCTGTTAAGTCTCTATGAGTATCATTATAAATCCGGGAACTATGAGAAATGAGCACAAATTCTATTCCGCCCTCAAATCTCCGGACACACTTTCTCAAATACAAATGGCTCCATCTCTGTTAGTTGCTCTGTTTCCGTCCATCTGTTGTAGTAATTGCTTTTCCTTCCTCTATAATTTCCAGTGTCCGGACAGGCTTATCCTGTTTCCTCCGGATGGTGTTTTTGTTTGGAGTCAGTTCCTAAATCCTCTTCCTGTTCCTTTTAATTCACTCTTCTTTGTCCTCTTATTTGCACAACGTAATTTTTTGTACCATTACACACACACACACACACACACACACACACACACACAACTTCAGGAAATTTTGAAGAACACCGTGCGTGGAGGGAGAGGTTAAGTGCTTTAAACGTATCTTGGTACCGAAGTTGTTTAGCTACACACAGACAACAACAATTGCTACAATTCTACTTGAAAAGTCACAAAACGGGATAGAGCATTTAGCTCCATGTTGGTCTTGGGGCAATAGGGTATGTGAGCTATATTTCTCTAAAGTGCCAACTATTAAGCTGAGAACTAGAGAAAGAAGAAATCAAACCTGGGAGAAGACATTAGCAAAATTCCAACTTGCTCACAGGAAAAAGCTACTCATGGATTCCTATGGGGGTGAGAATGGGAGGGAGGAGCCACTGTTAAAGAACAAATTCAAGTGAAGGCTGCTGAGACAATTCTCCGGGAGTTTTTTTGCATTTCTGCACAACTTGCAACCAGGGCACCAATTGCCTTTTGTTCTCAACTGTATTTTCAAGGATGTTTTTGTAGCAAATGGCCTTGGAAGATAGAGATAGCGTCTTCCTTCAGAGTGATGGATAGATTTGCTTACTGTCGGGTGTGATAAAGATAACATTTCCTTCCTTCTAGAGAGCCAAGAGCACGTGTGCTTGTACAATAGTCCCTCCCTTATCCGCGGTTTCATTTTTTCCGTGGTTTCAACTACCCGCAGTCAGCTTTGGTCCAAAAATGTTAAATGGAAAATTCCCAAAATAAACAATTCATGGTTTTAAATTGCACACTGTTCTGGGTAGCCTGATGAAATCTCATGCTGTCTTGCTTCATCCCCCTCGGGACATAAATCATCCCTTTGTCCAGCACAGTCAGCCTATATACACTCCCCACACATTCGTCACTTAGGAGCATCTCAGTTATCAGATCAAGTGAACCCAAGCAGTAGTGATGCTGGCAATTCAGACATGCCAAAGAGAAGCCAAAGAAAAGATGAACATTCTTGACTTCATAAGGAGAGAAAAAAAATCGTATGCTGAGGCTGCTAAGATGAATCCATGAAATTGTGAAGGAAAAAGAAATTAGTGCTAGTTTTACTGCCACATCTCGAGCTGCTAAAGTTAAGGCCACAGTCCATGCTAAGTGCTTAGTTAGGCTGGAAAAAACGTTAAACTTTATCACTGGTATGTACGTATAGGAAAAAAACGTTGTATATATAAGGTTTGGTACTATCCACGGTTTTAAGCATCCACTGGGGGTCTTGGGACGTATCCCCCATGGATAAGGGGAACTGCTATAGTATTATAATGCATTGTTTAAAAAACTCTTGTTCTCAAAGCTAAAGGTGGCTTTCCTGTGAAAGAATCTACTCCATGTGCAGGGTGTAAATTGGCCCTTCCTTATGTCACCCTGTGGGAACTGGGGCTTGGGAAAATGGTGCAAAAATCTGTTCCTTTGGCTCCTGCTCTTGCTGTGAGTAATAAACTGTCCTTCATTTCTTACATAGCATTCATGTCTTCCACCAGTATTGTGCCTTCTATTAGCATCTAAGGAATTGTGGCGGGCTAACTAGATGACTAGCATGTAGAGGAAAATTCCAGATGTTCTAAAGTTCTGTATAAGGGCCTAAGCCCAGATATTGAGATTGTATGGACAGCTTATTCAGGGGAATCATTGTCGGGGGTGGGTCTGCCAGAGATGGAGCCGGAGGATTTCAAAGTTTTTATTTCAAGCCAAAGAAGAGTTGTTGCCCAGTGCCTCATGAAATGGATACACAAAACTCCAGGCAAGTGCTGGTCCTCTGACTGAGAGTGGGAATGATATATGGCCTTGTGGTAGTGGCCGTGAGAAATCTTAGGCACCCAAGAAATCTGGGTAGAAGAGATCAGATAGCTTCACGGGCTTCTCCATGGAGACCTTATAGGTGTTTCTGTCCTACGGTATCATAGAAACTTGTGGCACTTCGGTCTGGGGATTCTGAGTGGGTCAATAATCCCCAAATTCATCTGATTTATAGCTGCAGCCCCTGCATGGGTCTGACATGCTTAGGAGGAGAATGGATCAAACTAAATGCCCGTTTTGAATAGCAAGTGTGGGGCAAGAACTGACAGATCAGACACTAGAGCATGAGTCAGCAAACTTTTTCCAAAAGGGCCGGATAGTAGATATTTATCTGTGGGCCATATGATCTCTGTAGCAAGAATAGAACTCTGCTATTGCAGAGCAAAAGCGACCATAGACAATGCCAATAGGCATGGCTACATTTCAATACAACTTTACTTAACAGAAATAGGGAACTCCCGGATTTGGACTGTGGGTGGTAGTTGGCTGACTCTTGCATTAGAAGATTGTTACATGTAGGCTGGCTTCATTAGTGTGTGACATGAGCTCAAGGCCCTGAACTGAGAAGGGCCCTTTTCTTGGTCTGATGTTCCGCTGTCCCTGTCTTGAAATTCTTAATAATTTTTAAACAAAGGTCTCCAACTTTTCCTCTTGGCCTGGGCCACACATATTATGCTGGTCCTGGTTATATACAATCTTTTTACTATCAGATCATTGTAGGCCTGAACAAAACCAAATCGATCTGAGATTCAGAGAGTAAAATTATGATATACAATCAGATGTATGATAACAGATAGGTGCCAAAGGTGCCTTATGGATAAAATGTTTTCTGGTCCAGAAGCAAGAAAAGTAAGATCGTGGCTTTTATCTTATCAATAATATTGGCATATATAAAGAAAGGATGGGTCTGTCTGAAGAATGGTTATTAATGATCCATTAGGAAGTATTCTGGACCACTGTAGTTAAGGATTCAATATGCAGTATGAATCTGTTGCTGAAATGTCAAACCAAATGTCAACAGGTGCTTAAAACATAGCACTTCTGGCCCTGAATCTAAGTAGCATAATTCACTAATAGTATAGTTTCTCACACCTTTCTCTCTAAGAATTCAACAAGGAGCAGATCAGACTAGTCAGTCCTCTTGCTAGTTAAATTTCTCAGTAGCTAAATCCATAAGCATTGTTGTTTACATATCAACCTCTGTTACTTTAGTGAGCCCAGGATCTGGGCAAATTGGCAAAACTAATTCCAATGAAGACTCAGCACAAAAGTGATGACTTCAGCAAAGAAAACATCATCTTGACAAACCAGCCATTCGTCAATATCCTCTTCTTCACCACATGCCTTCTTTCAGTTTTCACATTAAGCTTTATCCAGGCAATGTTAATCCATTAAAAATTAGAGAAGTTGTATGGTTGGCTCTTGATCTGCTGATAGTTTGATGGAAGGAATGGATGGGGATAAACTGGTGTGGTGGAGAGAAAAAGAAAAGTAAAGAGGAAAGTGAGAAAGGAGGTGATCAAAAACATTCCACTGTATCTTGGTCTGACAGTTTACGTGAGACGTGTAAGAGTTAGCCTTTCTCTGGGCCAAGTGAGAGAGTGTAGGATTACCTCACATTATACTCTTCATCTCACCAAGTTATCAGAGAGTGTGAAGACAGGATGAAAGGTAATCTTTTGTATATGTCGTGGGTTTTACCAAGGACATTTAAGATTTAGGACAGCGTATTTTAATTACGAGGAATGTTTGCTTAAAGACATTTGATTCATATTAAATTCATTCCATAAGCTCAATGTAGAATTTAAAAAAGAAAGTTTGCTTTTGACTTAAATAGCTGTAAAATTATTTTGCTAAAGGAAGAAATCAGAAGAGTTTACTTCAATCCAAACTTGAGTAAATGAGATGTGGAAAGATAAGATTCAAGAAAGACTTACCATAAATGAAGACACATTTGCAATTTAAGTATGTCATTTTTAAAAAAGAATATAGGAAGACTTTTATAAAAGAGCAGAATTTTGAAGGCAATTTAAAAATACCTATAAAAACCAAAGGGTAATTTATAAACATGGTGATATGGCATAAAATGAGCTATAGATCAGTCTGTGCTTTTTCATGTCAAAATGAGCTATAAATACCTAGATTAGTATCTAAGAACACAACAGTTGTTGAAGACATTTATAGAAAGCAACCTACAATGCATGCTTTTTTGTTAAAAAGAAGTCATTAAAAAGTTTTGTTATCAAAAAGTTTTACAATAAAAAGGTTGAAAAGCGTATTGATTACTTACATTGTGTGAAGGATTGTTTTAGGGGAAGTAGAGTATCCATAATACATTATTACATAGTCATTCCCTTAATCTGAGAATCTAGTTGAGGAAGAAAAGGCACCCGTAAAAACCCAGTGAATTTTACACAGTATTGGACAAATACAAGTCATAGAAAGCAATATTGATAAAATTTAGTTCTTAAAAATGTTTATGCAAATACAACTAAATATTAAAAATTGAAAAAATGTAAGGGACTGTTGGGGAGGAAAAACTTTTCCTCTACCCTCGTATGTTCATTACTGGCATAATGCAAATTAAACCAACAAAAGAAAGATTAACGAGAGAAAAAGCAACAATTTTTATTAATATTTACATGCATATGAGTTCACAGGAAAGAAGTAAAACTCAAAGAAGTGGTTAGACTCAGGAGTTATATATGTTTTAACAAAAGAAAGGGAGTTTGGACTTCAAGGGATGATAAATTGTGGGGCAGTGATGAGGAAATATGGAGGAAGTACAAGAAGATAAGAGCTATTTTAGTAAGGTCTGTTGATACCAACTCATCTTGGTCTTAGCTCTTTTGTCTTCAATGAAGAGTTATACTTCTCTTCCTGGTGACAGTGGATGCCCTTTCCTCAAAGGGAAAATTTTGCCCTGCTTTTAGGCAGATGAGGAGAGAACGGAGGACTTTTACTGCTTCTGTTGGTTCTCAACTGCCTTCAGCTCTATAAACCTCATGCCCAAGTGGCTTATTTTGAGGTAACTCCTAGGGGTCAGCACGGTCTACTCCAGTGACCAGGTTTAATACTTGGGATAGGAATATTTAGAAGGAAAATTGTTCAGTAGGCGTCGTAGACACAGAAAACTTTTCCTCAGTAAAGAATGACCAATTCTGCTATCTTCGATTAAAAATGTTTGAAATAAGTTTCTAAGAGTTTTTGTTGATTTTAAAGTAATACATGCTACTCAAAATGGAAAATTAGGAAAGTTAAAAAAAAAAACAACACAACTTTATCCAGAGATACCATCACAGTGAACATTTTTCCACGTTACTTTCTAATCTTTTTTTTTTTTTTTTGGTATATTTAAGAATATGTAGCTGAGCTGGCAAAAAAAAAAATCCTCTTGACTATCAAATCTAATTAGTAGGTATTGGAACATGTAATGGAGAAGGCTACGAAAGTCCAGATCAGTCTGTGCTTTTTCATGTCAAAAAAATACATAAAATTTATTAATTTGTCAACTTCCTGTTTTGGATGATTACTAAGAGGAGGGTGGCAATTGACTTACTCTTCGTTAAAAAGTTGTTGATTACATTTTAAACAGTTTCATTCAGATATAATTCACATACTATACAACTGACCCACTTAAAATTTACAATTCAGTGGCTTTTAATGTATTTACAGAATTGTGCAGCCATTACCACAATCTAAGTATAGAACACTTTCATCAGCCCAAAGAGAAACACAGTGCCTTTTGTTACTGGGACCCCAATGTTTTAGTTTTTTTTGTTTGTTTTTTTGTTTTTGAGTCCATCTGCCCATGTATGCTAACCCAAAAAATGGAAAAGCAGGAGTTTGCAGTATAGGAAGAAAAATAGTTTAATATTGAATTGACCAATACAAAGGCGAAGAACTTCCGACTTCCCAATGGCATGCAGGTTATAGATTATATAGGACAAAATCACAGGACACCATGCGTTAGGGAGTTCAGGGTCATGCTGAGAGCCGATTGATCGGAAGGGAAGTAAGAGTAATAAATCATTTCTTCAGGTCTTCAGGACAGCTCTGAGGTCAGTTCCAGCATTCCTCTGTTTCATGGGAAAGTAGTCAGGGGGCTCCAAGTCCACTTTGGAGCTCAGAAGCTTAAACATAACTTAGGTCAAGATGTTAACTTTAGCCTGCCAGAGGTCTGGGCCTTGTGGCCATTAGTCAGGTCCAGGCTGCTGCCTCCTGCTGCCTTGGGTATAACTGATTATCTGGAGGAAAGGCTAGGTCTCTGAGGGATGTAGAAAGAGGAGGGGAGGGATATGATTGCTAGAGCTAGAATTTAAAACTAAATTTAATCAAAGTCACAGGTACCCTGAGTTTCACTTTTAGTAGTCACCTTCCATTTGTCCTCATCCCACAGAGCTAGGTGATTACGAATACACTTTCTATCTTTATAGATTTGCCTACATTTTATGTCGAAGGAATTATTACATGGTCTTTTGTGACTGGCTTCTTTTAGCTTGATGTTTTCAAGTCTTATCCACACCAGAGCATATACCAGCACCTCATTTCTTTTTATTGAAAAATAATATTCCATTGTATGGAAATACTATACTCTATCTGTTCATCACATTTGGGTGGTTTCCATTTTTTGATTATTAAGAATAATGTTGCTATGAAATTTGTTCATGATTTTTTGTGTGGGCATATGTTTTCATTTATTTTGATAGATACCTAAGAGTAAAATTGCTGGGTCATGTGGTGGTAACTCTATGTTTAAGAATTTGAGGAACTATTGCCAGACAGTTTTTCAAAGGAATTGGGTCATTTTACAGTCTCACCAACAATATGTGAGGAACTCAATTTCTCCACATCATTGCCAAAAATTGTTATTATTTATCTTTTTGATTATAGCCATCCTAGTGCACGTGTGTGGTTTTGATTTGTGTTTCTCTGATAGATAATGATGGAGCATCTTTTCATGTACTTATTGACCATTTGTAGATGTTCTTTGGGAAAATATCTTTCAGGTCCTTTGCTTATTTTTTAAAATCAAATTATTTGTCTTTTTATTATTGAGTCAAAAATTCTTTATATATTTTGAATACATATTCTCTGTTGTATGATTTATAAATATTTTCTCCCATTCTATAAGTTATCTTTTTAGTTTGGGAGATTATATATTTTTTGTAGTTGTTGCTGGTAATTTTGATGTCACATCTATGAAGTCTTTACCTAATCCAAGGTCACAAAAATTTATCCCAATATTTTCTTCAAACAGTTCTATAGTTTTAGCTCTTATATTAAGGTCTTGGATACCATAATCTAGACAGTGTGGTACTGGCATAAAGATAGACATAGAGATCATTGGAATAATATCGACAGTCTAGAAATAAACTTTTACAGTGACAGTCAATTTTTGACAAGGGTGCCAAAACAATTCAAATGAAAAAAACATAGATTTTCCAACAAATGTTGCTGGGAAAATTGGACATTCACATACAATAGAATAAATTTGAGCTCCTTCCTCACACCATAAAAAGAAAACAAACAAAAAACCACAAAATGAATTATATGCCATTAAACAAATTTCTACTTCCATTATATGGAGGTATCATATGATCCTTTCCCATAGACACATTTTTATTACAATAAGTAAAAGCATAAATTTGTACTATTAAATAGAGCTCTTTTTATATAAACCTTTGTGTTCATTTTGGATTGTTTCTTCCCCTCCCCATCCCCCCACCCCCCACAGAACCTGGTATTCCTAGGTGGTTTTCCATCAAAATACTAATGAGGCCTGACCCTGCTTAGCTTCCAAGATCAGACAAGATTGGGCACATTCAGGGTGGCATGCTGTAGATTCGGATTGTTTCTTTAAGGTGTATTTTTCAAGGTAGAATTGCTGAATGAAAAAATTTATTCATTTTAATATATATTGATAAATTAATAATTCAGTTTCAATGACTGCATAATAGATACATGCATTTATCATAATGTATTTACTTGAGCATCTCTATACTCAGCATTTCTCAATACACAATAGGTACTAAAGAAATATTTATTGGTGAATAAATAAGTTCTATTCCTGTGGAACATTTTAGTTGTTTCTAAATTTTTTTATTTTTTAAATAATATTGAAACACATATTCTTGTATGTCAATCTTTTTGACAACTCTAGTTATTTTTCTTAGGATATAGCCTTAGTATTGGAATTTTTGGCAAAGGAGCACATTGAAGCCTTTTGCTATATATCCCTTTCTGGATGAGTTTTATTTTAACTAAAGAATTCTGGAAAAATAAGTTTTTGTATTCTTCCTTTTCCTCCAAATTATAAGATTTTAAAGTTATCAATATTTTATCTTAATTTTTTTTTTAATTTTCAAAGAGTTAAAATTCATTATATCTTTATTTGGTTCTTACTTTCAACCTTCTTTTGATCTTTGCTTTCTTAATTTTTTTCTGGTAATTTAGTTATGAATTCCTATGACCACTTCTGTTTACATTTGTCACAAAGGAATTGACCTAAATATATCAAAGATTTACCCTTGGTAGTGAGATTCTATCAGAAAAGAGAATGGTTAAACATTCATTTAATCATCCTTAGATTAGATAAGAGGAAAAAAAAATGCCCAAAGATCATCAGAATATTCATTGATAGTCCACAGATTGGATCATGGATAAAAAAGGGGCCACATACTAAACCTGACAAAAGGAGGCATTCATGGCAGGCCTTACAAACTCAATGACTGAAAGTAACCGTACAGGGCAGTCTGAATATAAAAATTCCTAACTAAAATCAGATCATGGTGGGTAGTCATGTCCTGGGCCTGTAGCTTCCTTGATAAAGGTAAGTCTTTACCTTTGCAATTGTCTATTGTCTTTTTTAAGCATCTAAAATAACATACCTTTGAAATACCAGAGTAATTTTCTTTTCCAGATCTCTCGAAGGCATAATTGCCAGCATCAGAGCACGAGACCATGTTGTTATGTCATTGCCCACGTACCATCTCTATGTTCTATAAACATTAACTATCCTGTACCTATGTAAAAGAAGGATAATGTTTCTCCATTTTGCTTTTTATCCAGTCTGAGATTTTCCTGCTTTGTTCTAAACACAAAAACCCAGAGATACTTTTTCAAAGAAATTTAAAGAGAGTTTATCCAGGTAATGATTTGGATACTGAGAAATGTGGTCCTCATTATAAACCAAGATAAATCGAGAATATATTCCAAAATGAAGGGCAAGGTTTATAAAGGCAAAAGTTGCAAGGAACTATTGATCAGAGATGGGTTGCTAGGGGAAACAAGCATTTGTTTTCGGATTTGTGGGGCAACTGGACTTTCAATGGTCAGCTGATTCAGTGATTAAGCAGGGCGGGTTGTGAGGTAAGAACAATGGGTAACACATGATTAAGAATTAATGATGCCCTAGTTTCAGCCCACGCCTGTAGAACAAAAACACTGCTTTGATCATGCGATTATAGAACAAGGCGTATTATTTAACAACTATAAGAAGTATAATTTACCAAACATTATTATGGGGGCTAAAAAAATATTAATAGTTTTCCTCCCATCTTCCAAGTGCTTCTAGCTAGGCTAATAATCAAATGAGCAGAAACAGATTAACAGGAGAAAATCAAACGTTTAATATATGTACATGGGGAATTCACACAAGCATGGAAATTGCGAAGACAGAGAGGCAACGTTGGGTGTATATGACATTTGAGGGCAAAGGAGAAAGGGGTGGGAGGTGTACTATGGGCTTTCAGAAGTAAGAATGGGTGATTTACAGGTAGTTGGAGAAGAGCAGAACATACAGACAAGGAAAACTCTTGCTAGGCAACTCAGAAACAATGGGACCCATGGGTATCTAGTTAACAGGCCCCTGCATAAGTGCTCTTATTTACCATACTTAATTCGTATTAGACTAAAGCGATCATCCTAAGGTTTCCTTCCTGAAGTAGGTTTTTCTATCTGAATCCCTTGGGCAGAAAAGGGACGGGTCGAAGTTTCTTTCTGCGTTGGTTTCTTAATAAACACCTTAAAATCAATATATCAAAAAAGACAGGGTGACAAACTTTGGCTTACTTCAATACAATCAGCACCAGTGGGGCTGCAGGCCCTGAGCTTCAAAGGGCCTAGTTATGCTCTGCAAGCAGCTTCAGAGCTCAAGCTGCAAAAATCCAAATTTTGGGCCACAAGTTCTGATGTTAGAGTTCTTATGAATCCTCATTTCCCCCTTTGCATGGGATGCGTCAGTGCTGATGAATCCAGGGATGAATCCGTTCTCTCTTCTTGAGTCCCATTGTCATTGTCAGAATGGTATGACTTCTTGCTCTGGGTCCCTCTTCTCCTACGGAGGAGGGAAAAGAAACTTAAGTTTCATAGGGGTTTTAACCCCAGTGACCAAAGTATGTAAAGGCAGGGTAACTAGGATGTAAGAAATTAGAGTAGCAGAACATGGCTTTCAGCAAAAGTGATAGTTAAAGCGTAAGAGAATATATACTCATTCTGGAGTACAAAAGTTAAACGAATGCAGTATCAGGATAGTATTTCTATTCTATGTGCTACTTAATTTTAGTCTTTATAATTGATTTCAAACAATGAGAAAAGCGGTAGACCATAAGCTTAAGTGCTATAAACATGATCAGTGAACCTATGCATATCATGATAGTAATTTGTACTATGGATTGGAACCAATTTCCTTTTCTGGAAGGTAACCAGCTAAATAAGTCATGTAATGGATCATTCATTCTTATTTTCTGTAGCCATTCGGTTCCTTGAACTTTTTTTTTTAAACTGGGTTTCTACTTCTCCAGAGGTATTAATATATGTACAGCAAGTAGTATGGACAACAGTGCAGACTCTACCTCGTTTAGCCAGGTAGGCTAGGGCCACACGATTATCTAAAATTACCCAAGCAGGGGGGTCTGGGGATTTCTGTTGGGTAAAAATGGCTTTAGCTGTTTCTTCAGCTTTTTGACCTACGGTAGCAGGTAAGTTTCTGATCCTCTCTCTGATGATGTATACCCCTGCACTGGGGATTTGTATACTGAGAATGCTTTGTCCTATGCCGTCACTGCAGCCAGATATCATTTCTCTTAGGATCTGACAATCTGTGGTCTGATTGAATGGGACTGCTAAAATAATGTCTCTGAGAAAATGATAGAGTATTTCTATGAACAGATATAGGAATAATCAATTGTACTATAAGCAAAGCCTTTCTAGTTTCCAGCCGTCGAGATACCAGAGCGCTTATCCATTAGTTGGAAGGTCTAGTCTATTTCCACAAACAAAAATAAACCCAGATGGTGCACAAATACCCTTCCAAGAGTACTCTCATTGATAAACTTATTCATAGGTATAACAGAAAGAATTTTCCCTAACCTAGGGTGGCTTATGTGCATGCTGGCCAGAATTCATCTGCTTGATATCCAATAGATGGATACATTCTGCATATATTGGTCATGTTTCTTTTTTTCTTTCTTCACCTAAATACATTTTTGAAGCATATAATGAGAAGACCAAGGAGGCCTAGGTTTGCAAAACTGGCAACAGGAGCAAACAACTGATGATAAATATTGGTCCTCCCTTGATTGAGGAATTTGGTGCCACAGAGGTTGCCTCCTTTAGCTGCACTTTGGGAGAGCTTCGTCAAGACATTATGTTCCTAAGTGTAAATGGGTATAACAAAAGGATAAGAAGAAAAAGATGCTTGTTTTAGTTGTCATTATAAGAAGTAAGCATTTAAACGGTAAAGAAAGTGGGAAAGGCAGAGTGAACTTTTATCAGGGACACAATCAGAGAACCCAGGCTATTTGCAGAGGATCTTGAGAGAAGGTCAGTTGGCTAACTTAAAGATGTAAAAACAGTAAGGAATAGAGTAAAAGAAAAATTATTACAGTTAGGTATTCTGGTGAACATTTAGGTATCAGTTGTCAGTTTCTTTATTAAGATGTCTAAGAATCTATTCTTAGACATCTTAATAAAGAAACTGACAATGATTTTGTTAAGCATAGTCTGGTGTGTCAGATAATGGGTTCTGAGGTCCAATGTTCTTCTGGAATCTAAGCCTTCTTTGCTAAGAAAGATAAATCCAGGAGTCAATACCTTGTAATTTGGCAACACAAGGATTGATTAAAAGTACCCAATGAGATCCTTTCCAATGAGGCTGGAGAGAGTCTGAGTTGATGTCTTTGCCAATAGACAAAATCTACCAGTTACAAATGGAGAAGCTGGTCTTTGTCTCCTGGGAGCACACTGTGAAAGGACTCTTTTAACAAGCTTAGAGTTATTCTGCAAGATATTAATTAATTCTTGACAATAATATAAAAGGTCTCCTTTTATAAGGGTTGGTGGATAAAGTCCTTCAGTCAAATGCATAGGTCTTCCTGTTATTATTTCAAAAGGAGAAAATTTATGTTTACCAAGTGGGTTGGAGCTGACATTAAGAAGAACCAAAGGGGTGTCTCAGGGATCCTTCTGAAAAACTCCAAAGTTCTTAAAAATCACAAAGGTCAAGAAAATGACTTTATTTTTTGAATCTTAGGAAGCTTGTCAAACATATCAAAAGTTCTAAAACATTTGATCAAATAAAATCATAGTGTATTATGGAACAATATTGAAGTTATTCATATCTATCATGACAAAGACTTGTAGGCAAATACAAAAAGTTAAATAGTTATAAGCAAAATTTAGTTATTTGAATATTAAGAAGACTCAGTTTACTTAAGTAATGAAAGACCTTATGGTAAAGAGTACAGGAAATCATTTAATAAAACTTGATTTCTTCGTTTTTCCTTTGTAATTTCCTACTAAAAGCTAGTAATAATACAAGAAAAGTTTCATTATTTTAACAGAGCAATAACACTAAGTTTTAGCTTTGCATAAGCAGATCATTGCTATTAAAACTTAATTAATTTTTTAACCTTAATAATAATAATTTAATTATGAGGTAAAATTCTCACTTTCTCTCTTCCTATTCTGAAATAACCAGGACAAAATCATTTCTATTTCCCCTAATGAAAATATATCTCCATATCTTATACCATTATTTTTACTGAAGACATATATCAATTTCTTTCATATTATTTAGAATGTTTAACCTATAAAAACCTTAATTTTTATGACAACCAAAAGTAAGCAATCAGCATTCATTAGATTGGCAAATTTAGGAATATATCTCATAATCTCTAGGAACATAGTCTCTTTGGTAAATACATATTATAATTTTTTAAAATGTATTTACTTAATACAGCATAAGATATTTTTATTAATAGACCTCAAACATCTTTAGATATTTTTGTATTAAGAAGCCTAAAGTAGGTAAACTTAGATTCACTTCCAATGTTTCAGGAGTTCATTTTATTTGGAAATAGGTCTAGATATTCAATCATTTTTATCTTTTAATTTATTAATTCCTAATAGTTATGTTTCAACTACTTATGAAAATTTTGAGACATTAGACAGCCAATTATCATAACTATTGCCCTGTTGACAAACCCTGTAACAGAGATAACATGAACTTTTTTGTAAACCTAGATGAAAACAAAGTATTGTATTAAACACTAAATTTAGAGACATGTCTGTTTTAATTAAACTTAGTTTCAATCTTAAATATTTTTCCAGATCATGTGATCCTGAAAAACATTTAGGTTAATTTCTGTTATAGTTCTTAATCTATACAAATGCTTAATTTCTTTAAGCCAATTAAACAAGGCTCTTTATAGAAACTAATTTTAATAATTTCCTCTGGAAATTATATACACATATATAGGCAGACACAAATACATATGTAATAGTTTCAATCTAAAAAGTTTAGCAATGAGACAGGTATATAATGTAAAAGAGAAAAACCCATTAATTTATAACACTTGGAATAAGTTATTCATTCAGGTGGCTAAAGCTTTAAGATTTTAATTTGTCCTTGATAAACAATTTTTAAGATGGTGGAATAAGGGGGCTGCTTAAGCAAGGGAGCTTTTCAGTTGCTTATATATATATTTTAAAACTTTCTTTTCCGGTTGTTTTTCTTTCCTTGGCTTTTTCAGTAAGTTAAGGGCTGTTATATTTTGGGTTATCTGGAAGACCTTGAAAATTACTGAGGCTTAGAAAATCCTATTAGCCTTTAATTTGTCAAATTTCTGAGCACAGAGTTATTAAATTTTTAAAAATATCTTGTCAGGTTTCAGACAGCATTAGCAGTATAAAATTTCAAAAGCGACTGTTCAGATGGCCAAAGTACCTTTTAGAATTCATTTAGAAATTAATTTGTCTTCTAGAAATTTTTGTTTCCCAAATAAAGAATGCCTTTTATTATCTCCAAGAAGTTTGGATTCTTCTCCTTATGAAATCTCCCCTCCACACACACACACACACACACACACACACACACACACACACACACACAATTTTTTTGAAATGACAAATAGCATAAGAGGCAGAGATAAGGAAAGGAAATGAAAGAGCACAAAATTGAATAAGAATTTTCTCTGATGAAAATTCATTCATCAGGGAACCCCCTGCAGAGCTGCAAATACTGAGGTTTAGGTGGAGGTGAAGAGGAATTTCCACTCAGAAGGCTAATCATCTCTGTTTTGCTTCTGTAGATATGCTTGCTGCATAGGCGTTACCGAAGTTAACTAAAGACTCATCCTTCCTTTTGCTTGTTCTGTTTAAGCAACAAATGTAACTGCCTGTACCCCCTAGCAACTCCGTGCTTTGTAACTGTCTGAGGACAAATTAACCAATCAGCCCATGCCAAATAAGTTCTATATAAGCAATGTTGCAACTGAGATCCAGGCCCAGATCTTCACAGTGCTAGCTCCTCTGGGACCGCCAGTGTAATAAACCTGAGTTCTCCAACTCTCTGAGTGCTGTTTGGTTTCTCACCTGTCTGATTTTGGCAACTTTTCTGCAACAGAAGGACCCCAGGAGGTTCTAAGTGACTTTGAAGAGAAGAGGGTGCAAGAGATTTTGAAAGAAGGGAGGAGGGTCACTTGTGTGAGCATTTTTTAAGTTTAAAATTATTTTCTTGGAGGCAACTGTTTTCTCCTAGTTTCATTTTGAGGCCTCAAAATACCAATTAAAGAATGCTTCCTCTTTTCTTTAGCAGTGTTGAAAACCTTGGCATTTGAGCTGGTATCTCAACTAAGCCAATTTGGAAACTTCAAAGGTACCCGCATTGGCCAAAAAAAAATTTAAGTTGTTCCGTGTAATTCTTGTCCAGAGATTAAGCTGATTCCAACTATTGAGACCACAATTCATCTTGTAGAGACATTGGATGGCAGCTGGCCAGCAGAGGTCATTTTAGAACCGGAATTACTATGTGAAAGTGTCCCTTCCTGTGTAACTTTGAGAAAGGCTTTTGCCAGAAACTTTATGGGTCAAATTTAAGTCTTGTGATTCCTTGTGGAGGCATCCCTTCCTGATAACTTTAGAGAGGGTTTCCTCCCTTAAGGATAAAACTGTCAGAATAAAACTCACAGACCTCTACGGAAAGCGTGGGAGCTGGACGATTGAGAGCACCCACCTATTCCTGCTCCTCTTGGTGGTGGAAGAAGGCAGATTGAACGCCAAGGGCTGTGAGCCACACTGAGGGAGGAGCCACTTGAAATCCCATCCTCATCGCTATTACATGTAAAAAATCTGGAGATACTTTTCTAAGAAATTTAAAGAGAGTTTCTCCAGGAAACGATTCGCAAACTGGGGAACATAGTCTTCTAGGAATGGAGGCTATGTTTCAAAATGCAAGGGATAGGGCAGTTTAGAAAGGCAACAATTGCAAGGAACTATTGATCAGAGATGGGTTGCTAGGGAAATAAGACCATAAACGTGCAGCATTTTTTTTCTGATTGGTGGGACAACTTGACTCTCAATGGTCAGCTGACTCAGTGATCAAGCAGGTGAGGTCGTGAGGTGAGAACAATGGGTAACACATGGTTAAGCATTTATGAAGTCCTAGTTTCAGCCCACACCTGAGAACAACAACAAAAAACTGTCCTTGATCACATAGTTAGTATTTAACAATGATACAAGGAGTACAATTTATCAAACAGTACAATCAATGCAGGAGGGGCTGCTGGCTTTGCAGGCAGTTCTGGACCCCCAAAAGAGCAAAGTTAGGCTGTATGTGCAGCTTCGGAGCTCAGGCTGTAAAAATTCAAATTTGGGGCCACAAGTTATGATATTAAACTTCTTATACATCCTAAATGTTCTCTCACTTTCCTAATCTACCACCAATGAATTTCATGTAACCCTCTTTAATGTCTCCTTTGATTTTAATCTACAGAATAAGCTGTAAAACTGCTATTTTCTGAGGCATTTTCTCAATCCACTGAGATATTTGCTTCCAGCAGTTGTCATCAGATTGGCTCAAATAAACTCTTACAAGACAGGATGAATATTTAAGTCTTTCACAAGATTATTGGAGTTTATTAGTTTATTATTTCCATTATGGTTTATTAGAATTACTTAAACCTTTTATCAGGAATGCTAATTTATTCCTAGAAAGAGATCAAAGAGAAGTAAAAATCCTGGTCTGTACCACCTTTGGAAATTTGTCTTTATCTCTTTATTGTCATTTTCTCTACATCCTCAAACTCACTTAAAGGAAAAAAAAATTCTACATTCAGCCAGACAGAAGAGGTCACTTAAAAGCAAAATCCATCAGATTGGACTGAGATTTCTCAAGAATGTTTGAAGACGGAAAATTTCAAAAAGGATTCTCTCTTGCTCAGTAGTTATTTATTTCTAAAAGCAACAGGAAGACATTCTTTTATGTGCAAATCTCTGGAAAGGTCTTTCAGTACCTTTTCTAAAGAAACGAATAACAAAAAACCCTACCACATTGTAGGAAAATAAATTTACTTTATGTATATAGTTTAAACAGTAAATTATTTAAAACAATTTTCCCTCTGACCTTCTGAGTTCTTGGCTGAGAACTCTTGTAATAAAAGACAGATTAAAAGAAAAAAAATATTAACATGTATACCTCACGTATGCATAGTTGATACCAAAGAAAACTGAGTATATCTCGGAAATGGCCCCAAGCCACCACCTCAAATACTATCTTCAACCAAAGACAAAAGAAAGATTCTGGGGGGAAGGGGAGGAGGACAGTTATGGGAGGTTATGAAGAAAAGATAAAGAAGGGTCAGATTTGTTATGCAGATTTCCTTCTCTATTGACAGGTTCTCTTGTGATTTAGAGTCAACCTTCTCTTCCTGGTACAGAGAGAGAGACACAAGTGGAAATTTCCTTCACAAGTGTACATTTTCCTAACAAAGAGTAACTTCTATTCTGTTTTCAGAGTTTCTTGTGAGTCCGTGGTTTCTCAAAATAATCAACTCAAAATAATCTTTATGATAAAGAGGCACATTTTGGGGTGGCATATTCTCATACTCTTCATCACAAACCAACTAAATTGCCTAATTCAACAATAGGGAGAAGAATCAAAAATAGAAAGCACATAAATGGGGAAACAGTTATGAGAAATGAGGGGTTATGTGTAATTAATGTATTTATCCATTGAACTTAGTCTAAATAACTATAATAACAGAAAGTGTTATGATATTTGAAAGAAATATGAAATTCATGAGAGCAGATATTATCATAGATTTTGTATACTGTTGAATCCAAAACACATAATAAATGTCCAATAAATATAAATATTTTTTGAATCAATGAAAAAAATGTTATACAACATTTTTTTAAATGGTATATAGTTATAATGGACTGAGACAAAAATTGCATTGTAGCCAAGAAAATGGGAATGGTCAAAATACATGTTTTTTTTTTTATTATGAGGAATTAATAAATATGGTATTTTTCTGTGATTGGTTCCTTGAAAGTAACATTGAAAAGGTTTTTGTGGAAATGGGCTTGTTCCCTTAAATAGCGGGGGAGGGCTGTCCCCCCTGATAATAGAGGCTTAGGAGAATTCTGACATTAAAATCCTACAATGACCCTTTGAAGCCCCTGAGGAACCTTACCTCATCCCTAGTTCAGGATGTCTTCTATACCTATGTCCCTTTTATATTTCTGAATCTCTTGTGCATGTGGGATCTCTAACTCTCTCATGTATGTGGGGTTCCCATACATACGTATGTATTAGATTTAGTTATTTTCTCTTGCAAGACTGTCACATGTCCATTTGATTAGACCAGCTGAAAGAACCTTGAGGGTAGAGGAGAGTGTCTCCCCAACAAAACTCAAGCTACTAGATCTCCCAATACCTTTCCCTTCACCTGGATTCATCCCGTTAAAAGATAAACTGAGACATATTAAAACTCTTAGAGTTTACTTAAGCAAAAATCAATTGAAAACAGCACCAAATGGTTTCCATTTGGCTATTTGGCCTGCTAAAAATCTATGACTAAGGTAGACAATCAGAGCGGATACTGAGAGGCAACCAGCAGTCAGTCTCAGCCACAGCCAGCACTTCACACACTTCCTGGAACACAGTAGAACCTCAATATTTGTGGAAGAACTATTGGTTGTTTTTATTAGATGTGTAGACACAAAAGGGTCAAAATGAGGTTAGAGTTATGTCTGTAAGTTCTATTTTCAGTTTGATTCATTAAGTCAGAAAACCAAGTGGTTAAGACAGTCTAAGACCGAGTCTACACTTGCTTCTTCTGTTAAAGTACCTGCATAATAACATCAGATAATGTAAGTGAGAGTGATTGTGCAGTGAGTTGCCCAGCTAAAGTTCAAGTGTTTTGTTTAGTTTCCTCTTTATTGAGAACATGCCAGAAACTACTTTGGACTCACTGGAGGGAACCTCTCTCAATTGTCAATTATTTTTCCCTGTTATCCATCTAAATAATGAAAGTAATTTTATTTGGAGTAGGATCACTCCTGGCTCATGGTTTAGTAGTCCAAAGACCAGTGATTCTTAAAGTTACATGTACATAAGGATCACCTAGGACATTTGTTGAAAATTCTTATTCCTGGACTCTATTGACATAAGAAATGTCCAAACATGTAGGGAATTATTATAAAAGTTTATTTGAACCAAATGTGACAACATAGCCAGAATCAAGATCTCAACTGCAACTGAAAATGACAGTTTTGCTGTTTCTTTCATGAGTTAGAGATTAAGAAGCGAACCTACAAAAAGGTGGGAGAAAGCAAGGTGGGGATTGGATTACAGGATAGTTAACAAGATTTGTGTTTTCTCGAGGGTGGTTATACTTCCCTGGAGTCTGAAGAGACATTTCAAAGGTGTGTTAGCCTAGATGCAAAACAACAGTGGGTAGGGCTTGCTTAGGGCAAAGATAAAACCTTTTACTAAAGAAGCTCTGTGCCTAGGGGCATGGCTATCACCATGAACTGCCCTGTTCAGAATTTGTGATCAGATCACTCTGTGAGGTTACTTTCAGTCATCGGTCTTCAGATTTATTACTGAACCACTTTTTGTCTGCAACCCCACTATCCAGATAATCTCATTCAATAGATTGGGGTGGGACATGAAATCTATATTTAAACAAGTTTTTCAGATAATTTCAATGTATATGTTAAGAGTAGCACTACCCAACAGAAATGTATTGAACCATATAATAGTTTCTTTTAAAAAAGTAAAAAGATATTGGTAAAACTAATTTTAATAATTTATTTTACTTAGCCCAATATATCCAAACATGATTTAAACATGTAATCAACATAAAGAGATATTTTATATTTTTTTGTGCTGCCCTCAAAATTTGGTGTGCATTTTATACTTTTGTTATACCTCGGTTTGGACCAGCCACCTTTCAAATGCTCACTCATCATGTGTGGTCATGGTCATTGTATAGGTCCGATTTAGAGGATTAGACAATATTAGATTGCAACTGTGAAGGTCAGAGATCATATTTCATTCTTACGTTTGTAGAGCCTAGCAAAGTGCCCAGAATATAGGAAATGTTCAAGAAATAATAGTTGGTTACTTAGTTAGTCACATGAGCAGTTGAGCTGCAGTCACAAGAAGCCATGTGCCTATGGCTGTGACTGTGGGAAAAAACCCTAATTTGAAGGGGGAGTATTCGGAATTCTCCTAGGGCAGTTAATAGATAATCTTTAGTATTCTATTCAGAATAACTTCAAAGGCTGAAAGGGAGGAGGGACTCACTTCAAAGGCTTTAAGAGGGGGAAATTGAGCAAGTTAGTAAAGCTGGTTGCTAGGACAACCTTCTTAGGATTGAAAGAGGACAATCATACATTGTGGACCTAGGCTTGGTATGGCTATAATCTCTCCTTTTGTAATATACTCTCCTTCTGCTTAGCTCTAAGGAAGAACAGTTTTAAATGGCTATTTAAGAGTGTAATTTAGAGCCAGAGGGCCATGTGGCATTCAAAGTGTTTAAGTGCAAAGGGAAGGAAAACGGGGCTAACATTCATTAGAAGGGGGCCACCTGAAGTGAAGCACAATTACTGATAAGATTCCTTTAAAGTATTGGAATGTTCAGTTCAAGAATTTTATCTCCCAGCTACAGATAGACCTAACTTATGGGGACCAAAGTAAGTTTTTCCCTTGGGCCTAGAATACCATTAGCCTGTAAGCATTTTAAGATTAAGAAAATGATTACTTGGTGTTTAGGTGATTTTCTTAAATTTGTTCTCAATTTGTCATTTCAGTATTCATACATATATTACTTGGTAATTAATATTTAAGTTTTTAAATAAATTCTTAATAATGAACTTTTATTGGGCAATTACTATATACTGGACAATCTGCTAAGCCTTTCCATGTGTTTAATTCGCAGGGAAAAAAAGTCTACATTTTCAGACTTTCTAAAATTAAAATTTAATAAGATTGATTGTTCAAGAATTTGTTCTATAGGAACAATATAACTAGGGATAGTTTCTATATTATATTTTCCACTTTTAGAAAGTATTTGTATTGTTCCTCATAATAACCTTACCTAAGCTTGAAGAGGAATTTTCACTCAAAAAGCTAACCAGCTCTTTGTTCTGCTTCTGTTGATATGCTTGCTGCATAGGCTGTACCTGAAATTAACTAAAGACTCATCTTCCCTTTTGCTTGTTCTGTCTAAGCAACTCCCACGCTTTGTAACAGTCTGAGGACATATAAATCAATCAGCCCGTGCCAAATAAGTTCTATATAAGCAATGCTGCAACTGAGCTTGGGGGCCCAGATCTTCAGAGTGCTAGCTCCTCTGGGACTGCCGGCATAATAAACCTGAGTTCTCCAACACTCCGAGTGCTGCTTGGTTTCTCACTGGTCTGATTTTTGCAACTTTTCTGCAACAAGCTGTAAGATTCAAATTTATAACATGATGGTATAAGGGAAGAAAATTTTTTTCCTTTACCTTCTAGGTTCTTTGGCTGGAGTAATAATTAAATTGATATAAGACAGGTGAACAGGAGAAAAACCAGCTTCATTGCTTACATACAAGGCCCCCAAAAGACAATGAGACCCAAGGACAAGTCAGGAAGTTGAGGCTTCCATGGTTGTCATTCTGAGCAAATGAATGGGATAGGGACCTGGGGCTTCAAAGGAGAACAGGGTAATGCACAGGGTGATAAAAAGAGCAGATGTTTAGTAATGAGATGTTTGTCCTCCTATACGATAGGGCATTCAGATAAAAAGTTATCTTGTTAGGCTAGGCCCCCTATCTAAATTCTTTTATGTGGCTAAAGGAAATGTAAAAATTTTTCTTGAGTCCACTGGTCTTGATTGTCTTCAACTCACAATAATCCATATGTCAAGTGGGTATTTTTTTTTTGCGGGGTGCTCATTCTGAGCCCCACCAATGGCAAATGCACAGCACTTTTAGAATCTGATATTAACAATACATCATAGTTATAGATTCATGTAACAAAAGTGCCATTTGAGGAATGTATTACGCTATTATTAAGATAATTGAAATAAGCAGAGTTTGGAGGCAAATTCAGTGACTAGAAATAACTTATCATAATTTTAGAAGGAAGTAAATAGAACCTAGAGAAAAGAGGTGTTTCTATGCAAAAAAAAAAAAAAAAAAAAAAAAAAAGAATGGCACCAATGGTGATACTTGGCAACTAATCTCATTTGTCCAATCTTTTTCTTTTGGTTTCTGTAGAATCTTCTGTTCTAACCAGACCATTATGACTATTACTTATACTCCATTTATTGCTACCTTAGCGTTGTCAACATAAGAAATGTCCAAACCTGTAGAGATTTGTTCTAAGAGTTTATTTGAGCTGACACTGAGGACAGTTGCCAGGAAGCAAGATCTCAAATGCTCCAGAGAAATGGTTTTGCAGTTTCTTTTATGCATTTGAAACGAAGGAGGGAACTGAGAAAGATTAGATGAAGGTGGGAAAAAGCAAGGTGGGGATTGGATTACAGGACAGTCAACAAGATCATGTGCCCTCTGGAGGATGGTTATGCTCATTTTAAAGGTATGTTAACCAACATGAACAAAAACAATGGACAGGGCTTGCTTAAGGCAAAGATGAACCTTTTACTTAAAGAAGTTTTATGACTGGGATGTGACTACCCAGCATGACCTGTCCTTTTAGGAATTTTTGATGAGATCACCCTGTGAGGTTTCTTTCCACAGAACCCCCCACCCTTTTTTAAAATCATAGTCTATTATAGATTGTATTTTGCCCCTTGTTTCTTTTATTTAATGATATATCTAGGATTTTTCTGGATTAGTATGTGTATTTGTAGCTCATTTTAAAAAATAACTGGATAGGTTTCCAATAAACTTCTCAGGATGAGAAATGCCTCCAGTTTCCTATATCACACATAAGGCCGTAGTGGACAGTCTTGTAAATATATCTTCATTTACATGTGCAAGAATATCAATGGTTAAATTTTCAGAACTAAAATTGCTATGTCAAAACAATTATTTTTGAAGAACCTTCTATATATTAAGAAAATTAGTGCTTTGCCAAACATTATAATTATTTTTCCCACTTTGTCATTCAATTTATTAATTAAACTTAAATTATACAGAACATTATACAGAAATGCTTATGTAGTCCAATTTATAAATCTTTTCCTTTATAGTGTTTGGGAGATGTATCTTGTGTAGACATGTACCAAAATTAATTTATGTTTTTTTTTCTACTACTTTTAAGCTTTCATTTTTACATTTACATTTTTGATTCATGTGAAGTTTATTTTGGCAAAAGAATTAGATAGGCTGCCAAGTTAATTTTTTTCCAGATGGCTTCCCAGTGTCCAAACACCATTTTTACAAATCAGTTTTTCCTACTATTTTGATATGTTGCTTTTATCCTATACTAAATTCTCATATATATTTAAATATATTTCTGTAGTTTATATTTTGTTCCAGTGATGTTTGTTTATTCATGCATCAAAACAAAACTTTTTAAATTACTGTTTTTTATAAGACATTGTGTACATTAATTCTTATTCCATCTGGAATCAATTTTGATATGATGTGTTGTGAGGACCTAAATGCCAAATGAAGTCACATTGTAGACAGAACGAAGAAAGAAGTAAAGAAAAAGGAGATGGCAGGTAGAGAAGTTCAGGATGAGCCTTCCCAGAATGCTTTGGTATGTGGACTAGTTTGAGCTGAAGGCAATCAAGACCCAGCAGACTCAAGAAAACTTTTATATCTTTCTTAATTACATAAAAGTATTTATATAGGGGGCTGGTCTAGAAAGAAAAAACCTATCCAGTTATTTTTAAAATTTTTCTGAATGCCCTATATGGATGAAAGGATGAACATCTAGTTACTAAACATATGTTCTTCTATCATCCTGTGAATTACCTTCCTTCCCTTTGAAGCCCAAGGCCCCTAACACATTCCTAAGCTCAGAATATCATACATGGACCTCAACTTCCTGACTTGTCCTTGGGTCTCATTGTCTTTGTGGTGCACCCGTATGTACATAATCAAACTAGGTTTTCTCCTGTTAACATGTCTTATGTCAGTTTGATTATTAGAACAGCCAAAGAACATTGAAGGGTAGAGAAAAATTTTTCCTCCTCTACATAGGTATAGATCTGTCATGGCTTGTTTGTATAATTAGGTGATGAAAGGTGGGAAAAGAGAAAGCATAGCTTATAACCATGGTATTTTTATTTTATTACTAAAAATATGTTGTTTTATTTATTGTTATTAAAATACAATAAATGAATATTGGTGTTAATATAGGACCATTTTGATCAGTTTTCTTTTCTTACAGTTCTTTGAAATTGTTAATGCTAAATTTTGCTATCTAAATAAATTGCAGGAGACTCCCCTGATATTACAGTTTTCTTCCTTTCTCCCTTTATACTTTTGTTTTCCCTATTTTTATGATTTTTATACAAAATGGTTTAAATAAAAAATGTGTTTGAATTTTGCTACAGAGCTCCAAAGAGGAGTGGTATCATAATGTGACAGAAATATGTGGAGCTGAGACAGAATCTTTGTCCAACAGATTAAACTCACCTCTAGTTATAAGTATTAGCTTTCTTTTAGTGAAATATGAAATAGTTGTGATGTGATCAATTCTAAGACCCACGGAGCCAATTGAGATGAATTATGAGCCTTTATTAGCCGGCCAGCGACTGATTCTCTACCATGCAGGGTTAGAGGAGATCAGCCCCAAGCTCCCAAAAGAGGCACTTATAAAACCTAGAACCACACCCTGGTTAACATCAAACAAGCAAGCAGATTAACCACACCCTGGTTAACATCAGACAAGCAAGCAGATTACAGAAGCAGAAGTTGGCAGTTAGCATATCTTTGCCTAGAACTACACCCTTAACAAAATGAGCTACATCTCTAAAGAAAACAGAAGCTTTAAGCCCTGGTAGAGCTTAAAAGTAGACTGCGAAAGAAAACACCCGTTTGCCTCCTCTTGTATGTGTGTTCCAGAGGTAAGGCTTAATTTCCCAAGGAACACAACAGCTGCAATTTTGTGGCTGACGTAGTTCATGGCAATCTTCACCACAGAGACCAAAGAAAGCCAAATGCTGACTTTGTTAATCTTACTTGTAGCCAGTTGTGGCTGATGTAACACAAACAGAAGACTGGTGAATACGGGAAAAGCTTTTTCTTTTCTGATGATAAAGACTGCTATAGATTAAATCTTTGTGTTTTCCCAAAGTTCATATGTTGAGATCTAATCCCCAACAAGATGACAATTAGGAGGTGGGGCCTTTGTGAGACCATGAAGTGATGAGGGCGGAGCCCTCATGAAGGGGATTAGTGCCCTTTACAAAAGAGTCCCTTATAAAGCAATAATTAAAATGTAGATCAAGTTGATTTCCTGCCTACATAATTTCAATAGTTTTTTTCGATAAAGATTTTTTCAACAGATGTTTACAGAAGTTGATGTCCTATAAGGGCAAAGATAAAGTGTCACTTGATTTCATTGGAAGACTTGATTTAACTATGACAATCCTACTTACATGATATAGGTGATAATAATCTCTTTGAGTTATCTGAGGAAAAGTGTTAAGAGAATTCATAGAGTTAAAAAAAAACTCAAGAAATGTTCTATTCTTGCCACTCATTTTCTGTCAGATGGAGAAGGAAACATTTCTTTGAGTATTTTTTGAACTGGTTTCAAGTTTAAAAAGCTCTTCATTCTAAGATTATAATAGATGTTTTCTTGTATTTTTTTCATTTTTATACTTGCATTGTGTGTTTATGTTTAACATTTTAATCTGGCCAGAATTAATTTTTGATTGTAGTTTTATGGTATGAGAGATCAAATTTTGTCATTTCAATGGAAAGACATTGTCCCCAGCTATATATTGGGTAACTTATCCTCTCTTCATTTATTTGGGCTGTCACTATTTATCACTTAATTTCATATACATGAGTACATGTATATACTTATTTATATACACGTATAAACACATATACACATAGGTTATATAGACAGCTATATGTATATACTCATTTTTAAACTTTATTAGAATAGACATGAGAATGTACTCATGTATATGTATATAAATTATATATACATTTATATGTATATGCTCATTTATATGTTCAATTGTCATATACATGAGTCTGTTCCTAGATTTTCATTGTTGACACATTTCCATGACTCTGTAATATTGTGTTAGTTGCTGTAATTTTGTCTTTAGCTTTCAGAAGTTAATATGATTTATCTTGGTGTGGATTTTTTTTTTTTTTTTTTTTTTTTTTTTTTTTTTTTTTTGCTCAGCTTCTTTAATCTGTAAGCTTGTACTTTTTGCCAAATTTGGGACATTTTCAGCCATTATTTCTTTGAATATTTTTAAAGCCCCTCCATTTTTTCTTTCCCACTAGGGATTCAATGGTCAGCTCTTTTGTTATTTTCCCGTGGGTCAGTGAGGCTTCATTTTTCATTTCCTTGGTCTTTTTTTTCTCTCTTGCTCAGATTATTCTGATTCTGTCCTCTGTCATTTCTTTCCACTGTACTATTGAGCCCATCAAGTAAGTTTTTATTTTAGTTGTTATATTTTTTAATTTTACAATTTCTATTTTTATATCTTTGCTGACATTTTCCATTTTTCTACTATTCTAAGAAAATTTGTAATTGCTTATGAGAGCATTTCTTATGATGGCTGCTTTAAAAATCTTTGTTAGATAATTCTAATATCTGATTCATCTCAGCGTTGGCAGTTAATTGTATTTTCTCATACAATTTTGATTTCTCTGGTTCTTCGTATGAAGAGTAATTTTCTGTTGTATCCTAGGCATTTTGAGTATTGTTAGGAGACTCCAAATCCTTTTTAAAGTTTATATTTTAGCAAGCAATTAAGACGTAGGTCTTGGGTTACTTTTATGGACTGTGGTTCCAATGACAATTTAGTTTTGCAGCTATTCTGGTCTCCTCAGTTTACCTGGGGCTGCTGGGGCTCCTGCCATCCCCACTGGTGCCTCTTGCTGGGGCCAATTACCCTTCTCTAGTCCTGGTGTTGGCAGGGGGAGATCCGAGCAGGCCACCATGGGGAGAGAAGACCCTCGGCTGCCTGATGCTGGTGGGATCCTGCTCAATCTCTGTTGGTCCCATACACACGGTGAAAGGCACTTCTCTATGTGCTTATAGTTGCTTCTAGGTAGGAGGTGGGGGATGCCAGGGCCCATGGGAGGGGTGGACAGAACGTGTTTTCCACATTTTTTGGGCTTCCAGTTGTTGGCAGGCTTCCCACCTGATCTTAGTTGGTGCCTCACTCAGGGCAAAGAAGAGTCTATTTGAGTCACCTCAAGCTGAGGGGGTATAAGGGAAGCAAAACTTTACCTTATTCATCTTAGGTTTTTAGATGGGACTCTAACGAAAAGACAGAATAACAAGAGAAAACCATTTTTAATTCATGCAGCCCATATCATGTGACAGAAACCTAAATCCAAAGTAACTCAAAATTGCAACTTAGAATTCCAGCTTATGTAGCATCTTCAACAAAAACAATTCTTTTGTAGAGAAATGACAGAACAAAGGAAATCAGTATTAGACTTCCAGGACCACACACTGGAAAGGTAAATGTTGGGAGGGAACTCATGGAGTGAGGCTTATTCGGAGATTCCTCTAGAACAATCTGGGCTGATAAGAGTCTGTCTTTAGTAAAAGGAGAATTTAAATCTTGCCTTCCTGAAGACAAAGGGAAGCTTTTCCTGCCTTTGCTCCTTCTTAATTGTTTTTGGCTCAAAATAATTTTTATGTCAATGAGGCATATTTTGGGGTGACATATTTCAGTTTCCTTTAGGGGAAAGGAGGTCAGGATAGTCCTCATGCTGATAGATGGTTTGGAGTGATGGGCAAGGCTCCGCACTAGGTGTCTGCTGGGCTGTCCGTTTCCTGGTCCTTGGGCCAAAGAGAACATGCTTTTCTTGGAGCTTCTGTTTGATTTATGCCTGTTGGTGGTTCCAGGATGCAGTCTCTCCAACAATGGGTTTGAGACACAAGGGAGACAAAAAAAAACCCAGAGAACTCACTGTCTTGTTTCTCAAGTTCCCAGGTCCTTAGTTTACGGTCTTTTTTCCATATTTCAAAGTTCTTTTAGAGTTGCCTATTTTTACTGTTTTATGTAGAGAAGAGGAACAGGGAAATGTGCAGATAGGGCATTTCTTCCCTCAGTTGCACCTTCAAGGTAAGCTTTGATTTCTTCCAGCTACTTCTCACCAATATTATCAACTTGTGGGATAAACCTTGACCAATGGGAACAAAGAATGGGAGGTAGCTAGGCAGATACACTCTCCCTTTTTTACCCCTCTGTGAACTGTTAATGATGTGCAGTTTCTTCCTGCAAACCTTTTGGTCTCCCATGCTCCATCCACAATGCCTGCTAAGCAACCTGCTGTTTTTTCATGGCTTGTTTTGAGGCGATAGTTGACCTCGTGCTACTTTGTATTGCATTGGTGGGCATCCTTTTTTCTTTCAACTCTGCATTTGGCATCTACCAAAATCTTACCAGCATTCTAATTCTTGCCTTCGGTACTGCTTTTTTGGGGGAGGGCTTGCGTTTAGGTGTAACCTATCATAATGAATGTCTGCCACTCACCTTTAAACTATGTGGTGGGTAGAGAGGTGTCATTTGAACCCTACTTTCAATTTTTTGAAGTTTTTAAAATGTAGCTTCATTTTCGACTGTCATATGTAATAGTCTTGTGAGGAGTCCTAGCAAGGTCATACTTTTTTTTATAGAAAATCGTAAAAGGAAGGTTTTCCAGCAACATGTTAAGATCACTGTCTTTTTCCACCCTAACTTCTCCTCATGTTGGTAGCGTTGGAGTGCTGTGGGCATTTTTGGAATCTGGCGAAAGGGAAGGTGAGCCGAGACTACATTTACGTTGGGTTTAATGGGATGTATCTAGGTGATTTGTGGTCAATTCCATGGTTATTCCTGACTGCCCTGATATAGAATGATTCCAGAAATTCTCTTGCCCACTGTGTCACCCTACCTGGCTTTCTTTCTTCCATAGATGCAGAAGCTGAGGTCATTTCCCAATATGAATGTGTGCTATGGGAAGGAACCCCGGAAGTAGATGGATAGTCTAGGAGAAGCAAGGTTGGAAATGTGTAAAGCCGGAAGCTAGTCTCTGGGATTATTCCAAATATCTAACGTATAAAATTATAGATAGTTCTCATTAATACTGAGTCAAAACTACGAATAATTAAAACAACAATTTTTGATCAATTATATTAGAGGAAAGATCAAATGATTCCCCCTTCTCTTTGTAAAAGTAAATATTACAAAGATATTATTATAAGAAGAGGCAATCAGAGCATATATAGTTACATATTTTGAGGATCTGCTTCCTGGAAATTTTGGGAAATGAGAAATAGTTTTATTTTTAAATGTAGCAAGTCCTGGATCTTTTTTATTTTCTTTCAGTTTCCTTAAAAACTGAACCATTCCCATTTTAAGCTGACTTTTTTCTTTCTGTATCTTATTGGCAAAGCCAATAGAAGGTAAGTGGCTTTTCCAATATCCTGCCAGGAGATCTCCTTAGTTAGATCATGGAGTGTATTATATATTTTTCTATTTTCCGCGTTGTTGCAGGCAAGAGTGTGTTAAACTTCTGCTACTGTACAACAAGAGTCTCCTTCCCCCCAGCTTTCAATAGTATTTTCCTCACCTCAGATGTAAGCCCTTACTGATGGCTTCCTCCAGGCCCGGTCAGCATTAAGCAATAGTCTCGTCAAGGTCCTTCCGGCTTCCTCCTACGGCCCAGTCTTAAAGCCAACGCCATGTGTTTTAGGGTTTTGTTACAGTAGCACTCCACTTTAAGGTAAGAACGTTTTTTTCTGATGATCTATTGCTGCAAAAAATCTCTGCAAAAATGACTCCATGTCCCCCCTCCCATTTCCTACCCCCCAAACCCCCATCCTCTAAACTAAAAATTTGACCAAGCTCTTCAAGGCTTCCAGCTGCCTCAGGCCACGTCCTTGGGACAACCCAGCCCTCCTTAAGTTCCAGCCTGGAAAAACTCAAGGCTGCCAAAAAAATTGGCTTCTTTATTGCAGCCAAAACATGATGACAGGCACCTGTCCATCCTTTTGTTAGAGCATTTGCTTTAGAAAACTTGTAATTGTAAATCCTTTCCCTGTTCTTTTGAGTTGTATATGTTCCTTCTACAACCCAGAGTGTCTTTCCCAAGGTCTTGAGAGAAAGGCCTTTGAAATGTAATCACTAAGAAGGATATGGCCAGTTAGTGGACAGCAATGGCCTAATCATATCCCTTAGCATCCTGTCAGTTCTTTAACTTTAGCAGGCACATGGTTTTTGTGGATGAGCTGGGTGGGTCTGGCTTGGGGTCCCTCAGGGGCAGAGGGCTGGAGTAGGTGGAAGCCGGTGGGGCAACTTCTGCCCTTTCTGTTGGCTCAGAGTTTCACTACAATCTCTGCACGGGCTGGTCTGAGCCTCAGGACTTCTTGGACTTCTTTCAGGTTCCAGGGCGAGTGTTCCCAGAGCATAGCAAAAGCCACCGTGCCTTCTCTGATCAATCTAGCCTTGAAAGTCACGCCACATCCCTTGCACCAAATTCCACGTAGAATATTACAAATGTTGCAAGTGAGTCACAAGTCTGCCCAGGGTAAGGGGGAGGGAAAGCAGAGAAGCGAACCCTATTTCATGATGGGAAGAGAGGTCAAGGTCACATTGTAGATAGGCCCGAGAACAGGAGATAATGTTGTGACCATTTTTGGGAAGCCAATTTGCCACGATTATCTATTTTTTAAGCATTGAGCTTTAATATGTTATAGTCTTTTATATCCCTAAATAGAAATATTTCTTTGTCCCTTCATTTCCTATTGGAGCCGTAAATCTTCTCCCTTGTTTGTGGGAGTTTACGAAATTGTAGGCATTTGTCCAAGGCCTATAAAGCTGGGAGACAGCCTTATAAACACTGTGAGAACTCTATGCTTTTGAGAGCTTACCCAGTTCACGCCTTGGGCAACTGCCACTGCCAAAGCACCTTCATTATTAGTTCTGGCATTCAAACCCATGGACTCCAGCCTCCTGAGGCGTATTTTTTGTTTGTTTGTTTTAAAAATAAAGCAATAAAAATGGGTAGTGAGATGTAAAAATTAATAACATTAATTTTTCTGTACTTGAAAGTAATTACATGCTCACTGGAGAAAGCAAAAAAGGGGAAAATAAAATTAGCCATGTTGAGATTGCACCTCAAAAAAACTCTAATTAAAGTTCTCAAGAATTTCTTGATAACAGACAGTATTCCACTCCCCAACCCCCCACCCTCCCCTCGCCTTCCTGTAAGGCTATTTAGGGAAATACAATCATATGCAAAGATGAGGGGTTTTTTTTCCCCCCAAAGATTTTAAAAATCCATACCCTCTCCCACCTTTAATTATCCAGACAACAACCACAAAAGAAAATTAAGATGCCCGCTCCCAGATAAAACCCAAGTTCAAATGTGAGCCATTTGGGTGGGTGGCAGGGGGGACTCCTAAATAGATGAGTGTAGCTGGGAGGCTGTTCTCATGGAAGCCTGAGGAAAAAGTAGTCTGTGAAACTGCTCTACGTTATAGGGATCAGAATGCTGAGATGCTTGCGTTTTTAAAAATCTTCTAAATCGGGTTTCATTTATATGTGATGTGATGGACAGAAGCTAGACTATCAGGTTCGACTGTTGGAAACTCGTGTAGGATGGAGGTCCTATATTTTCCCGTCTCCATCTGTCTGTACCATACCCTGGACTCCTCATATTTGACAGAATTTTAACTTGGCACTGCAGTGAATTTTCTCTTCCCTCACTTTCTTAGTTCTAAACTCAGGCTTAAATTTTTTTTTTTTTTTTGGCAAGCATATCTTTCTCTAATCATTTTAGTGTAGTCTGGTACAGAGCTAAATTTCTACTGTATAGAATCGCTATGTTTTGACTGACACAGTTTCCTACTCTGATTTTTACACACAACAGTCCAAATGTATAAACAGTCTCTGTGCAGTATTTCTGACCCAGAGATGCAGTCACTATAGAATATTGAGGGTAGAAACTTTGAGGCCTTTGGAGAAATTTTCCCCAAATAATTTTCTACTATAATAGTCTTAACTCCATCTACAAATATAAATATGGTTAACCTTTGGCTCTATATTTTTTCCAGTCATTTATTTCTCTGCAATTTTCTTTTTACATAATTGAGATTATATTGAATATATTACTTTGTAACACACTCTTTTCCATATACATAAGTAATTTTTAATGTCTCAATAGTAATTTATTATGACATAATAATATACTGATATTGATATATATATGATATTGATGTGATCAATATATTATTGATAGAAACAATAAATTGATATTGATAGATACGATGTCATTATCTACCTCCCTACTCCACCTTACACCTGTAACCACCAGCCACTGACATACCCCAAGGGACCGATCTCATTCCTGCCTTAGGGCCCTCCCACACGCTTGCTCCCTCAACTTTGATTACTAAATGAATCACCTACTACCACAGGGAATGAATAAGTCATCATGAAAAATAAATCTAGAAATTTGGCTCCTCTCTGCTCTATGTAGATTCCACTTCCTAAAAGTCTCGTCCAAGCTTTTTCACAGTCTTTCTCAAGATTCCAAAGAGTTGTGTGGAGGGGAGCCCCAATGTACAAGTATTTTGTATCACTTTCATAAAGGCCCATTGACCAAAACAAATGCAAGGCCAAGCCTAGATTCAAGAGCTGGAGATATAGATATTCCCCCCTGATGGGAGGAGCCCCAAAGTCATGTAACAAAGAAGAGCAAACACAGGGATCTGAGGCCTAATTGTTTGTGTGTGTGTGTGTTTTTTTTTTTTTTGCAAATATTGCCATTTTGTAAACAATCTGCGAAACTTTTTCCTCCCTCTTTTCTTCTTCCTTCTTTTTCCTCCTCCTCCTTAACTTTCCCTCTTCCTGACCTTTCTTCATTTATTTGCTTCTGTGTATTTTTTTTTTTTTTAATTAAGCGCTAACAGGTTGACATCATAATTCGCCCAAACCTGCAATGTCAGGAGTGGAGTGTCAGTACTCTACTGGTAGAAGTTACGGGGAAAACTTATTAGAGTTTCTTGAAACAAAGCATCACAAACCAGGTCTTATTGAATAAACATGTAAAAATAAAAAAAAAGTTTCCCTGAATTAAAAAAGGTAAATATGCCTGGTTCTTACTTTCTTCTAACAATATTTTTTTTTCTCCATGCAGTTGAAAAATAAAAGGACTAGAGATTTAAAAATGAGTGAATTGATATTCTAAAAATCTAGGTCTCTTTTTCACTTTTGATATTTTAAACTTGATATGAGTTTATTGGGATGTAACCCATTGTAAGTTGAGGAATATCTATATACATATATATACATATATACATATTTCTCCAAAAATTTCTGACAATTTGGCTCTTAATGTTAAAAACTTTTTTCTTGATTGGGTTGTCAGTTCAACTACACATTCACGATTAATCAAGGCAGCATAAATATTTGACATTTCAATTAATAATTATCAGATATAAAAAGTTAAAATTAATGGGAAGGCATCTCTTAATGAGATGGATGGTGCTCCTTCCCCCATTACTTCATTTATCTGCGTCTAAATTGCTACTTATTTCTAGAATGAGTGAGGGTTCAGCGTCAGTTCTATTCCCGTTTTTCAATTTTATAGAAATAAACATTGAGAAAAATGTGGTTACATAAATATGTAGATGAAAATGGAAGGAGTTTTCTTACAGCAATGCCAATCAATTCTTTGGAGGCTTCTTGAGTTATTTTTGATAGCTACTTTTGTTGAAAATTGTTTTTAATGAGTTATCAGCTGGCAACTCAATTAAGCAAATAATCGGAAATCATATGACTTGCAAAAAGATTTGTTATCTAATTATTCGAGGCACTTATTTGCTCAGTTACTAGTAGGCATATCAAAAAAGCCTTACTGAAAGTTATCGGTGACTATTAACTTACCTACCTTTAACTAACTTAGAGATGAGCTAAAGGGGAGAGAAACTAGGAAAAAATAAGGCTATAATATTTTTTAAAATGTGCATTCTAGGATTTTTTTCTCTGTACACTATTAATAAATTTAGACCAAATTAAAGAATTTTTTGGTTTTCCAAAACGGTTTTAGTTCTGCAAAATATGAATGATACACACTTGATAGTTATATTACTATCTATAATAAACATTCATATATCCATCATGAATTTAATAATTGTTAATTTCTTGACATATTTTCTTAATTTTTCAAAATATCTTATAGTAAAATAGAAACGTCAAATCATTTCACCCTATATATTTCCTTAGGTATCTCACAAAGAGGATACTTACTACTTAACCACTATAACATTATTACACCTAAAAATTAACAACTTCTTAATATAATTTAAAACCTAGTCCATAGTTAAAATTCTACAATTATCTAAATAATGTCATTCATTGTTTTGAAAACCAGGGTCCACATATTTCATTTGGTTATGTCCCTGAAATTTCTTTTAATCTAGAACAGTATCTCCCTGCCACTACTACATCCTGCCTATTTTTTTCCCCTTCATATTTATTTGTTGACTAGGTCCAACCTACTGTGCTGTAGAATATTCCATCTTCTGAATGTATTTGATTGCTTCCTCATATCATTTATTTTATTTTACTTTATTATTTTATTTTATTTTTCTGTAACGGTGACATTGGTTAATAAAATCTGGTAAGTTTCAGGTGTAAAATTCAACAGTATGTCATATATATTCTGCATTGTATGTTCACTACCCATGGTTAGATTTCTTTCTGTCACCACATATGTGACCCCTTTTACCCTATCTACTAACCCCTCCCCTCTCCCTTCTCATCACCACTAGTCTATAGTCCATGTTCATGAGTCTCTGTTTGTTTGTCATGTTTGTTTGTTGCTTTTAGGTTTATACTCACATATAAGGGATATCATGTAGTTTTCAAATTTTTCTGTCTCTGGCTTATTTCGCACGATTATCACAATGTCACTTAAATTGTTATTTTGACCTCTATTTAGATATAAAATTGTAGAGACGTGATGAGTTTCTGATGAAATACATCTAGTGAGAATAGTTCATAGATGTTATGCCTTTCATATCATATCACATCAATAGGCACATGATGTTAGGCAGTCATACTATCAATGTGCTAAGGGTAATTCCTGGATTAAAGTGTTGACCGCTCAGTTCCTCTGTCGTGAGTGAGTTTTCTTTGAAACCAGCAAATGATTAGTGGGATGACCCTTTGGAACTATGGGATTATCCTTTCCTTCAATTTAACATCACTGATGATTCCTACCTGTGTCAATTTCTTCATTATCTGGAGGGCTTTGGTTCTTTTGAAAATCAGGTGCCCATAAAAACACATGAAAACTGCTTATTATGTTTCTTTTAATTACTAATTTACTGATTTTTAGAATAAGGAGATGATGCAATAGTTATTTCCAATGGTAACATAAAGTGTAGCTAATCATGCATATGCAACTTGTTTGTTTGAGGGTTAAATGAGTATTTAGGATGTAAAGTGCCTAGCACAGTGTCTGATAAACAGCAAGCATTCATTAGTTGGTAGATGATAGTAATATATCATTACAGATTTCTGCTATGCTATGCCAGCTGACCAATAAAATGATTAAAAACAGGTCATTTTGTAACATTCTTACATCTCTTTTCATTCTTTGGTTTTAGTAAGAGAGACTTTCTGTTGAATGTGATTGTACTGAATAAAAATTAATCCGTTAATATCCAAATTACCTTTGCCAAAGTAAAAGTGTATTCTAACAGGTTTCCAACAGATGACAATTACCGTAATCATGTGAACTGGGTTGTGTTTCATCCATTGTGACAGCACCCATTCTAGAACCCAATTCTCTTCATTCTTGTTTCTACACTGATTGCACAATACCTCAATATCAGAATGGAACATCGAGACAAAGTATGTAGGATTGACCACAAGGGCAGTGCATTAAAAAATAAACTTGTAAAGACCCAAAGAGAAAGGCAGGATAAATTGCCCTTCCTGCCTGTGGTTCCCATGTATTCCTGTTCATTTTCAGCACTGTTGCCATAGGTATTTTTCCAAAACACAGATCTCACTACTTTCCTGTTGAAAAGCTTTTGATGATCCTTCCATGCCTGCGAGAGAAAGTCAGCTCTCCGGGAAGACTCCAAGGCCTTCTACATCCCAGCCTTCTTTATCAACTAATCTCTACTCAAGATCTAAAGCACTGCTTTTGAGACTTCTGGATTTCATGGAAGAATACATTTAAAAAATTTGGGGAATGGCATCAGACATATTTAATATGCTGAACCCTCTTGCTTTTCAGGCAGAAATCCCCTCTCTGTCCATCCTCATATTTGCTCAACTTTTAGGCTCATTTTGATATATAACTCTACAAGGTATAGAGGACACAGACCTTGTTCAGAATCTGGCTGGAGCTTGAGAAGTGTGTCCCCAAATTAAGATTTATCATTGCCCTATTAAGTAAACTGGAGCTTCTTGGACAGTTTTCCTGCAGTTATTTTCTCTACATCCAATAAGAGGGATGCGAGAGAGATGAATGGGCAGATGTGTGAGGTTTGCCAGTCTGTTTTTTTGTGAGTAAATCCGAATTTAAAGTTTATGAATTTAGGTCATAAATTCTTTGCCTTCTCCTAGAGCCTGTGCATTTGGTCACGCAGTACTATTTAGCTTCTTGAGGGCAAGAAGGCTGTCTTTTCCCTCCCTGTTCCTGTGAGGATTGTTTTTCAGTGCTGCCCAGTAAGCAACAATGGAGGGTGTAAAGAGGTTATTTATAGAGACTGTGAAAGGAAACCACATATGTAGCTCATGTTACACCGCCTGTTACTTAACAAGGATGTGTGAGGAATGTTCGCAAAGCTATATTGTACATGTGCCAAGGCTGTTCATTAGCTGAACTGCTGAAGCACGAAAGCCAGGTTTACCCAGACGTCATTATCATCTACGTTGCAAAATCAGCCTTGGAACCAACAACCTTCAGGTCATCTGCAACAGCTAGGACAATCTGACCTACCTGAATCTCTCTTCAAGAGTTCACTGCTCCCCAGAGGAGAGCCCGGGGTCCAGACTGATGGCTGTGTGAGGCAGAAAGAGGCAGTGAAGGCTTTGCAGAAGCAAGTGGGCTCTTTTCCCGCTGCTCTCTGCCAACCTTTGCATCTGCAAGATTGCGTGTGCGGTCACCTCCCTGCTCAGGGAGCTGGGATAATTTGTAGTGCTTGGCAGAGTAATGGCAGTTTATTCTCAAGCATTAGTTAACATTGGATACACCCGTTTATAAGTCCTCTGTCGCTACTACATTACTTAATCTTTTTAAGTCTTCACATATAAAGTTGTGCACCACAGAATTTTTTGGCTATTTGAAGAAAGGAAGCTAATAACATCTGTGTATTAGCCAGGGTTCTCCAGAGAAACAGAACCAATAAGATGGGCGTATATATACAGAAAGAGATTTATTGTAAGGAATTGGATCATGCAATTATGAAAGCTGACAAGTCTAAATCTGCAGTGTGGGTTGGCAGTCTGGAGACTCAGGAGAGCTGATGGTACAGTTCCAGTCTGAAAGCAGTCTGCTGAAGAATTCTCTGTGCCTCTGGAAGGCTGGTTGTTTTATTATAGTCAGACCTTCAACTGATTAGATGAGGCCCACCTATGTAATGGAGAGCAAGCTGCTTACTCAAACTCACTGATTTAAACGTAAATTTCATCTAAAAGTATCCTCCAAATTGACACATAAAATTGACTAATACATGTTGAACACCTACCATGTGTCAGTTCCATTTTGACTCTGTCATCTCATTGAATTTTCACAACCCTAAGATATGCGTATCTTATATAATCTCATTTCACCAGTGAGAAAACTGAAGCTTATATTGCTTAATTGCCCTATTTAAGGGAATCTAGAGAGGCCTCGTTTTATTGCTTCACTTTATTGCACTTGACAGATGTTGCATGTTTACCAACTGAAGGTAGCACCCTTCCCCAGCAAAAGGTTACAACTCACTTTATTGTGGAACTGAATCTGCATTATCTCCAAGATACGCCTATAACTGGTAGTAACTGGAAGTACACTCCAGGCTTCATTTATCTGCTTTAAAGCCTGTATTCTTTTCATTATGATAATAAGTACAACATATTGAGAGAGTTCATGTGTATCTTCATACTTTTCTTCTCCAGGAAAAATATCTCAATCCTTCAGCTATTTTTTGAAGGGAATTCCCCCTCCCTTTTTTCCCTCTAAAAACCAGGTTTTTGGAGGCAGGTGATTTGCAAAGCCCCATCTTCATCATCATATACTATAGATGTGTATTTCTGGATTACGTATTGGGGTTATTGTGTTATTGAGTTGATAATTATCCTGAAGTGACTTATGAGATAGAATGCATTGTGGGAAATATTTTCTCTTCTACTTGTGCAATTATCCAAGGAAGTTAGGTTCACAAGCTAGAGATGGCACAGAGTCCTGCAAATCACAGTGCTTAAGTATAATCTGATATATGTGACTTATTTTATAATTCCATTTGATTATACCTTGGTCTTGGACAATAATGCTGGGAAAAATAGAATGCAGCAGGAAAAGAGGAAGACCAAAAATGAGATGCATTAATTTCATAAAAGAAGCCATGGCATGCGTCTACAGGAGCTAAACATGGCTGTTAAGGACAAGACATTGTAGATGCCATTCATTCATTGGGTCTCCAAGAGTCAGAGCCAACTGAATGACATGTAACACATACATGCTAAGAAAGATAAAATTGATCAATGTCAGAAGTAGAGAGAAATGAGAGGAGAGAGAGAGAGAGAGAGAGAGAGAGAGAGAGAGAGAGAGAGAGAGAGAGAGAGAAACCCACAGTAAATTTTAGGTATATCAGTCAAACAAGAAAAATGAAATGTGATATATATTTAAAACTGAAATTGAAGAGGAATTTGCACTCAAAAGGCTAATCAGCTCTTTGTTTTGCTTCTGTAGATATGCTTGCTGCATAAGCAGTACTCAAAAGTAACTAAAGACTCACACTCCCTTTGGCTTGCTCTGTATAAGCAACAAATGTAACTGCCTGTACCCCTAGTAACTCCCGTGCTTTGTAACCATCTGAGGACAAATTAACCAATCAGCCCATGCCAAATAAGTTATGTATAAGCAATGTTGCAACTGAGCTCTGGACCCAGATCTTCAGAGCACTAGCTCCTCTGGGACCACAGGTGTAATAAACCTGAGTTCTCTAGCTCTCTGAGTGCTGCTTGGTTTCTGGCTGGTCTGATTTTTGCAACTTTTCTGCAACAAAATGAGATAAGCTTTTGAAATGACAATATAAAATGGTGGTCAACCTCATTAACTACGAGAGAAATGCAAATTTAAATTGTCATGCAATTGTACTATATACACCCAAGAATGGTTACATTGAAAAAGGAAGGCAATATCAAGATTTGGTGAGGATGGGGAGTATTTAGAGCTTTCATTACTGTCGATGGGAATGTAAATTCGTACAACCACTTTTTAAAACTGGCAGTATGTAAGCACATCTGTGATTCAGCAGTTATACTCCTAAGATATATATGCTTATATATATCTTCAAGAGAAATTCATACTGTGTTTACCAAATGAAACATACAAGAATATTCATAGGAGCCCTACTCAAGCCTGAATCTGAAAACTACTTAAATATTCATGACTCACACAATAGGTAAATGGTCTAGTTACACAATGCTATACTATAGAGCAACTAGAATAAACAAATTACAAATACACTATAATGATAAATCTTACATGTATATTGTTGCACCAAGAAGAGAGACATAAAGACCTTAGTGTATTTTATGATTTCTATAAAATACGAAGTAGGCAAAGCTAACTTATTACCTTAGAAGAATAACCTTGGCAGAGTTGTGACTCCAAGAGGACAAGCAAGGGGTTTCTGGGATGTTGCTCATGTTGTGATTCTTGATCTAGGTGATGGATGACTCCATGGGTGTGTTTGTACTTTGTGAAAATTCATCTAGCTCAGATTTATATACACTTAGAATTTCATACTTTTCTGTATGAATATTATACTTCATTAACAAGTATGGCAAAAACAACAACAAAGGAGAAAGAATTGAATGCAGGAAATTGATTACACAGGTGATGAGAATGTTGAGAAACCAAACAAAGGCTGGTGAGGCAACTCAGAGATCAGCAACAGCATGAAGCAACCATGCCTCCAAGTCTGAAGGAACGAAGGTGATATTATTGGAGCCCAGTTAAGAACTTTAGGCAAGCTCCTTTGAACCCTCTGCTAAACTAGGTCCCAACCTTGTCCTTTGAGTCTGGACTACTGAACCTAGCTTTTGCAAGAATTCTATTTAGTGCATTCAGTGAGAATCCCCCTACCCTGGATATCTGATCAAATTCCTCATTCCTCACCCTTGATATCTAAGTCCCTGGCCTGCCATTAGCAAAAATCCTGTTAGGCCAGTTTAGCAAGAATTCCCCTTATCTTTGATGTCTAATCAAGTTTCTCTTAGTACTTTTCCATTCATTGACCCTTTCACTCTGTTTATTGGCTAAAATCCTCAGCTGCCTTTGCTATACTGTGAGTAGAGTTCTGTTCTATAGTGGGGTCTCTTCCCCCTACTGCAGTAGCTTGAATAAAATCTGTCTTGCAGTTTTTAACAAGTGTCCAGTGAAATATTTTTTTTTACTCTATGTGTAATCGAATAAAATAATCAGTCTTTCTGACTCCATCTTGTTCAAGCCTGTCCAGGACCCATAACACATTGGTTAGAAACTTCTGCTTAGTCTTATAGATACACATGTTAATCATTAAAGGAATCTAATCTATAACCTAGGAAATACTGAAACAACCTCCCCAAAGAGATAAGGAAAGTATGTACAAAAATAACGATTGCTTATCAAAGGATTTACAGAAAGGTCTTGACTCAGATCAGGGCAACCAAAGTTTGTTGACCAAAAGCAAAGAAGTTTCACCATCCTCCTTGGACTCTTGCTGGTGTCCAGATGTCCGTGGTCATCAATCACGTCCTGACCTCAAATGCCTCCTGTTTTCCCCTTCCCTTGACATAGAAAAGCCTGAATTCTTTGCGTTTTCAAGACGATTCTTTAGCACGCTAGTCTGTCATCTTCTCGGCCTACTGGCTTTCCGAATAAGTCACTTCCTTGTCCCAATCCCTTGTCACTTAACTTATTGGCTGAGTGCCATGAGCACTACAGGTTTTCACTCAATTTCATGTGCACTGGGGTTATTCTGCAGAAGCTGAGATCATAGCAACCATGTTTGGAGACTCAGAGGATGTGAAGTCACTGCCAAAACTGCTGTAGTCATGGAGAAAAAGTTGTGGTTGCTTTATGCTGTTGCTTTCACCAAGCTAGAACAAGAAGATAAATATTATTATTATTTGGAGATAATCTAAGTCTGTAGGTGGAAAAAATTTTACATCGACAGAAAAAATATTAGGGCTAATAACAGGGTTCATCAATATTGCTGAATACAAAATCAATAAACAAAAATTAGTTGTATTTCTATATAATAGAAAAAATCAGAAAATAAAATTTGAAAAAGTATACTTTTCATATAAAAGCAATAAAAAAATATCATGAGCTTAGAAATAAATCTAACAAAAGATGTGCAAGAGCTCCATTGGGGCAATTTATTGAGGGCCATTAAAGAAACCAATTTGAATGAGATGTGTCATGATTATGACTTCACATACCTAAATTTGTAAAAACATCTATTTTTCCCAATTGATATACAGGTTCAATGCAACGTGTGTATATATATTGACAATTTCGTTCTAAAATTTATCAAAACATGAAAGTCCAAGAACAGCTAAATCTATTTGGAAGAAGAAAATAGGAAGTGTTATTCTGTCATTAGATATTATTACTATAGAGCTATGATTATTATGATAGTGTGCTATTTTTGCAAAGATAGAGAACTTGAACAATGAGATAGAATAGAAAACCCAGAAATAGATCCCTGCACATATAAACACTTGATTGATGAGTTGGCACTGCAGAACTGGTCTGTTTAATGGATCAATTGAATATCCATAAAAAATAAAATAAAATAAAATTGAACTCTTACATGGCACCATAACAAAATTTAATTGTAAGTGGATGATACACCCAAATATGACAAGCAAAACTGGAAAGCTTTTAGCAGGTAATACAAAAAAAGAATCTTTATAACTTCAGTATTTGGAAAATTTTCTTACATAGGAAATGCTAACCATAAATGTTAAAATTGATAAATTAAGCTCATTGAAGTAAAGATCTGTTTATCAAAAACACTATAACAATAGCAAAAGAAAGACAGGATTAAATAATATATTTAAAAACTTTAAACCCAAAGAAATTCTGTGTAGAAGCATAATGGCCTTCTACCAATTAATACAGAAAAAAAAAATTTTTTTAAGGGTAAAATATTGGATGGTTTCTTTATGAAGAAAAAATGCAAACAACCAATGAACATATGAAAGATGCCGTCTCACTGTTAATTTAAAAAATGCAAATTAAAACCATGAGGTGATACTATTGTATACCCATTAGGTTGACAAAAATCTGTCAATAGCATGCTGAATGAGGACACAGAAGGCAATGGGAAATTTTTTTCATGTAATATTGATGGGAGTGTAAATTTGAATAACCCACTGGAAAACCATTTCGCATTACCTAGTTAAGTTGAAGATGCAGTTGAAGATATCTTTTGGCTTAGCAATTCACTCTTGCATACATGCCCTGGAGAAATGTGTGCACATGTGAGTACGTATGGATGACAATGTTCATAATCATATAGTCCATAACAGCCCCCGAACCGGAAACAATCCAAAAGTCTATTAATTGTGTATTCATAGGATGAAAATTAATTACAGCCACAGGGAGTATGGGTGAAATTTCAAACAAATGCTGAGCAAACAAAACAAAACAAAACAAAACAAAACAAAACAAAAACAAGATACAATAAAATCCAGAGAGACTATTTCATTTATGTAAAGTACAAAATCGGTTAACTCTAAACTATGAATTTGGGGTGGGTTACTCTGATAAGCATAATAATGGCTTCTCAAAGATGGTCACATTCTAACTCCAGAACTTGTGAATATATTACTTCATACAGCAAAAGGGACTTTGCAGATGTTATTGAGGTTAATTAAAGGCCTTGAGATGCAGGAGATTATCCTGGGTTATATCAGTGGACTCAATGTACCCACAAGAGTACTTTGAAGCAAGGATTTAAAATAAGGGAAGATGGGACAATGGAAACAAAGTCAAAGAGATACTACCTTGCTCCACTCAAAGATGGAGGAAGGAAATCATAACCAAGAAATGTGGGCAGCTTCTAGAAGCTGGAAAAAACAGGGAAGTGAATTCTCCCCTAGAGCTTTAAGAAAGAAACACAGCCCTGCTGACAACTTGATTTTAGCCTAGCAAGACTTCTGTCAACCTTGTAATTTACAGTACTGTAAAAAACTAAATTTGTATTGTTTCAGCTCCCAAATTTGTAGTCATTTGTTATAGCAGCAATAGGAAACTATGCAGTTACTTAAGTGATAAAATTGTAAATAAAGGTAAAGAAGTGAACACCATGAGTCATGATAGGGATCACCTGTGAGGAAGGTTTGAGTGGGTAATACAAACAGGAAAGAGCCCTTGGGAGGTGGAAGGCACTGACAATGTTGTCTTTCTTGATCTGATGTGTAGTTACCTGAGACTTCACTTTGTGACACTTCTTTATACTTTATGAATTTATATTTTGTGCCCATTTATGCCATAACTTTTTTAAAGGAAAAAAACTACTCTCCACTTTTATTTAGATGAGAGGAGGATCGTTGGAATGAATAAATGAATCTTATATACTAATGTAGACCATTATATAAACTAAGCAACTAGCAAACTGGAGTCTGTTTAAACATAAAATGGCTTCCAATCACAAAGACCAGCCAAAAAACTGTTCAAAGAAATGGGAGTAGGACCATTCTGAGCTATGTTCAGCCAGGTGTTCAACCCTGTGTGTGTTGAAATGCTGGCCAGAGGGTTGAAAGAATAAGAAACACTGAGCAGTCACCAGCTAGACTCTGGGATACAGACAAGCAGCTCATAATCCCTTCCTCACAAGAACTCTTAAGTCATGGGGGATGGTGTAAGAGTAGATAAATGGCCATGTGACAATTGGAAGGAGTGTCTAATGTTACCAGGGAGATTAAAGAGTCAGTGTGGGCTGACTTAGAAGGGAAGAAGGCTTTCAGTCAAAGAGAGAGCTTGTGACAAGTCAGTGAGATAAGAAAGAGCATGGCCCATTTGAGGACTTGCTTTAACTCTGTTGGCTAGCTAGAATTGAGAACCCTGGAGGAGACTGTAGAATGAAGCTATGAAGTCTAGGCATCTGGTAAGAAATCCAGGTATCAGTACTAAAGCACTAGGCACTAGGGAATACTGGTTAAAAGGAGAAGCTAAAAGTGAATTATATGAATCCAAAGAGAAAAATAGAAATGTAAGACCACCAGTCCCATTGGATTAGGGCCCCACCCTTATGACTTCACTTAATCTCATTTATCTCCTAATGACCCTATTCTCAAATATAGTCACACTGACAGGGCTTCAACAGATGATTTTTTCTTTTTGTGGGGAGGGACATAATTCAGTCCACGGTATATGCAGAACAACCATGATCTGGTTCCTGCTTGATTCTCCAATCCTGTCTCTTACCTCTCCTTCTCTGCCAGTTCATTCTAGCTACACAGGGGCAATTTATGACGCTCTTGAGAGCTCTCGCCAAGAAGATACAATGCTTGCGTCTTTTCAACTTTTGACCTCCCTGATACCTTAAAGGTCAACACTTGAAGGTCGACCTATTCTTAAACACAGACTGAACCCATGTGACATGGCAGCTGTCTTTGGCCACTATTCCTGCTAGATGTACAGCTGAGCCAGACATTGCCTGGCCAATGGAGGTGTCTCCTGGGAATAAAATTTCAACAGTGCCCTATATTCCAGTAGGGATTGCAAATCAAGAACCTTAACAATAGTCATGTACTTTGACCCAGTTTGGTAATTCTACACTGAAGTTTTATCTCAGAGAAGTAATTTAAAATAACAAAAAAGCTATCTGTATGAAGATGTTTATGGCATATAATTTAAAACTGCAAAAAAAAAAAAAGAAAGAAAAAATGTTAAACTATAAATACCCTAAATTTTAGGGAATAGAGAAATGCTTATAAATTCTAATATATCAGTATGTTGGAATATCTTATGATCATTGAAATAAAAACTATGATTATCATGAAACACATAGAAAACATTTTTGAAATAAGTTCAGATAAATAAAAAATTAGAATTCAAAATTTAATCTACATTATATTTTAATTATGTAAAACTTTATATGTGTTCATATTGATAATAATTAACACTTTGTTGAGGTTCTCTTTATCTTTTCTTTATCCTTATAAAAATCTTTCAAAATTAAAATTATTTTCCCCAGATAACAAATGAGAGGCTCAGAAAACTGAAGTTAATTTAATAAATGAGTAGAACTAATTTGAATCCAGATTTGCCTAACTTAAAATCTTATGTATTTTCCCCTCCCGAAAGCTATCTTTTTAAACTTGGAAAGAAAATGAACAAACAAACAAAAAACAAAAGCAAAATGTCATTTAAAGACAGCATGGCTATAAGATAAATTTTTATTTTCCTATTTTAATATATTTTTATTATTATTTTTTTAAATTGATTCACTACTTTTCTAAAAGGTATCCAATATACAGTCTGGGTCCTTACACAAAACACCAAGAGTATTGTTTTTGCACTTCCTGACACATGCCAAGTTCAAAGCGTACTTTCCTCAAATCCATTTGTACTTGAATTCACGTGCCAACCAGGAACCAAGAGCAACGTGTTAAGAGCATTGTTATGAAAGTACAAAACCGCTTCTGAAGACAAATCAGACTGTAGCTCTAAGTTCTATCATGCAAACTTCCAACAGACAGTTTTGTAAGATCTCTTTCTCCACATCCAGCCAGAAGAGATGAGGATTATTACTCTCTTCACTCTAGGCCAACAGAAGACATCTTTAATGAGATTCTTTGGAAGGATTAAAGGTGCCCACAAGAAGAGGAAAAGGACATTTCCCTCCTCTCCTGTGTGCCTAATGAACAGCAAAAACTCATGGACGCATCCTGGTGAAGCCACTGGTGTATCGAATGGTGACCTGGACTCTGGGAGCATCCATGACCCTAAAAACTGGTGCCTCCACTGGAGCACCGGGGGCTGCCTACGTATCCACTATCTTGTATTGCAAGTTTACATGTGTTTCCCTTAGATTAAATGGACATCGAAGAATGATAACTGGGTTCCTGGTGATCTTATAAGTAGCCAATTGTGCTGGCTGGAAAATTACTGTTTGGCTATCGCCCATGGGAACATAACTCTCTAACAATAAGCTTTCTGCTTCTGTACCCTTGCTTGCACAACCAACCTGTGGGTTGACAGTTAGTAAAAGAAGAAAAATAGACTTGTGTTCAAACAGGATGAAGAATGGGGGTTTAGGGCATAAAAGCCCTGTACCTCTACATTTCAGGGCTGCTTGATTTGGGGTCTGCGTACACCTGGCAGACCCAGCTGGCTAAATAAAGAGTGTGTTTCCTATAACTCACTGATTTCTGGTGGTCTGTGTGTCTATCGGAGGCTGACGGCTACAACACTATCTCAGAGGGAAGACTGCCAACATGAGTGATACGGGGAATCATTTGTAAAATTCTTAATCTTTTAGCAGGAAATGAAATGGGACATGTCTTGTAGAGTTCTTAATCTTTTTAGTAAACCTAGTTAAGTTTTCTTCCCTCTTTAGGAAAAAGACCCTCTCCCTCAAATCCTGATAATTGCCCCAAAACTGGAAACTCAGATCCTCTGGCTATTGATAAGGGTCATCACCCCATTGTTTGCAGAAATGGTGTTAAGCCACACAGGGCCCTTAGAGTCTGAGAGGGGAGGGGACTTTTGCCCAAAGGTCTTTTTTAACTCGTTAAGAAATGTATTAACCAAATCTGTTTCCCTTTACTTGCTTATAGGGAAATCAATAATAGAAATTAATAGATATATGGTTTAAATAATAAGTTTGTATCTTCTTTTCCTTGTCTAGGTACTGAGGCAGCACTTCAGCAGGAAACCCAAGACTTCACCCTGACTGAGGCAGAAAGGGAAAAAGCTCAATGAAACTCCAGTAGGCAGGGACTATGGCCAATCTCAGCAGGAAGCAGATACAGAAGAAACCTCCCATCCCTCAACATCCATACTAATAATAAGGGGGTTCATGGCTCTTAGAAGAGTTAGGCAGGAAAGTTAGGGGGTTCCAAGTCTGCCTGCAAAGACACTGAGGTCTTCCTATCCTATAAGGGGTCTGCCCTAATCTGCCTACAATTAAGCAAGCCAGAAGGCATTTTTTTTTTTTTTAACTCACACAAAGAAACAACTAGGGAGAGAATTAGGTACCAGTTTAAGCTAGTCACTTGTACCTGCATAATGAAGACCCCAAACCCCAATGCATTTCATTATACCACCATTATAATATGATGTATATGCCCGGAACGTCATTAATATCTTTATGACAGACTGAATTCTGGGAATGAACATGCATAGAATGAGAAATGATGAATCACTGAGTCCTGTCAATCTGAGTTGTCAATCAAGGAAGAAGAAAAGTAACCACTCTAAGAAAAGTAACCACTCACAGCAAATAGGGGTAAAAACCCCAAAGGCTTTGTCACCAAGCCTTCGAGCCATGCTTCTCTTGCCCAGAAACAGAAGAAAAGACCTCTAGTCCCACAACATCCATACTAATAATAAGGGGGTTCATCGTTCTCAGAAAAGAGTTAGGCAGGAAAGTTAGTTAGGGGGTTTCAGGTCTGCCTGTGAAGACACTGAGGTCATTCTAGAAGGGATCTGCCCTAATCTGCCTACAATTAAACAAGCCAGAAGGCATTTTTTAAAACTCATACAAAGAAAGAAGTAAGCAGAGAATTAGGTACCAGTTTAAAGCAGTCACTTGTACCTGTGCAATGAAGAACCCAAGGACTTTCAACTCACCTGCACTTCATTATACCATCATTATAATATGATGCATATGCCCAGAACATCATTAATATCATTATAACAGACTGAATTCTGGGAATGGACATGCGCAGAAAGCAAATGATGAATCACTTAGTCCTGTCAATCTTCTTATTAATCAAGGCAGCCCACCCCTCTAAGAAAAGTCACCACCCACAGCAAATAGGGATAAAAACCCCAAACGCTTTGTCACCAGGCCTTTTGAGTCAGGCTTCTCTTGCTCAGCCTGCTTCCACATATGGAAGTGTACTTTCCATTCTAATAGTTTTTCTTTTCTGTGTCTGGCTCAATTCTTGGTTCGAGACATTGAGAACCTGGACAACGCATTGGGAGAGGATCCCCACTCTCTGGTAACATGAAGGGACATCAGTTAATAGGCGACTGCAAGTCCCACCGCCATGGGCAGTTGCTGAGGGGGAGGGCATTGAAATAGTTCAGTCAGATAGTGCACTGCCCACATCAAGGTTCAAGCAGACTCTTTAAAAAGCCAGTAGCCTGCATCCCAGTGAAAGAGCCAATATTGGGTCACACCTGCAACCACATTATAATAGCAATTAGGTAAGTTATTAGCCCCATCTTCTCTAATTCTTCCTTCTCTAACTTAACCCTGGAGAAGCCAGAGACAGCAAAGGGAATAAGTGGGTGCATTGGTTATCTATTGCTGCCTAACAAATTACTCCAAAACTGGCAGCTTAAACCAAAAACAAACATATTATTTCACAAATTTTTGTAAATCAGGAATTTGGAAGTGGGTTAGTTGGGTTCGACTGGCTCAGGGTCTCTCATGTTGGTGGGAGCTGCGGTCATACGAAGGTTTGACTGGGGCTAGGGGATTTGCTTCCAAGGTGGCTCACTCATGTACCTATGGAGCTGTGGCCACCATTGGCAGAAGGTCTCAGTTCCTCAGTGTCTGGAACTCTTGATAGGCTGCTTGAGCGTATCTAAGACATGGCTGCTGGCATCACCAGGACAAGTGGATCAAGAGAAAGCAAGTCAGAAACCGAAAATATCTTTTATGTCCTAGACTTGAAAGTCATATGCCATCATTTCTATAATACTCTTACATGGGTCAGCTCCATTTTGTGTGGGAGGGCATCGCACACGGTGTGAATTACCAGGAGGTAAGAATCCTCAAAGGGAGGGATATTGGTAAGACAGAGCTAAACTTGGAAGAGGAGAGAAACTTTGAATAGGTTACATGACTGAATATGTAATGTAGATTGCATTGGACTTTTTAACACCTGAAAGTGAACACAATTATGGAAATGGACTTATAACTGGAAATAATGAAAAAATTATGGGCAGAATGGCAGCCGGTGTCAAGGTCATTTTCTAAGAATAGAAGTGCTGGCAGTTGGACTGACATTTAGCTCCTGTATATGTGTGGACTCTCCTCCAGGCATCACAGTAAATGTATTTAACACACAAATGACATGGTAATGCTGTGTAATATTTGCTGCCAATTTACACAGTTGAACTTACTTATATGTGGCACTTCAGAGCAACTATTTCTAGGCTGCAGATATGATGAATAGAAAGGGAGTGTGGACTCCTGTTGTTTGGATTGAGACCGTATGGAGAACCTTTTAGTATATGATTACTGCTTGGATGAGCAGTGTACGAAGTCAGGACAAGAAGTCCCTGTGAGCACTGAGAACCTAGTCAGTAGAAGGAAAAACCACCGAGAAGCCAAAGTTAGCAGCAGAATAGGAAGTTAAGAATCCAGTTGGCCATGCTTACTTCAGGTTGTCACTTATAGCCTGGATGGTTCCTCAGTCCCCAACTCATGCTGGGCCTGCTGGTTGGAATCTTTATCCTCTTCACTCCAAGCCTGTGGGACATGTGCACTTCAAGAAAACAGCCTTTTACATTATTTAACATTTAACTGTCTCCACAAAAACATGCAGTAGGAATATTTGCCTTATGTTTGCATAACTACAGGAAATACAGCAAATCTATCTCAGAGATAAATCAAGATCCAATGTTTCCCATCTCCTGTGCTCTCATTCTGGGTGAGCTATCATTTCCCTACATGGGCTTCTGAGACAGATCTGGTGAGTTCCCGCTTTACCTCTAGGGTCTCATCTCCACATGAAGCCAGAGGGGTTCTTTTAAAACACATTCAGATCATGCCACCACCCTGCTCAAAATCCTCCAGTGGTTTTCCTTACCACTTAGTAAAATATAAGCTTTAAAATGCCATTCTCTATCCAGAAATTCACCTCAGGGTATATGTCTCAAAAAAATTGAAAGCAGAGACTCAAACAAATATTTGTGCACCTAAGTGCATAGTGATATTGTTCACAATATCCAAGAGGTGGAAGTGACCAAGAGTGACCAAGTACCCATTATCAAATGTATGGATAAACAATATATGCTATACACATACAATAGAATATTATTCAGCCTTAAAAAAGAAGAACATTCTAATATGTTACAGCATCAATGAACTTGGAACACACTATATACTAAGTGAAATAAGCTAGACAGAGAAGGGAAAAAAAACATCATTCTCCAGCCAGCAAACAAAAAATCCTCCTCCTTATGTCCCCCACTAGACAAGTCTCTGTCAAAATCTTCCAAGAAGCAAACAGTTTGAAGAACATATTTCATTAACATGTGGCTTATATGACTGCGATACCTCTCCAATGTTCAGGAAGAGGATCTAAAACTTGGAAATCAGGCGGAAAGCTACTTACACAAACTTTTAATGTCCAACAAGCCCACTGGAGTGTACTCAGGCATATGCTCAGTAATTAAAAGTTTTCCCTGCCTTATAGATAGATCATAAAGAATCATTTCTCATGAGATTTCACTCAACTTTTGTTACCGGAGAGTGGAGGTCCTCTCCCGGCGCATTGTCCAGGTTCTCAATGTCTTGAAAGAAGAATTGAGCAAAGTACTGAAATACAGCAGAAAAGAAAAGCTTTATTGGGAGGGAAAGTATACTTTCAGACGTGGAAGTGGGCCTGGGCAAGAGAAGCATGGCTCGAAGGCTTGGTGACAAAGCCTTTGGGATTTTTACTCCTATTTGCTGTGAGTGGTTACTTTTCTTAGAGTGGTTACTTTTCTTCTTCCTTGATTGACAACTCAGATTGACAGGACTCAGTGATTCATCATTTCTCATTCTATGCATGTTCATTCCAGAATTCAGTCTGTCATAAAGATATTAATGATGCTCCGGGCATATACATCATATTATAATGGTGGTATAATGAAATGCATTGGGGTCTTGGGATCTTCATTACGCAGGTACGAGTGACTAGCTTAAACTGGTACCTAATTCTCTCCCTAGTTGTTTCTTTGTGTGAGTTAAAAAAAAAAAAAAATGCCTTCTGGCTTGCTTAATTGTAGGCAGATTAGGGCAGACCCCTTATAGGATAGGAAGACTTCAGTGTCTTTGCAGGCAGACTCGGAAACCCCTAACTTTCCTGCCTAACTCTACTAAGAGCCATGAACCCCCTTATTATTAGTATGGATGTTGAGGGATGGGAGGTTTCTTCTGTATCTGCTTCCTGCTGAGATTGGCCATAGTCCCTGCCTACTGAGTTTCATTGAGCTTTTCCCCTTTCTGCCTCAGTCAGGGTGAAGTCTTGGGTTTCCTGCTGAAGTGCTGCCTCAGTACCTAGACAAGGAAAAGAAGATACAAACTTATTATTTAAACCATATGTTTGTTTTTGGTTTAAGCTGCCAGTTTTGGAGTAATTTGTTAGGCAGCAATAGATAACCAATGTATCCACTTATTCCCTTTGCTGTCTCTGGCTTCTCTAGGGTTAAGTTAGAGAAGGAAGAATTAGAGAAGATGGGACTGATAACTTACCTAATTGGTATTATAATTTGGTTGCAGGTGTGACCCAATATTGGCTCTTTCACTAGGATGCCGGCTACTGGCTTTTTAAAGAGTCTGCTTGAACCTTGATGTGGGCAGTGCACTATCTGACTGAACTATTTCAATGCCCCCCCCAGCAACTGCCCACGGCGGTGGGACTTGCAGTCGCCTATTAACTGATGTCCCTTCATGTTACCAGAGAGTGGGGATCCTCTCCCAATGCGTTGTCCAGGTTCTCAATGTCTCGAACCAAGAATTGAGCCAGACACAGAAAAGAAAAACTATTAGAATGGAAAGTACACTTCCATATGTGGAAGCAGGCTGAGCAAGAGAAGCCTGACTCAAAAGGCCTGGTGACAAAGCCTTTGGGGTTTTTATCCCTATTTGCTGTGGGTGGTGACTTTTCTTAGAGGGGTGGGCTTCCTTGATTAATAACTAAGATTGACAGGACTAAGTGATTCATCATTTGCTTTCTGCGCATGTCCATTCCAATAATCAGTCTGTTATAATATATTAATGATGTTCTGGCATATCATCATATTAATATGATATAATGAAGCGCAATGAGTTGAAAGTCCTTGGGTTTCATTCGCAGGTACATGACTGCTTTAAACTGGACCTAATTCTCTGCTACTCTTTCTTTGTATGAGTTTTAAAAAAATGCCTTCTGGCTTGTTTAATTGTAGCAGATTAGGGCAGATCCCTTCTAGAATGACCTCAGTGTCTTCACAGGCAGACCTGAAACCCCCTAACTAACTTTCCCGCCTAACTCTTTTCTGAGAACGATGAACCCCCTTATTATTAGTATGGATGTTGTGGGACTAGAGGTCTTTCTTCTGTTTCTGGGCAAGAGAAGCATGGCTCGAAGGATTGGTGACAAAGCCTTTGGGGTTTTTACCCCTATTTGCTGTGAGTGGTTACTTTTCTTAGAGTGGTTCCTTTTCAGAGTGGTTACTTTTCTTCTTCCTTGATTGACAACTCAGATTGACAGGACTCAGTGATTCATCATTTCTCATTCTATGCATGTTCATTCCCAGAATTCAGTCTGTCATAAAGATATTAATGACGCTCCGGGCATATACATCATATTATAATGGTGGTATAATGAAATGCATTGGGGTCTTGGGGTCTTCATTATGCAGGTACAAGTGACTAGCTTAAACTGGTACCTAATTCTCTCCCTAGTTGTTTCTTTGTGTGAAAGAGTTAAAAAAAAAAATGCCTTCTGGCTTGCTTAATTGTAGGCAGATTAGGGCAGACCCCTTATAAGATAGGAAGACCTCAGTGTCTTTGCAGGCAGACTTGGAACCCCCTAACTTTCCTGCCTAACTCTTCTAAGAGCCATGAACCCCCTTATTATTAGTATGGATGTTGAGGGATGGGAGGTTTCTTCTGTATCTGCTTCCTGCTGAGATTGGCCATAGTCCCTGCCTACTGAGTTTCATTGAGCTTTTTCCCTTTCTGCCTCAGTCAGGGTGAAGTCTTGGGTTTCCTGCTGAAGTGCTGCCTCAGTACCTAGACAAGGAAAAGAAGATACAAACTTATTATTTAAACCATATATCTATTAATTTCTATTATTGATTTCCCTAATAAGCAAGTAAAGGGAAACAGATTTGGTTAATACATTTCTTAATGGGTTAAAAAAGACCTTTGGCCAAAAGTCCCCTCCCCTCTCAGACACAAAGGGCCCTGTGTGGCTTAACACCATTTCTGCAAACAATAGGGTGATGACCCTTATCAATAGCCAGAGGATCTGAGTTTCCAGTTTTCGGGGCAATTATCAGGAGTTGAGGAGAGGAACTTTTTCCTAAAGAAAAGAGGAAAGAAAACTTAACTAGGTTTACTAAAAAGATTAAGAATTTTACAAGTGATGTCCTGTCTCATTTTTACTTTGAAAAAGTTGTCTATCCTGTTTGAATTTTCTACAATAAGCATATGAAATTTTTACAATCAGAACAGGGAGTAAAGCTCTTTTCATTAAGAAGGAAGAATTAAAAGGTCCTGAGAAGGTGGAGGAGGAAGAAGAGGTAATAACTCTTTAATTGAAGTTCTTTAAGGGAGAGGTAAAAGTTTCTCATGAGCTCTCAGAGTCTCAGCTGCCTTCTGGTAAAAATAATCCACATGCCAAAAGAGCAGATCTTGGGTAGACCTGTTCTGAACCCTTTCACTAACTCCTGAGATATAGGTGTTGAGGGTAAGAAGTTGGTTTTCCAGAGAAAACTCAATTTTAGCATTGGGTGAAGCTGGAAGGAACAAATGGGTTCTTGGCCTGTTCTTTCTCTTGGGGCACCCTCCTGGCTGTCTGTTATAGTAATCTGAGTGGCAAACATAATGTGATATTTTTGGGGTGTGTGTGTGTGTGTGTGTGTGTGTGTGTGTGTGATATAAGAATTTAAAAGTTGTATTTTTCTCTGTTGCTACTGTTGCACTGGTCTGTGTGTGTGTAACCTAGATAATATAAACCCCCCAAAAATGTCTTAGCTACCCGAAGTGTATAAGATAAACAGATACCCGTGAGGCTGGCTGATAAGACAACGAAGACGTCATCATAGAGTATAAAAACAAAAGGAACTCTAATGTAGACTTAGAGAGCGTGGTCTCTATCTTTTCGGGACTACGTTTTTTTGGTCTCTTGGTTTTAATTATGAGCCCATATTAGCTGGCCCGGCGACTGACTCTCCCCACTAAAGAATCAGCCTCAAGCTTTCAGAGGAGGTAGCCTATAAATCCTAAAAGCACATCAAACAAGCAAGCAGGTTTACAGAAGCAGAAGTTAGCCATTAGTATATCTTTGCACAGGACATCTCTTAGAACTACACCCTAGTTATACATTAAGCAGATTATAGAAGCAGAAGTTGGCTGCTATCGTCTGGTGCAAAAATGTTGTTTCTGGGGGACTCTTAAATCTTATAGCAAACAGGGCCTGGTAGCTGGTAGCCAGTTCTGTTATCTGCATCCTGGCAGTGATGTTGTTTGCTTTTTTTTTTTTTTTTTTTTTTTTTTGCTTTCTTGGGAGCTGACGCTTGACAATACCACTGCTCCCTGTCTTGCCCTAGTGATTAATTTCCTGGAGAATTTTTCACTCTTACAGTACTGGCTTGGCCTTAGGGAGCGAGTTGAGCCACCTGTGCACACTTCCACGGAGAAGTTAGACAGTGTCCCCACTGGTCATTTTTCCCTTCCCTCCACTTCCCTCTAGTTTTCACTTCACCTCTATATCCTGTATGGTGTTGTCTCTTTCTTTGTTCTCAAGATAAAAGCTCTTGTCACTTCTTTTCTTTCTTATAGCCCAAGGAAGAGCATAAATCTTCAGTCCTGGAAAATAAAGATGCCCTTTTCCTCAAGAGCAGATAAGATCCTACCAATTTGTTTAATTGACTCTAAAAGGAAAGAAAGGTTTTTGTTTTTCGTTTTTTTACCCCTCTCCTCTTCCTCCTTCATCCTCAGAGAGCTGAATGATTCCGTCTATTTAAAGAAAACAAGAGAGCAAAACAAATATTTTTCATACTTAAGAAAATGAACCAATGGAACAACCATAACTGTAACCTTGAAGACTCAAATGGGAGGGACAATAATGAAAGAATTTTGAGTGACTTTTCAGTCATGTTAAAAATAGGAATTTAGAGGAGGGTAATTTTGCCAGTGTGTTTCCAACATTAACATAGCATCGAATGAGGATGAGTCCCAACTTTATTCTCCAGGGTTCCAGTCCCACATATTCAACTCCTTATGGAGCAATTTCACTTGTATTTTTTGTAAGAGGAAAATGCTGAAATTCTTTTTTGTGGCGGGAAGCAGCTGCCACCACACTTGCCTCTCCTGGAGGAGAGATAAGCTCCATAGAGTCCCCATCTTTGGATTTCATGATGCAGGACCAAGACCTTCTAATGCTTGGAACTCTAAACACCTACCTCCCAAGAAACCAATTCAGAAATCTCTCAGTTGGTGTGGAGGAAGCAATCACAGCCACATCCATTTATCTCCTAAGAAGGTAAGAGACATTTTCATTGTTCTTTCCTCTACTTTACTGTATAAAATCATGTGAAATTTTGACCAGATTTTGTAGTCACTTTCATGTTTCTTTACGTGTGTAAATCTGATCGGGCTTACTCAGTAATCAATTGCTTCTCTCTTTCTATATTGGCACTGTTAAAATAACCAAAATTGGCCCAAGATGAATTACTCATGCTAAGCCCCAAATCAGCAAACCAAAAATTAACTAGGTTTCTGTGCTCAGCTCTTCCAGAAAAGGAAGGCCTAAGTCAACCTATCAATGCTCGCATGCTCAGTACAAGTTACCAACTCGATTTTAAGACTTTCGTTGACTCCATATAAGGAAAGAAACTCTGCTTTAACCAGTCAGCAGACACCTAGTATAACTTCCTTGTTCCTGCTCATTTTGGTCTATAAAACCTCTCACCTTGTACAACTTCAGAGTTCCATTCTATCTGCTAAGTTGATTGCTACCCGATTCTTAAATCACTAAATAAAGCCAGTAAGACTTTAAAACTTTACTCAGTTGAATTTTGTTCTTTAATAGTACAGAGGGCTCTTAGTTGGCATGGCTGTTTTGTTTCCCCCAAATTCATCAAACTCAATGTGTTTAACCAGAATTCACTAAGTTCCTGCTTCTTCTGATCTAATCTTCCCTTTAAGCCTAAGAATAACAACATATCTAACCTAGCCACCAAAGAAAAAAACCCACATCATCCATGGCTTATCATCTTCTTTATTCACACAACAGATATTTACCAAGCACATTTCTGTGCCAGGCACTGCTCAGGGCACTGGGAGATAGAGTGGTAAACTCTAGAGTTTACATTTTGATGGGAGAGACAATGAACCAGTAGTTAATAAAATATCAGGTAATATAGAAGTGAACCAGGCAAAGATTTGGAGTGTAGTTGCAGCTCAGTGGGACAAAGGAAGAGTGGTGGGTAAGGAGGTCTGAGAGATTGGCAGGGTCAGCCCACGTGGACATGTAGCCTGTCCATGGTCTTAGATTTCAATACAATTATATCGGGAAGCCATTGGAGGGTTTTGAGCAGGAGAATAGCACAATCTGATATAGGTTTTGAATCTCTTTACTGCAGTCAGGGTGGACTTTTCCAATCTTTCTTTCTCTTGCTCCTCTACGTTCTTCTCTCCTTTCTCTTCTTATTTGTTCTTAATGAAAAAAAAAAGTTTTACCAATTGTTCTGATTATAAAAATTTCATATGCTTATTGTAAAAAATTTGAACAAAGTAGACAATTTTTTGTTTTTGAAGTCGAAGTTGAGTGAAAGCTCATGGCTAACATTTTGGTACATCTTCCTAGTATTTTAGTAAAGACAGAGAGGGTTCTCAGAGTACAAATCTGCTCACTTTGCTCTTTGAGTAGAAGTCCTTTTATAAGTTAGGTACACATGAGTGACAAGAGGTGCAGGAATGCAGGCTCAACCCAGGGACTGCCCTTAAGAACTCCCAGAAACACCCATCTTGCAGTTAAAAATATGCTTATATCCTAAATACAAGGAAGTACAAAACCACAAAATAGCCACTGGTTTAGGCTGGCCACAGATGCCTGTGCATTAGTACGTACACTGTCTTTGCTTGACCTTAGTCTCATTATACCATCATTATAATATCATACATATGCCCAGAATTTCATATATCTAATTATAACAGACTGAACTCTGGGTAATAGCATGCTCTGTAGACAGAGTGTCAATCAAAATGACCTCACATGCCAACCATCTAGTCCCCTCCTCCCCGAAACCACCCATCTAGGGCCTAGATAAAGTACATTTCCCAAATTCTATGGGGCTACAGCCATCTCTGCCATAGTTATTTCTCTCTTGCAATGTACTTTAATAAATCCTACTTTCCCTAAATTTCGCTGACCTATAATTCTTTACCGCCTTGGCAGAAAGAACCAAGGCCCCCTCAGCGCCAATGGGGCAATGACGAATTTAGATCACCCCCAATGGTGACAGCCACATTAATGAAATAATAGCAGTGATGCTTGTGTAGAGGAGGAAAAATAATTTCCCCTCTACCTTTCATTGTTTTTGGTTGAGGCCCTCCCCTCTTACCCAACCCCCGTAATACAAGAGTGATTAAAAGAGAACAAATGGAGGTTTATTAACAAGTATACCTCATGTACACATGGTTGATACCCAGGAAAATTGAGTAACTCTCTGAAATGCCCCAAGTAACTGCCTTAAATACCATATTCAGCTGAAGAGGAAAGAAAGATGTTGGGGGAAAAGGGAGGAGGACAGTTATGGGAGGTTATGAGGAAAAGATAAAAGGTCAGGTTTGTTATGCAGCTTTCCGTCTCTATTGACAAGATTCTCTTGTGATTTAGAATCAGCCTTCTCTTCCTGGTGCAGAGAAAGACTCACAAATGAAGATTTCCTTTACAAGCATACATCTCCCTAACAAAGGGTAACTTCAACTCTGTTTTTAGAGCTTCTCCCATGTCTGCTTTTTCTCAGAATAATCATCTCAAAATAATCCTTCTGCCAAAGAAGCATATTTTGGGGTAGCATACTCTGTTACTGGTTAAAAAACAAAATTCGACCAAATAAATCTGAAAATCTAATTGGCTTGAATTAAATGACTCATAAATTGAGCAACATCCAATCTAGAAGGGTGCTCTGAGGGGGTGTACAAAATGGAAGGTTTTTATAGGAAAAAGGGTGGGGCAAGGGAGCTATTAGCAAATGAAAAGAAAGAATTACTTTGGGGCTAGGTACCTTTTGCAGGGAAGGAACAGTATTTATTATACAATTTTTATCATCATCTTTTTATGGGGGAGAATGAGGGGCTTCGTGATAGGTTACGTTCTGGTGTTTGTGTTACTGAAACTCAAGGTGTTTGTTTTGACTGCATACATCAAAGGATACAGGAACAGGAGTTTGCAGCAAAGAAAGTAAAGGTTTATTTAAAGAAGTGATGTCACATTCGGATATATGGGTGAGCTAGAACTCAAAGACCTGGCTCCTTCATGGCATCTAGGGGATATGATACATAGAAGAAAACTCATTAGTCATAGTAGCTAAGGGAATTAGTTGGGGATAGGGTAGGAGGCAGTTGATCGTTGCATCAGGTCCTGATGTCAGTCATGTGTCGTTCTGTCTGGTTTCAAGGGGATGTTGGTAGGGTTGTTGGGAGCTTCATGGGTCTGGAGGTGCCTAATGCTATTTTTAGTTTGACTGAGACTCTCTTTCTGTGGTTAACAGACATGAGGCTTTGTTCCTAAGACTGTTTGATGCTGACATAAGGGCTTAATAACTAAGGGAGTGTCTGTGCAGTATGCAGAAGGATAAGGAAGGAAAAGAAGCAAGTGGTACAACACCAGTTTGAATCAAGGAGAAAGAGAAGAGAAACAAGTCATTTTAAGAAAATTCAAAATTTCACAGTTACACCTGGCCAGAAAATTCCAGACTGTTGATGAAGATTACATTTCTGGGAGAGGGTAAAACTGTCATTAGAACAGGTATTAAATCTAGGTTTAGTATCGTGGGGTTTAGCACAAATGATCATCTTGGACCTGCAGCTTTTCTTTACCATATCCCACAATATCTATTAATTTTATCCTCAAAACAGTCATGCAGAGGAAGTGGGGTTCTGTTTTTTTTTTTTTTCTCCCTTTACAAATGAAGAGATCTAAGACACAGAGAATTTAGGTGATCTGCACAAATTCATGCAGCTAATAAGTGACAGTATCAACTGCAAACATAATTCGTGATCGGTTGCTAGGCCTCTGGGCTCCATCTCAGCCAGACAAAGCAAGCGCTCAATAAATATTTGTTGAATGAATGAATGAATGATGTGTTTCTGTTTGCTCTTGTCCTATTGGCCATTCTGTTGGCAGGCTCTACGAAAAGCCAGCTGCTTCCTAGAGTAAGCAGAGCTTTCCCACCCCTCCTTACTTCCAGGTGTCTCACCAGTGCTTACTGTTATTCGAACAAACTTTTCAATGGATAGTTTACCTTATCCACGTAACACAAGATCCTTAATTATAAAAATTCTCATACAATTGTTATAGAAAAATAACATGTGAGAAAGTCGTGGTCATGGCTCACTATTCTTTCATAAAACATTTATATTTAAGAATGTTTATCCAACACATTAGAATGGGAAGGAGAAAGGATATGGGAGTGAGTTTGAGCCTAAAGGAGAAAATATTTTTATAATTAAGTAGAAGAAAATCACTCATGCATTCATGTTAATAATGAACAATGAACTGATAAGAATATGATAAACTCCTTTGCACCTGAGATTAAAAAAAAAAATCGATATATTCATTTTATTCTTCTCCATGCAGTAATGGAGAAAACAAACAAAAATCCTAAACCCACCCAAAGAGATGTAGTTTTCAAATTTCGCTTTTATTTTGTAAGCAGCATCCTTTCGGAGAAGTGCATTCTCCAAAAAGAGAGCATTCTTGACGGAGCTGCAGTCCTAAAAGGCCAGCCATTTGTGCCAGTTGCTTGCAGATTTTTTCTGCCACCGGTGGTGGGGGGTGGGGGGGGGCGGTGGGAGTTGCTCTCAATTGTATTGACTTTCTGTGACCTTCCTTTATCATGCAAACCAAAGCAGTCAAATTGACTGAGCTGGGTCCTCCCCAGTTCCCAGCAGATGGTCATTACTCATAGCAAGTGAATCTGTAGCATTATTGTTGGGCCCTGGTTCTCCCCTACCACACAGTTAAGCCAGTAAACAGGTTCAAGGTTCCAAGATTAGACAAACATTTGCAAAGGCTAATAATGTTCTGTCATTCTCTTTGGAATGATTCCTATTTTGAAAGCTTTAAATGTTTCCAAATCTCAGGTGAAGACTCATCCAAAATAGGAGTTGGTTCAAATTCTTAAATTATTCACATATATAAGTAAAAACAAGATGCTATTTCAATATTTGTGTAAACCAAAGTTCCAAAAGATATGTGAAAAAGGAGAGACTTTATTCTGATGAAACAGTTTGCAAACCAGGTTCGAAATGCAGCCTCTAGTGAAAACTGGAAGTGTGCTACCCCAAGACAAAGAGGAAGTTGTTTTTTAAACAGAATGCTTTGCCCAGGTTCTCAATAATGTCTGTTTTATGTAAATGAGGTATTTAAATTTGTATGTTCTGATTGGTCTGATTTCTCAGTCCTGATTAGTTAGTATTATGCTTTCTGATTGGTTATTATGGAGCAGTCTCTGTCCATTGTTGGAAAGAGGAAACCAGGGCCTCCCTGCAAGGGTTGACTCAGACTGTATAAGGAGCATAGCATGGGAAGTCACGAGTTTAGCCCAGACTCTTCCTTGTATACAGAGTACAGGAGATCCCCTGTCAGCAAATGGCTGCTACACTTATTTATAAAATTTGGGCTTCACTTGACCATGGGGAGTCCATCTTGGCAGAAAAATTCTTTCTTGGGGTTCACCTCAAATGTATCTTTCTTCTTGGGGTGCACACTAGTCATGAAAGGAAATAGAAACCAAACTGGTTAATAAAGACATCTTGTTTTGGAAAGCTTCTTCAAGAAACATCTCCAGTTCGTACCTAGAGGGTTTATCCATTATGTATTTTCCCTTGAGCCATACCCATAAATCTATAGATTTCTACTTTGTTTATCACAAGCAAGCCTTACCAACCAGGTGCATTCTGTTAAACGCATTCCATAGATAAGGCTCCTCTACTTAGCTCTTCCATAGGAAATATTCATTAACATTTTTGCAAGTTGATGAGGTCTGATCATCTGCCTCTCTTCTGCCCCACTCTCTTTTCCTCCAATAAGAGAGAGAGACTGCAGACTTGCTGCTTAACCCTTTCCTTCCCATAGACATCCAAATATATTCACGTATTCTCTGCTGTTAATTTCCCCCTGGAGTCCTTCATTGAATAAACCTTCGATCCTGATATAATTGTGTACGTCAATAGTTTGTTTTATGGCTTGCATTTTCGAATCGTGTTTATGAAATCTCTCCCCATCTTAGGTCACAAGGATATTCTCTTTATGTTCGTTCAACTTCATTTATAATTCCTTTCTCCTGTGCCATCATAGATGGAGAAACCCTGAAGGGTAAGAAACTTTTGGGGGAAATAGCAGAAATATCTAGAGAAAAACTTGATTAGTTTTTTGTCTAAAGTGATATGTGATGTGAATTTTCCTCAATGGGCCCACCCCACCCCCACCCCTCCTTTTTTCTCTTTTCATCATGCCTTTCATCAATAGTCTGAACTTGGATGTGAGTAGGGACAGAGGCTGCTCATAGAATCCACTCGGGTTACAGTTTCAGGCTCAGATTCCGCTTATCTTAGTAGCCTTGTGACCTTGGACAAATTATATAATTTCTCAGAGTCTCAGTTTCCTTCTCTTCAATCAAGTTAATAATATGCACCTTATAAGACTGTTGTTTTAAATGAGAAAGGTCATGTATGTACTTTTCGTTCCCCCTCTCCATGGAAAAGCAGAATAGTAGGGTGGAAAGATTCCAGGGAGGATATAGATGTTATAACTCACACTGTAATATTGGCTAGGTCACTTGATTTCACAATATATGAAACAGTCTGTAAGATCTCTTCTAAATCCAAAAGTTTGTGATTTAGGTTTTTCAATTGTATTTAAGATAAAAGCCTGGTAAGGCTTCTATGCAGTTCAGTTTTTCTTCAGATATTTATATTTATAAATTTACTAAGTAAAAAAAGTGATTTGATTTATGAGTTAAATATCCCACAAGGTAGCATAAGGCATTTCTTAAGTTCTCAGCTTTATCCCTATACACAGTCGTGTTGTAACCAATTGCAACATGTGTGTTGAGTAATTTGTTCCTAAAATTATTAATTGAAGTGATAAATACAGTGGAAGGATGAAGGAGAGCCAAGAGAGGGGGATCAGGAATTCCGGAGAGATACTGGGGGAAGAGAGGAGAAATGGCTAAAAGCTGCTTTACTTTGTTTAGAAGTTTATTTAAACATTTATTACTTAAAAAACAACATAGAGACTAATTTAACTCTTCATTAGCCAAATGTGATGATTATCTGATTAGCCAAATGTGATGATTATCTCAAACTACCATTAGAATTTTTTTTTTTTTTTTTTTTTTTTTTGCCTCTAGCCCCAAATGACAAAGAGCCGAGTAAGACAGAATTGATAAGGGCTCTCTCTGGGTGTATTTTTACTCTTTTACGAGTCATCAATCTTCAACGAGATTCTTTTTCTTACAGGCAATCTAAATTGATCCATGGTGATTGGAAAATAACAGTCTATTCTTAAATCACTGCGAATCAGAGGCTCAAAACAGAGCTCCTGTTGGAAACAGTTGCAGAATGTTCAAGAAACAGGCACATGCACACACACAAAGGGGCCCCTCTCAGCGATGAAGGGGCAGCTACACTGCACTGCTGCGGAGGGCCATCGATCACATTTATTACACTGCAGACAGCAGCAATTTTAAGTGAGGCTGGACTTCCCAGATGAATTCCAATAATTCAAGTTACGATTCTTAAACTGTGTGTCAGACTAATTCAATATTACTTTTAGGAAGGGAAAAAGCTGAAATTATTAGTCCCATAACATGAGTAAAAGAATCTGTGATGAATAAACATTAATAAAAACATTACAAACCACTTGGTGATTTAAAAAATAAAATAACGAGAGAAATTGTGCAAATCCTACTCGCTGTATCACAGTTGCATAAATGGCCGAGTTTTTTTGTTGTTGTTGTTGTTGTTGGTTTTTTTTACATCAGAAATAGATTTACTTTAGTGTATACTTTGAACTTTGAAGAACAATTTTTTCTTGAGTTCTTTTTTTTCCCCCAAATGGAAATATTTTTGTTGTTTTGTTGATTATAAAAGTAACTTATGGTCATGAAAAAAAAAGAGTGCAAGGCATATGTAGATAACACCTTCTGACAACATGTAGTTTTTTAAAAAAGGTGTATGTTTTCCAGAGCTTTGACATAGAGCTTTCCATCCACCCATCTACCCATCTATCATCCATTCATCCATCCATCCACCCACCCATCCATCCATGCCATCTTTCTCGTTAAACACTAGAGAGTTGGGGGGGGGGGGGGTTCTGTTCCCATGGAATGTAAGACACAAATAGCACATAAGTCGGGGTACTGCTCAGCCTCCCCTGCTGCACGGTAGGCAGAGCTGTGTGTGGGATTTTGAGTTTTTGTCTTCTTTCAGCTTGATTTCTAACTAGTGTGAGATGTTGGACAAATCACACAACTTCATTTATAAAATAATGTATGTTCTTTGCATGTCAGTCCACATTGAATTGGATTCTGCTTTATGACTGTGTTTTGAGAAAGGGATCATTAATTTTCGATGAAAGGCGATTTTGATTTTCTGGACCACCCAATTGGTGGGTGCTTTGAGGCACTATAACATGTGACAATGTATCTTACAAAATAAAACAAAACACCATAATGACTATGGTGTTAAGCTAGCCTCTTTTAGGCTAAGCTTAAAACACTTGGCTTTTTGAGGAATAGAGGTGAAACAGATGTCTCTGTTGGTTCTGAGAAAAGGCTTCGAAAAATCGATCATGTCTTGTAATTGATAAAATGATTCTAGCATTAGGATCAGTAACACAGACGAGGGTTTGGGAGTGGCTGTCTATGCATGCTGAATTTCAAAGATTTGGTACCCTGGAATACAGGGGGTTTCGTATGGAGCTGAATGAATTTTCCACAGTATGAAAGCTCATCTTTGGGAAACAAATATCTGGTTGCCATGGTGACACTCAAGGTGGATGAAGGATGGATTAATCAAAATACAGTAAATTTTTTACGAGCTTCCTAAGAAATCTAGTGTGACGTGAACCCTCTGGTCTGTCTCCTCTTATTCTTCCCTCCATCACACAGGAAATCCACCATAGATGTACAATGAAATGCATTTATTGTACCGAGTTCCATATACACGCTAATAAATGACACCTCTTGCCTGAAAAGCATTGTTATACAAGCAGAAAGGCTCCTCAAACATTATTTTTAAAAATAGTTTATGAAATTTAAGAAAAATAATTTCCTATTCTCTCTGCAACAAAAAGTAAATTGACTGGTTGAAAACAGCCTCTGAAAATTGTGATTATTTATTAACCAAACTGCATTCTCTGAGGAATAAAGCATATGAACTAATTTGTATTGAGATAAAAGCTGAATTCTGCTTGAGTATAAATGCACAACCAATCTGATCATTTTAACTGTTCAATTTAGTCAAAAAACAAGTCATCTCAGTCCCAGTATCAGTTAAATAAATAAATGAATGAATCTAAATAAATTATTAAGTTGAATAAATTAAGTGAATAAAGAAAATGGCTATTCCCTCTTTTCCCAACAAATAGTTAATCCAGTTGTGGAAGACATTTCCAGGAGCCTCCAGTAAATCATTCTTCAGCAGCCAATTCGATTTTAACCCCTGGTCTTGAATATCCACTGAATCAAGTAGATTGGATAAGCTAACACACAGAATCGAACTGATGTAAGTACGTTTTGGACACCCTCCAAGAACAGGTAGAGATTCACAATGAGGATGTCAGTTGCTGCAAGAGAGGAGCCTATTGGAGTCCAGAGAGATCCAGCAGAGGGTACAGGCAGCAGAGGGTACAGACTGAAGGGAAGACAGAGGATACAAATTCCAAAGGAATTCAACACAGAGTGAAACAATGGTTCTCAACTGGAGCTGATTTTGTTATTACTGGGGATAGGGAAGCCTGGCAGGTTGTGCTGGTATCTAGTGGATGCTGCTAATCCTCCTATAATGCACAGGGCAGCCTCCTGCAAAAAGAGAATGGTCAATAGTGCTGAGGTTGAGAAATGCTGGAGTAGAAGAAATAGTTAATGATTCTAAGCAGCACCTTGTATTAAGTACAGATTCATGGATTTACATGAGCAGAACAAATGGGCTCTAACTTCTGAGTTGAGCAATAAGAAATCAGCTCTGGACTAGGAATTCGAAGTCCTAGATCTCAATCCAAGCCTTATTATTTATTATTACTTCTAACATGTCATTCTCATTGAGGCTCTGTTGTTTAGTTCATTAAGTGGTGATAGTAATAATTCTTATAGTAAGGACTGAGTGAGATAACAGATGTGAAAACATGGAACACAGAGTCAGGGTTCAGAAAATAATGACTGGAAACACACAGGCCAGTTTATTTTACCTTTAAGATTTTTCTGAGGCAAGGCTGGTCGACTTTATAACCAACAGTGACAATAAAAAAATTTTTTTTTAATTGATTTGAAATCCATTATTCATTTTGGATCTTAACATATTGTAGGGGAGGAAAAATTTTTCTTCAATCTTCTGAAAATTAAACTGGGTCTGAAAATTAAACTGCCTGAAACAGATTAAGAGGAAAAACACATACAAATTTTATCAAATTGTTACATATACATGGGAGAATAAAAACCCAAAGAAGTGACTAGAATAGGAGGCTTTTATATCTTTTAAACAAAGAAACAAATTTGTAAAAAATTGACAAGGCAGAGAGGTTTGGGCTAGGAGTAGTCGATATGAAGAAGTAATTAGGAAGCTAAAGGTTTGTTTAACAAGGTTTATTCACATAGATTTCTCAGCTCCAAATTCCCAGTCTCTGGTGATAAGAATGTCTTCCTCCCTTCCGGGACAGGGAGGCCACCCCTCCCGTGAAAGATTTACGACCTATTTCAAAGAGGAAGGGTGGAGGAGGTCAGAGTGACCTTCCTGCTCCTCCTAGGGTATCTGTCTTGAACCCCATCGGCATAAAATGTCATTCATTCATTCATTCATTCGTTCATTCACTTACTTACTTACTTACTTAGAGGCTGCAACACAACAAAAGGCTGTATTTCTCTGCACTAGAAAACAGAAGAGACAGGGAAAGCGGTAGGGAAGACCAGTGGGGAGCACTGTAGCACAGAAGCTGGGCAGGAAATGTGGGGTGCAGGTGTATAATGGGATTTCAAAATATGAAGCTTCACTGTGAGATATGCAGCGTGACCCTCTCTTTCGTTGAGGGAAGGCAGAGTTTGCCATCCCAGAATTTGCCTTTTGGATATTAATTATTTTAAGCTGGTTATTTTTAAGAAAGGAAATGACTCAGGAAGAAACTCTGAACTGCCCTCTACCCATCTGAAGGAATTTAGATAGAGGACCTGCTCAAGGAGGGAGCTATTATCATAGATAACTACAGTTTAATAGGAACTAAGTGGTAGAAGGGAGGAACCTACCAAGGCCTCTTTGATCAAAGTCCTCTCTGTGTCTCATTGTTAAGGATGGCCCAGCAAACATTTATTTACCAAACATTTGCTTTTCTATCACCATGTGAATTGCCTCGTTCCCCTTGGAAATCTCAAACCTCAACCTCCTCTTTCTCTTTAGCTCAAGATGGCGTATAAGCCTTAAGAGCCTGTTTTGTCCTGGGGTCCAGATTCCTATGGAATCCCTGTATGTACGTATGTAATAAATTTGGTAATTTTCTCCTACTAATGCCTAGTATCAATTTGGTTATTAGACTGGCCAGGAGAACTTAAAAGGGTAGAAGGAAAATTTTTTCCCATCCCACATCATCTCTGCAAAATCTTTAGTAAAGTCCTTTTCAGTTCTCTTGTGATTTGTGGGTTTAAATTTGTTTTGTTTTTGATACAATCAAGTGTGAATCCTGCTTCAGTGTGCATATTTAAGCTACCACTAGCCCATGTTAAGAAAAATTATCCCAACTTGGAAATAAGTCTAAAGGTGTATAATGTTATGCTAAGAACACTTAGGTTCACCTAAGGATCATCGACTTTGGGAACTTAAGCTTGTTGGTACAAATCATTTGAACCCAGATATTTCGTAAATCTGGAGGCTGATCTGGTACAATGATTTTTTGTTTGTTTGTGTAAGGTAAACGCGTGACGTGCGAGAGAAGTTTTAAAAGCAAGCCTTTATTGGGAGAGGGCTCCCGGGTGAGGTTCACTGGTCTGAGAGGAGAGAGGCCAGAGAAGTCACGCCCAGGGAAAGCGTAGTTTTTATAAGTTTATGTGGGGGTAGGGTATAGAATGGGGAATGTCAGTTGAGCATCCGGATTAGGCCTGTGGCGGATCAGGCGGTGGCGCCAGGGCTTTAGGGTGGGGCCCTTGTCCAGATTCAAACTGGGAGGTCTAGATTCCGGTATCAAGCTGGGAAGTAGGCATCCGGCTGACCCTCCTCACTGACCTAACAGTTTGGTAGGAAAGTTAAATCTGAAGGCTATAGTTTTATTACCTTACAGGATTTTAACCACCGTATACTTGTAACTTAGCAATTTTATTTCAGCATGTTTCCCCCTCATTTATTGTAAAGATCCCAGTTTCTTAAATTCTCCTTTGAACTGGTTTTATCATCCTGCTGGTTTGCTTATTAATAAGTTTAATAAATCTTTGACATGCGTCCACGATCTATTCGTATAAGAGTTATGTTTTTAATATCTAGAGACTGTGCTTTGGATACTATATGCAGCCTTTGTGTGAATTAGGAAAAAAGTATCCCTTCCTTGAATAAATTAGTTTTCTTCAAGTACAATTTTTGAAGGTAGTATATTATTTACTTCTTAACAAAAATTATGGCAAGTCTGAGGTCATTTTATATAAATTTTACAAATTAAATTATTAAACAACTCTCTTGATACTTAAAATACATCAGTAGGATTTAATAAATCTGTTTTAAAATAGTTATATATCTTGCTCTCATAAAGACAAAATTATGACAGTTTCAAAGCCTACTTGCTTTAGTTTTATGTTTTCTAAAGAAATATAGTTTTTCTTGTGACATTGCATATTTTAATAAAGTTTATTTTTGTGAAGCTATAAAATTCTCCATTGACAATTGGTACTGCAATGTAAAATTTATCCTTGTTAAGGGGGGAACATTTTCAAATGGCCAACTTCTGCTTCTGTAATCTGCTTGTTTAATGTTAACCAGGGTGTGCTTCTAGGAGATGTCTTGTGCAAAGATATGCTAATGGCCAACTTCTGCCTCTGTAAAGCTGCTTGCTAGTTTGATGAGGTTTTAGGCTTTATAAGCTGCCTCCTCTGGAAGCTCGGGGCTGATTCTCTGACCCTGCGTGGTAGAGAGTCAGTCACTGGCCGGCTAATAAAGGCTCATAATTCATCTCAATTGGCTCTGTGGGTCTTAGATTTGATCACACCACAACAATCCTGAGAGCTACAAAAAATTATTAGAAATATGTCCTGCAAGTTATTGTTGCAAATATAGCACAATACTTCAACTGGAGTATTATAAGTGTAGATTTTAGAATTTGGCTTAGGATTTTAGTTCCTTATGCACTAAATTCCCAAAAGTATTATTTTCCTGACTTTGTTCACCATAGTTGCAGCAGTTCAAGTTTGTTGGAATTCTTTAAATTACATTTGCCATTTATAACACTGAAAAACCATTATAGTCTTTTTGCACTTTAAAACTTCCCTTTGAAGATGACATTATTGTATCTTAGTATAGAAAAAAGAAAATGGATTTTGAAATACAGTTTTGGATCATAGATGAGATTCTCAGTTGAATTGAAATTTCTCATTCCTTTTTCAGTATTGCCTATATTGGAAAGGTTGTCATCAGTGTCAAGAAATTCTGCAATTTGTTTAGCATCAATGTATCTTTCCTGAACATTATTGGTTTATCTTCAAGAAATGTATTAATTCCTTTGATGTTTTTAAGTACATTGTGTACTGAATTTTTATTCCTGTATTACTTTGCATTTAACATATATTTTATCAAAGCTGTTATGCCAAATTGGTACTGCAAAAAATAAATGTAAAAATGATGATTTTCAAAACCAAAACTGTGATTTGTATTGCAGAAAAATATAACATTTAATATTGCAATAATTCCTAACAGAGTGTCGTATTCTTTCTTTGAGTTTCTTGTGTCATGGTAGCTTCAATTTGACTTTCTCCTCATTTTTTCAAAAATGGCTTCAAATTTCTCTTTCCTTAATTTTTCAGTAAACTACAACATTGATGCTAAAAGATCTGTTGCATGTTTTCTATTAAGTTTTTAAAAAAAACCCAAGGAATATAGATTTTTTTTGTAATTATTTCAGGTATTTGCTGTTGTGATCCCTTATGTTTTCCATGGGTATCTGTGGTATTGTCAGATATTAAGTTATTTGAATTATTTTGCCTGGATTCAGTTTTTTATAGGCATCCTACCAAGAATTGATATTATCTGTGTCAACATAGTTTAAATGTTTTTCTCTGGGAAATTCTAACCCAGGAAGATAAGATTGTACACCAATAAAGAAATAACTTCATCATTTGCTTCAGGAAATTCCTGCAAACCAATTTATCAGGGCAAACTGTTGCCTCGTTGTGGTAAACAGTTTTATCAAGAAAACGGCATACTTACCTGGAAGAACAGTTTGCTTATCAGAACTAGAGGCAGTTAAACCAGACTTGTTTCAAGACTTACTTGCTCTGTCCACCAGTTCTAAATTACTGTCACAAACTTTGCCCAATCCCTACCAGTTCCCTGCCTTGAAGGACTTGAATTAAATTACCTGAGCCCAGACCCCAAAGCTTTCCCCTGCTGAACCTAGGACCCTATTAAGATGGCACTTTCCCTCGCTGCTGTAAATCTGATACTTGACATTGACCAATGGGATATTTTTGTAGTTTTCATAGGGGCGTCAACAGTCAACGTTATTAAAAATACATAGTCTTTTCTAGTCATGTCGTTTACAGAACGAACTCCCACCAACATATATGTTTGCCTTTCTGAAATCCAAAATCTGGTAACAATTAAAATCTGTTCTACATATCTTGTATCAGGAGTTGTATCTAAAATCGACAGTATTTAACACTTCTTACCTTGTTCAAATAATATATTATTTGCCATTGATGATTGTATTCTAAGAAAATGTACTGCATTTAATATTATCATTTGTTGTGGTTTCTGCCAGATGAAGAAAATTGTCATTATATGCTTGTAAAGTTCTTGTATCATCTGAGTTGTTGCAACAAAAAAATGAATCATGTTGTTTAACAATTGCACATATTTTATCTTAATTTCATACAGTGTCTATGTCATAGGAATAATAATTATAGCATATTTTCAAATCACAATTTAATTGTAAATGCCCAACACCATTGTTTTTATGCATTTAATTTTCTTCATGTTTACTAAGAGCATGCAATAAACATTATCAATCTTTGTACTATTGCCAAGCTTCACAGATTATTTTTATTTTTCCTTTCCCAAAGACTGATGTAGAGATGAAATACAGACTTTTTTGAAGTAGAAAGTTCTAGTAATATTTTTCATCATTTGGAGAAATTTGAGAGTAATGTTCCCCAAAATTTATTACCTATAACTTGAAGTAGATAATTATCAACTACAATTTCCTTTGAATGGTCAAGTTACAGATGTGTACTTGCATTCACAGAAAGTACATTGGGTTTAGTGGAATCTGTTTTTTTCTCTTCCAGTTTAAATGAAAATTCTTCACTTATGATCAACATGGAGATAGAAGGTAAATTCATATCCTGTCCAATCAGTGATATTTAGTACTATATTTTGTTGAAACTAGTAAACCTGAGATTTTTTTCCTTTTTTCTTTCTGCATTTCATCTATTTTCTCTAAAAATCTCCCAATTATACAAATTCATTTTTTTTTTCATTTTCTCTAATGGAGTTCTATTTTCTTATACTGGTAATTTAAATTTTCTTTTGACATCTGGGAAGAACTTATAAATAGCTTAATATTTATCTTCAAATTTGGAACAGTTAAAACTAATAGGTTTGGGGAAAATATAACTTTATAGTGTAGAAACCTGACAGACACCACCTCAGCCAATTGATCAAAATTTATATCTTAGTAATGAGACTTATCAACATCATGTGCCTACTGATATGATGCACTGGGAGGGGTCAACATCATCTTTGTGGTATCCTTACTCCTCCAAAATTAACCTGAATTAATCATGAGGAGACATCAGATAACCCCACATGTCATTTTCTAAGACCAATTTTGTGAAACCAGCTGACTGTCCTACACTTCAATTCAGTTCTGACAAACTACCTGGAGTTAGCACAGGCCCTGTAGGTTAAAGGGCTCAGTCCCACAAGACTGGCCCCACTTCAGACACCAGTCGTTGAGTGTCCCCATGGCACTACATTTCTGCCCAGCTAACCGCAAATTTGGGAATTCCCACAACCACCCCTTCTCCTCAGGTTTGATAATCTCTAGAATGGCTCACAGAACCCAGGAAAGTGCTATACTTATAATTACAGTTTTATAAAAGATATAGCTCAAGAAGAGCTATATAGGGCAAACAGAAGAGATGTATAGGGCAAATATGGAGAGGGGGAGTGCAGAACTTCCATGCTCTCTCTAGGTGTGCCACTCCCCCAGCACACTGATGTGGTCACCAACACAGGGGCTCCCAAAACCTGTTGTTCAGGAGTTATCAAAGCTTCATTATCTTGGCATGGTTGATGAAATCATTGGCCACTGTGATTGAACTCAGTCTCCAGCCTCTCTCCCTTCCACAGAGGCTGAAAGCTCTAACCTTCTATCACATGGTTGGTTTTTGGGAAACCAGCCCCCATCCTGAAGCTATCTAGGGTTAAGAGTAACTTAATTAGGCTAACAACTTCTATCATTCAAGAAATCCAAGGGTTTTAGCAGAGACTGGGGAAAAGACCAAACATATCATTATACTACAACCTTCAATTGTGGGACATTCTACAAAATAACTGGCAAGGGCTCTTTTAAATATTTATACTGAAGAAGAATTTGCACTCAAAAGGCTAATTATAATTAGCTCTTTGTTCTGCTTCTGTAGATATGCTTGCCGTATAGGCCATACTCAAAAGTAACTGAAGACTCATCCTCCCTTTTGCTTGTTCTGTCTAAGCAACAAATATAACTGCCTGCAATCCATAGCAACTCCCACACTTTGTACCTGTCTGAGGACAAATTAACCAATTGGCCCATGCCAAATAAGTTCTACATAAGCAATGTTGTAACTGAGCTCCGGGCCAGATTTTCAGAGGCTAGCTCCTCTGGGACCAATAGTGTAATAAACCTGATTTCTCCAACTCTGCAAGTGCTGCTTGGTTTCTCACCGGTCTGATTTTTGCAACTTTTCTGCAACAATACCATTTTTGCAATTTCTTTATGTCTGATATTATTTAAAAATACAAATAAATTGAAAATAGTATTCATATTGCACACCCTAAATCTTAATGGCAGTTACTTTTATACTGATGAAATTTTCATAATAAGAAAACACTTCCTACAAAATATATCCTGGATAATCATTTCATTATCTCTAATTTATGTCTGAAATACTGCTTTGTAAATTTTTAGTGGTAAAGTGAACATTAGTTATTACATAGTGAATCATGTCATAATGAAAGAATTTAGATGTCTAAATTGAAAATTCAACAATGACTTTCTAGTACAATAAATAAATAGCTGATGATGTGAATTATTATATGAAATTTCAACTTTAGCCAGGGCCCTTGTACGAATAGGGAATTTTACTTTAAATTTTATAATATTCCCTAATTGATATTTTAGTTGGCAAAGCATATTAAAAATGGTACTCTGTATCAATCAATTCAAACTAATTTAGCTTTTACATTTTTCTACAGGCTTGCATCATGAACTGCCATTGATCCAATATCAAAGCAATGTTCTTTTGTAATTAATCAACTGTACTTACTATACCCAAATATTATATTTCTGCCAATCCAAATTTAAATCATTACTTCCAAAGTATATGTTTTCCAATTATTAGTTCTAATGCAATTTTTCAATCCTTAGGTCTATGTAGTTTTCGTCAAGGGCACACTGGCCCTTTAAATAAATTTTCCAGTGGCCCTGGGACACTAGATTATCCAGAGGAGAGCTCTTTGGTGATGAAAATTGGGTTTGCTGACAAACTAGGTTAGGACATTAAGGTATAGTCTCTGAGGATATAGGGTTGTGACGTAGGAGCCTGCAAGAAAGTGTTCGTGACTGAGGTTAAGGGTTAATGCAACTAGGAAATCTGGAGCCTGTCTTCAGAGCAGCTGGGAGGTTTATGGCAGGGATTTCCCTAATGATTGCCCGGAGTCTTCTGTCTCCTTGTGCAAAAATAGCTCACATAGATTTGCTCTTCCTCACACTTCCCTAGCTATGCTCTGGGTCAAGGTCCCTGTGGTTACAGTCTTTCACCAGTGACACTCTTTCTTCCACTGTGATCAGTGTTCTTGGGCAGCCAGGTGGATAGGGGAGCCTGGGCTGGGGAACCAGACCATTCAAGATGCTATAGTATTATTAGCAAAAATAATGTGAGATACCCACACTCAGACATTTCACAATGGCTATGAGAGAACCATGAGAAAGCATACTCTAACATAACATGCAACAAAGGGAAGGACTGGATTCTATTCTAAAAGCCTCGAACTGGAACCAACTCAAACCTCCATCCTGAATAAAACGGACATAGAAATTGAGGTGTATTTACATACAATAGAATCCCATAGATTAATGAAAATGAATAAAGTTCAGAGAGAGGCAAATTTAGTGTAAGATTAAGGTAGCATCACAAGATTTTCAATAAATAGCACTGAAAAAAACTGTTTTTTAAAAATTATAGTCTACATGTCTGATAAAATTCCACATTATACACTCTAAAAGTAAGGTACTGCCAATAAATTTTGTATATATATAGACTCCCTGGGTAGATTACAGACTCTCAGACATAGGCAATGAATATTGTACTTACTTGATTTTCTTCTCCACCAGAGAGAAGATTAATAAATGATTTAGAAAAAGAATAATGAACAAATGAACGAATGTAAAAAAGGAGGGTGCTCTGTTTCCTCCTCCTTGCTGTTGTTTTATTGTCTTGGTCTAGTTGGGGTCTTTTTAGTTTGTCTGGACAACATCTCGTAGGTACACCCAAAGCCAGAGTGAGATGACATGCTACTGTCTTGAGCTGAGCTGTTGGCTGAAGTCCAGAGAGGGGCTAGGGCTCCTATGTAGGTCTAATGCCCTACATAGTGTTAAATACAAACATAATGGCGTAGAAATGTAAATTAGTGACCAAATGAAGGGAGAAAGCAAAGACACCAAAGACTATAAGTCAAAAACTTTGGTTCTCTTTCTGGGTGTTATACTTAGAGGACAAGTGGCAATAGTCAGATGACTTAATCTCTTTGAGGCTTTGTTTCTTCATCTGTCAGATGGGGTCAATAACACCGTAATTATCAAGAGGATCACTGAGACAGTGGATGTGAAAATGCATGCTTAGACAAATACCTACAAAGAATTTCACCCTTCTATTTTCTGTCTCATACACCACTTTAAAGAATGGAAAAACAAAAGACTTTTTCTCAGCAAGTTAATACAAACAAACCATTTATCATTATTAGCTGGCAGAGCATGATATACCACCCTTTTCAAATCTAAACTGAGAGGCCAGAAATGATTTCTGGGGCACTTCAGCAACACTACCACCCCCACAGATATGCTACCAGATGACGTGTCTCCTTATTGCTCTTATTTGCTATACAGATTACCATGACTTTTTAAACATCTTAAAAATACGAGGAAGGAAATATATATAGAAAGAAGGAAATAAAGCATAATTATGTTTGGGGCCATTTGAGAAGCTGTTGTTCAAAGGCAGCGGACCTGGTCATTGTTGGAATTTCCTGGTTGACTCGATTGGCCATTGAATGCTGGAAGCCAGTTTTTTTCTGGAATAGGCTCTAATAGGCATGGGTGGGTGTTGCTGAATGTGTATTTCAAAAGGGCTGAGGGGCTCTTGGAGACCGGGGGCAGGGCTAGATTGACTTCATGTTGTATTTCTTCCAGTGTGCACCTCAGTTTCTTGGCAAAGGTGGAGCTTTTGTGTATGTGACCTTCACCAGCGGGGCAAGCAGAATGCCCAGGTATGGAATGTGTTGTCTAAGAGCCCACAGCTGTTGTGCTTCTTTTTTGAAGTTGGAGGTACTACAGTCACAAGCTTCTCCTTAACGTCAGTTGGAATGTCCCATTAGGCTCCATAAAATCACATGTAAAGGATGACATCTTGAGCTGGTCTCTGACTCTCATTGGGGTTAATGGCCCAGTCAGCCAAGGTTATTGCTTGGACCACATTGTCCAGGGTCCAAAGAGGTGAGCGACAGCTCCTGGCCTATTACTGGGCACTAGTGGAGACAAAGTACATAAGTCTCGAGTCTACAATGTTTCTGAGGCCTGACCAGCCCATTCTAAATTGGGTGGACACTAACCCAACCTACAATGGGGCAGGTACAACAAACCTCCATCATCAAATAGAAAAGACTATACGAGACCAAGTCACCCAGGGCCCCAAGGGGTCATATGAGTGCATAAGCGTAGCCCATAATCTGAAAGAACAAACTCTGGGTGCTATGAAACCTCTGGTACCCCAGTCACCTGTTGGGGATCATGTACAGAGGAGGTTCCTGCAGCAGATGTGGCCTGGTTCATAGATGAATGAATTAGAGCCTGACAGGGATCACTGGGCTGCAGCTGCCGTGTACCCTCGAGATGGACACGTCGTCACCAATCAGGGATGAGACTGATAGACCCGATGAACAAAGCAGGTGGCTGCATGGTTAGCCATGCAGGCTATCTTCAAATTCCTTCCATGCTACATGTTCACGGACTTCTGGGCCGTGGCCCACGACCTGGCCATACGGTCTGGGCAATGACAAAAAGCATACTGGACTATAGAAGGTACCCTGGTAGGGCGACAAGATCGATGGCAAAAACTGGCCCGGGGGAATGCAAAATATTGTCACCCAGGTAGATGAATATAATAAAGGCTCCTTCTAAACTTAGAACTACTGGAACAAGCAAGCTTGTGTCCCCTGCGCCAAGTAGGTAGTCACTATAGGTCATTAGACATAAGCAGAGGTTCAGAAATGGGACTGCAGTGCACATGCAGGGCTGGGCACACACCTGTGGTCTCCACCTTGATGAAGCAGAGTCCAGGAATGCAGTGGTCATGTGTGACTCCTACCAAAAGACACAAAAAGTTTCTTGTTAAATATCCTGGTAGAGGCGAGCACACATTTCTCAGGGAATACCTGTCCAGGCATGGACTTGAGTCACTGCATGGGTCTCCACTATTTATTTTATTTTATTTTATTTATTTTATTTTATTATTTTATTTTTATTTTATTATTTTATTTTATTTACTTAATTTATTTTATTTTGTTTTATTTCTTTATTCCATTTATTTCATTTCATTTATTTCATTTTTTACTTAATAGTTAAATATCAAGAGTTGGGCATGATACCGGTGGGCTTTAACACTAAATTAAATAAGTGGAAGAAAGGTTAAATTTTCTTACTTTAAAACTATGAAGAGACAAGAGAAGGGTTAACATTCACGGCAGTTGATGGGAAAGAGGGAGGAGTGATGGAGAGTAGTGGACAAATAGGTTAGAGACCCAGGCGCTTGTCCTGATTCTGCAGCTCACCTGGTTTGACCTCCGATATGCCTCTTCATCTCTCTGAACCTATTTCCTCATTGCCAAGTTCTCTTCCAGCTTAAAAACCCTATGACTGAGAATAAGGTAACTAATAGCAATTTTTGTCTCCCTAAACATAATTTCACAGTTTATTTTTCTCGTTAGAATTTTGAAATGCTTATCGTGGATGCAGACCGTGTGTTCTGCGGGCACACGGTCCTGCTTCCTCCTTCCTGAAGTGACTGGTACTGCCCACAGCCCAGGAAAGCCCAAGGAGCACCCCGAAGGTGGTGAGACGTTGGAGGAAGCCTTGGGGACGATGTGACCCTTCAGATGACCCCGGAAGTGGATCCGGGCGGAGCCCCGCCCCTGGAAGTGGAAGGTTCCTTCCCGCCCGCGTCCGCGCTCTGGGGGCCGTTTTCAAAAACAGCCTTGAGAGAGGAAGGTAATGTAGGGACCATCTGGGTGGCGGACCGTGACCGAACCCCGGTAGGGCCCCTATATAAACTTTAAAGTTCTGGTGGGCAGGGGGCGGGTGGGGAGGGAGTGTTGAGGGATGCGGGGGGGGTGGGGTGGGGGTGGAGGTGCGGAAATCGACTGTCTCTTGCGTCGTCGAGGACAAGCGTCGCATAAATTCCGGGCCACCTACCTGGTGCCTGGGTCTCTTTCTTTCTTATGTGTAGGGTAGGGGTGTGTGTGGGGTGGGGGGGGCAGGTTGCAAACCATTGTGGGACAAGACAGTTTTGTGGTACCATTGAAAAGTCAGAGGATATATCATGAAGTAAACTAGTGTGATATTGTGATTTATAATGATATATATATATCATTGATATATGTATCATTGATATATAGATATATATCCTTGATATATATATACATATATGTATATATACATATATGTGTGTGTATGTATGTGCGTATATAGTTTGATATCTATATTTTTGATATATATTGATATATATTTGATATATATTTTTTGATATATATTTTGATATATATTTTTTTCATTGATATATATTTTTTTCCCCCCAGTTCTGCCCGGAGCACCTAAAACCCTAGGATTTCCTAAGTGATGAGCTCTACAAAGGTGTGTTTTGTTATGCTAATGAGGTGCTTATGAAAAGCCCCTAGGTCACCTCAGGATGGGGCTGGTTGTGGGGGGGCATTTTGTGATTAGAGGGTTGGAACCTTCAGCCCCACTCCTCTGACCTCAGAGAGGGGAGAGGGGCTGGAGGTTTAATCAATCGTCAATGGCCAATAAGTTCATCAGTCAAGCCTGTGTAATGAAACCTCTGTAAAAACCTAAAAGCAGGAGTGAGTCCCTAACCCTGGGCCACACAGCAGGAGGTGAGCGCGGGCCTGAGCAAAGCTTCATCTGCATTTGCAGCGGCTCAGCTCCACCTCAGATGATCAGATGATCAGGCATTAGGTTCTTACAGGAGCACTGGTCCCTGGTGCTAAGAAGGATGGGGACTGTCGCCTCAAAGGATGGGGTTGGGAAAGCTTTCGGGTTGGTGAACACGTGGTGGTGTTTGGAGAGTGATGCTCTCTGAGAGGGCATGGAAGATCTGTGCCTTTTCCCCATACCTTGCCCTATGCCCTTCTATCTGGATGTTTGAGTTTTATCGTTTTATAATAAAACTGGTAATTTAGTAAGTAAACTGGTTTCCTGAGTCCTGTGAGTCACTAGCAAATTAATTGAATCCAAGGAAGAGGTCGTGGGAATCGCTAATCCTTAGGAGGTTGATCGGAAGCGCAGGTGACAACTGGGTTTGTGACCAGCAAATGAAGTTGGGGCAGTCTTATGGGACTGAGCCTGTGGGATCTGGTGCTATCTCCAGGTAGGCATTGTCAGAATGGAGTTGACTTGTAGGACACCCAGCTGTTGTCAGAGAATTGCTTGATGGTGTGGGAATCCAACCACTCTGTCCCCTTATCACGCACACACACGAATTGGGTGCAGAATCATAAACTAGTTAACAGGTACTGAGTATGACAGTTGTCAATGAGGTAGATTGATGGGAGCAATCAATATAAGGGACACACTTGCCTAGTGGGACTTTTGAATGGAGAGAAGCTATGTCCCAGAAGCAGGCAGGCAGGTGTCTACTACAAAGGGAGCCTTCTGCTCCAGAAACGTGCTCCCCAAGATGGTATGTGCTCCCTAAGATGACATGTGCGCTGTTAGCAACCTCCTTCCCCTTCTGACTACTCCAGACTAACTTGTTTTGTTGTTTTTTTTTTTCCACTCTTTGAATGCCCCACTCCCTCATTCCTTTAATGTACATAAAGAAACTGGTGTCTTCTAACAGACATGGTGCCTCCTCCCCCATACCCCTTTTCTTTTTAAACTAAATGCTGAGTGGTGAGCTTAGATCAAATGGAGATGTGTAGGGGAAAAAAAAAAAAACCTGATACTGGAAAAAATCACCCCCAATATTCTACTTTTTTGCATTAGTAGTATCTCACTTAACTTTTTACTTTATACTCCAATGAGTTATGTTGACCTCAACAAACAAGAGCCAGTTTTTTTTTCCTTTTTTTTTTAAATCAGCAAAATGGATTTATTTGGGAATAGCAGAGGAATTGCAATTCAGGGCAAGAAAACTGTGTGAGTCCAAAGAGCAGATGAGAGGGGCTTGCTTTAATAGGGAAAAAGGAAGTTGGAAGGGCAGGCTGTTTCTAAGACTTCGGGTGCTATGGCTTCTCATTGGCTGAGTGCGGCATTTTTTTATTGGCTGAGCTTTAACCGGGAGCCCAAACCTGAAGGCGATTAGCTAAAGAGGTTCAGGTGATGACCGAGGTGTTTTGCTGGGCAAGGGGAAATTCTTCTTTTCTCTTGCTGTGTGGTATGTCCCCCTGTTTGGGGTCTGTGGTGGCAGTGCATGAGAGCTCCCTTTTCAGATCTTCCTGACTATTTTAAATGAAGTTCTCTTTGTTTATTTTTAAGTTATTTCGTAATCACTGTTTAACAAAACTGTCAGCAACAATCTTTGGGAAAGCTTGTTGTTGGTTGGAGAACTTAAATATTTTTTATTGATTACAGTGAAGGACAATGTTATTCTTTTGGTATGTAGCTGTTCTGTGTAGAGCAATTTGCCTTTTGAAAGGAGGATTACTTTAAAAAAGAAAAGGACCCTACATGGGTTTCTCTTTAGGTCACTTGTCACATTATTTGATTACACTTTTTGTTGAAAAAAATTCTTATAAAGAAACATTAAAATATAACCAAAATTTTCCTTAATGTTAAGTTTTGCTAGCTGTTTCAAGAAAGATCTCAGTATTTGTAATTTGATATTTGAATGAGAAAAACACCCAGTTAATCTTATTCCGTTAACAATCCCTGAGAGATACCTGACTATCTCTCTGTCACATCCAAAGTCTTTCATCTGAGGTCCCTTCAAAGCAACAAATCTAAGGGGAAATAATTAACTCTCATGTGTTAATCACAAATCCAAACTGTGACTGCACTAGCATTAGGTCAAGTCAGGGCACCCAGTCTGCTGATTTGCTGATTTTGGCATCAAAGAGTTGGGGTACCACCACATGCAGTGGTTCTGTCCAAAAATAGTCCATTTGCATGAACAATCTTAGATGTAATTTTTGAAGTTAAAACTTATATGTTTTTTGAGTAATTATGATAGGTTGAGAAAAAATGGCATTTTTTCCCACTACTTATTCAGCTTAAAGGCTAGCCTAACATTTTTGTTCAAAATACATGTGAAGCACAATGAAATTATTCTGAAGCAAGACAACAAAAAAGCAGGATTTTCTTTTGGTGCGATTAGGCTCTATTAATGACTCTCTCATTCTATGTTTAGAATGGAAAGGTGGGCGTCATTACCCAAGTGCAGATGGAGTAACAATAGCAGCCAGCTTACAAAGGAGGGAGAGGAAGACGATCCGACTTAGCTTTTTTAGGGTTACAAGGGCTTTTGTAAGTATGCTGATCAGACCTTCTTGAACCTTGTGACGTCTTTGAGACATAAATATTCTGTCACTTTGAAAACATTCTTGAGGTGGGTCAGGCATGACCTAATCATAACACAATGGATTCTTTTATGAACGTCAGGAGAAAACATCCATACTAAAATGAATGCCTTGCACTATGCACTGCCATTTAAATGTGAAAGCCTGAGAAATTGACTGCTGGGCATGTATGACTCACCCAGTGACGGAAATAGCAGGAAGCACATGCTGGTAGCTGCCAAGGTCTTCTTTCCATTCATCTTTAGGGAAGCGCCAAGGAGACAGTTTGCCTTTGGGATTTTTCTCTGTGTTTAACAATCATTAGGATAGATTTTGTGGACACTGTATCTTGCCATTCCCTCCTCTCTTCTGTTCCATTTCCTTTTTCCTCTTCTTTTTTCTTCTAAGGGGTTTCCATTTCAGTGAGGTTACTGCATTGAGTGTGAACTAAGACTCCCCTTGGTGTGGGAATTGGATTTGGATCCTAGGTGGAGCCTTCTAACCATGAGATGATAGAAAGAACATGATACTGGAATTTAGAAGTCTTAGGTTGGTCCTGTTTTTTTTAAGTCTCTGTATTGGAAATGTAACTCAGATTTTCTGACTTCACACTCTGTGCTTTTTGTAACACCATTATTCTGGTTTTTGTGGTCCCCCCCCCGGGATCATTGTATCATTTGCATATTAAATCCAATAGGCAACCACCAAGTATTGTGGGGTTCCCACTTGAAGGAACTGGGTTAGCCCAATGGAGTGTGCAATTTTCCTGGGACACACAGGTTTGGATTGGGGCATATTTAGAAGGGGTGTTTCCCGAAGCAGTTTTATTACTGAGAGAAGCCTAGTTTGGCTTCAGAGAAGCAGGGCTAAGGTGAAGTCTGGAGGGAAAGAGAAGAAAAAACACATTAGAATAAACAGCACAATGAGCTAGAAGTGTGTTGTGGCTTCAGTTGCATCCCTGAAGTTCATATCCTAAGCCCAGTACCTGTAAATGTGATTTTATGTGGAAATAAAGGTATTTGCAGATGTAATCAAGGTAAAACGAAGTCATACTGGATTAGAATGGGCCCAACCAATGACTGGTGTCCTTATAAAGAGAGGAGATTTAGACACAGAAAGACACACAGAACACCACGTGGTAATGAAGGCAGAGGCTGGATTGATGGATCTACAAGCCAAAGAGGCTAAGGGTTGCCGGCAACTCCAAGAAACTAGGAAGAGTTGCGGAATCATCGTCCTCTGGGCCTTGCTGACACCTTGATTTAGGTCTTCTAGCTTCTTTGTCTGTGAGACAACAAATTGCTATTGTTTTAAACTACCCAGTTCATAGTACGAGTTACAGCAGCTCTAAGAAAGTAATACAGAGAGTGAGAAGTAGGATAAACACGCCCATGGAAGGGTTGAATGAAGTGTTCAGAACTGTGGAAGAATGAGACCTCATGCTGTATTTATATTTGGATTTGTCAGATACCTTCCTTTTTTTAGTTTTATTGAGATGTAATTGACCTATGACATTGTAAGTTTAAAGTGTACAGCTTGATGATTTGATATATATATATATATGTATGCATGCATATTGTAAAATGAGTACCCCAGTGAGGTTAGTTAACATCCATCACCTCACATGGTTATGACTGTGTGTGCGTGTGCATGTGTGTGTGTTGAGAACTGAGATTTACTTCCTCAGCAGCTTTCAGTACAACACGGCGTTGTTAGCTAGTCATCATATTGCACATTAGATCCCTAGACTTTATTCATCTGTAACTGGAGGTTTGTACCCTTTGACCACCTCCATCCATATTCCCAGCCCCCTTTCACCCACTCCAGGAACATTTCTTTATCGACCTGCATTTTGTAACCCTATGAGAAGAAAACACTTAAGGGATCTGAGATTTTCTGATAGCACAGAGTCTTCCTTCTCAATAACTATCAGTAAACAAAGGAAGGGGATTTTGTATCTACAGAAACTGAAGGTGCAAACATTAATCTTTAAATATATATTTTTATAATTCAAATCCTTTTTAAATCTTTTAATAAAAAATGGTCATCTTCTACCTTATTTCTGCTCTACCCTTATCTCCACTTTTCTGAGGAAGCCATTTTAAATTCATCTACTCGTATTTCTACTTTTTAAAATAGCTGCTATAATGCTATTTCTTCATTCAGAGTTTTAAGTATTATTAATTGACCTATTGTGGAAAATGTGGCCTTTGGGACACTTCCACCTTTGTACCCCATATGCCTTCTTTATGCCAAATAATATTATTTAGTCTCCAAACTCTTTGTTAGAATTATAGATCTCTTAATGTAATCCTGCACACACAAGTCAATGAGAAAAAAAATGGCTTAGTAGAAAGGACAAAGGACATGAAAAGTCATTTCACAGAAAAGGAATATAAATGTGAAAATATTTATTAAAAGATATTAAATCTCATTTATAGTTAGATAAATGCAAATTAAAACTGAATATACCATTTTCCACTTCTCAGATTAGCAGACATTAAAAGTTTTACAGTATGTTCTGCTGGCAAAGCTGTCAGGAAATAGTCACTTTCATACATTGTTGATGTGATTGCAAAATGTTAGAATCCTTCTTTTGGGCAATTTGGTAATATCTATCAAAATTACAGATGCATTTATTCTCTGACCTGAAACTTGTACTTACACGAATTTATCCTAGATACAGACATACATAAATTGAGGAATATTAAAAAAAAAATGATCACATTAAGGAACGCTAAAAAGACATGCAAGAAACTAATAAAAATAGTTATATGTATGGAGGGCTTGTCAGGGCGGATGAAGACCTGGGTGAGAATGAGGCACTCTCCTGTTCTCTTTGCCATTTGGGTTATGACTCATACTGCTTTACCATAGTCATGGGTCACATAGCGATGTTTTGGTCAGTGGCGGACCACATGTGTAATGACTGTATACCATATAATTTGGCCGTGTAGTAGGCTAAACCATCCTGGTTTGTGTCAGTGCACTCTCTGGTGTTCACACAATGATGAAATTGCCTAACAATACATTTCTCGGGATGTGTCCCTGTCGCTAAGGGGCACATGACTGTATTATCTTCAGTGAAGTTTCTGGATGAGCAGAGGCAAATGTGTATTTGAAGGGGTTCAGAATAGTCCTCCCCAGGTTGTGCCACTTTGGCATGGGGATTATTTTGGACTAAAGGCAATCAACACCCTGCTGACTTAAGATAAACTTGTACCTCTCCCTTAAAGAATTTAAATTGCCGACCTTGCCCATAATAAGAGCTATTACCAGAAATAAATCTTTACGAGCTATCTGTATGGCAGGGCAAACATCTAATTACTGAACATCTGCTCTTTTTATCATCCTGTGAATTATCCTCCTCTCCTTTGAAGCCCCAGGCTCCTATCTCATTCCTTGGCTAAAGATGGCATATGTACTTTATTTTACCTTTCTGTCTTCAAACCCCTTTTGTATGTGGGGTTCCTGTACATATGAAATTAAATTTGTTTTTCTGCTCTTAATCTGTCTCATGTCGATTTGATTATTAGACTAGCTGAAAGCACCTTTGAGGGATGGAGGAAAATTCTTCCTCCCCAACATGTTCAGTTCACATATTCAATAGGAAATATTTTATCTACCTAAGGTTAAAGAAAAAATTATTCACAATACTTGTGTTAGGAGATAAACTAAGACATTAAATTTATAAAAGTTGATTTGAACAAAAATCGGTTAGCATCAGGCAGCACCAAAACCAAAGTTGTTCGGAGCGCTCCACTGGCAGAAGCTAGAGCAAAGACGTTTATAGAGAAGATGTGCAGTAAAGAAAGGAAATGATCTGATTGGCCATAGATTAAGTGTTTGCCTTTTTTGGAAAAGCCTAGTTGGCTGTGATTGGTTGTCCTTTAGGTTTTGATTTCTTAACCTTTAGGCATTTTAGGTTTTGTTTTGGTTTGCTTACCTAGGCTACTCAGGCTTTAAAGCTACCTCAGTTTAATGGCCTCTTTATTTAATTAACTTAACACTTGTTAAAGACACTAAGACAGATTTTATTCAGGACTTTCCCAATAGGTAAAAGAATTGTGGCAGTGGGATTTTGCAGTAGAAAAGAGAGATTAAGCTCAGCTCTAAACACAAGAAAAAATGAGGATTTATAGCCAAGAAGCAGGGTGAGTGGGGTTGAGAGGGTAGGTGGATGGAAAATTACTAAAAGGCAGGGTAATTCTTTACTAAACTGACCTAACAGGGTTCTTGCTAAAATTGGGCACTGCAGATATAGACATAGAAGTCCAAGGTCAACAGATGTAGTTGAGTAGAGGGCTTAGAAGAGCTTTGCTAAAGTTTGGTCAAAAAAATCTTTTGTCTCTAGTTACTCCCTTTTCTCCTTCCCTCATCCCTCCCTCTCTCTCTTTCTCCCTCCCTTCTTCCCTTCCTTCCTTCCTCTGTTCCTTTCTTTTCATTCTTTTTTTTCTAATGGTTATCACCAGAAGGTTAAACATTCTTTAGCCAACCCTTTCTCATTATTTGAGAAAGTTAATGAGCAGCCCAGCATATTGTATTTCATCAAGCTTCTTATTTAATATAACTGTAACTTACATTTCTATTATTATTATTGTCAGTGTGATGAAATCAAAGCTAATACTTTCTGATTTCCTCAGAACTCTGTCATTTCTTGAAGCCTAAAGCTCTTCTTTTTATAATGTGTTTGATGGTGGTGGGTGAGGGAAGTAGGGGAGTTTTCAGGTAAAGGTGGTTCTATTATTAGGTGCTAGATGAAGGGGCTAAAGAATCTCATAAATTCTTCAACAGAAAGCTGCAAGCTGAGTCCCTGCTGCCTTTGTGTTTGGAATTTAAAAACTATTTCCAAGGTATGTCTGAGCCTTGCTCTCTGTTCACAGCCTCCTCCCCTACTCATGGTGATATCTCACAATCCATTATCTGTTTTCTTTGTGTGTGTGTGTGTGTGTGTGTGTGTGTGTGTGAGAGTGTGAGAGAGAGAGTGATAACTTTGGTTTTGCTTCTGTTCCATTTTCCCTGATTTCTTTGGTACTGCCTGCTTTCCTTTCATCTTTGTCATTTCTTTATTTTATCTATTTTATTTCAGCTGCTTTATGTTTAGTTACATCTCTTACGAATGTCTATTCTGGTTTAATAAAAGAAAGCAATGCTTTACCTCACTAAGAATAAACTGCAGTATTTTATTAAAAAATTGTATGCTTTATGAAAACTTGGTTGAAAGTGGGATTGTGTGATATTTTCACAGGAGACTTTGCTATCTTGCTCTTCTATTGTTTGTAATACTGGGTTATTTTTGCTTGCAATACTAGGCTAATCTGTTTTTTATCCTGTGTTTTTATTTGTTTATTGAAAGTCTCTGGATTTTTTGTGTGGGGGTAGGGTAGTAGTTTTAAGGCTGGTGACTTAAAATCTGTTTGACCGTAGAAACCGTTATCCAGAGACAATATTAAAAACACTTGGCATTGAATGTTTTGCTTTTGGGTTTCCATTCACTTTGGAGGTCTTGCTCTCAGAGTGAAGGTGAGATTATAGAAAAGGGGTGCCCCCACAGTGTCTTTTGTGGCCGGTAGTAGCCATTCAGTGTTTCCCGGTCCCTTTTGTAGATGCAAATCATCAGTTCAAATGAGCTAAGCAAAGAAAAAAGACCTCTCCAAGTCTAATCTGAGAAGAAAATCTCCTTGGGAGTGAAGTCCCAGTTCAGGGAACAAAGGGAAAATAGACCAGAGGCTTATTTACCTTTCACTGCTTCAGGGATTCAGAAGCCAGCAGGCATACACAGATGCAAAAGAAAGCTCAGGGCTAGACATTCTTTTTTCTACTCTTTCTTTCTTCCTCTTTTGTGAGATGCAATAGACAGATTGCCCAGAGGCAGGGAGCTAAGAGTTTCTAACCCTGGGCCAGGAACAATGCAATGGTAGAATTATAAAGGCCTTTGTTACTGATTAAGGTCAAGGGGATGGTAAAATATAGATTCTAGAGAGGAGCCCTATGGGAATATAGTCTAAGAGTGTTGGGTTTGGAAGATGAATGATAACTCTTCCCTCTGGGAGGGTGAACAGGTGGAGAGGTTTTTTGCTTAGATATTTTGATAAACCAACCTCAGAGTGGTTTATATCCCCCAATATCCCATCTCCTATTGAGGATTGGACTATATTAAGAGGAGGGTGTTATTCATAAGAGAGAAGACATGGCTTCCTCTAGTGGTCCCCACGCCTTAAGCAGATGTCCTTCTTAAAGGCTCGTTATAGTCTTATCTTCTGTACTGACAGAAATACTGGTGTTGCCTTAAGTCAGACTAGGAATATAAAATGGAATATCCATGAAAAAAGTGAATGTCTGATTAGATTATTTTAACATACTTTATGCTTCCACATAGATAATGTGGTATAATGCGTCTGAGTTAGTTTTATTCTCATCTAGAAATGGTTACTTGACATTGAAGAATCTTAATTGGGGAAAATACACTCAGGGTGTGGAGGTTAACATTTGAAATCCTCAATTCAGAAGCCATATTCCAGAAGGGCTAGGTTATGGTTCCAGCCAGCGTTGTCTTATATATACCTTAGCGTCTTCGTTAATTAGCATAACAAGGTTAAAAATGATTTGTCATTGGTGAAATGAGTTTCAATTTATGTGGATTGGCTTAAAATGTTTTAGGAGTACTCCTGCCTCTGCATAAATGGGGTGAAAAAAATCTAGCCAGCCTAACAGTTTATACACTTTGGATTCTCTTCCCCACGCTTGGCAAGCTAAACCGTGTCTAGTGTTGTAATGGGAAGATTTTGTTACCTAACTCTGACTTGAGAGTTAGCTCAGACCTGCCCCAAAGGTGAAACACATTATCCCTGCCTCTGATGTCTGTAGGGTGCTGTTGAAGCGCCTTAAGGCCAGAGAATTAAGGCTTCATCAAGCTCACTAAACAGGTCATATGACTTTTGGGGGCCCAATAATGAAATATTTATACAAATGATATAATGACCTCAGAATGAAGTCTAAGACTTGTTTCCATTATAATATACCATCTTGAAGTGAGGTCCCTGTAGTTATCACCTTATAACCTAGTGTAAAGAGTTTGTCCACCTGGTGTTACAGCTACCCAATTACATTGACACCAGAGTACAATGAAAGAAAGTGGCATTTATGGTATAGTGCTACAAAATGGAGAATGGGCAGCTTGTGCTGGAAAAACCCAAATTCCTCAATGGTTTATAGACAAGGGGTTTTATAGAGTAAAAATCATGAGTAATTCTGAGTAAGGGGTCAGGGTCATGGGCTGTGTTGATTGGTCAGTTTTTATGCCTGCTTCAGCAATCTGGTTCATTCAGCTCCTGGTGGCATCCTGTCTGGGTCTACATGACTATGGCTAGGTAGTCTCGAACAGAAAGAGAGGTTAGTGATGGTATCTTAAGAGCAGGAAATAAAGAACAGAGCTATACATTCATGCTTAACAGGCTAAATTCCTCTGTTATCTTAAGCAGAGTATAACCTTCTGAAACTCCCTTTATAGGCAGACCTGTAGGCCCCAGGACATAATTTCATTCCAGTGCAGGTAACTTTTAAGAAGGCTAATTTAATAATTTTAACTAAAAGCTAAATTCTGCTATATCTAGTCTGTTATAATTTGCTGTCGGCTTCAGCCTGCCTCTAATTATTGAAACCATGGATATCCATCAAAAGACAACTAATAACTCTGTGTGACCAAATTGACCTCAGTACATTTGAACCAGCATTGCAGCTCCTTCCTTCTGTCATTTAGGGTCTTTGACCACAAATGCATATAAGAACCAGATGAATATCTGTAACACACCAATGTAAGAAATGTCCACACCTGTAGAGGATTTTTATAACAATTTATTTGAGCCAAACTGATGACAGTGCTGGAAAGCAGTATCTCACATGCTCCCAAAATGACAATTTTGCACTTTCTTTTATATTTTGGAATAAAGAAGGAACATAATGAAGGGTACATGAAAGTGGGAGAAAGCAAGACAGGGATTAGATTATAAGGTACTTAACAAGATTACGTGCTCTCTTTTGAGGGTGGTTACTCTTTCAAGGGTCTGAAAAAGAGGCATTTCAAAGTGTGTGTTAACTTAGATGCACAGAAACAAAGGCCAGGGCTTGCTTAAGGCAAGGATAAACCTTTTACTAAAGAAGATAAAGGTCTGAGGCTTGACTACCCACCATGACCTGGCCAGGTAGGAATTCTTGATCAGATTCACCTTGTGAGGTTACTTTCTGTTAGATTTATTTCAGTACCCCCTTTTTGTCCACAATTTCCTCTTTTAGTCATAAATCAATCTGAAAGATGCATGACTGAACTTTTGGTTGCATAGTGTGGTCTCACAATGCTCAGAAGGCTCATTCCTGAAGTCGTAGTCGTATTGATGTCGTCTTGCCAAAACAGTGGACCATTGGGGATGGGGTAATACTGTAACCATGGGATGTGAGTTGAGGTCAGATTTTCCCAAGAGGAAAGGGCAGGTAAATGGAAGGCAGTCAGGTCTTATAGTGTTTATTACAAAAAACATTCCGAATCATTTCTGTCCTGTGAACTATCATGATTTGAGTTTTGCCATCTGTCTTGTTTTTCTGTATTTTGCATCTAGAATAACATATAAGCCATATAAAGAGCATATAAAGTTATCTTATACATCTTCAGTAATCATAAACAGTTGGACTATATAGAAAAACCCAAAGAACAAGTATAACTATTATGACTTATCAGTAGCAGACAGGTAAAGACAGTCAAACAAAATGACTTCTGAATTCAACATTAGAATTTAGGTATACAGGCCTTGTTGAAGTCATGAGATAGATGTCTTCCTCTGATGTCAGCAGAGTCTCACTCTTGAGTCTTTGATGTCCATAGTAGGTGGAGGTGAGTTTCAGAGATGAGGTAGATTTCCATTCTCAGTTAGGCACCTGATAAAGTACCTTCCTATGAGGTTGGAGAGTGTCTTTTATTTGATGTTCTCTCCAATAAGCCAAATCTCCAGGTGGCAGCTGATGTTAAAGTCTTTCTCTTTTGGGAGCTTGCTGTGAAAAGAAGCAGTTACCAATTTGGCATTTTCTTGAAGTGACTGTCAAAATGTGGCAATAGTGTAAAATTTTGCATTTCAATAATGTCAGCTCGTAAGTTCCTTCGTGTAATTTAAGTCCTGCTTAAATGCATTATGATGCATAAAGGAACATAAAAACAAAAATATGGAATTTGCTAGGGAGCCATAAAGAACCAAGAGGCCAGCTTGGGGTTCCCATAGCCCCAGCTATTCATTTAATTTGCAACCGTTGTTAACCTGGTAGTTTTTCATCACTTATTTTACAATGCTTCTCATGCAATCTAACATAATATACAAGCCTGATTAGTTTAAAATTTCTCTTTTGTAAGGAGAGAAAACAAACCTCTTTTTGAGGTCTTTCAGAAGCTCTTCTGGAACACACATATTTATTCCTACATATATTGAGATTTGAACCCTTAAAATGTCAATTTCTAGTGAAAACTAAAAAGTAAGCAATTTTAGCTGGGCATATTTATGAAGTCATTTTATAACCTTTAGAAACATCTTATGGATGTCAAAGTCAATTATTAATATGGATTTATTTTTGTAAACCTGGACAAAATAAAAATGTTATATTTAAGATCAATAATTTAATATCAATAAGATATTATATATTGATATATAATATCAATAATATCGAAAGACAATGTCTGTTTATTAACAACAAAACTTAAACTAACTTTATTTACTAAAGATTAATCTTAGCTCATGTGAACTTGAAAAGGAATTGAGTTAGTTTCTATATTTCTGAGAATTTTAGAACACCGAATCCTTACAAGTACCTTTCTTCGAATAAAATAATTTTAATTTATTATTAAATTAATTTTGACAATACCGATCAGAGGTAGAAAATTATCTCACATTTACAATGTACGTCTGTAGGCACATACAGACAGACATACCCAGAGACCTTTTACCCCTGAGAAAAACATAGTAGTTTAAAAAAGAATAGGTAGATCCAAATTTCTTTTTTGGAGGCATTTACAGTTCATATCCTTGACAAGTCAAGTTTCAAATGACCTTCCTCCTTTTATAATTAGGACAGCTGTTTTTGATACCTCAAAGAATTGGCTTGCCACTAAATGACATCATCATTTAGATGATTCATTCATCTAAATCCTCTTTTTGAAGCTTTGTGAGACCAATTAAATATACTTTTCATTCATTCTGCCTAATTTAATAGCTGGCTTTCTCTAATTGTGTGCACAAAAGATTAATTAGAAGTATCAAAAGATCCTATTTCGTCCATTTTTCTGTAGGAGTATTAATTAGTCTTTTGAGGCTTCCTTTGCCCTTACATTTAGATAGGCCAAAAAGAGTGATCTCTGATAATCTTTTATTATTATGTAAGGCCCCTAATTCATATTCTTCTAGATAGGGAGGAGGCAGAAGTTTCTCTTGAGCCCAGGAGTTGCTTGCCTTTAGCTCATAATAATCCACATACCACACAGGTGCAACTTGGGTGACTAGTCCTTTGATCTCTACAAATGTGTCAAAAGTTATATGTAGATTTTTGTTGCATGGGAGTTGGCACCTCTAACCGCCTACTCCCGTTCCCCGCGTTGTCCCAGGATCAGCTCTATACTACCCTGAGCTAAAGAAAGGGACCAGGGTTTAGGGCCGGAGGTGCTTCAAGTAACAAATAGGAAGGTGAGAGGAAGAAACATGGTAAATAAAGGTTGCCGTGTCATACAGGTAAGTCTTCCAGGTGAAGAAATATTTTCCCTGGTTGTAGCTTGCTTTCTGGTAAAAGTACTCTTTCTAATAGAAATCTCCTTTGTAAGTATAGATGGTCCATACAAATGGGGAAATTTATACTTTCTTTTTAGGCAGTTAAGGGGGAGTTAAGAGCATTTCCAGAGTCTGCTGGATCTTAATTGCTTTCAGTTCAAAATAATCCACATACCAAGTGACATATTTTGGGTTGGCATGTTCTGAACTTTAATAGTGATAGCAGATTTTTCTTTATTGCAAAATTACCTCAGCATATACAAAAATACATTCTACATATGTTAAAGAAATAGATATAAACTCTTAAAAATCATATAAAACATAATATTTTAACAATATTGGTGGCAGGGAAGCATTTTGAAATCTTACAAAAAGCCCACAATCAAAAAAAGAAATTGCTCTTTTTCGCTGCCTGTGTTTGCAATCATGGGTCGCATGCATGCTTTCGGGAAGGACCTGTCCCTGTTGGCTTTGCCCTACCGCCTCAGCATCCCCACGTGCCTGAAGTTAACATCTGATGACGTGAAGGAGCAGACCTCCCACAAATCAGTGTGATCCTGAGAGACTCACGTGGTGTGGCACGTAATAAAATCTTGAGAATTCTTAGGCCCAAATAGGACTTGCTCCTGATCTTCCTGAGGATCTCTACCATTAAATTAAGAAAGCTGTTGCTGTTCAAAAACAGCTTGATAGAAACAGGAAGGATAAGGATGCTAATTTCGATTTTTTTTTTTTTTTTGGCCACCTACAGCATCCAGACTTCTTAGGTGGTATAATTTTGATTTTGATCGAAAGCCATATTCACAGGTTGGCCCTTTATTACAAGACCCATGGGTTGATATTACAAGACCATATGAGTCTTCCTCCCCAGTTGGAAATATGAGTCATCCACAGCCTCTGCCTTGGTTGTGTATGTTTGTCTATGTACTCAAGAAATAAAATCATTGTTTAACTAGAAAAAAAAGAAAAAAGATTGAGAGATTTAATTAGATAAAAGCAAACACTGTATGACAAAAGATATCAAAAAATATATATTGTTAAAAAGTACCAAGCAAAAGACATTGGCAACGTAAAAAAAATCAGAAAATAATTCTTGCAATTGGCACTAAGTAAATTATGACAGAGGTGATGGTTCTTCACCTGGAGGTGTCTATCGTATTCCAATATCTTAAGTTTTCCTCACAGTGACATAATTTGAATACATATCCACATTATTAAGTATACTTCTAAAATATAATTGTTCATAGTCCCACCCAATTCCACTGTGCTGCGTGTCATATGCAAGTGGCAGTTACTGCAGTGACAGTGCTTTGGAGGACAGTAAACTGAACATTTTCTTAGTGACCTACCATCCTTCCTCCAGTCTGTGACAGAAGCTCTTTTAAATAAGAATTGGACAAATATTTATGAGAGCCAGATTATAAGCCTGCATGGTGTACTAGTGTCTTGTGACCCAGTACTGCCTACCCCTCTTGGTTCAGTGTTATCAAAATTGTTCTTTTTCTTATTTTTAAGCAGAAGATGGAATAACATGTCATAATATGAAATCAGTAAATGTATAAGAACTTCATGACTAATTTTCTCAAATAAGCAGCTTTCATTATAAATATATATCTCATCCCTCTTGTCAGTAGATATTTTCATAAAATAACAGAAAACTGAGTTTGACATAATATTTGACATAATATTTTAATTTACAGAGCATACCAGATAAAATCATTTTAAGAGTAGTTTCTTAATTATAGATTTTGATGTTTGTTTTCTATTAGAGCAAATATATTAAAATTTATTTAACGATTAATGTGAATTAAAATAATTTTGTTTGGAAAGTTCACCATTTCAAATATTTTCTTTTCAACTCTAATGTTAAAATGTTTACATTGTAACATATTGAAAACAATGAGATTAATGAAATTAAAATGCATTCTAAAGTACATTTTAGCATTTTCACAAATTTATGGCAGTAATAAATTCTCTGATTAAAAAGTAGAAAACACGTAAATGTGGAAAGAAGAAAATTCAAAGTCTCACAACTGTGAATATTTATTATATTTCTTTTCAGTCATTTTCTCAGCAGAGATGCCTTTTGTCTGCCTTTCATGATTATTACATACACATACCATGTGAATTCATTTTTCCTGTGATATAGAATAATGCATTTTTAATATAATTTTAATTCTGCGGAAAGGATTGTTTTCCTAAAAGAATGCACATTGAACATATGGCCTCTCTAACAGATAACCAGAAACAATACTGTTAAAATAGATGTATTTGTAAGTGAGCCCTTGATCAGTACAGAACCTTTTGGAATTTAGGGAAGATAAGTGGATATCATTACTCATTTCAGCTCTCTTCCCAATGGCAAAGAGAATGGCTTTCGGCAGCTCGATTTATAATATACTGCCAATCACCAGAGCGGTGCCTGACAGTTAACTTAGAAAAATCTCATGGCTTTTCACTCATGGAAAAGGAAAGGGATAGTTTCCAATTTATAAGTATTTGGTTTATTATTGCATGGCAGACACTAAACAAATTTTGTGAGGAGATACTGTTTATGTCAAATATATTCTTCTTGTCGGTTGGTTAACAGCCACCTCCTGCTACAGATCAGTGATGGTTATAGCAGACATCCCTTAGCACAAGCAGCTCTCAGGTCATTGTACCTACAACTGATTCAAGCATTGACCTAGGCATTTTCATTCTTTCTTAACCTTAGTCCAGAGAGGAGTCACCCTATCATGTATTTCCCTTCAGTGAAGTCTAGCCTCCCTAGAGAAAGCCTGCTGTGGAAGGCGTGGCCTTCTCAAATATCAGTCCATGGAGTGCTTTGTGCAGACACAATCAATAATGCAAGAGAAAGTAAAATTAATGAAACTGATCTGAGGTATTTATCTATCTCTGGCACTGGAATTCCCTTCCCAGAAGTAGGAAAAGTAGAAACCTTGACCCTATGAAGAATGAAAAGTACACCATTTCAAAGCAAAACTCCCAGTGTGCACAAAGCACTGCTTTGGATAAAAGATGGCAGCTGCAGAATGGAATGGTAGCTGGTTGCCATGGTTACCAAGTCTCCGATTCAGCCACCATATGCCACCTGGTGTTTTCAGCCTGAAAAAGCAGGTCTGTGGTGTCCTAGATTGGAGATGGAGCTATGACCACAGTTCTTCAGACAAACAGTACTGGCCTGCAATGTGCGGCAGTGTTTGTAGATAGAAAGATGATTTGGGGGCTACAGCCTTATCACTTAAGGCAGGGGTTCATTTGGGGAAAGAAGCAGACATATGCCCCACCCCCTTTTAAAAATTATTCTTTTTCTTTCATGGAAACACCACTGTATGGGTATTCATTCCCCCAAATCATTCTTTATCCTGTTTTTGGAACAAATTTCTACCCAGATCTGTTAGGTTATACAATATTGCAATAGCAACAAACTCAAAATGTCGGGTACAGCGATTGCAGAACATGAGAGTATATCAATTCTCAGAATCTTTAGTTGCCTTACCTCCTTCTAAAAGTGCTATATGGCAAATAACAGCTGTACGACTTTATTTAATGTTGAATTGTATACAAATTTAAATATATATTACAATTCTATAGTAACTTTTATACTGTTCCACAACAGAAGAGAGAGATTCTGGGCACTTGTCTAGGGATTCCTTGAGAATGTTCAGTCATTGTAGTTGTCATTATGGTTAAGTAAGTAAGTATGTATACAACATATGTATAATGATAATATATAAAAATTTCAGCCCTACTGTAAGTTTTGGGGACTTCAGTTTTAATTTTTATATTTATGATAAAGACACCAATGAGGTTCAAGTATTGCTAGTGATTCAGCTTTGAAATTAACACTTCATGTTACCTTTCTCTCTGGTTTTGAGAACTATTAAAAAAGTGATTACCAATTTCATATTAATGATTTGAGCATTCAGAATTATGTACATCATTTTGCTGTCATTTTTACCTGTATGAGGAAACAATTATCAACAGTAAATAAGGTAGTTAAAATGTAAGAAAAAAAATTGTTACTCTAACTACTTCCTGTACTGAGTCAAATTTTTAATACTGTACAATTAAAAAGAAATTTGATCTTGAAGTGTCTATAACATTTAGTATCCTTTCTAACTTTGGGACTCAACAAAATAGCCTCATTGTTCTAATTAACTGACTTTATAATAAGTAAATATTACAAATGTGAGTTCATGAACTGCATTATGTCCACTGAAAATAGCTTTTATTTTGCTTATATACATTTTTTGCAAAATGGGTTCTCCTGTTCAAAACAAGTCTGAAAATCACTAGACTTGATGTCAGAGCCCTAGTCAAATACCTTTTTTGAAAGGAATTGACTCAGTCTCAGTAGATACATCAATTGAGAGAATTTCAGGGAATTTGGCCTGCCTTCTGGTCCGGGTTCAAGTACAAGTAGTTTCATCACCCCTAAAAGAAACTCCATTAGCAGTCACCCTCATTTCCCCAGATCCCCAATCCTAGGCAACCACTGATGTACTTTCTTGTCTTTGTGGATTTGTCTATTCTGAATATTTCATATAAATGGAATCATAGAATATATGATATTTCGTGACTAGCTTCTAAGCATAATGTTTTCAAGTTCAGTCCATGTTGTAGCATCAGTCAGAACTTTATTTCTTTTACATGGCTGAATAATGTTTTATATGGATATACCAGATGGTGTACCATTCATTTGCTGATGGACACGCAGATTGTATGATAGTCAGTTATATGAGGTTTCGTTAAACCTGCCAGGAAGTTCCAGTCTGTCCTTTCTCATGATCTTTCCTACAGCTTTTGTACACAGCAAGCCAACCCCACAATCCAGTAAGCCAGTTACTAGAGTGAATCTCTTCATGTACATACATACTGGTTCTGTTTCTCTGGTGGAATTCTAACTTATACCAACTTCTCCCCACTTTCTGGCCATTTTAATGGTCACCATGAGGATTCATGTATGAGTTTTTGTGTGGACACATGTTAATTCTCTTTGGCTCTTACATTTACATTTTTGGTACATCTGTATTTAGTTTTTGTATGATATGAGGTAGGGAGTCCAACCTCATTCTTTAGCATGTGGATATTCAGTTGTTAGCACTGTTTGCTCAAAAGACTGTTTTCTCCCATTGAATTGTCTTGATATCCTGTAGAAAATCAATGGGCCATCGATGTATGGATTTCTTTCTGAACTTTTAATTCTATTCCATTGATCTGTATGTCTATCTTTGGAACACACTCTCTTGATTACTGCAGCTTCGTAGTACTTTTGAAATAAGGAATCATGAGTCCTCCAGCTTTTTTTTTTTTTTTCCCTCTCTAGATTGTTTTGGCTGTTCTGGGTCTCTTGCATTTTTGTATGAATTTTAGAATCAGCTTGACAATTTCTTCGTCAGCTGCAATAAGATTTTAAAAGAGATTTATTGAGGCTTCGTGTATTTGAACTTTCCTGACTTGGTCTAACACTTCTGGGAAGGTATTTTGATAGGAAAACATGAATCGAGTCGATGTACAGGAAGTCTTCGCATGGTTCTGAAATGCACAAATGCAGTTACCATGGTTCAGTTGGCAGCACCAGTCCCGCAACACCATGATCCAGATTTCAGTTCGTGCAGTGTATTAACTGTGATTAATAAAATACAAAGTTAGTTGTAGTTCTTCAGTCTCCAGATCACTACATCGATAACAGATGTGCATCAGAATCAGTGCTCAGTCTTATCAAAGCCGGTCAGTGACTGACTGGCCAGTGCACATCTTTTATTCCCATCACACACAGACAGACGGCAAAGTGTGTAGATGGGTTATCTCTTTGCCTCCCCGTGATAAAACCACACAGTATTTTATAAAATTGTAGAAGTAAAACAGGGAGTTGGCCAACAAAGATGAAGGGAGAAAAACAACAAAAAAGTGATAATGCTCGAAATAAAATTTGAATCGAACATAAATGGAATTATAAAAGAGACCACTGTGGGAGTGTTGATGCTGTCACCATTGAACAGCCTCTAGATGTACAGCCTGAGGGACTTAGTGAAGGTAAGTTTATCAGCATACACAAGGGAACTGGTTGTGAGGAAAAAGATGAAGATGTCCCAGAGGAAGTGACAAAAAACAAAACATCACATTAGAGGGATTCTCAGATATTTCATGTCATTGAAAGCATAAAGGATAAAATGTTGGTATCTGATCCAAACTTAGAGAGCAAGATGATAACCCTCCAAAGTACAGAAATGATGTTTGCTCTGTACCATAATTTAGGTAAGAAAAAAGCAAAAACTGTTCAAACTACTCTTGATATATTTTTACAAAGAAATAAAACATTTAATCCTCAATGTTTCTAAAATTTTGAATTAACAGCATAGTAAATAATTATTAGTTTTTTTTTTTGATTTTGCTATACATTTATAATCAGGAGTAAGAGAAGTTTAAATGTTTTGACAAAAATTGTAAATGTCACAGATGCTTATAATTTTTCCTGTCAGTTATTAAGATTGCTTTGTATAGTTTCAGCTGGTATGGTCTTTTTAAAGTCCCATGCTAACAAAGAGAGGAATGCCTGTAGTTGATATAATATTGCTTATTGGTATAAATTTACATGCATTTATCTTATATAAAAAATTTAATATTTCTGATGCTTTTCAACATTAAACTTTAAGCTTCTATGTTATACCTGGCCCTGTGCCTGGTTCATAGAAGTTGCTTAATTTTATAGATAGCTGATTTATTTTATGCATAAATAATTCTTTTTCTGAATACCTAATTTTATTATGTTTATATTTGTTTATATTTTGAATACAACCTTTGCTTTATATATTGGCGAACTAAATGCTTTAAAATTTTCCAAGTTTTAAACAGTATTATAAACATTCTGCTCATATGTGTAAAATAAAATAGAAATAGTTTATATTTAAATTCCCTTATGTTCTTGCTCACTCTTAATAAAAAAACAATTACCTATTACCTATTTATTATCTTCTGAAAATTGAAAATCCCAGATATTCAAATAAAAAATACAAATATAAAAAATTCAATTATGAAAAATAGCCTTTTTTTATAGTAGCATCTCAGTTAGAAATGGGAAAAAAAAACATTTGCAGTAGCAACAAATAATGTTATCCAAGAATAAATTAATCAAAAAAGGTGGAACACTTATCTGAGGAAAATGATACAGTTTTACTGAAGGACATAAAGTAAGTCTTGAACAGAGGCATACCATGTTTCTGGGTGGGAAGGTGTAAATATAGCAAAGCTATTAATGTTTTCCAAAATTATATATGAATATTATACTATCCAAAGAAAATTCCAATAGAGCATTTAGGGGGATCTTGGAAAGTTTCTATTTTTATCTGAAGGGGAAAAAATGTGGTAATTACCAAGAAATTTAAAAAGAATAGTAGGGTGGAAGGACCAAACAGATAGTAAAATGTATTATAAAGCAACATTAGTGAATGGTTTTGGTGGAGTAATAAACAAGTAGATCAGAGGAATGAAAGAAGAATCCAGAAATCGACTTGTGTACATATGGCAGTTAAGTGTGTGGTAAATAGGCATTTAAACTCAGTGAGGAAAGATGGCCCTTTAAATACATCATATTGGGACAACTGGATTTCCATTAAAAAATATAAAGTTATGACCATACTGCATAGCAAATGCAAAAAAAGTGTTTTCAGATGAATTAAAGATCTAAATGTAAAAACAAAACTAGAAATGATTAGAAAAATAAAGGGATTTATGTAATTTTAGGAGAGGGTAAAAAAAGTCAGTGTCTAAGGGAAAATGCTGGCAGATTCAACTATGTGACATTTTGTTTTACATATGTTTTTTTTAATTGGTCTTCATGGACAAGGGATTAAGTTAATCATGCCCAGTTTATGGCATATTATACTATTAGCTTGTGAGAGGCTCTTTTGTTTTTATATATGTACATATGTATTTATTGTCATTTACTCCGTTTTATCTTTTCACTCCCCTACATATGTAAGTAACTGTTGTAATATTTTAAATGGTATCTTGTTCGTATTGCTCTAAAATGGGTAATGTTGTTTTGAAGGCATATCTTTAATTTGTAAATTGTATCATGTTATAGATCTCAGTTCATCTCTTATTCTTTTATTTTTTCCTCACTTAGTACTGTGTTTTAAAGATCTATATTGCTATGTTTACAATTAGCTTGTTGCTGCTGCTTGCTCCGTAGTATCCCGTGGTGTGCATTTACCATATTTTACTCATCCTCTCTGCCGTGGGCACCCAGATTGCTTCTAACACCCAGCAGACAGTACTTCTGTGAATGTTCTTGTGCATACAGCCTTATGAATGTAGGTGCTATTTTTTAGGAATAAAATCTCACATGTGGAATAGCTGAGCCGTAGGGCTGCGTGGTCTTACTCTGGCAAGTGCCACATTGTCCTCTAGCATGACTGTCCTGCAGTTCATTAGGGCCAGTATCCCCTAATTTTCTAGTTTAGCAGGTATAAAGGGTTGCCATTATTTTGTTTTCCAATTTAAAGTGAATTTACTGTAGATAGCATATAGTCAGGTTTTACATTTTTATCTAGTCTGACAATCTGCCTTTTATTTTGAATTCTTGAACAAATTACATTAGATGAAATTATGAATTAGGTTTGCATCTACCATCTTGCTGTAAGCTTTTTATTCATCTAGTCTTTGATCTGTTTATTTTTTTTCTCTGCCGTCTTTTATTAACTGAGTACTTTTAAGACTCCATTTATCTCCACTATTGCCTTGTTAGCTCAGTTCTCTTAAATGGTTGGTCTAGAGTAAAACAGGCTATTGTCAAATTACCCCGTAGGCAGTGTATAACCTTATACAATAGACTTCCATTTCCCCACTGGATGCTAATTGCAACTAGTATGTATAGTGGTCCGTCTGGACTTCTGTCCTTGAGAAAACTGACAGGAGTACCTAAGAACTTCACTGGTTTATGGATTCTCCAGAAGGCTGTGGGAGTTTAGTCATGGCATCTTTGTGTAACATCTGCCTGGGTCCTTCTGATATCATCATCCTTGAGTTAGGCCAGGCTATAACTCTTCTCTCATAGGAATTTTTCAACTCTCTGCTTTTGGCAAATGAGCTTCAAATGGAACGGGTTTGGTCGTAAGGGGTTAGTCTCTTTTTGACATGACCTTATCAATTGGCTATTAGCTTGGGGTGATAGAATGGCTGCATAGCAACATTTTAGCACTTGGCTAGCAGACAGTGGAGAGGGTACTTTGTGTATAAGGTATACACACACACTCTAGGTATAAGGATAACCACAATGTTACGAGAAACACTGGGAACCTATTGTCTAGAAGAATGGTTCACTAGGTTAAAAAGGTGTGTATGCTGTGTGTGTGTGTGTGTGTGTGTGTTTGTGTGTCTTAATGGATTATTTTAACCATCATTTGGTTCTCATGAGAGGTAAATTATGGATCACACATTCTGGTTTTGAAAGTTCTCGCCACAGTAGACTCCTGTAGAAATCAGTAAAATCCAGTCCAGTGTCTTAGATTCTTTTTGATAAATTTTTGATATCAAGGTTTGTTTTAAATACTTTGAAAGGCTAGAAAACAAATTCAACAGTTAGAAACTGATAGTGGTAAAAAGGGTTAGCATGAAAGGAAAGAATTAAGGAAAGGGAGGTGAGATAACTAATAAAAACTAAGCTCAAAAGTAAATCTTATATTTTGATGATGAGTCTTGACTTGAGGGCCTTCTCAGGATGCTGTCTATACCCCATGTCTTATCATTTAAAGGTGTTTTCATCCTTTAATCTGCTAATCGATGGCCAGTCTCTAGTTTTGTCAAAATAAGAGAGAAGGGTAAATTAAAATGATGTTTAGTGATGAATGTTTTGTATCTTTGTCTTATGTTAAAAGCAAAATTCAACTGAGTAAAATTTAAAGATTTTTGGGGGCATTATTCAATAATTCATGAATTGGGCAGCATCCACTCTAGCAGATAGAAAGGTACTCTGAAGGGCTGAACAAAATGAAAGACTTATAGGCAGAAGGGAACAGGAACAAGGAAGTGGTACTAGGTAAAAAAGCAGATTGCTTATAGCAAAGTTGTTTTCCTTTAGGGGATGGCAGGAGTGTATCAGACAGATGACCTAACTAATGCTGATCAGGCAGTTCCTGACTGACTGGTTTACGATTCTACGTCTGGGAGAACCAAAGCGGTTATTAAATTAAATCTCTTATTTTTTGGTGATGCAGTTTAGAATAAGTGACTTTATTTGCTATCTTGTTTTTCACACTAAGAAATTTCCAGTTAGCAAAGATAGTTGAATAACTCAATTTAATATTAGTTTAAGGTCTTAGCTTTAGGTCTTTAAAGACTCGGACATCATGATTTATGCTGACGCATTAAGCCTGCATGATTTATATAGCATATAAAAATCCCTCTTACAAAGAATTATCTATTATAACTTAATTTAGTTTGATACATAATTTTAATATCTTATCATCTTATATGAATTAGCTTTTGGACCAGTAAAATCAATAGAGGAAGTTTAGAAAACTCAAATTTACTTTTTATTAGAAAATAAATCCCCCCCATAGGTTGAATAATTTTATCTTTGTAAAATCAAGGAAAAGATAGTTATTTCTAAGCCAAATTTATTAAACCAGTCTAATTTATCCAAAGAATCATCTTGATTATTATATTAAAATTTCTCTATGTAACCATGTACCAGATATTAAAATTTTTAAGGCGTTTTGCTTTTGAGATGTTTCCAAGTAACCAATTGTTAATTAAACTCATAAACTTTTTAAAGACATATTTTCTGTTACTACTTTAGCGAACCATTTTTTTCCCTTATAGACAGTACATTTAAAGCATTAAAAAACTCTAGAAATCTTTGTATTCCTCTTCATATTTAGATTAATATCTGATATACGAATATCATTTCTATTGGGTAATTGGAATAAGAACTTGTTCCATTAAACTTTAATAATTCTTATAATCTGGTTTATTAATTCTAGAGGTAGATAAAGTGTATGTTTGCTCAAAAAATATTTATCAAATGGGAAATTTTACTAACTCTTGCGCAAGCTAGAGTTGCAATAGTGATAAAGTAGCAGAATCCAATACTGAAACAGAGATGTTAGTATCTATTCAGACTAGTGATCAGTTAAAGAAACAAAGACATATAATTATGTACCAGCATGATCCACAGGGAGAATGATTATTGAAATCTAAGTATGTGATTTTATTCTGAATATAGCAGTGTAATCTCTCTCTTTTTTTTCAGTTTCCATGTCCCTTATAATAATAACAGTCTTTCTTTAGTCTCTTGTGTAGGGCAACACACACAAAAAAGGATCCACATGAATGGTGGAGTATTCTGTTGCTGAGAGGCCATCTCTATGTTGCACTACGCCACTTTATGGCATGCAGCTGGTCCCTGAGGGGGTGAGACAGAGGGCCTCAGATGTCATCAGAACCTGGGAGGAGATGAGAAACTGCCTCATTTCAGCATCCTTGGCAGATAGAGAAGTGAGTGAGGAATGGCCTTGTAGCAGCTCCTCATAAGCCTCCCGTGCACTGTTGTTTTGGGAGGATTTGTGATGCTCAGGCAAGATTCAGATCACCTGCGGTTCAAGCTTGGCCTCTGTGGCCTGTGTGCGTTAAGTGCAAGGTCAGTAGCTATCGGCGTGGAGAGATGTTCTTTTACATTACACAGAAAAATCTGTCTTCAGGGGTTTATCTCAAAGGATATGTGGGAGGCATTCCAACGGGGTCTGCCACAAGGTCAGGATGAAGTTTCCTGGTCAAGGCCTGGGAATGGAGATGGACATTGATGGTGCCAATAGTCAGGTGCAGTTGCCACCAGTGACACCTGTACATAAGGGGAGTCCTTTCCATGTACACACCTCTGAAGAATGCTCCTAGGATTTGGATGTTATCAGTGCATTTGGAACCACTGGTCCTCTGCTTCTGCCTCTTAGATTCCCAAGCCCCAAGGCCATTATGGGCCAAACCCTGTTGCTGTCTGCCTTGCGATTGGCTGATGTAATCTGTATCTGGGCTTGTTCCTCAGTTTTCCATAGCTGAATAAGGTGTTTAAGGTTTTTTTAAGAGGCTTCTTACCCAGAAGGCAAGTGGAGTTGGCAAGAGGAGATAACAGGTCTTATGGTTTCCACGATATTGTTCATGGCTTCTTTACCTTTTCCAGGGAGATATTAGAAGGAGAATAATATGAATTTATACATGACACAGTCATATTAAGGGAGAAAAAATCTTTGTCTATGCATCTTAGGTTTTCTGGCTGGGCCCTGTAATTCAGACCAGCGAAAGACAGATCAGTAAGAGAAAAACAAACGAGTTTATTAACAGGTGTATTGCACATTGCAGACATGGGAGCATCCAGAGATGAGTAACTCACAGGTTGTTACCTGACCGAAGAGGATCTGCCTACCTGATGAGCAGCAGAGCCCAACATTGAACACCTAGTTTTGCAGTGAAAGAAATCGGGGCAATTTATTTGCAGGCACCATGCAGGGAGAACGGGAAGCTATCACCGAAAGCCAGAACTCCTGGGTGACTTTTGTTTAAGGGTTTTTATAGGCAAAGATTGAGAGTTGGGGTCAGGAGTCTTTGGAGAAGCTGCTCGGTTGGTTCTTGTGCAAACTTCAGCTGGTTTTCTCTAGTCTGAGTATTTCAGCTTCTGGCATCATCTTGTCTGGAGCCTTTGTAACTGTGGTCAGGTGACTTAGCTGGGCCAAATAACCGAGATTCTGCATAGCATTGCATGGTTGTGCTGTCGGTGATGTTATCTTTAAAGCAAAAAGCAGAAACTAAACATCTTCTGACCTTGTTATTATTTAAGCTATCAATACTTAACTGGCTACATTTTTCTATTATCTCAAGCGAAAGTATACTTTTAACCATTTTTTCTGGAACTTGCTATATAGGCAGGCCTTCAGAACATGACTAACATACTTTCTTGATCTTCAACTATAAACTATGTGAAAACCAGAGCAATTGAAACATTTCAGTAAAGCCTTTACTACGTCTCTAGACTCTGTGATCTAATACCCAACCAAACATGTTTACTGTTCATCATTGGTTTCAAGTTTGTTAAGAACTTGGGCGAATATAATTCCTTAGCAAAAAACCAATACATTTTAGAGAAGTGGTAAGATAATGGAATAGGAATTTGAATCCCTAGGGGCAGCAAATTGTGGGAAGCCAAAAAATATTGGGAGACTAATGGCAGATAAGGGTGGTTAGTAAAGTTTGCTATATGAATTCCTTTGGTGCCATCTCCAGGCTGATGAACATCTGAAGTTGTTCCACTGATTAACTTTTGTCTTTCCTGGTAGAGGGGAGGAGGAGGGATACTTTGTAAATTTATGTCCTCCTTTTAGGCAGATAGTGGGAGGGCAGAGAGTTTCTCCTATCTGTTTTTTCTCAATTGCCTTCAGCTCAAAAAAAAAATCCTTATGCCAAAGTGGAATATTTTGGGGTGGCAAATTCTGTCTTCTTCAGTCATAATACACTGGTTCTTCGGTAGCCAAGGGTCCCCTTTAATACTATGTCCTCCTGTTACCTCCTTCTGTTGTCACTTCTCCCCCTCCCTACTCGATAGCTTCATCCCAGAAGTAGCAGAATTGGCTTTGTGATTTTTTAAAAATCCTATCTTTTGTGAAGGTCTTCAAAGTTACCCCAGGCTGTGGTCTGTTTCTTTGTCCAGTCTCAATATTGTGTGACCTGCTCTTTTCTGGGCTAGTATTCACTTTGATTAGAAAGAAGTGAGTTTTGCCAGAAGAACAGAAATGGCTCTTGGTCCCTCAGGATTGTGTGTGTGTGTGTGTACGAGGGTAGCCCTGGTGGATTGTGAGGTTATTGAAACTTCGACTTTTCTTTTTAAAATTTATTGACTCTAGGTTTGAAGCATGTCTAAAATTGCCATTATTGTCACAGTAGTTGTCTCCCGTGAAGATTTCAGGCTACAGTTTTATTCTCTCATTTCCTTGCCAATCCAACTACTTCTGCTTTCTATCCTTAAGGATTTTTGGTTCACTGATGTACTCTTTCTTTATTCTAGAGGTGCTATGGATTTGGTCTATTTAATTGGCTCTCTGCTTGGTTATTTCAAGAAATTTGGGGTAGGAAGGAAAGTAGATTACCATTGTAATTTAATCTAATCTCCCATATTGCTTTTATCTTTCAGTAGCAGCCTGTTATTTATCAGAGCAATTTTCTCTTGACTCATACTGAGGAAATAATTTATCATTTGTTTCCTGCATTAACTCATTTTCATTGGGATTCATTTGCCCATATGCTTTAAACTCAAATACTGACAGCATGAAACTCATTATCAGTTTAACGGTCTGAGAAAAGATAAAATGCTTAAGAAAAAAACATAGATAAATTAGAAAGGATGAGTGGTTTGCTGTAAGTACTCTAAAAATGAGCCTAAATGGGTTACTTTTCAGTTTTTTTGCAGTAAGCTGAAATGAGGGTATAAGGAATAAGCACATTTTGACATCTTTGAAGAAAGACTATCGTGTTAGCATTTGGCTCAGATAATTCTTTGTTGTGGTGGCTGTCCTATGCATTGTAGGAAGTTTAGCTGCATCCCTGGCCTCTACCTACTAATTCCAGTATCACCTATCCCCGTTCCCCGCTACTTGTGACAACCGAAAATGTCCATAGATGTTGTCAAATGTCCCCCGGTGGAGGGTGGGACAAAACTGCCCTCAGTTAAGAACCACTGTTAAAAAAAGAACCACTCACCTAAAATAGCTTTTTTAATACTAGATGATAAAAATGTATAACACAGAATCATATGTCCGTTATATCTAACTCAGTAGCTTAAAATGTATCATCACAATCCCATGAAATATTAAAACTATTGATTGATGTTCCCTGAGCTCAGCATAGGTAAAAGTAGAACGTGAAAGCTAGAAAAAAAGCTCTAACACTAGAAATTAAAATAAGACGAATTCTTATAAATAGGTATTAACCAAAGATAAGGCAAAACCAAAACTGAGAATGTCTAGAAAATAAATTTATGAAATCTTAACTAAAACAGTGCTTAGAAGCAAGTTTATTATAGTCAGTGTTTATATTACTAAACAAAAACAAAAAATAAATGAAATAGGCATTCAACCTAAAAGTTAGAAGTCTATAGACAAACTCAGAAAAATAGATAAGAGCTCAATAGAAGAAAACAAGCTATTAACGAATTAGGAAACAGAGGCAGCGGGACTAATCAATGGATTTTCTTTTTTTGGAAAATTGCTCTAAGTGAAATCCAAAAACAAGCAAAAATAACTTGATAAACTTGATAAATCACTAATCAATAGGAAAAACAACAAATAGACATACAAAATAAGAATGAAAAGGGGGAAATAACCACAGATTTAGGAAAACTAAAGGAATCGAAGAAAGAGTACAAGCATGTATGAGAGCTCCGGGATTTTCGTTTTGTTTTCTGAACTGCTTAGGATAGAGCCACGCAGAGCGGCATTCAAAAACATTCGTTGACTAAATGAACGAATATATTCACATTTTTAGAACTATGTGACATTGATAAATTTTGAGAAGATAACTTTGCAAAAATTGATCCTAGATGAAATTAAAAGTGTACAAGATACCTATAGACTGAGATGAAAACTTCGGGTAAATTCCACCAACACTTTAAAGAACAAGTAATTTAAATTTAATTTGTTCTAGAGTCTAGAGAGTGAAAGAAAACCTTGTTCTCTCTTTTTAATAATAAAATGAGCACGGTTTGATAATAGAAATTAAAGAACATACATAAATAAAACTATAATCATATATAAATATCAAGAAAAAATGCTCAATAGTATAAATAGCACAGTTTAAATAGTATAATAGCACAGTTTAAAAAAGTATGTTCAGTCATTTTCATGGGCTCCTGGCAAAGCTGCTCCTTTCTGACCTCCACGTGGCCCTCAACAGGACTTAAAGTGAGGTCTGCCAAGCTCCTAGTCTTCTGGCAACTTTATCTCTTCCTGACAACCCACAGACAGGATTAAGGGTCCCTAAATACTGCTTTTAAAGGTGCCTTATAACCTTTTAAGGAAGATTTACCAATAGCCAGATTTATGGGGGACCTACAAAAGTCCATGCATTTTTGTCAGAATCACTGCTACTTCTCCCCCACCCACCATTCTCTGCATCGTAGCTCCCAAACTGGCTAAAATACCAGTGCCCAAGAGATTATAATGAAAAATGATTATCTGTCTTTCCACACCTTCTGCCCCAGCCAAGAGAAGTGAGAATTTGGAGAATCGATATCTGGAGGTAGAAACATGAAGTCAATTCAGAGAGAGTTCACATTTAGGAACCAGGACTCCACAAAACTTCCAGATTTAGTTACTATTCTACAGGTATCAGAAATTGAAGTCATCAGCAGAAGCCTGAAATCTTTACAGAGTTCAAGAGAAATATCAAGCCTGGGAAATATGATTTTGCTCAACCTTCATGAATTCCCATAACTGTGGTCATAAATTGTACACATCTCAAAGTGCTGAAGGCTGCAGACATGGGGTCGTTGCTTGTGCCCCTCTCACGACCTGTTCTGATGCCCTCAGTGTCATTACCTATGGAAGATAGTGCCCAAGGGAGGTCCTCTAGGAGAACAGTCAGGGACAGGCAGACCAAGAAACATCCTGCGGGCTGGGGCAGGAAGTCTTTGCTGCTCCCGTTCGTACATTTTTATAGATCAATGAGCGCGATATGCTTTAGGCTCCTCTCCTTTTCCAGCGGGTTACATCACTATTGATGTATTTTACGCCATAGCAGATCAGAGGCCCCCTGATTAGAAAGGAGGTTGAGTTCAGTTAATAAACATCCTTGGGATTGTGAAAGTCCCCAGGAGGATCAAAGTGATTGGTTATCAGTGCCTGAGTTCAACAGAGCTTTGACTAAGGCCATTTTTATTACTGACGTCAGTTGGAGAGGCTGGAGATCTTGACCGAGGGATGGTTTGCAAGGGCCGCTGTAATAAAGTGCCACAACTGGGTGACTTAAACAACAGAAATTTATTTCTTACAGTCTGGCAACCAGAAGTCTGAGATCAAGGCGTTGGCAGAGTTGGTTTCTTCTGAGGGTGCCGAGGAAGAGTCTGGTCCTGGCCTCTTCCCGAGCTTCCGGTATTTTGCTATAAATCTTTGCAGTTCCTTTTCTCGTATAAGCATCACCCTGATCTCTGCTGCTGTCTGCATGTGGCATTCTTCTTGTGTGCATGTCTGCATCCAAATTTCCCCCGTTTTATAAAAACACCAGTTGTATTGGGAGTAGGGTGCACCTACTCCAGTATGATGTCATCTTGACTAATTACATCTGCAATGGCCTTATTTCCAAATAAGGCCACATTCTGAGGCTAGTACTTCAGCATATGAATTTGGGGTGGGGGGTGGGGGACACACAGTTCATCCCATAATAGAAGGGAAGCTTGAGAGGAGTGAGCGGAGGAAGAAGTGCCACGCAGAAGCTCATGTAGGACTCACTCCTTCCTTACCTTCCAGTTTTCTGACTCCAATATTTCTGACTAAGAGAGGATTCCCTTCTTCTAATCTTTAGAAATACATAAATATTTTCCCTGACAAACAGTGGAACTCTTCCAATGCCTATTTGTAAAAAATGGTTTGATAGGTGTGATCCTTCCTCCACACCAGCCCCTTCAAAGGACTTTGAAGGGGTTTGACAACAGAGATCTGGACTCAAGTTTCTGCTTATTTGTTACGATTCTCCTTTTTTGTCCTCTTTTCCCAGTGCTAAATGTACAGTAGCAATTTGATCAAAGGTCTTCGAATTGAATTGAATGCAGATGATCACCCCTTAACCCACCCCCACTGCCAGCAACAAAATAGAGATCTAGAAGGTAGAGCAACTCATCATATTTTATTGATTTTTGTGAACAAAATACTTTGCTGAGGACAGAAGTGGAAATCATGAGTAGAGATAAAAATTTTTTTAAGTGATAATTTCTCAGAAGTGTATGTTTTCAGTTCGTTGAAGATTATCTGTAAGCAATTGGTCTTGGACAAATATGATTTTTGAACTCTCTTGCCCTGTGAGAGTGACCTAATATGAATGAATAAAATATATTACTTCAGTTGGACTAAAATAGATACATCTCTTTTGCAGAATTCTAACATCTTCTTATTCACTTGAAAAAATTTTACATACAGAAACATTACCAGTGTTCTTTTGAGCTTGCTTTCTCAAAATTCACCTAATTATCCCAATAACACTTTTAAAATCATGAGTATAAGAATTTTATAAACTTTCTGTTTTCAATATATTTCTTAAAGCATCCTTTCTAAATGCCTCCTTTTAAAATAGTCATCTTTGGATCATTCTATGATACAGGGTCTTATTTGCCTATGTTGATAGTGTCAAGCCATTTTGCATAATGGTGGTCATATGATGAATGGGGGCAAGAGAGAGACACAGTGTAAGTATAGATCACCAGTTCTGTTGAAGCTTATGCCCTTTAAAATGCAAGAGAGAACCAGCAAGTTATCCATTTGTCAAGCTGAGTAAAAGCTAAACAAATACACATTGGGTGGAAACAAATCGCCATCAAATTGTTATGGTTTTCCTGACCACTGTACTGTTTTATTATTTAAAAACCATTATTTCAACAGATTTAAACCTTTTCTTCTTCAACATAGCTAGGTCAAAGTCACTTATATGACACAGAAGTTAAGCCTGCAACCGTCACCCCTTCTTCATTCGAGGGTAGTAAAACCCCTTTCATGTCCATTTTGGGAGGAAGCACCCAGCCGTAGGTCCTGTCACGCGCGGGAGGGAAAAGTCAGTTCAGGGCCTCTCTCAAGTCAGTATTCCTCGTGAAATGGGTATTCGGGATGATCACACCACCTGCCAAAACAATTCCCCAAAGGGAAAAATTTCACTCTGAAGTCGCACAGCAGTATGTGTTACTGGCATCCTTTGACAATTTCCCTGGCTACTCCCCCTCTCTCTTACTCATTCCCTCTCTGTTTCTCACCCACCCTCCTCCCATTTTTCCTCAAGCCAGCACCTTTTACTGAAACCCTGGACAGCACCTGGGTTTAGGTGTGTGTGTGTGGTGGGGGAAGGCTGGTAGCCTTCACATCAATGTTTTGCTCAGAACAAAAACACAGGAGGTGAGCAACGCCTGCCGACGTTGCATGCCTCTTTCCAATTCCTTCTTCCCTTCTGTCCCGGTACAGGCTGCCTCCCATTTCAGTGAACCACACAGGCACTTCTCATCAGAGCGCTGTTACCAGTCAGTGTCACCACCCTCTTTTCTGTTTTCCTTCCCTTTCTCACTAGCCTTCCTGAGAGTTACTAGTTTGAGATCTAGAAAGGTAATGACTAGCAAAGTTAAGTTTCTGCTATAATGATGATGAACCTATCTCTTAAATAACAGTGATGAAACAATCTTTGAAAGGACTGGAGCGTGTGTGTGTGTGTGTGTGTGTGTGTGTGTGTGTGTGTACGTGTGTGTGTGCGCGCGCTGTTATGAGACATATCTAAGATTCAGTTCCGTAAGTACTATGAACTTTAAATTAAAATATAAAACAAAGGCTCTCAAATGTCAAAGATTAACTGGATGAAAAACAGCAAAGAATTATGGCCCAGCATGCCTAAATAATACATTTTTTAGACCATTTGGGCCTAATTTTTGTTTCCTCTTACTGCTTTTCTATTTATTTCATGGTATTATGAGTTATTTTCCCAGTGTTGCTAGAATTAGGTATTAAATATGTCAAATGTCAAACCAAATGATGTCACCAATTAATTGTCTGTAAAAAATCTACCAGTGTTTGTAGACAGACTGTATCTTACTGTCTCTTTAATATTTATTCAATAAAAATCATTTATCTTCAAGAGCTACTAACCTATAAGTGTTAGTTCCAAGTTTTTGTTTACTCTTTTATTCTTGAAGCTAGGTACATTTTGATGTCAATAACATTTTTCCCCTGGAAAATTCACATTAGAAATCTATTTTATTAATTCAGAAATGGATTCAGAAATTTGATATCAGTACAGTCAAGAACAGTTTCTGACTCATGAAAAACAGTGCGGCCAACTTAGTTTCTGGTGTGGCCTTTTAAGGCAACTATAAGCACAGCATCTGTGGATTCCTTGCTGAATCTTAACAGGTGGCCCCGGAGAGGCACAGGCTTGGGCTAAATTCGGCCTGCAGCTGAACCCCTCTCAGGACTGTGCCACTGGACACCTGCTTCACAAATCCACACCAATAAGACCTGGAGACTTAAGAGCTTCGCTTAGTACATAGAAACAGACACAGAAGGGCAGCCAAAATGGGAAGACAACGAAGCAGAAACCATATGAGAGAAGAGAACAGAGATCCAGATAAAATGGAGTCAAGCAATCTAACAGATGCAGAGTTCAAAACACTGGTTATAAAGATGCTCAATGAACTTATGGGAAATGTAGATGAATTTAGTGAGAACTTCAATAAAGAGATAAAAAACATAAAAATGGAAATGAAAATTATAAAAGGGAACCAGTCAGAAATGAAGAACACATTTTCTGAGATGAGAAGCATATTAAATGAAATAGACAAAGTGAATAAAGAAGAGGATCAAATGGCCTATATAGAAGATGGGAAAGCCAAGGACACTTAATCAGAATGGCAAGAAAAAAGCCTAGACTATAATAATAATAATAATTTAATTAAAGGTAAAAATATTCGTGTCGTAGGGGTACCTGAAGGAAAACAAGATGATGAAGAGATATTTGAAGAAATAATGATGGAAAACTTGCCTAATCTGGTGAAGGAAATAGACATACAACCCCACGAAGCTCAGAGAATCCCAAAACCAGGAACCCAAAGAGGCCCACACCAAGACACATCATAATTAAAATGCCAAGGGTTAAATACAAAGAATCTTAAAAGCAACAAGAGAAAAGCAGTTGGGTACCTACAGGGGAACACCATAAGACTGGCTGCTGATTTCTCCAAAGAAACTATGCAGGACAGAAGGGGTTGGCCACAGAATGTTTGATGTGATGAAAACCAAGAATACTTTATCCAGTAAAATTGTCATTTAGAATTGAAGGACAGATTAAGAGCTTCCCAGACAAAAATAAGCTAAAGGAATTTGTCATCACCAAGCCAGTATAACAGGAAATGTTGGAGGGACTTCTTTAAGAAGAAAAAAACATTTATCAAAAACAAGAATAAAGAATGGTAATAACTACATTCCAATCAACAAGTAACTCAAATGAAAAAGAATTAAGTGCTCCAACCAAAAGATAGAGTGTCTGAATGGATAAGAAAACAAGACCCCTTTATATGCTGCCTACAGGAGACTCACTTCAGATCAAAAGACACACACAGACTAAAAGGAAGGAATGGAAAAGATATTGCCTTCTTGGACCTAGAGGGTATTGTGCCGAATGAAATGGGTCGATAGAGAAAGACAAATATCACTTGATTTCACATACATGTGGAATCTAAAGAACAAAATCAACAACAACAAAAACAGAAATAAACTCATAGATACAGAAAATATTTAGACGGGTACTAGATGGGAGGGTCGTTGGGAGGGGACAAAAAAAGGCAAAGAGATTAAGCGGCACCAATGGATAGTTGCAGAGTAGACATGGAGGTGTAGAGTGTAGCATGGGGCAGATGGTTAATGATGTAATAAATATGTGAGGGGGAAGAGGAGTATGAGATTTAGTGGGGTGATCACTTTGCAAGTTATGTGGCTCTCTGGTCACTATGCTGTACATCTGGAACGATATTATTGTATGCCAACTATAATTGAACAAAAAACTCATTGAATTGTACAATGTAAATACAAGCAACTACTTGTCTGTTATATTTCAATAAGGACAAAAAAGGGAGGCTTTGAGATCAGAATAGGGAAAAGGGGAACTGAGGCCTAGAGAAAGCAGGGGCCATGCCCCAAATCACACAGCAAGTCAGTGGCAAAGCCCAGACTAGATTCAAGGTTGTTGCTTTTCAGCCTCTCTATTCTCAAGGAAAAATAGATATAATCTGGAGATTGACAGTCACCTTCGTCCTGTCCCCCTCTAAGCACTGGGTTTTGGCTTCCTCAACTGGGCCAGCCCCACTGCTGTGGAAAGGGAAAAAATGGCCAGGCCCACACACACACTCTCCTCCTTCCTCCCTCTCCCCTCTCTTCAATTCCTGATAGATAATAACAATACTTAACAGTTAGCATGTACCAGGCCCTGGACTAAAGTCTGTGTGTGCATTAAGTCACTGAATCCTCACACATACCTAGCATTGTAAGCATTATTATTATCATCATCATTGTCTCCATTTTCCAGATGGGGAAACTGAGACACACAGAGTCTAACTTGCACGAGTTCTTCCAGTTAGTGGCAGAACCAGGATGTGAACTGAGGCAGTGTGGCTCCAGAGCCCTCACTCCTAAAAACCACACCAGAAAAAAAAAAAATAGTACAGCCAATAAGATAAGTATCCAAACTATGAACCGTTTTAATGAGCATTTCTGAATGCTTATTTAAAGAGATTGAAATATGCAGGTGATCCAAATAACTGGAAATACTAATAAAAATGATTAAGAAGAAAAGATATGTGTGTATATACAAATATATGGTGTGTGTTTTCTCTTTTATTGTAAAGGACCTATAATATTTAGAGAAGAAAGGGCTACTTCACTGATTAGCTGAATCTGGCAACACTTTGAAGGAATGTAAGAAATTTTGCTTGTGGGAAGTCAGCTAATAGGTGGAGCTAGAAGCTCCACATCTTATAGGCAAGGATTTGTTTAAAACTCTAGGTTCTTGGCTCTGAACCTAGTCCTCTTTCTACCACATTCACATGCCTCTCCCAGGAGTTGTTTTTTTGGTTGAAAAATTTGCTCTAATTTGTGCATCACTTTGATCTTTAGGAAGAGATACATAAGTTGTTTGAATAATTGTACCACTACTGTGATAACATATGTACACTATGACTTAATTCTCCATGAGGTCTTTATCTGCCATGCCTTAATCTGTCATGGGATGTCATATAAATACCAAAAGTCTTTTAAGTAAAAATGTAGATTTGTAGGAAGTTCCTAGAATGGATGTAACTTACCCAAACCTATTTCATATTCAGCATATGCTGCTCACTCACCTTTACCTTTGTGCTTTCTGGGGACAGAGGTCTAGGTTCATAAGAGCCCCACTGATTGACACTTAACAATCCAGCACCACTGGGCAGCACACGATTAAGGTTCCCCCAGAACTCACATGAGCATCTCCACGAAGCGGACATTTTTATTTAAGGCCTCGATGTCATTCATTTCTTCTTTGGTGAGAGAAAAGTCAAAGATCTGAAATAACAGAAATAAGAGGCAGACATTTATTTAGAAGATGGGGCAAGCTCGGAAAAAATGGGGCCAGCAGTGGGGACCCTGCGCACATGTCTCAGAGGAGTTGAGCTGGTGCCGGGGGACCACCCACCAGCATGGAGCTGGAACTCCCTTCTACTCTTTGTTTTTAAAACAATTCTGCTGACGACATCTCACAAGATTTTATAAGTGCCCCGAAACAGCGTATGTTCAGGACATCTGAAATTCCAAGAGTGAATTCTTTATTCTGGAAAAGATGATGAACCTTTGATTCTGGACTATGGCTTTGGTACACTTAAAAAAAAAACAAAACAAAAAACCATTTCCCTCGTCTCTAAATCGGCTTCTGTACTTTTTTTTTTTTAACTTTTAGTTTGCTTTGTTTTATCCTCTTAATCATTTATCTTATCATTTTTTCATGTCTTTTTCTACCTTTTCTGATTACATTTTCATTGTTTTATTTTTTTCTTGGCTTGTACACTTTATATTCTGGTTTTATAATCGTCCTTTATTAACATTTTCATACTTTAGCTTATTTATATTTTTAACTTTTGGTTAATCCATTTATAATTGATCTTCCTTACTTTATTATTTTATCTTTCTATCCCTTAACTTTTATTTTGATATATTTAACCATTCGTAGTATTTAATTATATGAGTAATATGTAAATATGTGCTTTTTGTAAAGCAATGAAACACAAAGAAGTACATGGACATGTATAGAATAAACTAAAAGTTCCTATTACCCATCACCTCAGTACTATTCTCCTTCTCAGATATTCAACACACAGTAAGAGTAACATGCAATAATTGTATCATATCTTTATTATGCTGCAAATTTCTTTAATTCACAGAATATGCCTTGGTGGTCTTTTCTTTCAAAATATGACTTAATCCATTTAGCCACCATATCCATAGTATATAGATATAACAGTTTACTTAATCATTCCCCCATGGATTGTTTCCAAGTACTTTTAAAGGAAACCCTTTCTTCGATTATTTATTATCCAACTTTTGGAATTTATGGTATTGTGCAAGGAATCAAAAGTTTGCATAAAATAAAAACAGTCACGAATGAACCAGTGTTTTATAAAATGAATCCTTAACTCAAGCGTCCTTTTTGCTTTTTTGTCTGCTCTCTAAGTGTTGGAAAGTCAGTTTCTGACTCATGCGAATTTGCAGTGCGTCCTAATGACACAGTGAAGTTGCAGATCTCACCAAAGATGCAGGATTTCACAAAGTCAGTGAAAGTGATGGAGATTTGCTCTAATTCTAGGACCAGTCTGAATAGAAAATTCTCTACATTAAAAAAAAAAAATCTTAGTTTTTACATTTGCAGAAGCTGTTCTCTTACCTGAAAGTTTTCTTTGATCCTTTCAGAGTTGAAGCTTTTAGGAATGACAACCACTCCTCGCTGGATGTTGAAACGCAAAACACTTGAGCTGCTGTTTTATTGTACTTTTTCCCCACTGAGTTTAGAAGTGCGTCTTTTAACAAGGGTGGAGAAGATACATTCACCCTTAAAAAAACCCACAAAACATGTATCATATTTAACTTGAGCAGTGAGAACCAGTGGTTAATCAGTCCCTCTCCTCTTTTGTCTTTCCATTCACCTGGTACCCTACCAGGACACTTTGGGTCCTCAGTGAAGGGTTGCTCTTAGGATGGGAAGATCAAGAGAAGCAAGTGTGTAGAGCTGCCTCTTTCAGAGGGTAAACGTTTCTTTGATGGATCTTACAAAGAAAACTGAGTTGGAAGTAGGCATATAGGGGAAGGCGGGAAGACTGAAGTGGAAGAAATAGAGGCACAACTCTTGGACTCATCTTAGAGGAGAAAAATTTCTACTTTGGTCTGTGGAACATACCATAGCAGAAGTGTTGCCACTGAATACAGAGATCAAAAAATTCTCAAATTTTAGAATAGCCAGAGACTGTCAGATAATGCCTGAACTCACATTTGTGGAGCATTCCCTCTGTTTCAGGCGATGTTAGGTAATTTCAGACATTATAGTATGAGCTATTTTTACACCATCTAAGCGAAGAAGGTTTATTACCTCTAATTTGTATATATGGAGAATGACTTGAAGAGGTTAAGTTACTTTCTTAAGATCACACAGCCAAGTAGAGTCATTCTGATCATATCATTCTCATTAGCCTCATAGTTGACATCAAAGGAAACATTTGCTGAAGAGACATACAGCATTACTTACCAGAATGGATTCCTGGAAGTTCCCAAAGGGCTGTATGCAATAAGGACAATATCATGTTGTTGACAGAATTTCAGGAGTTTTTCCTGGGTGAAATACGGATGGCACTCAACCTGTGTGGTTGTGTTGGAGAATGGAGAACAGAATAAAGGCCTTGTACATGAATGCAATTTTACATAGTTTTTAAAAAGCCCTTCAATAAAATCCATTAAAAGTATTATGGATAATGAGACAAATCCTAAATATTTTTCCTAACAAGGATGATTGCATTGTTTGTATACCAGTGAGATTAATTAAAACAAGGTTAGTGAAGTCACTGTCTGTGGGTTGATTTTAAAATAATTGGGAACAAATTCAATTTGTATGACTATCATTGTTTAAAATTTTAAGTGAACACTCAGTTGTTTATAGTAAACATTCTGGCAAATACAATATCCATAACAAACTTAATAGTCTCAAGGTTCAGATCATAGTAAGTAGAAGCGACATGTTACAGAAGCCCTCAGTCTCTAGCTATCAAAAATAGAAGAATATTTTCACAAGAGGTAGAGCATGTATAAAACTAAATTTAAAGATGAATTTTGTCTTCTTGGCTGAGCGTTCTAACCACCACATGTAAGCCTACTTTCATTTTTAGTATCTTATTGACAAGATTCCTGCACTAAAAATACTCGTGTCAACAAAATTCTCAAGTTTCTTCTTAAACACTATGGTAGTTTTGACCCATGTTTTTCTTTTTAATTAAAGTCAACCAAAGCTTAATTAAAATATTTTAAGCATATAATTATTATGTTCACCATCTGGAATATTAAATACTTAACAAACTATGTTTCCAGAAGGTACAATCATAATCTTGCTCCCTTCTGTCCACTAAGAAACACTTGTGGGTTTTTCCCTCCCTTTGGAACATTTCTTAAACAGTTATAAAAAGCGGCACTTAGACAAAAATAAGTTAGGAATCATAGTGTTCGTGGTATTTCTTTCCTTTATTCTCTCCAACCGCCAGTATCTCTTTCTACTTTCAGTTCCTTTTTTGTTTTCAATTTTGTTTATTATTGGTAGACTAATCTTTCCAAAACACATAATTTATCACATCATTTCTTAGAGACTAAGTATAAATTCCTTAATTTAATGCCTGCCTGCTTGTTTAAAACACAACATTTAATTTTCCCCATAAAGACTCCTTTCTAATCAGGTTACCTGTCTCTGGCCTATTAAATATGTGTATATGTACATATGTATATATTCATATGTATGTATGTATATATGTGTGTGTTTATATGTATAATAAACATTTTTATAACCTACCCTTTGAAAAAAGATTTTATATGGTTTATAGCAAAAGGTACGTATAATAAGGCTAATACAATTAAAAGCAGAACAAACAGGTATGTGAATATCAAATCTGTGACTGAATGAATTTGGGACTTTACAGAGTTACACCAGGCAACATACTAGAAACATTTACTCAACAAAAACTTGAGTCAATATAATATAAACTCATAAGATACAATATAATACTTTGCATAGGTAGTTTGTAGGTAAAAATTCTGGGAGTGGGGGTGGGTAACCTAATCTGATCCAAGTACATATGAATCCAGAGAACCACATTCCTTCTTTCATAGCTTTTATATCAGTTTCTAATTATAAATAATGATTTTGTGATTAATGTTGCTCCCTGCTAGACAGTACCATGCGAGCAAGAACTGTATCTGTCTGGTCACTTTTGCATGCCTAGAGCCTAGCAAAGTGCCTGGCTGGTGTCAGGCAGGTGCTCGATGACTGTTCAATGAATGAAATGATAACTGTGTAGAGAGGACAGAGCCAGAATATTAGGGAACATCACATTGATGCTGCAGATGGTTAGGTTCAGGTTCAGAAGGGCTGCAGCCTTAGTGGGGGTCATTTCAAACCAGGAATGATCCTTGTTGAGTAGCCCGGGACTGGATGCTCAGTTTAAGGTGGAAGGCGGTGAAGGTTTCTGATGTCACAGGGCCATGATGTCATCCTTATTTCCAAGTAGAAGTATATCGGGGCACACCTGCCCGCCTTCTTTGCCAGAGACTGGTTATAGCTCTTTGTAAGTGAGCTAGTGGAGATGCAGTCTTTATTTTTTCTTGTTCACAGTGTAAAATCGATGTAACTCATCAGTGACATGCCTGGGGCTTCTACAACACTGTTCGTTAATGGGGAACTTTAGATCTTAAAATCTTAGGAAGCTGGACAGACACCATGAAGGAAAATAGCAAAAGCCCTTTCACTAAGTAACCCTGTCCTCTGAAGAGTGTAGAATGAGGTCATATTTCATGTGACTTTGTTCATGAAGTCTATGAAAAAATACAACAATTTGCAAATTTTACTTCAGATTGATCTTAATGGGAAAATGAGTACTGAAATATGTGAATTTTGAATTATGCAAGGTCTTCAGGTTCATATCCCTTACATCTAAAATGTGTTTACTCTCTGTAATGCCCACGATTTGTTGATCACGTGTCTGGATTGAACACTGCACTGAAAGCTGCTCATGTTGTATCTTTGGAGTATAAGTGGTTTTATCCAGTTCACACGGTAATGGCTGGAGGCCTGTAGATCTGCTCTTTGGTCTGTGCCATCTCTAGAGTATTGATACGCTCCGCTTTCAAGAACCACGGAACACATGAGCAGGCTCAGGCTGTGATCTTCCAACACATCTTGCTTCCCTCGCGGAGTGTATTTGTGAAGCTGATCAGTATCCTTGGGCCAACAGATCAGGGTATTTCCTCCTTGGCTTGAGGAAACACTCTGTGTTAATTTTTACTCTGTTTTTCACTCTGAGATGAAAAAATCATCATCTTTCTGTATATAATTGTAAGAAGAAACCTGTGTGTCATTTCAGTATTTTTAAGACAAAATATTGCTCTTGGGGGTGCACGAAGGAGGTGTGCTGATGAGGGATGGAGTAGGAATAAAGAGATGGATTGAAGTGAGTTCAGAAGTCAGAGGTGGTTCCTCTCCATTCCTGAGAGCAGCAGATTGTGTACAGTGTGAGCGCAGGTGTCAGTTTGGAGGTGGTACTTCCAAAATAGCAACATTCCTATTCTAGCTGTGAGCCTTTGTCACGATGTAGGTAATAATTCATTCTTTCTGTTATGAACTCATACTAGACTCTTTTGACTTACTAAAAACAGTGAATCAACCAAAGAAGTTAACCATAATCCTCTAATGTAAATATTTACCCAATCCAAAAGCATTGTTTAGCCTAGCTTCTTAATGTTTTATGGAGTAGGATGAAGAGGATAACGTTATCCCTGCTTAGCAAATGGATAATAGTATCTTGTTATGATTATAAAAGTGATATATGCTCACTACAGATGACTCGTAAAATACAGAAAAGCATAAAGAAGAAAATGAAATTTCTCTTGTAAAATTCACAGCCAGAGATAACCTGCTAATTTTTTCCATATCTCTCTTTCCAGTTTTTTTCTATGCACACTTTTTAAAATAATTTAATCACCTCTGCACTGCATATTACATTTGGTATCCTGGTCTTTGCTTTTAATATTATGGTGATTTTTCTTTTCCTCAGAGATGATTCAAAAATATCTTTCGTTAGGATTTCACATAATATGAATGTTTTGTAATTTATTTACACATTCCCCTATTTTTTCTTATATATTTTGTTTCCTTTTTTTTTTTTCATTTTGCCATTATAAATAGTGCTGTGACAAACATACATATAGGCATTCTGATTTTTTTTCATGAGGATAGGATCCTAGAAATAGAAGACTGAACATTTTTTAAGGCTCTTGACATGTATTGCCATATTGCTTTCCTGTAAGGCTGAATCAATTTGTACTCACCACACTTCATCATTTACTTACATAGAGCATTACATTAAAAAAATAAAAGCTTTGCTAATTTAATATGCAATACAAAATCACACTTAAATTTAAATTTCTGTAATCACCAGAGCAGTTGAACATTTTCATGTTTACCGATCTTAGAATTTGTCTTCTGTGAATTTCCGTTCATTTCTTTTGCCCATTTTTCTGTTGAGGCTTAGTATTTCTTTTCATTGATTTTTTTTTCATTGATTATTGTTAGGCTTTTAATCCACAAGGCTATTAACCCCTCTTTCTATTATATTTTTAAAAATATAATTATGTTTGCTCCTTGTTGCTAATATTTTTAGATTTAACATTATTATACTACTAAATTGATCATTTTCTTTATAATTTTCCCATGGCTTCCTTTTCAATCCATAGCTTCGGAAAACTATAATTCTTTTGTAATGTTTACAAATGACTTCCTCTTTCTCTTTAACTCTTAATCATAAAGACATTTATTTTGGAGCAGGGTGTGAGGCTGAGATCTGTATTGTTTCCGCATAACTAGCCATTTTCCCTATACCATTTACCGAAAAATCCATTCATTTGCTGTTAGTTTGTGCTACTTTATTTCACATTAAGTTTTTATTATACTTGGGCCTGTTTCTAGCATATTTATTTTCTACTCTCTGTGTTGGTTCTTTTGCACTAATCTTAACATTATTGTAAATGGTCGATATATCTTAATATCTGGCAAATCTTGTTCCCCCTCATTATTTTTCTTCCAAAAAATATTTTGGGTTTCTTTTATCTGAATTTGAACTTTCAAAAAAAAATTTTTTAAGAGACATAAAGTGAGAGAAGTGAAAAGATTTGCCCAGGATCTAATGATGAGATACACACAGAGTGACCACAAGACGTTCTGACCCTAGCCCAGGGTTCTTCCTTATTTATTTAACATAAACATTGGTCCCCCTATGCCACCACAACGTCCCACCCTCCTGTCAAGCTGTACCTGGTTGCTGACTGGCTTATGTCTGAGTCCTGGTTTGTTCAGGATTAGCTCCAGCTGCCTGCGATTAAAATTGGATACGCCAAGGGATTTCACCAAGCCGGCATCTTTGCAAGCTTCCAGAGCCTGTGGAGCAAATGCCGGTGGGTCAAGAAAGAAGCCTCAAAACAAGCAGGAACAAATGACTATAATGGTGACTATAAATTCTTCATAAAGGAAAGCTCCTGAGTATGATAATCGGTATTCTGAGAAGGGAAAAAATAGGTGGGAGAGACAGATAGAAATTCTGTGATTGAGTTGTGTTATTAGGTGCACAGGTGTTTGGGATTGTGTATTGTTATAAACAAACTTCTTTATTTCTAGTAATACTTTTTTGTTCTAAAGTGTTTTTGATATTAAAATGGCTACTCCAGCCTCCAGCTTTCTTTTAATTACTATTAGCCTGTGATATCCTTTTCTATCTTTTTTTAAAAACCTTTAACTTGTTTGCGTGTTGTTATTTAAAACAGGTTTTTCGTATATAATACACAGTACTGTTCTACTTTTTATCTATTCTGACAACCTCTGCCTTTTAACTGGATTGTTTAGACTGTCTGCGTATACTGTGATTATTGATGTCACTGAGTTTAAATCTCCCATCTTGCTATTTGTTTTACATTTTCCCCATCTATTAATTTTCCTTCTTTTCTTGCCTTCTCTTGGATTGATTTTGTTTATTATTTCATTTTATTGCCTTTATTGGCTAGTTTGCTACACTCTGGAAATATTAACATTGTCTTTTTGTATTTGACATTCTGAAGTCTCTCTACAATGTCTCTAGGTCTGAGTTTCCTTCTCTCTCTTCTTTGTAAATTTATCCCCTTTCATTATCAGTTTTTTTGTTTTTTTTTTTAAAATATTATCTCTTTTCTTTTTTCTTTCTTTTTTTTTCTTCTGAGGCTCCTCTTTTTGACTACTGGAAATTCTGATTTCATCCCGTATATCTCTTGGCTTTTTTTTCATATTAAAATTTTTTTCTTGTCCTTTCATGTTGGGAGATATCCTCATTCTAATTTTTCAATTTAATAATTTTTCTTATCTATTACATTATTTTTCTTAATTATTATTTATGCTTGTTTTTTAAAAAATGTTTTCTTTTTCTTGTTCCATGTTGCTAATATCTTTTCTTACCCCTTTTAATATATTAATTGGATCATGTAAAAAAGTTCTTGGTCCTCTGTTAATGTTGGGATCTGTAATTGAGATACGATGTTTCCTTGTGAATTAAATGCCTTGTTATTTTGGGCTGTGAGCTCGCTTTCTCTTGGGGATACTGGCTACCCTGTCAGACAGTCCCTTAGAGGGGAACGCCAGACCCCAAACCTAGTCAGCTCCAGTGAGGTCAGCAGTGAGTATGTAGTCTCTTGGGTGGAGATCCCCAGGCACTAGAAAACTAGTAAGTGCCTCCTCACCCCTCAAGACAGCTCCACTCTTCAGATCTTCAGCTGTTACCTACAGGGGGGAAGTCCTTTAGAAAGAGATACTTATGAGAGTATGTTCCCAGCCTTTGGAGTTTTGAATGGAAGAGTTAAGGCTGCATCTCCTCATAAATTGAATAAGAATAATCTGATCACAGTTTAAAATTATAGACTTTTAAAATAAGAGGCCTTCTATGGCCTTGCCACCCTGAACTTGTCCTATCTCATCTGATCACAGAAGCTAAGCAGGGTCGGGCCTGGTTAGGGCTTGGATGTGAGACCACCTAGGAATACCAGGTGTTGTAGGCGTAAAAATAAATAAATAAAAAATTTTAAAAAATGAAATAAAATAAAATAAAATAAAATAAAAGAGGCCTACTTGAAATTACCTCCCATGTGGCACACAGATTTGTGTTGTGATATAAGTATTTGCCGTTCTCATCTTTAGGATAGGGGTCATCTCCAGGCTGAAAAATAAAAAGTGTAATTAATTTTATTTATGTCTGGGAATTAAAATTATGGAATTCGAGTTGTCATTATACCCATATACCTTGGCCGTGGGAAAGCAATTCAAGTTAAATTATTCATGTTTATATAAAATATAATATATTACATATATATTCATGTTCTCTTTTTTGTGGGACTGTCCAACATTTTCTTCACTTGTCCAACATATGTGACATGTTAATCTCATTATCTCACCCTGGTCTTTATTTTCCTTTTATTTATTCGGAAATATATAAAATATATAAAATAATCTGAAGAACAGATTATTGTTCTTCAGCCATAAACTTCTCTCTTAATGACATCATTACTCATTAAAAAAAGAATTGAGGTTGAGAATTAGGACTTTTAGACTCATCGTTGACAGTTTATCCTTGCCGGAGGTGAGGGCAGCATAGCATGTTACTTCTTCATTCTGGCTAACGTGCCCAGTGCTTCTTTTCCTTCCATTTTTGGGCACTTCAGGAGTTCACATCTTTTTTCCTAACTCACAGATTATCTGGGTGTCAGATTTCCTTCTATAATTTTTGGGTGCTCCTTTCCTAACACAGACCCCCTAACTGTGGTGTGGAATGTTGTCCTTTAGATTCCTCTTTTTTGGCTATATCTGAAAATGGGACCCATTTCCTATGGTCTTGGAAATAGGATAGAGAGAAATAAAAAAGATGACTCCTAGGTTCCTTGGGTGAATGATGATAATCATTTCCTGAGGCTGGGTTAGGAATCAGGAGTTTTATTTTGGATATTTTGAGTTTTAAATGACCATTTAATCATTCAAGTAGATATTTATTTGAGGAGACAATTAAATAGAAGTCTCAGGAAGAGGCTCAGAAAGGGGCCGTGGCTGCAGACAAAATTTAGGAGTCCTCAGCGTATAAAATAATAGTCCATACAACTTCATGAGATCACCTATAGAGAGAGTGTGGCTCAGTAAGACAAGTATATTGAGAATAGAGTATTGGGCATAAGAACATTTGGAAGATGGCAGAGAAGAAGCTGCCAAAGAATCTTGAGAGGGTGATATAGAAGCCACAAGAAGAAAATGTTTAAAGGAGATTGTGGTCAACTGTGTGGAAAGAGATTAAATAAAGTGAAGACAAAGTGTCTGTTGGATTTGGTTGGCAGCATGGAAGTCTTTGTGGATCTTGATAATGGGAATTTTTTATTGAAAATCAAGCAATGGACAAAATTCATTACATTCTTAAAATTTTCCCCCTAAGTTTTCCTTCCACCATCTCACCTCCGTGAAACTTTCCCCTGGTTATAACACTTTCTTTTAGCAAAGACAATTTTGTCTTAATTTCCTCTGGTCTCACCAAGAGCAGGAAAAGGGTGCCTTTCTCCTTGATGCCACATGTCATTCATGTTACTTATCCTTCCTGCCTCTGATTTCAAAGTTCTCTGACTTTCTCAACACTTGTGACCCGCATTCCCACTCCAGTCTTCCTCCATATTTCTTCTGTCATGAACTCTGTTAAATGATTTTTACTTTCTCAGATTTTAATTGTCCTTATGAGGCCTGAACCTATGATGTGCCCCTTAAGTTTCCACTCTGCCTGCTTTACTAATCTGAATAAGCCCGTCGTTTGTTTTTTCTTTACTTCTGCTCCTACTATAAGGCATTATTAGAAGAACAATTTAACTCCCTAAAGACCCATGATATTGACTTTCATAGTAGTAATTTCGTTCATTTTTTAGAAATGTGTTATCGTGACTTTTTGTGTTTTATATTTTGTTATTTTGAAGTTGCCCACCTGTTAACTTGACATTTGAAAAATAAAGCGCTAAAATATTTTAGCAAGAAAGTTTTTTGTTTAAAGAAATCATGAGATTCAAAAAGCATGTGATATTTTAGTTTCAACGATTGATTTCTCAATTACTGAAATTACAGGTCCAGTTGGCAGGTAATATCATTATTTTGTCATTTCTCACTGTTAAAAGTTTTACCTTCTCTATGTCCTTGAACCTTTATCCCATCTAAGAATGGGAATATAAATTCTCTATTTACCCTCTCCGGAAAGATTTTACAAGTCATTAGTCAGCCACAGGGAAGTAAACTCTTTTTTCTCATTTTGAAATACAGGTTCTTTTCAAATCTTTAAGACCAGCTTAGAAATTTGCCATTTGAACAAGAGTCATAGTTAGTAGACAGAACAGGAGGGTTTAGATTATACCTGCCAAGATCCTGATATAAAAAAATCACTATTGTTTACAGCATAATAGGGATTATTCAGCTTATGAGGATAAGGTAGAAGGGTTAGTGCAGTATAGGGGAACAAGTATGGGCTTGGCATCAGGGGACCCCGAATCTGACCCTAGTTCTGATGGACTTTAAACCTGAGTTAGCTAGTTCATTGCCTGGGGCCTCAACTCTATTTCTGTGAAATGAAGGCATTCTATGTATTGGGAGATGTAATTACTAAGGTTCTTTCCACTTGAATATTGCATAATATTATCTTTCCTGTTTTATTTATGAGATGCTGGGCATTGTTTGTGTAATTTCACATATGTCATTTTGACTCCTCGCAACACTTGGCAAGTTAGTTATTGTTCCATTTTACTGATAATGAAATTGAAGTTCAAAAAGATTGACGTGACTATGCTAGTAAGTAATAAAGCTGAGAGTTGTCCTTCTTCTGTGTGACTCCAAAGCCCATATTCCTTCCTTCCACTATGCCATGTTTAGGTGATATGTAAAGAGATCAGGTAATAACTTGACCAAATCATCTAGCTCTTAAATGACAGAGATGGGATTCAAATGAGGCAGCCTGGCCCTAGAGCCCATGTTCCTTACTCCCATGCTAAGTGACCTCTGATTAGTGAGTATAGTGGGAATCTGTTGTTTCATTTTCTACCATCCTTATGCTGTTTTTATATAGAGGAGCTCATTCTGTATTTTTGTGTGGGCTGACCCAGATGCCACTCTTGGCTACAGATGTCATCAGCCATCCATGTGTCCTGCACCAAAGATTAGTCACTGTAGGAATATGACCCAGGCAAGGCTAATCAGTCTTTCTCTATAATGTTTAATGTGTATCCTCTCTTTCTCTGAATTCTTAAGTTGTATTGATAATGTAGACTTGGCACATCAATGGCCATTTCGTCATTATTTGAGAGGGATTTTTGAGAATGAAGCCAATCTGAACATGGAGATAGAAAAGGGCCAGAGTGTAGGTACATATTTTGAACTTCTGGATCAGGCTGTGCCTAATTTAGATATCTCTTGGAATTCTTAGTTCCTTCTTTTGCTCACAAATTTGAGTTGGATTTTTGCCATTTATAACAAGAGTTGTGACTAATATGAAGGTATTTGGGTATGCATAACAAGCAGTGGACAAAAAATGTGGAATTGGCTAGGTCAGTAGGGTTGAAGACAATGAGAATTTTCCCATGTCCAGCTGAGAATTGGCTATTCTTGCTATGCAATAGCATGGCATCTGGTTAAATTGTTGCCTTGTTGTATCTTGAGACTCAGACAATGGGTCTACTAAGGTTGGAGTTTGAGGGGACTTAGTAGAAAAACGTTGGTGTTAGAGTTTCTTAGCCATTTTTGCAGTCTTCAGTGAGGTCTTGAGAAAGATAAATGTGTTTATTGTTACTGGGCTTGTAAGATAAGAGGTAAGATGATATTTTGCTAAAACAGGTACTTTCTTCTTCTGGATGATCCAAAGTGGTAGAAGTTTATACCTGAGCCTTCTGAAGGTAGAAAAGTCAGTGCTGGCCAATACAGGATGTTGTAAGAGATGCCTGCAGTCCTGGCAGGATGCCTGGTGCTTGGAGCAACAAGGTCACATTGACTTCTTGCTCTAGGCACAAGGATAAGTAGAGGGAGTAGCTGATAACAGGGTGGTGGCCTTGTGGCTGAATTTGGGAGTTGGCTGTAATCTGTAATTACTAATCTGATTGTAACTAGTAATAATTAACAAAGCCGGCTTTGTGAGAGAGAGAATAAAAAGCCATGGAGACGGGGGTGGGGAAGCTAGCATTGCCGTTCATCCCCTCTCCCTTATCCATGTTAGTGAATGCATTTCCAGACTCCAGCTCTTCTTTCTAACCGTCTCCTCAACACAGGAAGGGAAGAATCCTAGGCAGAAATCCTATTGGATTTTGGGAGAATTCTGATTGTCAGTATCTCTCTGAAGGCAAGATCTCAGGCCACGGATGCCCTACCTGACCGAGGTGCACCATCCAATGAGATGCAGACTGGGTGCAAGGAACACATTATCTTGCCTCCCTGTTTTGTATTATTTCAAGCCAAATTGAGTCTATTAAGCTGAAGACTGAGCAAATCATCAGAACAAGGAGATTCTTTCCTGAGATGCAGGAAACATAGGCCAAGGATTAGAAAAAAGAAATGTCACCCTATAAGACTTCCAGTCTTGATGACTTTCTCATGGAGCTGACAGAATGTGAATTTACTGAAAGCCCAGCAAACTTTGAAAGGATATTGTCTTATCTACATGAAGTAGGATGCAGAGGGGGAATCCTCCCTAAGATCTGTCTTGAGGATGTGACCACAGAGGAGAGTAGACTCAACAAGGGAAGCACTTCTGGAGAACAGAACAGGGGCAGCCATGTTCGCTGTACAAAGGAATTCTGGCCGCTGCAAGGACAGAGTCCTTGTTCTTCCTGACCAGCAGGATCTGATTTGCCTCATGCACAAGTGGCCAGTTTCATTTTCAATCTCTCCTTCCCTCAGTGAAATTTTAAAGCAGTTACTGCTCTTCAGTAGTGTATATGAGGTGTGCTGTTGGGGTTGAATTAACATGAGTCCATAGATTAAGAAAGTTCAAGGAAGAAGAGCATTGGACTAGAGGAATAGATATCACATAGACACCCTGATCTTGGAGCTGACTCCCCAAACCTGAACATTCTTCGCGTTATTTTCCTTTGGAGGGGCAGATGGTCAGTGAATTTCCAGTTGTATGTATTATTTTGCATCGTGTTGTGCAGGGACATTTTCATGACTGTGTGAGTGGGAAAAGGTTGTGTCTGGATGCTGGACAACTAAAATGTGGACTACAGTTTGGAGACTATGTGATGGCTTGATAGAGAGTTTAAACTACAGTTGTAAGGACATGATATAAGAAAAAGTGCATTGGGTTATGAATCAAGAAACGTGGGACCCAGGCATGAGTCTTACATGTCATCTTCCTGGGCTTTTGTTGGGCAACGTCAGTGCTGTCTGATCTAGGGCAGCAAAACTATAACATTCTATGGTGCTAAGTAAGGAACTAGTTTTGTATGCACAGCTTGTGGCTCATGGGTGCCAAAGAGCAGAGGCCAGGCTTTAGGTGTCTGCACTCACCTTAAAAGCCATGGGTAGTTCAATGATGTAAAGATCGACATAATCGAGCTGGAGGACCCTGAGTGTCCTCTCCAGGCATGGACGGACCATCTCTGGCTCATGATATGTAGTCCACAGCTATAAGAATAAAAGGGGGATAGTTAAATAACATCCACACTATTGTTTTTTTTTTTTTACAATAATGTTGTTCTTTAAAAAGCCTTCATACCCATTGTATTCACTCATTTCATGTCACAAAAATATGTTTATGCTGTTGTTTAATCTGAGTATAGCATAAGCTGATATAACTCTTACCATCCAGAGTATAGTTTTATCAGAATATAGTACCTGAGACTTAAAGATCCCTCTGAACCACAGAGGACCTAATTCAGGCACAGAGTCTTTCTCTGCATGGTGCTGGCTTCCTGATCGGCTCTCCGCATTTAAACTTGTTCCCACCGTGTAAGTAGGAAAGATGTCTGAATAGCTATGCTGCCCTGGCCTGGCACTTGTCTTCACACCACTCTGGTAAAAAATGTGTGTCACCTAAACAAGAAATATGAGTAGTGCAACAATGTGTTTTTCTTGTTATTGTTTTTCTTGTTCTTGTTTCTTGCTATTTCTTGTTAACCCTTGGTGTCATTGTGCTGTCCCATTAAAGTGAACATTCTATTTTATATATTTTAATTATTTTTATTCAGCAAACACAGATAGCCCCAGCTTTGTCACAGATACTGTTTCAGTGTTTTGTAAATGTTAACCCGTAACAACTTTATGAAGTAGTTGATTTAATTCAGTTCAATTTTTTTCAGCGTGAGAGATATTTCAACAGCTTTAACTTTACCAAGATTAGAAGGAAAGTTTTTTGGTTCATTTTTCTTGGTGCTTATTTAAAACCTCATTTTTATGTGACACAAAGTGGGATAAATATTGTTATGGAAAAAATGCGAAACTCTAAAATTTTTAAAGATAAGATGTAAGTCTTCAGTAATATTTCTGGTTTTGGACAGACCGCTTTTGCGTAGGTCCTCAGGATATGAATTCAAGTTTATCCTTCTCCAGAAACATTTTGGGAGCATCCATTTAAGGTTGGTGTTTTATTCTAATGAAGGACTGTGTAATAATAAAAGCTGTAGGAATCAAAATTGTCCAGTCGTAATAAAGTGAAAAGCTTCAGGTTGATATTTAGGGACAGTGGCTTCTGGTGGCTTCTTGGAATCATAATCCATAAGTGGCTGGTGACTTGGGGAATTGCAAAGCCTTGGAGAGCTTAGAAAGGAGCATTAGTGGGGAGCCGAGAGGAGAGGAGGTCTGGAGAGTGGGTGAAGTCAGAAATAGCATCTTGCTCTCTTTAGAACCCTCAGGAGAATTGTCTTACAAGCTCTCTAAAGTTGTACAGCTTTATTCCTGTAAAGCTGCCTGTACATACACACCCTACATTTCCACTGGCTGCCATTTTAACCACGATGCTTTATCTTTCCAATTGCTCTTCAGCAGATAGTTATTTCTAACCCTGGAAATTTAAATTGCTCAAGAGGTAGTGATCTAAACAAAATGTGATACAGCCACACAATGGAATGTTATTGGCCATAAAAAGTGAAATTCTCATCCATGCTACAACATGTATGAACTCAGAAAACAGTATATACTAAGTGAAAGAAGCTAGACACAAAAGTCACATATCATATGATGTTATTCCATTGGTATCAAACATCCCAAACAGAAAAACTTGTTGAGAGGGAAAGCAGATTAGTGATTGCTAGTGACTGGGAGAGAGAGAAATAGGAAATGACAGCTAGCAGAGATGGGGCTTCTTTTTGGAATGATGAAATATTCTGGGATTAGCTAGTGGTTATGGTTGTGCAACTTTGTGAATATACTAAAAGCGCTGACTTAAAAAATGTTGAAGTTTGTGCTGTATGAATTATAGCTCAATAAAAAATTACTCTACGGACAAATAGGCAGACACACAAAAAAAGAAGGCTCCCCTTTTAAAGAGGCTTTGGCAAATGCTTATGTAATATGAACCACCTCCCACTTTTTCTCGATTCCCCAAACTTTTGCTTTGAATTTGTTCTTTCTGTATTGTTTTAAGTCTATGCCCATATATAAAGAAGGAGCTTTGCCCTAACCTTCAAGGGGCTTATTAGTCCCTAAATCCTTGGCAAAAGTAAGGAATTTGACAGTTGAGAATTCATACCTCTTGGCGAGTCCAGTATTCTTTGTCAGAGAAAAAGTGACATCAGTACACCATTAATATAAGGGGTTAGGGGGTGGAGGGAAGGTCTCACCTTTCCAGAGTAGAAAATATCCTCTCTCCGCACCTTTCCTTCTGCCATCTTCTCCCTGATGGCCTCCCCCACCTCGTGCTCGTTCTGGTAGACATAGGCCCCATCAAAGTGCCGGTACCCAACGTCAATGGCAGTCTTCACCGATGCCATACACATTCCCTTAGGAGTCTGACATGACAAGGGGATTGAGGTGTGAGAGAAAAGAAGTGGGTCTTTAGTTTAATCATGACCAATCAGGACACTTTGCTGTACATTGTTTTAGAGTGAAAATGACAAATTCCCCATTCCATGCTGGTGTGATTGGAAGACGGCGTCTTCCCAGGGTGTACCCCACCCTCGTGGTGGCTCCATCCATTCTAGGTCCACCCTCAGCTTTGTGGCTTCAGAAGTGTGACAGGAGATCCACGTTATAGGAGGGCACAGGTTTGATGAATAAGGCTCAGTTATTGATCAGAAATCGGGGCGAATAAACAGATACAGCCACAGAATAGAATACTGCCCAATAATAAAAAGGACTGAACTGTTTACACACACGGCAACGCAGATGAAGGAAAAAGTCAGACAAAAAAGTAAATACTTGATGATTCCATTTATATAGCATGCTAGAAAAGGAAAACTAATCTATAGTGACAGGCACAGATCAGGGATCGCCTGCGGAGGGGCGTGTGGGCAGGGGTGGCAGGAAGGGATTACAAAGGAGTACAAGGAAACTTTTGGCACTGATGGTACGTTCACCACCTTGATTGTGGTGATGGCTTCACGGTGTGTACATGTATCCAAGTCACCAAGTTTATACTTTAAACTCAAGGCGCAGTTTGTTGTATGTCAATTATACTTCAGTAAATCTGGGGAAAAATGTGGAGGGGTATGCTATTTTTTCAAGATATATTTTTATCAAATTTGGTAGCCAAAACTTTGTTCATTTTATTAACCTGCATGAAGCATAAAAATGAAAATATCCCTTCCCGTGAATATTGAGAGGGGAAAAAACACCTGACGAATTCTTAAAACTTGAGGTATAAGTTATCTGTTTTTCACATTGCACATAAGTGACCATTCTTTAGCTATGATGACATTTTTTTTATTGAGGGAGTAGTGGTTAATAACAAATATCAGGTTTACCACGTTATTTGTCATCTGTGTACTCTATTGTGCACTTACAACTAAAAGTGTAGGTTTCTTCCCTTAGATGTATTTGACCCCTTTACCCACGTCGCCCTCCCCTCAACCCTCTTCCCCTCTGGTAACCACCATCATGTCGTCTGTATGTGAGTTTGTTTTTGTTTTGTTATTACTTTTTTGTTTTATATTCCACATATAACTGAAGTTATATGGGTTTTGTCTCTTTCTGTCTGACTTACTTCACTTAACTTGATACCGTCAAGACCCTTCTATGTTGTTACAAATGGCAATATTTCATCTTTTTTATGGCTGAGTAATATTCCATTGTGTATACATACCACATCTTCTTTATCCATTCATCCATCAATAGACACTTAGGTTTTTTCCATCTCTTGGCTATTTTAAATAATGCTGAAATGAACAAAGGGGTATATATATCTTTTCGAATTAGTATTTTTATATTCTTCGGATAAATACCCAAAAGAGGAATTGCTGGGTCATATGGTAGTTCTATTCTGATTTTTGGAGGAACCTCCATACTATTTTTCATAGTGGCCGCACCAGTTTACAGTCCTTCCAGCTGTGCACGAGGATTCCCTTTCTCCACATCCTTGCCAGCACTTATTTTTTGTCTTTTTGATAACAGCCATTCTAACGGGTGTGAGGTGATATCTTGTTGTGATTTTCACTTGCATTTCTCTAATAATTAGTGATGTTGAACATCTTTTCATATACCTGGCGGCCATCTGTATGTCTTCCTTGGAAAAAGTCTATTCAGATCCTCTGCCAATTTTTAATCGAGTTATTTTTTTTTTGGTTGAGTCGTGTGAATTTTTTATGTACTTGGATATTAACCTCTTATTGAAAACATCATTTGCAAATATATTCTCCCATTCAGTTGGTTGCCTTTTTGATTTGCTGTTGGTTTCCTTTGCAGTGCAGAAGTCTTAGTTTGATTAGTTGCATTTGTTTATTTTTCCTTTTGTTTCCCTTGCCTTTGGATCAAATTCACAGAAACACCACTGAGGCCAATGTTCAGAAGATTAGTGCCTATGTTTTCTTCTATGTGTTTTATGTTTTTCAAGTTTAACTTTCAGCTCTTTACTCCATTTTTGAGCTACTGAAGAAAAGTACTCCTTCTGTTCATTACTTGTATTTCTGAGCGCGTGAGACTGCCTTTCTGAGTTTTCTTGTGTGTCACTGAGTTTCTTCATGACGGCTAATCTGAATTCTCTGTCCTTTAGATCACTGCCTTTCATGACCTTGAGTTTGGTTTCCGGAGAAACTGTCCTTTGTGTTACCACATTTCCTTGGCTGTTCATGGGACTTGATGGTTTGTTCCTTTGCTGGCGCCTTTGAAACAGTGAGTACCTTTCTTATTAAGGTCCATTTTGATTTGAACAATTTAGCAGGTTGATAATTAGAGGTCTTTGTTTTGTTTTTCCGTAAATGGTGCCACAGTACAAGTTTTTGTTTTCCCCTGCCTGTGCGACTTGCACCTGGGGTGAGGAGGTACATCGCTGTGGTCATAGGAGTTGCTGCTGGGGTGGCGGGGGTGGGGGGGATCAGCGTTCCTGCTGTGTTTGGGTCATCTGGGTCTTGAGGGCAGCACTGCTGTGGCGGGGGGATGTGGTGGGTTGGGAGAGCTGGGTTTGTGAGCCCAGTGTGTCGTTGCCTGGTTTTCTTTCCCACTGGTGCCATTGGGCTGTGGCTGGGAGGCCACAGGCATGTCTCTGCTGCTGCTACCAGGCTCCGCTGCAGTCAGGGGAGGGAGCGGGTCCTCAGGGCCAACAGCTGTTTCTACCCTGCTGGTCGCCCACCGAATCGTAGTTCAGGGGCCACACCCCAACTCCGCCACTATGCTTTGGTGACTAGAGAACTACGTCTGCAGGCACCATTCCCGTCTCCCCCTCTCCTCCCTCCCCTGTGTGTTCCAGTACACTCTCCTTCAGATGTGCCAAGGGGTACATCTCTAAGACTGGCTGGTTGTATTATAGATGTCTGATTTGTTGTAGATTTAAGGGTAGGTACACAGGAGTCTACTATGCACTCTGCCATGATACTCTGTGATGACATTTTAAATATATGAAAGTACGTCTCAACATATAGATAGCCAATAGACAAAAGAAAAGATGCTTGAGGTCACTAATCGTCAGAGAAATGCAAATTAAAACCACAATGAGATATCACCTCGCACCTGCCAGAGTGGCTATCATCAATAAGTCAACAAACACGTCTTGGCGAAGATGTAGAGAAGAAGGAACCCTTATGCACTGTGGGTGGAATCGCAAATTGGTGCAGCGTTATGGAAAACTGTGTGAAGGTTTCTTTAAAAACTAAAAATAGAACTATCTTATGATCCAGCAATTTCACTTCTGGGTATTTATCTGAAGAAATCTAAAACACTAATTCAAAAAGATGTATGCACCCGTATGTTCACTGCAGCATTATTTAAAATAGTCAAGATATGGAAGCAACCTAAGTGTCCATCAATAGATGACTGAATAAAAATGAAGTAGTACATATATGTGATGGAATATTACTCTGCCATAAAAAATGAAATCTTATCATTTGTGACAACATGGATGGACCTAGAGGGTCTTATGCTAAATGAAACAACTCAGAGAGAAAAACAACCATCATGTGATTTCACATTTAACGTATAAACAAACAAACAAAACAAAAACAAATTCATAGATACAGAGAACAAACTGATGGTTGCCAGGTGGGAGGCAGAGTTGGGGGCTGGGTGAAAAAGGTGAAGGAAGTAAGAAGTCCAAATTGATAGTTACAGAAGAGTCACAGGGATGTAAAGTACAGCACAGGGAATATAGTCAATAATGTTATAATAACCGAATGGTGCCAGGTGGGTACTAGATTTATCAGGGAAATCGCTTCATAAATTACATAAAGGTAACTACCATGCTGTACACCTGAAATTAATATAATATTGAACATCAACTGTAATTGAAAAAAAGTGTATGTCTCATTTAGTTACATTTTTCTTAATGAGAACAATTTAGTTACGTTTTTCTTGATGGAGCTTTCCATCAAGATGAACACCTAGTCTCATCAAATAAAAAGTTGATATCATCTTTTAGGATGTGTGTGTGGGAGGGTTTTAATTCTGTTTGTTGATTTTTATTGCACGTATATTCAGATGATCATGCTGATGTTACTCGTAAGCATTGCAACTACTTGTGCTTGCTTCTGTAATGTCAGTATTCTCGCCAAATGCTTGAGAAATCATGTCGGACCTGTGAACTCTTGTCCACAGCCCTTGGTTTGTTGTCAAATGAGTGAGACAAGAGATCTCTTGCATTTCTAGTGGTTTTATGGTCCTGGACTGGAAATACAAAGTCTTGGGAGCATAAATTGTATCTTCTTACTGTATTTCAGTGGAAAGTCAGCACTATTGAGAAGAAGATAAGATGATATGCAAAATGAACTCACTGGCTACGCAGATGGTATTAGAGAATAGGATTGATAGTAAAAAATGTCAAATATTCGGAAGAAGATACACACTTTCTGGAACCTCTTTGATTAATTAATTGGCAATGTGATTAATAGGGCTGGGACGGAAATTGAGGCAAAAAACTCAGCCTGTAAAATGAGATATTACGAATGACAGCAAGAGTGACAAGAGAAACACAATGGGAAGAGGAGGCTTGGGGTAGAACTCAGAAATTTACAAGGGAAAAAATAAAAATACTGCTTTACTTCGTATGTGTGGACAGTAGTAGTAATGAAAAGAATTTTTCTATGAGGTGGTAAATATAATCTCAGCAATATCACCAAGATTTTGTGGGCTGAAACTAATAATTTAGGTACAGAGCTAAAGTAGGTTACCAGGGAAGAGAAAACAGTGCATATTAAAGTATATGCTTATATTTTCAAAGATTAGCTAAGAAAAGCAGCCCAGGGGACAGCATTTAGGATAAAGAAAATGAGAAAGGGAAGAGCTAAGATAGGAGTGTAGTATTGACTGTTAGCCTGAAGTAATAGTTGGATGGTGCTTTATTTAATAAAGATTATAGCAGAGAAGAAAATTATGGTAGTGAAAGTCTTCAATTATTCAGCCGTCATTATTAAAGAGCCTTTTCTAAAAGCTGAATATCTGGTACACTCTTGTTTAAAATGTTCTCCTTTAGGGCAGAAGCAACAATGAGGTGGCTTACTATTTTAGACTTAATTCTAACCAATGTGGAGGAACTAGTTGGAAATATGTGCATAAAAAAGAACTCCCTTATAATTCTTAAATATAACATAAGCAAATTTTATATAAATTCTGACAGATTCTTTAGGAAAAGCCCTTTTAGGGAAAAATCAAAGATCAAATAGAATACCATATTTGGTGATTTAAATAAGTGATACAGTCGGAAAATCTGAAGTGCAAAAATTTGACTTAACAAGTGAGGACAATCTCAGTAAAATGAAAAATTCTGTTTCCTAAAACAGCCAAAGCACCTTTCCTCCCATTTAAGAAAGGGAAGGGTCCTTAAGGATGAGGCCTCATCCTCCATGAAGTAACATGTACCTTAGGTCAGCGTCCTCCATATAGTGTTGTATCCCCACTAAGTACAAGATTGGAGTCTGAAAACCCAGTAGGAGTGATTCATTTTAGCATCACTCCCTTTGACCCGCTTGGAAAATGTGTGCTTCCTATCTCTGAATTTTAGCCTCTGTGACTCTAAAGGTCCTAGTTCCCAGCTGTAACCAGACTCCTCCTTTCAAGAGTTCAGCATTCAAGGAAAAGAGCTGCCATATTGGCAGGAGTAAGAGATCCTATTGGAGGAGATAGGACTCCTCCATTGTTACACAGTGGGACAGGGAAGAAAGCATGTGGCACCTAGGTGATCCAGTGATACACTCCTTACCAATCTTAATAGTTGGTGGACAGGGCAGCAGCCATAACCTGAGAGGTTAAATTGACTCAGACTACTCCAGGTAATATGAGGTAAGTCATCTAGACTAGCAGATATGTTGGCTAAGAGCACAGAATGCATTGTCTGGGAGGTAAATGATAAGTATAAGTTACAATTTAAAGCCAGCTTTAGTGGCAGGAGCTGTGTGCATCCTGCTAACCTACAACTTTTAAATTTTTTGTAGGAGAGAGACCAAACAGAATTCTGGAAGAGCTAGTCCCGGGGGTGAACTTAGCGTATAAAACAAGTAGGTCTGCTTGGCATCAAGGGTAGACTGTAAGACATATCAGAGTGTACCCTGTGTCCTCAGCTGCCAGAAGTGTTGGCTGCTGATTATCCACATCTGGGTTCCCTCTGTGGATGACGCAGGGTGTAAAAGCCTGTTCTTCTTACCTCGACTCAGCGCAACTCTGTGGCGTCATTCCCATTCCAGAGCGCCCTGCGGGACTGACGAGCAGTTGCATCACAGTTCAGCTCTCCCCGCTGCACACACTCGCTTTCCCCCTCCCTTATAGGTCTGGTTCCCGAGAGTACTCTGCAATAAGCCACCTGCATGCACATCTCCTTCTCAGAGGCTGTTCCCCTGAGCTCCCAACCCAGACACTTGGGTAAAGAAGGGTTTCCGAAACAAGCTGCAGAAAGTACTAATGATGAATTTAAAGAGTATAGCCACATTAAACTGAGAAACTCTGTTCATCAGAAGACACCATTAAAAAGGTAAAAAGACAAATGGGAAGAGATATTTCACATAGATGTAACTGACAAAAAACTCATATCCAGATATTTTAAAAATCCAACATATCAATAAGAAAAGGGAAATTCAACAAAGAAAAATACATAGAAGGCACAGCCACTTTGCGAAAGATAACCAAATGGTTAATAAAAGAGATGAAAAATTAATCTCATCTAGAATGTCAGGGAAATGAAAATTAAAACCAGACTGAGATGATATCACCCTTACCAGAGCTACATAAATATAAAAAAAAACCAAAACACCAAGTGTTGGTGAGAGTGTGGAGCAATCGATACTCTCATACATAGTTGGAGGGAGTGTAATTTATATGACCGCTTTGGAAATTATTTGCATTGACATCATCTACTAAAAGTGAAGATACTGGTACTTGATGGCATAGCAATTCCGCTCATAGGTATGTATATATCTTAGAAAAACTCATGCATATGTGCAATAAACATGCACAAGACTCTTTGTAACAATATTGCATGTAAAGCTCCAAACTGGAAACAATACAAATGTCCACCAACAGTAAAATGGATACTGATGTTGTTAAATATTAAATATAAATAGTTAAATATTATACAGCAATAAAAGTGGTCGAAGACATGATTAATAACGTGGATGAATCTTACAGCATCATATTTAGAAAAAGGGGCAAGGCAAAAAATAACGTGTTCAGTATGTTTTCATTCATAGAAAGTCCAAAAACTGTCAAAATTAAAATACATTGTTAGAAACACATGTTAGAGTTGGCAACCCTTAGGGAAAAAACAAGAAAATAATCACCATAAAAGTCATAATAGCAATAACTCTTGAGGGAGGGATGACTTTGGATTGGGAAGGGCATACAGAAGGCTTCTGGAGTTTAGTGTGTTCTAATTTTGAATCTGGGTGGTGGTTACACAGATGTTAGTTTTAAAAGTATTTGTCCCTCTCTAAGTATCTAATATTTCAAAATTTTAAGGGTTAAAAAAAAAAGAAGGTAGATAAAAATAAGGAGTAAGTCATTCAAACAAATTTTAAAATCTTAGATCCAAAGAGTATTGAAACCCGGGCCTGAAACGTCATTTGCGGCCTTGGATCCATTACCATTGGTCTTCTTGTGCTTGGCTCTGGTTGATTGCCGAGCTTTGTAGCATTCACCCTAGTGATTTGTAACCTTCAGCTAAGTTACTTCCTTCCCAGGCTCCAGCCAAATCATTTCCCCCATAGCCACCAACCAAATTCAAGTCATTATTTTTTGCTTGATTTATTACAGAAGCTTTCTTGCTTGATCTCTGTGTGTTCCATCTCTTCTCATTTTAATTCATTTTCACTTTGGCAGGTTCATATTTATTCTCCCTGATATTTATTTTTGTTACCTTCTACCTCCCTCACCAAGCCACTTTTTACAGCTGATGTGTAGCATTCATTGCCTCTAGAGAGAAATGGTGTAACAAAATGCAGAAGTCAGTTCGTGGCCTTCAGTTTCTAAAAGCCAAGGCTTCTGTGGCAGGAGTGTGAGTGTGAAGGGGTCCCAGGTACTAGAAAGAACTCAGGATATGCACTCTATACTAAGACAAATGCCCACTGATTTTTTTCTTTGTTCCTTGACTCATGTAGCTAGCATTTTACAAAAATATAAATGAGTTGTCATTACTGAAAAATTAAGAATTACTGAAAATTGTTAGAAGATCAGGCCATACTGGACCCTTGTTTATGCGTGGTAATTGGCTATAATGGAGGACTTGGCATCCTTTTTTAGCATGGTGTGTGAAATCATTTGTGTCCTTGACTGACAATCGTCTCCTGAGCGGAGATGCATGTGTTTTCTGTAGCAAAGAAGAAACTAAAACATTTCTTGCACTCATGCCTACTATCAAAGTGGGAAAGCAGAACAAAACCGAGAAGTAGATTTAGCACCTAGGACCACTTATATAGGCTTCCTGCCTGGTCCCTTTACATAGCAATTATGAGACCACCCTCCCCTGAGCCAGATTCTTGACGAAACTCTGATCAGGCTCCCTTGAACTCTTTTTCAAAATGAATTTCTGTGTTCATCTCTGCATCTGCTGATCTGATCATGAATGCCGGTAAATCAGGTTAGCAAGAACCCCCATCCCCCATATTGATCACCCTTGATACCGAATCAGGTTCCTCATCCTCCGCCACCCCACAGCTGATGTCTGATCACTCGGCTCTGTCTTCAGCAAGAATCTTGCTGGGTCAGTTTAGGCAGAATCCCCCTTTACCTCTGATGTTTCCTCTTTAGTTTTCTACCTGCTAACCCCTTTCCTGCTCCTTGGCTGTACATTCCCACCTGCCTGTGCTGTATTCTGAGATGAACACCATCTCTCTCCCCTATGCAAAATTCCAGCCCCGTGTTCCCTGTACCCATCACAACAGCCCCTCTTGAGGAAAGTCTTCCTTACCGTTCTTTAACAGATGTCTTTGAATAATTATTCTCCTTTAACAACCTGTCCCAGCATAAAGAAAATAGTACTTGATGTAAGAACAAGACTTTGCCTTCTCTAGGTGAAACAAGGTTCCCTGGGTTGAGAGGAGGGGAATCAGATGTGCATTGAGGAAAAAGCAAGGAATATTTAAAGGGTGGCGTATTTCTGACAAGGTTCTGTGCCCCCTGCTTCCTCTGGCTCTGAGGCAGAATGGACTCCGTGTTTCGGGCTCCTTTTTGGAACTCATCAAAGGTTTGGACTTCACGTCTCCTTTGCCCCATATGCAAAGCCTGTGGCTCGCTCTCCAGGTTGTAAACACTTTTGCAGTTACAGAAATCTCAACCAGGGCCACCCAGGAAAAATACTGGATCAGTTATGACCCCAATTCACCTTCCTAGGCCACTGCTTCCCTATAGCTTGATGTTTCTTGATCTACCCCATAACCAGATTTGTTTGGTTTTTGTGCATGCGTGATCTTCTTTTCTCATAGTATTTCTTTTATGTCGTAGTCTCTAATCGGTATAGGTCTTATCTTCCGAAGTAATTCTAACTCCTTTGGGGATGTGACTGCTTTTGAATGTCTCTAACCCATAGCATTTACATATGTACATATCTTCCAGGATGTATGCTTCAGGATATATATTCCTAGATACTTTCATGTACAGAAATACACACAGAAGGTCATAGTTAGAAATATGCAGCTTTATTGATAGAAGATATATTCATAACAGGCAGTAGAGTGTAGAGATTCGAGCATAGGATCTCAAGCCAGACTCCATTCGTTCAAATACTCTCTCCATTCTTTTGCATTCTAAGTTTCAGGCAATTTATTTAACCTTTTTATATCTCAGTTTTCTTGTCTACGAAATGGGATTCAGTGATATCTCACTCATGATGTTGTGAAGATTAAATTAGAAAATGCGTGTAATGTAAAGCGCTTGAGTTCCTCGTATATGGTTAAATGTTCAGAAAATTTTGGCTTTTATTGTCTCCATTTACATCTCCATACCTCCTGATGCTCATATACATATACATCCCCCTTCACAGACTCATTCATTAATTTGGCACGCGTTAGCTGGATATCCATTACTAGATACTATACTGGGAATATAGAACTTAACAAGACATGATATCTTTCCTAATGGATTTCACAGTCTCGTGGGGGAAGATTTTAGAGAAACAATGATTACAGTATAGTGTGGTAAGTGTGGCATAAAGTTAAGCATAAGGGGCTGTGTGAACGTATAGGAGAGGCACGTCGTGGTGTCCGGGCCCTGGGATTCTGAGGAAAGGTATCCTTTGAGCTGAGTCTTGAAGGCTTGGTAGAGGTTAGCCAAGAGAAAGGATGTTCCAGGTAAAGGCAGCATGTTTGAAGGCGTGGAGATGGGAGAGCTGTTCAAGGAACGTCAGTAATGTTTTACACAGGGAAAGGTTGGAACAGTGGGGGTAGATGCTGCTGGACAGATGGTCTCAGCTGAACCATAAATGCACAGTACATAAGGCCAGGAGTGTGGACTGTCCCCCCCTGTAATTGACAAGGAGCCTTGAAGTGATTAAGCAGAGGAGTGATATGGTCAGATTTGGGTCTGAGGAGGATCCTGATAGCCTACTTTGGATAATTTATTGGAAGGGAACAAAATTGGAAGAATAGCCCAAAGATGATCTAAACTAAGACGGTGACAATACAGATAAAGAGGAGGGTGTGGACTGGGGAAACGTTTCTGAGATAAATTCAGCAGGGACTTAGCAACCATTCGAATGTGGTGGGGAGAAGGGGAGTCCTGGGGAAGAGGGCAGAATGAAGGCATATACTCAGGGTTCTGGCTCGGGTGGCTGGGAGTGGTGTGGCATTTGCTAGGAGGAGTATTTGGGGAGAAGGGAAGATGGCAAGTGCACTTTATCACGTTGTGTTAGAGGTGCCTGTGGAACATGGAGTCCATACTTGACGGTCCAGCAGAACTAGATTAGGTTCAGGAGACCAGAGGTGAGGCCTAAGGATCTTACATTGCTTTAAAAATGCCCCAGGTGGTTCTAATGTAGCCAGTTCACAGTGTATAGGGAGATATAACAAACAATAGGGAATAGAGATTTAAAAATGTCTGCGTATGTACACTTGAAGCAGAGATTATGAATGAGGTCACCTAGAGACAATGAACGAGAGAAGAAAAAGGGACCAGTGATCCAGACTCTTACAATTGTTTCAACAGTGATTTTTCTTTGCATTGCCAAAACAAGGAAACTGGGTGGTTGACCCGGAATGGGGGATTGAGATACAAGTGTTAACTACTCATGGCACCTATAGTTTATTTATCTCCTTCGGCCTTCCATTCTCCATGCTGCCCCAGAATCATCTTTCAGAAACAGTGACCTGATGATGCCATTGCTCTGTTCCCAAACTTTTAAGTAATTCCTCCCTTTTTATAATCCAGTCTCAACTTACATTTCCAGATCCAGCTACCTTTACCTCCACCGGTTCCACGTGCCAGCCGCTGCGGGGCTGGCCTTTCCTGGACACATCGTATATCCTGCGCCTCTATACTCCCCATTCTGCCTAAAATGTCCTGCCTCAGCTCTGCTTCTCTGCCTGACTCACTCATACTTAGTTTTACAGAATTCATTCATACACGATCACTCGAATTTCAGTAGCATTACTACACATATCACTTTATTCTGATAATCAGCATGAAATGTTGAATCGCAATGAGGATAGCAGAAAGATTTAAGTAGAAACTTTACTGTGTTTTAATGTAAACCCACATCATTCTTTATGGTTAAATTCATATTTCTAGTTCCAGGACATTTGTTCTTTACTGTTTAATAATTAGTTGTTAATTAGTGTATTTCCACTGTTAGATTTTTAATCCCCAGGAAGCAGAGACTAAGATCATCATATCTGAAGCTTCCATAGGTTAGCGCTCCACACGTAGTAGGTTTTCACTATATGTTAGACTGAACTAAAAACCACAAGCCAGAAACTCAATAATTTCATGCGCCTAAAATGGAATAATCAATATCCGCCTGAATTTTAGTAAAGGAAACAGAAAGTTCCCATTCTCTAATCCAAGATAATTTGTAGTCACAAATTGATTTAGTTTAAGGTTTGGCTCAATATTTACACAGCTAAACAGTGGACCTTGGAGGTTGCTTTCATTATTACAAAAAGTAAACCAGTGAGGTCCATTTAAAATGAATTGCAGATTATGCTTTCAGAAAATTAAGAAAAAACAAACAAACAGATCAGCTTACCAATTTAGGTTCTGAGAAGGTTCCAAGCCCGATGATAGGGATGCTGTTTCCATCACTTAGAGGTATGCGATGGTCTGCAGCACTGAGGTACATCTTGGAGAGAGCCCGGGGTTTCAGGTACCCAAGAGTGATTCTGAACACCACAGAAGTGGTTCTGAACACCACTGTGTCCTAGGGCCTCTTTAATCAAAGAAAGGGCCAGAGGGAGGAGCAGTGGGAGGGAAGAGAGATTGACAGATCTGTTTCTCAACCTGTTTTCTTCCAGGTTTTTTGGAAATCCTAACTCAGATTGTCCTTTGAACCGTATCAGAGAAATAAATAACTCATTGAGAGTTTATACTTACTCTGCTTTAAAGAAAAGCTTGGGAAAAAAACCCAAAAGGCTCTGTTAATCTAGCTGGCTTCTATCAGTTAGGATGCTTTTGTCGCCAAGTAACAGGACTATCTCAGATTCTCTTAAACTAAAAAGGAAATTTATTGTTTCATATTCCTGAAAACTTCAACATTATGGCTAGCTTGAGGTGAGACTGGGGGCAGGTGGGGGGGGGTGGTGTCCCAGAACTTTCCCAAAGACTGATGCAGAGGACTGGAAAGGAGTCTGGGGTTTTCATCACCTACTTAAGTTTGGGAAAACTGGACTAGAGGAACAAATGTTATGTCCCGGACCCAGCTTCTCGCTCTCCAGTCCTTTGCCTCCTCACTCTCTCAGCAGACTCTCCCCTTATCACTGAAAGATGGTAACCAGTCCTTGGGGTGACATGGTTCTGGGTTCAAACTTTTGAAAATAGAGAGTTTACTCTTCTCATAGCTCCAACAGTGATCCAGGAATGGTCTCTTTGAACTCAGCTGCCTTTCTTGGTTCAATGATCCATCACTAAATCAGTCATTGTGGTCAAAAGAAATAAAAGACTGATTGCCTTAAGATAATTAGAAGCCATTTCTGAATTTGGGGTTGGGGTTAATCCTACTCAGGCAGATTCTGGAGATGGTTAAGAAAAAAGCAGGAAGTAGCAGTTTGGGAATGACTAATAAAAATGATCCTAAAAATTCCTATGACAGTTATTTCCCATGGCCACATTTAGTCGATCATTTAGTAATGCTGCCAGTCGAGGGCCACTAGGAAGGAACACATCTGTAAACAAATGAAGTTAGTTTTATAAGCTTCCTGCAGCAAGAAGGCTTGCACTCTGTGGGGAAGCACAGGGTGCCTAGTGAGAGGGAAAGAGAGAAAGAGCTCTTTGTAGAAATTGGGCTATTTTAGGTGAATCTGGGGGACAGTTTGAGGATGCAGGCATTGGTGTGTGCGTGCATGTGTGTGTGTGTTCATAAAGCAGAGGCAATACAGTGGTTGGGTATTTTAATAATTGTTATCTTGGAAGCAGAAAGAAACAGAGCATGGCTAGAGATGCCATTGGAGAAAAAGCAGAAGTCACTCACACTAGGTGAAGATGGGAATTTTTGTGGTTGCATCGTATTTCTACTGAGGCATAATTTGAGGTGGACTTAGTTTATTCTTATCGGGGTCATGAAGAGTCCTCATTTGATGCTGATAATCTGTGAAATTACTTATATTTAGCAGGAGAACATTATGGATGGCCTAGTGGTAAAAACTAGGCCAGCTGCCACTTGATAGGCATAGGGCTGCTTCCTCCCCCGCCTTTTTTTTTTTTTTCTAAATCCCCACTTTTGGCCAAAGACAAAGTCAGGCTATGGGTTATTAATCGTCGATAAGATCTTTCTCATTGTCAGTATTTTGGTTAGGTTATCTGGGGTACGTTGCAACTAAGTTAAATAAGTCCCTTCTGATCCTTCTATTATAGAATGAATCGTTGAATCATTTGATGTGAAAGTGGTTATATAGTAGCATTTAAGAATCAAGACAGGATGCAGTGACCAACTGCATTTCAGACACTTACTAGAAAAAAATATTATTAGTTTTGTAAATGACTGTTCATTATGGGACCTAGATGACTAAACCCAGGTCTCAACAATGTGCTTAAAAATCCAGCTGGGTCTATTTTGATATTTATGTATTTGCAACAATGTATGTTTGTTCTGGAATAAACTCCCTCTTGTTATTCGAGAAGAAATTATGGGCAATGTGCTTGTCCATGAATACCTTGGCTGGTAAATTTAAACTGGGGTGATGGGCCTCTAGTAGTAGTACCCACGTAGGAAATTGTATTTTAGGGGTGCATAGATTCCATGGAGGATATGAATATTGCTTATCTCAATTGGATCCAGTGTTAATTATTAGTAGTACCTGACAAGGTGATAATCATGGAAACTCTATGCAAATCTTTTGCTTTCTCTTCCAGAAGACCTAATCTCCAGATTTCAGGTCATTCAGAGTTTGTTCATGTGATTCATTTGGAAGGGCCACCTGGACCTGTATATTGAAATGATTACCAATATCAGTCATATCAGCTTGCGGTGGGGAAAGACTGGAACCAGAGGAAAGTTTCTAAATGCACAGGGTGGTCCATTACTGACTCGTAGAGAGCCAATGGCACTTAGGTTAATGGGGGTACCTTGGAAATTCTAATCTCTCAGAACTTGGATAATTTTTAGTTTTAGAATTTCTGTATTTTCTATACATTTTTCTGAAGATTAAGGATAAGGACAATACATTTTATGAGTAAAAGACAAAACTTTTCAAAGCTCTTTAATACTAGTCTGGCAAGAAAAAGTCTTAATCTACCCTAAAAATAAGCAAATAATGATCAAAACATAATAAAAAATACTGATTGAACCGGTATTTTGTATTTCATGCTAATGGCAGGCCAGCCCAGATACCTGTTATCTGAAGTAAATTTACTTCTGGAAAAGGCTTGTATGCTAAGAAGGAATTTGAATCTGTGGTATGTTGTGGAGACAGTTTGGAAGAAGAGTCGGAGTCTGGAAATGTGTAACTTACATGGATAAAGGACAGGAGGAATGGCAATGCTAGCTAGCATCCCCACCCCTGTCTCCATGGCTTTTTATTAAGTTTCACTACAATGCTGCCTTTGTAATTTATTAAGAGTTACTGTTAGGTTAGTAAATACAAGCTACAGCCAACTCCCAGATTCAGCCTCAAAGCCACCACCCAAGCCACCATCGTGTCCTCAGCTATTTCTTCTCATGTATCTTATTCTCTGAAGTTCTTATTCTCTGAAGTATCCTTTCCTAGTCCCTAGAGCAAGAAGTCTCAGAATCGGTCAGGTGTGTGTGCCCTGCCTGCAGTGTGTCCTTGTGTGCAAGTCCGCACCTGCTTCTGGTGTCCTCGTTGCTCCGAGCACCAGGCATCCTGCCAGGGCTGCAAGCGTCTCTTACAACAGTGGTAGCATAACTTGCCTGACAATATCTAGTTTTTGTTTTTAATTATGAACTATTAATGAATAAAATTAAATTAGGGTTATCAAAAGGTGAATGACTATGTTTGATTAAGTGTTTGATTATTGAAAGTATTCACAGAACTCAATTTATAGTCATTACAGGCAACAAGCATCATTTAGCAATAGCAGGAGAAAGCATGTATTGGTAGGGGTCTGGAGATCTCCGGGACGGGTTTCCTTACCCTCCCATCCCTGGGTTGCTCAGGATATACTTTGTGTCCAGGTTTTGAACCACCAGTGTCATGTGCCTAAGCACCTGAGTACCAGGAAGCCCAAACCTGTTGAGAGTGAGCTGGTCACCCAGGCATCTTACAGTTACGTGACCAGTGTGAACGCTCGATGCCCCCCAAACCAGGTGCAAGTCATAAATCCAATTAGTAATACTAAACGTTGCTGACAGGCTGTACATCTGCTCTGAAGTAGCTCACTGGCCCGAGCTTATGGAATATCATTTACCTTTACTTAATAGGTCTGTAGTGTTGCTGAGAGTCATTTGTGCCCCATGCAGTTCTGGAGATAAGGATTTGGTCAATTCATACAGCTGCAGTTAACCCGTACTAAAAGGGAATATTCAGTGTCCTCACGCAGGTTAAATAATCAAGGGATTTTTCTTGTTCAGGTAGGGAAGGGGAGTTGTTAGGTTCGAACTGTCACAGCTACAGATGCTGATACGTGAAAGAGAAGCGATGATGGCAATATCCTGTCTCTAGGGCATTTAATTTATCTCATAAAAATATAATTATTTTCAAGTGACAACAATATTTAAGTCTAAGATGCTGGGAAAAACATCTTTAAATACACAGTTATTTTACCAGTCCTTTATTGAAATATAGGTATGTTTCTTTTAGTCTGAAAAGCATATAATGATTGATGTGTATTTTATTAATATATTTTACTTATACATAATTTACCCAGGAAGATGAACTTTCATTTTCATTTATCAAGCTTTCCCCCTACTTTCTTTCATTTGGTAAACGAAAAAGTTTGCACAGTCATTCCAAATTTATGAAAATTTGTGGAATGCCAAGCAAATCTGATTATTTTACTTATTTCTTAAATAAATCTTAACGGTATCTAGTGGTCTTTCCAGTAATTCAATAATAGCTTAGTCATCAAAAGGTACCTTAACTGAAAAGATTTCTCATGTCGGAACACTTGGAAGGATTCACGAGACCCCACAGAGTTTGGTCAGGTAGTGCTTTGAGTCAGAGCTGCAGGTAAGTGCAGCAGGCAGTGCAGGCGGGAGAGGTCCTCCAAGGCTCAGGCTCCCACAGTCACACGCAACACCCACGTTCCCCAGTTCACACGTCCAGGTGTCTGTGAGGTAGCTTAGCTTAGGCTAGAACTCAAAGCCACAGTTCCCAGCACAGAGTTTCATGCCTCTTTGGCCGCATCAGCAAGCGCAGATAATGACTGAACTGGTTTGGCGAAGAACTGTGCAACATCTGTTGAGAAACGGGTGTTGCGGGGAGGATTCCCAGGGGAGTTTCACCTTTTAACCAACTGAATGTAAAACTGCTCTTTTCTTGGGCAAGAGTCGGTAGTGTCATGCAGGAGATGCAGAGACAGAGTTACTCCATTCCATCTGTAAATTGATTCTATTGTTCATATTGTTTTATTTTTCTGAATTTGGGACCTAAATTTGGGAAAGGCAAAATCAGGAGTCTTTAAAGGAAAAAAATAATAAACATAAGATGTAAGTGTCCAGAGACAAGCAGGAAATGATTTATTTTGTCCAGGCAATATATATATATATATATAAAATAAATTTAAAATATATTTATATATTTTAAATTTATTTTTTATGGTGACATTGGTTAATGAAATCCAATAAGTTTCAGCCATACACTATAACAATAAGGCATATATAATTACACGTGTGTGTTCACCTCCCATATTTAGATTTCTTTCTGTCACCACATATTTGACTCTCTTTACCTCGTCTACTTCCTCCTTCCCCCACACCCAGGCAATATTTTAAAAGCACATAGTAATCAGAAACAATAATTGACGGAAACTTTTAACTCTTTCAAGGAACTTTTGTTTAAATGATTTAAGTGTATGCCGGAAATAATGAGGGCTAATGGAATATTGTGACGATAAAAAAGAAACCTCTGTGGCACAAAACAAACTGGCTCATTTTAAAGAAAGAACACCCAAGTTGTAATTTTCTCCTTTACTCACTATTGACATAATAATTTGTAATAAAGGATTTGTCAGTTATCCTTTATATGTAAGTATTAAGATGTAGATATATATACAAATAGATGATAAATGTAAAGATTTTAATTTTAGTCTTAATATATAATTTATAAGTATATTAAATAAAATGATGTTTATCATACTGAATTTTAATCATCTCCAAGAATTTCTTTGATGAATAGACAAGTCATATTTATTATCCTAGCCCTATGTTTGTATTTTTGTGTATCTATTGTACGTAGGATAATCAAACATTTACATTAATTCCCACATTTAACCGAAGTAACCAATTCTTTCAAAGTAAACAATTTAAAGTTTTCTTCAGACACAAGAGAAAACTAAAGAACAGAAAACCAAGAACTGGTCTCAGTTCGCGGAACTTTTTTTTAATATCATTTATCTCAAAAATAAACATATAACATCATTCCAAAGACATTTACACATATTCTTAATACTACAGAAAGAATGAAGCAAAACGTTTTATTTGTAGACAACAAATGTTTTACCTAGGAAAAGTTAAAACATTTCTTTTCTTGGAAACCATGTACTGTACATGATTTTTGGAAACTTTCCCTATTTATGAGAATATCCCTTAGTCCTTTCTTTGTCTATCAACTCTTATTTTTATGAGTTTTACACCATGGAGAAAAAATACGTTGTGCTCTGTCACCCAATAGCACCAGTTAGAAATGTTCTGTTTTTCTTTACTGATGCTGAAATTAGATCTGTACCCTGCCAGCTATGAGTCCCATAGTTCCGAAGTGCTCAGAAACCTGTGTTCCTAGTGGTTATTCCCAACCCCTGGGGTAATCATGATCCAGGGAAAGGAATCATGCTTCAGGGGCTGAGAAGGCCCAGGGGAAGATGTGGTATATATATCTGGATCACCAAGAAGAATACCTCGATCAATCCCAAGGCTGCCCAAGACTATTCTGTTTTTTTTTGTCGGCAGGCCATTTTGCTGCAAATCCTGCTAAACCTGTATAAGATCACCTCTGCATCAAAGCCTAAGAAGCAATAACAAAAATACTGGTCAATATTACAATGGCAGATCAGTTTTGGTGGGCATCTGCTGTTTTGTCTGCCTAGCACTCTGCCACCTTCTGGAGGCAATTTTTCCCTCCATCTTCTCAAAAATTGCTCCTTTATTTAGTTTAGTCATGTGGTTATTTTAGAGATGGCTAATCATAGTATCTTCCCCACTTCCTGGCCAGTGTCAGCTGGTCCGGATGGTAAGCATGTAAAGTAGGCTGGGTCAATCAGTGTCCCTCTATAATTCATGAAGCTCGAGTTGATTTGTACAGGAGGAACCAAGCATTGCTGATAACCACTGTGCCTGCCGTAAGGAGGATCTGAGAGAATGTCACTGACAAGCGAAGAAAAGCGCAGGCAAGTGATGGAGAAAGCCTGACAGTTTGTGCTCCATGACGCAAGCATCCTCCAGGTCCAGCCCTTCGCAGTGTTACGTGAACCAGAAGGCTGTGTGTAAGAGGACTTATAAGGGGAGGGATGCAAGATATAGAAATACAGGAACATATTTCATCAAAAGCAGGAACTTTTTTAGTAGACAACATAAAAGTGAACAAGGTTTGGAAGATTCAGAATATATGTTTGCATTATGTAAGATGTAACCTATTATGTTTAATGTCACCTACATACAATAACTATTATAATAATATAAAATATTATTTTTCACATGTCGGACTGGAAAAAATCTGCCTGATTGGAGAGACTGGGTGGAGCAGGCACTCTCATGCTTTGGTGATGGAATGAAAAATGGTGCACGCCTAGTATCCAGCATCTAGTAAAATGGCATATGCATTGATCCAGCAGGAATCTATCTATAGATACATTGTTAAAAGCATAAAATTATGTGTGCACAAAGTAGTCACTGCCTAAATTACTCATATTTGAAAAAACACTAGGAAGAATCTCAAAAAACAAACAACAAAAAACAAACCACTTGACAAGGACTATTTTTCTGGGCACATTGCTGCTGAGTCTTTCATAAATCATTCCACAGTTTTATTGGATCAGCTGTTTCTGGTTGATGGCTAAACCATGACTTATATGGACATGAGCCTATTGCTTTATTTATTTAGTCAATAAATGTGATCTTTGGTCAGAGACATTGTTACATGGCAAATAATTGCAATTATGTAAATCTGTGTATTCTGGCAGAAGTGCTGTGAGCAAGGAAGACAATTTGTGCCAAAGTGTCCATTTCAGTGAGGACAAGCACCATCTCCTCGTTGGTAGAAGGAGTCTAGTGTAAGCACTGTCCCCAATTAAATCGTCGGGGAATAGAGTATCTGCTGTTGTCTTGTTTGGTACTATGAAGTAACAGGTTCATTCTCTAACCATCTATACAACCAGCTAGACACTGCTCATGAATTAGTGTTGATCTTTAGTCCATTTCTTCATTCACACAGAATGGACAACAATATGTACCACTCAGTGTTCTACCTTCACTCATTTATTCAGGGCTGCCCCGGAGTAAGGCCATAGTGCGGCAGTCATCCGCTTCTGTCTGGTGTTGGCCATTGTACGTGCTGTCTGTTGTAAACCAGTCCTTTGGTTTTCTTCCTTTGTTAACTGGTCATGTGGAACTTCCCATGAAGATGGATGTGTAAGGAAATCACAGATGTTAGGATTGGTACCAAATGGCAACCATTACCCTTCCTTGGCTTGAAAAGAGAAAGCGGAGTGGTTCCTGAAACCAACGGAGTGATTGTGTTTCAAATTTTATTTCTTTGAAAAATTATGTTTCATTATTTGTAGTTTTCCCTGCAAACCACATACCGAGAAAAACATGTCCATGCAAAGCCTCGCATACTAATGTTCACAACAGATTTATTCATAAGAGCACCCGACTGGAAACAACACAAAAGTCATCAGTGGCTGAATGGATAAACACATTGTGGCATATTCATACAAGGGAACGCTACTCAGCAACAAAAAAGAACCAGTTACTTATGCATGCAACAGCATAGATGAATCCCCAAATCGTTATGCTTAGTGAAAAAGACAGACAATGCAAAAGAGCACGTGAATTATAATTGCATTTACATGAAACTCTAGGCAAGATAAATCTCATCCATACTGACAGAAAGCTGGTCAGCGATTGCCTGAGGTCTTGGATGGAAGGTTGGACCCCATTGGGAAGGGACAGAAAGGAATCTGTTGAGGTGATGGAAATGTCTCCTCTCGCTAATTGTGGTGGTGGGACATGAGTCTATAGTTTGTCAAATAACATCTAACTGTACTCTTAAAAAGGGAACATTTTATTGTATGTAAATTACACCCCAACAAATTTATTTTAAAATGTGTTAATTATACTTTTAACCTCTTATCAGAGATTTAATTTTATTTACCATTCTCCTAATTTTTCTCACATCATGTATTTTAATTTTATACATATTTTAATAGCTCTCACATTATATAGTTATTCTTTTTTCAGTCAGTGATTATTTAAATTTACCCAAATGGTTGATTTTTAGTAGCCCATTTCTGCCCTTCCCTTCCTTCCTTCCTTCCTTCCTTCCTTCCTTCCTTCCTTCCTTCCTTCCTTCCTTCCTTCATTTTTCCCTCCTTCCCTTCCACCCTTCATTTTTCCCCCTGGCTTTAGCCACAATGATTGAGTTATTTTAGTTTCTTTCTTTCTCTTTCCAGTGGTTGCTGACCTCTAAGCCTTGCCTAGTGAAAGGCTGGGCATTTAGCCTTCCTTTGGCTTTATAGGCTATTTATCAGGTAAACATGATATTGATCTGAACCTATTTCAGAACTCTGGGGACAAGGGTCAGGGAGCTGAATAAATGCACTTTTAAAGACATTCCATCATCTCTGTTGAATACTGTAATATTATAGAAGAAAGATAGGCAATATGCATAAGACTCATTATAACATGATTATTCATTGGTGTATTTGTCCCTTAGACAATGAGCTCTTGGAGGTAAGGTACATGGTCTGGAAAATTTTGCATCCTCAGTGACTAGTATAGTTTCTTTAATATAATAAGAGCTGAGAAAGAGGTTTGTTGACATTCAGTTTACATGGATGGTCTAGCCTCTGGATAATGAAGCCAAGAACTTCAGAGTTGGAATAAACTTTGTAAAGATACTACGTATTAATAGAGCACTAATCTCCTAGCTGCATCATCTGTTGAAAAGACAATTTTCCTCCATTGAATGGTTTGGCACCCTTGTCGAAAATACATGAATTTATTTTTGAAATCTCAATTCTATTCCACTGATCTTCATGTCTATTGTTACACTAATACTACCCTGTCTTAATTACTTTGCTTCATAGTAAGTTTTGAAAGTGTGAGTCTTCCTAATTTGTTCTTCTTTTTAAGACTGTTTTAGCTCTTCAGTGTCCCTTGCTCCCGTTCTTTCAGTAGCATTTGTTGAAAGGGCTTTATCTCATCAATGAATTGCCTTTGCTCCTTTCTCAAAGATCAGTTGCATATGTTTGTGCAGGTGAATTTCTGGACTCTCTTTCATTCCGTTGATCTCTTTGTTCTTTCATCAATACCATACTCTCTTGATTACTCATTTTTTTTTAGGGTTCAGTAGTAAAGATTTAATTTAGTTGCATGTAGATAACTCAATAGCTAAGCTCTTTAGTATCTACAAATAAGATACAATTGCATTTTTATGTATTTTGCAAAACCATAATAAAATACTGGAAATTAAAAACTTACAATGTGATGATAAACTCTGCCTGTGCAGTTATTATTACTGGGTAAAAATAAATGAAGCAACATTTCAGAGGTGAAATTACTGAGCCCCATTATAGTGATTTGGCAAATGGGGTAATTTTCTAGAGATGAAACAGGTCCAGGACTCTTGTCGAAAGAGTTAAATTATACAGGGTAAACCCAGGACAGTAAGGAGACTGTTTTATCTACTGAGTAGTTCTAGTTCTTAAATAACTATAAGAACATTTGGTCTTACGTTTATCATATCATTGTAACATTAACTTATAAAAACTAAAATAGATAACAGTTGTAGTCAAATAAAAACATACCTCAGTATATCATACTATTATAAAAAAACTCCAATTACTTTGGGTTATTCTCCCATTTAATCTTTGTTTTAGTAGTTGAGTGGGAGTATGTTTTCAATTAAAACAAAATTCTGGACCAAAAATAGCTGAAATGGAAAACCAAAATATATGAACCATCTGTGACTCTGTAAAACTATTTGTCTTCAACGCTGACTGCAGGCTTTACCATAATTTACAATTATTTCTTTTTCTTCACAAATACAGATTCTGTGCCAGGTAGAAAATAAACATTCCCTTTGTAAGTAGCAGAACAAACCTAAACCCTCACAACAGTTGCAAATGCACAGTTCACCTTAAAATATTAGAAATACCATGCGATTTTAACAACACTGGGTACTTTTATGATATAGACCTTACTAATTAACAAATGACTTCCATTCTCATGGTACTTTTATAAGAGGGTTTAATAAAGAAATATACTGAGAAGCTTTTTGTGGAAAAAGAATGAGATGATGGCAGCTCTGAAAGGACAAATTTACTATATTGGGATGGTCGCAACTGCTCCCTTCTTTCCTCATTACCATATTCGAAAACAAGAAACGTGCTATTTTGCTCTCCTGACGTCTATCACTTGCGATTTCAGAGTCCTTAACATAGCTCCATCCAGCACTAGTTAATGGGTCACCAGCTATTACTGGTAACCAGCACTATTAATCCCAGTTAGATGATTTCCTCCTCACATAACGCATCTCTCACTATCCGTAGCTTCATAGAGGCCCCTTTTATTCTCTTGTGTTGCGTACGTATATCCAAGATAAGCCACGCGAAGCAAAGGGTTATCATTCCGAAAGCCATTACAGATTTGCAGCTGAAAATAAGGTTGTCCTGCAGGCCACTGTGAGTCCTGAGTTTCCAAGTCGTACTCTTTGGGTAGTACCTTTTTAAAGGCTGGAGGCTCAGGTGCTGAGGCCAGCTCGACTAATGATGGATTACCTGCCGCAGTGTCACCTCCTGTCCAGGCTGGTGATGCCCTGTCTCCCTCCACCTGTTTCCCACCCCAGCATCCTCTCACTCATATATTTTTGATATGTAGCAATCTCTTCATTTGTGGCATATGTAGTGGTGGAACCAAGAGATTCTTATCCCTGTGACATAGTTTGTGAGCATGGACTTTATTAACAATAATTCAGGGAAGAATCGATTGTCAGAATAAACCTGGATTAACTCTGCCTCTGATTTTTATGATGTACTGTTAGTTTGTAAGGTCAGACAAAATATTTAGATTTAATATGAATTAACTGTAATGGGAATTAGTAAAATTTTATAGTGTGCAGGTTAAGTGGCTATAGTTTTTTCAGTTGATAGACTTCATTCTTTAGAGCAGTTTACATTTGCAGAAAAATGAGCAGAAAGTTAAAAGAGTTCACATGTACCGCCTTAAACCTCTCCCCCAGTTTTCCCAGTATATTTGTTACAATGGATGAGCTATTGTAGATACATTATTATTAACTAAAGTCCACAGTTGACATTATGGTTCACTCTTTGAATTATGTATTCTTTGAGTTTCGATAAATGCATGATGACAATTATCTCCCATTACAATATTATACAGACAAATTTCACTGCCCTGTGCTTCAACTGCCCATCCTTCCCTCCATCCTTCCCTTTGAACTCCCGGTAACTAGTGATCTTTGATCTTTTTTACTATAGCCATAGTTTTGAAATTTCCAAAATGTCAGGTAGTTGAAGTCCTACCGAATATAGGCTTTCAGACTGATTTCTTTCACTTAGCAATATGCACGTCTCTTTGTGGCTTGATAGTTCATTTCTCAGTTTCATTGCATACTATTCCATTGTATAGATATACCAGTTTGTTTATCCATTCACTTATTGAAGGACATCTTCGTTATTTCAAGTTTTGGTAATTATGCATCAAGCTATTATAAATATTTATGTGCAGGCTTTTATGAGGCTGTCAGTTTTCGACTCATTTGGTTAAATTCCAAGGATTGCGATTCTGGATTTTCTGGTAAGAGTATATTTAATTTTGTAAGAAACCGCCGAGCTTTCTTCCAAAATGGCTCTATCTTTTTGTGTTCCCACCAGCAGTGAACAAGAGTTCCTATTCTACAGGCTTGCTAGCATTTGGTGTTGTCAGTGTTGTGCATTTTGGCCATTTGAACCTGTATAATGGTTATCTCATTGTTATAGCTTCAGTTCCTTAATGATATATGATGTTGAGTGTCTTGTACGTCCATTTGCCATTCAGTATACCTTCTTTGGTGAAGTGTCTGTTCAGTATTTTGCCAGTTTTAAAATTGGGTTTATTTCTTATTGTTGAGTTTAAGAGCTCTTTGTATATTTCAGATAATAGTTCTTATCAGATATTGTTTTGCAGATATTTTCTCTCAGTCTGTGGCCTGTTTTTTCTTTATCTTAACAGTGTCTTTCTTGCAGCAAAAGCTTTAAATTTTAATGAAGTCTCACTTGTCAGTTTTTTTTTTTTTCATGGATTGTGCTTTTGATTTTGTTTGGAAAGATTTATTACCAAACCCAGGGTCACCTAGATTTTCTCCTATGTTATGATCTAGAGATTTTATAGTTTCACATTTTACATCTAGATTCGTGATTCATTTTTGAGTTAATTTTTATGAAAAGTGTGTAGGGTCTCCGATTAGATTATTTTATTTTGATTTGTTTGTTTGTGTGTGTTTGTTTGCCTGTAGCTGTCTAGCTATTCCAGCATCATTTTTTTTTGATAAAAACTGTCCCTTCCTAATTGGATTGCCTTTTGCTCCTTGGTCAAAGATCAGTTGATTATATTTATGTGGGGCTGTTTCTGGGCTTTCTAGTTTGTTTGATTGACCTTAGGTTACTTAGGCATTTAATTTCCAGTATGTTGAAATTTTCTGGTTATCTTTTAGGTATCGATTTTCAGTTTAATTACATTGTGGTCACAAAGCATATTGTCCACTTTTTTGATCTTTTGAAAATTTTTTGAGACTTGACCTATTTTGGTGAACATTCCACATGCACACAAAAAGACTGTTCATCAGTGGTTGGAAGTTGTATTCTATAAATGTCAATTAGAATTGAATTTTTCAAATATTGCTATAGCCTTCATGATTTTTTTTTCTTGTTCTTTTCCTCTGTCATCACATGGTATGCTGCTCTTGTATCTGTCTCAGTGTCTTTTCTTCCTTAAGGCATTAGCCATATTGGATTAAGGATCCACCTTATACCAGTATGACCTCATCCCAGCTTAACTTTCAATGACCATATATCCAAATAAGACCACATTCTGAGTAACAGAGGTTCAGATGCCAACATATTTTGCGGGAGAGGGACAAAATGCAACCCATAACAGCTAGATATAAATTTAGGCTCAAAGTCATTTTCTGTAGTCATATTACATGTCACAATACATGTATTTATTTGACAAAGAACTTACATGTAGATTATATGAAGGAGTCCTATATATCAGTAATGAGTTTGTGGCATGATCAAGTCTAAGACCCACGGAGCAATTGAGATGAATTATGAGCCTTTTTTAGCCAGCCAGCGACTGACTCTACCACGCAGGGTTAGAGGAGATCAGCCCTGAGCTCCCAAAAGAGGCAGTTTATAAAGCCTAGAACCACACCCTGGTTAACATCAAACAACCAGGCAAGCAGGACCTTGGTCATCTTCTTAGTCTGTGCTATATCTACCTCATCTCTATTGTTGAATACTCATTGGGCTATTTCGACTAGCTTAGACTTAGGTTCTTTCCTTCAAACCCTTCCATCCTTTGCAGTTTCTTTCTAATATCTGGGGCTGACTGACTGACAAAGGCTAAATTCACAGCCCTCCTATTATAAAGGTCCTCCGGGTCAATAGGGGTATACAACCAATACGAGTCATTCCAGGAATGCTGCCAGTGATTCATCCTTAGTTTGGATGACCTTGCTTACCTTAGAGAGATTCGTAGGTCTTCTGGTGGCAGACTGGAGGCCCTGGAGCAGAAACTGGTGATACTGTTTGAGAGCCTCCTTACCTTATTCGGTGTTGGGGTCCCAGAGTGGACGGGTATTCGGAAGGACATGATAGGACATAAGTAGGATCAATGGTGGGCTGCCCATTCAGTTTGAACACAGCTTTGGCAACTTCTCAGATGATTTGCTCTCATTCCTCCGAGGTAAAAAGGACCTGGAGGAGCTGCTGGCAGTCATGCCAGGTTGGCTGATGAGTAAAGAAGATTGTCTCCAGGAGAGAGGTTAATCCCTGTGGTTTCTCTGAGAAAGAAGGGTTCTGATGTTTCCAGTTATACAGATCACTAATTGGGAAAGGAACATAGACTATGAAAGGCCTCTGAGGTTCAGTCCTCGCAGGGGGGTAGGATGATTCGAGGAAGAAGCTTGACCCATGTTAGTAAAAACAGGCAAGAAGAGAGAGAATCCCCAGAACAGCCAAGTAAGCCAGGGCTAGGACCAGCCTCCGACCCAGAGTCTAGTCGGATGGGGCCATGGAGGCCAGACCTAAGGAAAGAATCAAAGTAAGTAAACTTATGAAGACCAAGGCAATAGGAGGGTAACAGTACATTTGACCAGTCCGGACAGACAAACACAATACAGAAGGACTAGACAAACTACAAGTAACACAAAACGCTAGCGTACCTAAAACCTGAATACCTGAACCAGAAACCTGAATACCTGAAGTCAATACCTGAATACCTGACGTCTCAGACCTTGACCGAACTAGGGAAGTATTGCTGTGTCCAGCCTTCCACTAGTTTTCCTTAGGGCCCACTGACAGATGGATCCAAGTGCAGTCTGACTCACTGGTGAAGCTGTTCCAGATGGCTTGTGCCCAATTGTTACAGAATTGAACCTTTTGTCTACCTGCCCGCCTGGGTGAGTCTGCTTGGTGTCCAGGGCTGAGGAACGTCTCTCAGTGGCCGTCCCCTGGACAGGGCAGGTCCTTGCCCAAGGTGGCCAGGGTCGTGGGGCCTCCAAATGTTGTAGTGCGATCAATTCTAAGACCCACGGAGCCAACTGAGATGAATTATGAGCCTTTATTAGCCAGCCGGCGACTGACTCTCTACCACGCAGGGTTAGAGGAGATCAGCCCCGAGCTCCCAAAAGAGGCATTTTATAAAGCCTAGAACCACACCCTGGTTAACATCAAACAAGCAGACAGATTACAGAAGCAGAAGTTGGTTCACTTGAAAATTTTCCACCCTTAACAATGAGAAAGGCAAATATCTCAATTAAAAATGGACAAAAGACTTGAAGAGATACTTCACAAAGCAGTAACATCCAAATGGCCAATAAATGTATGAAAGTGTGCAACATCATTAATCATAGAGGACGTAAGAATTAAAACCACCAGGATGCACCAGCCAGAATTAATACAATGAAATAAATTGTCAATAGCAGGCGAAGATGTGAAGATTTGGAGCAAGTGAAACTCTCATGTTGCTGATGAGACTATAAAGTGGTAAACCACTTTGAAAAACTTTGAAAAGTTTCTAATAAAGCGGAACATACACAGTAATTTCACACTTAGGTATATATATGTGTGTGTGTGTGTGTGTGTGTGTGTGTGTGTGTGTGTGTGTGTCGCGTGTATATTTTCACAACACAGAAAATTGGCAGAGATGTAGTAGACGTGGTAACACTATCAAACAACTTTACCTAAGTAACATTTGTAGAACACTCTATCCACACTTGTACAAGAAAGTTTATAGATGCTTAATTGATAGCAGCCCTAAATAAGAAGTAACCCAAAATCCCATCTATAGGTAAACAGATAAACAGTGGTATAAAATACAGTAGAATATTGTTCCTCAATAATAATAAAAAAAAGATAGTTCTCATTATTCCTGGATTTTGTACTTGAGATTTTTCTGATCTGCTGACAGTTAATTTGTAAAGGCCAAAATCAACATGTTATTTTCGTGGTCATTCAAGGACAGTATACAGAGTGGTGAAAGGTTTTAGTCACCTGGTGGCTCGTTTCCAGGAAGGCTGGAACTAGGCCATGCTGTGCCATCTTTTGTCAGCTCTCTTGCTATAAACATGGGCTGCATTTTTCTGCACTTGTGTGCTTTTCATTGGTGATGTCACGATTTAAAATGGCCCCCACGTGTAGTGCTGAAGTGCTGTCTGCTGTTCGTAAGCGCAGGGAAGTTGAGGGGTGCCTTATAGAGGGAACACGTGTATTGGATCAGCTGCGTTCAGGCAGGAGCTACAGTGCTGTTGGCAGTGACTTCAATGTGAATGAATCAACAATATTAACTAAATAACACATAAAGTGTTTTGATTTCGCTTGTTTTTGGATATTGATCAGTTGATATGTATATTGATATACATATACACATTTGATCAGTTGATATATAATACAACTTATAGATAGATAGATAGATAGAGATGTTTGTTTATAGATATTGATCAGTTGATGAAATTGTTGAGACCAGAGACTCACAGGAACCTAACCCTGTATTTCCCCTTAGAGCAGTGGTTCGGCGTTTGTGGGGACTTTATAACACAGCTGCTGTGAACAATGAGAAATGACCGCACGTACAACAACATGGATGAATTCCACAGACACTGTGGGCCGGATACAGAATGTGTACTGTAGGCTTCCACTTATATCATGCTCAAGAGCGGGCAAATCTGATGAAAGCTGAAAAAGAGATTATAGGGGAGTGAGTATAGGTTAGAATATTTGTAAATATTCTAATATTAGAAATATTAATATATTTCTAATATATTATTAGAAATGTAATAAATTTCTAATGTTCAAGGGCTATTGGATAGTTTTGGGTTGATGGGTAGTTTATCTTGAACCGGGAGATGGAAATTAAGATACAGCATGAGAATTAGTTCTGTCACTTCGGGTGTGCTAGCTGCAATGTTCTTCTACTGCCACATGGTGGCAGTGTTGTAGAAATGACCAAAATGCTGCTGGAACTTAAGTTCCTACTCTTTAGTAGTGAACATACTTAGTTTCAAGTTGTGTTTTCCATCCTCCTCCAAGTAGTCTCTGGCCTCCACCACCCTCTGTGTGACAGCGTGGACATTGTCCTAAGGCGAGTGCCCTATACTGCTCTGAGGCAAATTGTAGCATGGCAGAGTGTATCCTTGAGGACCTCTTCCTTTTGTAGCCCTTCCTCCATTGCCGTTCCTTCCTCCTTTTCGTTTCCTATTCCTGTTCCACCTCATCCCCATGCCTTGGACACCAGGTGCTCTTAGGATGTCAAATTCAACAATTGAACCCTAATCATCCATTACTGGGAGAAGGTCACCTGTAGTGAAACTCAAAAGAGAAAAGCGAATTATCTCGTGCCATATAATTGATGTTCCTAGAAGTAAAATCTGAAAAAGGAGTAAATGCTTATCATTTGGGGAATAAAAAATGCTTTTTCCTGTTCAAAACAAGGCAGCAGGCCCAAATGAGCTGCTTACACCAGTTCCACATCACCAAACTGAGACTGAATTACAGTTTCTGCTCTCCCACAAATAGAACCTTAAACCAGGCAATCAGAAATCACGTGATCAGCACGAGTTAGGTCATCTGTCTAATGGACCCCTGCCATACCTAAAGGAAAATAATCTTGCATAACTAACCCGTATAACTTCCTTGTTCCGGCTCCCTTCTGCTTATAAAAATCTTTTATTTTGTACAGCTCCTTTGAGCAACTTTCTGTCCACTGGGTTGAATGCTGCCTGATGTGAATCGATTTTTGCTCAAATACACTCTTAAAATTGTTAATGTGCCTAAATTCATCTTTTAACAATCCCTTTTTACTCAGTCATTAATGAGAATGCATCAGATCTATATTGGAAGAGTTCGGAAGTGGGCACAATAAAAAAATGACCAAGCTCTGTATCTATAAGAATTATGTGAGCATAAAGAAAAGTATGGAAAGATACACCCCAGGCTGTTATTACTGGGGATAAAATGGGAGTTGGGGAAAAACAATTTAAAAAATGTTCACTAAAAAGATTTTGGGTTGATAATAGCATGTTAATATTTTAATCCAATTATTTAAATTATATATTCTGTGTGGATGAATAGCTATGTGTATATATGTATACACATGTGAATATGTGTCTATACATATACACACATGTATACACATGTATACATATATACGCACATATATCCGTGTATACATAAATCTAGCCTGTGTGTTTTCTGCCTTTTATATTATGCCTAGACCTTGCTCACATTAAAATTATAAAATTATTTCATCTCCATTTTCTCTGGATAGCTTTGGTTCATTTTACATGTAAATCTTTGGTCCATCCAAAGTTTATTCCCATATAAGTTGTAAGATAAGGGTTTAATAAAATTTTATTTTCAAACAATTAGCCAGTTGACTGAGAAAGTGTCCTCTAACATTTTTTGAAAAGCTGGAGTGTATTAGCAGGCTCAGGCTCAGTGGCAGATTAGTGTGAGCATGGATTTAGAATGTGATCGTGTCGCTGCATTGTTATTCTGTGGGCAGCAATGGTGGAACAGGGCCAGTGACATGTGGCTGCAGCTGCTCGTACGTGTGGCAGTTCCTATTGCTGACAGTGGCTCTGCCATCTCTGAATTTGCCAAGTTGGAAAGAAGTTTACAGATTTTTAAATTAGATTTTCAAAGGGTAATATGCTCTCTAGGCTTTCATAGTCCTCTCTCAGAAACAAGAGACAGAGAGACTGTTTCCTTAGCTTCATGGGGAGGGGCATCCAGGGCCCACCTCAGGGGCTGTTCTCTATCTACAAGCAATTGTATAGGAAGCCAAGGCACTCGTGCCCTCCAGCACTTTCCAGCTCACTGTCCACCCAGGACGCACTTCTCAGAGGCTGGCAGCAGCTCACCTCACCCCACCTTTTCTTCGATTCTTTACCTCAGCGCTCAGGGTTCTTACCATTTATTTCTAGATCTCATAGGACTCCTGAGCTTATCCTGTAATCCTGGGTTTCCTGGGACGAGACTGTAGATTCCCCCAAACATCGTCTTTACTCTCTGCTCCACATGCGATAAAGAATAATGACTGTGAAGTATAAAGGTACCATTTCGGGTTAGGCAATGACAATTGAAAGAAATTCCTCAAAGTTGGAACATTTCTTTGTTATACTGAAGACAGAACAGGAAGAATTAAAAGAAAGAACATCAAGGACAGTAGAAGTTTGATCCCATTCCAAATTAGAATCAAGGGATGGAACATGTTAAAATTAAAGGAAAACTCCCAAAGGATAGTAGAAAGCCGAGAGTGTTACAGAACAAAATAGATACTCGCGTCTTCAGAATCCATTAAAACAATGTTCACAGATGAGATAGGTGAGATTGTATGGTCTGATATAATAAAAAGAAAAACTGCTCAAGAGGAATGAGAAGTTCTTAAGAAAGCTAATCTGATTGTGTAACCACAAATGGTTTCAATACCGAAGGCAAGGGAGCTGTACTTGGAGAGCGCAGTGCTCCTTGTGGGAGCACTGGGCTGAGCTCACGAATGCACATGGACAAAGGGAAGAGAGAAGAGGCGTATAAGGGCATCACATGCACCTTGAGGAATGATTACAGGGTGCTAAATCTTAAATGTCATAAGGCCTGCTTTTATTTTTTTTAAAGGTATGGTGGTTTTATCAAGGAATCAAAGATGTTTAGAGGCAGTAAAATGATCAAAAAAGGGATACGCTTGCACTTGTACTCATGGGATAATGTTGATGGTGACTTGATAGGCGTTATGGATTGAATTATGTCCCCTCAGAAGATGATGAGATCCTAACCACCAATACTTGAGAATGTGACCTTATTTAGAAATAGGATCATTCCAGATCTAGTTGTTAAGGTAAAGTCATACTGCAGTAGTGTGGGCCCTTAATTCAATATGACTGGTGTCCCTAAAAGGAGAGAGAGACACAGGATGCCACAGGAGAATGCCGCAGGAAGACAGACACGAGAGGAGGGTGCCACGTGATGATGAAGGCAAAGTGCGCTGATGTAGCTGTCAGCCAAGGAACATCCAGGGTCGACAGCCACTGCTAGAAGCTAAGAATAGGCAAGGAAGGAGTCACAGAAGGAGCATGGCCCTGCCAACACCTTGATTTTAGGCTTCCGGCCTCTAGAACTGTGAGACAATTAATTCTGTTGTTTTAAGCCACCCAGTTTGTGTGGTGCTTTGTTTTTGCAGCCCTAGGAAACTAACAATTTGGCATCTGTTACGTGTCAGCTTCCTCTCTTGCCTGCCCCTCCCCTCACATAGTTCTCATCATTCAGTGCGGAAGACCTTTATATGCCAACTGCTGACCAGTGTCACACATATGCTCTCATCCACACTCCCATTTGAGAAGACTGAGACTTCAAGGATTGTGTTATATATTGTATCAGGATCTGGCTCTAAGGATGCTTAGTATTTTGCACAGCTTTTTCATATTCGCTTAGACTTTTCCTCTCAGCATGCAGGCAACAGGCTTGCACTGAGCTTGCTCTCTAATTCACAGGTTAGCTGGACTGATCTCCTGGAAAGATTCTTGTTGAGGAGGGAGAACCAAGATGGTCACATCTTTCTATCACCAACTTCAATCTCCTTGGCCTCTGTGATATTTGTCTGCTGGCTAAGCCTTGAGGTCAAAGTTAATCTCTAACTCCAGGAAAGCCTGGGAAAACCATACTGGAATGCATCTGACTTGCTGCCGTTGGATTCCACATCTTCATACGTGAATTGAATATGGCCTATCCTTCCCTAACCATCAGTCTAAGAAAAGGGGTGAGCAGTGAGATTCTGCTTCTTTCTTTCAGAGAGTTTTGCACGTGAAAAATATGGTCTGGAATTCGTCAGGTACCTAAAAAATTCTTATAGAGAAACTGAAGGAATTATAGGACATAAAAAGGGAAAATTCAATAGGTTAATATTTGTTGAATAGTCAAATTGAAAGCATGTAGATGTATGGGGCCGTGCCATCTTGGAAGGTGGATTCTATTTTTATAACGTGGGAATCCATCAAGTGCTCAATTCTGGATTAATTTATCTCAATGATTAGGGTGAAGGTATAGAAAACATGTGGAGCAAATCTCTGAATAGATTGGCACATGGAAAGAGACCAAATTATATTTAAAAAATCAGAAAAATATCTTTTTGGCTCATATGTCTGATTTTGGTTTGGGAAAAACATGACTTCCAATCATACATATGTTATTTATTTATCAAGAACAGACAGCAGAGGTTCTGATTTAAGATGGTGACGTAGGAAGATCCTGAAACTCACCTCCTCCCATGGACACACCAAATCTATAGCTAGATACAGAAAAGTTTCAGAAACATTTCCTCTGAAAGGAACCCAAACTCGCTGAGTGACTCTGTACATCAGGCAAAGAAGAAAAAAACCCACATCAAAATGGGTAGGAGAAGCTGAGACACAACCTCACACCTGGCACGGTGACCCAAATCAGGAGGGACTCAGAACCCTGAGCTTCTCCCTAAGGAGCAAAAGGTTTAAACCCCACATCTGGCACCCCATCTTTTAAGATCTGCACCTGAGAGATGAGCCCCCAAAACAACTGCTTCAAAAGCCAATGGAGCTTGTGTCCACGAAACCCACAAGGCCACGATGAACCGAGAAACATCTCTTAAAGGAGTCACTTGACTCACCTGGCTGGCGCCCCCCAGGGCCCAGCACAGAGGCGGTCCATGAAACACGTTCAGTCTTTTTGAGAGAGGCCTTTTGTTTATTTTAACGCTTTGGAGTGAGGGGCAGGCGTATAATTTAGCACACATCCGGGATCCTGCTGAAATACTCTCCAAAGAGAGGGGCCGGTTGGCACTGTCTTCACACTCTCCCTGCGCCGCACTCCAGGTTGCCAGTGTTTCCTGGGAAGGAGTTTGCAGACTCATCTAGCACCTGATTTTTGTAGCTGCTGCCCAGGGGCACCTCATGATCACCTGGCTCTGGTGGCAGTGGGGCTTATGTCTCTGGGTGCCACAGGACTGTCACGAATAGACAAAGTCCTTAACCAGCTACCTACCATCCCCGCCCAGGCACAGTGCAGGGACAACGGACTCAGTCCCCTCCCCCAGTCTTTCTGTGAAGGAGACCTGTTAGCTTACCTTCATAGCTGTGGTCTGAGGAGCAGCTTCTAATTACACATACCTAGGGACTGATGGCAGTCCTCTTCAGAGACTGGAGAGGCCAGTGGGCGTCATCTCTGCCTTTCCTCTGCTCCACCCGAGTCACTGGTGGCTCTGAGCAAGGAGCTTGTATACATGCCTGGTTCACCAGCTTTTGTGGCTGCCACCCAGAGAACATATCCCCTGACCACCTGGCTCTGATATCTAGCCGGACTTATATTCTCGGATTCAGTGGAATAGTAGCAGTTCTTAATTGGCCCAGTGTGGAAGGAGCAGACGGAAACACCAATCTCCCAGTCTTCCCCTGCAAGAGGTATATTTGCATACTTCAGAAGCTGCTACCTCAAGGTCTGGTTTCTAGTCGGCCTAAATCTAGGTGCTGACTGAGCTCCTCCCTTTTGGGACAGTGGTAGGTCTTGGCACACCCTCAACTACTTGGAGCCACTAAGAATAAAATGTGCTGCTTTGACAATGACAAAGGTTTGAGAGACAACCAAGAGCTAAGGTGGGATTGAACGCTAACCCTCCTACATGAGACCACTCCTTCAAGGCTGGGAGAGGTGACCATTTTATGTAATGCATAGAAACCAACATAGAAAGTCAAGGAATATGAAGAAATGGAGGAATATGTTCCAAATGAAACAGCAAGAAAAAAACTTGAGGAAAAAAAAACCCCTTAATGAAACAAATAAGTGATTTACCTGTAAAATGTTCAAAATAATCATAAGATGCTTACTGAGCTCAGGAGAAGAATAGAGGAACAAAGTGAGAATTTCAACAAAGAGAAAATATAAGAAAGTAGCAAATAGAAGTCAGGGAGCTGAAAAATACAATAACTGAACTTAAAAACACAAGACAAGGATTCAGAAGAAGCAGCAGAAGAATGATCAGTGAACTCAAAGATAGGGCAGTGGAACTCTTCCAATCACGGCAGCAGAAAGAAAAAATAAAGAGTATATGTCGTTTAAGGGACACTTTAAGTATAAATTAACTAAATTCTCCAAACAAAGACATAAGCGGCCAAATGAATTAAAAATACAAGACTAATTTATGTGCTGCTTAAAAGAGACTCACTTCAGAGTATGGACACATACATACATAAGGAATGTATTTCATGGCAATAGAAATCAAAAGAAAGCTGTGGTAGCTATACGTATATGAGACAAATAGACTAAGAAAGACTAATAAGAGACAAAGAAAATCATCATATAATGATAAAGAGGTCAATCCCACAAGAGGATATAACATCTGTGACTATTTATGCACCCAACATAGCACTTAAACTGTATAAAGCAAATATTAACAGCCCTAAAGGGAGAAATAGACAGCAATACAATAATGATAGGGGGCTTTAATATCTCACTTCTTTCAATGAATACATCATTAACGCAAAAAGTCAGTAAGGAAACATTGGCCTTAAATGACACATTAGATTTGATGGACTTTAAAATATATACAGAACATTCCATCCAAAAGCCACAGAATACACATTCTTCTCAAGCATACACAAAACATTCTCCAGGATAGATCATATTTTAGTTCACAAAACAAATCTTAATAAATTTGAGATGATTGAAATCAACATCTTTTCCAACCACAATGGTATGAAACAAGAAAATAATTATCAAAAGAAAAGTGGAAATTCAAATATATGTGGAGATTAAACATGTTGCTGAACAACCAGTGGGTCAAAGAAGAAATCAAAAGAGAAGTCATTTACTTGAAGACAAATGAAAGTAGAAATACAACATACCAAAGCGTACGGAATCAATGAAATCAGTTATAAGAAGGAAATTCATGGTAATAAATGCCTACATTAAGAAACAAAAAAGATCTTGACTGAACAACCTAACTTTATCCTTTAAAGAACTAGAAAAACAAGAACAAAGTCCAAAGTTAGTAGACAGACGGAAACAATAGAGGTCAGAGCAGAATTAATTAAAATAGAGATTAAAAGACAATAGAAATAATCAATGAAACTAAGAGTTGGTTTTTTGAAAAGATAAACAAAATTGACAAACTTTTAACTAGATTCACTAAGAAAAAAAGGACTCAAATAAATAAAATCAGAATTGAAAAAGAATTGCAGCTGATACCATAGTTAATACAAAGGATCATAAGATACTACTATGAACAATTGTATGCCAAAAAAATTGGATAAACCTAGAAGAAATGAATGAATTTCTAGGAACATAAAACCTACCCAGACTGAATCATGAGCAAAGACACAATCTGAAGACATTACTAGAAAGGAGATTGAATCAGTAATCAAAAACTCCAACAAACAAAATTCTAGGACCAGATGACTTCACTGGTGAATTGTATCAGGCATTTAAGAAGAATTAGTACCAATCCTTCTCAAACTCTTTGAAAAAATAGAAGAGGAGGGAACTCTTCCAAACTTATTTTAGCAGGCCAACGTTACCCTGATGCCAACCAAACAAGGATACAACAAGAAAAGAAAAGAAAATGACAGACCAGTATTCCTGATGAATATAGACTAAAAAATCCTCAACAAAATTTTAGCAAACCGAATTAAACAATACATTAAAAAGATTATACATCATGATTGAGTTGAATTTATTCCAGGGACGCAAGGGTGGTTCAGCAGCCACAAATCAATCAATGTGATACATCACATTAATGAAATGAAAGATACAAATCAATATGATCATCTTAGAAGCAGAAAAAGCATTTGGCAAAATTAAACATCCATTTATGATAAATACTTTCAACAAAGTGAGTATAGAGAGAACATACCTCAACATAATAAAGCCCACATATGACAAGCCAATGGCTAACATCATACTCAATGGTAAAAAGGTGAAACTTTTCCAAGACAAGGATTCCCACTCTCACAATTTTATTCAACATGGTATTGGAAGTCCACAGCGACAGGTACATGGAAAAGAAATAAAAGGCATCTGGATAAGCAAGGAAGAAGTAAAACTGTTGCTTTTTGCAGATGACCTGACGTTCTATATAGAAAACCCTAAAGACTGCATAGAATAAATGAGTTCAGTAAAGTTGCAGAATATAAAACCAATAAACAAAAATCTTTTGTTTCTATATACTAATAACAAACTATCAGAAGGAGAAATTAAGAAAACAGTTTCATTTACAGTTGCATCAAAGAAAATAAAATACCTAGGAATAAATTTAACTAAGGAAGTGAAAGCTTGCACTCTGAAAACTATAAGATATTGATGAAAGAAATAGAAGACACAAAGAAATGTAAAGATAGTCCATGCTCATACATTGGAAGACAATATTGTTAAAATGCCCATACCACTTAATACAATCTGCGGATTCAGTGCAATCCCTACTAAAATTCCAATGGCATTTTTCACAAAAATAGAACAAACATCCTAAAATTTGTATGGAAACACAAAAGACCTCAAATAGCTAAAGCAATCTTGAGAAAGAACAACAAAGCCAGAAGCATTATGCTTCTTGTTTTTAAGCAATATTACCATGCTGTAGTATCAAAATAGTATGGTATTGGCATAAAAACAGACACAGATCAATGTAACAGAGAGTCTAGAAATAGACCAACACATTTTTGGTCAATTAATTTAGCACAAGGAGCCAAGAATATACAATGGAGAAAGGATAGTCTCTTTAATAAATGATGTTGGGAAAAGTGGACAGCCACATGCAAAAAAACGAAACTGGACCACTATCTTATACCATACACAAAAATTCATACAAAATGGACTAAAGACTTGACTGTAAGAGCTGAAACCATAAAATTCATAGAAGAAAACATAGGTGGTAAGCGCCTTGACATTGTTCTTCGTGATGATTTTTTGGATTTGATACCAAAAGTAAAGGCAGAAAAAGCAAAAATAAACAAGCAGGCTACATCGAACTGAAAAGCTTTTGCACAACAAAGGAAACCATCAACAAAAAATTGCAATAGAAAAAATCATTTGCAAATCATATGTCTAAAAAGGGGTTAGTATCTAAAATATATAATGAACTCATACAACTCAACAGCAAAAGAACAAAAAATATGATTAAAAAATGGGCCGAGGATCCGAACAGACATTTTTCCAAAGAAGACATGCAGATAGTCAACAGGTACATGAAAAAGTGCCCAGTACCACCAATTATCAGGGAAATGCAATGAGGTACCACCTCACATCTGTTACAATGTCTATTATCAAAAGACAAGGGATGATGAGTGTTGGCGAGGATGTGGAAGAAAGGGAACCCTTTTGCGCTGTTGGTAGAATGTTTTTTGGTGCAGCTGCTATGAAAACAGTGTGGAGGATCCTTAAAACTACCATATGATCCAGCAATTCTACTTTTGAGTATCCAGAAGAAATGAAAATACTACCTTGAAAAGACAGCTGCACCCCCTTGTTCACTGAAGCACTATTGATAATAGCCAAGACATGGAAGCAACCTAAGTGTCCATTAGTGGATGAGTGGATGCAGAAAATGTGGTGTATATGCACAAGGGAATATTATTCAGTCATAAAAAAGGCAGTCTTTTCATTTGCAACAACATGGATGGTCCTTGAGGTAATTATGCTAACTGAAATCTGACAGAGGAATGACAAATCCTATATGATCTCACTCATATGTGGGGTATTAAAAAATATATGCTGGAACCATGGATACAAAGAACAGATTGATGGCTGCCAGAGGCAGGAAATGAGGAGTGGGCAAAATGGGTGAAGGGGATCCAAAGGGAGGAACTTACAGTTATCAAATAATTAGTACTGGGGGTGTAAAGTACAGCATGGTGACTATAACTAGACATTGCGGTTATCATTTCAAAATATATACAAATATTGAATCATGTCGTATACCTGAAACTAATATGCCAATTATATCTGAAAAAAAAGAGAGAGAGCAAGTGCTGGAAAAGGAGTCAACGAAATTGCTAACTCCGAAAAATGAGAGGGAAAGGGACAGACTCTAGACTTAAAATGTAGAACAGGACACGGGTTAGTCAGAAGCCTTACATATATTGCACGGGAGATGGGAGAACAGTACATGAAAACCAAAGAGGCTGAAAACCCCAGTGTTGATTGCGGTATTGCTATTAGAGTTCAGATACATTTAATTAAACACTTAGGACGTCAGTTATTATATCACTGATTTTATGAAGGAAAAAGTGGCTTAAAACAATACACACTTATTGCCTTTAGTTTCTGTGGGTCAGGGATCTGGGCGAGGCTTAGCTAACTCCTCTGGCTCAGGGTCTCTCACCAGGCTGCGGTGATCTGAAGGCTCGATCGTGGGAGGACTTGCTTCCATAGTCACTCATATGGTTAATAGCAGGATTCAGGTAGTGACCATGGGTCGCTGGACTGAGGGCCTTGCTGGGTGTTGGCTGGACTTCCTTAGTTCCTTGCTATGTGGGCCTCTCCATGAGGTAGCTCACAGCATGACTTCCCTCAGGGCACACAAGCAAGAGAGGAAGGAAAATGAGCAGGGGCCCATCACTTTTGCATATTTTATTTGTTAGAAGAAAGTCCCCAGGTCCAGCCCTTACTCAAGAGGAGCGTTACACGTGGCATGAACACAAGAAGCAGGATTGCTGGAGCATCTTAGAAGATGCCTTCCACGTGGGGCATGACCGGGGCCTGATTTTGTTGGAAGCAGAAATGTTTGGCAGATAAACATTTATATTTCAATTTTAAGGAGGGTGTACATGTTTCTTACTTCGCTTGTGTTGAGAATTATCTTACAAAAAAATAAAAAAGGTCTTTAAAAATCAAAAAGAGTGATCTATGGAAAGGATGTGGTGAAGGGGGCAGCAGGTTGGAAAAGAAAATCCAAGGACCAAGAGGAAAATGAGAAAACGATTACGTAAGGAAAGTGCGTGACCATACACTAGGATTTCCACTTGAGCATTAAAACGTTCTCAGGAGACCTGAGAGAGAGCAACAGACAAATGGAAGTTTCCATGATAAATTGCTGCTTAAAAACAACAGAGTGCAAAGACATTTGACTGACCCCGTCTACCAAAAAAACACTTGCCAAGGGGACAAAGTAAACACTTAATACCTGAATGTGCCATTGTAAGGAAATTCCAGTCAATTGTCAAACCCTCCTTTATATTTAAAATGAGCAAACTATCTATTCAAGGACTTTTAAGAAAACAAAGGAGTCTAAAAGGAGGTGGAATAATCAAACATTGGGGGAAATACTTCAGATAGGCTCTTCACTAATCTAATCGGGTCTTGTGGTCTTGCTGCGGCCATCTCTAGGGCCTTCTCTCCTCCCATCACTCATTGCCTGGCACATCATGCTGCAGCCACACTGGCCTCCCTGTCAGTCAGGAAAACGCAAACTCCTCCCCAAATCTCATTTCATTCTGCGCTCAACAGTTGCCTTCCCAGAACTTCCCTGACTGCTGTAATGTCATCGCAGCGACCTGCCCCATGCTCTTACCTTGCTTTTATCTAATATAGTGGTTACTAGTTTCCGAACTTATGTCTTTATTTATCTGTTTATTGCCTGACTTCTGCAATGAGATAAAAGTTCTATGGTCTTTAGCCGACTGCTCTAGGACCCGAAAACGCAAGGCACGGGCTCTTAAGAATCCGTAGTCTGTTGAGTGAATGAAAGGAAAAATATAACTGAAGCACGGAAAAAACGTCAGCAGAAGGGCTTAACAAAAAGGACAAAAAATGTGAAGAACAAGCAATGAATCTGCTAGAACTCTATTAGGAATTCATGCACAATGGGGAATATATATATATATTTGTGTATAATCTGTAATTTATTTTTTAAAAATCCCCAAAGACTCAAATGAACTAAAGTACTTGATAATATTTAGTACGGTATATAAAGTCTGCCCTCACTGCAACACTCTTTTCCTCTAGATGCGCCTGCTATTTTCTGGGGAGCCTCCGTAAGAAGATTGAGCGCACCTCCCTCTTCCATAAAAATGTATTCTTGTCGCTATTTGATTGGATGGCCCTCCGGGACGCCCCTTTTTCACTGGCCACCACCCCAGTCCATCACTCTCGGACCCAAGCCCTCCATTGGTCCGGTGCCTCAGACAGAGGCTGCTGGCTTTGCTGAAGCAGGAGGAGTGCCCCGGTGACGTCAAAGGCACTCCCGCCCACATTCCAAAGTCTGGGCGGAGACTTCATGCAGTCCCTGCTTTTGGGGGCGGGACATGGCGGATGGAAAGACTTCTGATGGGTAGGGTGGGAGAAATGAGTATTCGATTGGTTGCTGCCCTGGAGGGAGGTGGAGTCGTAGCTGGGTCCTGGAGTCGGGCTGAGGCGCTCTGGGGAATCTCAAAGTTTGTGTCTGGAGCATTTGTGGAAAGTGGGCTTACTGAGAGAGAAATTTTTTTGGGATGAGAGCTGATCTACCTTCATTTTGGATGCACACCGTGCTTTAACCCTTTCAAGCCTTCTGCCCGATCCCTGGACGGCCTGTCTCCCGGGGATTTTCAGATCTCCGAGCATACCGGACGGGAGCTTTCGGCAGTTCTCTCTCAGGCCAGGGAGCGAACATTTTCCTAAGTGCATCAACTACGCACACACGTACACACGCACACATACTCGCGGAGCCGGATCTCGCCCTGGGAGGCGGCTCTGCCCGCTCCGCTCCTGCCCTCAACATCCTCTGCCCAGCGCGCCTCGGACCGCCATGGAGGTGCTGGAGAGTGGGGAGCAGAGCGTCCTGCAGTGGGACCGCAAGCTGAGCGAGCTGTCAGAGCCCGGGGAAAGCGAGGCGCTCATGTATCACACGGTGAGGACTTGGCCGGGCGAGAAAGGCGGCTTGAAAGGGGGAGTGTTGTCATCAGAGGAACAGCTGGGAACGGGGAACTGGGATGAAGTGTTTGGGAAGAGGCAAGCCCAGAATGCAGAGATCTGGGGAGAGGCGTGGTTTTCTATCCGAATAGGTAAAAGTGGGCAGCTGATCCTTTTAAACTTTCAATAATAGTAATGACAGTGTTACCTTTAGCATTTCATAGCCCCTCCCCCCAGGCTTTTTTCCCATATGTGTAATATATTTTCTGTTGCTATCAGTACTGTAAAGCGGCGAAGGGTAAGATGTTTGAGAATAATGTCTTCAGTTTGCTGCCGATTTTTGTGGGAATGTTTTTACAAACGAAACGAAATAAACTAGCATTCTTTCCTTTGCTGTCATGTTCTCGCTCTTCCTTTACTTTCTTGTTTATATTTCAAGAAGTACGCGTGTGTGTCTTAGAAAGGCTCCTTTGCAGGGGGAGGAGGATCGCTTTATTTATACAGCCAAGAAATCTGCTTCCTCCCTCTTCAGAGGCATATGGAAAATCTGAGGTAGTTGCATATTTCGGAAAGGCTTTGGAGAAGGTGGGACAGCTCACCAGTTCCTCGTTCAGTCTTCTCTCTGAGACCCCTTCCGGGATTAAACTGTCACAGAGCAAGCACATGTCTTTGAAAGTTTTCAATTTCAATTTTTCGATATTAAATTTGTGAAATGGAAATTTGTTCCCTGTAGCTGGCACTGGTAAATGACTTCTATGTGAGATCTCTTTGTTTCTTTTTTATAAACGCAGAAATGGGTGGGGGAAGGACATTAATGGGAAAATGAGAGGCTTGGCTGTTTCCCCTTCATGATTCTTTTAATAGGGTCAATGCCAGGATATTTGAAACTTCTGCAAAATGGCCCGCAGGCTCCACCTCTTTGGCCTTTGCCTCTGCCTGATGTTATTTTGGGAAAGGGGATGAGGGCCTCCCTGTGATTCCCACCAAAGCGTTTGTGGTGTCTGCGAATGGCTTGTTTAAAATATGCAGAGCGCAGGGCCTAGAGGGAATGGTAGTTCATACTGGGGCAAAAGCCAGATGTGGTGTGTAGTGTGATCTGCCAGGCTTTGCTCATCGAGCCGGTCCGGAGGAGACTGCGTGGGCTGCATGTGGGTTGGGGGCCCAGATGTGCTTCCTGTCATCAGTACAGAACTTGGAGCACCGTGGCCTTCAGCTATCTTCTGATGCTTGGATGCTGCAGATGTTTCTGCCGTCCTGGGCTGCATTATAACCATGTGCGGAGGGGCAGCGCCTCTCTTTTGTTCTTAAACCCTGTTGAGATATGTCCCTCATTCCACCACTGTAATGCACAGCTTCGGGGGTGTCTTTGGGCAGGTGAGATGAATTATGCACAGGTGTCCCCATTTCCTTTCTTGAGCCCCATGACTTGTATTTGTGCGGTCACAGGCCAGGGTTTGAGATGTTACTTGTGACTGTGACATTACTCCAGGCCGGAGAGCTTGGACTGGCTCTAACATCTTCATACACAGTTTCAGGGGCAGAGGCCTTATGTTCCTTTTGGGATTAAGGGCTCAGCTTTTCTGTGTCCTTAGAATGAAGCAGCAATATGTCATTTTCTTTTAATTTTGTTTTTTAAAAATGACTATGTTCACCACTTAGGGACACATCTCTCTTGTGGGCAGTTCACGCATGTAAAATGCCACTCATGATTGCCGCAAATCATTGCCAAAAAGCTGTGTGTATGAATTCGTGTTGAAAGAGGTGTTGGATTTAGTAGCACAGACGACTGGATTATATTCTTTCTAAACTAAGGGAGTTTGGCAGAGATCCCAAAATAGGTAACTTTCCCATCTGTTTCCTGAACTCTGTTGGGTTTCCAGTTGCAGAGCTGGTTGTTATTGCCATTTGTCTGTAATGTGGAGTGGACTTACCTCTAGGAAAAAAGAAATGGCCTGATTATGCATTCATGTAAAGGTTTATTTGTTCTTTTAATTCATAGTTATTGAATATCTTCCATGTGCCTACCACTGTTCTCAGCAGTTGGGATATATCAATGAACCGAAGCAGATGAAAATTCCTGACCTTGAGAAGCATGTATTCATGTGTGTGTGTGTGTGTCTGTCTGTCTGTCTGTGTAGAAGAAATAAACAATAAACGGTAAGCGTAACAAAGAAGTAAATGAAATGGTATGTTAGAAAATATAAGTGGTATGGGAGAAGTAAAAGAACAAGGCATGAGAAGTGGAGGAAACGGATGGAGGAAGGGCAACTATGATATCGAATTGAGAGATTCGAATAAGCTTCCGATAGCAAGTGGATGGGAACGAAGGCTTGAAGGAGGGAGGGGAGAATGTTAGCTCAGTTGGATGAAAAGCCAGAGCAAAGCCCCTAAGATGGGAGAGTGTGCCTGGCATGAGCCTGTGGTAACATCACCTTCTGTTTTCGATTCCCCTATTCTGATCAGTCATCTTCCATGTAAATGCAGGTGACTTCTGAGACACAGTGCTTGTGTGTGGAATGACCCAATAAAACTTTCCAGGTTGAGTGGATTGCGTGTTATGTAGGGATAGGAAAGCCTGCAGGGAGGGTAAGGCACAGATGTAAGTTAGGCAAGCGGTTAAGATGATGATAGCTACCATCTATTATCATCTGGAAGGGAGGGCTGGCTTCATGAGTTGCCACCTGTGCAGTCCCACTTCTCTCATTATCTTGAAATCCTTAATAGTTTCTGAATAGGCATCCCAACTTTCCATTTTGTATTGAGTCCCAAAGATCATGTCGCCGGTCCTGCTGAAAGACCTTGTACTTAGTGCTTTTCAAAAAGCATACCATTGAACCCTCTATGTGACCCAATGAAGGTGTCATTTTTTATCATTTTCACTTAACATTAAGGAAAACGAGTCTCAGTGAAAGTTCGCACAGCTAATTAATGACAGAACCAGAAACTAATTTCAAGTCTGCCTGCCTCCAAAGCCCACGTTTGTGCCCTGCGTGCTCTGAGCGAAGGACCCAGGCGGAAGGTGAAGGAATGGCGTTAGAGCAGGGAGAGGATGATTGCAGAGTCAGAACTTGCTGAGCCTGAAGGCAGCTAATTTTTAACAGAGCTGGAGGTGCTAGCCACCAAGCCTTCCCAGCACTGATCTCTCTGTTTGCTCTAAATCAAGGGATTTAGTTCCCACACGCATGATTGCTAATGCCCTGTTTGAGAAAACCTGTCACCTACCTGATTTAAAAAAACTTCGATTTGCCTAAGGCTGGGATTGTAAAGTGTCTCAGGGGCCTTCTGTGAGTCATCAGGAGCCATATATTTCTCCTTTGGTTAGTTGTGAAGAAGACTTCTTGGTCCAGGACAAAGGCTTAGAGGATACAGTTCAAAGTCTACAAAGTAATGAAGCACGTAGATAGAATGAATATGGACTTGCTTGTTAGATTCTGAATCATTAGAACTTTGGTCTTCTTGAGGTTTAAAAAATAGTTCCCATCCAGATGATGAGACATATTTTAAATCAGTGAGTAGTACTCCTAGGAAAGGGTCTTGGGGATGAGAGGTCAAGAGAGGGAGAGAGGAAGCGGGAGTTATTTACATACTATCCCATTGGTACTGTTCAGATTTTTACCTCCCGAATGTATTTAGAAAATGAAAAACGATAGTTTAAAGGTACCACATAAAACTGGACTAGACATAACTTTAGCCTGAATTTCCTTGAGGGCAGAGTGGGATCCGGGGTGCTATTAATGCTCAACACCATTTCAGCTGGCAGAGGGGCGCTCGATGGCAAGTGTGTGGGGTTAACAGGTTTGTGTGGGATAAACTCCGTATCTTGTAACTTTCTTATATTTCAGTTTAGCTATCTAGAGAATAAGGATTTTATCAATTAATGCAATGATTTTCTCTTTCCAAAAAAGTATACCACAGGAACCTAGTCTTTGCAAAGATAATGACAGAAGTTCTGCTTGTTTTAAATGTTAAATTCCTATAAATCCAGTTCTGTGTAAAATGACTGAGTGCTTATGCTGCTTCGATGTTAACACCAGTGGGATCTGAGAGTGAAATGGCTGAACCCAGACAGCGATAGGTGGGGAGGTGAGGGAATGTCCAGCCCGCCTGGTGTCCGGATGTGAAGGCCATCTGGCTTCCACATCTCTCACTGCTTGCCAGAATGGAGCTGGCACACCCCGCAGCAGGCTGGCCATTCCCCCTTCCTCCTTGGCCCAGAGACTGATGGAGCTCTGGTGGGATACGGTCGCTGGTGGCTTGTTGTTTGCTTCCTGCTGTTGGCCCCTGGCCAGGTTCCGAGGGGAAACCTGGGTCCCCTTAGCTTGAGAGTATCATTACCCCTGGTCACCAGACCTCCACAAACTGATTTCCAGTAGGAGACAATTTGGGAAGTGAGTACGATTTGTCTTCTAGGCCCTTACTTTACTTTTTTTCACCCCTTTTGTGTTTCCCTTGCTTTTTGGACTCCACGTGCTCACTTTCATGACGTTCTCTTTCCAGTTTTTTCCTCTTAAATTTTGCTCTCCGGAAAGACTTGATTAGCTTAATGCTAATATTTTTAACCGTCGTTATTTCATCTCTAAATGGAAAACCTAAGGCAATAGCCAGGTAGTGGGAGAGGAATATTTGGAGAGTTGAGGGGTGGGGGGCCTCGTAACCTTCTACTGTTCCATACACGTGGCCTTGCACACGTGTTGTGTGTTGCTGATTTGTCGTGTTCTAAAGGATTTTCATTGGCTTGGTAAAAAAAAAATCTTTGACCCATTGTATTATTGTCTCTGAATTTGTTCTCACGATGTTAACAGGATGTGGGGGAAGGTGGGCTTGGGCACGGTCTTGAAAGATGAGAGGGTGGTACCAAGTATTGCACTTGCCTTCTTTCTGAAAGATCCCTGAGTGATGATATTCGTGGAGCTCTGGTGTAAGTTGCTCCTGCGGGAGAAATGAGGCATCGCTTCCAGGTTACTGGTTGGATTAAGTTATAACGCTTGCAGCTGCCAGTAACTGAAAACTGATTCAGATTGCTTATACAGTAAGTAAATTTTTATGTCATGTTGCAAAAGGCCTGTAAGTACAGCTACCTAGTTGGCTGATTCGGTAACCCTGAGCGTCGTCATGGACCCAGATCTATATGCAGATTTCATCTTTAGGTTGGTGGCAACCTGAAGGCAACTTATACTCATATGACTTTCACGTGTTCAATTGAAAATGACAATATCCAGAGGAAGAAGAGAAGTTGTGTCTTCCTTATGGCTCATTTAAGATGGAAGAAACCTTTCAGAAGCCCACCAGCTAATTTCTCTTTGAACTCTGTTGGCAAGGATTGGAATACACGACCGGTTCAAAACCAATGGCTGGAATGGGATTTGCATGATTGGCTTAGATTAGTCATATGGGGATGGAGGAAATATTGGAGGCTCAAATCAGTGTGACCATTTGTAATGACCAATTAATAAAACGGTCTGAGTTGGTAGGCCTTTCCTTAACTGAAAGATGTGTTCGTTAAACCAATGGCTGTTTTTCTCATGAAGATGGGCTACCAAGTGGAGAGTGTTTTAAAACCTGCAGTTAGCATTGGAAGCCAAAGGTTAAGCCAAATGCTGTGCCAGTTGCAAAGCTCTGAGCACATAATTTAGCCGTGCTAATAGTGTCCAATGGAGGAAACCTATTGAGAGAGCAGTCGCCTCTGAAATGAAGCAGAGGTCATCCTGGGGGGAGTATGCTACGTCTCAGCGTAGAATTAATGATATTATCTGAACTCTCTGTATCAGGGTCAGATATCAGGGCCGAAGGGAACTAGTGGAGCCTGTAATCATGCTCACCAGGCAAGGCAAGAATGACTGGTTTGGTGTGAGGTCCACACAACCTCACATCAGCAGATGGGAAGCTGAATGTCAGTTTTCCAAGAAGCTGTTTTTCCAGTTGCATATGGCTATTCAAATATTGATAAGGGTGTGCCTCTTTGCAGCTTGGACTGCTTGCCTCAGGGATGGTTCTGACCTGTTTGCTAACTTTCTTGGGAAGATGGCCGTAGGCCGTGGCCGGGCATTAGGGAGGGTAGAAAGCCTATGGCTGCAGTGTGTCTGAGTGATTGTATGAATGAGGGAGCAGTGTTCACACTCCTCGCTTGTGTCCAGTCAGGGTTGAAAGGAAATGATAAGACCCATCATCTCTGTGTCAACCTTGAGCCTCTTCAACACCTCCCTGCTCACCTCATGCTCTCTGGCTCTTCCAGATGAAGTTCCAAGTGACCTCAAGCTTTCCCTGCATAGAATGGTCTAGGTTAGCCATGAGGCACATAGCAGGTTATGGCCCGTTTTATCTATGCAGAATCGGAAGCCCAGATCAGTGAAGAGATTGGCTGGCATCCATGCTGTCCAAGGACAGGAGCTATGACTTTGTTTTTTCTTTACTTCCCAGATGCTTAGCTAAGTACGGGATGCTCAGAGATACATGATAATTGCTTGATGCGCAATTAAGTAGAGTGAGGAAGTCTCAGAATGGATAAGCTCAGCGGCCTTTTATTAATACAGTTTTTAAACTCTGCATTCTTGTAAATGCTTCTGCAGATCTGAAAATTTAGTATGACATTGATTCAGGTAATTCTGTGTCAGCATCTTATCTTGTTTTCCTCGAGAGACTAAGATGCAGGGATGGCAGTGGGGATGCTCATCTGATAGTCTCAGCTTGCACTACAGGAGACCTGAGGCAGCATTGCGGGAAGGGTGGGCTTTCGAGCCGGGTAGATTTGGGGTCCAGGGCCACTGGTTCTCTGGGCAGGGCATCTTACCGCTTTGGGTCTCAGTTTCTTCACGCATCACTGCCTGGCCCATCATAGACACACGTTTCTCCGCTCTCCCCTAGGTCAGACATCCTGTCTCTGGGGAGAGGTGCCCTGACCTCAGGAGTCTGACATCGTGCGGGACGCACAGGGGCCTGCAGTTATTCTCTCTCGTGTATCTCCAATTCCTCTTCTCCCCAGCTTCTGCCCTCTGCGGTAAACACAGGTCTCTGCCGTGAACTGTGTTGCCAGATGCTAGTACCCCTTCTTGCTCATTTTTTTTCCCCTCGTTTGCTGCCAGGTTTGCTCAAACAAGTGGTTAGTCGCTGCAGCCTCCATTTCCTCACTTTCTACTTACTCCTGCATCCCGTATGTTCTGGTTCCCTCTGCTTTAGCTTCTCCCTAACCGCTAAACGTAGCCTTTTTTCTGTCTTTGCGTGTGAGGCCTCCTGGAACTGTCTGCCGACGGTGACCACAAGGTCATCTGGTAACTCGCTTTGCTTTGGCTTCCGTGACACTCCAAAGGGTTTAGTTTTTCCTCCTTCACAGGCTTCCTTCCCACCTGTTAAAATGTGAGCTCCTTTGGGCTCCTCTATCAGCTTCAGTATAGCTGGTTTTCAGATCTTGTATGTTATTTGTCTATTGACGAACAACGAGAGATCCTGGAGTATGACCCAATGTTCCGCTGGGCCCTCATTAGGTGACCCTTGAATCTGGATGATGCATGACTCTGACTAGGAAGAGCTGGGGTACACTTTGATTCTCCTTATCACTGCACCCCATTTATCTCAGGGAACGTTTTATGACTCAGCTCACGGGGGCATTGCTGGGACACAGCTGTTTCTAGAGTCCGTGGCACCCGTCAGATGCAGGCTGTGTTTTGACTGGGCTTGTGCTATTTCTTCAGCTGGGGAAACTCTTTATGTTTTTCCGAGGTGGTTCGTCTACTTTTCTCTAGGATTGTGAAAGGTCAATGCAAGAGTCAGACATAACTTCTTGGATCATGTACCATTACAATTCCTCGGATGTGTACGGCTGCTGCTGAGTTCATTTATAGTCGCCTCATGTCGATTTGCCCACCTTTGCGTTTCTTTGTTCTGGTGTAATTTATTTACCGAAACTTTACTGACATTACCGAAGATCTTTCAATTTCGTTTTGTTATTATTTTTTTTTATGATTATCTTTTAGAGTTTAGGTGGGTTACTCTGAGCCACCCACATTTCTGTGCCCGCTTCTTGTTAGCCGTTTCAGTGGTGGCTTCTGGAAGAGTTTTTCTTTGGAGCATAAAGCGTTTTGATGTGTGAAGTCATCGTAGTACAAGTCGCTTCACATCCCAGGTCTCAGTGTCTCCATCTGTAAAATGCAGTGTTTGTATCACACAGTTCCAAAGATTCCTTTTTATTCCAGTTTTGTGCCGAGTATTATGTTGCTACGCTTGAAAGTCTCTCATCTTTAAAAAATGGGTGATGAGAACAACAGCAAGATTCAGCCGATCGCCTGTCTCCTTGGGGCCACTCAATTGGCAGATGTGGTTTTGCATTTTGTAGCCTGTGTTTTCTGACTTAAAACCTTGCTTCAGTAAAAACCAGACAAAATAAAGAATGGAAAAACAGAGAGGCACAGAGGTAGGAAACATTTTTTTAATACCAGGAAAAAAAAAAAAAGCCCTCTTTAGACTTCTTGGCAAATAAGGGGAGTCTGGGAAAAAAAAAAAAAAAAAAAATCCGCAAACAGTTTCCTAGTTGTCTGAGTGGAAAATCCTGGTTTTTAACATTTCATATCTTGGAAATGTCTGAATAGTTTTTATTTAAAGGGAAATTCCTTTTGGCTGAGAAAGAACCTGCATGATTCTAACTGATAGGGTGATGTTTTTAGAACACTTGGAGGAAGTAAGGCTTTGTGATGAAAATGCTCCCCACCGGCCAATTGTTAAACAGAAATTGAAGCCCTTGGTAACTAATCTTAGTGTTTTCAAGATTCAACCCCTAACTCCTTTTTTTCTCCTCGCTTCCTGTCTGCAAGCGGGGGGAGGGGTGTGGGGGGGGGGGTGGGGGGGGAACAGCTGGTCTGTGCTCCAACTTGAGAAACTTAATGAGCTGCTTTTCTAATTAAACCTGTGCATGTTCCAGACAGGAGGATATACATTCTTGACCTCGCAGCTCCCCTCTAGAGTGGGAAGGAAGATACGTAAACAAGTCGTTAAATTACATGTCATTAAATACCTGGTGTACATTATACCCTGGAGCTGTTTTCGAAGTATATCTGGAGTGCAGAGAAAGGAGTAACGATTCTGAAGGGGATGGAGAGTTTGGGAACTCTTCATGAAGCAGGTGATATTTGCAGTGGGTCTCGAAGAATGTAAATGAGTTCTCCAGGCAGTGAGACCGGCAGATGTAGAGTAGGAATGTGTAAAACATCTTGGCTGAGTCTGAAAATCTTAAGTTTCGCGTGGTCGGAGAGTAGGGTGCTCCGTGGGGAGTGCTGGAAGATAGGGCAAGATCAGTAAAGGTTTGCATGGCTTGTTAACCATTTGGACATTCTGTGGTGGGCAGGAGTGTGGAAGGCTTTTAACAGAGAGGAGAAGGAGCAGGAATGTGTTTTGAAAGGAAAGCCTAGTGCTTACGGACGGAGGACGGATTGGAGGGCAGAATTCATAGCAGCAAGACAATCTGCCGGCTGGCTGGCCGTTTCATCTGTGAAGTTGGAACAAGGTACCGTGAAGGGCCTGAACCAGCCAGGGAGGAGCACACGAGTTCAAGAAGGGTTAGCAAGCAGCTAGCCTGGGAGATTTGGTGACATGGAGCTGAAAGAGGGATATGCTGCCCTTGACCTCGAAGGGGAGTGGGGAGTATGTGGGGGAGCGAATTTGGTCCAGATGATAACGAGTTCGATTTTGGACCTGGAACTTCTGATGTGTTCATGGGTCATTCAGAAATCTAAAAGACATTTGGAAACTTGGGTCTGCAGTTCCGGAGTTAGGTCTGGATTGGAGATGTAGATTTGGGTGTTAGTCTAGAGGAGGATAAGTGAAGCCAACACCCGTATAAGATGGTCTGTGAGGTCACACTGGGAGTGAGGAGTGGGAGAGAAAGGCTGAGGATGGAGCCCCCGGGGGAATCTACCGATGGAACTCAGGAAGATTCGGCAGGAAAATGTGGAGAGAATCCAGGAAAATCCCATCATGGGATCCAATAGAGGGGAGAGTTGCTATGGAGTGGTCAGTATAAATAAGGGCGGAGAGTGCTCTTCAGCTGACCGCTAAGCACTGCAGGGTCTGCACATGTGTTCTCTCAGGGCAGGACCTGTGTCCCTGTGTCTGGGAGCCACAGAGGCCTCCCCGGGGTCTGTGCCCGTGGGCATGCTACAGGGCATCGGCCTGGGAGTGGAGGCCTTGTAGGGACTGCAGAAGGGCGGGAACTGAGAAGTACACGTGGCAGATGACACGTGCAACGCCTCTCTTCTTTTAGTTTTCTTTGGTACAAGGTCAGAATCGGTCCTCAGAATTGCCCTTGCAAACCGTCAAGGGGCCCGCGCTGTCGATGAGGTACCTGTCTTCATTCTCGCCAGGCCGTGTTCCTCTATCCGGCTTCCGGTCAGTGAGGGGGAGTTTGTGCACGTGTCCCTTTGTGCGTGTGTCTTTTATGGTTCTTAGGTTTTGGGTCATGCAAAAGGAGAGCCTCCAGACTCACACCTATAAAAGAGTGTTGGGATTTATCAAACAACTCTAAGGTTTGAGGTTTTTTTCCTTTCTTTGTTTCTCCTGACTGTTCCCGCTGAGAAAGTATCAGGTCGATGAACTGGTCACCAAAGATGAGTCTGATCGCAGAGACGTCAACAATATTTACATAGTAGAAAAAAATAAATAAATTGTCCCTGTTTTTGTACATCATAATAGGGACAGTTGAGGACAAATGGTTTTGTAATACGAATATGAGTTTAAAGGCTTCCAGTGGAAGGAACATTAAAATGAATCCTATGGCTTCATAGAAAATAGGCAGCTATAGGCGAGGTTTCAGGACCTACAAAGGGGACTCTGTTGGGACACTGTGGCCCCTCCATGCCCCCTGCATGCCGGGGGGTGGCGTCCTCCTGTGCTCTCTGCTGCCTGTGTCCGGGATGAATTAGATTCTGCTTCTCAACTGCCCGGGGAGGAAGGGGCGCCGCCCAGACGGGCATTTTGGGATCCACCCCACGGTGCAGCTCGAGTGCGGGTTACGTGAATCTCTTGGCTGACTGGGGAACAGACTCTTTTTTATCTCATTATTTCAATAGCAAAATGTCTTGTGTAGTTGAAGCTCCTGTGTTACAATTAAAAAAAAATAGACTTAATTTTTTAGAACAGTTTTAGGTTCACAGCAAAATTGATCAGAGCATACAGAGTTCCCGTACACCCCCTGCCCGCCCACTGCACACAACCTACCCCGCCATCGAACATGTTCTGTTAAAAACTTTTGGAATGTGGTTTCATAAGCTGGGGTTACCTGGGGCAGCTGTGATTTTAACTTTTTTTTTTAAAAAATTAGTCACAGACAAGCTTCCTTTTGTAGTCCCACAAGAAGCCAAATTGGCTCATAGGAGCCTAAACTCGTGTGCTTGTTTGTGTGTGCAATGTTTTTGCTTTAATAAAAACTTACTTCGAACAATTTAGGGAGCAGACCTATTGATTTCAGTACAATACAATTAAAAAGTTAAAACGTGGTGTGTCCCCCAGGCCTTGCCTTCCATTTACAAGTGGTTTGGACTTGGGACCGGTGCTTTGGAAACGAGGATGGGATCGAGTGGGCCAAATACTGTATTTTTTTGTAACCAAGAACCTGCAGCCCATCTTCGTAGCTGTGACTTTTAACTTCCTACTCTGAGATGATATTCATTTCTGAGGCACTGCCAGGAGCTCTTTCTGGTTCTGCTCCGGATTTGCAAGTTTTCTTCCCAGAGCTCTCTTGCAGCCCATGACCTACATTTGGGAGCAGCTGGAAGGCCCAGGGCTGCGGGCTGAGGAGGCCGTGGAGGCCACAACAAAACCCAGATGGTGACAAACCTGCCTGTCGTGTTCTAACTGAAGGTTCCCAGGGACCCGGACCGTCTAAACAGAGGCATTTTCGTGTGTGATGAGAGAGAGAGAGGCAGAAAAGTAGCAGCGAGAAAACCATTTGGTTTTCCAGCTGTGTTTACTCATTGGAAACACGAGGTGGGTCGAAACCCAGTGTTTCCTTTTGATTTAAATCCAGACTCAGAGGAGGAAACGGCAGCGAAGCCCGGCTCTGCTAGAGTGGGGTGCTCGCGTGGACTGAGCATGATGCATTTTTAGCCTTTTTATTCCCACTCTTCCTGTTCCTGTTGTGGGATTCTGAATGTCCTGTGGTCTGCTGATGGCTCACCCTTGTGTTGGGGCGGTGGTGGGGGTGGGGTGGGGTGGGTGGGGGGTTGGTAGGAAAAGCAGGCATTTTGGAGTCAGTACAAACTTCATAGCTTTATTATCATTGACAGATTATTTATTTTAGTGCTTTCCCAGTTCTGTCGACATGGTATTCTTAGAAATGGATGCTGTCTGCCTCTTGCCTTGAAGTAATAGCTGAAGCTGATCACAGCCCAGGGGCTCTCTCTGCTCCAGCCTCCACTTCGGGTTCTCCATAGGCACATTTCTTGCGAAGCTACCAGGGCAGGGTCAGGCACGTCGTAGGGATCCCATCGAATGTTTGCTGAATGAGTGGATACACAGATGACTCCGGGCTTACGATACGGTTCTGGCACTCCCCACTCTGGGTACCTTTCTGAGACATTTACAGGGCCATGGTAGAGGATGCGTGACATGATGTAAGCAAAGTGTTTCTCACTTTGCCTGGTCCGTGGCCACTGCTTAGGAGATATTAAGTCCCAATCTTCCATTTTTCTACTCAAGTGATTTCAGGGAGGCGTAAAAAGAAAACCTTTGCTGAATTCTAAATGTCAGGGGGAAAAAAACAGTGATAGAATAGCCTCTCTAATGTGACCTAATTGTTTTATTGATTGATTGATTGATTTTTCTCCAGTTTTGAGATATAATTCATATATGTAACATTTTATCTGTTTATGGTATACAACATAATGATTTGATGTGTCCATCACCTCATATAGTTAGTTATTTTTCCTTACAAAGGGAATTTTTTAGATCTACTCTCAGCAACTTTCAAATACCGCAGTATTGTTAACCACAGTCACCATGCTATGCATTATTACCTCCCCAGGACTTACTCATCTTATAACTGGAAGTTTGTACCTTTTGACCACCTTTATCTTAATGTAGACTAATTGTGACTAGACTTTCATGTGGGGGGGGCCCTAAAAGTTTCTTTAGTTCCTACCTGAATCTTCTGAGACTCAAGGTCCAGTATTGATTTGCATGACCAAATTTACACTTGAATTTTTCAGGCACCTGCTTCTGCAGAACTGAAATTCTTTGTCAGTTTTGAGGGGGTGGGTTGGTGACAGGTGTTAACATTCTTCAAGTAACAAAAGGAAAGGCAAGGAGGGGCCAGCCCATTCCTTGTTCCCAGAAATAACCCGGTATAAATGGACGTTGAGATCAGTTACCTTGTTTTTCTGATGTAAATAGGGTTTCTGGGGCTGATTGTGATATGCTTCAGATCCATTAACACCAGGAGAGGGGGGGGGGAGGAGGGATGGTAAGCATAGACCGGAGCCCAGGGCCTCTTCATAGTCAGGGAGAAGTGTGAAGGGCTGTCTGCCTGCTGTGACCCTGTCTGTCCCCTGGGCCTCCGGGCAGAGCAGCTTTGAGTGCCGCTGATAAGCTGCAGCAGAAGGCACTTAAGCCCCACACGCTCCTGAACTGCATTCGGCCTTTTAAAAACTTTTTTTAAAATAAAGAAAAAATTTTCATTAAAATTTGAATTTTATTTCTCAATTACAGTTGACCTTCAATATTATTTTATATTAGTTTCAGGTGTACAGCATAGTGGTTGGACATGTATATGATTTATGAAGTGACTCCTCGGTTAAGAGTGACACCCGTCTGGCACCACACATCGTTTTTACCAACTGGGGTCCCTGTGCCGGACTTTCCATCCCCGTGACGATTTTATAACTGCAAATCGTACTTCTTACTTCCTTTACCTTTCTGTGCCCCCCACCCCCCCCACCCCCGCCTCCCATCTGGCAGCCCTCAGTTTGTTCTCTGTTTCTATGAGTCAGTTTGTTTATATTGTTTTTAGATTCCGCATGTAAGTGAAGTCATAGGGTATTTGTCTTATTTCCCTTAGCATAATACCCTCTGGTCCACCTGTGTTGTCACAAAGGGTAAGATTTCATTCTTTTTCATGACTGAATAGTATTCTGTTGTATACATGTACCGTATCTTCTTTATCCAATCATCTGTTGATGGATGTAGGCATCTTTCATCTCATGGCTCCTGTAAAAATGCTGCAGTGAACACAGGGGTGCATGAATCTTTTCGAATTTAGGATTTCTTCAGATACATAACCAGAAGTGGGATTGCTGGGTCATAAGGTAAGTTCTATTTTTAAATTCTCGAGGAACCATCATACTGTTTTCCGTTAGTACTTAGCCTCTGACCTTCTGAAGCAGTCGACGTAACTAGAGTTCAGTGAGAGAACCTGCCCTGAGTCTGCTTCCTTGGGAAGCAGGGTCCTAAACTGGTCTCCTTTTAACTGGAGTAACCGGCCTTCGATCTACAGAAATCCTGACGTGTGCCTGGACTCCCCCTTTCCATAATCCCTTGTTATTATTTTGGCAATTTCACTAGAGGTTTGGGAAGGTGCTGTTAGAAACTTGTACCCAAATGTCCATCCCTTCCAGAAGTTGTAAATTTTTATTTTAAACAACAACAGCAACAAAAAATCATTACTGGCAATGAATCGGGTTGAATGCCAAAGAGAGAAAATCCTTAGCTCTAGGGGCCAACGAGTTTGAACGTGCTACCTGGTGGTTCTTTCCAGAGCTGCATTACTGCGAAACAGCTGGTGATTTGGGAGCCCGGTTAGCCCTTCGTCGGTTTTTCATGAAATGCAGATGACTTTTCATGGCCAAGTTTGTCCTTTGGCATTTGTCAACCAAAAGAAAAATATCCTGGGAGGTAGATTTTTTTTTTTTTTTCTCACTGCCCTTTTGAGAAACTATTCCCTGAGCCAAATTTGCTTTTAGGAAAAAAAAAAAAAAAAAGTAAAACAAAACCAAGAACAGAAGTTTTAAGATTGCAAGTGTATATGCCTCTTGGCTTCAAAATACAGTAGTGTAAATATGTGAGCTGTTTACCTTGTGAACCAAGAAGTCCTGAGCTAGGCCTTGCAGACAGGTGCAGTGGTCAAACAGAGCCAGTGGGGCCCAGGCCTGCCCCACCTTTTCATTCTACCCTCTGTAGCAGGTAGACCTTTGTCCTCATGGGCGTGGACTCGTGACTGCAGAATAGCGAGCAGCTTCACTTCCAGCATAACATCAGCCTCCCCGGTGCAGAAAGTGGCGGGGGGGGGGGGGCAAAGCAGAGGAGGGGGTTGGTACCCGTATCGGAAAAGCCAAGGCTTGCTCCCCACAGAATTCCTCTTAGGTTTCAGCGGCCAGCCCACCCCAGGGAGCGGGTGTCCCAGCTGGATGCCTTGCTGCCCTGAATAAGACCGATATCTGATAGTGAGGAGGGCGGGCAGGATGGGTGCTGAGGAGTGAAGCAGCCACGTCTGCCCCACTGAGTACGGCAGAATGTTTCCTCAAACTTACAGGGTCGCAGGTTTGGAAGGGACCTTTGACGTGGCCAAGCGCAGCCCTTTCACGTCACAGATAAGAGAACTCTTTATTTCCTTCTACTTCCGCTCAGTGCCCCGAAACCCCAATTGCACTTTTCGACACTCCTGGGCTGGGCCGCTCATCCCCTGCTGTGCAGACTGCGCCTGGAATGTGAGCGAGCTTTGAAGAAGTCCCTTTCACCAGAGAGGAGAGTGGCGGGAACACAGGTGGTGTGTATATGGGAATCAAAAGGTCCAATTATGCTTAGGAAAGCAGCCGGCCAACAATAATTACTGGGCCGCCTCTGAGCTCAGAGCCTGGAATCCGGCCTCCTGGAATGATCACAAAAGCCATAGAAGACAGCCCTGCCCTCGAGTGAAGCCCAGCAGGGCTGCCGCCCGAACGGTCGCGTGTGTGAGATGAAGCCGAGACGTGTGCTCACATGAAGGACGGCTGTGGCGGATCGAGCAGCCAGGCCTGGAGGAACTGGCTGTGAGCAGGGATTTGTAAAGATCTATTATTTGATGGAGAGCGATGTGCGTGAAAATACTGGTTTGAGAGGAGGCAGCTTTGCCTGGTTGGAGCCATGTAACAGCTTGGGCCCGAAGCCTGCTGTGTTTTCTCTGGAAGAGCAGCGGCACGTCGACAGTGTTTGCGAATCCCCGCCGCGGGCCCAGGGAGTCGTGAGCGAGCCAGATTTATCAGAGCACGCCTGGAGGACCACCGGCTCTGTACCAGCTCCCCCGCTGAACTTCCCACGTCAGTCATTTTCCCTTCTCACGTCTAGGACTGCATGGTCACCTCGACAGGTCACTTCTGCCCTTGCTTCTGCCGGTTGGACCTCCAGCGGGCCCAGGCAGCCTCCTCCGTGCTGGACCTGCATGCCCCATAGCGCCCCGGAGGGCATTCTCCAGCCTGGCCGAAGGGCCGTGTGGTAGAGGAGATGAAAACGAGGGGACCAGTGTGTCAGAGGCTCTTATGCCCCACAGCGGACCAGGGGGAGGTGTTGGGCACTGACAGTGTCTAGGTGTCGTGGTCTGCATGGGCTGCTGTCACAAAATACCATAGCCTCGGGGGCTTAAACTAAAGGTACAGAGCTGGTACAGAGCTGGAGGCTGAGAAGTCCAAGATCAAGGTGCCTGGAGAGAGCCCTCTTCCAGACCTTCTCCTTCCCACATCCTCACACGGTGGAGGGAGAGAGCTGAGCTCCGGTCCCTCTTCCTCGCCTGTCGAGGGCACCGATCCCATCCTGGGGGCCCCACCCTCATGCTCTCTCCTAAACCTCATTACTTCCTAAAAGTCCCATCTTCAGATACCATCGCATTGTTTGTGTTAACATATGAATTTGGAGGTAACATGATTCAGTCCATAGCACTAGGTGTTCATGAAGCTCTCAAGGGATAAGTAAGTGGTGGTGACCAGGGCAGTTCGCGTTCTGCTAGAAGAAACCCATGAGACTTGAAACCCCGTAGCATGGTAGTTTTTAAGCTGGGTCCATGGACTCACGGTTCTGGAAGCCGCCTGAGATGCCCTCCAGGGTGTTGAGGTGCAGTGCATATGTGCATTTTTTCTTCTCGTTCTCAGAAGACGTTCATGGCCCCTCAAATATTAAAGCTAGTGTCCTGGAGATTGCACGTCTCAGGTGGAGGCTAGAGGGATCAGGTCTGGGCGCAGTGGTGTCCCCCCAGCATCCTGTGCGCACAGATGAGAACCCCGCTGCGCTGCTCGCTGTCTGTCCCCCACAGCATTCCAGAGACACCCGCTTGCTCCTGCTGCCGTGCGCCAATTAGACCCTGACCACGATAGGTAGGTGTAGCACCCCAAAACAAAAAGGGAGCGCGTCACCTGGATGCTGCACTGTCGGTCCCCTAAACCTTACCCTTTGTCTTCATTTTTGGGGGAACAACCCCCTTTGTTTGGAAAATTGCATTAAAAATAAGTGGCTTACATCATTAAAAAAATCTTGCTTTTTAAAGACATTTTATAATACTCTCAAAATAACTGATTCAAAGTAGACAAATTTGAAGCCGTCTGACCGTAAACCTCTACCTCCCATATTCACTTACAACACCCAAGGCTGAGGCATAACTTGCCCTGATTTTTCCTCCTTTCTACTTTTTTGGTCTTCCCATGTCAAGAATTCTTCTCTACATCCATTTTGAATTTCATTTGACCTTATATGTTTCCTTATGCCCCTTAAATCATTTTTGAAACACGGTAAACATAAATTTTAAAAACACAGACCCTCCTAGAATCTGGCCTTAGCCTAGGGGCTGGGCCTCTCCCTGGGCACAGTCCCTGAAGGACGCCTTGTTGTGTGCCTGGTCCCGTCTTCCCTTTCCCCACTGGGCTTCCTCCTTCTTGTCTCCTTGCTGTCCCCTTCCTCTTGAGTCCTTTGCTCTCCTTCTTTCTTCTCCTCACCTAGACCTTTCCCTTCCTCTCTGACTGCGCTCCAGCTCTGCGCCTGTTTCTAGAGCTTTGCTCAGCTCTGAAGGCAAGAGGAACCGGAACTCCGGGATTTTGAATCTGTTCTTAGATTGTCCTGCCTCATTGCAAGGATTTGTGTTCCCTAGGCAATGATGGCATTCTGGAGGTTGTCACGTTAGTGGCGTGCATCAGTAAAGGGATTGGAAACTGCAGAATTTGCTTTCCAAATGCAGGGAGTAGCTGGGGACCGAGGCGTTTTCACATTGGGCCAATGCGAAGTACTGAGGACGCCAGCCTGTCGCTTGGCGAGCTTTGGAGCCTACCTGAGCAAACCCAGTCATGCGTTTTAGGAGCTGGTCTACTGATTGGGGAAATTGGGATCTAGGTTTGCTGCTTACAAGTGTCTGTAATGCTTCGGGGTAAGCCCCGGGCACCTGGCAATCCGCCCCTCCCTTACCTTCCCCTCCCTGCCCACCTTCTCCTTGTGTTTGTCCTGGCCTAGGAGCTTGGCGCCCCTGTCTGGGACCTTCTCAGCTGGTCACGTCCTTGGCTGACTCCACCCCTGAGCTGTCAGGCCAGATGAACCCCCTGCAACTATGAGGCTTCTGCTGTGATTATACCCTCTGCCTAGAGCAATGGTTCTCCATCTTGACTGTGCATTGTAATCACCTAGAAGCTGAAAAAATTTTGCTGCCTGGATCCCAGCCCAAGAGATTCTGATCTACCTGGTTCTGGGACGAGGTCTGGGCAGCAGACATGTTTCACAGCTTCCCTAGTCATTCCAAAATGAAACCAAGGTTGAAACTGCTGCTCGGAGCTTTGCTTCTTAAAGTGTGGTCCATGGACCAGCAGTTTCAGCATCATCTGGGAGTTTGTCACTGATGCAGAATCTCCGGCCCCACCCCCGGCTTTCTTAGTGATAATCTGAGGATCAGCAGCTCCTTCACCGATTTCCATGGATGTTAAAAAGTTTGAGAAGCACTGGCCAGGTGTCCTGCTCTGCCCCTCCTAGGAGGCCGATTGGACCCCAACCATGTCACACTTCACACCAAGCGTGATGCCAGGTCAAGCCAGATGGAGCCCAAGAAACTGACTTGGCTCACGAACTTTTCTTGGGGTCCTTTCTATACTTGATTAGGCTCCTTGCCTCCTCCCATTCCTGACTAATCCCTTTTATACCCGTCCACTCGGAAGTCCCACTCTGTTTCAGTGCTAGGGATACATGGATCTGGGTAGCAGCCCTGTTCTGAGATTAGTGTCCAGTGGGAATAACTGGGCCTGATGGCCTGCCTGACCTCGTGGCGCTTTGCCTAGTCAGCCTGGCTGAGTTTGCCCTTTGCTGACCCTGGGGGGTGGAAGCAGGAAAACCATATAAAAAACAAAAGTTGCGCGAAAGATGTTGAATAAAGTATGCTAACGCCGGGATGGTTAGACCGGAGATGTTAGGCGCACAGTGCTGGTGGCATTCTTTCATCCCCACGCCTGCTGCGGGCGCCTCTTTTGAACCCAGCTCTCTAACCTTCTGAGCTCACACTGGACCCTACTTTCTTGCCCAGTAAGGCACCCTCCAGACAGACATTGCCAATTCTTCAGATTTTGCACTTAAAATTAAACTATTTAAATTTTCTTTTTTTCCAGAGTAGCATCAGTTACTACTCATATTATGATACTTGAGTTTTGGCTCAGAACTTCTGAGTTGTCTAATAGCCTCTGAGATGCCATCGGCGACTTTCACCTCATTTTGCCACTCTTGTGTCTTCAGGCCCTCACAGGCGGGTGTCTCTGAGATTGTCATGCGTGTGTCCCTTCCACAAATAGTCCTTGAGCAGCACTGGGCCAGGACTTGAGTCACAGACAGTGCGGACCCAGCTCCCTGCCTCTGCTGCCCTAACCTGAACAGGCCTCTTTCCTTTTATTCCTTATCACATGTTGGGAAATACACTGGATTGGGTCATTCGGCTTCCTGTTCCCCAGAGTCACAGCTTGGCCAGTGTCCTACGTTCTTTTCCTGTTCTCCATGATTTCAAAACAGTGTGACCTTATGTACTAATCTTCATGTACCATCATGGCTGACATTACCGCCTTCCTGGACCATTTGCCGTCACGTTGATTGGAGCTCAGGAGTCAGGCAGGTGAGTGAGTGAAGCTGATCAGGAGATCATTGGGAGCCGAGGGACTGGAGAACCTGGGAGCTTAGGGCCTGTCCGGAAGAAGCAGCAGCCGCTCAGCTCCAACACACTGCTGTCAGACAGGAATCCGGATGTAGTGTTGCCCGATGATCTAGCTTTAAAAGAAGCTGGAAGCGTAGATTTTTGTGTTAATCTCTTGCTTTTTAAAGTTTCCCCGGCCCCATGCCCTGCCAATAAAATTAAAGGAAAAAAAAAAAAAAGCTTAAAGTAGATATCTTCCCAGGCCATTCAAGGATAAGTTGTGGACTCTCCCAGAATTCACAAAAAATATGACAATTGATCCAGCCAGTGTAAACTGCGCCAAGATTGTCCAGGCTGAGGCATGGCTTCCTTGGGTGGTTGTTTATCTTCGTTTTGTAAAAAGTGCTGTTTCTCCGCCCATCTGAAATGCTTCTGGAATTAGAACTACAAATGCCATCGGGACATTTTTTTATGCTTTGTCCTCACTGCTTTTCAAGCTCATCTTTTCCTTTGTAAAGTCTGTTTTAAGAGAGACGATGCTCTCTGACCTTGATTTCAATTTTTCTGTAAAGTGCTTTCAGATCACAAAAAAGTGTGGCCAGAAGTCAGGTCATCTACATTTTGGGTTCAGTAAGTCTCCGGTTTAATTTTATTTACCTTGGTTTTATCTGCTTCCTTTGTAAAGTGGAACGATAATACTCATTGATTTCACAGAGTCGATACAAGGATTAAGTGAAATTATTTATGTGGAATCACTTTAGAAAAAATTAAGGGTGCTCCGTAATTTTAAAGTGTTAAATTGAAATTAGAAGGTACTTCTCGATACTGTTTCTATATTTGTTAAACAAAAATAGGTTTACTGGTGGTGGTAGGTATATGTGATCTATTGAGCGATCAATCTATCTGGATAGATACCAGGTCTGCGACTTACTGTGTAACATCTCTCTCTCTGTCTTCGACATGAAATTATTACCCAGGCTTTTCTGATACTGCTGCTAATTATTCTAATCAAATCATGCCCAGTGGGTCATACCAAGATTCTTCCCATCGTCACCATTTGTCATTCCTCTTTGTGAACTCTCGTAGGCATTGTCCGTCCCCAGAGTTTTGTTCTGAAATTGTCGCATCGTTGCATAACCATTTCGTGCGCGTGCCCCGGGTCCCAGTGACAGCAGCTTCCAACACTGGCGCATTCTTGCGTCCGCGATCGTCTGCACGAAAAAACCCAAGGCGGGGTTTATTGCTGATCCTTCTTTTGCTAGATTTCGAGAAGACCTGCAAGCCTGTTTCCACGCCGCCTTCTGCTGTGGTTGGAGGCGGTGCGAGAGGCAAAGGGAACAAGCAAGGATGGGGAGAGGCAGCCGGGCAGGGGCGACGGACCAGTGTGTGAGCCCGAGGAGTGGCCCGTCTTTACACCTGAATTTCCTTGGCAGTAGCCTCAGTTCTAAAGGAGCGGAGGCCAGTCTTCCCCACCGGCCGCATCCTTTGCCCTCTGTGTTTGTGGGTGGTGGGTTGTGCGTGTTGGTGTGCGGCCCCTCCCTCTGGCCTCTCCCACCCCATTCGTCAGAGCTCATGGGAAGCAGATGCATGCTCACCTATCCCTTCGCCTATACATTTGAATTACCTGGGGAGATTATTTTCACTCAAATCTAAATCACAATTTCTGGAGAGGTGGCATAAGAATTGTTTAAATTGTCTCCAGATCGAATTTGTATTTATACTAGGACTGTGACTTACTGTGTAACACAACATATAAAATAATAACACGGAATGATGGATGAATAGATTAGTGGATAGATTTGTGATAAGATGAATGAGAACAATAAAATCATTGGTAGCAGCTAGGTGGTTGGCATACAGTATTCATTATAAGATTCTTTCATCTTTCCTGTGATTTACATTTTCAAATTAGAATGTTGGAAAAACAAAAAAACAAACCCTTGCACACTATTCCAGGTGGTTGATTTGGGGCTGATGCCATCCAGGGCTTGATGGTAGAGATGAGATGGCATCTGTTCTGTGGGAAAGAGTGTTGGGTCAGCACATGCCTGGTGGCTTGGTGGCCATTGTATATTTAGAAAAGGGACTCTGAGAAGGCCCCAGAGAGGAAAGTAGGCGAAAGCAAACTCCTGGCGGATAAAATATCTATGTCGAACCCCAAACTTGATCTATACCTTAGCATAGAGAAAAGAGATGGTTTTGAAAGATGCTGATTCTTTTATAGGAACATCCGGGTTTTACACATGAGAGAAGAATCTTGGAGCTGGAGAAACCGTTCAGGGTCATTTAGTCCTGCCTCCACCCATTGTCTTTCCCAGTGGTCTGAGCTGAATGGCATTGGATTTGCGCAGCTAGACAGGATGGTTCTAAGGCCGCTGTGTTGAGGAGGAAATCGCTTTTAATTCCAGCCGAGAGTGTAGCTTCAAACAGTTTTCCTAAGAGAATAAGAAAAGCTGTTTTGTGTAAGGCGCGATTGCATCTCCCTCGCCTGCTGTTTTCGAGTTGAACGTTGAGACAGTGCTCAGGCCTCGGGGAGAAGTGTGCTGTGTGGTGCTTGTGTTTTACTCGCCACCAAGTCACGGCCAGGTCCTCCCAGAAACGTGCAGGACGACGTCTCTAACTTCCCTGCTCCCTAAACTTCGTCTGCTTTGAAGGAGGACAGAAGCAAAGGCCCTTCTGTCCTGCCTGTGGGGCTGGGGAACAAATGACAACGGCCCCTTAAGGGGGAGGAGAGGGGCAGGAGTCCTGCGGATGTGCGGTTGCGGTGTGTCAGCTGGGCCCCTGGGAGCTGCAGAAACACCCGATTATGAGTCACTCTGAGCCCCCTTCCCAGAGCCTCTTGAGCTCACAGAAGACTCTGTCTGTTCTCCTGGACTTTTTGGAGCTTTGATATGGATTAAACTCCTGCCCAGTCCTGTCTATATAACTAGTGGCTTGTTGAGCTTGATCTATAACTTTTCTTGCAGTTTCTACCCCTATAAAGTATGGAGATACATGTCTCCGAGCCCTTTCAACTTTTATAGTAACTAATTTTAATACTGCTCTACAGTTTATAAAATTCATTCTTACACATTATCTCCTTTGAGTCATAAGTACTGCTGAAAGGGTTTGGGTATCTTAGGCCTCGATGCCAAAAATGTCATCTCTTCTCACTCTGTAACCTTTCCTTGGGCAGTTTCTATCACTCCAATTGCCGTCTGTATTATGATGGGCCTGTTAATTTATATCTTTGGCCTGGCTCTGTCTCCAAGACCCGCTTATCCAGTTGCCAGCTTGCCCCTCCGCTGGGCTGTCAAAGGTTTCGCAAGGAAGTCTGTCAAAGACGGAACTTAGGACGCTCCTCCACCCAGGCTCCACCCCAGACCTGTTCTCTGTCTCAGCGAATGGTGCAGTGGTCCATCCACTCGGGCCAGGCACCTGGGAGCCGTCCTTGACCTTTTCCCCTCCCTAAGTCCTCGTCGCCAATCCGGCATTCAGTCCTATGCTCCTTTCTGCCTGAACATCTTGACTCCTCCCACTTTTCTGTCTTCTCACTGCCTCAGGAGGACGAAGCCGCCCCCACCTGTTACCATGCCTGTGGCAGTAATCTACGCACAACTCTCTTCCATCTCTTGTTCTCTCTCTCCTTCCCATCATCCCCCCCCCAAATTTAGGGGAAATGTTTGCAAAATGCACACCTGCTTAGGTTACTGTCATTCCTTAATGATCTCAATGGCTTCGTATTGCCATTAGCAGAAAAACACAGTTCCTCACAAGGCCTGCCAACCCCCTTTCCTCTCTTTTAAGTTATTTAAGTATGTTCCTTCCTCCCACAGGGCCTTTGCACATGCTCTTTCCTCTGTCTGGAACTCCTGCCCCCCTCCCCTTTGCCCAATTAACTGCGGCTTATCCCTTAGGGCGACTGAAGCCTTAAGGACACGCTCCCTGCTCTTGGAGATCTGGGTGCTTTCATTTTGGAAAGGTTATAACATTTTATATTTTATGGTCGTTATTTTGCTCAGTAAGCATTTTATTTACCATTCATGTAGGTTCTAACAGAGCAAGGATCTGTTTGCTTTTCACCCCCATTGTACCCTACGACCCAGTGCTCAGAAATATTTGTTCCATGAATGAACCCAATGGGTTTGGTAGGACGAGTCTTTTTATTCAATTTTTTTTTTATTTATTTATTTTTACACAAGGAGATTGGTTTTTTCAAAAAGGCAAGTGCTTGGCATGATTTCTTTATAATTTTATAATACAGGTATTTCTGCCTCTAATTAGTTCTTCCTTCCATCATTTGTCATTCCCAGCTGATTCCGGCTTTGCTATGGCCCTCAGTGATGAGCAATCATTGGCTTGGAAATGCTCCTTAGAATATGCAAAGCCAGCTCATAAAACGTTTTTAGATTGCTAGGAATCTTGTGAAGACTCCGTAATTAACTCCTGGAAAGGTAACGGTGAATATGAATGGGAGAGTCGTTAATTAGAAGTGCTGTATGCACAGTTGCTGAAGTCGTGAATGCGGGTTTTTAAGAGGAGGGTTTCGAGACTGCATTATAACATTGCAGCTGACTGAGATCCCTCTTGCCATTTGCACTCTTTGTCTGAGCCACATTAGGAAAAGCAACCTGTCCCTCCTAGCATCTCACTATCATTTGGAGGCTCTGGGCATAGATCGGAACATATCGGGTGCCGGGCGGGCCCTGGGCTACTCCGTCCTTGACTACAGGACGCCTCTTAATGCCTTTTGCTGCTCACTCCGTCTGCAGAAGACCGTTAACTTACTCGAGCTATGCTATTTCCTAGTTCCCAAGGGCCACGTGGATCTCCGAGCATAGGCGTTTGTAGGTCACGACTAGGAAACGGCTGTGGAATACTAATCTACCTAGTAAAAGCTCGTCCACTGTGAGCTTGTGGATTCAGACAGCGGCCGGGGTCTCCACCCACTAGGGCCCAGGTCTTCTATGCTTGTCCAACAGACGGGGAGATGGATCTCTACGGCTAAGTCTCATTCGCTGAGGGATTTCAAACCATCTTAGTCTTTCATACTTGCTTGGATTGCTTCAGTTTTGTGGTGGCAGTGGTGGTGGTGTGAGTGTCTGTGGTTTTTTTTTCTCACGTGTAAATACTTTCTGCAGAGGCCCTGAAGCCTCTCCCCTTGTGTTGGCGTTTGGGGTCATTCCCCAAGTCAGACGGGAGGGCTCTTTGCCAGGGTGCCCAGAAGGGAACTTGCTGGGGTGAACATACCGCCCGTGCTGGTCGATCCACAGCGTATTTATTGATGACTGTGATGGATTCCCGGTGTTCAGTTCCCTTAGGTGATTGTGGAATTCCAAAATAAGGAATCTGCCCTTGTTCTTGATTCATTGTTTTGTCTTTCTTACCAAGAAAAACTCTTTGCAGTATTATTCATTGCCAAAAGAATATCATTCCATTACAGAAACTGAAAAGTAAATAAAAGAGACATCTCTCAAAAACTCATTACCCCCAAACTGCTATTTAATTTCTGTTGTATTAGCGTACATATCTATGAATGTTTCTTTTATATAGCCCTAATTCATACGTTTTCATATAACTTTCATGTTATCCTCTCATATTCAGTGATAGATATTTTCTTATTATCTCTCTAGTACTTTTTAATTCCTATGCATTACTCATTTCGTGTGTGTTTTATATTTCTTAACTAATATATCCAAGTGTCAGAACTTCAAGTTATATTTCTTTTTTTTTCCCTCTTTTAAATTGGTTGGCTTAATTTTTAATTAATCATTTTAGAAAGACGAAAAAGAGCCAGAATATGCATTATAAACGCTCCGTGGCTTTTTGTGACTATCCGGAGAAGTCCACAGCAGAAGAACACGTGATGAGAAGGTTTGCGATGGGAGCGAGCTCTGAAAGGGTCCTCTGATGATGACACAGACCAAGTTCTGTCCCTGCACGGCCACAGAGGGACTGACTTCTGCAGGGTCTGCAGCTCACCTCAGTGTCCTGTGGGTGGCCGCTTATGTGTCTTCCTTTAAACTTTTAAAAATATATATATAACTCAAATTCTGGGAATAAGCGGGCAACTTCAGACTCTCTGTAGACTTGATTATTTTCTTTCTTCCTTTTTTTTGGAAGAACCGTCGTCTTTGTTTTGATTTTTAGTACTTGGTTTACATAGCGACTATCCAAAACAAAATTGAAGCCAATTCATAGTTGTAAAAGAATGCATAATGTAAGGAATTAGCTCCCTAAAAACGTATAGACTTGATTATTTTCTTTTAAATGCATGTGTGTCACAGTATTCCTGCAGACTTAGGGACTACAATCGTACTGATATTAGAAGCACGCCATTCTCGAGACTTTTAAAAAAAATACGAATGTTTTCCATATTCCGAAGCCTTTCGCACCAAGACACCGGGTTATGAAGGAAGGGCAGTCAGTATAGGTGGATGTGCCCTGCATAACAGTTCTTCTGTAAGCTGGAGAAATAGCCAGAGGAGAAATCTGTTCTTAGGACAAGGCACATGCTGTTGGCTTCCAGACATTCTTTCTTGCTGGAGGATACAAAAGTGGTGTTTAACGGCTGCTGGCCCCACGCCTACTCTCCAGCCCTGTGGAATGTGCCCTGTCTGGGCCACAGTCCCAGCCATCAAGGCAGTGACTGTGGGGAGGGGAGAAGCCAGCTCTCCCGTCCTTGGCCTGAGCTTTCCCTGCAAAAAGAAGGAATCTGTTTTGACTTGGGGCTTCCCACCCAGAGCCCTACCCCTCTCCCTGAACCCTCCTGCTTGCAGAAGGCGGCTCATTGTTCTTCCTTACAGTTGCTTCTTCTTTGGGAGTGCTCCACCCCGAACGTGGAGACACGAGACAGAGTTTACAAGAAACTTTAGCAGAGGCGGCATCTCTTCTTCTGTGAAAGATGGGACGTATGGATGGATTCCAGTTTCTGAGGTTTTTGGCACATGCCAGCTTTCTGAGATGGCTTCTTGTGTTTTGCATAAGAGGAAGAGAGAAAACCGTTCTAAAACAAAATAGCTTATCCTTTGGGATTCTATTTGGGCAATGGAAGTGAGGATGGTGTCATTCTGTTCTCTCATATCAATAATAATAATAATAACTGGTGAATTATTTAACTTTCCCATATTTATCATCATCAGCAGCAGCAACTATAATGATAACATGTGTGAATTAATTTCTCATAATCAACGCGTCGAGTTAGGTACTGTTATCCGCCCCCACTGTTCAGGTGAGGAACCGGGTTTGAAGGTGTTAAGTACCTTGTCTGATCATCAGTGATGGATGGTATCCGAGCTCAGGCAGACTGAATCCAGCCTCTGTGAGCCTTTGAGTCCCACATAATAGTGCCTTCAGGTCAATAGGAGGAGCTTATTGGCTAAATAGAAATGTCCTGAGGCTTATGGCAGTTAGGTTCAGGCTAGTTTATCTTTTTTTTTTTTTCATTAAATTTTTTATTTTGAAACATTTCACACCTGAGAAAAGTTGTAAAACTAGTACAATGAAGACATATCTCCTTCAATTAAATTCACCAGTTGTTAATATTTGACCATATTAGTTTATCTGTGTGTGTGTGTGTGTGTGTGTGTGTGTGTGTGTGTGGTTTGTTCTACAGGCCCTCTGAAAGTTAGTTGAGACATTATGACGTTTCATCTCGAAATACTTTAGCAAGTATCTATGAAGAACCAAGACATACTCCTACACAACCTCAATACAAGTCCCATTGCTCAAAAAAATTGGACATCGAGGCACTACTATTTTCTAATACACCCCTGTTCCAGTTGCCACACTTATTCCCCAAATGCTCTTGGTAGCTGGACTTTTAAAAATCCAGTACCCAATGAAAGACCAGATAGCGTTTTTATGATGTGTAATCTCGATACCTCGTATGCTCTCGTCTCAGACTAAGAACAGTTTGCTTTGGCTCGACTAGGGAGACCAGGGTCTCATGAAGTTCCAGATTTTCTTCTCCCCGCACTGAGCAGCGCCACCGATGTCCTTATTCGACACATGTTGTACTGGGCACCGCATCTTCTTCCTTCTCTTCTGCGCTGCGTTTCTACTGATTCTTCTTATTTTCTCTTTTTTCCTTCCTCGTGTTCTTTTTCTCTTCTTCCTCTCCTTTCTCCCTACTTTTCCCCAACCCCCTATAAATATACGCTAGACATGTTCTCATACACTGTAATTACTTTATGCTTCAACTTGGAAGCCGATGCGTGTGGCAGGTGGGGGCTGCCAAATTGGGTTCATTTATGGGTTGGGACGTGGGACCAAGTGAGGGGGTCGAGTCGGGTGTACTGGGAGCTGCTGACCTGACGTAGACCCTATTGGAAGAGTCTCAGAGAAGTCAATAAATTTCTGTCACTTACGAGCCACCTGTCTATGGCATTTTGTAATAGCTGCCCAAGCAGACTAAGATGATGCTAAATTGAACAATTCCCACCCTAGACTAAGGTGCTAGATTCAGTGAATTTATCTCCCAATTGCTGATTTTGGTATGAATTACAGCACTTTCTTTTGCTCCTCCTCAGATGTAGAAGCAGGAAGTTTTCCGCGGATGAGACCTTAGAGGTCACCTCGTTCAGTTCACTTGCCTGTAGAAGAGAGCGGACTTGGGCCAGGCTTTGCAGGTGCAGCTGCCCTGGCCTTTTGTTCCGGCTTCTTGTTCCTGACGTGGGTGCCATGTTCTTCCTTTAAGATGGTTTAACCAATACTTTGTGAGGCCAGGGTTCTTTGTTAGGTGACCTAAGGAAATAGTCCAGAAGAACCTCTGACATTGTCTTAATCACCTGTGGATTCTCTTAACACTTCACTTTTAATATGCTAATATTTCAGAGTTAGATTCCAAAGCCGCAGAATTAAGTGGCTTTGGTCACCGATTCCATTGAATTATTCTAGAGGAAAAAAATCAAATGCTTAAATTGGCAGAATTCCACATTTTTCCTGTTTTTTTTTTTTTTTTGGCTTCTGTTCTCCTGTATTGGCTATAAACGTGTTTGTGTGCTTGTATGTATATAATGTGTATTTGAGAGAGAAAAAGGGAGGAGAATGAAATTTCTATTTATGGGAAAATTGTTAGTTGTCTGAAGGAGCGGTGATTAATGCAGCTGGCAACAGTCTGAATAGTTGTGGGCACCGCCTACCGTGGTGTCCCTTGGTCTAACTCTGGCTTTGGAGACTGCGGCGGCGTTTCAAGTGAATTCACATAGGCAGTTTTCTTTATCTGTCTTGTTTCTCCATTTGATAAATCTCTGTAGTAGAACTATATTTTGCTCACCACTGGTTTGTCATTCTTTATCACCTGAAGAAACGCGTAGCATTTGAGGAATTTGGAAGCTGTTAGTTTGTCTAGATAATTCAATGCCTGGCTGCCCTACATGTCACAGCTGCCTAGGGACACGGGGCCCAGAGAAAGCCTTTACCTGAGTGATCTAGTTTTTCTGGGTGGTTTAACTTCCTTGTATTTGATAGGTCCGTAACCTGAGGTGCTTCAGTACCTGTGCTGAGTGTGGGAAAGATAAATGTCTGAGGAAAACATTCCCCTGTCAAAACATGATTGATTTGGTAGTGACAAGTGTTTGAGAAGTCAGGTATAGACTTGCTGGTAGATTAAGTGAGGGTTTCTTTAACATAGTAATTTTAAAGTGGATAAGGGGGACTATTTAGATTTTCTAGGAATTTGTTTTTTTTTTCTGAAAACAGATTGCGATAAATTCTTATTTTGGCATTGTCATTTTTTTGTTCTTTTTTTTTCTTTTTTCAACAGATATGTCAAACACTGAGCAAGATAGGCTTAAAAAAAAACTAGGAGGGGAAAGACTATATTTATTTTGGGTTATAGAAACAAATTAAGTAACATCTGAACATAATTACTCATGTATCAGAACTTTAGGGAGGAAGATTTCAAAAGATCCAGGGAAAAAAATTAGTTAAGCGCCATGCCCAAGAACTCTAATATAAATATAGTTCATGAAGGATGAAATTAGAAGAAAATTTAAGTCCAATCTATAAAGAACAGGAAAAATAAAGATAGGAATAATGACACCAGAGAGTGACTAGAAAATTTTCCGGTATGCTCAGATTTCAAAAGAATGTATCAGGAAGATGGAAGGATTGATGTGTGTCTAAAGAAACATAAAAGTTACGTGGAATGTTAAAAACCAGTATGAGACATTCCAAAGTGAAGTATGAGTTAGCAGAAAACTAGAAAAAAATGGATACAGTATAGATTTTTGAAAAGTCAAAAGCTTGACACTAATACCTGGAATACATCTAGAACTGATTATTGAACAATCCTTTGTAAACAAGAAGAAAGCAGTACCGGCTAAATGGTAGCATAGATTTGCTAAAAGGTAGTCGATAGAATGTAAATTCTGGCTTAGAGCCAAAGGAGAAGAGACTCTTGAGGAGGCCGTGTCTGTTCATCTTTCTTATTAGCAAGGCCGTGACATAGACCGTATACTCATCAAGACTTCGGTTGGGGTGGAAAGTTCTGGATCTGGAATGGAAGTGACGGAGGGAGCTGGTGTGAGGGAAGGAAGGGAGAGAAGAAGGGAGGAAGGGAGGAAGGACAGAGTGACTGAAGACCCCAAAGACTCAAAGCTGAGAGGGGCTGCACACCTTCAGATCACCTTGCTAGGTCGGAAAGCTGGATACGCATCGCAGTGTGAGATCATGTGTGGACGTGAGTGATGGGGGTGGTGCAGGGGGAAGGGGGCAGGAATTCATTTACTGAGTGAGTCTTTGCGGAGTCCTTCCTCTGTGTCAGGTGCTGGGATGCAGCAGTGAAATAAGCAGACGTAGGTCCAGCCGTTGTGGACCTGACAGCCTAGTGAGGGAGAGAGAAAACAAGCACATACAAAAGTAAACTCTCTGGAGGTGACAGCGGTGTGGCGAGCAATCAAACAGGCGGGGCGGCTGTATCGTATTGGTGGCCAGGGGAGCTATTTCTGCTGCCGTGGCGTTTGCACCTGAAGGCAGTGAAGGCGAAGGGACCACTCAATCCAGATGCCTGGGAAAAGTGGTTCCCGCAGGCGTGCGCCGGTGCGTGGGGGGTGCCGAGGAGGCAGGTGCGCCCAGAGCAGAGTGGCGCAGAGAGGGGGGACGTGAAGCTGGAAGAAGGTGGAGGGTGAGGAGCAGAGAACGGAGGGCCCGGGAGCCAGCTGTGCACCTGGAGAGATTCGGGATTCTAAGCAGAGGGGCAGCGCCCTCTGAGGATACTCAGAGCCCTTCTTCAGGACAGTCTTCGAAAAAATTCCGAAGTCAGAACCACAACCATCCAGCGAACGTGGTAGGCGGCTTTTAGTTCAGCATATGACAGCGTGACAATTGCAGATGCCCGTGGTCTGAGCCCCTCAGTGAGTCCTCCTGCGTCTCCAGAGGTGCTGCACGTGGTGTCCGTGCGTCGAGCCTGGTTTCGAATGGGCATATTCTCCGGTTCTTCCCCCTTGGAGGACAAGCCCCGTCCTGGCTTTTGGTGGGATGACAGAAGAAGAAGCAAAGCAGGGGCGTGGAGGTGAGTAGGGGGAACAGGAAGGAGGACTGGAGGGCGGGGGACAAGTTCACAGAGACACCACGGAGCAGTTTGAGTTCGGAGGGAAGGGGTTCTGTGGTTCAGAAAAGTTCGAGCATCAGGCACAGAAGGAAGGGCGGGCTGAGCAGTGGGGACCGTGTGACGGAGGTGTGGGGGTTTGGGGAGGGTCCTTCGGCAAAGGATGAGGCTGAGAGTTTCTAGGGACAGAGCACCGAGACAGTGGTCAAGGTGATAATCCGTGGGCCTATGAGGTGTGCCCCTTGGGCAAGATAAGAAAACGCTTCATTTCTCCAGGAACCAGTGTACCAGAGAGAAGGGTAGGGTGTCCTGGTGTAGTAGTGGGGGGGGAGATGAGATGCGGGAAGAGGTGGCGATGAGGCAGGAGAGTGACTCCTAAGTGCCACAGTCCGGGTTCACGGGGGCAGTGCCCTGAATGGCCTGTCATGGTGAAGGTGAGCAGAAAGGGCCTTCTCCAGATTGGGCAAAGTGGGGGAAGGCTGAGACTCCCCCAGCTTTGGGGCCCTTGGGTACAGGAGTGACAGTTGACTCAACTGGAAACAATCAGACTCAGCTTTATTTTGGCTATAGAGGGGGACAGTCACCATCGTGGCGTTTCCCTGGTTTTAATCCAGGGGATTTACATACTTTCCCCCAAAATGCTGCTTAATTATATGCTGGCTTAATTATATGTCAGGGACACCATACTCATTAATTTAAATTGTAAAAATCGGGGTCAGTTAAAAATTAAAATATTTTTTTTTACCTCTCCTGTCCAGTTTGTAAGTAATTTGGAAGACGGAAATGAATTTACAACAGAACATAGATTTAATTTAAAAACGTAAGTTTCTTACTAAAATAGATGTACACTTTAAAGCCACATTTCTTTTTGAGTAGAAGAAATAATTCACTTTTGAATTTAAAATAATTAATAAACATTATTATGCCTATTAGTTAATTTAAATAACACACGCGTTGGACTTTAGTAGTGGTTATGTCATGGTAAAACCGTTCACGCACGCACACGATGAGCTGGCTGCATCTCTGAGAATTTCCGATGCTTCCCTCTGAGCGTTTCACGGGTGTGCTTCCAGTTCAGGGGTCATTCGTCCAATGATGCCTTTTATTGGATAGTTCTAGGGCTAATACACCACTGATCCTAACTATCATATCTGTGTTTCTTTCTTTCTCTCCAAGTCATGGAAAGGCTTTGGCCAAAATCAATAAAATTCCAGTTCTTTTCTTTTGGCAGAATTGAAGTTTGCACAGCTACTTCTTTCTCTCATTTATTACTTTTTACATGCTTTTCCCTCCTCCATACATATGTATGTATGTACATATATAGAGACATATCTATCTATCTATCTATCTATCTATCTATCTATCTATCTATCTAATGTTTTGCTCTAAAATGGGTCTAATCACACTCACCTAATGCATTGGTGTGAGAATTCATGTACGTAAAGCGCTCAGTAAAGTGCCGTTGTACGTGGAGGCTCCTCGTGTTCTTGTTTCTGCTAGAGGACTGTGATGGGGGTAGGAAGTAATGCGCTTTATAAAAACTAGGGAAGGGAAGGTGGAAGAGAAGTAAAGGAATGGGTGTGAAAAGTGAAAAGTTAGTGAGGTAAGTGAGTATTTTATCATTCAATCTTCTGCTGTGCTGGCAGCCTCTAATAAAATTACTTTAAAATTTCTAAATATTATACCCTCTTTCTTCATTGGATAGTAAAGGATGCAGTTTATGTGGGATAATTTAATTTGGTCTTTGTGACTTTGATTTTCGTCATGATTTCATTCACCCTATTTTGTAGAATATTTGAGAAATCATTGGTCTGGTTTTCTGTCTTCAGGGAGTTGATTGCTCTTCAGACATATGATCATTTTCTCCAGAAAGTTTTTGAGAATGGTCTATGAGTTTTTGCTGCGTAAAAAAATTACTGACGTAAAAAATACAACCATTTATTTAGCCCCCAATCCTATGGACCAGCAGTTTGAAAGTGGTTCATAGAGGTAGTACTTCTGCTGATCTCATCAGGGCGCACTCGTGAGTCTGTGGTCAGTTGTCGGTCAGCCATTAAGCTCTACCTTTGGAGGGTGGCCGGTGTTCAGCTGGAATGAAAGAAGAAGGGAGTAGCGGGGGTACTGGATCTCAGCTCTCTCATCATCCAACAGGCTAGCCCTGGCTCGTTCACCCAGCAGCTCAAGTTTCCAAGAGGGAGATTGGGAGGGCCAGACTCTTGAGTCAAGTTCCGTCCAGCTTCAGAACTTGGACAGTACCACTTCCACCACGTTCTGTTGGCCAAAGCAACTCAAGAGGCTATTGCAGCATTCGTGAGCAGAGAAACAGAGACCAGCTCTTCAGGGGAGGAGCTGCACAGTATCGAGGACGTTTTTGTAACCCTCCCAGATGAGGGATGTACGATCTTCATTGATAAGTCCATCATAGTTCCTTGGAGTCAATAGATTCTTTCTCAAGTCTACCATAGTATCCTCTGCTTTAATTGTTGTCTTTTTTTTTTTCTCTCATGAATTGGTCTGCCGATGACTGAAAAGAGATGCTTAAGTCATTACTTCCTTGTATTCCAGCCAGAGCTCAAGTTTGTAAAGTGCAGGCACCAGAGGCTGACCGTGACCCTGTTGGAGTTCCATGACTTTCATCCGTGACCAGGTCCACTCACGCATGTCTAAGCAGTGACCAGACAGAGTGGGGACGTGTCAGCTGGATGACCTAACTGCAGGCTGTGGTCCTGGCTCAAGGGCAGCTTTTTCATTGTCCTCTGATGCGGAAGTGTATGGGGAAGAGGCCCCCTTGCTTAATTAACTGGGCTCTCTTGGAATAGTTAGACATTGCTTGCACCACATGCTAAGCAGATACGTTAAATCCTTAAGTGAAGTTATTTTGAACTCTTTTTAATCCATCAGATGATCCCAAGCTGTTGGGTTTTAGTAGCTAAAGATTTATTTTCTGATCATTTTGAGAGAGTGGAAATTCCAGTCATTTTCCCCAGATACTGGATTGTGATCTCAGTGGTTTATCTCAAAGTCCCACACTCTGGGTCACACGGATCCCCAACTCTCAGGCCATGGTTCGTGGCCTGTTAGGAACCAGGCCACCCAGCAGGAGGTGAGTGAGCAAAGTTTCATTTGTGTCTGCAGCCGCTCCCCAGTGCTAGCATCACCACCTCAGCTCCACCTCAGATCATTGGGTATTAGATTCTCATAGGAGCACCTGTCCCTGGTGCCACAAAGGCTGGGGACCGCTGCTCTATGGGGTCCTCTTTTAACATGAGTACACTTCTAACTTGTGTTAGTCTGTTAGCCATACCCTTGGCCTCGTATGCCTGGGGGAATACAGAGTCCCTGAATTGTCTTCTGGCCTATTCATTCTAAAGTCAGCTATATTCCCACTGACCCCAGGGGATTACATGAGCAAGGAAGAGGTTCAGGGAGCTGCCTGCTTTCCTTGGTGACCACGGAGGTCCGGTATAGTGATGACCTGGGTTTAGGAGACGATTAGGAAGTGATTGATTCAGTGTAACAGCTCGGGATATCGGGAGGGGCAGGGGGCGGTCAGGCCTAGTATAGAACATGGTAGACATGATGTCTCTGCCTTCTGAGAGGAGGCGCTGTATCATGATCGTCATTCCGCTCTATATTACATTTGAAGACTTTTTGCTTATCGATCAGTTAATGCCTTGGCATAGCAAAGACATAAAGGTCCCTGGATTTACCGCTCTTATATCTAGTCATCTTTTTATATAGGTTTGTTCTTTGGAGAAAACTTGTGAATCAGGCAAATTGAATGGAGGGAATAGAAATTATTTGGATTAGCAAAATATTCTTCATTTTCTAAAAACAAAGAAAAATGATCCATCTCCTCTTGAGTTTAAAGGTTCTTTATTATTGAGAAAGTGGCCTGTTTAGGTTGCGGGTGCTGTATTTTTCTCCGGTGGGAAGTGTCTAGGGCTGGATTGAGATTTCAATGTGAAGGGTGACCCGGGACCTGTAACTAGGCAGCTTTGTGGATGGACGGTCAGGGTGCAGCACAGAAGGGCAGGGGAAGCAAAACTGCGCATGACGTTCATCGATTTGCCCAGCATTTATTTGGCTTCTGCCATGTCCTGATGTGGTTTTAAATCCTGTGGTCACATCCTGAAAGAGCAGGAAATAGGCAGATAAAAATACATGAAGTAGGTGATAAAGGCAGTAAGAGATGTAATGTCAGGGGTTCTGGGTGCATAATGACATGACTTCCTGGGTGCGTGGGAAGGGCTGGGATGTGAAGTAGGAGCTTTCTAGGTGAAGAAGCGAAGGAAGTGGAATTCTGGGCTGCAAGAAAAGACTCGTGTCTGAAAACAGGGAGGTGTGATGAGCACTGTGTGTTTGGGGACATCCATGTCATCATGTCTGACTAAACCAGAGCGGGAGACTGTGTGAGTGGAGAGGCAGGAAGAAAGGAAGACAAAACATTTTGAGAATTTTAATGTACATCGGGGGTGAAGTTGTATTAAATTCACACACACTCTTGAGAAAGGCCTCTGTGTTGCAAAAACAAAACACAGTCCATTTCTAAAAGAGGCTCCTCAGCCTCAACAACGGAGTTAATTGAATTTGGTCACTTTCCTGCTCACCACGGATTTTTTTCCTAGAACAAGGTGAACAGATTCATCGAGCCCTGGCAAGGTTTTTTCACCTCTTTGAATGTGTAACTTCTCAGGTGAAGTGTCGTGCTGTACCTACTGATCATAATGTTCAGAACCTGGATTGTGAAGTACAAATTAAAATAACTATCACTGTTGTTTTGTGCTATTTCAGTATGGTGTTTCTGGGCTTTGGCTTCTCAAAAAATATTCGTCCAGCACGGTGATGGATCGTCAGGGCCCAGAAGATGGAAAATGTGGAGTGAAGTGGCGGTCAGAAAAGGCGCTGAAGTGGGCTTGAGAGAGCTGTTTTGATTTGGGGGGAAATTTGAAAAATGTTTTGTAATGAGAAATGTTCCATCATATTGAAATTGTACTCTACTAGTTACACGTTATTCACATCACACAATTACTGTTTTTTAATTTCATTTCCACTTACAAGGAGGAAATGATTGTTTATAAATAATTCTAAGGCCTTCGGGGGCTTTCCTGACTTGAAGTTTTACATTCCTGAAGTGAATTGACTTAGGTCTTGGCACCAAATACAGGGCTGGTGTCTGTTAGTGCCTGGCGGCAGCAAAATCTGAATCTTGAAATCAGGTGCTTTGCTTTAGGTATTTTAAGCATCGACTTAGGCGTGATTTCAAGTGGATTGAAAGGGACCCACTGAGAGGAGATAAATTTTACTTGCAGTGAGGAAGGCTAAGATTTGAATTCCCGGAGACACTCCCCGTGTATCCTTGGGGAAGCTGGTGATTCAGTTTTTCTGAACTTCAGTTGCCACCTTCATGTGGTACCTGCCCCTTTGAGAGGGGTTCTGGTTTCATCTGTCACATTTCAGTTCTTTTTTTTTTTGAAAATCTGAGGCTGACATAGCAGGTTTGCATTATGAGAGGATAATGGATTTCAGGGGTATCTGTTACTTTCTGGATTATCCTTTATTTCAAAACTTTGTCCTAATTAGAGCGAAATTTTCATCACAACTCAGAACAGAGTGCCAGGTGCCCTTACACAGATTTCTAAGCTCAATGAGTATTTTTGGATTTGATGTTTATGTTGGCTTGAGGGGCTTAAGGGGGGACGAGGGAGGTGGCATTCCTGAAGAACGAATCATAAGAAGAACGAATCATAAGATTGCCATTGTCGCCCTTATCCTGTGGTTCTTAGAAAATGTGAATGTGACTTGCTTCTAGCAATCAGGCCTTTGCTGCTTCTGGAAGGAAATGTCTGAACGCATGCTTTCTCCATGCCCGTTTTGATGGCTTCTTACTCTACGAAAATGGAAAACGGGCAGAGATTTCTAGAGGATTTCTAATGATGGAGGGTACTAAATGTGCTCACCACCCATGAAAGGCATGGCTGGTGCGAAGCAGAGGTCAGGAAAGTAACCGATTTATTATGTATGGCCTTCGACTTTGCAGAGAGTGGTGCCACCGTGCAACGCCCCTGAGTATTTCTTTGCAGTGCGTTTCCTTTCGCTGAACATTTATGAAAATAGAAAGTTGGGGCCATCGCAGTTAGAGCAGGGAGCAGAGAAGCCCCTCTGAGGTGCCTGGAGCCACAGCTGCTTCCTGGTTCCTCTCGTTCTCCTGGGCAGCTAGCTGTCTACTGTTCCTGCCTGGAGGAGCAGGTGCAGTTACAAACTGTGGATTTTGTCCCTTGATTGATTACTGGTCTTTTCAGGAAAAAGTATCGCACGACTTGAATAAAATTAAGTGAACACTAAAATCCCACACTTTTGTCACCAGTGATCATGAAATGCTATGGGTTTACAATTTTACTTGGCGTTATCAACGTAAGAAACGGCGAAACATGTAGAGAATTTTTATACTTTTTTTTTCTTTTTGAGCCGAAACTGATGACAGTTGCTGGGAAGCAAATCTCAAATGCTCTGGAGAATGACAGTTTTGCAGTTTTTTATAATGCCCTTGAAATTAAGGAGGGAACGTGAGGAAGATTACATGAGGTTGGGGAGAAGCCGGGCGGGGATCAGATTGGAAGAGAATGTGCTCTCTTGAGGGCGGTTACTCCTTTGAGAGGTATTACTTCTGGCATCTCAAAGGCGTGTTAACCTAGATGCTCAAGAACAATGCACCCGGCTGGCCTAAAACCTCACACTGGAGAATTTACAGGCCTGGGGAGTGACTATCCACCAGGACCTGCCCAGTGAGGAATTTATGGTCAGACTCTCGTATGAGGGCAGAATTCTAGTGATGCTTCTGGAACTTTACAATCCCAGGAGGGAAGCCCATGCAGGGCGCTTCTCAAGGGTTTGATCTTCTCTCTCCTAAGAGCTGCCTGGATTTTTTTCTCCTTATGATTCATCAAGAAGGTTCCACTTATTCTTCCATGGCTGTGGCTCACAGCCCCCTGCTGCTTTTTCCTCCTGGCAAAGTTACATGAGTGTGCGATATTACTGGGCTGTGTGAAAAGCCATGATCATATCACACGCATCGAGCAGTTGCCTAGAAACCATCATGAAAACAGGATTAGGTAAAGCATTTTTCCCATATTACAGCTGCTTTCCGATTAAGACGTGATGTTTGAAATAGCTCAGTGTACAACCCTTCATGGCCTTAAAACACATAAATGTGGGAAAAGAATTTTTCAAAAGAGATGAAATGATTTCTCCATAGTTACATTTCGAGAAGGTCCTCGCCAACCCAAATCTTCTCTCTTCCACAGCCTTACACGCTTCCCTTTTTTGGGGGTGGGGGGGGGGGGTGGTGTCATGGTTTGGGGATTGCTGGCCTTTTTAAAAGAACATTAACAGAAACCAATAACACATCTCAGACACTATTATTCATCCATCAGTGCCCCGGATCTCAGTCAGACTAGAGTGTGTGAAGAGTTAGAAGGCTGTTACGGTGATTTGGTCATGAAGAAGGAATGCGTTTTGTGGAATTGAACTTAATCCACTAAGTGATAAGTAGGTTTTCAGCAAAACACCACCAGGGGCTAATCCTACTTTAAATCAACTGTAGTGAGTTTCTAGAGAACGAAATCTCTAACTCTGAACCCCGTTGCCTCGCAGAAATAAATCGGAGTCGAGTTACTGATAGGTATAAATTGAGGGGACTTATTATATGATTGACCTATTTCTATAAACTCCTCCTGTAATAAGATAGATAGGTAAACTAATGATTATGGCTGGTTTGGGGTCAAAGGAGAAGGAGGAAAAACTAAGTCAGTAAGTTGGCGAATATTTATTTTGGCCTTCTAGGTATGCCAGTGGGTGGGGTGGGTGGGGTGACCCCCCCCCCCCCGTGGAACAATGAGTGAGATGAACAATGAACAGTCCAGTGAGTCGGGCAGAGGTCAGACAGTAAAAGCTGGAACAGATAAATAATTTCAGATAATGGTAAATGCCAGGGAGATGATAAAGCAGGGTTCGTGACTATAGTTGGAGGCCTTTCTGGTGCCTTTTTGGGGTGACATTTGAGATGAGGCGCTGAGAATCCGAGGGCTTGGAAGTCACGACATAACCACAGTAGGGAATTAGGAAGGAGGCTGAATACATGGTAGTGATAGTAAAAACATGAAAACAGGAAGAGAACTCTCGGTGTTGTTGGATGATAAATAAATCAGATCCTTATTAGGAAGATCATTTTCAAGTTTCTCAGAAAAGCGAATCAAACCTCACTAGTCCTCCCGATGGTTTTAATTACCGTTGGAGTGGTTGCCTAGTCACCGTGTTAGTCAGAGTTGACAGTAAAGATTGATGTATTTTTCTCATAAATGTTAATGGTAAGAGTCATTTTGCATATGAAATCTTATTTTTAAACTATGAAAACAACATATTACTTAAGTTGGAGAAATAAGAAAAGAAAAATCTATATTTCCACAAACCTAGAGACACGATCTATTGTGTATCCCCTCCCAGTCTTTGTTATGTGTATGGCGTAGTTAATGGGTAGTCCTTTAAATGCATACCAGGTATTTTCCCACACACAGTTCCTCAAATTTCTATTTCGTACTTACAAATTTTGATGACTAAATATAACCCATTCTCTATTTGGAGGCTGTCATGTCCTCCGAAGTCCCATGAACACTGAATTAGTGACTACTGAATCATTGCCCCCAAGGGAAATAGATGCCTGCGCGCCTCTGGTCACGACATTTCCATCCACCAGTCAGTCCGTAGCCTTGTTTTATGTGTGTTTTTGTGTAAAGACACCTTTATTTTTGTCTATCCCGTAACATCGACCTCACGCCAACATCACCGTAGTGCATGCGTGAACGAAGCTTACCTGACGCACAGACCCTCCCCGTCGGCACCTCAGTCTGCTCGCAGGGGGGATCACTGGGCAGCCCCTCAGCACGTACCCCTGGGGGGCATTTTAAACAGCAGAATCACCACCGCAAAGCATAAAAAGTGTGAAAAATGTCACACTCTGTGGACCATGGACGGGCCACTTGTTTACAGTAAGGAGAGCCGGAGCAAGAAGGTGCAGGGTCGCCTTGTTCAGCCTTGGCTGAGAACGTGCGCTTCAGGAAACTCAGATTTTGGTCGCTCTGAGCATATTTGCAGGTGACAGCGAAAGTACCATAAGTATTGATTTGGGGGGTTACAAATAGCTTTACAGCAAGTAGGTGGATTTGCCAGTGGGGAATCTGCGTGCGAAGATGGTCGGCTCTTCTATTGTCCTTCTCCTGGCTGGCGCTGTGGCGATCCAGCGAACCGTAAATGGCTTGCTTTGGAAAGGCAGGGACACGCTTCTGCTGCGGTGTTTGTGGGGCCTCTGCAGGTCCTGTTCACTGCCCACCCCAAACAAACCAAATCCTGAAAAAAACCCCACCAGGAAATAGCTCAGAGGCGAGGAGGAGGCGAGAAACAGCCCTCTGTGTCGGGGACAGTCGGGCACAATGGTAGCCGTTCCGCTGACATTTCTGAAGCTCTTTGATGTGGTCGGTGTCATTTGATTTCTACAGTGAGGTAGATTGAATTGTTGTCTTCATTTTACCAGAAAAAGACACACATATGAATTGATGGGAAGCACACCTGACCTTACCTATCTTTCTGAAGTGACAATCAGGCACTTTGCCCCTGCGGAGGCCCAGACCGGAAGTCTTGCTTCTTTCTTTGACCAGTGCGTGCTTGGTGACAGTGGATGTCTCACTGGAAAACACCGTACCTCGGATGGCCCACAACACATGACAGTGTTCACGTTTTCACTGTGAAGGCTCAAGAGGCGTATGGTGTAGGGGAGAGAGAATGGCTTTCATAATCAGAGTTACTGGTTTCGATTTCCTGGCTCTGCCCCTTCCTCAGCTGTGCAGCTTTGGCCAAATTCTAGAACTTCTCTGATCTTGCATTTTCTCGTTGGTAAAACGAGGATGATAATATTACTTAATTCACGCATTTGTCTTGAGAATATAATGAAATAAGATATTTAGCTACTTTCCTCTTCATACCTCTGATGATAAGAACTATGTGGATCAGGAGCTCATCGATACATTCTTAGAGAAAATCGATAAGTAATCCTATCGGCGACCTTTGTTTCCTAGCGAATCTGCCTGGAGATTACCACCCCCAATGGCGCCAACAGTGGGCGTTGGCTTCTGCATCATGAATGTCTAAGCTAATGTCACTCTTCAGTTTTAATCTTTCATAACACGTTATTTTCCCTTCGTGTAAGACACATAAATGTTTCAAAAGAAACATTAACGAAGTCTCCCTTAGATTTTTAATTTTTTTTTCCTAAACTTGATTGGGATGTTGACAAGCTAGATGTACCTGTGAGCTGTTGAATAAAGCGGTGGAAGAGGTTTGCTAAGTATAATAGATGCAGGTCAAATAAGTGATGAGGAAGAGGCTAGTGTAACACCAGTGCCCATTTCATCGATGGCAAAAGTGAAATCTAAAGAAGTGACTTGTACAATAAGCTCCCCAAACGAGATAAAGCCTTCCCATGCAGCCAACCTTTGGATTACTAGCGTTGGGGAGTATAAAAAGATTCCTTTTCTCCTGATGATTTTGCAATTAAATGAGACTATATGGGTCCTTTATAAAATGTTTTGAGATTCATTTGATACCTATACAACACAGTTTCCAGCGTCGTCTTTTGTAAACATCTGTGTGATATTAGCCAATGAAACCCAACTGCTGGAGTGCTCTTAAAAGGTCACTGTAAACCTCACGGTGGCAGGGACAATGGGGTCAGTAATCTGAAGGCTAAACTGCAGGTCCAAGTGACTGTTTCTTTTGATAGCTGTTATCTTCCTGAGAGAAAACAACATCTGCTTTTGCTGGCTTGGCCTTTGAGACTTCCCTGAGACCAGTGACCTTTGGTCGCTGATGTGAGCTGTAGACTCATTTCTCAACAAGATAAATGGGTGTCTTCATGTGTACCATGTTTAGGACTTTTTCCATTCTTGTGTAAGTGTCCTGTTATATTTCCAATGACTCATGCACAGCTTTCCCGAACAAAACCGCCATGGACAATTCCCAGTGATCATTGCTCGTTTTCATTGTCCTCACTAGAACTCGTTTGAATGGCTACTTGCCTATTTTGTTGTGCACGTCACGGAACAAAGACAGCAAAATGCACCTGAAATGACTTCTAGGAGCTCGTGGTCTAAGGCAGATGCCTGGATGAGGATGGTCGACTTATTATCATGAGGCTGTTTTTCAGTAAAACACTAATACTCATGCTTAGGGATTCAATAGAAAAATTCAAACTAGGGAATTCTTGCGTCAAGCACAACACACATGGGAATAGCCAAGGGGACCCTCTTAGATGTTAATATTTACCTCCACCGATTAACGTTGGCCAGAGTGAATCAGTGTTCTGTTTCCTTCTATTACTTGCAGTGGATATCTGCAAGGAGAAACACTCTGATAGTGAGACGTAGGGAGGTGGAACTTAAACATCAGAATTCTGTTAACATTAATTTTCTTCCAACTTCATAGGGCATACTTGTAGGAGATAGAGAAGGCACAGGGAAGTTTTGGTCCCCACGATGGTTCTCCTTTGGCTGCTAGCTAAATGAAGCATGGACATTAGCTGACAAAAATAGGTTGACCATGAATTGAGTTGGAATACTATACCGATAATATATAACATTAATATAACATAATATTAAGAAAATAATAAATATACTCGTATAGAGTATAATACTAATATTAATAAAATAATACCAGCCTTAACAGTGGGCTAATGAGCATGTTTTGGGCAGTCCTAGTAGCCCTTGAGCTGCATGACAGTCAGTGTCTCTGTATCTCTAGAATTCAGCATAGTTGCCTGACACGTAGTGAATTCTTAATATATCTTACTTGAGTCAAAGCCTGAGAGGTACGAGAACAAGAGTAAGACACAGGAGCACAGAGGCCTAAAGACAGTGAGTGAAGCAGAAGGGTTGCCTCGTAAGGTCCCCAGTATGAGGCCTGGGGAGGGGAATTGTTGAGGTCGGATGGGGAGGTACCTTGTTCATCCAGGCAGCTGGAAACCAGAGCGGGAGGACCTGGGAGGCAGGCTCCAGAGCTAGGAAGGTGCCAGCTCAAATGCAAATCGTGCTGGAGGGACACTGGGACAGTGTACACCTCCTGCAAAGACAGGCTGGGGCAGGAAGCGGCGCGGAGATGAATATTCCAGGATCTGCACTGGCCAACTTGGGCTGTGACCAGCCTTTCGCTGTGAGAAGTGTGTCCTGTGTGAATGTATCCACTCCTTTCATTCTCAGAGTCTTCCCTCTTCCTCCCCTTAGTTTTCTTGTAAAAGTTCCTTTAAAAAAAAATTAACTTAGTCTTGGCCAGACTATTAGGAAAAAGAGATTTATTCAAACCTAGATCTTTGCTCTGTGAAGTCACAGCTGCCAGCTTAGCTCCACTTCCCAAGGGTGAACAGAGAGAGGGAGGTGAGACAAAGCGTCAGGCTTAAGAGAGGGTGGCATGTCCCCGACAAGTGGCGGGTGGAGGGTGGTGGGGTGCAGGGCTGTACTCCCTAGTCTGAGGTTGACTGAAAAGCGCACAGTCTCCAGCCCAACATTTATCCTAGGGTTTATTTTTCCTCCACATAAATATCCTCAGGGTGAGCGAGCGAATGGACAGGTATGTGGCCATTTGGTGGGCACGTTATCGGTTTTCTGTCGCTACGCAACAAATTACCACAGACTTAGTGGCTTACAAGAACACTTACTATCTCATAGTTTCCCTGGCTCGGGAGTCTGGGCATGGCTTCGCTGGGCCCTCCGCTCAGGGTCTCACTCGTTCCGGTGTCTGCTGGGACAGCAGTCTCCACTGGGCCTGGGGTCCTCTTTCAGGCTCATGTGATTGCTGGCAGAATTCAGCTTCTGGCATCTGTAGAACTCTTGGTGGCCTGCTCCTTCTGGGCTCGGAGGAGAATCTCTCTGACTTCCAGATCTTCTTTGAAAGGGCTCACCTGCTTAGGTCAGACCCACGCAGGATAAGGTCTCTTTGGATGAACTCAAAGTCAGGTGAATTGGGACCTCAGTTACATCTGCGGAATTGCCTTCAGCGTGATGTGACCTGGCACTCACAGCGCCGCCATCCATCATCCTGGCTCGTACAGGCCACACGCAAGGGACCTTACAGGGCATGTCCCCCAGGGCGCAGGAATCTTGGGGTCATTTTAGAATTCAGCCTGCTACAGTGGGTCAGCGCTGGTCTATTCTCTCCATTCAGCAGACTGTAATTTGGGAAGGGGGCAGGGGGCGGGAGAGCAGGAGCAAAGATATCATTTTAGGTATATGTGGCTGGTGGCCCCGAGTCACGTGAGAACAGAAACCACCACTGAATACGATCTAAGGAAGAAAGCTTAATGGTAGTGGTCAAGGGGAGACATTCTGATTTCTAAAAGAAAACGTGTTATTGATAGGGCGATTGTTGGGAGATGTGTCAGGACCCACCCTGGTGAGAAGCTGCCCAAAGAGCAGCTTGTTTCCAGTGTTTTCGATTCTCTTGCATACAGAGTTTCTGACTGAAGCTGTTTCTGAAGAAAAACCCTGAAAGTCCACCTGTAGGGAGCCATGCTTTTGGGAGAAAGGCCCAGTTGATGTGGGTCCTCATTGCTGTCAGTGTGAAGGACAAAATGAGAGAGGCGATTTCTGTCCATTTAACATTTAAAGTGTCAGGGGGAAAGTGTTATTGTTCTGCACAGCAGTCTTGTCTGTTAAGCCTGCCAATAGGTTGCTTTTTTTCTTCTGTCTTTTTTATCAGGAATAATATAGAGAATATTCATCTTCTAAGCAGAAAGTGTTGTCTCCTTTTAGTTATCCTCACTGTTCTTTGTTCCCTGGGAATTATTTAAACCAGATCTCATTTAATTTGATTAAATGGAGTCTTTTTTTTTAATGTTTCCCTGCCCCCGCCATTAAAAACCTAGAGGTTTTTTCTTGTCGAAAATATAGATAAGAAGAATTAAAAAAACACACGTTACACTGTGCAGAAGTGCTGTCCACTTTTTGCCAGAAATCCGTCCATACATTTTTACATTATATAGCATTTGTAGACAAGTCTCTGTAATTGAAAACGTAGAGAATTCAGTTTTTGTGATATATTTTCACTTTGACATACCATGTGAACATTTAATCGTGATATATAGCGAACCTTTATTAACAAATAGCTTTCTACAATAACATTTTTAATAGCTACTTCCTTAGACATACCATACTTTATTGAAACAATCTTATATGGGCTATTTGAAGTTCCAGATAAATGATAGATGATAGATAGATAGATAGATAGATAGATAGATAGATAGATAGAGGATAGATAGATAGATAGATAGATAGATAGAGGATAGACAGATAGATGATAGATAGACAGACAGACAGACAGACTGATTGATGGATGGTAGCCGTCAAGTCAGGGTCATCTGTCTACTGTCAGTACATTCTTCCCGGTGCTCACGATCCTGTTTTTTAGCCGCTTCGCTTCACTCGCCTTCGTTTGTGAGCTGCTCTCCTGTCGCTGGTGCAGTGCTTGCTGCTCGGACGGGCAAAACTTGTGCTTCGTGTTTACTTTTCCCCTGGGCCGTTCCCGAGGCTGCTTGCAGAGTTTTTAAATACCTCTTCTGTGAGCTGGAAGCCCTGACAAACCAACCGCCTTGTTGAGACTGGAGCGCAGCACTGGCGCGATCGGCCGACTTCACCGTGCGTGGCAGACATCACGCGTGAGCGCGGTGGTCCAGCTGCACCTTCGCTCCACACACGGACCCTGTGTACGGCTCTGTGAGTCGCTGTTTTCCTTTCCCTTTCCCTTCTAAATGGGCTCCTCGCGGCAAACATCTGTTTAAACAAAGGCGAGGAAAAGATCCGTTTATTACAAGCCCAGCCTTTAAAAGTTAGTTAGAAGTTTAACCTGTTAGAAACCCGAGCTTTGCAAATGGTGAGGGTATCAGGGTGAACGGAGGGAAGGGGCACTCAGATGTTGGTGGGTCACTAGGCCGTGGAGGGAATATAATTCAATGACCCAGAGAGGCCTCAACAGAATTTTTTGACGCAGGGCCACATTTTGCATGAGTAATGAAAACAGACCCATGGAAAGAATCTGAGTTAATAAATAGGTTCCTCACGATCCAGCAGAGTCTGCAAAGTGAAAGCCTCTTTTTGCTTTAAGAAACGTATGGTAGCATTTTTGGTTGTCAGCATGATGGGAAGAGGCGACTACTGACCTGAAGTGCTCAGGACAGTTGGCAGGACAACCCTAATTGGTGAAGAGTCTTTTTAGCTAAAATACCAATAGGGATGGGTTGAGACCTTCTAACCACTTCGGAACTTTGGGTTTCTTCTAAGGAGGAGAGCAGAAATCATGAAACTACAGCCATGAATTTTTCTGGGGTTCTCCTCTTTTTTCCTCCTCTTCCTTCCCTTCTCCTCCTCTCTTCCCTCTCTCTCTCTCTCTGTTCCCATTTCTCATAGAGGTTCTGCATAGCTAAGACTGGGAGGATATTGGTCCATTTAAGTAAGGAGGTGCGGGTCAGGAGAAAGTACAGCACTTTTTAAATCTGATGTTTTTCTCTCCATCTCTACTTGGCTTGCAAAAGTCGAGTCATTTTTTCTGATAAAAGTCTGTTTGTTTGTTTGTCTCTTAGACCAGCTGTTCGAAGGCGGGAATCAGCCAGTACTATCCAGCTGTTAGCTCAGCCATCCTCAGGGAAGCTAGTTCTCTGCCAAAAGAGCCCCAGAAAAGGCCAGAGAGAGGGAGTTGCAGGGAACAGTGACTCAGGCTTAAGATTTGTTTTCAGGCTGTTTTATTCCCTTAGGTGAGTGGAAGCGGAGGCTGCCTGCATCATAACTGGCCTCAGAATGTCAGAGCTGCAGGAAACTCGGGAGACCAGCTGGTCCTTCTCTTTAATTTTATATTCTAAGAAAAGAGACTCAGACGGGATAAATGACTTGCCCAAGGCCACAGAGCCAGGTGGGGGACAGAGCTCCATCTAAATGCAAACCTTTTGATTCCAAATGCAGCATTCTTTGATAACACCCACCGCTGCCCTTTGACTTCTTGTGTTATTTATTAATGAAGTTTTCCTGACTTTGTTTCCCAGATATTCCCCCACCCGCCCTAAGACACTGCATCATTATCACATGTAAACCTATGTGATTTCAGAGACCATTGGCTTCCTTGGTAATGGGAAAGAATCTTTCATGATATTCCCTCTTCATGATGCAATAAAGTTATCCACCACTGTCCAATTGTGGAGAAAATGTGGAAGTGCTGTTCTACACCGTTTTCTGAGAGAAAAATACCCAGTTAGGCCGTTTGGCAACGTGTTTTAACGTGTGGCGTTTGCACGTCTCCCAGAAGGACGGTAGGGAGGCTTCAGTTTGCTTATCGTCATCACTGCTCTGAGATCACCAGATTTTATTTATGATTTTCGTTAGGGAAGATTCTGGCCTCGCTTCCCTTTTTCGCCTTCTTTAGACATTCTCCGGCCTTTCCAGGTTCCAGTAAGAGGACGGGAGGGCTGTGGCGGGATGGCAGGGACCGTCCTGGTGGTGACAGCGCCGGGCAGGAGACCCTCGGAGCACCTGGACTCCGCCGCCGGTGTGACACCGGAGAACCCGGAAACGTCCGTCAGTTGGGGCAAGTTTGGCAGGCGGGTGCTTAGAACCAGGGTCAGAAACGCTTGGGCACGTCCAGGACGTTTTCTTACCGCCAGGTTGCCCTGTTTTCTCCCTTTCTGCTGGTGCTGTCATGGACTCCCAGGTGATGATCTCATTTTCCTTCTGGCTTATTTGTTGGCTTGTCTAGCTAGACCTTCTTTCCTTCCGTCCCCCTATTCATCCATCCATCCATCCACCCATCCATCCATCTTCCTTCTTTTCTTTTTGGTCAGGAGCGACACCAAAGCGAGAACATGATAACCCTGTTTGACTGTAACCAGTTCTCTCATAAAAGCTTGAGTGAGAGTTTTGCATGAAATATATTTACTGGTTAAAACAGAAGGGCGCGGAAGAAATGCATGGAGGCGATGAAGTGTCGTTGGTGATCCCTGTGGAGGACTCGCACGGACCGGGAGAGGTCTCAGACTGGAGAGGTGGGCCTGGGTTTCGAAAGGGGAAAGGGGAGATTTACCACTTAAGGATGGATGAACTGAACACGAGCCCCTTGGTGAGCAAATGGCAAATCAGCATCTGGTATGAGGGCACTAAGAATAAATGATGTTTAACAGGCCTCATAATTTTATATAATGCTAATAAGCTGATAGAGCAGAGAAACGCTTAATAATTTGTCCCAATTTTAGCAAGGCATGTAATAATAACAGCAATAAAACAGCTAACACGTATTGAGCTCTTAGTGAAAGGAACCGTTCTAAGTGAAAAGAGAAGTGTCAAATTTTGCTTCTTTTCTGGGGGGTTAATATCTCTTTATCTTCTTCACTTAGAATAATGGAGTTTGCCTTTCTAATCTTTCTTTGTTTGTTTCTAGTAACGGGATTGGCATTAATGGCTTAGCACAGAGCAGGCAGGGTGGGGTAACAGAACTAACCAGTGGTTTTTCACTCTGCACTGTCTCACCATATTCTGTCTTGACCCGGCTGTTGAGCTCCTGGATGTGACTAGCGTTTGGTGATAAAAGAGGGTTTATTACCTCAACTGGTTGGGTTTCGCGAGAGAAAGGAACATGCGGGAGCAGACAGCCAGTGGGTGCCACACTCCCAGTATTTGCTAATCGGCTATTCAAAAGGGAGGTAAGGACCGCCTATGTGGATAACGGTGAAGTAGCCCACTACTTCACATTCATGTTCGTGGCCTGCCCGTGTTCTCGGCTCACTGTCATTTACCGCAGTATCATGTTATATCTGGATCAGGCTATCTGTACATTCGGTTTATCTCCACGAGGGTTTTGGAAGGCAGATTCAATTTTTCCTCATTTCAGAGGGAGTAGAGAGTGTGCGTGATCTGCCCAAGGTCACTGTAACAATTCCAGAGCTGATCCAGGATCTTCGTCTTCCAGCTCATGAATCCAGCGCGTAAAACACTCCTTCAGATGGTCGGGATCCTCTGTTATGTTTCAGCCGGCCCGCGAGATGCAACAAAGCCAAAGAGTCGGTGGCTTTAAGCTAGAACCTACCTGCCCGGGCCCCCAGGTTGGGCAGCCGTGGGATTCCTGTCACTCTTATCTTACCTGTGGGATCCCTGTCGCTTTTTCTCAGGGTGTAAGGGTGCCGCCTGGCAGTGAGTCTCTCCCTGTGCATTTAAATAACAAGGCAGACAGTCTGCCACTCCTGAAGCACTTTCCCTGTTCCCCCAGTGTGGCACTCAGGGATGAGGGTGTCTCAGTGATCCTGATGACATACCTGGCTCATACAGGATAGGTTTCGAGGGAGTAGGCCATTTTTTCCCTGTGAAAATTTTATGGCTCCTTTAATTTTTTAGACCTCACGTCTTGGGCATTGGGTCTTGACTCAGAGACAGGACTGTCCCGTTGCAAAACATTATGTCCTGTTCAGAGAATTCCATGGAGAAAATCGTTTGGTGATCCTTGTGTTTCGTCACCATCTGTCTTGTTACAGAATCTGCAGTGTGACCAGGTTAACCCTCAGCTCTTTGGTTTCAGGTACCACCCTGGGTCTTGATTTTCTCAAATTAGAATGGGCTCAGCTGACATGCAACGTTTCTTCGATCTTCATCAATGTTTGAATGGGAGCCTGTTGTCATAATTGGAAATTTTTCTGGAATGGCAAAATACCAGATTTTAGTTATTTTAGGGTAAGATTCAGAAGGGTGGGTACAAAAATGACTATCTTAGCTTATGCCTTCCTTCAAGGATATGAGGGAATGCGTTGGGTGTTTCTTACGTGTTTCTTTTTTAATCTCATAACTGATTTGTTTGTATGGAATGAAACAAGGAATTTTTTCACATCAAATGTTGAGCTAGGAAGAACTGTATAGACCGTTCAGGATTGGATTGGATCTGGAGAAAGTACATCATTACTTTTTTTAATGATGAAAAATCATGTAGTTTAGAAGGAATCAGTATTGGTGCATCTCCCTGGAAGCAAATATCACATGTAATAAATTCATATTTAATAAATAAAACAGAGGTGAGTCTTTTTCTAACAAATATACCCTACCAATACATTTATAATAGAGTTCCTTTAAATAAGCAATTCCTTAATGCCATTAGAATTTGATCTATTTCTCACCATCCCTTAATGCCATTAGAATTTGATTAACCTATTTCACATAGTTCTTTCACGAAGAAAGGCACATCTGGATACCACGAACCAAAGCATGTATGTTTTGAAATAGGGCTCTTAAAAAACAAAAATCTGCTCTTGCTTGTGAAATTTCAGTAAAGTAGATATCACCTTAAAAAAACCAAAAACAGCCCCTCCCCTCCGTCTCTTGTGTAATAGAGTGCCAAGGCTCAGCCCCAACTTTCTTCCTTTAGAGAACGATGGAACTGAATTTTCTCACTAGGAACAAATTGGGCCCCTCGAAATTTCATTGTAATTGGGTTTGCCTTGTGAGCTATTTCACTTCTTGTGATTTTGACGGAGCCGCTTCTTTTCCTTCTGGGGACGTCTGGCCGTTTTCTGTGTGGCATGTGCGCAGGGCACATGCACAGGGTGCAGGCCACGTGCAAGACCGCTTGGGTCTAAGGCGTGCTCTCCGGCTGAGAGGGGAGGGCCACCTTTCTTCCTCCCTTCCCCTCCCTTCTCCCCCTCCCCCGTCCTCCCTCCTCCCTCCTCCCTCCTCTCTTCCCTCTTCCCTCCCTCCTCCACAATCCAGGCTGTTTTTGCTGGAGGAGAACCTTGGTTTCTAAAGCGAATTTGAGGCCTGTCCTCTAAATTACTTCTCTGCATTTCTTGGGGACTTGGGGGTTGTCATGCTCCCCCCCCCCCCACCACATCCCTCCGTGCGTGGCTCCAGTCTTCGGAGCATTCTTTGCCGTGGGCAAGGCTCCTGACTCCAATTTTTCACTAAAAGGCCCTCTCCCCTGCCTGAGAGCTAAGCAGGAGGCCCGGAGAATGGGATCTTTGTGGGGCGCAGGCGGTGGGGCCCGGGCAGGTCTCGGGCTGGCTGTCTCGCAGGGAGCGGCTGAGCTCGGCTTTCTGAACCCCTCCTTTCCTCCTGTACCCCACCCGCTTCACTGCCTGGCAGGGTAGCAGGGGCAAAGCTGAACAAACCCAAGGAGCAGAAAAAAGGCGTTTCGCTGCTTTTCCTAATTTGAAAAGCTTTTCTATTTTCCATTGCCTGAACCATTTTAGAAAATTGTAGGGTATTAGAGCTGAATAGGTTGTCAGCAATGACCTATAACTATTTGTGTGTTATTACTATTATCTCTGCTGGGAGTGTTTAACCAGGATCCATGGAACCCTCCAGTCCCAACCAGGGGGGCAGGCTTCAGGGAGTGAGTGAGCCAGCTGGAAGCAGGCCCCTTGTTTCCGGGGGCGGGGTGGGGGGAACATCATTTTCAGGCAGGAAGCTTTCATTAGATTCTCAAAAGGGTCCACACATCAGAAAAAGGTGAGAAGCTACCGATCAAGTCCAAAGTCCACACCATCACTTCCCTCTCATCCTCCAGGACACACACACACACACGCACACACACACACACACACACACACACACCGTGCACGCGTGCACACACAGAGTTCAAAACTGACTGGTTTGAGCATGCAGTGTGAGCATGTTGGCTGACAGGGGAACAGGACATTTGTTGCAGATAACCCGTGCAGCACGGCGCCCTCCTCAAAGTAGCCACGCACTAGGTTTGTTGAATGAGTGAACTTCAGTGGTGAGGACGAGGAAGAGAACTTAGCATCCTTATGCAGCCAGTTGCTCAAGCTCAAGAATTATGCATCTTTCGTTTTCTTCCTCCTTTCTTCCCCCTTTCTCACCCCCCCCCCACCCCGTGACCTGTGTTCTTAGGGCAATTATTAGTAGCAGGAGGTGGCCCAGATCATAAATCGCTCTTCACTTGCAGGCTCCTTTGACAACTAGTTAATGATTTGTAACCACAAGTGTAAATACTCAAAACCATGATAATTTTTTTTATAAAGTCAAGAGTTTATGTAAGGCTAACAGTTTCTCCTATTAATTTATCTGATTTGTAAATTCATATATATGTTTTAATGTTCTTTAGCACTAATTTATAATTTATAATTGTTGAGAGATCTCGACTCCAATTCAAATTTGTTTACCGTTTGGCTGGGATATTGTAGAATAATAAAAGATGGAAATGAGATAGTTGGTGAGTGCATATGCTGTATGATCTGTGCCAGGATTGGAGGGGGTGGGTAAAAATGTTTACATCTCGGTTATAGAGTTTATAAGGCCTAATGACAAAAGATTGAAGTTGGCAATGAAAAGAACATCTAAGTAAAAACATGTCAAATAAGTAATACTTATTCGAAGGGCTGGAGTTGGTCAGGGAAGTGAAAGATGAAGCCTGTCTAGGATGACTTAAAAGAAATAGATTTATCTTAGTTTCCTGATGGATAGAGAGGAAAATGAAAGGATATTCTGGGAAGAACAGTGTGAGAAGCCAGTGTGCAAGTAGAAAATGCTCACGTTTTATTGTTTTCTTAAAAAGCTTTTTAAAAAGTTGATTGCTGTGGCAATGAGATGTGTCAACCAATGGTCGTTGGCACCAATCCAACACCATCAGAAATCTTGATTTTAGGGAATCTCAGATTTGGGGTATGGTGAAGAAGGAAACTTTCTTTAGGGCAAACAGCGCAATTGTGTTATAGCACAGCTGTGTAACAGCGTAACTGTGGCGACCCTGAGCAAGACCTCTCTCCAGCTGGATAGCTCCACTCTGCTGGGGTCCGATCCATCTGTTCTGTTCTGCTCTGTGCTCTCTGATTTATACAGAGAGAAGTCCCTCCCTGGTTCCTGCTTTGTCTATCCTCATGCAAACGAGGACTCCAAAACTTCACAGTTGGGTCCAAAAGGCACCAACTTGATTGGTCAGATTGGAGCCACTCTGATTGGTCAGTGAAGATGATAATGGGGGTATATAGCTGCGTGGCTCCAATTGGATGGTTAAAGTCTCAGTGCTTTTGGTTGAAAGGCAATTCCAGGAACTCCTTTACAAGGGTTGGCTCAGATGGCGGGTAGGCAGGCAGTTTAGTGCAGAAGGTAGGCAGCTTAGTGCAGGCTTCCCTGAGGCATGGCTTGCGTGAGAGGTCCCTTTTGAGAAACGGCTGCTATGCTGTTTTAAAATTTGAGCCCAGTTAGCCACAGGAGCCCTTCTTGGTAGGTATCTTCTTTTTGGTGGCCAGCAGGTATTAGATGCATTACATGCATTATTTAATTTAATCCTTACAACAGGAAGCTGGTACTGTTGATTGATATCTTCACTTTACAGGGGGAGCAAAAGGAAATTTTGAGAACTGAAGGATCTTGCTCAGGTTTGCACAGCCAGGAGTCTGGATTCAAATTCAGGGCTGTTTGACTCCAAAGCTATGTTATTGTAATGTCATAAAGAATTCTATTAAGGTTGGAAGGAAATGATCATGTATTAGAATAAGGGAAGACAAGACTTTATAGGATGGTTGGGGCCAGATTGGAGGATATTAAATGCTGGGTTTTTAATAATGGGAAGACAAGATCTTGACATGGGTTCTTAAAGGAAGTTGCTAAGCGTCTTCACTGAGATGAGTGAGAAATATTCACATCATGAAGCCAGGGCTTAACCCTGTCAGGCTGCTTCCAACTCAGAGATTTTGTGATATTACGTAGAACTTTATAGCAGAACCGTGCACTGAGGGCAAGTAAATACCTCCATCCTTTCCCTCACGTTGGTGTTACCAGGAGCCTCTCCATCCAGCAACCCCCTGGCACTTTCTACACTTTCAGTGTGGAAGGCTGTCTGTTCCTGGTGGAAGCATGGATGGGCTGCCACTAAGTCTATTTTTTAAATTCCAGTCTCCCAGTTGTCAGCTGTTGAGGCTGACTTAAATGAGGCAGCATGCTGTGGTAGATGGTGTATGGGCTTTGGAACTGGCTAGATTTGGGATGAAATCTCAATTCTGTCTTTCGTCATTTGTCCAACCACAGCCCTGGACAATGTACCTAACTGCCCTGAGCCCCAGTTTCCTCATCTAAAAGTGGAGACATTTCTGCCGTATAGGAAAGCCCCTCGCTCATTCTCTGGAAGTCTAGTATGTCAGGCTCTTAGTCCATTAGGTGCGTCTGGCACCTGCTCCTGTCACCATCACCATCGATGGTGTCAACACCGTGTTTTTATGTTAAGTCTTCTCTATGCAGTTGGATTGTGAAGATCGAAGACCTCTTTCCTAGGACAAACAATGTGGGGAAAGTTTATCTGAAATGAGTGGACCCTAGTTCAAGGTCTAGCTCAAACAGTAGGTGACTGAGATCTTGGACAGTGGGATTGTTGTGAGCATTGATTGATGAGAACGCTATAAAAGTACTTTGTAAATCTATGAAGCTTGACTAAACCGTTAGGCAGAATGACAACATGCTATTATGGCCATGTTCTCGAGAGGATTCAGCTAAAGTTTCACAACCCTTGCGTTCACATGCATAGTCCTTTGGTGAAGTGTATGCAGGATCCAGAAAATCTCCCTTGTCCAGTCTCGCTTTGCTCCTTTTTCTGGTGTTTGGCCTCTGAGACCACACGCCCTTCTCTTGCTAGCTGGCACTAATCATGGCCTGATTCTGGCCTGGTCCCTGCACCAGTGGTGGGGTGTTGACCAGTCTGCTGAGCCCTGAAGCCCACAGCTGCCAAAGAGACTCAGCTGGAGCTAATCTTCTGGGCTGAGTCACAGCATCTGGTTGGGACAAGTTGGGCATATCTTTTCAGTCACGAGAATCTCCCCAGGAACCTTTCAGTACTCACCACTTGCTAGTTCCTGGGTGTGTGGGGGTGGTTAGGCCCAGTTGGTCCCTTCCGAAGAGGTTCTTTTTCCAGAGGGGAGTTTATCATAACGCATTTGATAACAACTGTGAGTTCTTCAGGAATGCCTATCATTTAGGGCTAAATTGTTTGGTAACATGATAATTATTACAAAATCCAAAGTAGGGGGAGTTCGGGATGGCTAGCCGAGTCAGAGGAGGTTTATTATTGGTTATCCAGGGGATGTTCATGAAAACATTCATTAGCGCTGCACAGGAGAAAGAAAACAGTGTTAGCAGAGTGGTCCAGCCTGGCAGCGTCTCTCAGGACAGTGGGATTCGAGGTTTAGCAGGGCCAACCCAGCTGGCCAGGGTTGACATTATAGGTCAGGGGACAGAATCGTGGCTTAGAAACAGAGGAACTGTAAGTTCAGCTCCTGCCTTGCATCTCACATTCCGTGTTATTATTTCTCTTTTCGTTACCTTACGTTTAGTCTTGACAGGAACTCTGTCAGACACCTGCAGAATATTCACCCTCAGGCAACCAGTAAACTTGCCTTTGGAGAGCCGTTTAGGGAATCAGACCCTGACCCTGTAGTCAGAACACCTGGATCCTAATCTTAGCCTTGCAGCTGTTTGTCTCCTCCTTACCTGGGAGCTGGTCAGAAATGCAAAATCTTAGGACCATTAGACTCATGAGTCAGCATCTATGTCTTAAGATCCCCAGGTGATTCAGAGCACATCAAAGTTGGAGAAGTGCTGACCTAAGTGGTGAGTCAGGGGAGGCATGGGCTTTTTCTTTCGTTATTTATTATTTTATATCCCCAGTGTCTGTTTAAAGGTTAGCAAATGGTAGCTGCAAAATCCAGGACTCTTCCTCTGACTTGGGCAGATCTGAACTTCTAGGAACTTTGTAAACTTCTAGAGACTTAATTATAAAGTGGTGTAGAGGGAGAGGTGGTGAGTGGAGATGGGTCAACCAGTAGTGGTCGAAAAACCTAAGTGAGCGTTAGAATCATACATACATGGTGGTGGTGGTTGTGATTTTAATGCAGATGCCTTTGACTGAGTCAGATCTCTGAAGGTGGGTTGCAGGATTCGAATTTTTAAAAAAATTCTCTTCATGTTTGAGAATGTTTATTATAGTATCATATATAATAATGAAATCTTTAACCACCCCTCAAGAGGAAATGGGTAAATACAATGGAATATAATTTAGAAGTTTAAATGAATGAGTTACATGTATAAAAAAGAATAAATCTAAAAATTTTTTTTTGGAAGAATAAAGTTGCAGAAGGCTGTGTGTGGTATGGTACTATTTATTTAAAGTTAAAAAATTCATATGTATGTAATTGAAATATACATATGTAGTAAAAGTGTAAAAGACTTGAATGGGAGTGATAAACACCAAGTATAGTAGTTGATTTTGGGATGGAAAAAGAGGAATGTATGGAAGTTTTAACAGCCCCTTCCTGTTTTACTTCTTTAAAAAGAAACAAAGAGTAAAGGAAAAAAAGATTGCAGCAGAAAACATGAAAAATAAGATATTTCCCAAAGGAACGAATATAATTATTCAGGGTAATGTTCTCTATAATTTTTCTGAAGGCTTAAAATATTTTATTGTAAAACGACTGAAACAAAACTTTCCTGGTAATTGCGATGCAGACAGTTGGCATTTGGAAGTGGTTAATTTAGGCTCTCTGAGGACCTTTCCATTCTGTGTGCAAGCAGAGAACTCTCTCCCCACCACCCGCTCTCCTGTTCTCATAGGTGACTGAAGCCTATTCGGACGTGCCCAAGGCCTGTGGCTTCCCTGCATTCTGCCCTGATGACAGGCAGCCGTTTCTGTGTGTGATGCTGACAGAACCCGCCAGTCTAACTGCTTTAAGGACCTAGCCCGCCAGGAACTCCTCTCCGTCGTCTGCTTCTCTCCTTTATGAAAGGAGGGGTCTGTACCACTGCCCTAACCTTAGAGCTATAACCTGGGGGTCAGGTCACCTCCTGCTTTCCTTTCCCCAAGCTAGAACCATTTTCATGACACCTTCACTGACACTTCAGTTCAGCAATAGGACTCATTCGTGTGAATCCGAAGAGTTTTCATTGCCTACCCTAAGCCTCACCTTTTCAATCATTTCTCTTATTGCTCTATCTGTTTTTGTAACTTCCTTTCTATACCAGAAGTGTCCATGAAGTTTAATCAGTAAGGATGACACATGTTAGTCTGTGACTCAGGGGATGTTAAGAAGGAGGAAGTGGCTCTAATGGCTGGTGTCAAAATGGACTTTTAAATTGAATTGAATTGAATTTTTATTCTTCTTGATATACTCTGTAGCAGCCGTTCTAAATCAAGGATGATTTTTCTTCCCCAGGGACAACTGACAGTGTCTGGAGACATTTTTTATCCTCAGAACTAGGGCAGTGCTACTGGCATTGAGTGGGTAGAGGCCGGGGATGCAGCTGAACATCGGTACCACACAGCGCAGCCTCACCCCGTAACAAAGAGTTATCCAGCCCAAGGTTATGAAACCCTGCTTTGCAGGCCCTCGTCCCATGAACGTCCCCCTTTCAGTGACACAGAGCGGATGGGGCCGCAGCTCCTTTAGCGGGGGACAGTGGAACGGGGGATGTCGGAATCCCTGGGAATATACGCGCAGACCATTGCCGTGTCTTCTTCATGGCCTGACGGGGGCCGGGGAGTTGGCTGTGTCAGAGATGGAGGGAGAAGAGGTTAAGGAGATTAAGGAAAAACTGGAGAGCAGTAAAGTCCAGGAGGTGGGAGACCAGAGAGGAGCTGCCTCTGGTGCCTTTGAACTTGGCACCTTGCTGTAAATAGCACCATTATGCAATAGAAATACAGGATAGCGATCTATTTAAAAATATTCCAGAAGGAAAACACATAGGGAGTGACAGTGCCGGCCTCCAGGGAGTCGCGCCGGCCTCTGTCCACCCTCGGCTGCACTGTGATTTTGCCATTCCTCTCGGCAAGCGGTGGAGTCTTTTCCCGCCTCACGACTGTGGGCCGGCCTTGTCGCTCCCTTCGGGCCAAAGACTGGAAGGAGCGATGATGTGCGACCCCCGAGGCCGTTCAGCTTCGGTTTCCTCCTTCTTGGAATGTTTCTTCCCTCATGTGAGGAATCGAGCAAAAGGTCTAGCAAAAGGGTAGGCTGTCCCAGGACAGCCCAGCGAACCTTCCAGCTTATGGTTCTACCGATGAACCCGGAAGAGATAGACTCACTCACCCCGCCAGCCCCACGGATTGGTGCGAAGTAATAAACTGTGGTTATTGTAAGTCGGCTAAAACTTGGGGTGGTTTGCTACGCAGCCATAGATGACTGGACGTTGTATATAAAGGACTTCATTCAAAGCAGTGGATGATGTATTTGCCTTAACACCTGTGTGTAAACATCAGCTCATAGTCAAGAGAAACTGAGTTCTTCCTCCTTTGTTTCCTGTAGCACTTCTCGGAACTCCTGGATGAGTTTTCCCAGAATGTCTTGGGTCAGCTCCTGAACGACCCCTTCCTCTCGGAGAAGAGCGTGTCCATGGAGGTGGAGCCATCGCCGACGTCCCCAGCGCCTCTCATACAGGCCGAGCACAGCTACTCGCTGTGCGAGGAGCCTCGGGTCCAGTCACCATTCGCCCACGTCACCAGCAGTGACAGCTTCAACGATGGTAACCTCAGCGGAAGGGACACCTGGGGACGTGGCGCCTTTGACTTGGAGCTCCTTGAGGGTGTTGGGAGTGGGCGTTATTTATCATCAGGGCCCACGTTAAGCACCTGCCTGCCTACACTGCGTAAGGCCTGGTGCGTGGGCTGTGGGGAAGTGCCATGCAGAGAGGCCCAGGACACGCTTCCCTACCTGAGGCCGTGTTCTCTGGGAACTTGCAGTTCCCGAATGGTAGTAATTGCTTTCTTTGACCCTGTGGATTGGACAGCACAGTGACCTTTTGCAAATCAGGATAGCCCGTTGATAATTCTAGTAAGCCCATTGTTTCAAGAGGACACCTTTTTTTTTTTTTTGGATGAGAAAAAATTTTGATAACCACTCTTATCCACAGAAGCTTCTTGAGCATCCTCTTAATCCATTTCAGCATGTTCCATTGACCCCCTGTCCTCCCACATGCATGACATCTTCGTGAGCATCCCCAGACTTTGGTGACCCTTTCATGTCCATCGTCGACGCCATTGTTACGGTGTGCGTTGAAGGCCTGGTTTTCATGGTCTTATGGATGTTGAGATGTTTTGACTGTTGCTCTGTTGGCCTTTAACTGGTATATGCTACATCCTCCAAACTCTCTTAAGTTATGCATGCCTTTCAAATTTAATTTTCTATGTTTGTTTTCTCAGAAGTATAACCAGCTTATTTAGTACCTTGAGTAAGTTTTAAAACTACATTCTCTAATCCTAATTCAGCATATCCCTTCTTCGCATAGGAGGATGGCGTGGTGGGGGTGGTCGCTAGCTTGACCTCTCTGGCCTGACCTGGCTGTCCTCGTCCTCTCCTCATACCACTGTACATACAGCGGCATCTTGTGAAGTGGTTACCTCCAGGACAATTCCCTCATGCTTCGCTTTGATGGAAGGCAAATGCCTGTATCTTCTTCTTCAAAAAGGGAGTTAGCTGTGTGGGGGAATCCCCTCCTCTGATTGGGGTCCTTAGATCTACTACTAGCCTCTAAAAGAACCAACTATGGGACCAACAAAACATCGTATCATGGCACAGAGAGTGCTGTAGGTTTTTCTTTTCCACCCCAGATATGTCCTTCCTTTGAACAGAAGTGTCCTGATTGGCAGCCCAGGAAATTTGGCCTTATATCCTCAGTGAAGGGAACGTCCCAGATCTGTGAGTGGCCTCTTTCTTGGCTGGGTCCTGCTGGAGCCTTACCTACATGCTCAGATTTTTCCTGGCAAGAGGTTAAGCGTATATCTGAACCCTTCTTCTCTGTAGTTTGTCCTCTTTCTCCGCCTCAGATCAGAAGGTGTCGAGGGGAAGTCTCTCTGGAAGGAAGGGAGGAAGTAGAACTGAAATAATCTGAGGACATAGAGTTGTGAAGGTAAAACGAGATGATGTGTTTAAAGAAATTAGGAGAATGCCCACCATGTAGCATTTCGAGAAATCATTTTTTTTCCCCTTCTAGCTTCTCCTCCTCTTTCTTCTCCTCTTGGTGTAGAGTTGTTATTGATTGCTGTTGTTTTTCTTTCTTCTTCTGCCTGTTCTGTTGTTTCTTGTCTTTTCCCATTTTCTCTTCTCCTTCTCCTCCTCTCCCTTTCCCCCTCCCTCAATTCTTAGTAAATTATTTTCAGGAATGAGCTCAATACAAACTTAGGAATATGGCCTCTGTTATGACTAAATACTTCTCATTTGATCACTGTATGGAGGAGGATTTTAGCCACTCAGCCTTCTGGGTTTCATCTTAGGTAAATTCATGCAATTCCTACATTGGTTTTATTATTTTTAAGAGTGGACTGCAGCATTATTATTTTTAAAATTGGACTAAATTACCTTTAAGATTTTTTTTCCATCCTGAGGTTCTGTGTGAGTACGGTTTCTGTGTAACATTTGCACCTGCCTTTGCTCATGGTTTTACCCCATACTCTCTTTTCTGCTTTGCCTGTTCTTTCTACAGTTTTTTTGAGACCTCTATTTTAAGGCCTGCTTCCTCTGTGGAAGGCAGGTCCAGTACCTCTTGTATCAGATACTGGAATACAAGTGAGTTATCTGTTGCTGTGTAACACCTCTCCCCAAATTAATGGCTTAAAGCAATAATAATCATTGATTACCTCTCCTGATCTCTTGGATAGGGATTCAGGAGTGGCTCGCTTAGATTCTGGTTCAGGATTTCCCATGACGCTGAAATCAGACGTAGCTGGCGCTGTGATGCTGGCGCATTTGGTCCTCTCCTCTCCACGTGGTCCTCTCCATGGTGCTACTTGCGAGTCACCGTGGCATGACAGCTGGCTTCCCAAAGAATGAGGGATCCCAGAGGCCACGGCTGGAGCTGAGATACCTTTTCTGACCTAGCCCTGGAAATTATTCTGTCAGCGCCATGGGGCAGTCCTGCTTCACTGTGGCAGGGGACCATATGAAGAGGTGAGTGAGTGCCAGGACGGGATCACTGGGAGTTGTCTCGGAAGCTGCCACACTTCTCATCGTCTGGTGTCTGTAAAGTGATTTCTTCCACGTCTGAACGCTTTTATCACGTATTATCAGTGCCTCACGGTCTAGCCATTCATCCAACTAGTGGTTCCTGAATTGTTAAGGGCAAAGGTAGGGAAGACTGAAGCGTGTTCCTGACCTTTGGCAATGGCACCAGGAAGACACCTGCTCTGATCTCCCTTTGCTTGTCCCCTAACGCTGGGCTGCATTTGATCAGGTTTCTTGGCTTATAGCAGTTGTCTTGTATAGGATCAGTGGCAAGTAGAAGAAGGTGTTTTATAAATGCTTTATGATTCATTTTTACAATTCATTCCAAAGCTATTTAGTGAGTACCTATCTTGTACTTAACCTTCCAGGAACTGTTCTAAGGATTAGTGGGTAAAGGAGTAAACACAGCTTTTAAAGATCTCTGTTTCATGGAGTTTACATTCGAGGATTTGAGGTGGGGAATAGAAAATAAGAAAAATGAAATATACAGTGTATTATTAAATGATGATCAGTAATATACAGAAAAACATTTCAGAAAAAAGGGACAGGGGGTTTCTAGGGGGGAGTGTCTTAGTCCAGCCAGGCTGCTGTAACAAAACACCACAGACTTGGTGCCTTATAAACAACGGAAATTTATTTCTCACTGTTCCAGAGGCTGGAAGCATGAGATCAGGGTGCCAGCATGGTCCAGCGAGGGCCTTCTTCTGGGTGCAGCTGTCGAATTCCATCCTTACAGGGCAGAAGGGGCCAGGGAGCTCTGTGGGTCTCTTTTATAAGACACTAACCCCATTTATGTGGGCTCCACCCTTATGACCTAAGCAGCTCCCAAAGGCCTCACCTCCTAATATCATCACTTTGGGGGTTAGTATTTCTACATATGAGGGTTTTTTTTGGGGGGCGGGGGAGGACACGAACATTCAAACCATAGCAAGGGGGAGTTGCAACTTTAGGTAGGCTAGACAGGAAGGCCTTTCCTTGAAGGTGACATTTGAGCAAAGATCAGCAGGAGATGCTGGAAAGAACTAGAGGTATGTCTCTGGAAGAGGCTTCTATGGGGAGGAAACAGGAAGTGCAGAGGCCTGGGGCTGGAGAGGGAGTGTGATAACAGTGTGCCTATACTCTGTATTCAGGCAATCAGCATTTAGAATATGCAGATTAGAGATGGTCTAAACAATCCAGTAATCTAACTTTTCCCCATCCGCATGTTTGTTGAACACCTACTGTGTGTGTTGGGCACCGACCTAGATACACGTGGGACATAACAGTAAAACTTAGATCCTGCCTACACGTAGCTCAGCCTGGTGAAAATGCCGTGAACCCAATTACTTTATCAGGTAGAATGTGAGCAATGTCCCAAGACAAAGTTAATGGTAGAAGTTCGGAGGAGAGAGGGCACACACATTGAAGGTCACAGGAAAAGTTGCAAAAGAAAAAAAGGCAGAATTTATTTGGGCCTTGAACTGTTGAGTAGAGATAAAACAGTGGCAGTGTTTGGAGGGAAGTAGATGACGAGGACATTGATCCTTCCCAAATAAAGATCCCTGGAGAAACGAATGAAAATAAGCAGATTTCCAAAAGTTCAGGGCCCCCTTCACTTCTGTGATGACACTGCTTCCTTGTTTTTAAATTCTAATCAATATAAATGCAACATAGTGGAACTCATGGGCTCCACCTATGCTAATAGCTTAGGGAGAGGAGAAGTAATTGGTGTCTTTTCCTGGAAGCCTTTCTTCTTAGACCGAAGCATACATCATTCAGTCCCACCAGCTGGCTCCGTGCTCCATTTATAGACCCTTCGCTGCAGAGGGCTGTGCTGGTCCTTTGCTGAGAACAGGTACAGCGTGTCAGATACATTTTGTGAAGAGTCTTCTGACCCACAGTTTATCTTTGTTAAGTACCAGTTTTTCCCTGAGTAAAAGCCGCCTTTTGCCAGTGAAAGCACTTTCATCAGTAGGGATTAGGAACCTGGGGAGGAACTGGTTGGGATGTGTGAAATCAGAGTTAGCCAGTGGGCATGAATGGGGCGGGGGTAGGGGGCACTTTGTCCACATTTTAGCTTCAATTGTGTTTCTGAGTTTTGTGGATGGCCAAATGTTGGGGAACAGAATTATTTTATTCATTTGAACCCTATTTTACATTCCCTTTAAATCCACAAAGATCCCGAGATAATCACGCTAAGTGAAATAAGCCAGACAGAAAAAGTCGAAAACCACACGATATCACTTATATGTAGGATTTAAACATAAAAGCAACAAACAAACATGACAAACAACCAGAGACTCATGGACAGGGACAATAATAGACTAGTGGTTACCAGAGGGTAAGGGGAAGCGGAGAGAGGTAGATGGGGTAAAAGGGTCAAAAATGTGGTGACAGAAGGAAATCTAACTATGGGCGGTGAACACACAATGCAATATATATGCCTTGCTGTTGAATTGTATACCTGAAACTTGCTGGATTTCGTCAACCAATGACACCATAATAAAAATTAATAAATTAAAAAAAAAAAATCCCTTTCAAGCTGAGTTCTCCGTTGGAGGAGGATGATATAGTTCTTTAGTCAAATAGCCAGCATTGAAAAAATCTGTTCACATTGAATTTAATATTCTTTTTCTCTTGCATTGGGAAAACGACTTAAGCAAAACTAGCAGTTTCTAGTGTTGGATAGTGAGTATTCCCTATACCGTGGAAAGCCAGTGAATCAGATCATTTTGTCCAGTTTTACTTAGATTAAACGCGGTTCTTCCATACTTGCTTCTAAGCCTGAAACAAAGTGATAAACACTTTGGGTAGACATTCTTTTCCAGTTTATTAGGATTTTTCTTTTCTTTTTCTCCCTCTTCCTCCCCTTTCTCCTCTCTCTTTGCCTTCTTCCTTCATAGTTCTCTCTCTGCTAAGTCTTCCCTTTCCCTCTGTGTCCCTCCTTGAACCCCGGACCAATTATTTAGGGCAAATGTAGGTGTTGTCATCCTGTTATCAGTATCATAGATCTTAGATGGACTGCAGACCCCTAAACCCGTATACAAAATTTAGGGCTTCAACATTTGTCAGTCTTTCTGCTGAGTGCATTTATAACTTTTTTTTTACATCTTCAAATGAATCTGTGACTCCTCCCCACCCCACCAATGCTGGGAAACAGTGGTCTAGGATTACGTAGGAATCATCTGTCTTCGGGGCTGAATTCATAGACTCCTTTGAAACCCTTGAGCTAAAGCATTTCATGTGGTTCGGCAACCACAGGAGCCAGTCCTAGGAATGTGGGCTCAGCCTTCAAAATCCCAGGAAGACCTCTTACATCCAGCTCTTACAAACTTCCGGGATTGGCTGTTAACCAGATGCTAAGCAGAGTTTTCTGTGTGTGTGTGTATGGGGGGGGGGGCGCGTTAAATTAGCTTATAAAGAGATTAGCAGAAACATCCAAGTAAATGTAAAATGTCTGTGGCTATTTTTAGGCTTTCACTGAGGAGTAAAAGTTTATGTTTCAATGGCCATGCCTTATAGCTCACCACAAGGAGGGTATCTTCATGAGTCATAGTCATGTCCTTATGTAGTAAATTGGGGTGCTAAGTATTCATTTGCTTTGTTACTTAATTTCAGTCTTCTTCCTAGGAAAAAACTTAGTAATGCTGGACTAAGGCTATTTGGACAGAACTAGACATGGCTCCTACCCTCCCAGATGACACAAGAACAACTTAGAAAAAAATGTAAACTGTCAACAGACTCAGCATAAAATATGCAAATACAGAAGTGGTCTAATACAGTATTTGCACAATGCACAAGTCAAAGTAACTTTATTTTGGGTGGAATAAGGGACTGTAACTATAGCAATTTCAGGTCTAGAGAGGCGGGGCCAGGAACATATTAAATAATAACCACGTTCTTTCTGATTAAGCTAGTTGGGTTCTTAGAGCTGGCCGGGTTAAGAAGTGGTTAGTTAGGCTAGTTTAATATCAGCTCCAAAGCTGTGGAGCTGTTCTCACAGATGAGGATGAGATCAGTGGTCTATGAGCTGTTGAGGAGCAGATGCTACTGGAATGATGGATGTAGCTTGGGGAAATTGGGACAGCCTAGTTGAAGGCAAAGACTCAAGGTTGTATGTGTTAGGAACGTGGGATGGAGTTTTTTGGAGACTAGAAGAGAATAATGTCTCATGGTTGATGATGCCAGACCAGGGAAGGTGTGCGTGGACATAGGGATGCTAGGAGAAATGGAAAGGTGTGTAACAGGCACAGCAAAGAAAAAAATGACTTTTGAAATGCTTAGATGAAACCCACAGCAGGATTAGCCCACGATCAGATGTGCTCAGTAAAGCAGAGATGAGTCATAATGACGCAGGTTAGAGACATCTCGATGTTGAAATGTTCCCAGGAAATGGGACCTGAAGGAAAGGCACAGAGGAGTGATGGATCGCTGTGTCTTCATCACGTTTGGTTTGAGCTATGACAAGAGTATCAAGCAATCTGAGCCATCTCAGCAGGGCTAGAGTCCGGGTTAGAAAGGAAGAGGTGCTTGTCCTCTCCCTGCAGAGAGTAACTGGGTCCCCTCTGGCATGGTAGGCTGAAGAGCCTGACGTGCGTAGGCCGGAATTGTCGCCCTCTCAAGCCGGAAGCCTGGGTTTGTGATGTATGCTCTTTGCTAGTCATCACCTTTTTGGGTGTTACCTTTTATTATTTTTTCCTCACAAGTAAAAAGATAACGATGCTTCTCATTTTTTTTTTAAGCGAAATGATGACTTCTTTGCCTGCCTAGCTATTGCAGTGCTAGAGTAGAAAGCAATGTTTACACCTATCTGGCAATTAAAATTACTTTGGATATTCATGAGAGTCGTAACTTCAGTGAAGAAAAAATTATTGCTAAATCTTTTGAAATTATTTTTTCCACAGATATTTAATTTACACTCTAAGCACAATGTCCTGCAGAAGGACCTGAGGTGCTAAAAGCAATATAGTAGTTACTTCCTAGAGTCAAGTTGCCTAGGTTTGAATCTGGGCTCTGCCATTTAAGAATCGTGGAATCTTGGGCAAGTTGCTTACTTCTTGTATCTCACTCTCCTGACCTTTAAAATGGAAATAATAAACTTTTTCCTTATACTGTTGTAGGGATTAAATGAGTCAATACATATTAAGTAACCATTCAGAACAGTGCCTGGCAATTAGTAGGCATTAACTAAATATTAGCTATTATTATTATTATTATTGCCTTTGTGCAGATTACTGCGGAATTAAACACATAATTTCTTGGGACAGCGTCCGCAAGAAATCGTGCCGATCACAGACGCCTGGCCAGTATCTGGAAACATTTAAAACGGCATCAGGCTTAGTGAGCACGGAGTGTTTCAGCTGTTATTGGTTGATCTTAAACTGGAGTTTTTTTTTTTACCTCATGAACATTAGATTAGAAGTCTCTATAAACGAAGGTAAGAAGTATAGAAAGAACCAATATTACACCTTTTGTAGTGACTAATTATGGGTTCAAAAGCACATTAATTGAAGAATAGTCACTTTTGGCTAGAGACCTATTTCATCATTGATCTCTTGAAAAGCAGTATACCAGAGTGGCCACGTCCTCAGGCCGTGGAGGTGGTTTGTCTGAGTGTGAACCCCAGGTCTGCATGTACACCAGCTGCTTAACTTTGGTGTGAGTTACTTAATCTCATTGTTTCCTTGTCTGTAAAATAGGGATAATAGTAGTTAGTTGCTTTACACGGTTGCTCTTGGGATTAGATTAATTACTGTATGTAAAGCACTCAGAACAATGTTTAGCACAGACTGAACACTCATAGATGTTTGCTATGTTTACTGTTATCAGTCCCTCCTCCTGCCACTCATGACTGAAGGTTATTTCAGGGTTAAGTCACCCAGGGAGGGGACCATGCAGCAGATAGGCCTCTGACTTCCATCTGAATATGTAGTGGGCTGAAGGGTAATATGATTCTGACACATTCAACTGAAGTCTTGTGCCTCTCCTAGCCTCCAGAATCCAGACTCAACCATTTTCCTCGAAGAAATTTTTACATTAAAAACCGGTCAAGCTTTGCCAGCTCCTTTGATAAATTTCAAAGGGCAAACACAGTTATCAAATGCCAAGGGACTCAGATGGAGCATACTTACTTAATGTACAAAAATTTTCTTTCGCTTTGGACATGTTATATAAATAGCAAATGGATATATTGGTGGGTATATCCCATAAGTGGCATTTGTCCCATGCGATTGCTCCTTTTAGGAATATGTGCACACGCGCACTATGTATATATGCATAGGTACATGTGTGTGTGTCTATGGACACGTATAAGTAACGAATATATAGTATAACATTTATACAGATACCGTGGACTCCTAATTTAGAGTGTAGTCCCCCCTTTCCAGGAATCGGTATCTATTCATTGCAGTTATTTACGCAGGACACACGGAAGTGATCGAGGGTCTGCAATTTGGCGTTGCCTCTACGTTGGCTCTGATTTCATGTCTTGTGGCCCCTCTGTCCCCCGTGCTGTCTCGGTGATCTCGGTGTCTGTCCCCATGGCTCATAATTGCTCCATTTCGTCCTTGAATGTGAAGGACTTGCTCATCATCACGAGCCAGTGGCTTGTTTTTATTTTCTGGCTGATCGCTAAGTGGTGATGCTGAGAGAATGTGCCAGTTTCATTTGACCTTTGACCGGAAGTTCTTTAAATAAACTCAGATGATATGGCAGTGGTCCCTACTCCCCGTGGTCTGCACCCCTGACCTCAGCGGGCGATGTTTCCCATCCGAAATGGCATATACACAATTTAGAAAAAAATTAAAAAAAAAAAAATATATCTGAACTTCAAGCTTTGGAAACTAGAGGGTATAGAGTGTGTACTGACATTTGCTTTTGTAGTTTAACCAACAACTCAAATATCTCAGGATAATTCCAGGTCTAAGCCATTAATAGGCGGCCCTATTAATCTTTTGCCAATAAAATAAATAAAAGTGCAGACATAAGATCATGCATTAAAATGATAATATGTGCTCTATTCATTTCCTTTTACTCTGCCCTTTGTTGACCCCCTACCTCATAGGTTGCATTTGTCATTTTGTTGCCTCTGGTTTGGTATTTATTTCCACTGAGGGACAGATGTGAGCTAACGCCCAGTAGTTTCGAGTGAAAGCTCTTTTCTCTAATTTCAACCGCCACTGGAATGGTGTTGTCACCAGGCTTCTCACTGGCTGACTTTCTTCTCCTAAGTCATTTGTTTTATGATGTAACTGGTAGGTCTAATCATTCGGCCTACAAATATGTGTTAATATGGTTCACAGTTGATGGTTTAGAGGAATTATTATGGAAACGAAGTATAGCTGTTTCGTTGCAATAGATTCTGATGTAATGATTTACTATCTGGTACATGCATTCAGCTATATTGTATCAGCCAACTATGGCATTGCATATTTTAAAAAACCCAAACTCATTAACTTTAACAATAGTCATTTATTATTATAGCTCATGTGTCTATGCCTTGACTGGAGGTTGGCTGATTTTTGGGGTGGGGGTGGGGGGTAGCTGAGTGATTTTGCTGGTTTTAGCTAGATTCACTTACATGTCTAAAGCCAGCTGAGAGTCGGCTGATCTTAGCCAGGCTCATTTGGGGGTAACTCTATTTTATGTGTGTTTTTATCCTTCTGACACATCCTTCTCATGTGATGGCAAAAGTGCAAGGACGTAAGTCCAGTCGTGCAAGCACATTTCAAGATGCGCATGTGTTAGGAAGCTGACATCCACTGGCCAAAGTGAGTCACGAAGCCGCTCCCAGAGTTGGGGGGGCGGGGCAGGGGACTCATCCATACGCAGTGGGAAGGCACTGCAGAGTTACATGGCAGAGGACTTGGAGAGAGGGGAGGTGAAGAGCCGGAATCAGCAATGCAATTTATTACATCCATTAAGGTACTCACTGACTCTGCTGAATCGAAGGCCACCGGAAGGACCGGGGCATCTAATAATCGCCATCGTAAGGCCTAGAGTAGCACAGGAAGAGGTAGACCATGTTCGAATGTGACCATCCAGGGACGGTGTATTCCCAGTATGGGCAATTTAGAAATGGTATAAAATTTAAAAAAAAAAAAAAAAAAAAAAAGGAGTCACACGTGTTCTGAATTATTCTCCAGAGATATTTTTGCTCTTTTGGCCTATTTCCTTGTAGTCTTCTTTTTTCTATCATTTTCTTTATTAATAGTGTACGAATTACATCTGGGTTTCCCCCTTTACTATTCTATCATAACTCTTTGCTTTGTTATGAAAAAGGCTTAATACGTGTAACATTACTAGACACTTAAATATTCCATCATTTAGGCACACCATAATTCGCTAACCTTGCTCTTGGTCTTTAGTGTTTCGGTTATTTTTAGTGTTTTGTGATTATACATAAAGCTGCGGTGAGCACCTCCGTGCACAAATCTTTACCCACATATGTAGTTGTTTTCTGAATGGGAAGAAGACTGATCAGGAGGGCGGAGATCTGGGTCCCGCCACTAATTCACTGTGTGATTGAGACCTGTGTGTCAGTTTCTTCATCTATAAAATGACGTATTGGAGCTTGAGGGCCTTAAACTTCTAACTCAAAAGGTATCTTTCAAGACAGAAGACTGACTTGCTGTATTGGCATGGAAGCATAAAGGTAACACCAGTTGTTCATCCTCGAAAAAGTTGAGAGGAAGAGAGATAGGCAGCTTTTTTGGGGGGGGGGGCTTCTCACTTGGGAGAGTTCAGTTGTCTTTTAGAGAGGAAATTTGTTTCAAAGTTCAAATGCCATTGTTTGCCTTTAGTCTCCTCTGATACAGCAATGATTTTATACATATATAAATACATAGATATGCACACATATATGTGTGTGTGTGTGTGTGTGTGTGTGTGTGTATTTCTTTTTAAATGGGGGTATAGGACACGGAACATTAAGAATATGAACTATCTTGACCTATTTTATGAATGTTTCTCTTTGAGAATGGCTTAGGTAGATTGGAAGAACCAGTTTCATTACCTGTCTTCATTTTGTTTTCTACATTTGTATGTGCTTTCTGTGTTTATCTTTGCCTTTTCTTTTGTTTACCTTGTGACTTAAGTTTCATCGCAGTAATCATGATTTCACGGCCAGGGGATCTGACCTTTTCTCGCAATTTCCTGGTAATTGCGTGTGACCTTTTTCTCCGGGATGTCCCCCGACTGTTCACTTTAATATATGCCGAGGCTTCATATTTCACTGTACTCTCTCTCTTCCAGCCTCTGCCAGGGATAAATATTGCTCAGTGTGGACAGGCCGTAAGCGTTAACTTCACAAAGCAGAGGCGTCTACGTGTGTCACTCTTGAACAGAGAACGTGTGATCTCTGCTCTCTCTCCGTCTTTCCAACCCTGCCCCGGATCCGTCCTCAATGTGTCTTCCTTGCAGGCGACAGCCTTCCACTTCCTCAGCCCCTTTTGGGAGAGACGTTAGCATCTTCTTTTGGCTCCTCATCTGGCTGCGTCTCTAAACTGAGCTGAGGCATCCATCTGGCCAGCAGAACCCCGTGTCAGCCGCAGTGTGGTCTCCCTTCTGTGGCTGCCATGAAAAGGCCCTTTGTCTCCTCGCCCTCCCCCTCGGCCAGGATGTGGCACACGCCGCGCAGGACGGAAACTCCCCGTCACCGCACTGCGCTCAGCGGCTCCATGGAACTAGCTCGAAAAGCAAGTCATTTTCAACCCACAGGAGTCTCCCCCATCTTGATCTGACTTCAGGAAACAAGTGGGGCTGGGGCGATTAAGTCAGTCATCAACTGGATTTAGGGGAAGATCCTTTTCTTTGGTGAACGCGATGCTAGCGTCTCCCTGTGTTTGAAGGAAGTTGCTCATGAGATGCTATTTTAATAACTGCGGACTTCAGTTTTTAGCTTCTGTGCCCGCCCTTCCCGACCCTTACGTGGTGAGCGTTCGCGTGCACCTTTTCGTGAGAAAAGTTGAGTCCAGTTCTCAAGTGTAAAAAATTCATTTCATAATGTGAGTGACTTCGGTCCCCTGTGCAGCGGTGGTTCACCGAGCACGTGGCGTGTGCGTGTGTACATACATGTCTTCGTAAAGCACGGGAGCACACCTTTGCTCGTTTATCTTCGCTGCATTGTAGCAAAACTGGGGTGAGGTAAGGAATGCTGATTTGGGGGAACGTCTGGCTCGTTTTTCTTGTTCTGCACCTGTTTCGCAATCTCCTTGTCCTCTCCTTTCTTGCCTTCCTCCCTCCTTCACGGAGGGCCGTGCTGAGGTCCTTCCTAGCTCGGAAGCAACTCGGGAAGAAAGGCGCAGCACTGTGGGGGTGCGCCGACCGATGTGCGCGCAGTGGCAGCGGTGCACCTGTCTGCTGTCTCGTTACCGTGTCGTCCCATCCCCGGCCGGCGGCGAGCCGAGGCCCAGACTCGCCACGAGCCAGCCCTCTTCTCTGGATGAGCGTGCAGACCCTTTCAGCAGGAGGCAGGCATGCGTTAGGAACCCTGAAGTTTTCCCGAGGCCTGAGTAACGTTCTGGAAGTCTAGGTTCAGTGTGAGGCATACGTGGGCTCTTAAGAGGACAAAATACACGGAATGAGAAGAAAAAATAAAGAAAACAAAGAACTTGAGAGAAGGATAGAAATAACCTCCTATCTTTGATCCTCTCTCCTGAGACTCTGGTTGCCAACCATTTGCTTCTTTCTTTCTTATTTTTCAATGAATATATTTATTTGTTTTTGAATGGCTAATGCATTCACTTGGTTTGAAAACCAGAAAGTACGAACCAGGACACACTGAAATGGTCCCTCTTATCCTCTTCCCCATGTACCCCGTCTCCTTCCTGCCTGTGCAGGAAGCCAAGTTCCTCTCTTCGCTGTGTGTCCTTCCAGAGTTTCTTTAGGCAGACTTACACCCAGCTGAACGCAAGTATCGATTCTTACTGTGCCATTCGTTTCTTTATCCAGTGATCTCCTCTCTCACATTCTCATTTTACTTCCTTTTATTCTATTCTCAGTAATTCTTTGTTGGAGCTTTTTTTTTTTTTTTTTTTTAGAGCGGGATCCGTGGGCCTTTGTCTCACGTATGACTGAAGCCCTGAACCAGTTCACACGCGTGCTTGTCCTTTTCCCCACAGATGATGTGGAAAGTGAGAAATGGTACCTGTGTACAGACTTTCCTTCGGCAACCATCAAGACTGAGCCGATCACGGATGAGCCCCCCCGGGGCTCGTTCCCTCTGTCACTTTGACCATCACAGCCATCTCCGCCCCTTTAGAGAAGGTGGAACCTCCTCTGGAAATGAATACTGTGGTATGTTCAGTTTTCATCCCTATAAACAAAGCGGATCAGAACACATAGGTCTTTATTCTCCAATAAGTCATTTAATCTTTTTGGAGCCAGCGGCTGTATCTGTTTAAGGATATATAGCTGTGTGTGTGCGTGTGTGTGTGTGTGTGTGTGTGTGTGTGTGTGTGTGTGTGTAGCAAGGATGTGTTGAGTTGAAGACATCCAGAAAACTTCATAGCAAGTCCGAGTTCATTTTTTCTATAATGGCTATTACAAAGATGGATGTCCATGGTTAGAACATTTCTCCGCGGGACTGGTTTTTAAGCCAGTGGGAAGGGAGCAGTGAAGATGGTGATGCAATCAGGCTTAGAGCACCATGGCTGCTGGCAATGCCGGTTCCTGAGTCGTGTTTTCCTCTCCGAGGGTGATGCAGTTCAGGGACTTACCTGTCGGGTCTCACTAAGTTACCCATGGAAAACATAGGAATTTGGGATTTCTCCCATGCCGACAGCAGGCGGAATTCCGCCTTCTCTCTGGGCGTTTCCAGCGTCGGCTGATGGACCAGAATCATACTCGTGCACCTTATTTTACGGATGCTGGAAGCCAGTCCTCACTTGCGGTTAAAGCCTCAGGTGATGACGATGACTCTCCTGACGCCTCCCGGCTCAGATCTTCTCTGAGCAAGGTGCGGTCGTCTGCCTGTTCAGGACGAGGTCGCGCAGAAGCAGCAGAGCCGCCCGCCTCTCTGCGCACTGGTCCTCGGAGCTGTTTGCAGTCAGCCTGTGGGAAGAGGGGCCTGACGCAGCCCCTCTGCAGCGGCCCCAGAGCTCCTTGCTCTGCAGCTGCCCGAGTCTGCTCCCCGGGCCGGCTTTCTAGAGCCTCGCTCCACAGAGGTTTTTAGTCAGCTGATTTTTAAGTATATTACTGGAAGGGTCAGAGTCTCGGCCTCGCTCCCTGTGTCTGGGCCAGGTACCTTTTCTCCTTTCCCTACTGAGTCATCGATGGCTAGATGTCGTCAGCCATCAGGAAGCCTGGAGAGAACGTGCGAGGCGTGGTCCAACCTGTGCCCACTCCAGGACACGCTGGTACAGGCCCATGGCCCTTTAAAACTTTGCCAGACTACTTTGTGGTAAACATGCCTTTATGTTACCATAAAAACAAAAAGAAGCACCGGTTCCATCAGCTGTAACGTCGACTTTGGCAATAAGCATGGGGGTTGAGAGCTAAGCCACCTCCCTGTCAGAGAAGCCGCCTGTGCTCAGCTGGGCCTCGGCTGGCTCCAGAAAGGCAGGGCTGTCCTGAGAGGAAGACACAGGTGGCAAGTAGCTGCCCTGCCTGTTTCTGCGGGGCTGTTACTGGCTTTTAAAAACTGTGTTTGAAATTCTTCCTTTAGGTGGATTCGTCGTGCCAGACCATTATTCCTAAGATCAAGCTGGAGCCTCACGAAGTGGATCAGTTCCTGAACTTCTCTCCCAAGGAAGGTCTGTGTCCTCTCCCCATGTCCCTCCGGGCCACCAGGTGTCCGTGCAGGGTCTGAAAGGAGAGGGGGTGTGGGAAGGAGTGCTGGGGTTCGTTGCTCCCACATGAAATAGCTCTGTCCTTACAAACCTGGATTCTACATGCAAATTTCGAAAGTTAAATTTCATTTTCCTATAGATGTACAGGCTTAACTTCCAGCTAAACCTCTTAACCTTACTTTTAGCCCAGCCAAGGTGACTTTTCAAAACCTTTAGAGACTGCTGAGACTTGGGTGCCGACAACGAACAGAACTGCCATCCTCAGCCATCCTGGTGGGGACCTGTGACTGGAGCCCAGCTCTCCGCCCTGGAGTGCTGATCAGCAGAGGCAAATAAGCTGACACCCCTCCCCCCAGAGGCACCCATTTAAACAGCTCTAGCTTAAACCCTTTGTAAAGTGAATTCACAATGTATCTGTCTGATCAGTTCAGTGTTTCTAAAGGTTGATTTTAGATGACAGCAGTTGAAGGAGCCTTCTAAATCGTTCGCAGTGGTTATGTGTCTCGTGGGCTTTTCTCTTCATCCATTAGAACTCAGTGCTGTCATACTGGGAGTTGTCAGACTTTCACCTTTTTCTGTCTCTATGTCAGTTTCTTTTGGCTCCTTTCTCTGGCTCTCACAGGAGGCCCGCTGTGAGGAATCCTGAACGCAGAACCATATGTCTCAGGGAGTTAGTGAAGGTCTCTCTGCCTTGTTCACGCAGACCTTCCTGCACAGGTCCTGCTTCTCTTAAGTCTGTGCCTTCAGCCACGCTGCCACCTCCCGTTTTATTTATACAAGGGTAGTTCGTTAGTGTAGTCAGCAAGTAAGTTCTTATACGCATTGGCCATAGAAATATGTGTACCCGAGCGGTTCTCATGGAGATAGAGTCTGCTTTCATTCCAGTGGAAGCGAACTCAGGATTCGATGGTGGCCATTTAATCAGGGTTGACACTTGCCTTTATTATCAGTAAAAAGAAGGATTAACTCTTTAAAAATTAATAGACTCCATACTGAGACAGTATTTCTTTGCAGTGAGTGATATACGTTCTTGCCTTTCAGCTGAATATACGGCTGTAATTTCTTTCGTTTCTCCGACACCAGTTGTTACCATCGAATCCATCTTGCTCTTTTAACTGATGTGGCAATATGCTTCCGAGAGTGTCCTAACTGCTCCAGCGAATCCCACAGTGGCTTCGGAATCTGGGGTCACTGGAGGAAAAGTGTCTCAAGAGTAAAGTAAACGGCAGGCTTTGCTCGTTATCCCGGACAAACAGAGATCGGGAAATTCAATACCCTTGAATGCCTCAGAGCTTCAAGGCAGAGAGCTTGCTGACCCGGCCCTTCCAGTCACCTAGGACTGGCATTTCACATGGTATTTGGAAATCCGAGACTGAGGCACCTGTGGCCAGGTCAGTCTCTTCATAGGTAGGAAAGAGGAGCTTCAAGCCTGTTTCACTTTTACTGTCATTTTCTTTGTGTGTGTGGTCGGGGGTTGGCGGGGCGGGGAGAGCACCTTCTGCTTAGAAAGGACGAAAGGATTGGAGTAATCTGGGCTGTTTCAAGTGGAGGAGACATGTAAGCGAGAGGTCTCTTGGCTGGTTCTCTAGATAACAGCACCGCGTGGCAGGCAGCAGGGCCCCTATGGCTTAGTCTGCCTCTGTGTGTCGTCGTTGTTTCTACCATTGCCAAAAGGTAAACTGAGGCATTTATAAATTTTTTTGAGCAAAAATCATTTGAACCAGGCAGCACCAAACCAGAAGTGGTGAGGAGCACTCCGCCAACCGGAAACCCAGAAGAGACTTACAGACGAGAGGCCGAGTGAAGTAAGGAGGTCACCCGGGCTCGAGCCTGAACTCTCGTTGGCTGTTCGTGATTGGTGGTCTTTCGCGTTCCGAGTTCATGACCTTGAGGCATTTACAGGCTCAGGGTTCGGTGTGCCTACGTGGGCTGCCATGGCCTAGCACCCCTCAGTCTAACGGCCTCCTCGGCCTCCTCGTTTAATTCCTTTAGCACCATAAGCGCACAGGTATTCACGGCAATGGGGACCTTGGTTGACCCTCTCAAGACGCTCTGGGTGGGGTCACCCTCCTGGGGAGAGTAGTTGTGCCTCAGAAGGACCCTTCCCACTGGTGGCACGTCAGGCAGCCTCTGTTTGACAAAGAGGAGAGGACAGAGCTGAAGCCCTGTTGACATAAGAAACATCCAGACCCGTAGTCATTTTATGAGTTTATTTGAGCCAAACTGACAACAATCGCTGGGAAGCAACGTCTCAGCAGAATGAGAAAATGCCCAAGAGAATGGAGGTTTTACAGCTTATTTTGCATATTAGACAGAAGGAGGGTTTCATGACATCCCCTGGTGGTAGGTTAGGGGCTGGGAGGAAGCAAAGTCAGGAAATCTCTAGGACTGGATAAAAGGCAAACAGGAGAGATGCACACTTCTTTTACATTGGTGGGTCAGGCTAGTTAATAATGAACTTTTACAGCACGCAGAGCTGGCGTGGGGGGAACAAGAGAACAATGCGGGGACCTGTGGTCTCGTGCTCTGGTGCTGGCGGTTGTGCCTTTGAGGGGCAGGAAAAGGAAGTTACTCTGACATTTCAAAAGTATTTTATCCCACGTACATAAGAACAGGGCTCACTCAAGGTAAAGACTGACCTTTACTGAGGAAGGTATTGGCCTGGGACGTGACTGCCCGCTGTGACCTGCCCAGTTAGGAATTCGTGATCAGATCATCCTGTGTGGTCACTTTTGGTCACTGGACTTGTCAGGCCTGCCATGTGGACCCCCTGAGCTGGTCAGGTTTATGGCATAGCCCCTTTTTCACCCCCAGCCCCCAGCAGCTCTCTGGCCTAGCAAGGCCAGGCATGTGTGAGACGCCCAGGCACCCAGGCGTTGTGCCCAGATCAGAGCCGCTGTGCTGAGGGCTGCGTTGTCCCAGGATCCCCAGGAAGGTGTGGCGCGAAAGGCTAACCAAGGTCACGTGCCTCTGCTCAGTAACAGCAGCTGGTTCTCAAGGTATTCGAGCACAGCAGAAAGATCCACCCGTTCAGAACAAGGAGTGAGACCCCAGAGCTCTCTTGTCAGGTTGAACCGAGAGTGGATTCTCTCTTTGGGGGCCCCTCCCCGCTGCCCTGGAGATGCCCGAGGTGCCGACCGAGGCTTATAGGCCCTGGCACAGAGTGTGTGTACCTCCCTGAGGACGGACGAGGGGTGGACTCTCAGATGATGGGGAGCTGTGCAGAACAAAGTCCCTCTGCTCCCCATCTATTTTCCAGGGCTACTTACCTACGTGTGGATTCAGTACTGTGAATGAAGAATGCCTGGCATCTCGCCGGCGGCCCCAGCATGCACATTCCTCCGGAAACAAATAAGCTTTTCTCAAAGCCTCATGGGCTCCCAGATTTCACTTTTTTTTTTTTTAAAGGTCATAATACATTCGCTTAGGGTACAAGTCCAACTATAGAAATGATCCTGAATAAATACAGTGATAAGTTATGCCAACACGTTCCCTGTCTACCCTAATTTCCCCCGCCATTAGGTCGTAATTTAGTTTTTATATAGTAGCCAGGGTGTCTTTATGCAGCTACAAGCAAACAGAAGTCTGTATTCTCTGTCTTTTCTTTGTCATACAAAAGGAATGCTACTTTATACACCGTAGTGTACCTTGATTTTCCTCCACCCTCTTAACAGTGCATCTTGGAGATTTTTCCTTAGCAGCTCAAGGAGCGGCCTCATTTTTCTGTCCAGCGGTCCCTGGTTCTGCTGTGTTGGATATACAGTCGCTTAGCCATCCCCAAGCCCCGCGTCGCTGCTCCCTGATGGATGAAATCTGAAATCTGCTTCCTTTTCCCCAGGCTCCGTGGACCACCTGCACCTACCGCCCACCCCTCCCAGCAGCCACAGCAGTGACTCAGAGGGCAGCCTGAGTCCCAGCCCACGCCTGCACCCCTTCGGCCCGGCCCAGACGCACAGTGCAGCCCGAGCCGTGGTGCGGGCTCCCTCCACACTTTCCAGTTCTCCGCTGCTCACCGCACCCCACGTAAGTCTATGCCAGGGTCTCTGGGCTCGTACCCTTTCCGTTTGTCACTTGGAGCTTCCCCCAGGCCGGGTGCCATTCAAGGCCACTTGATTTTTATTCTCGTAAGGAAGTCTTAGGTTTAAAAACAAGGTGGTAACCATCTTTAAAGGACATTTTAAAAACTTCCTATAATCTCACCATGCTAACGTAATTCTCTCTTTTCCCCGTGCACACTTCCGGTTTTACTTCTGTTTGGTTTGTATACCCATGAGCACAAGGAATAAAAATGTGTTGGTTTTTTCCTCAAAATTATATCACAAATATTTACCATCAATTTTGGTGATCCTTACAACCTACAATAGGAAGTCACTTAATTTTTAAATAAGTAATCTTTGACGAACTTAAAAATCTCTCTGAGCTTAAATGCTTTGATGTCTAAAGCTCAAAAATATAGTTTATGTCTTTTTCTTGGTGGTATGACTCAACCAGTGACCTGTTAGAAGTCGTGAGCCATCATCCATCCCTAACATACCTAAGGGCACCATTTTCCAAATAAAAAATAGGGATAGATCATTAACTTTCTATCATTCTGAGAAATTAATTGATGTCTATGAAATCTTAAGAATGATAAAATTATAATCAATTTACTAAATGTATAATATCATGTAGAGAAAGTTTGAATGAAATGAGAATATTTAAAAATTCTATGAGGACTGTCTTATCAACATAATTTTGAAAACTTGAATTCAGCCAGCCCCAGAAAGTTCTAGATCGGTGGCCACATTCTTTTATCTCACGGTTACAAAGGACGAGGGAATGATTGACTCTTGCACTCTGCCTCTACCTTCCCCACTCTAACTCGACCCCTCTGATTACTAGACTAGCTTTCATCCTATATATCTGACGCCCCACGCTTTACGCTCATGGAGGAATTCCTTCCAGGGTCACGCCCTTCTCAAGGACCGAGCTGTGTTTCCCTCACCTGTGCTGTCAGGCCCGCTCTGTGTTAGGGGTCTCCACGCCCTGCAGCTTCAGGAACTCCTTACCCACTCCGGGCAGAGCAGCACCTTCACTTTTCAGTTGCTGCCTTTTGCTTAAAATGCCCTCCTCTCTCGTGTAAATCATCTCCTTTTTTTTTATTTTTCCAGAGGCCTAATTCAAGTCTTATGTCCTATCCCAAGCCTTCCCTCATCGCTCAAACTCATATAAGTGTTCTCCACATTTTTAGTGCGCCTCGAGTTGATACAGCAGGCTGTCATTTCATCGCTGTCATCCTTTCATGTGTTCAGTCAGGTCTCAGCTTGGATCATAAGCTGCTGGAGAGCTGGAGTTTGTTTTGAGTCCTCCGTGCACGTTCACATGGAGCGAGTGCACGCTAGGGACTCAGTTTGTTTGACAAGTTAGAGATACGTTATTCCGTTATGGGTTAAGTGAGATGAGCGACAGTCGTCATCTTCATTAGTAGTCTGGGACTGTACCGAGGCCAGAACCGTCCATGGGAGGCACCTGCAGGTGCAGCCCTGGGCGCCCTGACCCATGAGTAGTAAGTGGAGGGCAGGAAGTGGCCCCTAGAGAGTAGAGAGCATCTTGCAAAACAGCATTTTCAGAAACAACAAAACTCCTTCCCACAAGCAGAGCAGAGCTTCACAGGAACTCGTCATCACCCCAAGGCCAGGCACTTCTAGAGAGGTGGGAAGTGACTTCCATGCTCTTACCTTTGGCACTGTTGCTAGTGGGTTGCCTTCTAGGAAGTAACAGGTGGAGGTTTCTTTACGTTTCCCTTGACTTCCTTGGGTTATACCACTTCTCCATCTTTGCTTCTCCTTCAGGATACCCGGTTTTCAGCAGAAGCGCAGGGGGCAGCCTTTTCGCTCAGCCTTTTGCAAGATATAACAGGCTCTTCTCGCCCCCTCAGGAGGTGTGGCTTCAGTGTGCCCAGCCGTTCTTCTCTGACCCTTTTCTGCCCCTTGGTCTGCACAGAAACTGCAGGGCTCAGGCCCGCTGGTCCTGACGGAGGAGGAGAAGAGGACCTGATCGCCGAGGGCTACCCCATCCCCACCAAACTGCCTCTGACAAAATCAGAGGAGAAGGCCCTGAAGAAAATCCGGAGGAAAATCAAGAATAAGGTGAGCCCTTCAAGTCTCGGTACTTCTGTGAGCAAAGACCATGAGCAGAATGGGGTCATGTGCCCTCTGTGTCTTCCCGTGGGCCAGCACTGGCCCGTCCCACGATGGGGACCGAGACTCAGCCCAGGACTAGAAGCACAGTCACCACTTGTCCCTGTCTTCCTCCACCGCCTCCATCCGTCCTCCGGGTCCGTGGATCCCCAGTTTGGGTGGGTACACTCCTAGGTGCCAGAAATGATTCAGTCAGGGATGGGAGGAACATATTAGAACTCCCCTTTAAATTGATTTTTTAAAAAAGGCTCAGCCTTTTCAATTTCTGTTTTATGAAGCACACAATATTTCCCACTAGTAGGCCTTTGTAGTATTTATATATAAATAAAAAATATTGATACACCCTGGGTCCTTGCTTAATTTTTTCTTCTCAATGGGTTTTTTTTTTATTTAAAAAATTTCTGCAGACCATTGTTCTATGTACTGGGGTTTAGCAGCCTCCTAGTCCTAGGGTGCGAGAGTGGGAATTAGGGATGGTGAGGCCCAGGAGTGGGGCTAAGGCATGGGCAGAGCAGGAGGAAGGAGACAAAGAGAGGAAGAAGGATAGAGCTTAGTTGTAATTCTTCACATGTGTGCAGAACCACCAGGAATTAATATGTGACCAAGCCCAACTGCCTTATTTTATAGATTATAGTTGTGCCAACTGAGGTCCATGGAGTTGAAATCGTTTCTCTAAGACCATACCGATGGTTCGCCGCCTACCTGCTCTGTTCTGACTTCCGGCCCACTGTCCCTCCCATGGGGGTCCTGGTTTGATGGGAAGCGGGTGAGCGCATAGGCTGGTTGAAACCAGAAAGGACAGTAGCCGCCATGAGTAGATGAGCCAGCAGAATAAACACATGGGGAGTGGCCGAAAAGTGAATGGGGCTTTCATGATTTCTGTGCTAATGGCCTCCTCTGCCATTTACGTAAGTGGCTTACTGGTATAACTGGAACTTTATCCTTTTTCTTCCCTTATGTCTCAGATTTCTGCCCAGGAAAGTAGGAGAAAGAAGAAAGAATACATGGACAGCTTGGAGAAAAAGTAAGCCTCCTGCCAAACTGGTTATGTGTTTATTGGGCAATATACATAGAGAAATGGGAGTGTGCAAGGCATCTGCTTTCCATGAGAAGCAGTTGAAGTTCTCAGCCTGGCTGCCAGCAAAACCCAGTAGTGTATAAGCTGTGTTTCGCCTGCCACCTAGTGGTGTGCAGGGGGAACCTTATAAGGCAAAAAGTAAAAAGAATGTGCAGTCTCTGTAGGCATTTGCACCCCACCGTTTCCAGCCAAAGATCTTCGAGTCCTTGAAGGCTTCCTTTCAAGTGAGTACAAATATTAACATTCACACCCATTCCTGCAACTCCTCGGAGGAGAGGCTCCGTCCCAGCTGAAGGGTGCAGTGCTGACGAATGGGTTCCCATCGGCCGGCCACACGCCCTCACGCCCTAGAGAAAGCAGTCAGGGAGTGAAAAAAGCCGGGTTGGCAGTCGTCGTTTTCTGTCCACTGTAATCCATGCTACAGGCAAGTGACGCTTCACAAAAACACTCCAAGGCAGCTTTTGCTCTTCTGGAAAGCCTAGACAGAATATCAAGAGGGCCGTTAGGAAAATATGGATTAAATACCATTCGGCTCCCCCGTAGTATAGAGGAGTAAGTGTGATGGGCATTGCGAGTGGCAGGGAAGAGGCGAGAGAAAGCCAGCTTGGAGCACACTAAAAGTTCATATTTTGTACCATCCCTATTCATTTTCTATTCTCAAGGCACGTTGTTACTCAACTCTGTTTTTTTCTTCTGTCTCCTCACTCGTCTTCCCAGCTCAGGTTGGCCAAAGTTTTCCCTTCGCCTCCCTAGAGGACCCGACTCCCTGTCTTCTTTCTCTGACCCCCACTTACTTTCACCTGAGCTCCTGGCTTCGTGTTTGCTCTCCTGATAGAATGAATTTTCTGCTTTCTCTCCCCTCTGCAGGGTGGAGTCCTGTTCAACTGAGAACTTGGAGCTTCGGAAGAAGGTCGAGGTTCTAGAGAATACCAACAGGTGAGTGGCGTGGCATGCGGAGCCGATCAGCCTGCCTAATGGAAGGTGGGGGAGTGGGGGCCGATCCAGGACCAGAGCTGGAAGGAAAGTGGGGGTGATCACACTGACAGGACGCTTATGCCAGGGTGCTCAGGACGGCTGCTCTTCACCCACCTGTTTCTGCCACATGCACGCACATATGCACGCACGCACGTACACACAAACACGTGTGCGCAGACACATGCATGTCCCATCACAAATCAAGTTTATTTCTTAATGACTGTTTTAAAAAATTAATTTAACTCAGTAATTAATGATATGTCAAAGCCATTTTGAAATGCAGCTAAAGGAAGGAGTGAGTTAATGAGTTCCTCGAGTACTTCCTGTGCCAGGCGCTGTTGCCAGCACTATTAACTCATTGAACCGTCCAGCAGTTTCCCTGAGTGTGATTCTGTTACTATCCCCATGATTAGAGAAGGTAACCAAGACTCAGAAAGTTTAGGCAATTTGCCCAAGGTCGCACAGTAAATGCAAGAGCCTCACTGAATGCAGGCAGTCTGACCCTGGAGCTTCCACGTTAAGCTTTATCCCTCGGTCATATGCAAGAGAAAGAGGTTAAGGTCTAGGGTTAAGAATTGAGAAGTTTCAAACAGAATGTGTGTGCTTGTGTGTGTACGTGGTGCGTACCTATGCTTTGAAAGTAACGTATTTGTTTGGACATCCTGTTAATGGCCACGAACAATTTTGCAAATGCTAAAGGATCAGGTTAAATCTGTTTGGATGTCATTTGATAAGAACATTAAACGTGGCTCCCGTTTCCTAAATCTTCGTGGTTTGTAGCTGGAACAGCACGCTGACCTAGTCATAAAGTTAAAACTACCCTCAGGGGGAGTATTGGATGTTGTGAGCCCACTGAAATTTCCCTCTGCATTTCTGCGTGTGTGTGCCATATAGCAGGTCAAGGGCAGTCACCTTAGGTGCCCTTTAGACTCACTGTAGAGGTAAGTGAACATCACCGGCTCCACATAGCATCACCCTCATTCCCCGAGACAGTGGAGACAGGAGACGTCTCCAGTACCACCTTAGGATTCTGGTTTCACAGCTGCTGTTGGCCATTAGTCTCCTGAGGCTGCATTCCTTCTTACCTCCACCTTCATTCCCGCCAAAGTGTTTTCCTGGGTCCTGACTCCTGCCGGACTCCGTACCCATCACTTTAGCATCCTGAGCAGACAGGAGTTGCCACGCCCTTCCCAGCACTTTCTGCTGTGGAAGACTGGTGTTCATGAGTGGGGACACATCCAGGCCATGAATTGGGAAAAGCAAAAGAGGAAGCTATCCAAGATCATGGGGAGCTCCGGGTGTCAGGTCTTCCCATGCCACACGGGGGCAGCAGAGGTGCATACCGGCCATGCAGGGAGCCGCCGGTGCTGGTGATGAAGGCCCTCTCCTCCCCTCCCGTACCCTCCCCTCCTTTTCCCTCCCCTCCCCCCTTCCCTTCCCTCCCTTCTCCTCTCCTCTCCTCTCCTCTCCTCTCCTCTCCTCTCCAGGCTGAATGAACATGCTGTCTCATATTCTTAAAACTTAACCCCCTCCCCCCCCCAAAAAAACCCACACATGGCACTGTAGAAAAAAATTAGGAAATACAGTTAAATTAAAAAGAATTATAATCCTTTTGCCCTGAGATATGTTTACATGTTGCAATATTTTATATGTATGTGTTTCTAGTGGAAATACTCTTTCGTCAAGGAATTTTCCACTTAACAGAATACACTGGCCATATATATATATTTTTTTCAATAAATATAGTTCTACAGAATTCTTATTTCTCCCGGATTCCGAGGAAAAGCCATCATCTGAGGAACATTGACACAAGACACAAGGCGCATCTGATTCCGTGGAACAACAATCTTATGTTTTGCCAAATGTTTTTATCGTTTTAAATAGTGGCCATAGTGATTTTCCCGTGATGTTAATTATACAGTGTGAGGTATGGGAACACAGTGGCAGGTTTGAGCTTGGGGTCAGCATGTCTCATGTCCTCTGAGAGACGGTGATGATTTCCCTTATGTCTTTACTTGATGCCATTTAACCGACTGGGATCACCATGGGGGAAAAACATCCCCCTCGTGATATTGGAGTCTGCTCTGTCCCCGGACTGTCAGGAGCCGCTGCTGAGGTCCCTCCAAGGGCCACGTGTGTTCTCCCATTTCTTCCCCCTCCGTAAAACTTCCCTCTCCTAGGGCACAAAACTTTCCTGGCGGTAATGGCTGACGATCGATCGATAATCTTATCAGGATGCTCCTAGGGTTATAATTTCTAAGTCCAGCAGCTGTTTTGGCTCAAGAGGTCAAGGAATAACAGCGGGGCCACAGAGGAGGGCCCGCGTCCCTTCCGGGTCCCTCCCCGCTTTCCTTCTGCTGCCTGCCAAGGCCCCCGCCCAGAGGACGCCAGCCGGAGTGACTGTGAGGTAAACCTGGGCAGTCTCCTGCCCTCCGCCAGTCACGAGGGGTTGGTGTTCAGGGCGTGTGGTAAGGGGAGACTTTTGGGCCTTTTGTTCCCGTGTCACATGTGTGAGTGACCCAGTGTTTGAACTAAGGACAGGGCGGGGCCTAACGAGCCACACCTGTGTTTGTGTTCCCGCTCATGCCCCTTGGATCATTGTCCTTCGGAGGTAGCTGGACCGAGGTAGAAGTGACTGCTATACGCAGACAGGATCCTGAGTCGCCAGAAGGGGGACGGGACCCCTCCGGTGCCTTCGCGTCACAGGGCGTGACGTGGCGGGAAAGGCGAGTGGGTATTTCAGCATTGACCGAGTTAAAGGACCATCGTGCCTCTTCACGTGTGACTGTTTCTGTGCCCACAAGGGACTTTTCCATCCGGCTGAGAGTGCGCGCTCGGACTAGAGCCGTCCCGGGTCTTTCGGTTCATCCTGCGCTCCGCAGCGGCCACCTCGCTTGCTAGTGGCGTGAGGTGAGAAAGACCCTTTCAGCTGAGCTCAGAGAACCGGGAGAGCATGGCGCCGGGGGAGGGGCTGCAGGACCCTGCAGACCCCGCGCAGCCTCCCCCGGGAGAGAGCGCCTTCTCGGTTCCTCTGCTGAGGCGACCCCCTAATTGCAGGAAACGTGTGAGATGAGAGAGACGGTTTCCCGGGGGGCCCCCTTTCTGTGCTCGGTCAGGAAATACATTGTCACTTCCTGAGTGCCGGCGAGGCCAGGGGCTGCCCGTGGACCTCCTGGCTGTCCCGTGCTTATCACTCGCCTCTGGCCCTCCCTGGTCTCACTCCTGAGAAACCCCGTCTTTCCCCTTCGTAGTCTTTTCTTCCGAACAAGTGAGTGATGCGCGCACTGCTGGGCACGGCTGCGTTAGGCCTTCGGGGCTCGGTTTGCTCCGTTCGTTTTTTTTTGTTTTCCTATGAGGCCCCAACCTCAAGCCCTGGTTTCTGGAATCACAGGTGCTTAGACTTGGAGTGCACTTTAGAGAGCATCTGATTTAACTTGAATCGCTGGAAAACTGAGGCCCAGCGAGGTCAAGGTCATCCAAACATCTAGAGGTAGAATGGGGACGAGAACTCAGCCACTTGATTTTTAAAGCCGTCCTTACCTTGACCCTCTTCTGTGTCCCTTCGAGGACCACTGACTGCCCTTCCCTGGCTTAGGGCCGACGTTATGCCTGCACAAGGGGCCTCGCTTTCCATCCCATGTTTCAGAGGACGCTGCTTTGGCTGCCCTCCAGCCCCACCCTTTCCACGGGGAGAGTGGTCGGCAGGACCAAGAGGGTGTGTCTGTCCCCAGCTCTCACTCTACCCCTGCAGACCAGGCCCCAGGACCCCGGATCCTTCACTTCCCCACCCAAAGCGTCCTAGTCCATTCCCAGGGCCTGTGCGGCTCTCTCCACCCCGAGTCCATTCTCCGAAGGGTAGACCAGGCCACCAGACGGGCCCCCCCCCCCCCGACGGGGCAGCCAGAGACGCAGCTCCTTGTGAGGGCCGAGTATGGAGCATGAATCTGGGCAGGTGTTTGCCTGAAATCCTTCGTAGAGGGTACGATCTGGGATCCCATTTGATCTGATTTACAGAAGTCATGAGGCTCCCGGGTCGGAGACGAGGGACTCGATTGCTCACAGCGCAGCCAGCGGCATGAGCCCTGGCACGTTTGCATGGGCTCTCCTTGCCCCCAAGTTCCACGGCGCGTCTGGGTGGGTGCTGTGCTCTCAGGCGGGGTGTGTCACAGCGAGGGAGCCCTGAGCCGGGGGGATCCGCGCGCTCGTAGCAAGCGGTAAATGCCCCCGCTTTCTGCTCAGGGGGATGCGTGACCTCATCTCGCAGCGATGGCACAGCCAGTAAACCCCGTAGCAGTTCAAGGCCCAAGGAGGACTGTCTCCCGCAGCTGGTGTGGGGCGCAGCCAGAGGTGGGGAGGGCAGGGGGGCAGACCGTGGTCAGCACTAGTTCTGGCCATGCCACTGCTTTCTGGCAGGGGACCCTGGGGAGTCCCAGAACGCTGAATTTGAACCTGGCCTTGGAGGGCGATTGCAGGAGCAGGTGGCGGGGGCACCTATGGGCAGAGTTTGCCTGCCGTGGGGTATGGTGGGTGAAGAGAAGATGTGTGGTATGTGGGCCTCATTTATCCCCTTTCCTCAGACCTCGTGGGCATAAGGATCTGCCTGTCCTGACACGTGTCCCCAGTGCTCTCAGAAAGAAGGATTTCTTCGTTTTCCTTTTTGACCTTCCTCCCGGCTAGATTCCTTCTCTCCATCTACCTCTACTTTTCTTGTTCTTTAAAATCTACCTGCAGCTCCTGGTAAAGGTCCGTCTGGCTAAACCCACTGCGCTCTCCCGTTTGCTTATTTTAGCCACACACCTGGGTCATTTGCACCAGAGTTGTATATCTGTTCCCTGCACACTATCAAGGTTTTTTTTTCATGTAAATTCTCCTCTTCTCTTTAGACTGGCCCACACCCCTGCTCTACACTGAGGTCATTTAATCACTGAGGAATGACCCCAAGCTACACAGAGGTCATTTAAGCACTGAAGATGACCTTAAGTTACTCCTCTATAGATCTTTATCTTGGTTTAATTCACCTTTAATTTCTCTGTTATCTCTAACTTCTAGTGGTATGAAGACTATAAGCTTCCTTTTCAGGTGAAAATATTTCAGACTTCAAAGGATCATTGGGTATTCGACTCAGTTCCCCAGAGAGGTTAGAAAGTATAATTTATTGGTAATAAAATTAGAAATTCTGCAGCCCCAGAACACATTCTAGGACTCTGTTTTTGTGTTCCGGGCACGTAGGTAATCGAGTATGTCAGAAGTGCCCTCTGGCCCCTGCAAAACAAACCTCTTATAATGTAGCACTTACCGCAGAAAGAGAAAGGCAACAATCTATACTTTTTTTTTCCCTTTTTCATTTAAGCTAGAGCCCCATGAACAACCCTCACAACCAATGTAAAAGATCATAAATAAGCGAGCACTCATTCAAAGTTTAGGATTTTAGTGGAACGTGATTGTCATTTGTATGTGTCACGCTTCAGTATTTAAAAGTCCTTGAGAAAGTTCCCGAGTCTCCTTAGACATTGGTAAGGCTGTGTTCGGATCCCTTAAGTTTTAGTTAACTTCATTTGTATCCCACCATCTCCCCACCCCCCACCCCAGGAATTCTGCTTTTGGAAGAGTCTTCCTAACCCTCAGGTCTTCTTAGACACTGACTATAGAGAAGGCTTGGGTGGGACTGGGGTGGGGGTGGGAAGGATTCAGATGAGATTTCCCTGCAGTAGGTCAAGGATGCTTAGCTCTGAAGCCACCTGAAATTCACTGATACATAATCTTTTTCTTGTCTGCACTAGATAAGTGGCACTTAGACTTTTTTTATTGTAATCATTTTCCATTTTCCATAGTGATGCAGACACACCACATGTACACACACATCATATACGTAACTAATATGGGTGTCTCACAGATGAGTAGCTATTTACCATGTGTGACGCCCTCAGATAATTGTATGTTCTACTTGATTGTTTCATTCAGATATATACCAGTCACCATTGAGTAGTTTTCACGACCCCTCTAAGTGGCTCATGATTTGGAATTTGGAAAATACTCTTCTAGGTACTTCTGTAAGGTTGTAGAAAAAGTTTCTTCATCTCTGTAGGAGGCCGATTTGCCTGGAGAGTAGTTTATATACACGTGTACTGTAGCCCAGTTAGTTCCATTGCTGAGTAAGGTGTGTTACGAGGTTCAGTAGAAAATATGTCTATAGAGAGGGCCTGGCTTGAAGCTTCCAGCACAGCAGGCAATTGGGAACCACCAGTGTATTCTCGTTGCTGGGTCCTGGTTTCTGACTCCAGTGGAAAATTAGGTCCTGGCGATTTCAAAATATAACGTACATAATACATAACTATATGACTGTTCCCTCCATTTCTCCCTCTCCCTCTCTCTCTCTCTCTCTCTCCCCCTCTCCCTCTCCCCCTCTCTCTCTCTGTCTCTCTCTCTCTCTCTCTCTCTCTCTCTCTCTCCCTCTCTCCCCCTCTCCCCCACCCCACCGTCTCAATGAAGGAAACGGAAGAGTACGAAATTAAATCAGATGTAAAGAATACGCATGAGTGTGTGGTTGCATTTCCCAGTTATAAGATTGCGTCTCACACTCTCGGCTACTTTTGAATGTTTTGCCCAATTTCCTTTGACACGCCTCCCAAGATACAGGGTGATGCTTTATTTCGGGCGAGGCTGGCAGCTTCTTTTGACTGTTCTTTTGCAAGGAACTGTATGAGGACAGCCACGAAGTTTATTTTTACATCTCATCACAGGACAAAAATCCACATTTTCAGTTGAGTGTTGGACATTCTGATTTAACAAGTTGTGAAAAATCTCTTGGCCCAGATCAGTGTTTGCTAAGAGTACTCCTTTCTCTAAATTAAAGCCTTGCTCTTGGAAGCCTGAGAATTCATTAAGCCATAATTAGCCATGATCTCTGTTGATGTAGAATACAGTGATATACTGAGCTTTGAATGCACTTTTGGGTCTGTCCCGTGGTTGACCTTTTATAGCTTTAGTTTTAAAATAGTTCTTTCGCTTCATCTGATGGCTGCCTTTTCTCTAGCCAGTCCTTCGTGCGAGCAGGTAACGGCTGCCATAAAAGATTCTTTTATCTATTACTTGCATTTTATCTTGGCATACCCAGAGGTGTGCTGCAAAATGTTCACGTGCCCTTCACTGTTTTTATTTGTATCATTGTCACTGAGACGTTGTTAGTCTGTATCTCGTTGCCATTGGACTGGGTTTTGTCTGCGTCTTGAGCGTTGTTGATAGTGACCTAATGATGGACATATCTCTTGGTTGGGCTGTCGTTGACATGGTATTAATGTCACTGCATTTCAGATAAGTCTACTTAACCAACTAGAATCTTGGAAATTAATTTTAGTAGGTTATAAATTAGGGTACCGTGCTGTATTGTGTTGGCAAGTACACACACCGTGCGATCTGATTTTGGTTTACATCTTAAGTCTCCAATTCACTAGTTATAGGTTTTTGAGGCAAGTAGTTAGTATCTCTGCATATGAACCTCCTAACACTGAAGCAGTGAGCCCTTGCCCACTGTTAATTTCCTTCCTTTTCGATGAACATGAGTTTCTGTTGCATGAATGTCTATGAATTTCATAAACTTTATCGGGCCATAGACGTCTAGCTGGGTTTTGGGGATGGGGGAGCCACCCCACTTTCCTTGGGTAAAAGCACTCGGTGGCTGGTTGACGGGGCCTGCGCAGTAAGAGCCGTCATCGCCGTCAGTCCAGGTCACCTCCACCCGTCCGCATCGGAGAAGCAGCGGCAAACAGCACGCCATACATCGCCGTTGCTTTCCACCGACATTTCAAACTAAAAAAAAAAAAAAAAAAAAATCTGTTTTAAACTACGTGTTTGCTGATCTTACAGAGTAGGATTATAAGCTGTGAGGAATCAGGGCCCACTAAACAACCGTTTTCATTTGCAGTGGGTTTAGGATATAGTTATCTTTGAGTTTGGAGAGGATGCGCTGATGAATAGCGAGTGAAGTGCCAGTCGGCCACCGAACACGAAGCCTCCGCTTGCCCAGCCAGGCTGAAACGGTCCGTCTTCCAGACTTGTAGCGCTTGGCGCCCGTCGCTGGGGGTGCCGCCGTGAGCCTCAGGCATTCGACCGTTGGGTTTTAGGTGTGCCTGGCCTGCTAGAGGTCTGCTTTAAGGAGGGACCGGGGAGCCTCCTGGGGGACCCTTCATTCTAGAGAACCAGGTACCAGGCCTGGTGAGCTCAACCAGAGTGGGAAGGGAGGAGCGATCCTGAGTGTCGCACACACTTGGTTTTCTCGGTGGTTCGTGCTGCGGAGACCAGGCGGGAGCAGGGAGTGGGCAGGGGGAAGTGCGGGAGGTTGCGGGCAGGTAGGGACCATCGGTAAAAATGGAAATGGTGGTTTCACTTTAAAAACACCTTCAGACTGTGGAGCAGAAGTAAGTGGCTTTGGTGACATCTGGAAAACTGCTAAGAGAAGTCTGGGCGGAAAACGTCACCCACTGTGTACGGAGCATGGCTGAACTTCGGCACCCTGCAGGAGCACCCTGTGGGCGCTGAGGTGCTCAGCGAAGTGACAGCCATCGCTCACAGATGTGGCTCTTCAGCAGGTGACTCAGGAACACCCCTTTCCTTAGTTCAGCTGCCAGTCAAGACCTGATGACCTGGTGCCGGGGGAGGTGGCCAGGATGCAAGAGCAAAGGCAGGGTGAGTGCCATGTGGTCTCACCTGTGGGCTCACCTGTATGCCTGACTTCCAGACAGCAGCAGGGAGCCCCCAGCTGGGCTCTGAGGCTGGCAGTGCAGATGGTGGTCAGTTAAATGTGTGCCCGCCTGCCGCATCTGGGCTCTGTGGGCGTGGGTGCTCGGCCGGGAAGCCGGTGTGCGATGGGTCACTTAGCTCTCGGTTTCCTCCGGCCGGCCATGCGGTGGTGAGGCAGCGCTCTTGAGAGGTCCTGGGAGAAGAGAGAAAAGGTGCGATGGGGGGGTGGGGCGGGGGAAGCTTGCTGCATCACGTGACTGTTTAGTTGCAATGTTTTCCCCAGTCTTACTGAAGCATAGTTGACAAAATTGTACGACATTTACAGTGTATAGTAGGATTCGACGTACAGTTACATTGTGAAACTCAGCGTTAATGCAGCTAACGCCTCACACACTTTTTAAAGTTTCTGATGAGAACATTTACGTTTTATTCTCTTAGAAAATTTCTATTATACAATAAAGTGTTGCCAACCGTAGCCACCATGGGATGCATTAGATCCTCAGACCTTACTCATTTTATAACTGAAAGTTTGTGCCCTTTTACTAACCTCTTCCTGTTTCCCCCTAGCCGCCCACCCCTGACAACAACTTTTCAACTTTCTATTTCTATGAGTTCAACATTTTTTTTTATTCCATATATAAGTGATACCACGTGGTGTTTGTCTTTCTCTGTCTTGCTTATTTCTATTGGCGTAATGTCCACCAAGGGCATCATGTTGTTGCAAATGACAGGATTTTTTCAAAGTGGACTTTAAAGTAATCATACTACTGATATTCTAAGCCTCGAATCGCATATGGAACTCTTTTAAAGACCGTGTTGCTTAAATGTACATAAATATGAACTAGATTTAAACTATATGTGATTATACATCTACATGATCATAAAGCAAAAAATGTACAACTAAAGTACTAAAAAGACCTCCGTATTACTAGAATTTAAATGAACAGTATTGATTGATGGGATGAATGATTTCGTTTTGCTTACGTTACCGCACAAGGTAAAAATAGGGTGTAGATGGGGCCGCGCATGGCATGTGCTGGGCCGGCTCCCGTCCTGCCCCTCCAGTTTCCCAGGGAACTGCTGAAAGCAGGATCGTTCTGAGGTGCACCCGTCCTTACTTGGCTTCAACTCAGAACTCTTCGTTGGCACTTGTCTGGGAGAAGTTGCAAACCCTGGGACAAAATGCTTGTCCTTGTAGCTCTTGAAAACTATTCAGGGGATAGACTGTGATGAGAGGCAAGTTATGAGAGGCCAGAATTCTGCAAACGAGTGTTTGGCTGTTGTCCAGAGAACTTGTCTGGCTTTCTAAAGCTACATCACAACCTGAATTTTCTGAAGGTCCTTCGAGACTCAAAGAAAAGCATCTGCTTGGGAAATCTTTTCGCTTTGCCTTGTGCACTGGGGTCGGAGCAAAGGGAAGAGAGGAGGAGGAGATTCAGCTCTACTTTGCTTCTGCAAAACCCACCCAGCGGGCACTGGTTCAGGAGGGCGTGCTGGAAGACCAGCGTTCGGGACTTGCAAAGGATGTCACCATCCGCTCTTTCTGTGACCTGATGTCACAAAGCAGAATATACAGTTCTCGTCTCAGACCCTTTTAAGGGTGTGCACCATTGTCCAATATTACAAATAGAACAACTTTTATTTTTTATTTTTATTTTTTAACTCTCGTTCTGTCACTTCCTGGAGGAAGATCGGGTCTGTATCAGAGGCTGGTTCCCGAGGGCCTGGCTCTGAGTTGTGTCCAGTTACTCGTTCGTGTTTTGGCTTCGTTTCTGGCCACGGGATGCCGAGTCTTCAAGGACCACGGGCTTGAGGTGTCCTTGGCCGTATCCTCCCTGCCGCCTTGTTTTCCTCTCTCTCTCTCTCTCTCTCTCTCTCTCTCTCTCTCTCTCTCTCGCTCCACGTCTGCTGTCTGAGTGACTGCCCCTCAGTGATATGTTGTCATTTCTAGTCATAGTCACCGCCTCCGGCCGCTCCTTCGTCATTCTCTGCAGGGCAGTTTCTTCTCCTCTTTGCTTCTTTCTTTTGTCTTCTTCGATGTTTCTCTTCTCTTGGGTAGATGAGTCCTCCCTGTGTCACCATCACCAGCTAGTCAGAATGGTCCTCATGCTTTTTCTTTTTCTCAGTGGCTGACAGACAGGTCCCGACAAGTCAGAGAGCATCTGGGGCATTCGCTCCTTAACTCGGCACAGCACAGGGGCGGGACAAGCTGTGCACGTGGCCGAGCCCGAGCCCTGGGGAGCTCTGCAACACGGCGCTGTGAAGCGCGGGTGTCTGCCTCTTCTTCTCCAGGGAACGTTCCCTCGGCACTCTGTTCAAGTTCAGGCTCAAAGTCACAGCAGCCGTCCTGAAGCTCGGGGCCAGAGAGCACCCAGTGCCTCGTCCTCTCCCTCAGACTCCCTTCATGGTGTCGGCCCCTTTACCTCTACAGAACTCTCCTCCAGCAACTGCAGAAGCTTCAGACTTTGGTGATGGGCAAGGTTTCTCGCACCTGCAAGTTGGCTGGCACGCAGACGGGCACCTGCCTCATGGTGAGTTCCCTGAGGGGACAGCGGCATGACTGCCCCCGCCCACTCCCCACTCCGCCCGTCTCTCCCCGCTCGCCCAGCCCACGTGCTGTGCATTGGAGGGACACGCAGCTCACTGCGAGGCCGTTTCTCTGCTTCATGTCACCGTTATGGCCCCGGGGGTGCTGCTTGCTGGGCTGGCGGACGGGAGTCTGTCTCCCCGGGCCCCCAGGTTTGCCCTGGGGATTTTGGGACTGACGGCTCCCTGCACTCTCCCCTCACCTTGCAGGTCGTGGTGCTGTGCTTTGCCGTGGCCTTTGGCAGCTTCTTTCAGGGCTATGGGCCCTACCCTTCTGCCACCAAGATGGCCCTGCCCAGCCAGCATTCCGTGCCGGAGCCGTACACAGCCTCCGTCGGTAAGAGCGCACCTGGCCACTGGGGAAGTGTCTGGTGTCAGTTCTCTGCAGCTTCCCGAAAGCTCAGCTTTCTGAAGGGAGTCTTACGTGAAAGTCTTAATTTCAAAAAAGTGGTAAAAACGTAACTTCTCCAAGGGAGAGAAGAGAGACGTGTGGGGTCTGGCCCCCAGGCTGCTGGGCCTCTCCTTTGCCCCTCTCCCACTGGGAATGGTCTGGAGCTCAAAGGAGCACAGTGTGCAAACTGCCGCTCACGGCCGCATGTGTCCCTGGCAAATTCTGATGTCTCCTTCTTGAGTTCTGGTAAGGGGGAGGGTGTGGCTTTGGGGGGAGGCAGCATTAAGCTTTTATGACATTTTATGGGAATTGCTGCATTTCTGCCTCCATGCAGCGGAATCATACATACCATAGTTAAGAGTTTGTAAAATGAAATTAAAGCGTCGGGCTGTCTTAGAAAGCATTATGCCTAAGATTTAGTGAATTGGGAGACTCGGGCGTTAGATAAGAAGTATGTGATTGCCTCATTAGGTCACTGATCTCTTTTAAGTATATAGGGAGCATAATCCATACACTAATACATATATACACTGAAAGACCAAGTGTGGATTTGGGTTAGACACAATTTTGCAATTCCGAAAGGTCTGTGATCTTCACCAGGCAGGTGTGTCTCTGCCAGGTATATGACAAAAATGCTCGTTTTTCAACCAAATAATTTCAGTGGTCTCTTCGGAATTCCTTTTTTGCTAAAGTACTATTTCTCTAAGTTTAAATAGAAGCCAATGAGACATTAGTTTCTGTGTTGTGGAAAATCGCTACAGAGTCATCTAGCAATGCAGCTATCCTGTGAAACAAAAGAGACTGTCCCTGCCGTCGTGATTTATGGCTTTGGCTTCATGGCCTCACTCCAGTTTCTAAATGGAGATCCTGTTTCCCGTCCTTGTACCTTCTCTCCGTGCAAGACCTGCTCGGTGGGGATGCTTATTTGCTGGGCCTGGGCATCTCCAAGTGTTTGACTCCCATTCTCCATGAATTATTTCCCCTAGACGCTTCCGGGGCGGGGGCAAAGAGGGGTGTTTATTTTCAGAGCTTGGGGGGTGGCAGTTTGCTTCCTGTTTATTTGCTTTCCTATCGTTCTTCCAGCACTGCACAATTGATATAATTTTTCAATGCACAAAACTCTGAAACCCCGAAGCTTTTCCAGAAGGTGAACTCCAGTGGGTTCCCTTAGCAATAAGAACCCGTGAATTGTTGTCTGTCCTTGGTGCCCTGGGCATCGAGCGAGAGCGTGCGGTGTGCCCTCATGGTCCTCCCCCTCCCCCAACACCCGTTACTTTGCTCTGTCCTCAGTGAGGTCCAGGAACCTGCTCATCTACGAGGAGCACTCTCCGCTGGAGGAGCCGTCCAGTCCGGCCTCGGCCGGGGAGCTCGGGCGCTGGGACCGAGGCTCCGCCCTGCTCAGGGCGCCGGGGCTGGAGCCCCGGCCGGACGTGGACCTCCCGCATCTCATTCTCGCGAATGAGACCGGCCTGGAGCAGTCGGTGCTGTTGGAGCTGCAGCAGCGCTTGTGAGTCAGGTGGTCCCGAGGCTTCTCCTCTCGCGCACGCGCACGCCGCACGGGTTATGAGTCAGCAGCCTGGCCTGCGGGGCGTGGCCTGCTCCGCGGGGCGTGGCCTGCTCCGCAGGCCTCGGGCAGCTCTTGTTTCGAGGACGGGGGACTCGAGGGTCCGCTGCCTGCGACGCTGGCCTCAGCAGAGCCCCCGATGTCCGTGTCACGGGGGAGCTGGCAGTGGTGGCTCCAGGAAGCAGGGACAGCGCTGGAATCTCTTCCTCACGCCCCTGAAAGCCACATGAGGAAACGCACAGCCTGGTCACCGCAGTGCGCGGGCCCAGCACGTGCGGCCTCGTGAGCTTCTAGCTCCCGTCCAGCCAGAGGCGCGCATATAGTACGCTACAGGCCAACGTATAGTCGTATGACTTATGTGTAAACGAACAGGCATTAATTATAATGACATAATTACGGACTTATATTGAGGGCCACCGTCTGAGTGGCGCTGTGCACGTCCACGTTTCCATTTGGAAACAAGTATCGTTATGGTGCCGAGAGAGAGAGAGAGAGAGAGAGAGAGAGAGATTGGCACTCGCACACCATGCACCCGCACGCCAGGCCGTGGTTGGTGACCCAGCTCAGCTCTGCCCCTGTGCCTCCCGGAAATAACGCCTTTGCGAAGCAAAGGGGGAGATTCTGTTTTCAGTTCTTCATCTTCCTTCCCCTGATGCTCTGGGGGAAGGTTCGTAATTACATGTACCTTTACATGCTTATGTTATACGTGCATATTCATCGTGTCCCGACACTTATACCATTTTGAGCACTCGGCAAATAGGATATATAAGTCCCTTTAAATAATCTAAGAGCTTGGGCACTGTTATTAGTCCTATTATAGAGAAGTTGCAGAGCTGCCCCTGGGAGCTATAGGAGACGCAGCGGCCTGATTACTGACTGGCTCGTGACACAAGTCGTCCCCCCTTTAGCTCAGCGATTCAAGGCCCTGTTGAAATCCCACTTGTTCCGGGGTGTCGCCCGGATACCAAAGCCCTCATATTCCTCCTCCAAATGCCTAGAGAGTTCTAAGCTGTTACACAATTTGATAACATACTTATTTTCTGGTATTTATTGTTATTTCGAGTTAGTTTTTTTTGGGGGGGGGGTTAGGGTCAGGGTTAAGGTTAGGGTGTGGGAGGCATTGGCAACAGAGAACGCTACTTGGCGGGAAGGGACGAGCACCGCGTGCTTGGGCCAGCACTCAGAGCTGCCGGCAGGGAATGATTGTGTTGCTACCTGAGATCTCAGGTGATTGGCGGCTAAGACTTCTTTCTCCTTTTGATGCCTTCACAGGGTCAGCGCCAAACTGGAGGGGAACGAAACATTAAAAGTCGTAGAGCTCGACAGAAGAGTGAACGCCACCTTCTAGAGAGGTGGTCCCCGCCTTCTCTCTCCTCCCTCTACTTTTGAGTCCCCCGAACCACCTTTGCCATAAGCTTTTCCCTTTTGCCGCTGATCCGGATGAAGATGGGGAGGAGCAGGTGTGGTTTGGGATGGGAGGCCGGCTTGGGATTCCGCCTTCCCCTCCGGGCCCAGGCCCCTCCCTGCAGAAGGGAGCCTGGCTGCTCTCCCTCCCCTTCACTTACTGCCATAGGAAGTTACTTTAGGGTCGGGTGGGACAAGCAGGCTCGTTCCTACCAATAGTGCCAAAAAGATGCTGCCTGACTCTCACCTGGGGGTGTTGCCACCTCTTTGAAGAACAGATGACTCTTCCGTTCATTTGTGACCCCAGACTCTTAACGGTAAAACACCAGGAAGCCCGTTGGGATCTGGCGAAGCGCGGACTGACGTGCCACCTTCCTCAGCCCGCGTCTCCGCGTCTCCGGTGTGCCCTCCGCTGTCATCCCTGGAAGCGCCGGGGTGTCCAGTGAGCGCGCCCTGCCCCTCTGCTCTGCCCGAGCCCTCAGGCCCTCGCCCACCGTCGTCCTCCGGCGCTGGGGCCAGGCCCGTCCCTTCGTATTCTCAGGCCGCAAGTGCAATGCCTGAACGAGTCAGGCTTTTCCACTCCAGGCGAACCTACCCTGTCTTGTTGCTTGTAGGACTTCTCCGTAACCTGTGTCCCCACACGCCCATAGTTCCGCCTCCCCGGCTTCTCCTCCCCATTTGTAAATAGTATTTATTAGCTCGCTGAGGCTTCCCTCCAGGCTCCCGACGCCTGCCGCTGGCCTTCGGCTGCTGGGAAGGCGGCGGGGCTCTGGGATCGCCCGTCCTCCAGACCAGCTTTCGTTTCCTTTTCCTCTCCTTTTTGGCTGGAGGCCCCATCAGCATGTGTCCTCCTGTAGAAAGAACTCGGAGGGAAAGCTGGAGCGATGCCTTGCTCAGGCCTGCGTCCCCGTGGCCAGATGCTGCTTCTGCCCCGTGCCCGTGACAGAGAAGGGAGCCCTGTCCCCGACAACAGGCGTTGCGGACAGCCTTGCTAGCTCCTCTCACTGCACCTGCTCCCGCCCCCCGCCCCCTGCTTTACCCTCCTGCCTCCACACAGGGGGTGGCCCCGCGGTCTGCTCCTGGGCTTGGAGGAGGTGACATTTGTAGATCCACAGTCTTACCTTTTATGGTCAAGTTTGGCTACTTTGCAGCTCACCCAAAGATATATAACCTAACCCCCCAACCTACTTTTTATTTTTAAGTGATTAAAGTAACTTTTGTAGTTTTAAAAAAAAATCTTTCCTCTTTCATACAGATAAGAAATGGAAATTGCCTTTTTATTGTATACTGTAGGAGATTGCCCTCAAGTGTTTTTTCCCTAGCTTGTAAAAGATTTTGTATAGGAAATTTGCTTATATATTGTATTTTATTTTTAGTAATAGCTGAAAGGCCTTTAGCTTTAACTTCTCTCTCTCTCTCTCTCTGTCTCTCCCTCTCTCTCTCTCTGTCTGTCTCTCTCTCTCTCTCTCTGTCTCTCTCTCTCTCTCTCTCTCTCTCTCTCTCACCTGTACATTGCCATTGGAACCTATGCTTAAGAGGGATTAAGCCCACACCTGGGCCTTTGATTCCATATCAGGTACAGGATTCGGTGTCATTAACATTTGCCATCACACCTCATCAACAGACCTCTGTTTTGTCTGTCCAGGCACACCTAGGGCTCACTGTCAGTGCCTCTTCTCTTTCCCAGCTGTGATGGAGAGAGTTCCAGACTGGGAGGTGGCCAAGTCCATCTGCTCAGCAGTGTGCGAAAGCCGGATCAGGACTGCAGTGGTCCTGGTGACCCTGACAGTCTCCTGCACAGTTCTCACTGTCCCTTACGTTGGCCAGGGAGAGCTGAGACCATCTGGGCGGTGCGGGAATGCGGATTGCTAGCCTGCCCGCACTGCTCGGCCCCTGCTTTGCTCCTGCTTCTCTCTTCTTCCCTTTGTCCTTCTTGTTTGCTCCAGATGCTCCTGGGCCCGGCTGGTGTCTGGTAACTATGAGCCACTGCTGACCCATCCGTCTCTTAAAGATGGCATGTGATTATCGGGCACAGGCAGACTGTGAGGGCCTAAGAAGGTAAAACGGTGGCATTAACTCAAGTGGTATCTGGACGACGTGGAAGGGAAGGTTCTGTGTTTAAGGGCAGAATGTGAGGATGGCTCAGCCTATGTACCGGCCCCACACCAGAACCCGGGCGGGTTGTTAAGGCTCCTGGATTAGCCAGAGTGGAAAACCTGCTCTTCTGCATGAGGACAGAGGAGGGTGAGGGCAGCAAACTGAGAGCCCCCGTCCTTAGTGCCTTGATGATTTTTTCTCCCCTAGCTGCCCTTGCTTGACATCTCTCTCTCCAGACAGCAAGGTGTTCTCCCTGGGAAACGTGGGCTCCCAATAGTTAACGGGTGTGTGCCTGTTTTCTGCCCAGGGTAAGCCTAGGGTATCAGTGGATTGGTTCTCCTCCCCCGCCTCCCCCGCCACCGCCCATCTCCCAAAGCAATCCCACCTACGCGTCGGTAATACCTGGTTAGCCCAGACGATTTCATGGTGGCTGACGTTGGCTTCGAATTTCAGGTTTGAAAAAATGTGAAACCGTTAACGCAACCATAAACCGTAGAGCATAAATAAGTTCATTGTAAATAGGTTAATTATCTTTTTCATCATGCAACCAGGACTCCCTTTTCCTTCTCGTGGTTCGATTGCCCAAGCGAAGGCGGCATAAAAACTCAGAGAACCTGTCCGTTTTTCCCGGATGAGACCCGAGTAACCCAGACCCCTCAGCATGGCTCTTTTCACGGCTCTTGACTTTGCACTTAGAAACAGATACTGAAAATGAAAGCCTCAGTGCCAGTTTTAGGAAAGAATTTCCTGTGAAGTGGTACGGCTCGGGAGCCTCGCTCACACAAAGAGTGTGTGATCTAAAACTCCGACAGCTGAACCAGGGTGCTCCGTTAGGGCGAGGGGCGGGGGTGAGGTTTGACACCAGCATGGGCAGAATGAGATGCCCTTTTCGATTATATAAGTGATTTTGATTGGGAGACCTAATTTGAGGATTGTCAAAGCAACCTTCAGCTCAACTTAACTCCTCGGAGCAAACAAAACCACAGCAGAATCCGAGGCCTCTCGGGGCCGGCCCTCTGAGGGCACACACCTGTCGTGTGAGGTGTGCGCTCGAGCACAGTGCACAAACGGAGACAGCCCGCTGAGGGAGGTCCCATCTGTGCCGGCCGCACTGACACGCGGAGACTGGAGAGGGAAGGAGAGGCGTTCAGCCTTCCCCTCGCCCGCCGCGGGGCTCTCCTCTGATTCTGTCGACTCCAGCCTTTCAGGAACCTTTATTAAAGACACCAGCACGCCTGCTCGTGGTGCAGCAGGACCTGTGAAGCTATTAGCGGCGAGCGCACAGCAAGTCATGTTATTTTGAACGCTTTTCTGCTGAGACAATTAGGAGGGGCGATGGGATAAGCCGCCCTGGGGGGGGCAGTTAGAGGAGAGAGCAGGAGGCTGTGAAATGGGGGCTGTGAAGGGGCCCGAGACAGATTCCAGATTTTCCATTCATTCATTCAGTCAGTCTCTGTCAGTCAGTCCTAAGGAAGAGTGTTGCGTGAGGCCCTGGGGAATAAGGTACTGAGGAAATAGCATTAATCAATAGCTCTGCAAAAGGCTTAAGTGCAAGGTCGGTCACACACACACACACACACACACACACTCTCTCTCTTGTCTTAGACACATCCGTTTGTGCCTTACATGCGCCTTATATATGAATCCAGGATGACAGAGGACTCTCTTGTCTCTGGGAGATTTTATATATAGTCTCGTAGTATTAGATCGAAGTAGGTGTGGGAGAAATAACTTTTTCTAAAGGCTCAAAAGTGATTTTCTAAAAGTGAGCAGGGGTCGGATTTGTACATTAAGTGAGAAGAAACAGGCCTATGTCCATTAGAAAAATCCCATTTTGAAGAGGTGCAATCACATCCAAAAACGGCCAGCCGGGATTAAAGTATCATAAAACCTCCAGCAGGTTTTCTGGGTGCACAGGGGTCTGGTCTTTTGGGGGATTCGTGGTTAGCAGCTACCACAGTGACATAAGATTCAAGAATGCCTTATTTTGTCTTAGTTTCGAAAAGAAAGGGGAAACCATTTCTTTCCACACTTCCTAAGAGCTAGGTGCTGTGTTACCTGAGTTGGAAGTCTTTTAATTTTATAGAAAGCGTAAACAAGGGCAACTAGCTACTTGGAGATGGAGAAACAGCGAACTAATGTGGGAAGTGCAATGCTTTGTGGATCAGGATGGGCAGATCCCCTTCTGTGACCCCACCGTACACTTCTCTCAGTGCTCTGGGCAGGAAACGGGGCCTGCACCCTGCGCGGGCCCCGCCGTGCAGCGGTCGGTCCTTTTCTTTATGCTGGGGGAGACGTCCTCCCGACCTCCTCTCTCGCCTTTCTCACCCAGTCTTCTGTGAGTCCCAGCTAGCAGGCTCTGCGTCCCGGGAAGGAAAGCCCAGGGCTGTTAGCTCCATGTCTCTGCTCCTGTCCTTTGCTCACCAGCTGAGCGAGAACACGAACTTCTGGCACCACGGACCCAAGGCCCACACTGCTTAGAAAAGCTCTCATTCGGATAAGATGTCTGTGGAAAACACCAGCGCTCTTTGGCAAATCGTGAGTGCCCTTGTTTAAACAATGCGGAGCAGACCCTGGACTGTGGTCGTCTGTGAGCTTTAACATCCGTGCTGACAGCTGGGTTTTCCTCTCTCGTGGGACAGGTCACACAGACCAGCGGTGTTTGCGTCTGAACGCGCTGCGGGTCTATTATCTGTTGTATTGTGCTGTTTTTTTTTTTTTAATGGCTTTTCTTTCTCATAGCTAAGTAAATACCTAAATGAATGAATGAATGAATAAATGAATGAACGAATAAATAAATAAATAATAAGTAAATAAATAAATGCTTTGTAACCTGTACTTAGTCTTGGGGAAAAATGGGTTGAAAATGTTATTCTTTTGTATTTCCATTTCTTGCAAATAAAAATATTTTTTTTTTTCTTAAACAGTAAAATGTCGTCTGGTCTTTCAAACCCGGGTAATGTGGTTTTGGAAGCATTCTGCTTTTATTTTTAATGCGCGTGGACCTGTGTGTGTGTGCCTCACTGCTCTTTCCTGATTAGTTGAACCAAAAGAAGCCTCGGAACAGCGGTTTGCACGTTATCTGGTGCTGAATCCAGGCCCAGTTGGAGGACTATTGAGAAATATAATTGTTTGTTCAGTCAGTCACGGGAAGAAAAACAGTATTTTCTAGGGATTTCTGGCACCCGAGTGCTATTGTTGGTGTCTCCTATGACTGCTCCCCGAGTAGATTTCAGACTCTGTGGTTTGGACTTTGCTTTCCTGGTGCGGGTGCCGGAGGATGCGGCTTGGACCGGGGCCGGGAGAGGCGACAGGGCATCTTCGTGGGAACAGTTCCAGAGCGTGCCGAACACAGAGTCACGCTCCAGAGCCCTGGCGGAATGGGGGATGAAGGTCGGCGCACTCATGCAAAATCATCTTCGTTCCACTGTGACCTCTGCATTCAAATTAATTTTCACACAGAGTAGGGCTTCATTTAGTCTCAGAATGAATGCATACCCAGGATGTTAGAGACTAAAGCCATCAACCGGGCTTACCTGGAAAGAAAAAATACCATTTTTGTGTGTGTGTGTGTGTCTTAGCAGCGTGCCTAACCCTGCTTTGGGCTGGGGTACCGGGGCGTGCATTAATCTCCCGCTGCCTTTTTCCCCTCTGAGCACCTTGACCTTCTCTTCTGTGCCCACGCAAGGGGCCAGTCCTAAGCCTGCTTATGTCACCTCGCTCGTCACTTCGCTTGTTCCTACCAGCCGAAACCACAGCAAAGGCTCTTGCCTACTTTTTCCTCTCGCTCCCTCTGCCTCCTTACCTACCCTGGTGCCCCGCTGTGTGGCCCTGCGTCATGTGACCTGCTCCTTCATGGTGGGAACTGTGAGTAACTGTCTTTTCAGTGGCAATCAGCTCTTGATCTGTTGGCCTCACCATATCTGAATAATAATAAAACCTTGAAAACACCTTCCTTAGGCATTGAGTGTCAAAGCGGAGACTTGCCTTTTTTTTGGGGATTTCACAGATGGGCCTGGTATTGGATTTTTTTAGGGGACTGTACTGCAGAGTTATGGTCTCCTTTCACACCAGTTGCCACTTCTGGTCCAGAGAGGAAAGATTAGAGCTATAGAGGGCAAAGGGGGCTTATTTATGGGAAGAGAGGTAAATTGAGCAGGTGTCTAAAATCCTAGGCTTGGGCTAATGTTCCAGAGTAAATTGTATCTCATCTTTCTGAAAATGAGGGCAAGGAAGCATGAAGATACAGTGGGGAGACGAACCAAGCCAGATTCAGGAGAGAGAGGTTTGTGGCTTTTCTCATAGTTATACCGTTCTCGTGCTGGCCTTGAGGAGAAAGACATGAGTGCCTGTTCTGTACCAGGCGATTTTCATGTATTATCTATGGTCTTATTTATTCCCTCCAGAAACTTTACAGAGGGTATGTAATTCCTGTCTTTCACAGTCGAGGACACTGGGTTTCAAAGAGAGTAAGAAACAAAACTCAAGGTCACGCAAAATGACCTGCAGATGAGAGATTCGAGCCCTGGTCTTCACTCCAAGTACATACTCTTTGAACTGTGTGGGGCCGTGTTTTGGGCTTGAGGGTCTTGTAAAAAATGCAGAGGTCATCTAGTTCAGAGCTTGCAGACCCTCAGCTCACGCACAGATGTTTCTGGTTTGGTCCCACGGTGTTTCGAATATTTAAAAATTATCGGTTAACCTTTCAACCTTCAAAGCTTTCTCATAAAACTCCAGGTTTCCATCTTCTTTGAGAGGCTGAAAGGCTTGGCAGGTGTAGGAGCTGAGAAATGGTGGCCCCCGAGGCGTCACAGGTCATCTCCAAGTGGCCAGATTTCCCCATGGCCAGGCTGTTTGACTCATTTATGTCACTTACCCGGTCCCTTTGTCTTTTGAATTGACCACCTCTAGACTGGTTGGTGGTTGTTAGGGGACCAGAAGTTGGGGAGGCTGGTTAGTTTCACCCTGAGGGAGTGAGAGGGAGCCGGGCCGCAGTCAGTGGAGGACTCTGCACAATGATCACCCTTCTCTGAGCTACACCCCCAAAATTTGCAGTCTGGCTTCTGTTCTTCTTAATCCCAGAGATGACCTTCCTTAATCTCAAAAATCATATTTAGAACTTTCGAATGATCCCACTTGTACAAGACCTTGTGCTTTACATAAGCTCTCACACAAGCCGTCTGATGTACTTGCTGATTATCCTCTAGGAAGATGCCGTGGTTATTGTCTCTGTTGCTTAGCTGAGGAGATGGGGCTGAGGAGGTGTGGACAGCTCCGTGTTAGGTTACACTACACAGAGTGAGTGCAGAGTAGACTCATGAGCCAGCTCTCCCCACTCCCATCCTGGTACCGTTGCCATTAGCCGTGCCTCATCTTGGCAGGGCCAGTAGCTGTCCAAGTCATCCATGATCACGATCCCTCCCTTGGGGTTGCTTTGCAACACGCCACTGCTATACCCTTTTATTTCACCCCTAGAATGATCGGGATCAATGTTTTACCCAGACTCTGGGACACTCCCAAAGGCCCCTATCTATTCAAAAAGAGAAAAAGAAGGAAGATGGCTCATCTCAGTCATTTCCTGCAAAATAATCTGTCGCCATTGAAGAGGCTAATTCCACTTGATCCCTCATCATTGGATGAGCTTGGGCAGGTTGCACAAGTTGATGTTGGCTTCCAACGGGCACAGCTGTTGCTAGATCTTTTGCCAGATTTAAAGAAGTGTTCTGGCCCCATGAGGAGCCCATGTGTTCTCCTCCTCCCTCTATGCTGTTGTTTTTAGATGGAGGAACAAAAATAACCATTGAGGAATACCATGCAAGCTGCCAGAGAGGCTGTTGTGCTGTTCTCCAAGAAGTCTGTTTCAAAATGTTTAGTGTTTCGTAAGTGAAAAGTATTTGGGAATCTGGGCTGCCAGCGTGTTCATAACCAACGTCCTCCCTAGTATTATTACAAAACAGATGGCAAGTTCAGCCCCCTGATGGGTGCCTGAGAGGTTTCATGTGCTTGGGCTGGTTCAAAGAAAAATCTCCCCCAAGCGGGGGGGAAAAAAAAGTAAACACAAAACCACCCACATATTTGGACACCACTGGGCCAGAAAAGGTGCCCTCGATCTCCAAAATGTTTCCTTTCTTGGCTTAGTTGTTCTTTAAAAGCTTTTAGCGGTTGAAACACCTTTTTACCATGGTTTGAGGTGGTTAAAAGTATAAATGAATGCAGAGAAGAAAATACAGTTGAAACAGTATTTGCGAGGCTATGCACGTCATTCCACGCAGTCCTACCCCAGGGGCAGTACTTGACAGGGGATGTCAGTTGAACTTGGAGGGGTGCCGCAGGGGGAGTCAGTCAGAGTTTGGGGCAGCGTGCGTGGCACAACAGGAAAAAGAAAGAGCGCCGTTGGGACCAATGACAAGAATTTCCTGCGATACACTTTCATTAAAAGAAAATTATTGCAGCGGTATTGTACATAGCTAAAAAAGAGTACTAGAAAGCCGTTATTGAAAAATAGCTGCGTATTGTTCTGTTTTTCTGTCTCTTTCCCATCCATCAGTCCTATTTATTATAAGTAACCAATTTCAGGGGTTTTTTTTAGCATTTATCTCTATATTTCTAAATTATGTGTTTATGCTGCTAAAACTTGAAATATCAAGTTTAGACATATTATTAGTTCTTATTATGGTATATAAGAATTTTGTCCACCGCTAACACACACACACACACACACACACACACACACACTAATACTTCTCTATCCCTATTTTCTCCCTGTTTGGTGTCTCTCTTCTGTATTGTCAGCCTTCCTCAAAAACCTGAACAGCTATTGATGTCTATTCATATGCATCAATGAACATTAGTGAAGTACGTGATTAGTTATCCTAAATTTGAGTGTTGGGTGTTCATTTTCCTTAGCCTAGTGTTCTTCAAACTGAAGGCCCAGGGATTGGGAAATCAACTTAGCGTGTTTTGACCAAAACTTAAAAAAAAAAAAAAAAAAAACAGAATGGGATGGAATGGTATTGCATGGAGTAAAATAGAAAGTATCAGAATATATCAAGTAGAGGTTAACACTGTTTTGTGTATCTTTAATTTCAGTCCTGTGTGTTTATATGTAAGTATTGTTTCGGGTCACAATTGTAAAAGTTATGTCTTTCTAAGGGTCACAATAAAAAATTTAAAGTTCCCAAAAAGGAAAAGAGCATTAAGAGCTGATTGAACTCTCTTATGGAGATAGTGACAAATTAGTGGGTTTTGTTAGGGTTCCCAAAGGGTAGTATATGCATATCTGAAGCCATCCAGTTTCTCAGGAGGAGGATGTCTCAGTATCCTTATTGGGGAATGTAACTGTGGGGATCAGGGTGGGAAATCGCACTGGGGAGAGGCTTACCATCCATATGTAGTTTACCTAATCCTCTGGTTTTTGCCCCATTCTTCACCTCTACTCTCTTCTGTCTCTGGTGGCTCATGCTGCATTTCATTTGTATTATCTCAGTCAAAGAGCTTCCAAGAATTTTCTAGATGATTCGACACTTGCTCTCACCCCACCATTGCCCAACTGATGTGTTGAAAGGCTGGCACCCAGGACTAGCAGTGGGTGAGTCTCTCTCCCCTACGCAAACTCCATCTCTCTCTGATGTGAAGCCTGCGATATACTTAGTCCTCTGATGCTGTTTTCATTGCCCTAGAGGTACCTGAGTTTTTGCACAAGGGTAAAGTTAGCCTGGCGTGTCGGAAAGAGTAGATGGTATTAACAATTAAGACCTAGAACGTTTGACACAAATTTTAAAACAATTTTCAAGCTGGGATCAAACATATGGTAGAAGCCGAATGCGTCCTGGGCCAAAAGAGGGAGAAGGTAACATGGCAAAGAGGAAGCCTCCCCTCGGAGCTGCGTGGGACTTCACCATCCTTCGTAAGCTTCACTCCCTCTGCCTTCCCAGGACACCTGATTGTGGCAGCCGTGCAGGCAGACCTAAGAGGGTTAAATGGGTGGTAGCAGATAGAGGCAATACTATTTTTAGGCCCAAAACCTTCCCTTTCCAATAATAGATTGAGGAAATTCTTGGCTTGGTGATGTAGTTAGAGGTTTCTGTTGACACGTTGGAATGTGATTGTCGTGAAGAGAGTGCAAAGTTAGAACCTGCCCGAAGTCATGGGAAGAAGACAACAGTCAACTCAATGGTTTGTTCGGAGTTGATTGATTCGCATATGTAGCATTCCCTGCAGTTCTGGGCACCACGTTTTAAAATACATCTCATAAACCTTCGGTATTGGCAAACTTTTATCAAAATGGTTGTATCAGTTTATACTTCCACCAGTAATATGCGTGTTCCTGTTTCCCAGTGCACCAAGCTTGCTGTTATCTGTGTTTAATTTTTGCCAGTCTGATGGGTATAAAATGATGTCTTCTGCTTGTTATTGTTTGAATGAAAACCCATTCTTTTAATTCCTTGGAATGACGCCATTTTTATTCTTTTCATGTATAGTTAAACGTTTAAAATTAGTATGTTTGCTCTCTTTTTGGACAACTGAAGGACCTTAGAATGCCCTAGTTCTAAGCATCTCTTCTATCTTCATGCGGTTTCTGTGCAACGTTTTAATTCTACAGTCAATCCTTGTCTTTTGCAGATATCTTACCTGTGAACTTGCCTGCTCATTAAAATTTATTTGTAACCCCAAAATCAAGTACTCAGAGCACTTTCATGATAATTCATGGACTTGTGCAGAGCAGCAAAAGATGAGCTGCCTGTTGCACATGTTCCCAGCTAAGGTGGAACAAAGTGACCCTGTGCCTTCTCCTTTCGGCTCTCGTAAACAGGTGTCTTTTTATCTCTTTAGTGCCACGTTTTCTCCATTTTCATGCTTTTTGTTGGTGATTTGGTTGTTTCAAATAGCCCCCAAACATAGTGCTCAAGTGCTGTCTAGTGTTCCTAAGTGTAAAAAAGCTGTGATGTGCCTCGTGGAGAAAATGTGTGTTAGACAAGCTTCATGCAGGCAGGAGTTATGAGACTGTTGGCCATAAGTTCAGAGCCAAGATAGCAACAATACATACAGACCATCCAGAAGAAGGACAAGGAGATCCTGATCTCTATGTGAAGCTGCTCTGGAAAGTGCTAACGTGACGTCTGCAATGAACCCCAAAGCTATGGAAATGATGGAAGAGCAGCTCAATTTTGGAACTCATGAGATGAGGATTGATTTTTTTTTTTTTCTAAAGCATAGTAGACAGCATTGTTATAAAGCTGAAAACCGAAGAGATTTATGGTCATATTGCTCAGGATTAGGAAAATGTTTAAGTCTTCTCAGCTAGTGCTGGCTGGCTCACACATTTCAGAAAGTGGTAAGGTGTGAAAAATGTTAATTAAACCTTCAGGAGAGGCAGGTATTGCAGTTAGGACACAGAAGAGTTTTAAAAATATCTACTAAGTGTTCTATAGGAAAAGGGTTATGTGAGAGTCTTGTTCTGAGCTTTAATTTGTCTATAATTCTTTTATTCTTAATTCTTAAAAGATATTTTTGCTGAATATACAATCGTGTTTTATTTTTATTGAGATATAATTGACATAACGTGTAAGTTTAAGGTGTACAACATGTTGATTTGATGTTTGCATACTGCAATATGATTACCATTTTGCTAACGTCTCTATCACATCATGTAATTAACTACCCATTTAAAAAATAATTTTAGATTAATAGTATTCTCAACATTTCAATTCCATTTTCTTTAGTGTTCCAATTTTGCTATTGATAAAATCAGTTTTTCTGGTTCTTGATGATCTGAAGGTAATCTGGATTTTTCTTCTGGCTTCTTTATGATCTTTTCTTCGTCTGACAATTAACTCACTGATGTATTCATTGACCTTACTTGGGATTCACTGTATTTCCTTAATCTAAGGACTTGCGTGTTTCATCAATTTTGGAGATTCTCTGCCAGCATCTTTTCATATATTGCCTCTTCCCCTTTCCCTGTATCAACTCCTTTTCAGGACTACTCTCATTTCAGACCTTGTTTCGTCTGCAACATCTCTTACCTCTGATATTTGTCTCTCTGTGAGCTGTCCGTTAACATCTATTTTCCTTACAATGTGTCTAATATGTTGGGTCATCTGCTTCTGTGGAAGCAGGTGCTGGTATTGAGTTTGGGTATAATCTGTTTATTAGGACTCAAAACTTATGAAAGGAAAGAGAAGGAAGCAGGACTGGGCAGAGGGAGAAGGTGAACTGCAGTGAAGTCCTAACAGAATCTTGGCTAATCCAGCGGGGACTCTGAAGTGAACGTTCCCCATCAGAGTTGTCCCGCACTGGGATGAAACAGGGTCTTCGCATCTTCTCGTTGCTCAGTTACTGAGGCAAGTCCTGAAGGAGCTAAAAGCTAACCACACGTTGCTTAATCGAGCCATTGCATTTCTAATTTTAATTATTATTTTCTTGAAGCCGTATTTGATTTTTTCCCTGAAAATTCCTAATTTAATCACTTGTTTTTGCATCGAGCTTTCAATATCTTTAACAATCTTAAAAAACATATTAAACAGTTATTTTACATTTAACATAATTATTTTATATTCCATATTGACATTTCTTGATCTGTATTTTTTGCAGGATGATTTTGCAGTTCGGTTTTTTTTGGGGGGGGGACTCTTGCACATGGTGCTTTGCCTCTTTCTGGGTTTCATACCATTTGATTTTGAGTTCATTTTCTTTGAAACTTTGTGAAAATTCTTTGAGGCTTAGATTTAAATTGTGTTCCCCCAAAGAAAATCTGCTTTTGTTTCACCGACTCCTAAGACTCTAACTACCTGGCACTACTTTAAACTCTGTCTCCAGTTCGTGTTCATATAATTAGCTGTGTTCATACAGTTGTATTCCTATAATTCGTATGAATTCGTACCCAAAATTTACATAAATGTGGTTAGGAATTCTCTGAGATCTTCTCCTCCTTCTCCATGGTATTATTATACTGCTCACCAAGCATCCACACTGCAGTCAACCCTAACCCTTCCTCTAGGGTGCGGGTTTTGTCTAGATCGTCCATCGTGGACTCAGTGCTTCAGGAATCTTGGCTACATGTGGGTCTTCAACTTGCCATCCTATTTAGGCTTTATCTTCTTTCCCCCAACACAACCCATTAAACACCCAGTTCTGGTTAACAAGGGATCAGCAAATGCTTTATCATTATTTCTGGCTTTTTCAGTATTTCTCTTTTAAATTAACCTAATGAATGAATCAGACATTCATTTAAAAAGATGTTTCCTATATCTTATCCAGAATTGTAGGTGGTCTATACTAAGGGAAATTTCTTTGGACAGCTCATCCACCATGTTACCAGAAATAAAAGGTGATGTTCTCTATTGTAAGAGGAATATTGATAAATTGGAGTGTGCCAAGAAGAGAACAAAATGACGGCCAAAAGTGAAGAGTCTGGGAATTCTGCAGTATATAGGAAAGTAGAAGGAGACTGAGTTATTTATCTTGAAGAAGGAAATATACTGCCTTTGAGAGGCATTATAGATGAGTGCTGGCTTGGAACTTAAGTGAGGTCTTACTTTTTTTCCGCTTGGGTCATCGATTAGCTGTGAAGCCTTGGGAATGTCTCGAACATTTGACCCTCAGTTTAGCCATCTGTAAGATGCAGGGGCACGACTAACAACCTATAATCCTAGCTATATGAGTTCTTCATTAGATGGAACATTTTCTGCAGGAGGCAAGATTAGAATCCATAAACATGGACTCCATAGACATGGAAATCCACTGACCACGTGGAAAAGAGGAAATGTTTAGTTCTGCTTAAGGAGTCACAGATGAATTAGGTGATCTTATAATGGGATCCTGCCCCAGAGATAGAATAGTATCATAGAGTGATTTAGGGCAGAGACCCTGGAGCCAGAAAGCCAGAGTTTAAAATTCTGACTCTGCAATACATTACCTTTATTGCCCTGAGCAAGTCCCTTAACTTCTCTGCTTTAGTTCTTTCATATGTAAAATGGAAACAAAAACAATACCTACCTTACAGGTTATTGCAACTATAGAGTGAGTTATTATAAGTGACATGTCAGTAACTGTCACATGCTATTCGCTACATAAGTGTCAGTTATATTTATCGTGTAGGTATGATTTCTAGATAAAGATTCCTTGCAGAGTAGAAGTAGAGCTATACCTATAATTTTAAACCTTTCTGGGAATTCTCACGATGCCCCAAAACTTTCATTAATGACCCCCATCTACCCCTGAAAACTGTCCCCTCTGAAAACTACTGTAACACCCATGGTTTTTGCTGCAAAGCCGTGTTACTTTATCAGGTACCGAGGTTCACTTCCTGGCTAAGTACCCAGATGGTTGTGCCCAGGAGAAACCATTGAGCTTCCAGGTTGATGGTTTTCAAACCTGGCTGTACATTACAATTACCTGGCATGTTTTCTCAAAATGCTTGATGCCTGGCCTCCATTCCAAGAGAGTCTGAATCATTTGGTCTGGGGTGAGGTGCACCCATCAGTATTTATTATACACACGGAGACACTCACATTTTGAAATGTGTAAATAGTTTCGTTCAGCTTAGTGGCTATATGTGTGTAAAAGTGTGGACAGTTAGAGAAGGGGGGAGAATTTGTTTTTTATGTGAAAAAATGATTAGTTGAATAGACAGGAAAGTGGCACAAAGACAAGCAATGAAAATAAGTGTGTGAAATTGTGGGTGGAACAGAGAATAAGAGAGAACTGATAAATTGATGAACAGTTCCAAGAATTCCTCACCACCCATGTAATATTTCTCCAGCATTTTCTTAATCCCTAGGTTAAATTAATGGCCTTGGAGACTTGGGGAATATTATGACTTGAGTGCAGATTTCCAGCTCTCTAATCTGTCTGCATTTTGCATCACAGCTCAGCCATTAAAGTGACTATGGCCAAACACTGGAACTTGGTAGGCAGACTTTATAGGACAGTCCCCCAAATCAGGAATCTGAGGGGCAGCTCAGATACCTATACAAGATAGGATGGTCCCCAAACCAAAAAAGCTTTAAAGGAGGCTTGCCCTCTGTGTGGGTTCCTTGGGGGACCAGGTGGCTAAGCCAGTGGAACCTTTTGGAGCAGAGGCTGAAGAAATTTTGCTGGCCAGGAGGGTAGCTTCCTCTTTCTGCTTATTCTGGCAAGAACTCTTAGCACCAGAAGGGAATAAAAAGTACTTTTTAACTAGCAGCCTTTTTCCTGCATGCCTCCTGGAGGGATGAAGGGTGCTCTCCACCCCTTACCTTCCCCTTCTTGACTATCTGCACAAATAGGCACCCCCCCCCCAATGTCAATAACCATTTAAGGAGATAGAGGTGTTCAGGCCGAATAATCGGATTAGGTGCTTTCTATGGAAGAACTGAAGACAACGTTAGTAAACATGTAAGGAGAGCTCTTAAGGATATTTGCTTAAAGAACTAGTTAGTTTCTGGAAGCAAAAGAAATTCTGAATTTCAAAATGCATTAGAAGAATATAGAAAGTTTGTTTTCTTTTGCTTTGTCCCCTGACATATCTGCTGACATTACAAGATAGTGATGGAGTCCGTTTTTCGCATTATTAGTTCCAAACTCCAAAAGTATTTCTGATTCATTTTCCCCATTTCTGTTTGTTTCTTAATCTTCATTACTTGCTTCTAAATACTCCTAAATTTCTTTATATCTTCTTTTAAGGAGTAATAATGATTTAATCAGTACAGTGGAGCTATTGTGTTCAGTGTGATTACTAATCCCTACAGGAGGGCAGAAGTGTCCAGCTCATCCGCATTCACAGATTCAAAGCAAATCACCAAGTCTATTTGGCAACTCCAGGGCTGTGGGGAACAAAAACATCTCTTTTTGTTTGAATTACATCTTTCTGCATAATGTGTTCTCTCTTATTCCTTCTTCCTTCCTTCCATTTCAAAGAAGTCATCCAGAGTGGTTTTAACAGTATCATTTCTGTTATTGTTATTTAATGTTTATTGAGTAATGGAACAGGAAATACATCCATGAACTCTTCACTACCAGACTACAGTCATCCATTAGCTTTGATGAAGTGATCTTTTGGAAATAGTTCAATATTCAGATTGGCAAACATGGAATTACTTTCTGGGACAGAGAAACATCAAAAGGATCCATATTTATTTTTGAGAGAAAGAGAACACATTGGTATCTTTAAGAAATTCTGCGGTTATACCCTTTGAAAGTGTTCTTGATGCCATTTCTCTTTCTTTCTTGATGGGGATCACCATCTGGGGGGGAGGGAGGAAAAAAGAAGGGATGGGGGAGGCATAAAGAGAGAGAGATGTGAAAGAAAAAGGAAACAATTGAGTAGTAAGGGCATGATTCAGGCTGTCTTAGGACAACAAAATATGTGTGATATGGTAGCGGTCTACTTCAACTCTCTTTTCACCTCGTTCATATTTATTAGATTCTTGGAGGGAGAAAGAATCTTAGAGAATCTCTATTTCAGCTCTTTCTTTTTATTAGTAAGATAACTAAATGTTAGGGACGTTAGGGAGGTGACTTGCCTGAGGCCACACAACTACTTGGTGATACAGATAGAGCAATCAAGGCCGTGGGCTAACATAGAGATGGAATTATTACGTGTAAGACACCTTTATGTTAAGTAAGGCCAGGTAGCATCAAGGTGAGCTGTGTGAGTGAAGGTTTCACAGTAATTACAGTGTAGAAATATGACCAGAGAACTGAGTATTCTCAAAACACCCTTCTCAAAAGAACCCGCTCTGGAGCAAAGAGGACCACATTCATGTTAAAGGTGTTGATTCCGTTTGAGGAAAACGTTATCCATCATACATTCATGTTGTGATTTTGAATATTTGGGTGGTATACTTTTCTACTGTATTTAAAAATTTGGGGAGGTTTATTGTTTTATAATTACAGACTTTATGCATGATTTTGTAAATCATAATTAAAATTGTAATTGAAAGAATTTAAATGAATTTAAATTCAAATCTGTGGGAGTCTGTAAGATTCCTTTTCCCCTTAAGGGAGCTCAGTGTATCAGTAAAGACTGAGAAACAATAAACTATCAGTGGAATAGAAGTTCTCATAAATGTCAGAGGGGATGCTGTCAAGCCCCAGGGATGCCAGAAGCGAGCTTGGTCTAGGAAGGTTAATCACAGCAATCCAATTAAAGGCCAGACTCACTTGAAACAAAAGGGGAAGCTCAAACCTTCTCGCTTGCAGCTCCATAACGGTGGGTTGGCCTGGGCGAGCATTGCTGATTGCACTCCGCTCACCCTGAGGGACCATCACCAATAACAACAAACGTGGGCCTCTGAACACTCAGTTTTTTGCCGCAGGCAAACTCTGGTCCTGAGAGCATGAGCCTTAGTCCTCAGGGAACTTTTCTCACTTCAATCACCATCACTTTGGAGAGGCAGAAAATGGAAAACTCTTTGGTAAGTAATTTCACCCTGTAATTTTGCATTATCTTTGATTAATGATGAGGGAAGAGGAAGCTCCAACATCTTGAAATCTGGCGCAGAAATTGGCGTCTTAGCTTGGATGGCTCTATTAAGAAATTATTGCTTCCCTTGTCTTGCAGTAGCCCCCACCTGGCTCCTACTCATTTGGACCCATCTTCTTGAAGAAATTATTTTCCTTGCTCACAGTCTGAGACTTAAAGTCAGATACAGATTTAATAATTTGTGGTCTCAGCGTAAATTCATTTTTATGTTTTCCTCATAGTTTTGTTTTGTTTTTTTGCCTCTTGTTTCAGAGACTTTCCACAAGTAGTTTTTTTTTTTTTAATTATTGTGGTAAATAGGTATAATATAAATTTTACCATCTTAACCATTCTAAGTGTACAATTCAGTAATGTTGGAATTTTCTTTTAAAAACGGAATAATATTCCATTGTGTGTATGTACCAAATTTTGTTTATCCATTCATCTGTTGATAAACATTTGGGTTGCTTTTTCCTCTTGGCTGCTGTGAATAATGCTGCTGTGAACGTGGTGTGCAAATATCTCTTGAGATACTGCTTTTAATTCTTTTGGATATATACCCAGAGTGGAATTGCTGGGTCATAGGATCATTTTATTTTTAATTTTTTGAGGAACTGCCACACTATTTTCTGTAATGGCTACACCATTTCACTTCCCGATAATGGTAAACAAGGGTTCCAATTTCTCTACATTCTTCCAAACACTTGTTATTTTCAGTTTCTCTTTTTGATAGTAGCCATTCTTAATGGGTGTGAGGTAGTATGTGGTGGTTTTGATTTGCATTTCCCTAATAGTTAGCGATGCTGAGTATTTTATATATGCTTGTTAGTAATTTGTATATCATCTTTGGAGAAATGTCTGTTTAGGTCCTTTGTCCACTTTGAAAATCAAGTTATTTTTTGTTGTTGAGTTGTAGAAGTTCTTTATATATTCTGTATATTAGCCCCTTATCAGATATATGATTTTCAAATATCTTATTCTATAAGTTGCCTTTTTACTCTGTTGATTACGTCCTTTGATCCACAAAAATTTAAAGTTTTAATGTAGTTCAGTTCATCTATTTTTACTTTTGGTGTTATTTTAAGGGAATCTGCCAAATCCAATATCATGAAGCTATTTCCTTATGTTTTTTTTTCTAAGAGTTTTATAGTTTTAGGTCTTAACATTTTGGTCTTTGATCCATTCTGAATGAACTTTTCTACCTGGTGTAAGATCAGTGTTATGGATGGAATGTTTGTGTCCTCCCCAAATCCATATATTGAAGCCCTAATCTCCAATGGAAGAGGTGGAGCCTTTGGGAGGTACTTATATATTTAGAAGAGTTCATGAGGGTGGAGTCCCTGTGATGGGATTAGTGTCTTAGAAGAAGAGGAAGAGACATTAGAGCTCCTTCTCTTCTCTCCACTATGGGTAGAAGAAGGCTGTTGGCAAACCAGGCAGAGGACCCTCATCAAGAACTGAATTGCTGACACCTGGATCTTGGACTTCCAAGCCTCCAAAACTGTGAGAAAGAAATGTCTCTAATCTACCCAATATAATATTTTATTATAACAACTTGAGCAGAATAAGTGAAGAAGGGTACGTGCGTGTGGATAACCAATTTTTTCCAACACCATTCATTGAAGAGACTATTTTTTTCTCCACTGAATGATATTAGTGCCCTGTTGAAAATCATTTGATCATGTACGTAAAGGTTTACTCTGAGATCTGGTTTTTTTTTTTTTATTGATTTATATGTCTGCCTTTATGCCAGTCTTACTCTGTTTTGGTTACTGTAGCTTTGTACTGAGTTTCAAAATCAGGAAGTGTAAGATCTCCAACTTTTTCTTTTCAAGATTGTTTTGGCTATTAAGGCCTTTGACATTCCATGTACATTTTACAATGGATTTTTCTATTTCTGCAAAAATGCCTCTAGGATTTCAATAGGGATTACATTATCTTTGTAGATCTCGTTGGGTAGTATTGACATCTTAACGATATTAAGTCTTCCAGTTCATGACAAAAAAATAAACAGGATGTCTATTTTTTTGTGTCTTTTAGATTTTTCTTCAACAACATTTTATAGTGTTCAGTATATACATCTTTCATCATCTCAATTAAGTTTATTCCTAAGTATTTTTCAATGCTATTGTAACTGGAATTGTTTTTTTCAATGCTATTGTTTTTCAATGCTATTGTAACTGGAATTGTTTTCTTACATTTCTGGTTGTTCACTGTTAGTGCATAGAAACAACTGATTTTTTCATGATGATTTTATATCCTGGAACTGCTGAATTTATTTATTAGTTCTAATAATTTATTTCTTATGTGGAATATTTGGGATTTTCTACACATAAGGTCATTTTGTCTGCAAAGGTAATTTTATTTCTTTTTTTCAGTTTGGAAAGCTTTTATTCCTTTTTTTTTTTTTTTTTTTTTTTTGAGAAATTTCTCTGGCTAGGAATACCAGTATGGCAAAATCAGTCATCCTTGTCTTATTCCTGATCTTAAAGGAAAAGCTTTCAATCTTTTACCATTGAGTATGATGTTAGCTATGGACATTATATGTATAGTCTTTATCATGTTAAGGTAGTTTCTTTCTATCCCTAGTTTCTTGAGTGCCTTTTTAAATCATAAGGTGTTAAATTTTGTAAAACCCCCTTTTTTTTACATTAATTGAGATGACTATATGAATTTTTCTTTTTATTCTGTTAATCTGGTATATTTTATTGATTGATTTTCACATGTTGAACTGTCCTTGCATTCCAAGGACCAATTCCACTTGGCTATGGTGTGTAATTCTTTTATTTTTATTTATTTTTTTATTTCCTGATTCTTAATTAATTAATTATGGTACATTTGTTAACAAAACCCAGTAAGTTTCAGCTGTACATTTTAACATAAGGCGTATATATATTTACATTGTTCACCTCCCATAGTTAATTTCTTTCTGTCACCATACATTTGACACATTTTACCCCATCAATCTCCCACCTCTCTCCTCCTACCTACGCTTTAGTAGTGTGTAATTCTTTTAATGTGTTCTTGAATTCTGTTTGCTAGTATTTTGTCGAGGATTTTTCCATCAATGTTCATCAGAGTTATTGGTTTAGTTTTCTTATAATGTCATTGTTTGACTTGGGTCTCAGAATAATGCTGGCCTTGTAGAATGAGTTTATAGTGGCCCCTCCTCTTCAACTTTTTGGATGAGTTTGAGGGGATTGGTAATAATTCTTTTTTAAATGTTTGTTAATATTCGCCAGTGAAGGCATCTGGTGTTGGCTTTTTCTTTGTCGAAAGTATTTTGATTACCAATGCAATCTTATTACTAGATGTAGATCTGTTCAGATTTTCTATTTCTTCATGATTCAGCCTTGGTAGATATAACAAGTATCTTTGATTTGATCTCCCCCTTGCACAACTTGTATTCGATTATCAGGGATTGATGTGCTGTATATGGATGTTTTGAGCAACTGTTTATGACATATACATAAGACCATGTTAAGTTTATTAGTGTGTGTGTGTGTGTGTGTTATTAGACTGTGCCTAAAATGTCTAGAGCTATTTGTTGACTTCAACTTTGATTCTATCATTTCTCTAGCTACAATTTGTTAAATACTTTTGGTTTTAGCTCGGTAATTAATATCTCTTAAAATTTTTCCCTGTCTTAACCCACTTCCACTACCTTAGTTTAAACTCTTAGTGCTTCTTGTGTAGATTATTTCTTGCATTGACTCATAACTTGTCTTTTTGTCCAGCTTTGTCTTCTGTACTTTGATAGCTTTCTAAAACTTATGTCTAATTATACTATTTCCCCTACCTAGGAATAATCTATGCTTTTCATTTGCCTATTTGATAAAGTTTGAAATCCTCAAAATAAAACAGGATTTCTTAAAGTGTCTATAACTTACACCCTGTCCAGCTTCATGTACCTCCACTTCTCCTTTGCCCCTTCATTCCAAGTGTGTGCTATATCAAAATGTTTGACATTGTATAACATTCTTGGTTCTTTCATTTTCTGTGATTTTTAATGTGCTATTTCTGGATGGTGAAATGCCACTGAAACCTTCAGAAGCAAGGTGAAAGTCACTTCTTCCTGGGACTCATCAGACATCAATTGTTATGTCCTCCAAGGTCATGCTCCCAGGCATTTGGAATACAGTCAAACATAAGTATTATGTCAATATGTTTTATAATTCTTATCCTGTTTACCCCATAAGACTCTCATCCTTGAAGAGTAGTGTATGCCCCAACTAACACAGTGTCCAGTACATAGTAGTACAGAGAGGCTACTTGATAAAATGCTTATATAACGAGTAAATGTTTATTCTGGGGAATGAATAGCATTAAAGACCTAAAATCTCTACTCTTTGTTCACCGCTAAGTACCTCTGTGATTTTGATGAGTCATTTAGCTTTTCTAGGTGCCAGTTTCTTCATTTGTGAAATGAAAGGTGGGGACAGATAATCTCTAAATTCCTCCCAGCTCTGACATCTTATTATTGCCATTTCTATTTGTGTAAAAGCCAATCTTAGTTATCAAAATAATTGCATTTTCCGTGACATATATGGAAAATGAAGTTAATTTCTTTAACCCACTGACCCCACGTTTTAACATTTCATGTTCATTCTTGAGAGGAACCATTCTATTCTTAAGGAACTTTCCAAATATTACAAAAATTCACCCCTTTACTGACTTAAAATATTTATGCCATTTATTTAAATTAAATGGCTCTGTTTATATTTCTAGTGTTTCCAAACCAAGAGTTTATGATACATCCATCTGTCCCTGGTACAAATACAAAGGGATATTTTTGAAATCACATAGTATTTAATAAAATAACTTTTATAATCTAAAATTTCTTACAATTATAATAGCATAAACAATTTTTTAAAAAATTTAAAGTCATCTCAAAACCAATTTTTTTCTTCATGCATTTCTTTTATAAAGCCATAATTTATCCATAATTTATACAGTTTCAATGAGGATGTCACTCAACTTCATTTCCTCTTATTTTCATTTAGCAAAACATCATCAACAAATTATATGACAAATTGACATGGATCTATAACCATTATTTTGGGGGTCTGCATAAGATTCCTTCAATGGACTTTGGAAACTTCACTTAATTATTTTTGATCTGTTAGAGAAACTCCTTGTCATAATAAATAATTCTATGACAAATATCTTCCTTTACTTAGAATCTTCTTATTTGGGATTTTTACTTATGACACATTTCCAGAAGTGGGAGGATTGGGTTAAAGAATATATTAATTTCATATTTAACTTTGTGAATTAGTCACAAAATTATAATTTGGGGGGAATGTCACCTGAATAACCCATTTGAATTAGGCTATTCTGAATTCATTTGTGCCAACTAAAAGTTAGGAATGCATTTGGCTGTAAGCAGATAAAAAAATTACAAATCAACACTGGCTTGAACAGTTTAATTTTCTCTCATAATAAAAAGTCTAGTGGTGGACAAACTATCCCAGGCTGGCGACTGCTCAAGGAAGTCATTGAGGACCATTATATCTGAGTCTTCCATGGTTTTCGTCTTCATGGTTGCAAGACGGCTATTACACCTCTAGGCACTGAACTGAAGAAGGAAGAAAGGCATAGGACTAAAGGGGCATATTACTTTTCTGGGCTAATAAAACACTTTCCCAGAAGCCCCATCTGGTTATTTTGGCTTCAATCTCATCGTTCAGAGCCAGGTCACATAGTCACACTTCAGTGCAGAGCACTTGGGAAAGGGAATATTTTGTCTTTTATATCTTTGTAGTCTAGGAAGATGAGGGAGAAAAGGAACACAGGTGGCCTTTGAGTAAAAAGGCCATGGTGCGTCTGCTGTGTGACTTTTATTATTTTTAGTGAAAAAGAGAGAAAATGGTTTTCATTTATTACAATTAAATGGTAAACTCGGGGAATTTATTGATTTGTCCCCCCATTGAATCTTTGGCTTTAGCAGAGTGTTTGTATAGAAGAATCTCAAAAAATGTTCATAATATGTTGAAAAAGTGATGGTATGATCCCTGGAAATTAGGATGGCTTAATTAAGAAGCCACATTAGGCTAGCTTCATTTTCTTTGCTGGGGTTTCTTGCCTAATACTTTAGGGGAAATGCCATAGAGACAGAGTATTGAACACAGTTCCTCAACCATACTTTGTATACAAATAGAGAAATGTGGATTCAATAAAAGACCAACTCAGTGTTTTAATTTGGATTTTAATAACTATTCACAAAAGTCATTGATTAATGGAGCACTAGAATCTTTAGCATAAAGAGAGTAGGGTCATTAATTTTTCCCATGATGACTCTTCAGTACCTAGAATAATGTATATCACTTACAGACATTTAGTAACTGCCTATAAACAAACGGCTGGTCAGCCTGGATTGAGGTTTATGGGGTGTGCCCTGCATTCTGATCCTGACCTTATCTTTTTCAGGAAATTTACTGGTGACTTCACTGAGTATGTTTCAGATCAGACCTGCTTTGATAAGGAACCAAGGGGGAAGGTCGATGCAGTGAATGGTAGACTTCAGTTCCCAAAGACTCTTAGATGGATGAATGATGGTCAGAACACAGAGAGATGATTTAATAGAAATAAGCATTAATTCTTTCATTTTGGCCCACAAACCAGCTGCTCAAGTATAGGAACACTGTAAATCATATATCTTTTTTTTTGGAGCACTAAGAGTTAGAATAAGGAATAATAATGAAAAATGGGAAGAACGTTATGACAGAGCCTGTGAAAGCGACTGGGTTGTCTCAGAAAGCAATGACTCCCTGTAACTTCAGTGGTTCAAGACTAAAAAGGATCACATGACGTGATGCTATTGGAGCGCTGTGCGTGGATGGAAAGACCCCTTCCATCCCGGAGATAAAATAGTTCTATTTTTTATTTAAATCTACCTTGGAGACTGCCTGTGCCAATGAATTCCTGTCAGTTGGACCTGAAAGGTTTTTCTCCATTCTAATTCCAGGTTCCCACTATAGTTTCTTATTTCATATGGTAATGACACCAGCCTGAGGATCTTGGGTTTATCATGCAGTCCTCACGTGGATCCCTTCTTTCCTGGTCAGCTAGTAAATTACAATCCCAGCACCTTCCGGACTGGCCCTCTGATGTTCCTGGTAGGCAAATGAGTGTTGGATAACATTTATTTGTCATACGTCATAAAACGTATACCGACTGTGTGCCTAGTACAGTTTTGTTGAACACATTCGCTATGATGGAGCGCATGTTCTAACAAGAGGAGAAAGACCAAAGTAAATAGATAATAGAATTGAAACGGTGAGAAGTGCTGTGAGGAAAACAAAACAAAGATAATTCAGCTGTTGATGAGGAGGGCACTTCAGAGAGTGTCAGGGAGGCTTCTCTGAAAAGGCGATCCGTGAAGTCAGACCTGCATGAGAAGATGTACGGGGCCTGTCAGACCTCGTTTACGAGCCTCTCCAGAATGGCTTGTTGCCACCTCTCCTCCCACCCCCTCGATTTTTCGCTTGCTCAATGAGGGCCCCAGCCGCCGTTGCTCTCTCCTCATACCCTCTCTCTGCTTGCTCTCCCGGCCTCCCCCAGGGAGGGCCGGACTCCTGCACAGTCTCCAATAAGGTCTCATCGGCAGGGGACTCAACAGCGTGGTGCTCAGCCCAACCAGGCTCTATCTGTAGAAAGGGGTGAGGAGTTCCAGTGTGGGGAGGGTCCTGCGTTCCCCAGAGGCTGCCATGAAGAGCCAGTGACACAACCTGGAACCCACAGTGAGTTAATTCCCACAGGACAGACGCCACCCGGTGAGAGACAAGAGATGGGACCAAATTCCTCTTTCTCTTGCAGACAGAACGTCCCAGGTGTAGTGAGGATGCCAGTCCTGACGAGGAAGTCCCGGTGCCCAAGCAGCCAGGTGTGTTTATTTGTGAGGATGTGGCCATCTCATAAGTCGCCACCTTGAATTTATTTTTCCCTTTTTTCTGCCTTGCTTACCTTTTCCTTTTGGAAAATCCTGGGATCACAGGTCCCCATAAAGTTATGGCTTATAATCCTTGTCCCGGGATCTGTTTCTTAGGGAGCCCATACGAAAACAAACACTATAATATAATTTTTGGGTCAAACTACAGTTCCTGAACTGTGCACGGAGGTGCTCATGTCTCTGCAGTGAACTCAGGATATTTCATTATTCATGCTTATTAATTATTTATATTATTATCCTGAGACATTGCAGGATATTTAAAATTTTCGAGGTAAACGCTGTGATACTCAACATCTGTTAAACACCATGCAGACTATTAGTTCGAAGTAGTTGACAGTTTCAACACTGGGTCACGCTACATTCTTTCAATGACATCATTATTTTGGCAAAGCTGGGTTTTCAGTGGTTGCTCTTATAAAAAGCAATACCACGTGAAAATCAGTGTGGACTGGGAAATAAAGGTAGTGGTGTCTAATGTGATTCCAGGGTTTGAGAAGTTATACTGTGCTCATTATTATCCCATTAGTAAGTAATTGTGGCTATTTAAAAATGAAACACAAACATTGTTTTTCTGTCAATTTATGTGTATTTTTTTAAACAGCTACTAAAGTTGAGACGTAAATGCTTATTAAACTCTTAGGACCTAACTGCCCAATAAACATAAATGTTAGGTTCTTTTGGTCTAGAAGTCTCAGGAAAAATAATTACTTAAGTCCTGTGAACTAGAAAGTTTGGGATCACCTGAGCTAGAGAGTTCCAGGCAGTAGAAGCAGCAAGCGTAAAGGTTGAGAGGCAGGAATAACCTTAACACACAGCAGCTTGCTCTGGAAACTTCCTTTTCTTTCTCCTTTAGTGACAATATTTTCAAAAGTTCTATTATCCTTAGGTTGGTGTATAAATAACTGAGATCCTAAGTGTGTGTGGTTTACATGTGTTACTTGCTTTAAAAAAATATGATTCTATTTCCTGAAAATTCCTGATCACTACATACATTTTAAAAAATGTTAGATATAATGTTTTCTTTGTTACTGATCTTGCAGTTTATCTAAACTCTAAAAAAAATCTCTTGCTTTAAAACTTCATGCTTGAAGTCTTTTTAATCAATCCTAGAATTTAGGATACTCAAATTTGGTATTTAAGACTGGGATGATACCTGTTTTGGAATGAACAATGATTGATAATAGAAAGACAAGGTGAGATGTAACACCCAGTGGGCACGGTGTTGGGTCCAGTGATGGAGCTAGTGTGCAGGTGAGGTCGGGATTAAAAGTGGGATGTTTCAACATACCCAGAGAAGCTCATTTTCTTGTTTATGTACTTATATTACTTAAAATCATATGAGATGCATTTTTAAACCTGAATGTCAATTTCTTTTCCTACAATTGGAATGCTTTTGACCCATTTCCAAGGATTCCACTTTTTAGACTCAAGGTAACTAAGAAGTTGAATGAATAAGTTACAAGGTTTGCTTAGTGAAAAATTAAAAGGAAAATTAATTGTCTAAAAAGATTACTGATATTTCAAGTAACTTCTCAGAAGGCCACCCACGAGACTTTTTTTGTCATATGCTGGGATTACTGTGTTTCTCAGGTGTAGGGTTTCTTTTCTTCCTCTGTCTTAAATTCAGGTGGGTACATGTTCAATGACCTTTTTTTTTTTTAACCCTACTTTTTGTTTAGTAGCCTATCTGTGTCAACACACTCTTTAAACATGCAAATTCCTTCCTGATCAGTCTAGCTTGCTTTGCTCTTAGCCTGGGAGACTCTCTGTCTCCTGTTGGTATGTATTGATTCCATCAGGCAAAACCTCAAGGTTCTAGCTAAGGCCACTCAGACTCTGTCTGAGTATCACTGTTTTTTTCTATGTATCTTTCCTGATATATTATGTCTATAGGTACCCTCTTTTTTTTTTTCTGTAAATGGTGGCAGACTAAATATTCTGAACCCTGATTTTCTTTTTTAGTTAACATTTTTGAGATTGTTTTATATTAACATGTATCAATTTGCCTTATTCCTCTTAATGGCTACAGAGAATTCCATTGTTTGCATGAATAATAATTTGGGTAATTTGTCCTATATTAACGTGCATTTAGTTGTTTTCAGTCTTAAATTTTTGGTGTACACCTACAAGGATATCAGAGGATATGATTCTAGGAGTGGATCCGATAGGTTAATTAGGTTGTACACTTCAAATGTTGATAGATATTGCCAAATTTTGCATCAGAGAGATTGTACCAAACTACACCAACAATTTGAGAAAGTGTCGGTTTTCCTACCCCCTCACCATGACTATCTGTTATTGGACTGTTTATTCTAAAAAATGACATCTTAGTTTAAAGTTGAATTTCTCTAATAATAAATGAATTTGAGCATAAGTTTTATAGGTTCAAAACCATCCCTATCTCTTTTGTAAGTCAATAAACACAATGATGGCCTACGATTCTTATGCTAATTACTGGAGACATTGTGATAAACAACACAGAGCCTCCACATACCTGTGGGAGAGAAAGACAAGTGGTCAAAGCTTACTATGATGATGCAATGGGAGCCTGGTGGAGGCCCACCCGCCTAAGTTCAGAAGGAGATCAATGGCGTCTTCTAGCAGGCAGAGGCATGTAAACTAAAATCTGATAGAGGTGGAGTCGTTCGCTAAGCAAATGCAAGGTATGGGAGGAGCGAGGAAGAGGAGACAGCGGATTCACACCTGCAAAGATGGGAGCAAGGAAAGCAGAGAGCTTCTGGGACTTGTGACTAGCTCAGAGTGGCACTATTGGGACTGTAGGAGGGGGTCGTAGGCAGGGCTGGCACACCACCCTCTAATGTGCCTTGAAAATCAGTTAAGAAGTCGTTTGAACTTTGCTCTAATGACAATATGACCTAATCGGAAGATTTTTAGGCAGAGGATAAGATAGCAGCAGTATCTTGGGTTTTGAGTTAGAGAAGTGATTGGAAAAGGAATGGAGAGGAAGCTGACCAGTGATTCAGGTAAGATGACATGTCCTTGGTCTTGGCGACACACTGCATATTCGTGGCTCTCACGTATCACTGCTGCTGAAGCACGTAATATACCCAGTCCCCTCCGAAGATGGGGACATTGCACAGGGGCGAAGAGCTATAACCAGGCAGCCTGTGTATGATGCCTGGTTCTGCCGACTGTTTGTCCCGTGAGCCTGAGCAATGGAGAAAGTTACTCCCATTTGAGGGGTGCAGTGAAATTGTACAGATGAGTGTGTGAGGTGCTTAGCACAACACTTGTCGAGAAAAATGAGGGCCTAATAACCACTTGCCGTTTTTATTATTTTTATTACCTTTGCACACTCCACTCTGGAAATGCCTGACCTCTGGCTTATTATAATGTTCATATGAAAAGAATTACAAAATGTACAAGCTGGTAGAGGTTTGAGGTATTTCGTTCAATCTCCTAATTCTAGTCATGAGAAAAGAAATCAAGCAACCTGTTTGGGGTCGCACAACGCTGACCTGAAATTTTCACTGGTCTGGTTCTCTTACTAAACATACATGTGCTATATACATTTTGGTCACTACACTCAGCATTAAGTGCGAATTTTTTCCGTGTTTGTTGACAGCAGAGATCTCTTGGGTGGAAACCCCTAATCTGGAAAACTATCTGTCTCACACACTTTGTAGCATCATTATTCAAACTCCATAACGTAGTTTTCAATTACGTTAGAAACATAATGGAACATAATTGTGGACAGTTAAGTCTACAGAGACTGCAAACTTGGGTTGCCTGAGCAGTGGGGTCCCAAGAGGTTGGAAACGCAACCTCTAGTGAACCCCCCTCCCCTCCTTGCTGGCCCTGCACCAGCACCCCACCTTGGCGCCCTCACTTCTGCCTCCTGGATTCTCTCAGCCTTTCTTCTTCACCGAGGGCCCTGCAATCTGTGATCCCACTCAATCAAAATTAACAGCTGTTTCGGGAAAAGCTTCCTATGTGTAAGGAAGATGTTGGGCTGGGGGATTCAGGCGTGAAGGGGTCCCAGCCCTCGCCCCCCTGTGAGGGGAGATGGACGCTTGCCTGTATCGTAAACTTGACCTCTCTCTCACCCCTTAATTTACACTGCGCACGAATTCGCTCCCAGGTTCGCGCGGACCACGGTCCTTCTGCGTCCCCCAAACGCTTCCCACCTGGGGCGGCTTCCACTCGGCTGGGGAGGTCGGTGGCGGAGGGAACGCTGCGCCGGGCCTGGGTGTGAGCGCCCTGGGACTGAGGTGGGCGCTGCCGCTCGCGGGCCCAGCGCCAGGGCAGGGCAGCCGGCGGGTCCTGGTCCCGGCTTCCCGGCGCACGAACGAGGGCGCGGCACGCTTCCCTCAGAGTTTTCCTCAGGCGCTTTTTGCTCCCGGAGCCGCGTTCGCGCCCAGCGCCCCCACGTCGCCTCCCCTCTGCCTCCCTCTCCTGCCGCCCGCCCGCCGCCGCGGGGCAGAGTTCAAGTCCAGCCCCGGCTTGCGCTCGGGGTTTAGGAAAGGCCGGGGGGGCTGGAGGGCGCGGGTTTGCAGGTGGGGGAGGGCGCGGGAGGCGGAGGCAGGCGGCCTCTGATTGGTCGGGGAGGGGGAGTGGAGGCACGGAGTTTCCCACAATGCCCCGGTGCGGTGCAGCCGCGGATGGATGCTGCGGGAAGGGGCTGCCATTTGCCGCCCCTGCCAGCGGCGCGCGGACCTGCTCGCTCTCCTGCCGCGGCGGCCGCCGCCAGCGCCGCGAGCCCGCCCGGCCTGTGCAGCGGCGCCGCCTCGGCTCTCCCCGCGGCCGCCGGAGCGGTCGCCATGAACCCCAGCTCCTCGGCGGGAGAGGAGAAGGGGGCGACGGGCGGCGGCGGCAGCGGCGCCGGGAGCTGCTGCCTGGGCGCCGAGGGCGGCGCGGACCCGCGGGGCGCGGGGGCAGCGGCGGCGGCGGGGGCCGCTGCCCTGGAAGAGTCCGCGGCCGCCGGGGCGAAGGAGAAGGACGAGGCGCTGGAGGAGAAGCTGAGGAACTTAACTTTCCGGAAGCAGGTTTCTTACAGGTAGGAGCGGGAGCCGGGCGGCCGGGGACAGGTGCCGCCGCGGGGCGTGCGACCCGCTCTTCTCCCTCGGAGAGGCGCTGCCACGGAGTTGGAGGCACCTGGCTCGCGCCCCCCGCCCCCGCCTTTTAGGGCATGTGGTTTCTCCTCATCCCCTCATTCTGGGCTGGAGGGACGCTCCGTGCGCCCCGATTCCCCCTGTAACAGGAGGGAAGGTCGGGTCCCGGAGGTGAGAACAACACAAATGCGCGCGTGTGTGCGGGGCGGGGGTGGAGGGGGGGGGCGCGATGCAGACACAGAGATGCCTGGTTTTCTTGAGAGAGAAGTCCCAAAGTTGACCCCAAGCCGGCGTCCTCTTCAACCACTCCCAGATTTCTCCAGACGAACCTTTGGCACTCACTTGCTAGTTGAGATCGCACGACAGGCAGGAAAGAACAGCGCTGCCGCCGAAGAGAAATCCTTATGGAAGTTGGACCTGCCTCTGAGTCCCCCCCCTAAGGGAGAGGCGATGTGGAGCTCTGTCTGCAGATGCACAGCGGGTTATGGGGTTACACGTACACGTGCTCGCTCTACTCTCCTGGCTGTGCCCAGAAGGACGGCTTGGGGAGCCCGTTGGCAAGCTAGGGGTGAGGGCGGGAATGGGACCGGGCGTGCCCCTGAGAATTGTATTTGCCAGACAAGGACAGTGTGGGATACATGGTCACCAGATCATGATAAAAGAGTCCCCCAAACTGTGTCAAGATCTAAAAAATGAGAAATGAGGATTCAAAAGGTCCTCTGCCCCTCACCCCCCCCAAGGCAAGAATAAAGATATCGAGAGGTTTGGAGGGTTTCAGAAACTACCTATACTGCTTGTTAATTTTTTGAAAGTCAAGGTGATAGGGACAGACTTTCAAACATTTGCACTTGCTAGGGCTTGGAGTATTTCTTGAAAGGGGGTCAAGAAATGCATTCCTGTGACCTTCTCCTCTTGAGTTAGCAGTCCTTTCCAGAAACCCATATAAAGCCTTAAACCTGCACACCATGTGCTGTTATGTAAGCAAAAGCGGATGACAGAGGTGTGTGGGTTTGTGAGGGTGTGTGTGTGGTGTTTGTGGGGCACGTGTGTGCATCACTGGGGTCCCCACACTGGTGTTGCTGGGCCTGGAGGAGCCAGTCGCTGGGGCATGTGCGCCGTGTCCAAGCGGAGGCTTCTGATGGCTCGGAACCGGGCTTCGTGGTGGGACTGTCGCTCCCACGTTGGTTGAGCGTGTTTTTTGTTCACTGTGCCTTGAGGCAGTCTCCCACCTGACTCGCTCTTTTCCTTACTCACGGAGATGGGGACCAAACGGGTCTTTCTTTTTATATCTCTGGTTTCTAAAATTAGACAGCTGGGAGAGCGCGGGGTCACTCTAAGGAGGGATGCTGGGGCACGGGCAATTCTACTTCCCTGTTGCGGTGGCCCGTCCGGCCCTTAGGGGAGCAGGGACTACATTCAGCCTAATTTAGGAACTGCAAGTTGGAGGGGGCTTTGCTGATGCGAAGCACATTGCAGGTCTGGGCTCTTGTGTGGTTGGTTTTCATCAGATTCTTCTGTGGGTTGGGCTATGAGGCCAGAGTTTGCAAGGGAAATCATTTCTGCTGGCCTTTTGGCAGGCGTCCTTCTCGGAGCCTGTGTCCTAGGAATGAGTGCTGTTGGGGCCGTGGCTTTCTGGGTCGCATGCTCACACTTCCATGCGTAAGTGTGTGTACACACGAACACAGACGTGAACCCAGACACAGTGTTTTTCTATAGGGGGATAGAATCCTCCTTAGCAAATAGACCCTACCCTGTGAATGTCGTTTATTTTTAAATAAGGCTTTACAGTCTCTGATTCAGCAAACCATCTGCGTCAGCGTCACCTCAGGTGACTGGTTAAAAATGCCCGCCACCCCAGACTTACAAAAATCAACTTCATGGGTGGGAATTTTTAACAGGCTCCTCCTGCGATGTAGTAATACGTTAATATTTGAGGATTGCTGTTCGATTTTCCCCAAATAATTGATCTTTGAACTCACAAACTGAGCCCAGCCAAAGGAGGCCAGGCAGTCTCAAAGTCAGGTGAACAACAGCGAAAAGCTAGGTGGTTTCACCTGGCACACGTTTGCCCTGGGTAACCTGGAGCGTGTTTCCATTTCTATTATTATAATAACTTTTTTAGGGTCATGGTCAGTGGACTACCTACTCTCCATGGCAACCATTGTGCAGGACTCAGGTAGCTGGGCTGGACTATTTCACCGGTGGGTTAATGACTGGTCTGTAAGGAAAGAGCTGTTTTGGCTGGAGTTGGGCATTGGCTCCTCAGTGAGGACCGTGCCACCTGACTTCTACAGGGCACCTGAGGACAGGGACCAGTGGGAGTTAAAGGGGGAGGGGGTGTCAGGAAGACCTCACGGATGGAATCTAAGTGAAAAGGGTTCAGTAAGAGTGTGAAGTGTGGCTGCTTGTGTAAGGGGGATCATCTGAGGTGGGGAAGAGGAGATTTGCAGGTAGGTCAAAAATATCTTTTGAAGAACATAGATATTTGTGGAATGACACTTGACAGGAAAGAAGGGGGCTTTGGGAGAGGGCGTGCGTGTGCGTGTGTGTAGGGGGGTCTCATCTGCTCCCTCTGTTGCTAAGGAACATATAAGCTAGGGTTTAAAAATAAATGAGGAGTGGGTGGGCATATGCAGTGACTCCTGTCTTTTTAGGAACCAGAGCCCTTTGCAAAAAGCCTTTAAATAACCATTTCTGGAGGCAGATTATTCATTTTGCTTGACTTTTACTTTGTTAAGTAAAATAAACCCCTTTATACATACCCCTCGATTTCCCCTCATTATCTTTTCTTTCTTGGCTTTTTTTGGGAACCATTTTTCCCATGAGAGTATTTTCTTTATTTCAGATTCTGCTCCCTTAGAGCAAATAGTCTCTGTAGACTGTAAAGCTGAAGGTTTTAGAAAGCAGTGCAAGCGAGCTGGTACTTTTCTCTTAAAATTACTACTTCCTTTTTCTTTACAAATTATGGTGCTGCAACAGATACACATGTGCCAACGACTATACAATGTGTAGGATTTATTTTTTTAACTGCTCCAAAAATTCCCATTTAAGTCAGTAATATTAAAAAAAAAATCTTTTAGAGACACACAGGGGGAGGGGAAGGAGAGGTGACTGATGTTTATTTCTTCTGTGTACCAGGCACTGCACTAAGATTTCTTGCATATTCTAACTTATTTACTCTTCGTGACAGTCCTGTGCTGTGATTAGGGTTATTTCTGTCTTATAGAAAATGAATCTGAGGCTTAGAGCTTGGGTAGGAGACAATTTAAACCCAGGTCTGACTCTGAACGACTTTCTCTTTAGACCATATTATGCTTCCCCACTCATTCATTTCTGGTTCGAGCTCCCTCCGTGTGTGCATGTATACGCATGAGTTTGTACAGCATAATATACACACTCTTCTGTAATGTACCACGGGTCATTATATATTGTATCTTGTGTACTTTAGCCTTTGGTCTGTGTTCCTTTGGCTATACAACTTCAAGGAAACAAAGATGAATATAAATTCTTGTTTGTCAGAAAATAGACTGGTTTTCCTTCTGAGAACAAAACCACCTACATGACACCTGCCAGCTCTATGAAGATACTGTCTTCTTAGTGTTTTATCTACTTTTAATAAAAATTACATGGGTGTTGTGTAGGTAGCCCTAGATCCAGTAACGAGCTGGCCTGTCTGTGCTTCTTCGAGCGGCACACGGTGAATAACAAAGTGTGATTCTGCTCGGAGGAGGCCTGGGCAGTCACCATTACTCGTGAGATGCTGATGCCTCTGCCTTAGGATGGTCATGCCAGACTCTCTTTTACAGGGAGTTTGTGATATGAGATAAGTGTAGCGGCAAGGAGTATTAGACTTCGTAGATTAGGCATCTAGGTACCAACGGGCCTGTTATTCTTTACATGCTGGTGATAAGAACATAGTATTTCCGTTTTGTGTTTTGCCCCTCAAAGCAAGATGATATGATTACAAGAAAGACGTTCGGGACATTGAGAGCCCAGTAGGAATCCGTCGTGTATGGGGGGAAGAGTGTATGCAGCATCCTATTTTATAAATCAGTTTCATTTTATGTTTTTGTCCGATATTTAGAATTTAGGATCACATGTAAACCTTGGTTCCAACTTCACGTTAGCCTCGTCAGTAATTTCTTTACTGTCGGCTAAGTGTAGGCTTCCTCAATCAGAACCCACGCCAGGCGAGACTGCCCTTGAACCACTGTCCAGAGTGCTTCATCTGCTCTAGTTGACCTTTCGGTGGCTCGATTTTCACATGGAGAGCGACCGCATTGGGTCGCTGTGGAATCAGGGGGTGGCGAAGTGGCAGGGAGCTCTGCTGGTGGCAACAGCAGCATCACTGACTGCATAAGGCCAGACAGACGAAATTAGACTAGGTAGAGCCAGTGTTTTGGAACACTTCACTTTCTAATCCGAGAAAATGAGGACTCCTAGTGAGGGCCTGGGCTGGCCACACCTTCTGTGGCCTTCTGGGCTGGAATCTGGGGTACATTCCCTATGCGACCCTGAGGTGTCCTTTGAAGTGGGCTCAGGCTGTCACTCTGTGAGACCGGCAACATCTGGAAGAAGCAATGCCTACGTGTTGGGCTGTGACATTTGCTTTCTTACATGCGTTTACCTTGGTAATACTGACCCTAATTCTTTTTTTGAGACCCTGTACTTGTAGTTCTAGAATCATAGTTACTGCAATTTAAAGATGGTGTGTGAGCTTTTCCTATGGCGGATAACTGAAGAAAGAAACACAATCTAAGCTGGTAGGCTTTTTTTTTTATTATTTGAAATTCAGTTCACTTGAAATAACTATAAAATGGGCTATTTTCAAATTGGTTGAACTGGTTGGAGCCGTTTGAACTTTTGGAATGGTTTGAGCTGGTTGGAATGTTATGCCTATGTCAAGGCATAACAAACCAACACAGTGTAGAAGATGAAAGAAATAAAAACGCCAAGTTATGTCTGTTTGCACATAATGCTCCCATAATTCATCTATAGCTTGTTCCCCAGGCAAACGCCTCCTTAGGGTTGAGCTCAGAGTGTCCATTTTCTGTGACAGGGGGTTGGTCCTTCCCTGTCTTCACATAGCACTTTCAAACAGCTGTGTGAGGACTGACTTGGAATTTTCTGTTCTGGGAATTAAACTAAGATTTGAACCTGACACCTTCTGGTTGGTTTTGGGCCTGTTATATAACCCCTTAGGGGCTCAGCCTATTCACCCCTAAAACAGAGTGACAGTGACAGCGATCTTAGAGGTTTGCTATGAGTAGTAAATGAGTTCCTTTAGGTAAAGGACTCAGCACAGTTAACTTATATAATAAGCATTGTTATTCCCTGCTAAGTTGGTAGCGCCTTTGGAGACAGAAATTGCACCTCATCGTTTGAATTGCTGAATCCTGTTCTTATTGTTCAGGAGGTGTTGGGTAAATATTTATTGAAGGAATGAATTTAATTGCCTTCTTTAAATAAACTACTACTGCGATCCATTCTCTGTCCATCTCAATTGTGATTTTTCTTTTCCACTAAGGAAGGTCTGCCTTCCTCTCATTCACACTTTGTCGAACAGCCCAGGACTGTGTATCTGACTATGGCTTGCTGCGTGAGTACCTGCCTGGGCCACTTAGCCAGCTGTTGGAGGCTGGAGGGGGCGTCAGAAGCTCTGACTTAACCAGCTATTTGCAGCTTGTCAAAGAAAAAGGCCTTAATTTGCCTTCTGAGTAGCACTAATTAGTTCTCCAGCTCCCTGTCTGTCTGTCTCATCCTCTTCCAAGGGGCATCACTGATTTTTCCTCAGGGAATTTTCTGTTGACTTTTCTTCTGCGATTAAGACTTGGACATGCAACGAGATGTGCCCCCCACCCCACGTCCCCTGTTCCTGGAATCTATCCTGGCTATCGTCCAGCCTGCCTGAGGTCACTCCCACAGCCTGTGTTCAGTGTTACTTCACTTACTCTCTCCTTCCGATTCACCTGCTTGACTTTGGTTAAAAAAGTTATCCTCGGTCGACTCAGTGACTCGAAGCCTTTGTTTTGTTTTGAACTCAATAACAAAGCTCGGCAAAAATAACTGCTACTTTTTATGCACATAGCGTATAAAGCACTTGAAGGAGGGCAGGTGACTTTCCTGACATCCACAGGGTTCAAAGAGAGGTGGCGTGAGCCCCGCTCGGTGTGGATCTTCGGGTGTGCATGCATTGGCCGGGGTTGGGCAGAGGTGGGAAGGAGGACCTTGCAGGTGAATTTTAAAGTTCTTCTAGCCCTGAGGTTTCGTGGGCCTTAGAAATGGAGCGGATACTGTTTCTGAAAGGCAATGGCGTTCTGACAGGGACTTCTGTCGTTTTGCTCAGTGGAGATTTGCCTTTAGATTTTCAGGTTCGTAAAGAATTAAGGAAGCAGCCCTGAGTTAGGCTATAATATTAATGGTCTGGCTCTCGTCGGATGGAGGGGGAAATGTTCAAAGCGTAAGACAGTAATAATTAAACTGCAACAGATCTCAATATTCTTATTCTCCAGTTAAATGAGAGACAGGAGTGGAATAGTGGTTGGGAGACCTGACTCTGGAGGCCTGTCGCCTGGGTTCAGTTCTCCACCTCTGCCCGCTGTGTGACCTTGGGCAAGTTACTTAACCTCTCTGTGCTCTAGTTTCTCCATCTACAAAGTGGGCATGATAGCAGTACCCACCCTGCAGGATTGTGTGAAGGTTTATTCGGTGTTTCCCGTCATGAAGTAAGCGCTACAGTCGCATCATCCCAAAGTCCCATCAGGGAGCAGATTCAGGTGGTCTTCTTCAAAATATCGCACATTCGCCAAATGTCAGTAGCTACTGATAAAATCATTTGGATATGAAAATGCGGTAGATAGACACTTAGGAAATTTAATTCACAGGTTCTGGGATTCAGTAAGGTACAGAACGTGTGTTCTTCTTTTCACAACTTATTAAAAAGTAGTCCTGGTTACTAGAGAATGCGAGGAGGAGAAAGCTCTGGCGATGGGAGCAGGCAGAAGGCCAAGGTCGGGGGAGGCAGCATGGTCAGGGTGCAGAAGGGTCAAGGAGCAGCGGCCACACCCCAGCCGCTCGTCTCAGGGGCAGGGAGCCAGATGCGCAGGGCTGGAGTGGGGGGGCAGGGGTCTCAGAGCTTTGCAGTGTCAGGAATAAATAAGTAGGTAAAGACGAAGATACTAGAAATAGAGTTGTCACCAAGGACTCCAGGACAGAGGTTATTTCCCTCCTGGCCTGGCCGATGATGTCTGCTTCATATGTACAGACAATGGCCAGCTGCTGGGCCCCAGTAATCGGAGGAAAAAGCTTCCCAGATGCTACGTCTCCTGGATTATTTCAGAAATGGAAGGCTCAGCCTTCTGGGATGTTCCGTCAGTTATCTAAGCCAAACAGAAGAATTAAAAGAAAAAATTAGATGGTTATTAAATATTTGTCGAACAAATAAAACTGGATCAGCACTGCGAAGTAAGTATTGAGGAAGGAAATCTATTTTTTTTTTTTCTTCAAAAGGCAAAGAAAAAGCAGTTTGGTTGCTTTTGCGTATCATGTAGATTTTCAGGAAATAGCCCGAAAATGGACTCTTGAAAGGTCCAAACTATATTTTTAAAATATGTCCTTCCTTTGTATATGAGAAAGATGTCAAAATTCTATATATAAAAAAAATTGTTTTAAAAAGAACTTGAAAGCAATTTGTTTAAAGATAAAAAATAAAAAAGCTTTATATAAGCTTATATGGAAGCAGTTGGAAAGGGTTCTACATTTCATTTTGGGACAAACTTCTGGAGCATTCTTCAAACTGAAAGGACTCTGTTCTCATCACTGTCCTTATGTCTGTGACAAGGTTTGAGGTGCTCTCTCTCAGACAGAGAGCATTCCCTGTAGAGATTTTTGAGAAAAAAGCCTGATTTAAAACAGCATCTTCCTTTGAAGTCGGCCCCCTCTCAGTGCAAAGACTAAGCTGTAGCACAGTTTTGTTTCTCTCCAGGTGAAGCGCTGTCCTCAGCATCTAAAGTTCCACAGGAGGTAGAAAAACCTTGAACCCCAGAAGCCGCAGAGCCTGAGGTTCCCTGGCCCTGAGCATCCGCAGGGCCCTCAGGCTCCGTCCCACCCTGCCTTTCCTCCCAGTGGCCAAGAAGCTACAGACTTCAGAGTTCTCCTCCCCAGTGACCTCTGATAACCCCTCACACCCTACCCCGAGGCAGCAAAGGCAGCCTCTGTGCTTCCAAAGTTTTTGTAAAGTGTAGCTGAGAGAAGGAAGAAGCTTTTTCTTGGTGTAAATGTTCATTTACCTACCTGCCTACTTGTGAATATAAATCTTTATAAGCTACCAATTTTATTCAATTTATACTCTGTGCCAAGAGCTGCTAACATAACCCTCAATTAAGTAGGGATCGTTATTATTTCCATTTTACAGATAAGGACATTGAGACTTAGCGTTTACGCAACTTACCCGGGCCACAAAGCTAGTGAAATGGCAGAGTTAAGATCTGAGTCGTATTTGCCTCTTACATCTTGAAAACGCAGCTTTGCCCCTTTGCCATTTCTGTGTGCAAATAGCTATGTTTTCACCATCTAGTGATTTATTAGAATCCCTCCAGAGGAGAGGCCCATGTTTTTCATCTAGTGCGTCCAGCTAGTCCTAACAACAGGACGTAGAGAAAGGCCTTCACGAAGGCCGATCGGCTTCGAGAACGAGAATTTCTTCCTGTACAAGCTGCGTTCAGCTCTGCGGACAGCTAGATGCTATTGGCAGTGTATGGAGGCCAAGGTGGAGCTTTCCTTGGTAGGTTTTGTGTTTTTTCTTTCTTCTTTTTTAAATTATATGAATTTTCCATTGCACAAGAGGGGGAAATAAACCCAGTTTCCAGGGGCGAGAATATAACTCACAGGGATTATAGCCTGGTGCTCTTGCTTCGCATTCTGCTTCCGTCCAAGACCTTGTGATCTGTTGGAACTTGAAGGGAGGTAGGTAACAGTACAATGGCTTGGGGTCCAGTGAAGAAGTTTGAACCAATTTCTATGCACTTTACGTGGTTGGAAAGACGTAATAAATACTATTTGCTTAAAAAAAAAAATTCTTAGAAGAGTTGAGTCACCTTTAACTGGAGGGGCCTAGTCAGGCTGTAAGTACTTGGAATATAAGTTTTCCATAACAGCATCCATCAGAATTCATAAGTATATCTGTGCATGGTTATAGACACCTAGAGAGTTCCAAAGGATCATTTTTAAAAACCTGAGTCATTCTTTCACATTTGAAGAAAGCCTTCAGAATTTCTTAGCAAAATAAATCTCTAGTTCAAAAATAAACGTCAAAGCTATTTAAAGATTAAAACAGAAGCTTTCTATGAGCCAGTGTGGAATTATAACAAAATCTAAGGGATTTTTTTTTTAAGACAAATTTTTGGCGATTTCTTACTCTGTTAATACTGACTAAATTTAGGCACTTATAATAAAAATGTGTGTGGTGCTTTTAAGGCTTTACCATTTATAAACTGCTTTCGCATAATTGATCCAATTTTACTGTGAAAACAGTCTTAGGCAACAGGTAGAGCAGGTGGTGTTTTCATAGCTGTTGTACAGTTCTGGGAACAGGCTTGACCACTAAGTGAATTTCTCAAAGCCACGTGCTGATAAGCCACGCTGCCAGGCTTAGGCGGCTTGTTGGGCCTGAGGTCCCAACAAGGGCACTGCATCTGTGCATGGCTCTGTGGAAAGCTAGTTAGAAACGTTTGTTTCCCTTTTGTTACTTTAATGTACTTGAATTCGTCTCAGTGATTAATCACGGCCAGGCTGGAATCTGTCACTGACTAGCGTACCGAATCCGTATCGTATTGACAAGGAGGCCGACTGCTCTTGCTATATAGGAGAAAATATGAAACCACCAGTGTGGTGGTGTATGTTTAATACTCCTCCTACAGGGGAAAAGAAAGATAGAGAAACATGCGGGCTCTTCCTTTGCATTAGTTGCTAAGCAGCGGCCGTTGCATGGTAAAGGAGATTCAGTTCGAATAATGACATAGGTAATTCCAAGAATAGCATTTCATTTATACAGCAACTGCATTTTCCATCTTCTGAGAGCATATGCTCCCGTGGCTCAGTGATTTCAGGGGAAGAGACAGGCGCCTCAACGCATTTGTTGAATACGTAAAGAAAAATTCAATATAGTTGATCATCTAAGAACCCAACACCCATGTTTTGCGACGACGAGTGAGCAGCAAGCCCAGGCTGCTTGAAGTTCTAAGGATTCGGAAATATCTCCGGAAAATGCAGCTGAGGAACGGGTATGTTTTTGAGACCACGTTTGACATTAAGTGGTAATATCTCAATGGGATACTCTGGAGCGTTTAAAGTTCTAAGTGTTCGAAGTAATGTGGTGTAGAACAAAATTCGGCTGCGGCCAAGGAGTTTGATTGTGGCCCCGATTTCATTGTATTGAGATTTTGCTGATGACGGAAAGCTTTTAAAAAACAAAGATAAAAGAAAATGCCGTAGGAGGCTAGCATGCATAAGTCGTGGCGTTCAGTTGTATCAGCAAAAAAGTCATGTATGTGGGGTGTCTGTAAGTACGTGTGTGAAGGAGGAGCTGTCAAATGACATCGCTGCCAGGTGATGTCTTTCTGATCGCGCTGTTGTTAGTTCTGAAGGCTGCATGATCTGTGCGTGGACGCCCATGGCACCCCGTTTCCAGGCGTTTCCACCATCGCTGTGCTGGCTCACACAGACTGCTGTGAAACTTTTCTGTGCCTAGACAAACATACCTCCTTCGTGGGAGTCGTTCGGTGGGTAAATTGGTCGTTTTTGAAGAGTGCGCTCCGCCCCCCCCACCCCCCACCCCAAGCCACTGGAGAGAGAATACCTCTTTCTGGAAGCAGATGGGAGTCTTGGAAGCTGGTCTTTCACTTCCAGTAAATTGCCTTCCCGTTGATGGCAAAGTACCTCTTCCAGGAACGAAAAGTAACGTTCGGGAGAAATAACAGTGGACGAGTCTGCAAATGGCCAGTGCTTATTCCCACTGTGCTGTCGGGGTGGTTTGTGTAGCCGTTTTGGCTGTCTCTCCAGCAATTAGTGCTTCTCATAGATTTGACTGTGTGCTTTTTACAATTACTCAAAACAGCGTGGGTGGAGCAGTCCTGGCGTTAGAGGAACTCATTATTCACGTGGGGAAATCAAGTCAGGAGGGCTGGGAGGAAGAACCACTGACTTCCTGGCCTGGCCTGAAACCACAGGGGAGCAAGATTCTTTCAGGGAAAGCTTAACCTGGGATGTGCTCTGTGGTATACCCTCAGCGTTAATAGTAATAATAATCACAATAACAAGAACATTTATTAAGGCCTCCCTGGATGTGCCAGGAACCATGCTAAGTGCTTTACATACATTACTTCAGTTGATTCTTACAACAACCCTAGAGGTGCTATTACTATCTATAGGTTTATAGAGAGGAAACTGAGGCACGGGGTAATAACGTGACATCCCAGAGTCACAGAGCTAGCGAGCAAGGAAGCCAGGATCAGAATGCCAGGAGAACCCCCTGGCTAGTGAGCTTAGGCATGACTGTCCTACATGCCGGCATAAACGTATCAACGTCCCCTGTTTGAATCCGAGCATGCCTGCTACCCTGTGGTGTGCAGTCTTGTACAATACGACATTTTTGTGCATCAAGGTGCCTGGCCCTGTGGGGAAGCCAGTGAGGACTTTGGAAGCCGCTGTAGGTAGTTTCTTCTTGTCACCCTGATACTGCCTTAGGGCGTGTGACTGGAGCTTGGACACCTGGCCTCTTAAAGGACCGTCAGAGGGAGTGCCCGGTAGGACAGTTCCTTCTCTGCTGCAGTGCCAGCCTTTCGATTGACTTGTGAACCATCTGGCAACTTTCCCTAAACTTGCTTTTCTGTGTGAGTTAACCAGGGTTGGTCTCTGTTGCTTGGAACAGCAACAAAAGAAAGCGAATTGATGAAATACCATCGGCAAGTGGTCCACCAGCCTCTGCTGGGGAATGTCTTCAAGTGCCAGGAGTTCGTGGTTACCTGAGGCAGATAGTTAGGCTGGTCAAGTCTGAGCAGTCAGGTCCAATTGTGGAAAGTTTTTGTTGTAGGGGAAATGAAAGCGTTCCCATTTAATGAATATTTAGCATGAATTAGGTACTTTGTGCCTCCTTATTTGTCATTCTCTTATGTAATTATCGCGACTCTCCGAGTTACTTATTTCTGTGTTACAGATAAGGAAACTGGATCTCACAGAGGGGAAATAATTTGCCTGAGACAAGAGCTATTAATTTATGGAGTCAGGATTCAGATTCAGTTCTACGTCACCCAAACCACGCATTTTCCTCCCCATTATACATGCCTCCATTTTCGGTCCAAAACTGACTTCTTCAGTGTTTACCTACTGGTATTACATTTTCACTTCTGGGGGATATTGAGGGTTAACCTCCACGCCCCCTGCCTCCCCTTCTGTATTCAGGTCTTCAAATATTTGAAGTCTGTCATCACATTTCTCTTTAGCCGCCTTTTCTTTCGACTTCACGATCTCCATTTTCATCCTTCACCTGTCCCTTACCTAAAGTGATTTTTATTTTTCTAAAGGTGATTATTTTCACCATCTCCATTTTTTTTTTCTAGCTGTTCCCTAATTCGATAGCATACTGGTCTCTCCATGGCCTCACTCACAAGACTTGAGCAAGGGACTAAAAATAGTGTCTACCCAGGGCCATCGCTAGCACATATGGTGTCTCCGTTCGAATTAGAAACAGGTCCCAAGTTTGGGTGGACAGATGAACAAATTCCTCCCCCTGAGCTCTGGCAGTCCCAGACCCAGGATCTAGCATGTGGTGGGTGGCACTTGGGCTGGATTTCAGTCTCCGCCCGCCCCTCCTCTGGGCGCCACCTGCACGAGTGTAGGTGTGGTTCTGGGGGACCCAGTCCCCCTGCTGTGGCCCCATGGGTGGCCATGAGTAGACGGATTAGCGTGGGTGGAGGCCAGCTGCTCGGAAACTCACCCCAAAGCCAGGTTTCCTGACTGCCAGTTCAGCGCATCGCTAATGACACTTCTGAAGTCCTGCTTAGGATGCAGCTGTTCCGCTAGAGATTTGTCACTTGAGTTTGGCTACGTGTTTATTTGGCGTGTCTTCGATTTATTTCAGACACCAGACTCTCCGAGATGTGTTCGTCCTCCCTCCCTCCCTTTCTCTCTTCTTTCCTAAATAAGAAAGAATAAGCTCGCTCTTAATTTCGGTTGACTATCATCATCTCTGTTTCTCAGACTTACGCTTGGACCACCTTCTCCCTGACCCTACTTCTGGTAGAGAAATGCCTGTGGTCAACTCTTTTAAAACTGGCTTAGTCTATTTATCTGAGAGGTTTTAGTGAGCTTTCTCTTTTAGTGAGTTGACACAGAGCTGATAAAGCAATTCGTCTGTACTTTGGCTAAACCTACATTGGGTGGCCAAGAAGATTTCTTATTTTGTCTAGAGGATAGCATTCTCCTGTTCCAGGTACTAGGGCTGTGCTGTCCAATGTAGTAGACACTAGCCTTAGAAATTTGAAATCTAGTTCCTCAGTCACACTAGCTATACATTAAATGCTTACTGGCCATGTGTAGCTAGGAGCCGCCATATTGGGCAGCATAGATATAGAACATTCTCATCACAGCAGAAAGTTCCATTGAACAGGGCTGCTTTGAGGGAGAACTGTCAAGATCCTGATTTATCAAACCTACAGAAACCTCTAGCCAGCCATCCTTGAATGACCACCTTGGATGCTACGGTTCTTGAATGGAGAAGTCTAGTTCCCCAATTAAGAAGATGTGCTTTAGAGGTACAACTAGGAACGGGAGCATTGCAGGCAGGGAAAAGGGGGACGTCCCTCTCGCTGCTCTCCCTCCCCTTGCTTGTCACGAGCTCCTCCCCTGCTCACTGCAGTGGCGACTGATTTCCACATGGACCATCTCAGAGGTTTGCCAGACGTACAGAGTTCTATGCAGAAGGGAACCTGTTCTATGGGTTTTGGATACACTGGCTGTTTTTCCATCTTAGCTCAGCTGGTGGTAGTTGCTTTGGGGGGTAGAGTGAAGGGTGGGGGAAGAACATTACTGCTTCTCCATCAGTTGATGCCTGCAGTTTGGGCCAGAGGCGTCGTCCAAGATTCAGGGAGTATGGATATGTAGCCTCAGGTTGCGTCTGTGTTGCAGAAATTGCTTGTTATACTCTATATTTTATTCTTAACATGAGTTCCCATCATGTTTAATAAATATTTATTGTAGATTCACTAGGGAGGCATGGAAGTAAATGCTTGGACTTATACCTTTAGCATGGCTCACCTGATTTCTAAAAGAAAGACCTTAGGAAGCTATGAAAAAGGCTTCAAGGACAAAGCAAAGGCCCCAGGGGACTCCTAGTGTGTGTGTGGATCTGCTTTGAACTGCCAATATTGTACACGAGGGTATTCTAAAAATAACCCAAGTAATGTGCATCCTCTGTGAAGGGAGTGAGATAATTCGTGAGGATGATGAGATGTGGAAAAAGAGAGAAGCTTTAGAAGATGAGAAATGAAATACATGAATCTTGATGGTCTCTGAGGCTCTCCCAAGCACAAGTGCTCTCTTTGAAGTCTTGATGTTGAAAATTGGAAAAAAAGTGCTTGAAAAAAGCATCTTCACTGGGAGAGCCATTGGGTTTTTCTCACCTATGTTTTATAACATGATGAGCTCACTGGGTAAAAACTTACCTATTTTGTAAGAAGAGTTATGGATACTCACTCGTTACATGTGCAAAGCATAACAAGCCCTTGGTGAGGAATCCAAAGTTGAATAATAGATGATTTCTACCTTAAAGTTGCTTCAAGTGGCTTATGACTTATTAGGGAAACAAATGGAAAACATTGAGTGCCTACCACATGCATGCTAAGTGCTCGAAAGAAAACAGAAGTAAGAATCGGTGTTATCAAGAATTTATGGTCTAGTGAGAAAGAGAGGCAAAGAATTGACCTGTGACAATCGGAGTAATGCAAAGAGAGAGGGATCTTTTAGGGGTCAGGTTGGGGACCCAGAAGAAGGGCACCTATGTCAGATCGAAGAGTAGATTATTTCTGGAGCCGGCGATGGTTGGATGGACCTTGAAGGAGGAAGAAGAGATAGCTAGATGCTAGATAGCTAAGTGGATTTGTTCTTATCGTTGATTCAATGAAGAAAACATGCCCTCGGTTCCGAATGGCAAACAAGAAACAGAAGTTTGGAACACATTTCATTTGCTTCAGATCTCTTTTGAAGAGCCCCAGCTATCCATCATCTGAATTTTTCTGAAGGAGTGGAAAATTTTAAATAGGTTCCGCTCCCTACAAATCCACACGTACCGGACCTTTCCTGGAGTTACGGCTCCTCTGTGCTTGTTCGACAGCGGCAGCTGGAGCAAGAGGAAGCAGCAGGCCTGAGGTGGTGCACGCGATCATCTCCGGGCTGCAGGAACTCGAAACGGGGGGACAGAGCTTAGTTCTGTTCAGGGAATGTTTCCTTGGAGCCTTGACCTTGAAGGGCTGGTAGGATTTCAACGGGAGGGCAAGGGGCACGAGGAGGCGGGTACAGAGCACAATCCAGGGAGCGGGAATTGTATGAGGAGGGTGGACTGTGTGACGTATTTGGGCAGCATTGGGGATCGTGGAGCGATTTTGCTTTGGTCCCAGAGATACGTAGTGGAAGAGCGGGCAGGGAAGCTAGGATGAGTGCTTGTGACAGAAGGCCTTGGATGCCGCCAGAAGAATTTGGCTGTTGTAGTTCATCGAGGGCCGTGGGCGGTTTTGGGGGCAGAGGCTCTCGCTACGTGGTGTGGGGAAGACCTCGTTCTTTCTGGAGCCATCGCCAGCTCCACTTCTCGAGCAACTGTTGTTAGCAGAAGTGACAGCTCTACCCCCCTGCCACTGGACATTCCAGAGGGACAAGAAGGGAGACCCCGTTTCTCTCGGCAGTGGCCACGTGGCCTGGCCGAGAGCCACGCTCCTCTCTGCCTCCAGGACAATAGGAAGGGGGAGGGACAACGAGAGGAAGGCAGGTGAATCTCAAGTCCGTGAGAATTTGGGAAAGACCAAATGAGGAGAATGAAATGTCCTCAGCGTCGGAACAGGAAACTCATTTTTATATAAAGTAGTGCAACGAGTTGGTTGGGCTTGATGTCATTCATTAACACTTGAGCTAAACAGCCTTGTCCTATGTTCTAAACAGGCAACTCCATAGAAAATTTGGGAACATGGCTTGTCTTTGAGCTGGGGACTTTCTCTCTAATCTGTTTGGAAAAACTCCTAAAATATCACACCATTGGAATGTTTTTAATGAAGTGGAAAGTTTTTTTTTTTTTCTTTTCCAGATTCCAATACCTAGAAATCACTGAACAGATTAATGGGAGAAATATGTGTTCTGAATTTATTATAACATAGTAACCAAGTGGCTTAAACGTTGTTCATTGTCAGAGGGCTGTGTTACTGTGTAACACTGTTACATGAACAGCGATTGGCTGGGCCAGTTAATAGAAATCCAGATAATTTTGCAGCTAGAAAAGATTTGCTTTTAGCTGCAAATGACACACGCTTTTCAGACCTAATCTTCAGTAAATGAAGTGCAGCGTTGTGGTAGAAAGTCAGTGTGACAATTCTGTCCCCTGGTTTTTTTTTTGTGTGCCAGTTCCTGAGTGATTAGGACGATGCTTAGCTTATTCCCTGCATTATGTCAATTGCATTGCAATGCTTGAGAGCTGGCTCACATCCTGCATTTTAGAAAATTATCGTTTTTCTCATATAAATGGAAAATAGAGAAAACGAGGGTAGCAGAGAAAGCGGCATTGAGATCAAAGTAACATTAACATGCAGGAAGGAACGGGATCTTGGTTCAAGGCCACCCAGAGGGAGGAGCAGTCTTCACCCCACAGCTGCACGTGACCTGTCTTAGGTAGGGATACGGCTTGCAAACTCATTTCAGGGTCAAGATGAAGATACTCCCTCTACTTTGCAACCAAACCCAGTTATTCGTAACAGACGCTACCAAGCAACGTCATGATTCTGTTGGCTACACGGAAACTCTTAAGATGCGACGCATCTTATTTCTTTCCACGTCGTGCTCCGTACAGCCAGTTTTGTTTTAAATGAAAAAAATGTAACGTGCAATTTTTTTTCGTGACAGACTTCGCTCAAAAATGTTTACTCCTCTCTGCCCTAGGTGGACAGAGACATAAATACAATTAGAAAACAAGCCGGATAACGTGTCACTGTCCATCGCGTTAGAAAATACCCCCTTACTCCCGAGAGTGTCGGTGTGGGAGGCGTGCGCGCAATGTGTGCGTCAATGGGGTTTGCTTGTTTGTGTCACTTGCTAACCCTCAGACAGGGCTCACTCTCTCTGACCCCCAGTGTCCTCATCTGAAAAATGAGGCTGGTGATGCCTACTGCACGTGCAGTGGTAGAGGTGGAATGGGATAATGTGTGCATCTGCAAATCGCGAAGCCCTATGTGAATGCGTAGACCGCCAGCGCCCCTCCTTCGCTGAATCAGAGGTCTGCTCTCTGCCGTGGACTAATGTGAAGACCTTGCGAGCTTCTCAGGGTAATTACCTTTCTTCACGACGGCTCCGGGGCACAGGTTCGCTAATGGTTGACATCGGCCAACTTTTTGTTTTAGTTTTCAAATTTGATACTTATTTAATCAAAGTGATAGGCAAGCAGAGCTCAATGCACGGTTCAGAGTTAACTAGAATCACGGCTTGTAACAAATCCTGAAATTCCCTTCTCCGTTTCCCTTCCACACTCCCGTTTCCTGAAAGCTACTGTGATATGTAGGCTGTTCCTCCTAGATTCTGCATTTATATTTATAAATAACAGGCCACTAAGTGCTGCTTTACAATAGCGCTCAACCGTTTTCCTATGCGAAGGTGAGGATTTTGTTCTCTTTGCAATATATTCATTTCACAATTTCATTTAAATCGCTCAGAAATGCTTCTGTTATTGAACTTGTAAATCTTTTGCATAGCCGAGCCACCCGTCGTGCTATTGAAGCCACTTCCATTCTTGTAGTGTTGGCCTCGTTTTTAAAAAAAATATTTTTATACGGGCTTATTTCTAATCCTTCCACCCCCTTCTTAACGGAGCCGTCAATCTTCTGCCGCGTTTAGACGTATCGCATAACGTGCCGGTCTCAGTGTTTTCCGTGCCGACGGCCCTCTCGCCCCCCCCCCCCCCCCCGGCCCCCGCCATCATCTCTCACGGCTCCCATTCTCCCCTGTTGTTTGAGGCCTCGTTGCTCCTTCGCAGTTGAAGCCACGTTTTCCCGATCTCCTATGTTTCTTCCTTGGTTGATGCCTAGTTTGGTGGCGCACACGACCGTTTCAAGAACAACAAGACCACATTCCCGGATGGGTTTTTTTCCCCCGGGAACTTTCATCGTATTTTTAGATGACCGAGTTGAAAAAGTTTCCCAGGACGCGTGACACACCCTGCAGTAGCTTCCTCAGAAAAGGGTGCATAGGAGGTAGATATTTTGAGTTCTTTGATGTCTGAGAATATCTTTTTATCTACCTTCGCATGTGATTGAAGTTTTTTGGGGTATGGAGTTCTCGACTGGAAATAATTTTACCTCAGAGGCCAATTCCATTCTGATTATCAACAACTTTGTTTTTTCTTTTTCTTTTTCTCCGGATGTAAGTTTTGGGTTTTTTTTCCCTCTTTCTATCTACTGTTTAGAAATTTCAAAACTGATGTACCTTCGCAGGACACATATATTTCATGGTGCTGGGAACTTTGTAGATCTCTTCAATCAGAAAAGGTTTAGTTCTAAGGAACTTTCTGGTGTTATTTTTTTGGGAGGAGGGGCTTGGGAGAATATCTTGTTCCCTTCAATTCTCCCTTTTGCTATTTTCTGAAATTATACTATGTAGCTATTGCAGATACTGGACCGTTTCTCTAATCTCATTTCCCATTAAAGTTTTCCTTTCCTTGCATCTGCTTTCTGGGAGATTTCCTTGTTTATTTTCCAGCCTTTTATTGGATTTTTAATTTTCGTGTGATCCTACTTTAAATTTCCAAGGGCTCTTGCTTGTTTTCCAGTGTGTGTTTCTATAGCACCCCATTCTTGTTTCATGACTTTAATATCTCCTCTTATTTCTCTGAGGATCTTAATGATATTTTTTGGATGTTTTATTCACCCTATGTTAACTCCGTTTTCTTCCAAAAATTTTTTTCTTTTTCATTTATTATGTTAGTATCTTCTTTTCACGTTGGAGGCTGTTGAAATACATGCTGATCCATCCGGTCATAGACAAGAGAGAGGCCCCCAAAGGCCAAATGGAAGCTTGGCGTGTGTACATGTCTGGGACATGCGTAGGCCATATGGGGCTCCACTAAAAAGTTGGTTGGGGGCCTGCTTTCGTTTTATTGGGAAAACCCCAAACATTCATATTTTCTGTTCAGTCCTCAGAAAAGATGGTTCCGCTTTGCTCTCAGGAGGTTTTAGCCTCACCGCTGGAAGTTTTATGACTCAGTGTTTAGATTTCCAGTAGCTCTCTCTGCTTTCAGTAGGTCTCCTACTCAAACCCGTTTGTGTTGTTGTTATCCAGTTCTCTGGTTTAGCTTCTTTAGAAACGAAGTCGCCAGTGTCCTGGCTGTGTGTGGCAAGATGAACCACCAGGCTGCTCAAGACGGCATCCGCCTAGTCTCTGCAAAGGCTTCTTCCTGGTTCCAGCACCTTCTCCCACCCTCGCCTTCAGTGGTACCTGGTGCCTCCGAGCTCGTGCTTTCCTGGAGTTCCGCGGCGTGAACTCCATCTTGATCGCTTCTTCCTCCTTACTGCATTTAATTTCCAGCTTCCTCTGCCCTGCTTGTATTCAGTAACTGCTACTCTACTCACTTTCCTGCTTCCGAAAATCTTGTGGCCATCCCTTTCACTGTCATCTTGCCTTTTTTCTTTTTTCTTGTGAACTTAGTCTTTTATTTCCTCTACTCTCATTTTTGGGAGTTTTTAGAGGTGGTTGGGATAAAGGTGTGTGTCCAACTCACCATGTTGAGCTGGAAGTTGCTCACTCTGTCCTTTCTTAGTAAGACCATTAGGAAACTCGACATATCCATGTGTTTCTTTATAATTTTTAAACAAGACAATGTTTTTAGGGCATCTTTACTCCTAAAAGACTTTTAAGAGTTTCATAGGCATTTTTTGTTTTCTGGCTCAGTTTCTCTCTCAGTGACATGGAAGGGCGGGTAATTTTACATCATTTTTCAAGCATCCAAGTGGAGGAGATGCCGCTGACATTCTGCCACAGCTCGTCTCCCTTCTTCATGCAGCTCACCGTTCGCCTTGTGCCCATCAACTAACATTTCGAAATGTCCCCTATTTCCAGCACCCCCTAAATTGGAACCACTGGTTTCTGCCAGACACAGTGTTCTTCTCTGCCTCTGTCTCTGGCTGCAGCCTGTGCTCTTCTGGTTTTCTGGGAAGCCCAGAGGCCTGTCATTCTCCTAGCAGCTCAGATGCCCTTCTCCCCAAACACCCAGAGTTCATTTAGCACCAATGAGGTGCTCAATCTGGGATTTCTGAGGGACTGTCACTGGGGAGAGGCTGTTGCTAATGAGGTGCAAATTGGCAGCAGCTGGGGAGGGGTTGCTCTCTCTGGGCTAGGCCCCAGGGGAGGGGTGGAGTGCTATGACACTTCTTCAGGAGGCTGGCTTCGGCTGGAATGCCTGATTCCTGGCCAGCGAGGCCTCTGCATGGCCTGGGATGTTGGTCTGGGCTCCACAGCCCCTTCCCCGGGGCTGTTGCCAGCGGGCTCATGTCTCGGCTGGTTTTCCCGGCTGGCTTTCTTCGTAAGTAGGAGAGGCCCAGGTCAGTCTTGAGGCTTTCCCAAACCTTGGGGAGATAGCCACGAAGACCCACACCCCCAGAAACATGGCCCTTGGGCTTGGTGTGCCAGAAGGTTAAGCAGTTGGGAGTCTGGTGGAACAGTGGTGCCAGTAGCAACAGCTGGGGGCGAGGCGCACATCTGCTTCTCCTGAGCACCTGCCCTGGTCTTGCCCGGCCTTCTCTCAGCCATTTTTATTTGCAAGTGTCCCCACCAGAGCTGCGGCACAGCTGTGGGTGGAAAATTGTGTTCAGAACCAGAGACTGTGTTCTGGTGGAGAGAAAATTGGGACAAGCAGGTAGATGCAGGATGGACGTTGTGTAAGTGGTGAAGCGCCTTTGTGCCTCCCGGTCTCTGTGTGACTGGGGACCCGGTGTGCAATCCACGTTTCCATATGGGTGATCCTGCGCAAATCCCATAAGTTCTCCGACTTGAGAGCACACTTTACTTTTTTTGAATTTTTGTTTCTCTTTATCTCACATCCTCTGACTTTGTAAAGAGCTCACTGGTGCCAACTTAGCGACAAAGAGGACAACAAGGAATGAAATATAGTCCCTGTTTTCAAGGGACTCACTTTCCAGTGGAAGAAGACAGGCGTACAAACAATACGTGGTGACATTTGAACAGGTCTTTGTTCAAGGAATGGAAGTGTGCTGTAGAGAGGTCACCACCGCACAGTCATGGAGGTTTGGAAGATATGGCGTATTGTAGACAAAGCAAGTTGTTTGTGGAACCTGGGCTGCAGGTGTAAGGTGGGCGGGCAGGCTGTGGGTCTGGAGACAAACCAGGTCACAAGATGAAGGGTGCTGCTCGCCACACAGCGAGTTCGGGCCTCACCTTGCTGGTGATGGGAGCTGCGGTGGGCTGTGGAGAACCGTGACGCTCTGCTAAGCAGGGAGGCTGGGCCCCATGATCTTTCAGATTCCCGGGGAGTCTGAACTTTCTGAATTCTCTGTGTGGGTACGAAGATGTGGGTCTGGGAACACAGCTTTGCTGAGCAGCGTTATCTGGTGTAAGTCTGTGAGTAGGTGTTTAAATGTGGGCTGGACGGTAGCTATATTAGGAGGTAACGTCAAGCAGGGCAGGGAGCGCCAGGTTCTGAGTGAAGCTGAAATCTGGGTATCCAAGTCCTGCCTCTGACCACAGGGTTGACCCTGGCTAAATCACTTGACCTGTCCGTGCCTCAGGATTACCACCTGTAAAATGGAAAATTTCACTTCTGAGCCGCTGGGAGATGGTTTTGTTTTTCTTTTTTCTTTTTCTTTCTTTTTTCTTTTTTTTTCTTTTTTTTGAGTTTTATTTGATAATGACTTTTGCTATGGTTTTAGGGCATTTGAGGGCAAAAAAAGTTATTTTCAAGTTGAACATTATTTTTAATTGTATTATTAGCTCTCAACGAGCGTGGCGATAAAAGTTATCTGTGCATCAGTTTTGTGTAACACACTTGTGCCGAGTTTTTCCCGAGTGCTGATTCACATTTGGAGGAGGCACCCGGTGAGAGAGCAGGGCTCGGGAGACGGGAAAATGTGTGCCTGAAACGGTGTTGCAGGGACTAACTTAGTGAACCACACTAGATGCACAAAGCTTTAGCCCAGCGTCCCAGCCGGGCCGTTTTAGGAATGCATTCGTGTGGCCGATGACATGTTCCTGAACTCCCAAGTGTTAGTTCATGCTTGTTGAACTTTAAAGCCCAGCGAATTCTTATTTTCTGGAACCATACGCAAACACATGGGCCCCACTCCAAAGCAGTCCTCGATCTCCGAGTTCCCTTTCGGCTCTCGAGTCGGTGTGTTTTCTTCAATGTTGTCTTAGGGTCTGTAGCTCACTAGCCTGTCCATCTTCTCAGAATGCTCTCCAGTCAGCTTTGTAACCAGAGGGATCAGTGATTTCTCCGCGGTTTGGTTCTCATGCCCTGAGACAATGTCGCTGATGGTCTGGCAGCCAAAATATAGGTGAAGCCAAGAAGGATGATTGAAACATGGACCCGCTGGTCAGGTGTGGGTGTGGGCACCTCGCTACTTCCGCACCAGTGCCCCCTTTGTGTTGTCAGCCCTGCGGGACCCACCCTTACAAGGACAAAGCTTAGTAGCTTGTGATAACTCAGGGCAAGAAAGGCATCAGAAGGTACCTTTAAGCACTGGCTGCACTCAGAAACACAGCCTTGATGTTGAAATAATCTGGTGATACCTGCAGGTTGGATTTCCGGTGGGAGTGATGGTCAGTCTGGAGCACAAACATTTCACATCCTGTCTGTGAGGCCTTTATTGATCACTAGTGGAATTATGAACATGGTCTGTGATCATTGGGACTGTACTGGGGGTGGGGGGAATCACTATTCAACCACATACGGTATTCACTGTGTTCTATGCAAATGCGTAAAGTACTCAGCAGAAAGTAATTTTTTCTTGAATCTGACCTCTAGTGACACTGTTGTTTTTCTTAGGCCACATGTCATTTTTAGTATTATTCAAGAGTTATGTCTGTGTATATGTTGTTGGCCTCTAAATGATTATAATATGCTTGAGGGCACAGCGGTTAATTTACCAAACAATTATTGAGCACCTAGGGTGTATCAAACACCCAGTGTGTGTTTTAGCCACCAAAAACAAATGAATGAGATCCATTCCTGACCACCAGAATCTCAGAGGTCAGTAAGGGGGACATAAATAAGTAGACAGATAATTAAAATGTATTTATTATATGTAATTCATGTGTATATAGTATAACGATAGAGCTATGAACATGAAATTAGAAATTGAGATACTTTGAGCTGAGCATTTAAAGAATGAGAAGGAGATACTTAATTGAAGAAGAGTAGGAAGGACCTTCCACAAAGGTCAAGACAAGCAAAGGCGTAGTCATGGGAAATGACATGATTGTATAGAAAACGGAAAGTGAGTAGATAATCCAGGAACATAAAGCAATAGGTTAGATCAAGGAATGAGCCCAGAGCGGTAGCGATGTTATCATTTCGATCCTCATTTCAATGTTATGCAGTGAGGGTATGTTTGTCACAACTTTGGGGACGCTACTGGCATCTAGTGGTGCGAGGTCAGGGGCACTGATGAATGCCCCACTGTGCACAGGACAGCCCCTCACAGCAGAGAATTATCAGGTGCCATATTTCGGTGGTGCCAAGGCTGAGAAACCCTGCTCTCAGTCTTGCCGTCACGTCTAGCTTTCATCATTCAAGTGTAGCTCAAAAGTCACTTCTTCAGCGGCTGCCTTGCCCGCCCCACCTGTCAGGAAACTTTGCCTCTTCTCTGTCACTCTCTATTATGTAACCCTATTTTATATTTCCTTTGTGCCTTTTGATACTATCAGCTATTGTATTCTATATTTATTTTTACTACCCATTTCTGCCCCCTAAAATATAAACACCGTGAGTTCTTTGATTCATTTGCTGCTGCCTCTGTAAAACCCACACTGCTGTGGGGCACGTGGGCAGATGCGTGGAAGAGGTGGAGGCCAGGGCATCCGGGCAGAGGAACACAGCAAGCTGGCTGCGGGTTCTGTGGTGCCGGAGCCATGACACTGGTTAGCATTTATTTTTACTGTATTACCAGGCACTGTTCTCGGCATTTTACATGTGTTTACTCATTTAATCCCTCAAACAACCCCAGGTGGTACGCATTACGATTATTCCCTCTTATAAACGAGGAGACTGAGAAAGAGAAGTGAAGTGTTTTGTTTTCCCAAGATTATCCATCTAGGGAGGTGTAAGACCTCAGGTGACCTTCATGGCGATCGGTCTGAGTATATTGTGGGGAGTGGGAAGGGGACTTGTGGTTTGGATTTGAGGAGGTTCAAACAAATACGTCCCAAAACAGAGATGCCAGATCGGGTGGAAATAAGGGGGTGGGTAGTTGGCGGATATAGAAGATTTATGAAAGAAAATATTGGCACTTTGTAGGGCATGGAGCGTGCGCTACCCTAGGGAGGGTGTCTGAAGACCCAGGGAGGTCAAAGCCGGTGGCCAGGGAGCTCTTACTTCAGGGAGCACTTTGGTTAGGGGGAGAGATACGGCGAACCGAGGCCTCCACGTCAGTCCTGGGCTTGGGGAACTGTGTCATAACGCTGAGTGATAGTCTGACATTGGCCCATCAGCGGTTTCTACAGGCCGTTCTCTATGTCAGGAATGAGCACGGAGGTAACGAGGATGACAAGTTGGCTCAGAGGCACCCTCTGGGCCGTCTCAGTGTCTGGGTGGCTGAGCCTCTCTTCTCTACTGTGGGACTGCTCGCCACTCATGCCCCCGAGGTTCCTGCGCAGACACTTCTGGCTTCTTGGAGCTAAGAGCCCTCGGCAGGCTCGCTTCCTCCCAGCTCCTGTCTAAGCAGCCCAGACTACGCTTCGCGAGACCTGACTGACCTCCGCACATGACGTTGCTGCCCCTGCTGGGATGCCAGGTGGTGCCCACTGTCCTCTACCTGGAAACGACAGGAGGATGATGGCCTTGTCTCCTTCTCGCTCTTATTTCCTTCTATTTTTTTCTTTCTTTTTTTTAGTGGGGGAGCCAGAAGTGGGAGCTCAGTGAGTTCTGGTATAAACACACTTTGTAAAGGAAATGGGCGGGCTCGCTGGGTCTCTAGCGCATTTTCATCACCAGTGTGAAGGGGTTAATGAGGCAGAGCTTACCGGGTTCCGAGTTTGCAAACTCTTCACCTGCAGTTAGATCGGCTGACACGGAGCGGGCTGTTCGGTTTTAAGGAGTAGGGTAGAGAAGGAAACCGTTGCGCAGGTATTAGCAAGCGGGGGCTGGTGCTGTTGGAATAGAAAGGGTTTGGGGACCTGTTGTTGAAACTTCCGACTCCTCTGTGTCCAGCCAAGAAGGCTTCCAACTGGGGCCACAGGTCGCGGTCGATGATGCCGACAGCTAGGGCCACGATTACGTTGGGCCTGAACCCAGGAAGGAAGCGTCTTGCTTTTTTTCGCCCCGTAGTGGAGCCTTGGCATTCTCGTCTGGGTTTGGGTTCCAGACGCCGGCGCTGGCTGGACTGGCCGGACCCGACGTCTAGCAGTGGAGACTGCCGGTTTGCGTTCCAGGTAAAGCCTGGAAGTTCTTGTGAGAAAACCGTGCAGAGCGAGAGACCCCCAAGGGGAAGCTCTGAGCCCGGAAGGAGGACACCACGACAGAGTTGGCTTTTTGAAAGATTCAGGGGAAGAGGTGCAGATTCTACAAAGGCCCAAGAAGCGTAATATTGAAACAGTAAATTCTCCTTTTATGAATTGAAAGCCGATGTTATTTAGTACTTTTCTTTTCTTTTTTTTTTTTCTAGGAGGAAAATGAGAGCAGATCTTTTGGGGAATTATTGATATTTCTATGTTTGCGGTAGGATTCACAATAGCTAATACAGTGAGCCGGTATCGAAAATGGCGGACTTACTACCGTTTTATGGCTAGTACGGGTAGCCACTGAGAGATTCTAGGGAAGGGAGTGAATTTTTCAGATTTGCCTTTCAGTTAGATTGTTCAAATGACTGCCCGGAGGATGGGTCAATAGCCTCTCATGCCAATGCAGGTGAAAAAAAAGTGCATGAAGACAGAGAGCTAGAGATGGAGGGCGTGGAGGGAAATCTTTTGAGTTTAAAAACTAAGAGAACTTAATGATCAAATTAGTGTGATTGGTTGGGAATAAGGAAATGAAGGTGACATCTGTGTTTCAGTTTCGGTTGGCTAGTGGCACTAACACCTGGAGAGGGAGTAGAGGATGATGAGCTCTGTGGATGGGAAAATGAGGAATTAAATATCCGTCACACTGCACGTAAGGTCCCTGTGAGCCATCAGGATGAAAAGGCAGCGTGAAAGGGACTCTGACAATCAAGAGAACGGTCCGGGCAGATGCGTAGATTTTGCAATGAGAGCTGAAATCATGAGAGCGAACTGATTATCTAGGGATAGTCTGCAGGAGAAAGAAAAGAGAAACCTAGGGACACCGTGAAGTCACATCAGCGCATAACGGTCGTAAGGAGGGGTCTGCGAAGGAAAGCACGGTAGAGTCACATTTCATGATCTGTGTTAGATGTGACTTCTGTCTGAAGTTTCTGCTCTCCCTCGTAGCATTTATTCTTCCTCACTCCGTTCTACCGTAGTATCTTTTATTTTCAATGTGATAAGTGATACTATAGAGGCTTTAGACGATAGCTATGTTTAAATGGCAATGGAAGCCTATAAGCTTTTGGGGCCTAGATCTCATCTTTTTCGTATCCAGTCCCTGGTATGACCTTCAGTGGGCTGATGTGTGTAGGACTTCAACAGATAGGTAGATGATACTGAATTCACAAGTTTCAACAGTGTTTATTTGGAAGATGAATGTACCATTTCATTAGAAAATCTCTTTTAAATTCGTATCAGAAGAAATTTGCACACAATCAGTTTTTTTCCTCCCTTCCTTCCTCCTCCTCTTCTTCTTCTTTTCTTCTTTCTCTTTCTTCTTACTTCTCCAATAGACTCACCTAATATCTTAACTAAACCAGTTAACTAATCTCTGAAAAGGGGCAGTTAGATCAGTATCATAGCCATCTGCAGAAGGTGGACAGCAACTCAAAAATGGTTTCCTAGAGAATCAGACGTCCTGGCTTCGCATATGGGGGCAGGGCTCCTGCATTCTCCCTGCTATTCAGGTAAAGGACATCCCGTAACACCCAAGAAAAGCAATAAAACAAATAATTCTACTTGTAATGAACGAAAGCCAATGTTACTTAGTACTACTTTTTTTTTTTTTTTCCTGGGAGGCAACATGAGAACAGATCTTTTGGGTAATTATTGATATTTCCATGTTGCAGTAGGATCCAGATAGCTAAGGAGAAGTTATTGTTTATTGTCCAAACTTGGAGTTGTCTTGAGTAATCCAGAGACAGGAAATTGCTGCCCAAGGAGTATATTTGCTTTTAGTTTAATACCTATTTGACCAAACCAGTGTACATTTGTTTTTAGATATAAATGATACGCCCATGTATTTCGTGCTGCCTCTGGAACATTTGTAGGCTCAGATCCCTCTTTATATTTGTTCTCTAGGGAGGCTTATGTTATTTAATAATACTTAGGGAGTCTGGGCCATTTTTTTATCTGGTTCCAAGCCTCAATTTACGTGCAAGTGGCTTGGAGCAGCTCAAGTCCTGTTGTCAGAGAAGCTAGCGGCTGTCAAATACTCAAGAGTGTGAGGGACTCACTTTTAAGAGGGGTGAAGTCGATGATGGAATTCGAACCCTTTTGGCATTTCTTCTCACTTGTAAGAACACTTGACAGTGTTCCATTCCAGTGCGGAGAAATTTTTAAGTCCTGAACTAAGAGTACTGCTTTCAGAAAGGCTGCATGAAGGCTTTTGTGAGCGGGAGTGACATGCCCCTCTGGTGGCTTCTTCTACCCATTCCTCCCCTCCATCCCTTCACTATACCTCCTCACCCACCCCTTCATCCCTCTGTGAGAACCTTTGAAAAAGGAGAATTGAAAGGACAATTACTGATCAACAGAGGCAGTGTGGCTCCCCTTTGGGGTTTAATAATGTGTCCTGCACTATTTTTGTGTTTAACAAAAATCCATTTTGTCTCATTATGAACATGTTTTCTCGGGCTTTTGCTTCCAAGATTACTTCAAAGGAAATTGTATTCAGATATTAGTCTCATTGCCCTATCTCATCAATAACTATTAGAGTTACTAAATATCTTGAACGAAGAAGTTGCATATCTCACAACATTAAATGCAAGTTTGAAATTCTATTATTTGATTTAGACAAAAATATTCTATTGAGCGGGTCAGGACCTTGTCAAAAATACATTCTTTCATCCGTCTTCTGGGTAAGAACTATTTAGGATTTGAGATGTATAGCCAAGGACTCTCCGCCATCTTTGCAAAGTGGACAGGAAGTGGAGTTTGTTAAAAATCATAGGTCCTTGGGGCAGCCTTCGATGTGGAAGATGAAGTTGAATGGATGTCACTTTCTGTTTTAGTTCCTGAGTGGTACACATCTTGATGTCTAATACTGTAGAGTCAGCACCAGCAATGTAACCCAAGGGGGCGGTTCCCAAATGTTCTTGCCCAGCCTGCAAACCCAGTCTGACATGACCCAAAGTCACGATCATGGCCACTTCTTGTTTTTTCTCCCGGACCTGAGAGTATGAGCATTGGATTCATCCTTACTCGCCTTTTCTAACACATGCAAAGATGACTCTAAATCTGCCAAAGGCGAATAAGACATCACGGGCCACATCAGACGTTGGTTTTCAGCTTCTCACTAGTGTGATGCATGCAGTTCTTCTTTCTTGTGCCAGGAGCTCCCGAGACTGGCCGTCTCGCGATGCTGATGGGACCTGTGGGCACCGGCACGGTCACTCGTGAGCACAGGGGTGGTTCCCCTGTTTGTCTCATGTGGATGGACCCTGCCTCTCAGTGCCGTCACTGGCCTATTCACATTGCTTAAAAGGAGGGGCTTCCTTCCTTCTGACTTCCTTCCGTACGTCAAGGGGCGTTCCTGGCATACTTTACAGTGTCATCGCTTGAGGCTCGGCTGCGTTGAGTTCTTGGCCATTTCTCACAATTCGCATCTCGACTGTGCTCACAGCTTATGTTTACCATGCTTCAGTCACCATGAATCAGTCGCTTGGGAGGCTGCAGCATTCGTTTTACACACACAACACATCCTGTGTCATTATTGCTCAGATATGACTGTACACCTATCTAACAGTATACGGAGGCAGCTTAGCTAGTGGGCAGAGCACAGCTTTTAAGGTTAGGGTTTAAATCTTGACAGTCCTTCCTAGGTATATAAATTTAGGCAGCATTTAGCCTCGATTGGCCTCGATCTCACCTGTAAAATGGGTATATTCATAGAATCTATCACCTAGGCTCATTGTGAATGAGATTAAATGAGTTAATATGCAAAAGGGCTGGGAATGTTTTTTCACACATTAATATATCACATTCTATCAAATGATGATGATTATGCCAGAGGCAAGAGGAGTTATGAATATTTCATTTTATCAGCGCGTGTAACCCGGATGAAGAAGGAGGGACAGTTCATTCTGAGATCAGTCTGCAGTTCTTTTTGCGATGGTACCAGAGCTCAATCACCTTTAACTCATGCGACTTGGTCTCAACTGATGTGTATGTTTCTCTTGTCCTGTATGGTCTGACTGACCTGGAAGGCTGAGTCACAGCCCTTAGACTAAGTCTCAGTCCTCCTCAATGTCATCAGGATTTACATGATGGATTTCAGCCCTTCCCGATGGGCTTTGCGAAATGCTGGCTCTTCTTGGTCTTTCTAACAGAGCATTTTGTGTTTGTTTTCTTCTGAGGTTGCTTAGGAAATCCTTTTGATGAGAAGCTGGCTTTTGCAGACTGTGATTAGGGGTAGGAATGATGGGAGGGGGTGTATTAAATCCTTTTCATCCATTCTTGGTCAGAATGGAGCTTAGAATGGATCTCGCCATTTGTGAAACTCCATCACTCTTGCCGTGTAATACCATTAAAGAGCCTCCTGATAGCAGTACGTAAGGAGTAGCTCAGGGGTGTTACTGTACAATCACTTTAAACTCAATTTTACGTGTTATTAGATCTACCCCACCATCCCCCTTCTTTATCACTCCATCTTTGGGTAGCACACCATTGCTTCAAGAGCAGAATTCAGCAACAATTTTAGTTTCTCTGTTGACCATAAGCAGGTTAAACGGTCTAAGGACGGCTGGTGCAGGAGCTCAATTTTTGGGATCATGGTCAATTAAAACAGGGCCAGCTTTGCCACATGTCTGTCGTAGGCATCGGGGCTGTTCACCAAACAGCCTGGCTGTCTCTGTGTCGGGAGCATGGTGTGTCATATTTCCCGGCTTCCTTACGTTTGGGCATGGCCCCTCACTAGTGGCAGACAGTCTGTTGTGACTGGAAGTGATGTATGCTACTTCTGGTCTGGGATGTTAATTTGCCAACGTGAACCCCTTCAGGGGTCTCTTTTCCTTCTGCCACAGTGACAGGCCATGTTCTCCGTTATCAGAGCGCCCCGGCCAAGCCTTTGTAGACAGGCAGTGTGAGCTAGAAATAAACTTGTTTTTCAACAAATGAGACTTTCCTTATGCGCCTGCAGTATGTATCCCACTCCGTCCCAACCTAAGCCGTGTTCCATAGTCAGGGGCCTGCATTCTTGGTGAGTCGTCAAGATGTCACCTTGATGGCTCTTGTTTTCTGTTTCACTTTTCCCATAAAGTCTGTCTAGCAGTCTGAGAAAATGTACGACCTTAATAATACATGTCTTGGGGGCAAACTTGCTGGGTAGCCTCATAGAGTTTTTTTTGTTGTTGTTGTTTAATGTTTCCTGTATCTCTTTGTCTCAGGCCTTAATGTTTGGTCTGGCACATAGCAGCCACTCAATAAATGAGTGACGAATGAATGTGTACATAAATCCATTCATTTGAAGGAAACTTGCCATTAGTATTATAGACATATTTTGACTCTCTCTGAAGTAACTCACTGTTGCCAATTATTCTTTTATTAATTCAGCTCTACGTTATACTTTTTCCGTTGTCAGGGCACCCCTCCCCGCGGCTCCGCCCCCGATGAGAAACAGCCCCAGCTCTGGCTTTTAATAGCTGTAGTGGCCTTTCTGAGCCCACAGCACAGGGCACCCCAACACTCAACTTCTGAGCTCAGCAAACCCAGAAAATGTGGGACTTTTGCCCATGAAAGCAGGAGAATCCCCTACTCCTGCTTTATTTTTGGCCAGGGCCATAGAGCATCCAAACTTCTGCTGGCTATGGAAATTTTTTCACCTTAAAAACAACAACAACAACAACAACAAAAACCCAAAAAAACTTATGTGCTTTCAACTAAACTAACACTTCTCTGACCCCGGAGACGCTCCCTGTCTCTAAACTTCATCCCATCAGGACACACCTAAGGCATCTATCCTGTCATTATTAAGTGTTGAGAGGGAAAGGGATAGGAGTTAGGACAGCCCAAGGCTTCAGCCTGTTACCTGGTGATAAAATATCAATCTTTGTAACACTAGGCACATATCCTGCCCAATTAACCATCCCCGCGAAGCAATTCCTTCTCTCCATTCCTCCTGGCATCACTTTCAGATGAAGCTCTCACATCTGTTGATTACACTATTAAAATTAGAACAGTGCCTGAGACATCGATAAGTATAAGCTATTATTATCTTTATTATTGCTATTTCAGCAGCCTCATGTTCCCCTGTCTCCACATTTTCTCCACTCCAATCCATACTCTGCATCTTTTAAAAATAGATTCAATTCTGTCATTTCCCTGTTTTTAAGGTTGTCTTGCCTCCGCCGCCGAGGGGACACGCCCCAGATCCTGAGCTCACCGAACCTCTTCGGCAGCGGTTCTTGCTTACGTCAGCCATATCTGAATCACCGAGGGAGCTTGTCAACTGTGTTCCCAAACTTTCTTCCCCAAAAGATCTTGAGAATGTGGTCGTGGGGGAGACATAACACATTTCTGCAGGTGGGGCCGTGCGGTTCGCGAAATCTCCACCGGCGATCCTGAGACCCCTTTTTTCCACACCTAGCCGTCCCCACCTCCCAGAGAGAACTGCTACTTCACTCTTCTCTGCCTTTGCCTCCATGTGCAACAGTGGGGTTCCAGCCACCCCAGGCTTTGGGGTCCTCTTCAAACGTACCATGTTCTTTTACACTCCCATGCTTTGCAAATGCATTCCAGTGTCCCCTTTAAAAAAAAACCAAACTTCATTAATTGCACCTGTACTGCCTGGAGAGCAGGAGAGTTCCTTGTGTGATGATCTTCCACCAGATTTGAACCGAGTTTGGTACACAGTTGACACTTAATGAAAGGCAGGGCTCTGTTGAAGTATGGGCTTTGGAGTTTTCCCTTCTGGGGGCCTAGTGACAGCTAAGTGTGAAAATATACAAGGCACTAAGGCCAGTGCTTGACTCTTAGTACATGCTCAATACATGGCACCTGCCGTTTTTATGAAATAAATGTTCAGTGATGAATCGGCATGTCTACTTCCCTCATTAATATGCAGAATTGCTTACACACGAATATCCATGTCAGGATGCATATATTTTCATCCGGGTAGTTTATCAACTAGCAGGCATTTATTGAGCACATATTGGTTGCTGTGGAGAATGTTTACCACGTTATCCTTGCAAGGAGATCACGGCTACGACATCAACACAAACGTGTAAACCAGCCATAAGCAAGCATAGGCAGAGAGCACACCTGTCCGTGTAACGCAGTCCAGGCTGTAAGTGCAAGGGGTGTGTAAGGGGGATCGGTGACACCTGAGCCATTCATCTCTTTGGGAGCCACATTCATGCATGCACACCCGTTTTCACACATTAGTAAAAATGGCGGCAAGGGGGCGTCTGACTTGACGGGTGGGGGTGGGGCGCGGCTGAGTGGACGGGTGGGTGGGTGTGAGCACCAGGGCTGTACTACTCGAAGTGTGTCGTGCCCGGCAGCAGAAGAGCAGCGGCACCTGGGCGCCGACGAGAAATGCAGACTTCAGGCCTGGCCCCACCGTGCCCTGTTAGAACCTGCACTTTAGTCGTAGCCTAGAGGATGCTGGGGGCTCGACTTTAGGGCTGGCTCAGTGAAGGCTGAGCTGTGAGCTGCTGGGTGACAACAGGGGGTCCGTGAGGCCACCTGCCCTTTCCGTGTATTCTGAAAACTGCGTAGGCTGTGTGTAGCTCATGCACAAATATAATATTTCTTTGTTCCAAATGTACCTAGGTGCTCTCATGACAACATAGAAAATGCATCTGGAAGTGTCTCTGATTCCTACCAGCTTTTGATCATCATGTATTTTTTTTTTTCAAAAAAATATATAAACCTAAAAGAAAGCAGCTCTCGGGTAAAAGCTTCAAAACATTTCATATTAAAGAGAAAGAAGTCTTAGTGTTTGAAAACCAGCATTTGGTGAGCTCAGGATCTGGGGCGTGTCCCCGAGGCAGTGGGGGAAGACAACCTTAAAAACAGGGAAGTGACAGAATCGGATCTATTTTTAAATACCAGATACTTTCTTTCAGTCCTGCACGATGCACAATATTTTGGGTCTTTGCAGATAGACTTGAGAATCAAAAGTACAATGCATCTCTTCATGAAATGGAATGAATGCCCTAACATGTAGCAAGCTGTTCCATCCAGCGACCCCAGAGGCGCTTGGCATGGTCCTTACACGTGTGCCTTGCACTGGTTGAGCCGTTTTTTCTAAGGCTCAGGAGCGGGCAACAAGTACCCGCATGGCCCTGTGTCTTCTCTTTCCCTGTTCCTCTGCCAGGTAAGCCGGAGGCAATGACCGGTCTGTGTGGTGGAAATAGAGCTCTTCGGGGATTTAGCACAGGATTGATTCCACTTCTTGGCCCCAGCTGGGTCACCAGTTTGGATGATGCAGTGCTTGGTGGAGGGAGGGGCAGGCGAGGACCCTAGTACAGACGTTTCCTGAATTACGATGGTTTGACTTACAACTTTTTGACTGAACAAGGGCATGAAAGCCATACGTATTCAGCAGAAGCCATACTCCAGGGTCTGAATTTTGGTCTCTTTCTGGGCCAGTGATAAGTGGCACGATACGCTCGTGCTGCAGCGTTGGGGAGCCGTCGCTCCTCGTCAGCCATGCAACCACGGGGGTAAACGGCTGATACCGTCTGGCGTACTGTGTTGCCAGCATTTTCTGGATATTGTGCTTTGGTGCCCCGTGATGTCTATGAAATGGCCACCTGTGTGCCTGTGTGCTTCCAGCTGGATATATGCAGGACGAGTACTCATACGACTATTCTTTTTTTTTTTTTTACTTTTAGTAGAGTAGTCAATAAATTACATGAGACATTCAACACTTTATGATAGAATAGGCTTTCTATGAGATTTTGACCTACTGTGTGCTCATGTAAGTGTTCGGAGCACATTTAAGGCAGGATGGGCTGAGCTATAATGTTCAGTGGGTTAGGTATATTACGTGCACTTTTGATGATATTTTCAGCTTGTGATAGGTTTATCCAGACATAGCCATCCATCATCGTGAGTTGAGGAGCATCTGTATTAATGTCCGCCCTGAGCACAGATGGGAAGGTTCAGTGTCTGGTTCTTCCCGTTCGTGTAGCACTGACTTTGGAATCAGCTAGATCTGATTCGAATCCTGACTCCATCACTTTGGGCTGGCTCAGTTTCTTCGTGTGCCAAGTGCGAGAGAGCAATCCTTGTCTCAGAGGGCTCTTCAAAGCATGAAATGCAAGTTGCAGGTTGCTTGGCGTATACTCACCATCAGCGGGAGCCCCTGGTGTTGCTCTCCCATTGTTATCATTTCCCCTGGCTTCTAAGGCATCCCTTTACCTGTCTTTCAGGTGGGGACCTTCACCTGGTAAATCAGAAAGCTAAAGAAGGACGGGCAGGGTCGGTAGACAAAGGAGGCTGCGCAATCGTTCTTGCTCACGGTGACCCATAATAGATGAGATCGAGCAGAGGAAGTGAAATGACCTGTCCCCTCACACTTACTCAGCTCAAGGGCCACCTGTATTATCAGTTCGCGTCACAGAAATGATCTTCTCATGCGCTGTTTACCTCACTCCACAGTGCTGACGTTGGGTCTGCCTTGGCTCACCTGTGTGAACTCAAATAAGTTCCTTCCCCTTTCCTAGCTTCAGATTTTTTTTTTTTATCTTTACGATGAGACCGTGAACTTTTGTGATCTTGAAGGTATTTCAAATGATCAAATTCAAAGAGATTATACCCATCTGAGAGCAAGTGGGATTGTGAATCAGTTCAGTTTTTGAGCTCAGAAAAGCTTCTGGCAGGTTTTCGTTTTCATCTCCCTGGTTGCCTGCTTATAGGCTGCCCTTGTTTGGCCTTGAAGAACAAGGTTTTTTTTTCCCCCCATTGTTTCTAGTGGGGACAATAGTGTATGGCCACAAATCATTGTGTCACGTCTGCTTGAGAAACCAACCACAGCTGCTTCCTTTTGGATCCTCGTCCAGGAAGTGCTCAAGCCGACAGCTTGTCTCAACAACTCGTGATGACTCCTCTCTAGCCAGGGATCTGCTCTCTCCACCCCGGGCACTGGAGAGGATGGTAGGCATTGTGTCTCCATTCACTCCCTCTCCAGAAATGGCACTGGTGCTTGTCAGGCAGGTAAGGAGAATGCTGTCATGCTCAATAGAGATGTCAGACCCAACGTGAGTCAGCGTTAGCTTCCCCCAAGCACAGCTGAAAAACAAAGAAATGGATTTACCGGAGATGTACACACACCAGAACCTATTATGTTAAAAAACATAAATAAAACGAGAGAAGAGGCATACACAGTGAAATTATCTTTTTAAAGCGTCTTGGCAAAATAGTGCTCAATAGACATCAGTACAATGTGGAGTCATCCATGTGTGTCACCCTGTAGTTTTTAATGACAGGGATGGATAAACAAATAGGTAATATCCAGCCCAGCTGCCTCCGTGGCTTTTCTTAACTTACTCTCTTTGGGAATGAGTTGGTGGAAACACAGCTGAAAACAGAGACTTCAAAAACAAGCAATTTAATTTGAACATAGAAAAGGAGACATGGACGAGGATTCGGAAAGACTATCCGTTCGACTCAAAAGCCGACAAAGTAAGATGAGCTCAGACAGATAGAAATTTTTCTCGACTCTCAATAATCAACATAATTTTTCATTTCTTTCGGCGGGTAGGAGGGCCATGCCGTGAATACTTTTTTTTTTTTTTTTTCGAACTCAGGCTTCTTTACAGAAAGAAAAATACATCCCATTTCTTCCCCATGCCTGTGTCCACCCCAGGCTCTTAGTCCAGGAGGGATTGTTCCGTATCCTCTCAGCATCACGGAAATGATCAGTGTCAGTGTTAAAACGCTCAGCACGCGAACACCAAAAAAGTTGCAGTCTTTACATTTTATCTTTAAAGAACGAAATGGCCCTGCCTTTGTTCTTACAGGTCATCAATAATAGCAGATGTGGTTTTATTTATGTTCAATGGATGCCAGAGAGTTTTAAGAGGACAGAAGGATTGGAAGACTCTTCTCTGAGAGGAAACAGGGCAGAGAAGCTAATAATTACATCTTATTAAAGCAGAGAAAACTCGCCATTATCGATATGCCTGGAACATGCCACATGCTCTTCTTGTAGTATCTTACGATCATTGTAAAATGGTAATTTTCTTCATTTTCCTGAAGAGGAAGCTGATGCTCAGAGAGACTAAGTAACTGAGCGAGCTCATGTATTCCAGAAGGAGGGGAGTGTAGGTGCAAGTCCAAGGTCAATGCCCAACTGCTTCCTTTTTTGATGAAGATAGCAAAACTGGGCATTAAGCACCTACTGTATGCCGGGCATTTTGCTGGGGACTGGAGATGTGAAGAGAAAAGGAACCGACCAACACTTACTGTGCAGTGTTTCGCAAAGCATTTATCGAGTGCCCACTGTTTGTCAAGTATTCACCAAGGAGATACCTCAGTTGAACCTCAGTATAGATAAGCGGAAAAAGGGACATACTTTTTAGCTTATTTTTCAGTTAATAGAAAGCACATGCTCAAAATATTTACCTCCCACGGCTAAGATCATGCAGCGAGTGAGTGTGGGAACTGGGATCTGGGCCCAGGTGTCCTACCCCTCCAAGCCTTGCTCTTTCCAACATACATTTAATGCTTGTTAAATCCTCCAGGGCTTCAGTATGGACTTAATATGTTATATCTGCAGAAATATTTGTATTTTAATAGAAGATCCTGCAGGCGGAACTGTGTTTGTGTAAGAAATTCATAGGTAACTGGAGGAAATCATTTTGTTCAGGGAAAGATTTTTCAAAAGTCTTTAAAATGATGCTATGGGTTAAATCTGTTGGGTATAGACTCATACCTGTGAGAGATGGGTTATCTTCGTTGTGGACCACATGGAGAAAAATAAATATCAAAAAGAAATAAAATATTGTACAAATAAGCTTCTGGTGATAAAAATAGTATTTATAACTCTGGAAACAAATTTATTTTATTTCTTTATCTTTTATTTTTCAATTATGGAAAGCAAATTGAAATCAGTGAGAAGGATCCCACAAGGATCTATTTTATTTTAATTTAATTTAATTTAATTTAATTTAATTTAATTTTATTTTATTGGTTTTAAGTATGTAGTACATTGGTTAGACATTTATATAATTTATCACTTGCCAATATCAGAATCATCAACTAGAGCTCCGGTCTTGTTATTTCTTTGTAACCTGAAAACGTCACGTGACTCTCCGTTACAAAATCTGATGCCCTCACTACATCCTGAATTGCATTTTGCCTCACCTGTGTCCCTTTCTCAGCAAGAACCCCTCCATTCTCTCTCTCCAAATGTGGAAACATTTTGCTGCCCACGTAATGTCTCCAGGATGTCGTGGCCGAGCTGTCCTTACTGCCAGTGTCCCCACCAGCCTTTCCTTTGGACAGCTGTTTCTAGCGTTGATATTTACCCAGTGATCCTTAATGATGCTTTGGCTTGTATTGATTTTTAATACTTGTCTTGTTTTACCTCCTCAACTATGAGTGAGTTGCTTGCTGATTTTTCTCACCTTTTAAAATTATTTTTTGGTAACATTTGGCACAGTGCTTTACAGGTAGTATTCATGAATGTCAGGAGCTATTAGTTAAATGAAATTCAGTTAGAGGCTAGACTAAAATGGGCAGTCAGAACAGCTAGGCATCAGACGTTCTCCGACTTGGCGATGAACTGCTTAGCAAGGGAAGGGCTTGGAGGAGAGAGGCAGGTAAGAGAGGAAGGCACCTCTGTAATTTGGCACCGATGGAAATTTATGCTGGAAAATCGGCACATCGCCACAAACCACCCTCATTTTTCTCATGAGAGAGACGACCTCCTCATCGGGCAGGAGCCCACACAAACCTGCCGGCAAATCTCCCCCCTCCCCCACCTCCAAAGCCATAATCCTATTTATGACAGCACATGTGGTTACTTAGCAACAATTATGGTGTCGTAAATAGAGGATTACTATGATTTCAGGGGTGAAAACAACTGGAACAAAGGATTAAAGTCAGCAACAGAAGGGAGGGACATAGTAAATTTAGAGCTGGAACAGAGTTCTTTCCAAAATGACATTTTTTCCAACACATTTCCCCTGAAGTGACAGGCAGCACATCCTCAAGTGAAAGCTTTTCCCACGGAGAGGGAACTGAGATCTGCAGGTCTTCTGAAATCCTCCCCACCCCCACCCCCACAAACCCGTGTCTGTTTCTTCCAGGACTTTTACTAATCCTCTTCCTCCTGCCCCTCGCCCCCAGGGGTGCATGCCTGGGCAGGTAAACACAGGCCTTGCTTTCCTTTTAGGTTTAGGACTTGGGTACGTCATCAAAGAGGATGATCTCTGCCCCGATTCCTAGGACTCTGTGAAGACCCAGATCACAGCATGCAGCAGGTGGCCGAGAGGGCGATACAGTCAGAATTGCCGTCTGTTTCATGGTTGGTGAAACTGAGCGCTGGAGCCTGCAGTGTGACTGTTTCGCAGTCACGTGGTTGGGACCTGGAGGGTCCCAAGCTTTCTGGTCCCAGTTCTAAAGAGCTAATGTTTTTGTTGTCCGTGTTGTTTATTTTTGCCATGTACGTTATAGGTGCAGCGATGTAAAGGACATTGTTGTTTCCTTTTCTGGTGTTCAATCTCCTTTGCTTCTTCCAATTTTGATATTTTTTTCCCCCTCGCAGCCCATGAGATTCAGAAAAACTGGTCCCATTTCCAACTCCAGGGAGTAGGAAAATAGGCAAGTCCCGGTGGCCTTGGGGAGAGGTGTGGTTTCCTTTGTTCTCATGTTATTCATCTATCCGTCTACCATCTCTTTTTGCTCTTGCTCTTCTCCTTTCTTTGTTTCTTCCTTTATTTGCCTTCTTTCTTGTATGTTCAAAACAACACCAAGAATATTCTTTGAAAGTTAGGGCATTTACGAACAACGACAGGCGAGTGGGAGTGTACGCAGTTGCAGGCACGTAGAGGAGGAAGTTGGATGTTGACGCGAAAGCTAGGACGTGTGACCGTTGAGCTTTTTCAGCACCAGCTAGGACTTCGCTTCTTTTCCTGACCTGTGAGTCATGCCGTATAAACGTTTCCCAGGCCCCTGAAGCTGAAGCGACAAACCAGCGGATGGGAATGATAGCAGTACAAGATTTCATTAGGCAGTGCAGAATGAAACGCTTTGCAAAATGAAAAAAATTGCCAAGAGGAGTACTGACACGTGCCGCGGAAAGGGCACAGGCACTCGGATCGCTGCTGGACAGCGCGCCTTTCAGGACGAAACCCTCGGAAGTCTGAGAATGTCTAAGGTGAGGTAGCAGTTCTTTGTTCCAAGTACACAGAATCCTTGCTTTCGAGTCTGAGAGAGTGGTTAACCACCAAACTCCACTGAGTACACAGTTCTCGAAGCTCAACCAGCACTGGATGGGGACAGAAAATTTATAAATGATATGAGATGTGTGAACGTGTACGATCCAGGAATGAGACTTGAATAGCAATGAGTTTGAAGCCAGGAGGCTTGAGCTGTGTCTCTGTTCTGCCATTCTCGTCCGAGTCTAGTTTGATACTCATTAAAAGGAACAGCAACCTGTTTTTACTCCTTTCATGAAACCAGTGAGAAGCCACCCATCTAAGGATGTGGTAGATATTTGCCAATTCTGTTGAGCAACGACCTCACTCCCAAACCCTGTCACATTCTACAATGGGGCAACTGGAACCCGCAAATCTCTTGGGGACCTGTGATTCCTCATTACCCTTGTAAAGGTACTGGAACTGTCCCTAGAACAGCCGTGCCCCACGCCCTTGCTACCCAGGATTTTCTTCTTGCTGGAGTTCCAACAGTCACCTGGAGAAAAACATACTGAAGAACTGAATCGGGGGCTTTCCGATGTCATCGAATACTTAAAATGAGTAAAAACTAATAGGTACTGAGGGAAACTTCAAAAAAAAAATGAAAACACATGATTTATAGTCACAAGGAGTTTAAAAGCTAGCTCAAGAGTTAAGACAGATTCATCTGACGGAACAGCAGACAATACCTGTGTTGTATGGGAGGCCTCGGAGGTAATCTGTCTTTCGATCACCCTTTTATTGAGGCATTCTTTTGACCGAGATGGGCCAGGCCTATTGCCTTCCTATTTCAGGTTGGGCTCCTGTATGCTCTGCCTTTAGTTACTGGAGGTTCAGAAACATATTTTCATTATTTTTTCTTAGGAAAACAGGCAACCGACTTCTTAACCAGTCTAGCCCCACACTGATGAAAAATTATGTCAAAATGATTACTTTAAAAGGAATAAATTCTAGGCAGAATAACTGAATTTAATATGTTCTTCTGAGGTGTTGGACTGCCTTTTTTTTTTTATAACAGCTTTATTGAAATACAATTTACATACCTTAAAATTCGCCCTTTTAAAGTATACAAACCATTAGATTTTAGTTTATTCACAGAGCTGGGCAATCATCCATACTATCTATTTTTGGAACATTTAAATTTTCCCCCAAAGAAACCTTGTACCCATTAGTAGCTGCTATTTCCCTATTCTCCATAGCCCTTGGCTACTGTTAATTTATGTTATGCATCTGTCTGTCTGCCTGCCAATGTATGTATGTATGTATGTGTGTATGTATGTATGTGTGTGTGTATGTATTATGTATGTATGTATGTATGTATCTATCTATCTATCTATCTATCTATCTATCTATCTATCTATCTATGTCTATGTATCATTCATTCATCATCATCATCTATGGTTCTGTTTCTCTAGAGAACTCTAATACTCAGGGTAATATTGACCACATAGAATAAGTTGGAAGATGTTTTTTACTCTTCCAGTTTTTGAAAGATTGATGTTAATTCTTCTTTAAAAATTTGGTAGACTTCACCAATGAAACCATCTGAGGTAGAGGCATTCTTTGCGAGAAGTTTTAAATTACTAATTCAATCTCTTCACTTATTATAGGTCTTTTTAGATTTTCTATTTTTTCTTGAGGCAGTTTCAATTGTTTGTTTCTAGAAAATTTCCAATTTCATTTGGGTTATCTAATCAGTTGATACAGAGTTTCTAGTATTCCCTATATTTCTGTAAGGTCACTAGTGAGGTCCTTCTTTTATTCCTGCTCTTAGCAACCTTTTTTTCTTGGTCTACCTAGCTGAAGGATTTTCAATTTTATTAATTTTTTTTTTTAAAAACAACTTTTGGCTTCTTAGGTTTTCTCTATTGTTCGACGAGTCTCTATTTCATTTATTTCTGCTCTAAACTTTATTATTTCCTTGCTTCTGTTTGCTTTAAGCTTTGTTCTTTTTCTCCAGTTTCTTAAAGTGCAAGGATAGGTTATTAATTTGAGATCTTCATTTTTTTTTTGGTTTCTCCACTACTGCCTTTGTTTGTGCAAAATATATATTTACTAGTGTACTATTTTAATTATCTACCCTTTTTAATGATATTTTTTGATTTATTTTCTTAGTGGTTGCTCTGGGCATTATATTTGACACATTTTCTCTAAAAATTCTGATTTTGATTAATACCAGCTTAAATCCTACTGTATACAGGAACATTGCCTATATGTAGCAATGTTCCCTCTGTCCTCCTTCATGCTGTTATTGTCATATGTCACCTCTTTATATATTATACCACACCAATACCATCTTATAATTATAGGTTTATGCAGTTGCCATTTAAATCTGATAGAAAAAAAAGAGTTAGAAATAAAAATACTTGGATACTGTCTTTTATAGTAACTACGTGGTTACTTTTACTGGTGGTCTTCATTTCTTCCTGGAAATTCAAGTATAATGTCCTTTCATTTCAGCTAGAAGGACTCCCTTTAGTATTCCATATTGGGCTTTTTCAGAGACAGTTTCTATTGATATTGTTTTCCTCCATACACAAGCCATATTTTCTTATTTCATTATGTGTATCATTTTTCTTTTTGGTTGCTGAAAACTGGACTTTTAAAAAACTGTATAATGGCGTTTCCCTGGGATTCTTATCTGCATCCTTCCCTAGATGTGTTTGTTATTGTTTGTAGTAGTAATTGTTCTCGGTGCTGTGTAGTGACTTGACTTTATTAATTTGCAAAGTCCAATTCTTTGTTGGATGCAGCATCTGAGATCTCCGCTTGTTTAACTTAGTGGTCAGCTAATGAGCGAACAGCTATCTCGCTAAATTCCTTCAACTAATAAGTCTCCCACCCTCTTGGTGCAGGTTTATCTGTGCAAGTCGGGGTACGGCTTCGCCTCCTGCTCGGTCAGCCACAGGCAGGGGATTAGGGCCTTCTCAGGGCTTTTCTGAGGATATGCTCAGCCCTGCACACATGCGTGGCTTTCTCAATTCCCAGGAATGTGTCAGAGCTTTCCAAAGATGACGTCCAGGCATCTCGCTTTCCAGATTTTTGATCAGTTTCTTCTTTGCTCGAACTGGTATCACCACCTCAGGCCCCTAAAATTGTTAAACAATTTCTGATTCTTTTGGAAAAAAAATACCGGGGGATAGGAATTTCCTCACTTACTACCTGAGATAGGTCAAATAAAGACAAGACCCATGAATGAGACTTTCCCAGGGAGCTGCCAGACAGGAGTGATGATTCTCCGAGGACAAGGCTTTGCGGAGAGCTCCAGACCCGTTCTGCTCTCTCCAATGGGCACTGGTTTCTGCAGCCACGTTGCTTCTAAAGCCGCTGATGTTCAAAGCGACTGCAGAGCTGGGGAGAAGGAGATGGGAATAGGGCAAATTTAAATGCCACAGAGCTCACTGTTCTAAAGAATCAGTTATTTTCCTCGCAACACTTTGGTTAATTTCCAGAGTTCTGAAATGTTAATTTTTTTTGTTTGTTGTTTTTTGGGGTTTTTTTTTTTTTGGCCATTGCTCTTGTTGCTTTCATGGAGTACTTCTCTGGAAATGTTTCTTCTTCCTGGGTGGTTTTAATATCAGAACTGCTTTGAGACACAAATTTCAGACCAGAAAGTTGTTTGATGAGTACAGAAGCAGAGAAATGGAAGTGGGTGTGCTAAAACGATACAGCTGGGTGATTAAGTCTGGCGCTTGTTTCGCTCTGGGGAAAATGATATTCATGTCACCAGGAAAATGTCGTACCTCGTGTTTTTTTGTAGACAGGAGCCAACACGAGATATTTCCCTTAAGCCTTGAGATGGTGAAGGAGGGGGAGGTGCATTCGCTGCCAAGAGTGAAGTCTGAGTGGAAGTCTCCGCTTGGGACCCGGGTGAAGGCAGCAGGACAGAATGGTGGTGGTGGCGGTGATGGTGGTGGTGAGGCTTTGACAGGGACTGCTCGGTCGACAGGGAGCTGTCGGCTGGGGATCTTTGACATGAGCTTGCTGTCGACTTGCTCCTCGAAGTGTGGCTCAGGAACCACAGCATCAGCAACACCTGAGAGCTTGTTAGACATGTCGAATCTCCGATCCCACGCCAGACTTACCGAATCAGAATCTGCATTTTAAAAAGTGTCCTATTCGCACGTTAAAGTTTGAGAAGTACACGCCTGTAGCATATTTACATCTTTATGGTCTTCCTGAGGCGATTCCTGTAGTTTGCTGGTCTCATCTATTTTATGCTGATTTTTTTTTATCAACTTAAATCGCAGAAGTATTTATCTACTTGCCTAAAATTTCAGAGAATGCCAGTCTTTGCACAGTCTTATCCTTGTCGTAGTTCTTCATAGTGAAAATAGAGTTGAACTTCAAGGATATCAGTGAAGGAGAAAGTCCATGTGAACCGGAGTGGCCTCAGAAGACATTCTTTGAGTTGAGCTTTGAGGAAAGGAAGGGCAACAGGTGAGTGCATAGCTGATAAATTGAAAGAATATGGGCCAACCTACAGAGGTGGGAATTACTTATCATATGTAGCAGATCTCCAAACTGGAAAATTTTGGAGCGCATAGATTATGTGTTATGTGTGTGTGTGTGTATGTACTGTGTATACTATATTATTCATCTTCAGTGACTGACATATATATTATGCACACACACACATATATATATATACACACATATATATACACACACACACTATGTATGATATATACTATATACTGTGTATGCTTTGTGTATTGTATATTATATATATTCATCTTCAGTGACTGGCGCATATATATATATACATATATATATATGTATATATATGTATATACAGTGTGTATGTGTGTGTGTATGTATATGTATATATGTACATATATCTCCCCAGTGACTGGCACAGAGTAGGCACTCTATGAATTCTTTGTGAACTGAACAGAGGGAAGGTTAGCTTAACTGGAGTTGAGGGTTTATATAAGAATAATGGGAATGAATGCAGATTGCTTAGACTATGACTGGACAATGAGGACCCTGAAAGCTTAGTAGGAGTTTGTATTTAAATGTGTTTGATAATTTTCAGTAAGGCACGAAGGGATGGGAGGAGGCTTATTTGGGGTTTTATTAGAAAAATGCTTAACAAATTAAGTAATCATGTTAGAACTCCAGAAAACAAAGCCCTCCAAAATCTTCTTGGCTCTTCCAGATAGGCAGATGTTTGACTAAGACTATAATATATTGTAAGAATCATGCATTAAGGAGAAAGAACGTTGGAGAAAAATGATAGACAGTAGTAGCACATTTAAATTCTTTCTTTGTTGTAGTATGTTAAGCAGGGGGATAACGTGAGAAAATGGTTTTGAAGGTGATCAGAATGCGGCGTAATGCTAGATGGATTAGAAGGGGAAGAGAATGGAATCAGGTAGACCAGCTACAGGGGTGTTTTCATACTCTAGGGATGAAGGCAGAGGGGTGAAGACCAAGTAATGGCAGAACAGAGGACAGTTGCTACGGGAGGGGGCGGGGTTCCTGGTATTATAACAGAGAGGCATCTTATCAAGCAGTTTGGGTTTGACATTAAAGAGAAAGAAGAAAGGAGAAAAGAAAAAAAACACCTGATATAATGGGAGTAATAACAATAATTCCACCATGCTCGTAAGGCAATGGTGAGCGTCAAATGAGCTGATTCTTATAGGTTGCACAGGTAAATGCCTGGCACATGGTAAGCCCTCCATAAATGTCAGCTATTAGCTACTGGAAGGAAGGACTTCCTGGAGCTGTCAGGTGGCACTCTGCTCCTCAAAATCAGCACCCAGCTCCGTGCTAATTTGTAATAGATGCTTAAAAAATGTTTGATGAATGGAAAATACAATATCTCTCAATGTAGTATCTAAATATATAGATTCTAAATAGAATCACATTTTATTGTTGATTTCTATGATAAATATAATCACCTAGTAGAGGATTGGGAGAAAGTGATTATTCGTCTCTTGTATTCTGCTCTCCAAACCATCTTTATCTCTCTTTTTCTTTCTCTTTTTCTCTTTCTCTATCTCTTTGTCCACCCTATCCTAATGGATCCCTAGCTCTACATGTATTCATGATTCCTGGAAGCCAGCTCTCCTTGTTGGTCTGTGTTTTATAGCAGATGCTTAGTAAATATTTATGTTAATTGGCAAATCAATGTGTCTGGACCTATGACTCACACCTCAGAGCAGTGCTATCAGTGAGAAAGACACTCTCTTTTCTCTGTCATATTTAATGCAGCCCTTTAAAATAGTCTTTCCTGCAGAATAATCACTCAAATGTTTGGTATAACCAAGTTAAAGAATTGTGGCTACGTTTCTTCATTTCATGTGGTCGAAATATATTGAAGCAGCACATTTGCACATGAGCTGAAATCTCTGGAAATTTCATGATTATTTGACAGTAATTGCAGTGAGGGGGAAAGGACTGAGTGGTTCATGTTCCGCTTGCGTTTCTTCGCCTACGACTATTATAAAATATTCTCCTGAGGAAAAAAGTCAGGAACTTTCCCCAGCCCTATCACCTATCACCACAGCCAGTTGCAGAGTGGAGTTAAAGTCGTCGTCTAGCATCGCTTTTCAAGAAGCTAAAAGTTCTTTTTATTCTTCATGAGAGGATCTCTGTGAGAGAAAAGAGCTGTTTCCACATAGGGTGGCAACTGACTTCCGTACTTCAGGAATCTCATAGAGTCTTATATCTTAAAGGGACTTAGTTTCACTTGGAAGACTTTGTAGAGACCCGGGGTCCAGCTCTTCTGCTGTCTTTGAGGTACTTCTATTTAAAGGTAGTTTGCCTATAATAGACACATGAAAAGGTACTCCGCATCACTAATCATCAGAGAATTGCAAATTAAAACCACAATGCGATATCACCTCACACCTGTCAGAATGGCTATCCTCAGTAAGTCAACAAACAAGTGCTAGTGAGGATGTGGAGAGAAGGGAACCTTTGTGCGTTGTTGATAAGGTTGCAAATTGGTGCCGCCACTATGGAAAATAGCATGGAAGGTCCTCAAAAAAATTGAAAATAGAACTACCTTATGACCCAGCAATTCCACTTCTAGGTATTTATCTGAAGAAATCCAAAACACTAATTTGAAAAGATATATGCACCCGTCTGTTCATTGCTGCATTATTTACAATGGCCGAGATATGAAAGCAACCTAAGTGCCCATCACTAGAAGATTGGATAAAGAAGTGGAACGTGTACACACTGGAATATTACTCGACCATAAAAAGGAATGTGACATTGCCATTTGCGACTACATGGATGGACCAAGAGGATATTCTGCTAATTGAGATAAGTCTGACAGAGAAAGAAAATACTATAGGATTTCACTTATATGTGGTATCTGAAGAACAAAATAAATGAACAAACGCAACAGAAACAGACTCATAGATACAGAACAGACTCATAGATACAGAAACAGACTCAGAGAGAACAAAACAGATGGGAAGGTGTGGGGCAGAGTGAAAAAGGGGAAAGGATTAAGGAGTACAAATTGGCAGTTACAAAATAGTCACAGGAATGTAAAGTACAGCATAGGGAATATAGTCGATAATATTTTAATAACTGTATGGTGCCAGGTTTCCTTATGGGAGGGTGGGAATCATTTCATAAATTACATAGATGTCTAACTACCATGCTATACACCTGAAACTAACATAAAATAACTGAATGTCAGCTGTAATTGAAAAATAATTTAAAAAGTTGAAAGTCAAAAAAAGAAAGTTGATTTGCTTTTTGCCATTAAATAAGCCTTTTTCTTTAGTGCTTCACAATGATGAGTCTTTTGGAAGAGATTTGCTACAAAGATTTTTGAACAGGGCTGGAGAATCTTTCTATATAGGGCCACTGACTCACCAAAAAGATTAATCAGACACAGTTTAGAAAGAGCAACCTAATTTAGATCATTTGAGAGGGAATGCAAAGCCATTAAATAAATATACTTCTAGTTCATATCATGGCCGATTGAGGAAGATGAGAGAGGAGACTTAGGGATCAAAATAGAATGGGTTAGAAGAAGGGAAGAAGCAGAGAGAAATATGCACTCAGACGTAGACAGATGCACGTCAAAATAGCGAGGACAGAGGGCGGAGGAGGTTGTGAGCTCTGAGATGTATTACTGAGGAGAGGTGCTTGTCACGTGCTATTGCTCACTTGGACTGCTTTCTGTGCTAATGACTTGTTTAAGCATTGCTCATAGCTCCTTCTACAGCAATTTGCCAGGAGAAAACGATCATTCTTTGGACTGCAGCAACATTGACCCAAGTGATGGCTCTCTGGAAGAATGGATAACGTTCAGTCAGGGGCGGGAGGTTTGCCTGTTTCCTTGAAGGGAATGCCACTAATATTAATTGAATCCATCTCTGTGGCTCATGTTTTCTATAGTTTATCTAATTTAATCCTCGGCAAACCTAGCAACAGGCACTTTTGCGCCCGTTTCCAGATGATAAGACAGTCGTTCAGTGATTTGCCAGGTAACACAGCTAGTTGGTGGAGAAGCCGAGATTCATGCACCAGCCATCCATCCCCTGAGTCCTGCTCTTTCTGTCTCACCAGCTGCGTCCAAGTTGCTTTCCAGAACTTAAAGGAACTTTAGATAATCATCCAACTTTGCAAATTGGTTGAAATGGCTCCAGGCTTCAGACTGATAATAATTTGTTTTATTGAATAGGGATTCGTCACTGGGTTCCATGCCAGCCAGCCAGGCTTTTTATCCATGTAAAGGAGAACGGGATCCAGTTGGTTGCAGGGAGCATTATACCTATTCTTCTTTGACAGACGGGTTCTCCTTGGCATATGAAATTCTTATAGGAGGGAAGTTCACAGTTTCTCACAGAAGCTTATTGCAGTCAATCCCAGAGCCAAACTTAGGATCACCAATACTATGATCCTTTCCCCCCATTTGAGTGCTGCATACTGTTGCAGGCTTGGCTTTCCTGCTGGGCGAAAGATGGTGGTGCAGTGTTTCCTGTTCTACACAGAAACTGTGAGCTTACAAGGAATACTAATGAACGAGAAGTCATCGAACTGTGGCCCGCGGATTGTTTTTTGTGAATAAAGTTTTATTGGAACACAGCCATGCTTGTTCATTCACACTGTTTGTGCTGCAGCAGCGACGTCCATAGTTGTGACGGAGACCCTAACACCTGGGAAGACAAAAATATTTGTCGCTGGCCTTTTACGGAACGAAATTTTGACCCCTGCTGTGGGTTTACAAGTTATCTAGAGAATTCTTGAAGGGAAAGGAAGCAGGGACCTAGCAATAGTGCCATGGGGAGTCTGTTACAGGTATTTTCCAAGTCACAGGATAGTCTCCAAAGAGGAGACTTCTCTTGGTTATATGCCGAGAAAACTCAGCAGAGAGATGGAGGATCGGGGTAGGAATGTTGCTTGTGCATCGACATGTAGGGCTGTTTCTCTGTTCTGACTGCGGTTCTTGTCTAGGCAAGTTTGGAAATTGTGACTCCGTGAAACCATACAGGCAGCCAAGTATTTCAGCTGATGTTTTGTGATATTTTTTCCTTGATTTAAAAATAAACTTGGTAGAATCTTTTTTTTTTTTTCCCATGACTCTCTAAATATTTTGTTTTGAAACATTTAATTATCCAGGTTATATATGTGGAAAGGGTCTGATAATGTTTCTATGGGAGTCTGCTATTTATTTCTTTTGCTAAATTTTATCTTATATTAGGGGAAGGGCTGAGCTCGGTTACCGTGGTAACATTCTCAAAACTGCAACAATCTTATTAGTGATGCTAAAACTATAGTCGTTCTGGTGGGAGAGTAGCATGGGTAGTGGGTGGCAGCCTTTTTATTTTGATTTTATTTTTATTTTAAAGAAAACCTCTCCCACTTCTAGCCCTCTTGTATTCGTGTATTTTTTTAAGTTTTGCCAGTGTAGGGTGCTGGAATGAGAAATGAAAAGGAAAAAAAGGCAACCTGTCTCTCTTTCCATTAAATTTCTGTAGCCTTCATCTGCTCCATTTGTAGGAATTTTCTAGCTCATCTTTTATCTATTGATGCATTCGTTTATTCACCAAAATTATATTGAGGTGTACTCTCTGTTAGAGACGAATACGATAGAATCCCAGTTCTCATTTCTTCTTTTAAATTATGAATTCCTTGAAGTCATTAATTCACGTCACTTTAATTCAGTTACACAAATATTTATGAGTGCTTGTTCTAGACCGAGCATCCTGCTGGCATATAAAACAAGGGCGTTTGTCAAAGGACAGTGTTTGCTGGGTGGCACAGGGAAGGACGAATACGTTAAGCACAGAGATGATTAAAATAAATGTAGATAGATGCTAACAGAGGTATGTAACCCATTTAACTCTCCAGGCTGAAACACATAGGAAAGATTTTGCAGAGGAGATGACATTTGGGCTGATAAGAAGACAGACATTTTCCAGTTAGGGCCCTGGGGGTGGGTGGGACATTTTAAGCGACTCTGAGCCAGCAAGGAAAGAGGTGTGGTCAGGGAGCCTTGGGCTGGGTGCAGGACATCTTTGAAAATATGTAGATGAGTGGTGGTCAAACAGTCCAGCGACATAGGCTGGACTGGTCAAGAGACGTTATGTCTGGGAGGTTGGATTTTTGTGTATTGGTTTTTGGAGCCATTGAAAAGTTCAGGCAGGAGAGTGACTTGAGTGTTCTGGTTTCGAAAGATCTTTCTGTTGGAGGTGTGTGGGCTGGTACATAATGAAGGGAAAGGAACAGATTGGTTGGGAAGGACATGAGGATGTGTAAAGATGATAGGGTTCATTTGGGGACATAGTGAATTTAAGATGAGCCCTAGATGAACTGTCGAGGAAATGCACATTGCTCCACCCCAACGGTGCCTACCTTGGGGTCTCACTTTTGTGAAAGATGAATCATTTAAGAAAACAGATTTTGAAGTATCGACGAGACCACAAGAACTGGAGCCATTAGGTACATTCGAGATTCACTGTTATGATTAAAATGTAACAGTTGGGATTGCTAAACTTGACTCATGGGTGAAAAATCATAAAACAACCTTGGTTCTCTCTCCATTCGTTCTCTAAACCCGTGGTGGGACATGTCCTTCCCTGGCTCGGTTGGCCATTCTTAGGTAGCAAAAAAAAAAAAACCTTTCAGTTGCAAAACACGATGCTGATTCAGTAACTAACACGTCTAGAGCCAGGTGGTAATAACATCTCTAGACGTGACTTAGGACAGAGCCTTCTTCTGTCCCCAGCTTAGGGGACAGCAAGGGGAGGGGAGGGTGGTGAGCTTCGGCTTGCTTTCCCCACTGTGCTCTTTCACCCCTCCTTTCTAAAGTCGAAGTTGCGACGGGAGCGAGGAGGAGGGAAGAAAAGGAAGTTCATCCTGATGACCAGTGAGTTGTTTTTCCAGTGTCAGCACTCTGAATCTAGCAGGTGGCTAAACCGACTTCTCTGTGGAGTTCTGTGGATTCTTTGCAGAGTGCTCTCCCTCACGTGCAGTTCCCTGAGAGGTGGGCAATGCAGTAGCCTCCTGGTCACACCTCCGGCTAATCTCTGCTCTAGTCTTTTGGTTAGTATCTCAGCCAGTCCCACAATGACTGTCTCTATATGCAGCCCGCACCTTGTTCTAATGCAGACACTCAAGCATCCTTTGCTTCTGCAAACTTTGGGAATGTAGCCACCTCTCCTAGGCCCACCATCAAAGTAACCAGCAAGCCTATCTCTACTTCTAGATTTCAGGTGTGAACCAGACACAAGCCTACTTGTCTCCCACACTGCACAAATTGCTGAAGACAGATGTTAAGTCCTCTGTCTGCTTCCTACAGCTCTTCTCTCTTGACTTGAGGTAAAGAAGCAAGAACCCCTAAGCAAGCACTCTTTGGTTGTAGGGATGTGGACTCAAATATTAACAGTCCTCTTGAAAACTCCCTCCAAAAATGTCCAATTCTTGATTATTTAATGCCCTTGGTGTAGTTAAGGAATTATGAATTTGTAATCAGTTTATAGCTACCTTCTTTGCTAAGTTTGGCAAGTGGCCTGGCTCCTCTTTTCAATGCGTTGTCTACTGTTTCTTGAAGCTTCAGAGGTGACATTCATCGAAACATCTTGTTACATGTGTATAATTCTTCACCTTCTCTTTCTTTTAAACGTCCCCATCTTGTTGGGGGAAAGAATTTTGTCACACGGAGGAAGGGAAGGCTGGTGGTTTTCAGCATGGAGTTGGTGGATGAGAAGGGTGGAACCAGGCATTTTTTTTGTGGGGATTGTGTGCATTTCTTCCATGTAGACTGGGCACCCTGAGATAAAAATGCCGTGTATCTAACAGGAACTCAACGTACAATGGTTGATCTCCTCTATGCTAATGACTCCCAGATCTGGCTTTGTAGCCCAGGCCTCTTCCTGAGACGCACGCCCATGTGTCTGACAGCTTACGAACCTAGATCACGTCGTTACTCTGAATCCCACTCCTCAGTTCACATACCCATTCATCTTCAGGTAATTTCTCTTCAGTCTTAATAAATGGTGCCTAGAAAACCCACTTCAAATCAGAAATCTGGAAGTCATCTACAGATTCGTAAGCTCTTTTTGCGTGGCTGCCCACTGTAGCAATCTAGAGAGACCTACGGATGCCTTTCAAAATAATGTTTTTAAGAATAGAGGGCTATTATGAAAACCAATGATGTGGAAATACAGTTCTTTTATGGATAATTTGGAACCTGTGAATTATCCCCTCTCCCTTGCCTCTCACAGTGGTTCAATGACAGTCACCAGTCACCTCCTGGATAGTAGCAATCAGACGCGTTTAACCTTGTCTAACTTCACTGTTACTTCCTTAATTCAGTCCTTCATCATCTCTCACTTGATTTACTAGCTCAATTTAAAAAATAATTTCCACTGGAAAATTTCAAATATGTATAAAGTAGACAAAACAGTATGTGAACTGTCATGTAGCCATAGCCTAGTTTTGACAGGGATCAGACATGACAGCCCTTCCCACTTCTTAGTTGGTAGTGATGATGATGATTATGATGATTTCATAGTTTTCTTTCTTAAGTAAGATTTATAAACATTGAAGCTTATCAATCTTAGATGAACAAGTTGGATATATGAAGCCACGCCCTTCCCCTCATGAGCGAACCACAGTTTGTTTGTGAATTTCCCATTGATGGACATTTTGGTCGTTTCCCGTTTTTGTCTGTTGTGAATAGAGCTCCTCTGAACATTCTGGAAGCTCTTCTTTATGGGCATACATTTTCCTTTCTCTTGGATAAATACCTAGCAGTGGAATTTTGAGGTCAAAGGGTAGGTATATGTTGACCTTTATTTAAAAAAGAAAACCCCGCTAGATCATTTTTAAAAACTCCCATTTTACTTTCCGCTAGCCAGGTAGGAAAGTTCTAGTCCCACACCCTTACTAACGTTTGTAACGTTGGTCTTTACATCTGGCCATTTTGGGGGATTCCTAATGGTATCTCACTGTGGTTTTATTTTGCATTTACTTGGTGACGAATTTCGAAAGGTATTATTTCTCGTTGGACAGTCATGTATTTTGTGTGGTGTCTGTCCAAGCTTTTTTATTGCCTATTTTTAATTGTTTTTAAAAAATTTTACTAGTGAGTCGTATGATTTTTAAAATAAATATTGGATATAAATCCCTTACCAGATATGTGTCTGGTGAATATTTTCTCCTAATCTGATATGTACTTTTAATTTTCCTAATGTACTTTTATTAGAAGAATTTAAAAAAAATTTTTTTATGATAGTGCTTCTTATAACCTGCCTGAGAAACCTTTATCCTATCCCCAGGTCATGAAAATTCTCCTATATTTTCTTCTAATAGTTTTATATCTTAGCTTTCACATTCAGATCTGTGTTCCATCTTTAGTTAATTTTCATGCATTTATGGGATCTGAGCACCTTGAGAGCAAGATCTGTGTCTTACTTCGAATGCTCATCACCTCGTGTTCCTGTCAAAGAAGGATGGACAGACTTTATGGTCAATTTGTGGTCACATTGTAAATTGTAGGTATCTAACTGTCCCCAAATATTTTCCCTTAGTCCTCTTGCTCATGGCATTGGATAGTTACATGCCAGTTTAACATTAACAAGATAAAATTAGAACTATAGAAATTCCTCAGTTATCCAGAAGAAAGTCTTCAGGACTCTCAGAAAATGCACCTGATCAGGAATGTGTGTGTGTGTGTGTGTGTGTGTGTGTGTATGTACATATATATAATATAATATATAATATATAATATTATATATATATATAAAATATTAAAGAATCCTTTAAAGAGAATAAAAGATATCTCTGAGTAGAAAGCACTGGCAAAATAAAGAACCAGTGATGCACACATTTCACCTATGGAGATGTGCTTTAAAGTTGTGTGGACACACAGGAATAGGCCGATTATGATTTCACAGATGAAGCAGCTCTCGAAGCTTTGATCTACACGAGTGGCAGTATGACACAGGGGAACACTGAGGGAAGGCAGACCATAGCTGTCACTTGCTCCCTGGGAAACAGGGCGCCCAAATCCCTGCACATTTACTTTGATGTGTCAACCTTTCCCCGCCTTGCATGGATTGCTGGGTAATCATATAGGCATTACTTACTTTTTACATGGACATTTTTTTATGATGCCACAGTCTTTTATGTTACTCTTCTGGGCATCAACAAATTGAAAAATCTCCCAGTTTTTCAAAGGCCTTTTCCTACAATTAGTGATTATCACATGATTCCTTTGCTCCTCTTGTATTTTATCCTTCTTTTCTCCCCTCAGATTAAGCCGTGAGCATCGCCTTCCTATGTTCACTCAACTTTTGCTTCAGGCCTCCCCACAGTGCACCTGGCCCCCAAATGCCTCTCCTTTCTCACGAAGGTCTTTCTTTCATCATTCTGTACGACACTGATAATCCACTTCCTGCATTAAGTCCCCTAGACGAATCATAGATAGTTGATAACATGTTTGTATGTGCATATGTGGGTCTGCACTCTTTTTTTAACTGTTAATTACAAAAATAATAAATACATCATTCATATAGAATAGGTAATAGTAAAAATTGAAGTTCTTCCTCTAAATATACCTGCCCCAAATATACCTCTTCTCCCACCCCCAGGAGAAGGAATCACACTTAATCATTTGCTGTGTCATGTGTCCTTCCCTATTTTTTAAGCATCTATGAATGCACACACATCCTCACATATAGCCAATGATGATGACAATATTGGTCCACTGCTATGGTAATATAACTAAGTATATAATTCAGCACTTAAAGGTATGTTCTCTCCTCTTCTCTAAGCAAGCTAACTTCTGTATCATTGCCCACCAAGTGGTGGAAGAGGACAAATCCTTCACCATATCATTCTGATAATCTCCAAAGCATTTCCTGATTTCTAGTTGGTGTGGTGCAGCTGTCTCTAGCTGAGCGATGGCCTTGAATGAACTGTGATTTGAAACAAGGGAACATGTTTAATCTCTCCCCCAGTTCACGCCTTGCATTGATAAGCATCAGATCCCTGAGACCAGGGCTTCGTTACAGCTGGAAGGTGGCTGGACATGCACCTGACTGAGATGACATGGGGACCTGGCGCCTTGACTCCCAGTGAAGAACCACGTGAAAGTCGCCTGTTCCGCTGTCCCAGCAATACTGGGCTCTGAGTCTCTGCACTCGCCTCACTGCCCAGTCACCTGCTTCTATTGCCACCTCTGGACGGTGTCATTGAGTGACTTGGAGACCCCGTAAATCTTTGAAAAGATTAATGATTGGTACACCAGTGTATGAAATCTGTGTATCAACCTTGTATGTATTCCACGCACATTAGATTCATGATATGTGTACGTATGTATTTGTGTGTTTGTATACACACAAGCATTTTCGCATCCACAGACCCCCAAATCAAAGGCTTAGCCAGGTAGGCAAGACAGAGGAATAGCAGGATTGCCTGGGGAGAAGGCGAGGGAGAAGAGGAAAGACTGAAGATCCAGAGAGGTATCAGTGCTTACCGGCCCGGAACGAGTGTCTATCGACTTTTGAGAACATTCCTTGAGTACTGTTGTTTTCTCATTGTCCTCCCAGTGATGCTTTGCATTTTTCTGCTCTGCTTGACCTTTGAACTGGTTTTCCTTCCTAATATGAGAAGGATTAGTCTTCAGCGGAGCCATACATCTTCAGGAGTAAAGGAGTTAAAAAAAAAAAAAGGAAGAGCAGTGAGTCAGAGAACTTCTGCCTATGTGTCTGAGTCAGCCCAGTGTGCTAAAAAAAAAAGGAAAAAAAAAAAAAAAAAAAAGGCCGTGTGTAGAGACCTGCCTGGAAAATCTACTGAATGGAAAGACTTGAGAATAGCTTATAGACCTGATGGCAGATGAAGAATTTTCATGTCTTTTCAGAAACGGTTAGCAGCCACTAATAATGCTTCCGTGACATCACAGAAACCGTGACTCTTGCTTGGCCTTCTCGTTTTCTTATTAAGCCTGCCTCACCTCCTCTTCCTATGGGACCTTAGCACCAGAAGCTTAGCCGCTGAAGAGGAGGGACGAGGCAAGGGAGAGCTGCTCTTCCACCTGGCGGGCCACCCTCCCTCGCTGATCCGGTGGCCTTTTTGGAGGAAATGCCATTTGATAAGGGTGGCCTGTGAGCATTCGGCTACTCCTGGCAACTCAGACATGTGGGATCGTTGGAAAGAAAAACACCCCTGGATGCGGGGAAGGTGGAGTTCAACTTTATTTTTTACTGTGTGTGGGAGGTGGGGAACGGTGCTGGTCAACTTGTGTGTTGCTGGTGCATGACCACAGCAGAATATTGAATGCGATTTGATGACATCCGTGCACATAAGGATGAACATTTTAATTTTATTTATGGTAAATGGGGGGATCACTTACAGTCAAATGGTGAGTTGAAGATTCGGGGTAGTGGAAATTGCACTGAAGTTTCTAGTCTCACTGTGTTTTCATAAAGATGTAACTTTCTCTGGAAAAAAAAAAAGAAAATCTTTATTTAACTGACCTATTTCGAAGCTCGATTTCCAAAAAAAAAAAAAAAAAGCAGTTTGGAACATTGGAGCTCAAATTAATTCCTTCTTTTTAAACGGTGAAAACGTTGCTAATGTGCTTTTCATGTCGCTCAGATTGTGACTGTAATTGCTTTTTGGTTCAATATTGGATCTGTTGGAGAGTTTGAATACGGCCCACATACAGGCCTATCAAATGCCGTGGGTATTTCATATGTTGTTTTTGTCGAACGTGGGATTTGTCTTTTTTGAAACAGCGGTTCCTTTCTCCCCGGATGTCAGGACATGCATCTGCTCAGTGTTCGGCGTCAGGCCCTGGGTCGCTACCTTGCGTGTGTCCTTCAGGGGTGGGTGAGCATGTGTTATAAGTACCTGATAAATGACAGCTGGAGACACCGACCCAAGGTGTGGACCCGCCAGGCGACGTGCTCACAGACACGTCCTGATTACCAAATCGCTCTGTAGAGCGGACGGAGTTCATTGTTTAGAACTAAAACTTCAGTTGACTCTCAAGGACCCGCTAACCAGAACCTAGTGGTGTTTGAAAGCTCTGGCCCAAAGTAGTCACCCAAGAAATAGCATAAGGGACCCAGTTAAGGTTGACGTGACTGAAAAAGTTTTGGTAAAGTCTCATGGAAGCAGACTTGTTTACTTATTTATAAACGTCAGAGGAATCACCGTATATGACATCCATGCATTTCCATACATGATTTTTCTCACCTTCGAGATAGCTGCCCTGTCGTGATAGAGCGAACGTAGATTTAGAATCAGACGGTCTTGGACTTTGTTACTTCTGTGGCCTCAGCAGCATATGTAGCCTCCTTAAGCCTCAGTTTCCTCACCTGCAAAATGGAAGTGATGCCCCTAGGTTAGTGTAGTGAAAGTTAACTCCGACTAACTTCATTAAACTCCGGCCCGTAGTAAGCATTTGGAAAACGTTAGTTTCTCCATTTTTTTTTCTTGTTCCTTGGTTGCCGTTATTTGTTTGTTTTTCTTTCTGAGCCTGGGGGCTCTCCTCCATTTAGGTAGAAAGTGATCTTCTTGTAGTACCTTAAGTCTGGATTCTGCCAACAGAATTTTTCTGGACTGGTCTCTTGTCTTTACTTGACAAACAGCTGCCCATTCAGCCCAGATCCCTGGTCAATATTTTGTTTCTCTGTTCCTGTGGGCTCCCTTGGACTCACTGAGGCACCATCATGGGGCACCGCTCGGGGTCACCATTTCAGGTCTCCAGCATTTTCCTGGGGTCAGGACACATTTTCAGGCTGACTCTCTAGGGCAGTACACCATTTGCCTGGCAAAGAGCCTAATAGTGTCTTCTCTGCAAGTTAATCATATTTATTCACTCTGATCAGAGTGGGGATTGTCATGTCTTTGCAAAGTTATCCCTGCCATTATGTGCGATTGGTGTGGCATCATTTTGTGCCTCTATTTTGCCTTTGCTAATATAAAAGAAATCCCATTATAAATAATTCCTGGGGATTTTGCAGATTATTTGAGTGGTCCAGAATGAAAGGACCCTTCTCTGGATCGTGGAGCTGCTGTGGTAGACAGTGTGTAGAGAGAAACCGGGGCATGATGCGGTTGCCCCGTGGGGTCTCATCTTGTACAGAATGGCACCTGCCGAAGGAAGCAGAAAGGGGAGCAGATCTCTGCATCTGGCAAGTCTCCCCCATGCTGCACCATTAACTCAGAGCACTTCATCCCATTGTGACAGTGACTCACCCTTCCTCTCTCCACCCCCAGTGTCTAGTTCTGATATGCTCTGTCCCCGCTAATTCTAGGGTTGCACTGACTTATGCCTTCTTTCTCCTAAGGGGAAGAAAGCTGGTCTTGACTAATAAAAGTATGAGAACAGAAATGCCTCCACTCTTGGTGTGAACACCATGTGTTTGTTAACTGTATGGCTACAGCACTTTGGAATAACTGTCAGCAGCATTCTAAATCTCTGGGGCCTATTTAAGTAAAGAGACATGAACTATTTAAAACTGGCTTCGTTTTTTTTTTTTTTTTTTCTTTTGGAATTAGCAATAAATACAATGCCACCTTAGAAACACATTCTCACAAATAGGAGTAGTTGTTTCTGGGACATAAAGTTAGGAGCAGGTCTGGGGACTTAGGCTATTCATTATAAACCATTCTACAGGCTTCCTTTTTAAAAATCAGATACATGAATTGTTTGGATTTTTTTTAAGTAAAATATCTTGAGTGCCTTGTGCTAGACATTGTGCTGGTCATCTGAGCTCAAGGATAAATACAAGATAGCTCTTGCTTGTGAGTAGACAGTTTAGTTGGAGACAGAACAGATCAAAAGAATATTTAAATAATATGACGCTGGGTTAGAGAGAGGTAGTCACAGAGTTAAACGTATCTTTTTCTCCCTAGACGTCTTATTCATCTTTTATTTTGAATTTCTATCTTTATGATAAGTGGATCTCACCAGTGTTCTAATGACCACAATTTTGGCTGTAGTGGAAAAAGAATAGATGAGATTTTATCTTAATTCCTCAACATGGAAGATTCCTGAATGAGGCCATGCACTGCAAAGAGAGAGACATAAAACCATTCACAAGTTTTATTTCACTACTTTCTCTCTGGGCTTGCGTGCACAGCAGTGCGGAGTGGCCTTAAATCACAATTTAGAACAGGCTACATAGGTACCAGGGCATTCTTCATTTCCTGAAACCCACAACTGACAATTCTTACATCCAGATCCACAGATTGCCACTGCCTTCCAATGATTCTGGAACACCCAAGAACCCTGTCATCTCATTATTGGAAGGTGTCACCCAGCTCGAGTCGGAGGCAAGCTGAGCATTTGTCTCAGGCCATAAGTCCTTCTGGTTTTCCTGTCAAAGCTTCCAGACTCATCCAGGGTCTGTTAGACATATTAGAGTCACTCTGTCAGCTTGTTCAGAAGTCGAGGAGAACACACTTTCCTTGGAGAGCAAAGCAGCATCACTCTGCACATCGTCAGAGGGGACCATGTCATTTTGATTTTTGAAATATTATTGACAGATGTCATTAAAATATCATTGAAATAAAGATTCCTGTTTTGTGGTATCTGTTTTTCCCTTTGTCTTCCTCCAGAGGACAAAAATTTAAACAAAAAAATGCTTTTTGACTTGCTTAATTTTACAGATTTTATATAAAAAATGCATTTTTATATAAAAAATGCGTACTTAATTTTACAGCTTTGTGATTTCCACAACACTAAAAATATCTGGAACGTGTGTGACGTAATGTGACTCTTAGTTCCACTAACTGGTAGGGAAGTGCTTTGTTAGACATTTAATGTGTTTGCTTGTGCAAAAATGGATGAACATGGTTTCAAAGATAAAACGCAAACTCAGACTGGGAATAAAAAGCAGAATTATACCAAAATGGTAGTGGACAGTCATATAGGTTTAACCTTTACTTAACTCATTCAAGGATTGCCTTAATAACATAAATGAAGTAGGTAACTATGTCTTACCAGTTTACTCCAAGACTATAGGATGATATTATATTTGGAAACAAGTAAACTTTAAAGACTCCTAAAATATTTTATTAAAATCCACATGGGTATAATTTGTTGCTTTTTAAAACTAATATATAATTGTTGTCAACCAGTGAATGGGTTTTATCTTTCCTGATCACCTAGAACAATTCTTTACAGCTCACTTTAAACCCTTGCCTTTGGCCGAGGTGACTTTCACTTGAGCTCCAAATCTGCAGGTATATTTGGGGTCAAAATCTTTTCACAGAACTTTGCCCTCAAATGCCATCATAGCTGGATTCCACCTCAGCCAGTGTTTATCTGCTCTGTTTAGTGTGTTCTGGCCTCTCCTGTATTTGCTCTTAATTTTTCCCTTGAAAGTGGCAAAAGCAGAAATCACAGTGGTTACTGTGTGTATTACCATGTACCAGAACCGGAATGACAAATCCCTATACGTAAATGCTGTCTTTTCTCAGCATTTGCTGACCCACTTTCCTTTTTCTTTTCTTTTCTTTTTTCTTTTTTTTTCTTTTCTTTCTTTTCTTTTCTTTTCTTTTCTTTTCTTTTCTTTTCTTTTCTTTTCTTTTTTTTGAGAAGCAGACAAAATTGTCTCTTCTGAAATCTCTTATCTTAACTGGCATTTTCACCTGCCAGCACCTCTATTGCATCGTGCCTCTCAGAATACGGATTGCCCGCATTTCATCTTATAAAAGAAATACTTTTTCTGCAAGAGTTAGTTCCTCTGATGAAACCACCTATGGACCATTTAATAGAAAACTCGGAGGGCTTGCGAGTGCAATCTAACAGCTAATCCATCACGCTGCAGTGTAGCGTTTTGTCCCTTAGTGAGGAAGGTTTGGCTCGGGAGGTGCAAGGTGAGACTACCGGGCAGGCGTGAGGGTCTGAGGAGGGAGGGAGGGGGAGAACCCAGGGCGCTTCGGAGACCCTGTGTGGTTCCGCTGGGACCCGTTCTCCAAGTCTGGTCCCCTCCCTTGCGCCTGGAAATATTCCCCTTGCTTACTTTTTGTCTGAAGCAGCTGGAAAGGATATATATATATTTTTTTGCTCCAAGTCAGTGCTTAGCTTGGAAAGAAGCTGCTTCGTGCGAGTCATCTGTTGTCATCCCTCTGGGTTTCGGCTCTGTGTGATAAGGTTACTTAAATACGTGTGTGTTTTTAAACAGTTATGAAAACACGCCATTTACATCAATGCTCCTTAGCCTTCCCCGCAGCTGAGCCCTGCTCTCGCTCGCAGCCCCTTTCAGCTCTTCAAGGCTGTACCTTCGAGTATGTATTTACTGCTACATTTCTAAGTACTGGTTATGCTACGCGTACTGGATTTGCCAACTGAGGACGTGATGTACTGTCTTCTTCCCGGGAGTGCGAAGATCCAGACTGACATCCCTGTGTCCCATCTAACATACCTTCGCTGCCTCTCTCTTCCTCATCCATTTAGGTCCAGGTTTCGGGTTAAATTAGTGATTATACTATTTGGACCGTAAGATTATATGACATTTTAAAGAATAGCTCACATTTTAAGAGCTTTAGACGCGTATTACTATAGCTTCATAACAACCACATCAAGTAGGTAGGATTTTTTATATTTTTCCTTTTGCACGTGTGGACATTGAGACAAAGGTTAACTAACTTGTTTGAAGTCATCTGGTGGTAGCTGGTATAAGCAGATATCAAATAAAAGTAAATCTGGCTCCAGAGTCTACTTTTCACATTTCACTCTTTAAATAAAACTATAATCTTGTAAATACTGTTCATAGAGGAGCCATATGTATATATCACTTCTTTTTTTTTTCTTTCATTTACTATCATTTCATTTTTTCTTACTATCATCTCTCTCTTTTTTTTTTTCCTTTTGGAACTCCTAGTAGCTGCTAGTTGTTATGTCCTAAACTGATCTACTTTTTTTACCTTTCTGTCTTCACTACCTTTTGGCCTACATGCTGTATCTTTTGAGTCTTCTGTTGACTTTTTTGTTCTGTGACATTTTTAAATCCCCAGAGCTGTTTCTTATTTCCAGCATGTCCCTTTGTTTGCTTTTCGGTTCCTCCTTCCCGATTGTGTGTTTTGGTCCCGTCTTCGGTATTAGTGGCTTTCCTTCAATGTCAGGAGCTCTGTGACCATCGGCTCACAAATGCGAGTGAGGCTCTGATGGGCACGGAGACTGCAGGTGGCCCAGGCTGTGAGGTAGGGGCTGCTGGAGGACCACCTGGGAGCTGTCACCGCCTGGAAGCTTTTCCCGGTGGGCGGGCAGATGATCCAGAAGAGACCCTCCCAGACGCATTCCTGGGAATGGGTATATGCCTGCTGCAAGTGTTGTGGGGACCGAGCTTGGGACAGAGAGAGCTCGTCGTGGATGTGGACTTGCCCCCAGTTCTCCCATTTCAGGCTGTCGTCCACCACCACACCCCCCAACCAGCCCTCCCGATTCATGTCGCTCGTTCCTGAGAACCAGTTTTAGAAATTCTCTAGAAAGACAATCTCTCTCTCTCCTGCCCCGATGCAGGGAGCATGGTCACATGCCAAGTGGGGACCCGGAAGACTCTCTGCGCCTTGGTGGAAGCCCATGGCACCGCCCCCAAATCCTCGGCTTCTCCACGGGCCTGCAGTGCATTTCTTGGTTTTGCTCTTTGAGAGTCTTAGCTTTCTTTGTTCTGATAGGTCAGTGATGACTTGTTTATTCACATTTCATCTTCCAGAAGACCGTGGGCCTCCCCCTCTCACCCTTATAACCCACCTCTTCTTTTCTCCCTGTCCTTGTGGAATTTTTCCTTTTTAATTTAATCACCCGCCTACATTGCACTTTGGGAAGGGAGCAGAGATAAACACCCTGTAAATATGCCATACTTAATGGAAGCTTGATTGTATCATGGTTGAAAAAAAAAAAAAGCATTTCCTGGCGTTTGCTTCATTTTCTTGTTTGGCTGGAGAGAGCCACAGGGATGGCCGCAGAGCACGGGGCCGGCGCTCTTTCCTTCCCACCGAGCATCCCCCGTGTGTACCTTCCTCCCTTTTCCTTACATCCTGATGAGCTCTTAGCTCTCTCTCTTCCTTCCTTCACCCGTGAGTGGCAGGAACTGAGAGTCAGGCCTTGGAAACCAGATCGGACCTTCAGGGAGATTCACGTTCAGCCAGGCGTCCCTTGGCTGTTTTCTCTCAGCGTTATTCCTTGGAAACCTTTCTGTGACACACTTGGGCACGCATATCTGACATCAGCTCAGTGTGTCAGTGTCACTTCGCTTTGGGGGTGAAACTCCAGCGGTGAATTTTCTCTCCTTCACCAGAGCAAGGCTAGACAGCTTTGGGCTTCAGGGCCTTTCTAGAAACCTCCATATCATGCTCTGCCGATCCTGTGAGTCAGACCAGGCCCGAGGGCTGCTTGGCTGAATTGTTTGGTCGGCGGCGAGGTTCAACAGCATCATTTCTAGGGTGATTCCCGTGTCGCCCCCTAACTGGAGAGGGCCGACGTGGGATGACACGAAGCTTTGATGAGAGAGCGCCTTCTGTAAGAACACTCATCGGAAGGCAGTGATGGCATGGACGAGACCAAGAACGTCTCCAGCGAAACGATTTTGAGAGTCCCGGTTCTCAGACTTGCCCTGGGGAGTGAGTGGGGTGACATTGCGAGCAAGTTGGAAGAAGATGCAAGTGGCATTCTCATTCAACTTGTGACAGACACAAGGCTGGGAAAAAATGGCCAATGTGATCGATGACAAAAATATGTCTCAAAATGATTGGGATGCGCTGGAATGCTGGGTTAAAAATAACGAGATGACATTTTAAAGCGATAAATGTAAAATCTTATTTGGGAGTTAAAAAAAAATCAATGGTAATGATGGGAGAAAAAAAAAAACATCTACCAGCAGTAGTTTCGGTAGAGAGAAGACATTTAGATTTTGTTTGACTAAAAGCTCAGTATAAGCTGCTAAACCTGATGGAGCAACTGAAAAGCTGTGTTAATGGAACCGTAATGTATTGACGAGGAAGTCACACCCCCCTCAATGGTTAGCGCCTCGTGTTTGCTCTTGTATCTTTTATTCGATAGAAAAAATAAAAGTTTTCCAGAGATGGCAATTAGTAAAGAGCCCAAGGGACTGGACACAGTATTTCAGGAGAAACCATTCATTGCTGGAACTGGGGGTGTTTAAGTGGCAAAGAAAACTGCCTTCTACGTCTGAGCTGCAAAGCTCTGCGCAAGTTGCTGTCTGTACCTCAGTAGCCAGGGGCGTGAGATGGGGAGGGGAGAGCGTGTCTGTGTTGGGAGCAGCGGTGCCTGGCAGGAAGTGCTGGATCATGTGACTGGGGAGGTAGGAGGCGGGGATGACACCGAGCGTTTTTGTATCTCGGCATGGGAATCGCAGTCTTTCCGCGCGGTGGGTATCTTACGTGGCCACCCTGTCTCTCACCTTCTCAACCGGGACGGTGAGAGTGAAAGGGGGCCGTATTAAATACACCGGGATGACAGGTGTGGAATGGGACTGTCACAGGCACCCAGGCAGACCGTGAGGAGAGGCACCCGGGTCATGGGCACTCTTGGTAGAGGTAGAGGAAACTGCCTTTTTGGGTGGCAAGCGACCTGCCTTTGGAGGCCTTTGAGCAGGGTTTGGATGAACCTCAGTCCAAGTGCAGTATTTCTGCGTTGAGTGGGAACGAGGTAAAGAGCTTGCAGATCCTGATGCAAGCATGTCTGCTGTGGGCACGTGGGACACGGTAAGCAGAAACCATCCTGGCCCTCCCCAATTTTTTTTAGATGTGTATATCTGGCGAAAAAGAGGGCAGGAAGTTCCTTCTAAATTATGAAACGTTGAAAGTGTCAGAGTCTGTTCACCTGGAACAATAATTCTAGTGCGCTTCAGGGAGCTGCTTGAAAACGCCGATGCCCGGGGCACCGCCTGGACTTACGGAGTCGGGGTGGCGGATGCTACGGAACAGGATCTGTTCCAGGCTGACACCATCACGTCAGGGATGAGCAGCAAAAACACCTTCATTAAATACTTGCTGCATCTGTGATAAGATATGATCAACGTCGACCCAGGAGCCATCACTTGGCACCTTTGGAGGCTTAAAATAAATGTCCCGGCGACATGCGAACGCTGCACAAATGTCAAAGCAGACAACCCGTCGCTCAGTCAGAGCTCTGGTTCTCGGGCCCGAACGACTCTCCTTATTGGTGAGAGGTGTCACCGCATGCTTTTGTCGCTGTTACGAGAGATGGAGGGCGGAGGCCTTTTTGGGGGGGCTGGGGCAGACAGGCATGGCCTCTTGTGCTGGCAGTGCCCATGTGACAGAGCAGCCCCCCTTCGATGGGCAAGTGCCTCTGTGTTGGCTTGAGAGGAAGGTAACACATCCAAGTGGATCAGCCAGGGACACTTCTCTCCCGACTTCTCTCTCATTGACCAATAAAGTCACTATTGTGCCCAAGGACCAGACAGGGGACCTTGTGAAAGGTGGGATTTCCCAAGTCCAGGGGCTCACATTAAGGAGATCCTAAGTGCCCTTCTCCTGGTTTTCATTTTCATATGCGAAAGTGACTCTCCTGAAGAGAAAAAGTCTGCACTCTCAGCATGGGTGACACCGGACTTCAGAATTCTGTGCTTTCTCTTGTTTCAAATAGAAGGATTTTATCTTGGAGCCCAGAAAAGAGCGTGAAAAGAAATTAGAGAAAAAGGGTTACATTTGCTGAAGAAAAACCACTTCCCCATGAAAGGCCAATCAAAATTCCCAGACTAATTATAATATAGTTCTTATTTCAGAAGACTAAAAAAAAGAGGCAGCATTGTGTTCTGGAAACCTGAATCTATTTCAACAGCCACAGACATGTAGAAGGCTTCAGAACCCAGGGTTTCAGAGCCTCCAGTGCAGACAGCTCTTCCTTCCTGTGTCTCACGTTTCACCTGCTCCCTCCCCCCTGACTCGGGCTCGTTGAGAGCGAGGTCACTGAATCCCTGAGCACCCGATGGGGGGCTGACATGCATTTCGGCTACGACCGTGTCTAAACACCGAAACAGGATACAACAGTCATAAAAGGGTTGAAAAGGCCAGAAAGATCTGCGCGTGTCCCACCCAGATGTTTTTTAGAACGTGAGGTTCCGTAGGGTGCCTTCGGATCTGGGTGGAGCAGTGTGGTGGGGAGTGCGCAGCTGAGGGGATGATGGTGCCCGGGGAAATAAGGACTGTGTACAGCAGGGGTCACTTGCTCGTAAACTCTTGGCTTCTAGGCGGTGTCTGAGAGCTCTTAGTAAGCTCTGATCCCAACAGGTCCACTTGTGCCACTGCTTACCGCTGTCCTCGGTTGTCTGTATCGTCTTTCTTTGCTTTGTTTTCTGCAGGGCGTTGCAGTGATGCAGTGGGCTTCCTTTATTTCGCCTTTTCAGGCATCTGGTGTGACGCTCACATCAAATGTACAAGGAGAGGACGTCTGTGGATGAGCAGTGTTCAGCAGTTCTCGGGGCGAGGTCCTGCCTCGCGGTGCTTGCTTGCTTTAATTCTTCCTGGTGTTTGGTTCCTGACGTTATTCTGGACCCTCTCACATCAGGAACTGCACGCTAAACGGCGCTCACATTGCTTGAGGAAAAGGCTAGTGACAGATGCAGGAGCCGGTGCCATTTATAGTGCTTTTGCATGAACTCATTGACATTTTAAAACTATCCTGAAAGGTAGCATTGTCGTCCTCCATACTTTGAAAATGAAGAAATTGCGGCTCATAGAGGATAAGAGTCTTGCCCAAGAGTGAGATGCTACTAGGTAATGAAGCTCGGGTTCTTAGTTTTGGTCTTTCTGACTCCACAACTCTCTCTCTCTCTCTCTCTCTCCTCTCTCTCTCTCTCTTCTCTCTCTCTCTCGTGTGCGTGTGTAGTTTTACCACTCTACTTGGAAAAATCATTGGATGACTGATTTGCCTAAGTCTTTAAAGGAAACTGTAGTTTAGGATATACTCTCAACTTTTAATAACCTTAGGGGAAAGCCAGTCTAAGTCCCTTTTGTCAAATTTTCTCCAGACGACAACAGCGGCCTGAGCTATATGAGTCAAGCCTTTCGGCCTGGATGAATTGCCTTCTAGGTAACAGAGAGAAGCTATTGAATTACTATTTAGAAGCTTTGGAGAGTCATGGATAATAAATGGGACAGGAGCTGGAAAGCTGAGATAAGCCAAGTTTTTCTAAAAAGTTTTTCAAAAATGGGAGGGCTGTTGATGAGAGTCCCATGTCATAAAACATTCTTAAGCAGGTTATGGCACAGACAATTTGCAAGAACTCGGATGGGAAATAAGTGGTTTCTAAATGCAAACAGTGGCTCACTGAGACTGTCTTGACCAAGTAGCACGATTTCTTTTCAGGCAATTTAAAGTTGCAAAGCTTTAAACAGAGTAAATACAGCAGATCTGGTATGTCTGGGGTTCAGCATGACATTTGATAGTGTCTGCCAGGTCACCTTGCACCCAAAGCTTCCTCAACAAGGTCGATGATTATGCACTGTACGAAAGGACAGTCAGATGACATGCTTTCCATTTGGGTGACTTCTCCAGGGCCCTTACACTCAATACTTCACAGGCATGCAGACTGATTTCTCATGCAGACTCTGTGCGTTCCGCCCCTATTCAAGGCTTAACCACAACTTAGATGAGGAGAAATAGAACATGGAAACCAAAATTTTAGGTGATCTGAAGTTGGGAGGGATGATAAATACTTGGGACGAGACGATAAGGCTTCAGACAGATGTGACAGTTGTGACAACGGTGCTAAATCCTCTGAGATCATTCTTTGTTACTCACTCAACAATATTAAGTTCTCTGGTCGCTGGGCATTGGACCAGGTGCTGGGATTAAGAAATACATAAGCTACAGAAGGGGGAACAGTGCTTTGATGGAGGCGAGCCCAGGATACTGGAGGGGCATGGGAGAGACGAGCCTCATGAAGCTGGGGTAGGTGGGGTTGGGGTGTTGCTGCTGAACCAAGCCAGACCACCTGGAGAAGGTGATGCTTGAATAGTTTTGAAGAATGAGGAGGAATGACCTGTGTAATCACTGTCGAGGTGAAGGTGTTCCCACGTTTAGGGAGCAGCATGTGTGATGGTGTAGCGACTGGGAGCCGTAGGGCCTGGGTGTGAGACAGCACAGAAAACCAATTTTCACTGGCCGTGAATGGCAGGAAACCGGAGTGCAGAGATGTGTTATGTATTTTCCTCACTTTTTCGGTTTGCGGCTACTGGATTATAGGAAGTCACCAGGATTTTCCAAGTGCTTTCTGTGAGTGGGCACCGCTCTGGTGGTTTTGTGTGCATTGCCTCGTTTAATCATCACAATAACCCAAGGAGAGAGATGCTGTTGTGGCCTCAATGCAATAAGAAGAAACTGAGGCAACAGAGAGGTTAAAGAACTTGGCTAAAGTCACTGAGCTGGAAGGTGCCAGGCCAACATTTGGACATTAGTAAAAAGATGCTAGAGTCCCGTCTGGTAACTACCACAGCCGCTGGTTAGGGAGCCCAGGGGCTAAGGGACTAAAAAGTGTCCTCTGACTTGAACGACAGGGAAATCCTTTGTCACCGGGCTCTGCGTGGTGCTGGAGGGAACCTCCATGCAGTGGTTTGAATGCAAAACAAGGAAATGGAGACCGGAAAGGGAACCGACTTTCCAAAAAGGAAGCCGAGTGGGCATTACCTAGAGGGACACATGCAGCCCGAAGGACATTTTGTTTTAAGGTGGGAAATCGTGTTTAGACGCCAAAGAGAAAGAGTCAAGGAAAGAAATTGGTTTGCGATTCAGGAGACAGAGGAAATCTTGATTGAATAAGTGTTTTCTCATCACAAAAAAAGGAAGAACTGGATGAAGGAAAGGAATAGGTGGAAGGAAGGAAGGAAGGAAGGAAGGAAGGAAGGAGGGAAGGAAAAGAAAAAATATTAACTATGTGAGCTTATGGATATATCAATTAGCTCAAATGTGGTGATTAAATCACCACAATCAATACATCAGTATATCAATGCATCGAGCTGTACACCGTAAACATAGACATTTTTGGGGGGGCCGGGTCAATTATGCCTTGAAGCTGGGCTAAGAAGACCCCTAAGGAGGCAGGAGGTGGTAGACTGACTCTAGGGCAGCCCGAAGGGTGTGGCCCAGGTCGGAGGAGTGCCATCCTTCTCACCTGGAGGAACGAGGGGTGTGAAGTGTGGCCATGAAGGGAGGGAACACTCTCTGCTCACTGGGACCCGAGGGCTTGTTCTGAGGGCAGCTGGCTGAGTGGGGTGGTGTTACCCAGCCCCAGGAGGCCTGTCAGGTAGCTTTCGTAGACATTAGCCTCCTTTTACCAACTAAAATAGTTCTCTCTTACCCCTTCTGGCTCCTTTTTCTTCCTTTACTTGCCATTTCTAGAACTTGCGTAGCACCATCATCTCCGGTCGTTTCTGTCATGAGTGGTACTTTTCCATTGAGGAACATAAAAGAAAACCCTTCTGATAAGGTCTGGTAGACCGGAGGGGCGGGAAGGAACGGGGATCACTGCACTTCCCTTCTGCCCCCCAGGAAGGGACAGGTCTGAGGATGGGGAGGTCGGGGCGACCAGGAGGTGGCTAGGAAGAAGTCAGCTTGTTTAACAAGCAAAGCAGTCAAGATTAGAGTAACCATGACAACGGGCTACTGGCAGAGGCTCTCAGGATTTGGGGAGGAGGGAGGTGGAAGGAGTCGGCTGGGTATAAGCCCAGAGTTTTGGGAAATGCCATTTCTTCCCTCAGAGCTCTTGGCTGTTACAGAGACCAGCACGGTCACCAGCAGTGACTGGGAGGGAGAGGGGAGCAGCGAGGGGAGCGGCAAGGATGAGCGGGGGAGGTGGGTCCAGCCGATGCAGAGAAAGGGAGGAACTCTGGGGACAGGGGCAGAGCAGGAGGGCCAGAGCGGGCAGGTGGCGTCAGTCTGCCCCTGTGACTTCCGGGCACACATGTCCTCTTCAGTTCCATTTCACTACTTACACGGGGCCAGCAAAAGGTGACAGCTAACGTGGCTTTCCGTTTTTAGGTTCTCTTTTTCACTTCTGAGCAATGAGGCATGAGCCTGTCAGGCTTTTTTTTTTTTTTTTTCCTAAGGCTCCACGTGTGTGCGTGAGCGCGTTTGTGAGTTTGTGTTAATGCAGCCTCTTCCCCCAGCCCAGGCCGTAATGAGCCCAGGACTTTTGGGAAGTCTTTGACCCTTGCTACAGCGTGAGCCACTTCTATGGCGGCTTGAGTCTCTCTCAGTGTCGAATGTAGACCTTTAACAAAAATCTGTGAATTCAGTTGTTGCCTTTCTGAGTCAGCTCGAAGCACCTGACTGGGAAATGAAAGAGTTCGTCGTGGTTACGCAGAAACGATGCTTTCGGCTCCAGTGTCTTCTCCTCACACCCCGTGTGACCTCATCCATAATAGCACCAGCAGCGCTGCTGGGGAGGGATGTGTGGGACTTTGCAGATGTCACTCTGAGAGCCCATTCCCTGCCCTGTCCCAACCAGACTGCCCCCTTCGACCTTCTCCCCACGGAAATACACGCCCGGAGAAGCATTTATTCAGGCCGTGGCCTGAGGTACCCAGCAAACCTCAGGGAGATTTGAGCTCCATGCCTCACCCAGGGGCTCTTAGAACCACGCTGGAGCTACTGGTTTAGATGTCACAGATGTCATTTGATGGGGGAGGAGGTGGTAGAGTGGATTCATATTCATCCCCAAATCTCTTTCCCTCTAAACCAGCATGTATCGCTGAAGCTATTGGGAAAGGCAGGTTCTTTTGCACAAAGAGAAGTTAAAGCAAGAGGTACAGGACTTGAGCTCTTTGTTCCAAGCTGTCATAAATCGCTGCGAAGAGAGAAAACGCCAAGAGGACTGATTTCCCCAGGGGGCAGAGAAGATCTGCCTCAAAGCTGGAAAAAGTACGCATGATTTTCCAGTTTTGCTGTAAGCCTAAAACTCTTTTTTTTTTCCGAAAAGCTGACTCCTGCCAGGTAGATGTAGTCATCTTGTCCTTCTCAGCTGCGTTATAACAGAGAAACATGTGGATCTGTCCAGCAATCGTGCAGGAGTGCCCAGTGCCCTGGGGAACGGGCTCTCCTTCGAGACTGCATTGGTTGAGAGAGAGTTCCTGAGCCAGGGGCTTCAGCCTGGCTTCACGCTGTCACCATCAGCCAAGGGAAATAGAGCCGCGCGCGGTGCGAGGTAGCTGGCTTACGTGCCTCCGCTGGAGGGCACGCTGAGGAAGACATGGGTATGAAATGGTGACCCCTTTTGTTTGGGGGGGCGCTGCATCAGGAAAACTCAGGAGGATTTTGGGAGGGAGCAGGGACATGATTCCACATGGATGTATGCACTGTGTCACCCCTGGCAAATGAGCCATGCCACTGTATAGGCAGATGCGTCCATACTGCCCCCGCCAATATCCGCACGTCTGAACACCCACATGTAAACTTAGATGCAAACGGGAAGTTCCATTTTACTCATTTTACGTACCAGGGCGCTAATTCACCTCACAAGCATTTGTCAAATGTTTACTCTGAGTCGGGGCCGTGCTCGACCAAGCGGAAGACCACAGAAAGGGAGAGACCTTGTTCCTGGCCTCTCCGAGGAGTTTGCACTCAGTCGGTGAGAAAGACGTGGAAACGTGCCGTTGCACTGCAGGACGATGGGTGCTGTGATGGCTGCATAATGGTACGAGCTACGGGAAAGGGCACCGGCTCGCTCCAGGCTGAGGGGCCCGGGGGTTACGGGAGGCGTGTTAGTCAGCTTGGGTGGCCATGACTACACGGCACAGACTGGGCGGCTTAAACGACAGAAGTTCGTTTTCTCACAGTCCTAGAAGTTGGCAACCCAAGATTAAGGTTCCAGCAGGGTTTGGTTTCTGATAAGAGCTCTTTTCCTGCCTTGCAGACAGACAGCTACCTTCTTGCTAGGTCCTCACATGGCCTTTTCTCAGTAAGTGTATATGCAAGGAGGGAGGGAGAGAAGGAGGGAGAGAGAAGGAGAAGAGAGAAGGAGAAAGAGAGAGAGAGAGAACGAACATAGTACAGTATTTTTTTTTTACAAGGACACTAATCCTAAAGGATCATGGCTCCACCCTTATGACCTCATTTACCCTTAATCACTTCCACCTCCAAATACAAGCACTCTGGGATTAGGGCTTCAGCAGATGAATTTTGGGGAACATGGACATTTAATCCATAACAGAAGACCTCACTCACAGAGCAGATGACTATTGAAATAGGTCTTGAAGGGTTACCTGGTCGAAAGGGATGCATTCTCCCCCAGGAAAAAGAATAATCAGTAAAGGATAGCATGGCTTTCTGCATTTGGGAAAATACCAGTAATTTGGGGTAGCTAGAAGGTAGAAAGGAAAGTATGGGATGGGGACATTTCGAAGGACTTAGAGATGCTCTGTAGTTGGCGGGAGCCGCTAATGAATCTTAAGGCACGAGCCACATGCCCAGCCTCCCTGGAAGAAGGAAGACAGGTGGGAGGGGAGGACATCCTGAACGAGCTTGGCGGCAGCAGAGGGTGGGGGAGCACTGGCGGGTCTAGTGACTGGCCGCGGGAGGAATGAACGGTGGAGCATCGAGCCGCCTGAATGGTTTGTCTTCGTAGGAAGCCCAGGTGGGGAGACAGGTGTAGAGGCGCAGATCAGGCGTACGGCTTTAGGTGTTCCAAGTGCACGCGGTCCGCCTCCGGCTGTCAGGGGAGGGTGTCCGGCAGGGGCGACACGCTGGCACTCCTCACCACAGGTGAGCGGTGAGCGTGCGTGTTCGTGTGGCTGACTTCTAGGGACACAATGTGGAGAAGAGAGACGCGTTGAGCCCCGAATCCCAGGGACACCAGCAGCTACACAAGGAAGGAGAGGAGCCTGGGATGGAGAGGGGCTAGAAAAATCAGGACCGAGTCACTCACGGAAGTCAAAGGAGGCCATCGTGGTGAAGAGGAGGGCATGGCTGCCGGTGTCAGTCAGCTACCTACCAACTACAGACGTCACTGAGACGTCAGTAGAACCTGGCCTTTGGGACAGAACTGGCGGCTTTGGGAGAGGTTTCCTTGGAATGGGGACGGGGAAACCCCGGGGCTCTGGATTAAAGAGTCAGCGCAGAATAGGCTATGGGCACCAGGAAGGGCATGTTTGAAGAGTCAAGGACAGCCTTCTGTCCTTTGTGTTTGAGATCCTAGAGAGTGTTTATTGATAAACTCTGGAGAAGAAATAAACGCCAAAGGGGCATATTTTTAGGAAACAAGCAAACAGGTTATATATGTAGAAACACTTCTAAAATATAAGGAGCCCACGTGGTTGAGCAGGAAGCAAGGTAAGTCGATATACCTGGATGAGAGGAGGTAAACACTGAAGGGGTTTGGGTATTAGGGAAGGAAGCGAAGGGAGGGGAGGAGAGTGAAGGGGAGGAGAGAGGAAGGGAAGATGTTGAAGAGTTAATCTTATGAACACTTTATTAATCAACTCTTGTCTGTTCAGTGTCGTTCATTTTAAAATTGGAATTTAAATAATAATAATAAAAAAAACTCTACAAGTCTAAATACTTAGCCTTTTAGATCTTAGAGATGATTGAAGTTAAATAGCTCTTTTAAGAACAGCACCGCATGGAAAATAACTAGGTTTACCCAGCTAAGTTTAGCATATAAAGCCCTTTACTGAATGGCTTCTTTGTCAACCTCAGGCTGGAGGAGTGTGACTCTTTTTTATTTGGTGAATTCCCTAATTGGATTTTGTTGGCCAATCTTACTTTCTCACATTGTAAGATTTTAATAAATCATTATAATCATTCCCTTATGTCTTGCAAAAATAACCTTCCTGACGGTTCCCAAATGATTTTTTTTTCTCTCTCTGTGTTTGCATCATGGGATTATTAGTGTAGCTTACAAATGAATCAGAAAAGGGCTGTGCAGCCAAGGGTATATTTCCATCATTTCCTAGGCGTGAACTTGGAGCCCGCTAACCAGGAACCCCTGAGGTCATGCTTGGCTGGGAGGGCACAGCAGGTCTTGGCATATTATCTCCTGTCTGGATTATTGATGAGATGAGATGCTTGGAAACAGGGAAGAGATCTCCTATCTGCTTGGTTATTAAGGCCTCTGCAGGAAACAGGTTTATAGGTGATGTATGGACCCCGGTGGTGCTCTTGCATCCTCACTCGATTTGTCTGTCGGTTATTGTTGATGGCGGGGTAAGGAAGAACTTAATTAGTCTAACTGATGTGTTGTGAATGTCTGGTTCCAAATGTACCTCGCCGAAGACTTTTCCAGGTTGATCTCCTTTTGCAAGGCTGGAAGCCTTTCTCAGTCACCCGTTTAGGAGCTGGACCATGACCCCAGGCTCGTCCTTTAAATTTTCAGTGGTTTCTACATTGCTGCTTTGCTTGTAGACTCCAACACTTAGCATGTATGGGTCGGTTTCTGTGATCCCGGGAAGTAATGATTCTTTACAATGATTGCAGTTGGTTGTGTCTCTCTCTACATTTCCATCCACCGTCCTTCTTACCCACTATCCCCCAGGACATATCCGAAGTGGCCATCGGTCCGGGTGACCTTCCCGAGGCCCGCACCACCGTCACAGCCTCCTCGTGGGTGAGGGAGAGAAGCTGAGGTTACTCTGGGGGAATGAGCAGTTACAGAATTTTCCAGACTAGATGCGTTTGTTTGACAATTCAATACCCTCCAAGAATTGAGAGCATTCAATTCGTTTCCAGTTTGTTCCCTACGTGAGTCACAAGCCAAAGATCGTAATCTAGGCGTAGAAGTAATTTTGAAGCTTGAAAGCTCCCTCGCTTGCCTCTGTTCTCCGCTCGCCCAGCTCCCTTCCTCTCTCAAATTACAGGCAACCGTCTTGAGGCCACCTGGGTTGGAAGGCGACAGCTTGCATCTCATCTCCGCTCCCGGGCCGACTCCTTTTGTTTAGTGGCGAAAGCTTAGTGGGGAGTGTTGAGAAAGGCTTTTGCGCCATTAGAATTTTTCCCTTGATGTTTCTTTCTCTTTAGAAGTGGTCTTCCCGACTTGTAGAAAGCAGAGTATTTGTGATTAATGCCTCACGAGGCCGGAGGCTTTATTTCCTTCTTCTTCTTTTTGTGTCTGCATCGTCTGCCTAACGCACATCTCATTTACAGTCCACCTAGATGCCGATTACACATTTGTTTACCTGGGCGAGTGCATGTCTGCAAAAGCTTAGAAGAACCACAACTGCCCTTGACAGCAAAACACAGAAATAAAATGCCGAACGCAGGAAAGAGGAGAAGGTGATACGGGAGGGAGAAGGCAAATGTTTTAAAGCATGTGCAGTCTGAGCTTTCCTGCTGCATCTGTCACACAAGCCTGAAAGTTCCTGCACGTGTGACGTTTTTAATTTGGCTCCCGAATGGGGAGAAGCACCATATCTTCTCAGGGCCGTGGCTGCCGGTGTGAAGCCAGCTCTACCAGGGACCCAGAGGGAAGCTGCCACTGCTGCTCCTGCCTCTGCCTTTCTTTGCTCAAAAGTTGGCAAATGCTGGTCACATCTTGGGTCTATTTATAGCAGGCACACGTCTCACCACCTTGTTCTTTTCTTAGCATCCGCTTGACATGCTATCAATTATCCATGAGGTGAATGACAACATCAGGGAAGTTATTTGAGGCAGGTGCCCTGAGGTGAGAGGTAGAGGGGGCGGAGGTCACACGGGGACAGCTTCAGATGAAAAGGGTAAATAGACATTCCTTGCTGCCTTTCAGCCAGTGAATGATCCCAGCCGGCTCAGAGGTGGGGGTGGGAGTCCTGGGATGGTTGCCCAGCCGACCGTGACTCTGCCTCCTTACCTGTGTCTGCGTACGGTTGGAAAAGCTCACTTGACAGACACAAGGTGCGGGACACAGAGAGGGTGGTCTCCTTCCAGAGGAGGCCGTTTTTGCCATATTCTCAAGTCATGGGAGGGGTGGAGGTGAGGCCTGGTTGGGGGCTCCTGGGGAGGGAGTAGGTGAGGCAGGGGCTTGCCCTCTCCCTCCACGTGCCGACGTCTGGTGGGAGGACAGACACGGAGCGTCCCGGGGTGGCTGTGCTTTCTCTGGCCCGGCAAGGAGGCTGTCCCGGACCCACCTCCCTCACAGGCTCTATCTTTTCGTCCTCTCGGATTCTGGACTAGGTTTTCGTTGTCGTTGCCATTGTGTTTTGCTGCTTTTGTTGTTGTTCCGTCCCTTCTCATTGATGATGTAGCTTCTCTTTTGGGAAACATCTTCCCTCTCCTCCTCAAAAAATCCTGTATCAGAATCACCGGTCACCCCATTTCAGTGAGGCTGGCAGCCCCGATGTTGTTTCCTCCCTGATCTGCTGTTCACGTGAGGCTGCTCGGGGGGAGCTGGAGGGATTCGTTGGCCGAACGATGCTGACATCCCTGTTTTAGCCCCAGAGATTGAATTGCTCGTCAGGGTGCGAGAGAGAGAGAGGGATTCTGCCTCTTCGACAGCCTCTCGGCATCCCTCCAGTCCACGTCCTCTGTCTGCCTCGGACCGTGACCCTGAAGGACAGGAAGACTGAATTCGGGTCAAAGGGGATGGAAAGTGAATGCACTGAATTCCATCGGCCTTTCCTTTGGGTGTAAACTAGCTTCATCTTCAAACCCCCTTTTTCTCAACTCTCTTCCTCCCTTTTCTTCTCCGTTTCTTTTGGCAGCAAGGGACTCAAGCATCCGTGTGTGTGTGTGTGTGTGGTGTGTGTGTGTGTGCGTGACCCGCGTGCATGAGGACAGGGCGGTTGGGTCCTGAAAGGCCTTGGGATCCTTGTCGGGTTCCTTGGTCTATGTGGTGGGCCCTGCCACAGTCGCTGGCAGACTCTCCCAAGGACGCCGGCTCCAGGGCTCACGCCATCTGCCCAGCTAACCCACTTTCCAGGCCAGCGTCTAGCGCCAGAGAGCGTCTGGATCTCCGAGTGTCCTGGTGCCATTTAAACCGACTCCAGCTTCCTGGGGATTGGTTTGCAGCCTTTGTTATCTTTTGGCAGAGTCACCCTATCCTTTCCTTTCTCCTCTTCTCGGTAGTCAGACCACGCGAGGGTAACTTGGTTTATTATTTAGAGGCCTCACGGGAGGGAGTCGAGATGATTCCGCAGAGCACAGAGCGCCAGGCGAGGGGAGCGCGTGTGCGCGCGCGCGTGCCGACGTGTGAGTCCGTGAGGGCTACCAGCTGTCCCGGAAGGATGAGTTTGGGGTGGATGGACCTCTTTTGCAGAAGCTGCAGGAACCAGAGGCAGGGCACAGCGCCATCGTCAGAGTCCTCGGACGACCGGTGAGTAAGGGGGAACGGCCGCTTTCCACGTTGTAACGAAAAGATGCAGTTGAGAAATATTAGGGCTTCCTTCTTTCCTCTTCATAGAACGCAGTGTGTGAATCAGGACCCCTTTTTACACCTGGGTGGAGATTGCGAGCTTGGATTTTTCTCTTATTTTTCAACTGATCGTGTTACTTTTGAGTGATGGGAGTTCCCCACCCACAGGTTTCATGAGTATTTGCCCATCTCTTTCTCTTTGTTTTCCCTGTGTTTTTTGTCATCTAGGGAGAAATCTTTTTGCAACAGGGGGGAGTTTTTTTTTTGTTTTTTTTGGTTGTTTGTTTTTTCTGGGGATAGGCTTTAGAAATAGCTGGAATTTTAGTCTGAATGTTATTGTGACAGGACCTATGATTTTGAAACGTATTGGTTGTTTGTAGTTAGGTATTTAAATCCATAGTCAGCCATATGTAAGTGTATTAAATATAGTTAAATGATCGGCTGGTGCCTGGACATAATCAATAAACAGAGATGTAGCTTTAGGTTTTTCTTTTGTTATTATCATTTTATTGTTGTCCGTTTTCTTAACTTGCTCCTTAAGGATCTGTATAGGATCAAATATTTTTCAGGGACTGGCAAAATGATAATAAATTGTTCCCTTATACTTATTTTTTTGTTCCAAGATTTAATTTAGGGGAAACTACAGGTCAGTCTGGCCCACTGCCTGTTTTTGTGAATAAAATTTTATTGAAACATGAACACACTGCAGGGTTTAGTTGTGGCAGAGACTCTGTGGCCTGCAAAACCCAAAATACTTACTATTTGACCCATAACAGACACAGGTTGCCACATTCTGGTTTGATTTACTCTTTTCCTGTGTTTTTTTAAGAGGTCTACAATGATACAAAGTAGTTAGTGTTCTTTCTTTTTTTTTTTTTTTGAAATATAACCAATGTATAACATTATATTATTTTCAGGCGTACAACGTAATGATTCGGTATATGTAAGGGGGTCGATCTTTAAAGGAAGAGTGAATCATTATCCCTATGTAAGGAGAGTCTAACCCATTCAGAAAAGCGGGAGAGCGACACCTGAAACAGGTATAGGAACACATATGGGAAAAATATATGAAAAGATCCCCAAGAAATATTCACGGGCTCAGAGTGACACTCAAATGAATGGAATGCGGTCTTGCTCTTGGAGAGTTAACTGTCCAGTAGGAGAAACCCGCTAAAACAACTGTGATGTCTGACAGGCTCTAATAGTGGCTATAGAAAAACACACGTGGTCATGGGCTTCGGAGGAGGCAAAGTGACTTCTGCAGCCCCACGTAGCTGGTGGAAACCTTGGGATGGAAATTGAGAGAGGGAAAGTGATGGTTGCTCCTTCTAACAGTGAAGGAGGGCTTCATTCTGTTGCATCTAGCTGTTTGCCGAAGTGGACCTTTGCTTCTGGAGTAGAGGAGGACTGTGTTTTGTTTTGTTTTGTTTTGCCAAAGAAAGGATAGGAGGTGACTTAGCTGGGTACTTGGCATGAGATTCACGATTATTACAGACTCAGGGATGCCTCGTTTTAGGCCTGAGATAGGAACAAAAACGTAACTAAGACAAAAGTAAATTAGGGATCATCGACTAATATCCCACACATTTTAAAGCTGGAGGAAAGGGGGCTCAGAGATCTAGTTAGCTGTATGAAATGGTCCCTGACACATCGGACTTCTGACTTCCTGGTCTTTAAATTCTACTTTTTTTTTTCCCCTAGTTTTTACGCCAGCGTCTCTGTGGATGTGCAGCACATCTCACGAGGTATCAGCATAAAGTCTTTCATGGTCTTAAAAACCTTTGTTAACATGCCAGTCCTTCCCTCAGTCGTCCAGAATCCGCGAGGTCCCGGGCGGGGGGGAGCAGAGCATTGACAAAGCGCCCCAGGACTCTGTCTTCTCCCAGCTGCCTTGTGGGGCAGCTTTTGGGGGCGCACCTTCCCAGCTGGGCCCGGCCATTCTGCTCCGCCGAAACGCCTCCTGTTTTTATGCTCCTGTAACTGGTGCCTGGAACACACACACACACACACACACACACACACACACACACACACACACACACATCAGGGTATTTTTGCAGGGAAGGGACCTATAGGGAGTGGTAGATGGGAAAAGGACCCGGAGGTGATGAAGGGGACCTTGAACTGCCGTTTAACTGCCAGTCAGGAATCATTTGTCCATCCGTGCAGCAGGATGGAGCACCTGCTATGGTCCAGGCGATGTTCCAGGCACTTGGGATGCAAAGGTCCGTTAAATAGACGAGAACCTTCCCTCGGTGGGTCTCACATTTCAGTGTGCTTCACTAAGGGTGAGTGACTTCTTTTAGGGAGAAGCAACTTGGAATGTGGGTAGGCGGAAGCTCAAGGCCTGGGTCTGAGCCCAGCGCCGCGTGGGCACCAGCCCCGCGACTGCGCAGTGGCGCCCGCCTCACCTCCAGGCGGCCTCGTCCTGGTCACGCGAATACCTGCCCCCGGTTCCTCTGGGACTCGGCCTTCTCCCTCACCCTGGCTGCGGCCCGCGTCCTTCCCTGGTTCTCCCGATTCTGTCTGACATGTTTCCCTGCCCTCATGGGACGACGCCCGGATGCCCCGCGGTGTCCTCGGCTGGCCCCTGTTCTCTCCGCCTGTCTTTCCCAGTCTCTGCGGCCAGCTCTGCTCCTGTTTCTTGGCTCCGACCCAGCCCCGCTGGGCCTGTGAGTTCTGGGTTCTGGGTCCATTCACGGTGGGGGGAACAGCCCACCTCCACCGATGTCCCCGGAGAGGACCTTTCGGAATGTCGTTTCCACTTCTGAGATGGCGTTTATTCACTGCACGTTGATTCACTTATTTGACAATGTTTATTGGGCATGATTCTAGGCGGTGGGATAGTGGCAGAGATGATCAAATTCCGGTTCTCATAGTTCTCACGTTTGCAGGGATCAGGGTTGTATTTTGGCTCATGTCGGAGATCTTGATTTCTCATGTGCAAAACGATGAGTTTAGAGTTGATGAACTTAAAGATCTCTTTTAGTTTGAATACCCATTCCATACAATTTCTCCTTTTTGGTTATTGCCCCTCATCCCTCTCACTTCCTCTGCCTACAACTTTTTGATTATTGTGTTTAGCTAAAGTTATCAAAGCAACCAAGCTTTTTTTAGGCAGGCCAAAAAAAAAAAAAAAAGTGAGAGAGAAAAAGAAAAATTCTTTAGCTCTCGGGTAGTATGGGCCAATTGAGGACTGGAGTGAGAAGTGACACTTCTTTTGACGCCTGTGAGCTGGAGGTCAGCAGTGGTTTGAGTTGGGACTTTGGCTGGGGAAAATTAAGTGTCTTCAGGAATGACAGAGGATGTCACGGCTAAGGAGAGAGGTGAGGGAGGGTGGGGAGCTTCATACTTTATCATAGTGTGCTGCTCTTGTGTGTTTTGCAAGTTGGGGAAACGTGAGCAGCTGATGTGTTATGGTTTGAGCACGGAAAAACAAGACAGAGGAGCTGTTTATCTTAGATGAAGTTAAGAATCTGGTTTTATTAGTTTATTGATAATAGAATGGCTAGAGTTGAAGTCATACGTATTCGATGATCATTCCAGTTTCGGTTTCAAATAGTGTATTATTCTCCATAAATAATCCTATAGTCATAACTTGAATGTTAATATTTGGTTCTGAAAATGTAATCATTGGTTGCTTTTATTGTCTGCGAGGAATGATACTAAATTATCTTGTCATCTAACTCAATTTTATCATTATCTCTTCAGCAATTTTCTTGGAAGAAACAAGTAACTCATAAATTATAAAAGGTTAATAATCCCAGTCATAATTTTCTCTCCTTACCAGATATCATTTAAGGTGCTCTGTCTCAATTCTGACTAATATTTTTCTAAAGGTTTTTAAAGAATGGAATCATGATTTATATGATGAGATCAGGTTGGGAAGGGTGGATGAAAATTAATTTCTGATGGCACGTAAACAGTTTACTATCAGACTTCGTGCGAGCAAAAAATACTCTTTTCTTGTGCTGAACAAAGCAGATTTCAGGTTTATTTGTTACAGCAGCATAATCTAGCTAGTCTATCCTAATAAATGGAAACTCATTTTACAGACAAGGAAATAAGGTCTTTAAAAAAAATTTAAAAACAGATAAGTGTACAGAAGAAAATAAAAATTCCACATAACTTCCTTTTTTCCCCAAGAAATAATAACAGAATGTAAGAGGTCCAAGAGACAGAGATATGGTCTGTTTTATGCTCTGTTCCTGTGCCAAAAAGTACTTGGCACATAGTAGACACTTAGTAAATATTTGCACGATGAATAAATGATTAATTTATGTATTTCCTTTAAGTCTTCTTTTCTACATACATATGTATGAAGGTTATATTACAATATTACATTTTCATCTTTAAATAATATTCTGTGTTTCAGTTTTGTACCTGCTTTTTTTTTTTTTTTTTGTATTCCAATCATGGATGTATTTATACCTGGAAGGTTTTAGAGGATCAGAAGAAAATATAATGACAATAGCATTATATATGTCATGATTCAAGAATGTTTTGCTTACATTTCAGCTCTTAATGATTAAGGAATCCTGAGTTGGTCTTTCCCTTTTGCACCTTAGTTTATCATTTGCACAACTGCATTTGTAGAATTAGGACTTGGGTGCAGTAGTCAGTGTTTGATGATGATGGATGATGATGGTGATGGTGATGGTGATGGTGATGATGATATACAGACAAGATTAAGAGTCTGACTTTGAATCCTTTCTCTCCCACAGTCATGGATTATGTGACCTTGAGCAGGTGTCTCACACTTCATAACCTTACACTTTATAAACCTTATTCCCTTGTCTGGAAAATGAGTTTGCCTTGGGTGATATAGCTACAGAGTGTGTCACTATAACAAAACCTGGAATCTAAGTGGTTGAGCACAACGGGAGAGTATGTTTCGCTCAGACAAGACTCTGTGTCAAGTCTGGAGTCGGTTTCCTCCTTCTCGGGATCCTGCCATCCCATCTGATACGTGAACTTTAGTGACAAAGGGGAAGAAAGCCTGGTGATGCCACCTGGCCCTTAACTGCGTCGACATCGAAATTACACATTAGGTATCACTTTTGCTGACACGTCATTGTGCAGATCTAGGTACATAGTCACACTGAAGTACAGGGGCTGGACGTAGTGTTTTTGGATACTAGGGAGAAAGGGAAACCCAGGAATGGGCGAGAGCACTAGGAGTTTTGACAGCAGAGTCTAGTAATAGTAACTTCAGTGAATGTTGGCACAATCCAAACCTACACCAGCCTGTGATAAAAAAAAAAAAATAAGACTACATTTATTCTTTAACCTTAAGTTATTATGACAAGGAACCTCACTAGCCAGATTGCTAGAAATAATTCTCCCTCAAAATACCTTGCAGCAATGCTGAGGAATTTGCAGGGTCCTGCGTATTCTCTAAGAGGCCTTTCAGATTTCCTTGCTCTGGTCTCTTCATCCTGCCTCTTGGCAAACTCCAGTGCCACTGAGGGGACTTGCGCTGTGCTTGTCTGTCCACTATTGGTGACCATCACCAAGTCCTCTTCTTATGTTCTCCCTCGTTCCCTTCAGGACAGTCACCGTGACGCTCAGACACCAGCTAGCAGCTGTTACGAAATGTGTTTGGACTCATGGAGCCTCAGGCCTAAACCTAACTCCAGAGTCTCCTGTTCTGCTAATTCTGGGCTCACCTCCATCTTTCCCCCACTACAGGGACTGGTTCAAGCCTCCCCATCCATCTTGGAGGGTCCAGGCCCTAGGGGACTGCGAGGGGCGAGGAAGGCATCCCTGCGTAGGTCGAAGCATTTCAAGAAAACCTCTGGATCACTTCTTTTAGGATGTCTGCCACCAAGAAACTCATTTCTCTCCGGGGGAGATTTCACAGTGTGACTTGGCCCTCACGTCCCTGAAAATAGAATGCAATAATTGACAGCACAGGCAGACAAATCTGGATTATTTGGGCGTGCATCATGCCACTGTGGGTTCCAATTGCTTATCCAGGCTGCGCACCGTCGAGTCTGCCTCACCTCCGTGCGGCCATCCCTCCAGAGGCCTGCGGGAGACGATGGGGCTTGACTTCCCTCCTGAGGTTCGATCAGCTCCATCTCCTGAGAGCAGAAGCCTGGACCACGCAAGCTTGAGCTCTTAATCACGGGCCAGAATTTCCAAACAACAACAACAACAAAAACACAGTTCTTCCTCTGCAGGCACAGCTCTGTTTCTGCAGCCAATTTCTGTTATTAAAAGAGAGAGTTACTATGTCTGTCTGAAGTTTTCGCACTGGGTTTCTTCCTGGAATGGGAAGGGACTCGTCTCCCAGCTGCATGAGCAGAAGGCCCACCACAGCCGTCCTTTTTATAGCAAAGACCAACTCTGCCCCAAAGAAGGAAAATGCAGTCTTCACTTTATAAGGCAAACACCCTCCGGATGGGTGTTTTTACAGCTTCGCCACAGTTTTAAAGGCCAGTTCCTACCAGAACACTCTTTCGTTAAGTATTAAGATTATCATGAAGTAGCCTTTCTCTTTCCAGTCTTTATCTCTCCATGCATTACTTTATATAACCAGCTCCATTCTATATAAAAGTTTAGTCCTGCTTGTGGTTCTTCCTGGGATCAAGCCCGTTTTCCTCGCTCACGCGCTTAATTTTTCCTTCCCAACTTCAATTTTTTTTTTCCTCTGTCATTTATTGTCTTTCTTGCAGTAACATTGAGTAAAAGAGGCTATTTATACACCGGGACTTTCATTCTGTGGTTTGCATGTCGATCTCACCATTTGGGTCTGAGCCTGTCTCTGCTTCGGGAAGGACTTTTATGTGCACATGGGTCTGTGTGCTGAGATCCTGCACGTCTGTGGGTGAGAGTGGAGATGTTGGAGAGCTTCCGTGTGTGTTCTCGTGCACACTTGACCTTGGCCCCGGTCCCAGGCTGGCTCTTGGCACTTTCCTTTGCCCAGATCAGCTCTCAGGTTCTCTACTGCTGCTCCTTTTGCAAGGGAATTTTAGAGTTCTATTTCTTCTTCCATTTTTTTCCCCCTTTTGGACCTTACAGCTCACCCACCGCTGCCAGAACTGACAGAATTGCAATGGCAGTAGGTGGGTGAGGGCGCTGGGGGTGGCGAGAGGAATGGCAGCCATCAGTTAGCGGACAGTCTCTGAATCACGGGACTGCTTTAGCATATGAGAACGATACAGGAGAGTTTCCTCTTTGCCTCCTTGGAAGAAGGCATGCTATAAATTCGACTCAAGCCAGGGGGTATTTATGGGAGATCATCGTAAGGGAACAGGTATTTGATTTTTCAGTTAGTACCGACTTGAAGAGATCGTGAACCCGTTGTGTACAGGCGACTTTTCTCTAGCTATCCCCAAGGCAAATATAAAATCTTAACAAGAATTTTTAAAAGATAATCAAAATTGGGCTTCTGCACTGTGTTTGCAGATAGAGAAACACTCACAAACGTAGAGCTTTGTTATTAGCTCACAGCCCCTATGGTTTTCACTGTTGTTAGAATCTAGAGGTTTTATATGTAACTATGGACTGAGCTTTTCCAAATCCCCCAGCTTGCGAATTCACAAAATTAGAGTGAGCATCCAAATTTGTCGAGATAGTTATTATAACTCGACTCAACCCTGAGCCCATGAGGGACTGTCATTCTCAGTGACTCAGATGGACACAGGTGGTCATGTTTGGAGAGCAGGTTCCGTGCACATCTGGCACCTGTGGTTTGTCTGGGCTTATCGTGCAGGCACAGATGCCTCTTGGAGCCCCGCCTTGTGCTTTCTGATGCAGTCTTTCTGTGTAAACCATGACCTGTCCACCATGCTAACAAGGAGTCTCGGTGTACAGAGGGATGTGACGTATGTAGAATCAGAAGCTGGGATGAGCCAGAAGGAACCTCGTGGGATTATCTTTCTTCCTTAAGTTGGGTCATGTTTTGTTACGTACCCTCTTTTCAAAGCCCAGCCTTTCGCTCGCCCATCTGCATTTTCTCTAAGTATTGCAAATGTCAGGTTTGTGTGAAAAGGCATTCGTAAGACTGTGTTGGAATGAATAATACCTCTGATGTTTATGTACAGAAGTGCGTGCCTGCAGCAGGCTGACTTTTACACATTTACTATCTTTTACTTGTTAAAAACAAGATGATTGTGCACTGAGACGTTCATTCATGGGCACAGTACCTGCCAGGTGGGTTTTGGGCAAAGGGTAAGAAAGAGAATCGAATGGCTCACAACAAGCAGCGATGATGATGCCTTACCACTCTGAGAGCCTTCATTAGCCTGTTTACATGATTTTTCTAGTTCTCAAAACAACCCTCCAAGTGGACATGTATTAGAGATGAAGAAATGAAGGCTCAGAGAGGTTAAACAATTTGCCCAGTGACTCGGAGTGTGACAGACTAGGATTTGAACCCAGAGCCACTTCGAAAGCCCACTCTGCTTCCAGTATGACAGCTGCCTGACAAACAGGGCGTGGCGGAGCAGCCCAGCCCGCTTCTGCCTGCCAGCGCCTCCTCCTACTTGGACGCGGTACTTGTTGATGATTATTTAAAATTATAGTCACAGACCGAGCGTTATGACATCAGCGAGTCAGTCGTCGAAGCTTTCCAGAGGTGTTTGCTAGGTTAAATATTTTTGCTCAGCGTCGAAACACACCGAAGCCGAGCTGGGGGCTGATAGTCGTGGAGGGGGAGAAGAGTGGGCCGTCTAGGTACTTTCTAGTTCCCATTTCCTACAGCCAGACATCTCCGATTCTCCAGTTTTCAGGCGGGGGAGGAGGGATTGTGGGGAGCCCTTGGAGACAGCTTGATGGATGCTCCCAACACACCTGCCACCGCTGAGATGCTTTGGGGGGGGGGCTGAAGTGGAGACCCAGGATGGCCAGGCTTTTGCCCCAGGGGAATTTCGCGTGCCGCCTGACCTCAGGTGTCAAGCATCTTGCATGCGATGCCAAGAGGTACCGATTCAGTATCACTTTCTCCCCAGAATGGTGGGATAAGATCCGAAGTGGGAGCGGGAGGAAGCTGGTCTCTCCTCCAGGATTCATGAACCAAGATGGCTTAAATTTATTTCCCAAGGATGGAGATTTCTGCATTGTGTCTCTCGGGCTGCATAAGCAGAATGTGTGCTTCGAGTTTTTAGCTCCCCTGACTTCCAAATTCCGTGGTAGGACTTGAAGCAGAGGAGATATCCAGATTTAACTTGCTGTGCCATACCATGGGGGCGCTCACTGTAACTTTATTCCACGACGAGTGACTGCTCGGCGTTCTCTGTTGCAACGAGAGGCTTCCACTCTCCTTCCCCCTTGGAAGCTGTGGTGGAGCAGAGTCAGTGAGCAGTGCCAGGAGGGGTCACTGAGGCCTCGGCGCCAGCCTTCTCTGGATGGCCAGTCTGATTCTGTAAGTGGCAACAATAGGCTGGAAGCCGATGTTCACTCTCCTATGCTCTATTGACAAATAGGAAAAAAATAGGGAAGAAGGGAATTGGGAGGTATGTGACCAAAAGGAACTTCCTCTGGGCAGTGTGAGGATAAAGCCCCTGGGAAGGCCCAGAAGACATATTTACGGAGCACTTTTTACGTTCGCCAAACCCTTCGGAGCTGCCTCTCATCGGCCATTCTGACTGTACTGTCTTTAGGGCGAGTGGTTCTCTTCTTCCTACTGGACAGAGGGATGAGACACCTAAGGCCATCCCTCGGGAGACTGGCAGGAGAGCCAAGGCTGGAGTCCACAGAGAAGTCCTGCCTCAGATTCTGCAGGAAGCCAATATAATCTCTGGTTCTAGCTGTTCTTTCTCCCCTCTTTGGCAAATCACACAGCATCTCTGAAAAACCCAGGGAGGCCTAAGCATTTCTTATTTATAGCTTTAAACATGGGAGGAGGCTTAGAATTTATTTGGTCCATCCTTTCGTTTTAGAGATGAGGAAAACGAGGCCCAGAGGGATGTGATTTTCACAGGGTGACTAATTCTGTGGCCCTGAGCAGTCTATAAGATATCTGGTGTGAATTTACAAAATTCGCTTGCCGTGCAATTTTGTGAATGTGCCATGGGAGAATGCACCCTTTTGGGCACGTGGCTTGGCAAGGCGAGGTGTCTTTGTGCAAAGGAAGAGGTGTCCTCTTTCAGGTGGCCATGGAGGCAGCTGGCACATGGCTTAGAGGGCTGAGCGCAGCCAGCCATCAGCCTCTGGTCCCCGATTTGCGACACACTAAGTGCACACTATATGAATTGTTCTGCATGTTTCTCCCAGTTCATTTAAAACAGATTGGGTTGGAAAACATTACTGAGGGCGTAAGCTCTCCATTAAGCAAATGAGGGTGTCCATATGTCTTCTAATTGCCCTCATTTGGCATAACTCAGTCAAACCTGGGGATGATGGGTGAATCTTCTTCTTCTTCTTCTTTTTTTTTTTTTGCAGTTATGAGCATGAATAATTAGGATGAAACCAGACCTGCATGTGCTGGTTTGACTGATGATGGACATTTGCAAAATCGTAGCGAAGGAAAGAGACTTAATGAAAGTCTGGCAAACTTCACAATGAGCATCTAGTGAATTGGATATGAAAAGGGAAGAGAGAAAACCCCACCTTCTCTGTGTATCAAAAAGAGAAGTCCGTGCAAGACAGGGCTGGGCGGTTTGAAGAACAGTTTTTGCAAGCTCACACCTATACAAAGGGGCTATTCCTCTGGCATCAGAATTAGAATGGACAAAGTCAAGTTGGGTCAGTGGATAATGCCAAAAGCTTAAAAACACAGCTTTCCCCCCACATTACTACGAGTGCATTTTACTAATATGGTACTTTATATTGGAAGGTAAATGCCACTTTGACAATGATAAGTAGTGACTCATTCTTTGGTAGTAAAATAGGCTTCTGTTACAGTGATCATATGCTTCTTGTAAATGATCTTTGAGTAGCCTGATTTTCCCCATTTGCATAAGTTATTATAATTGTAATGTCATTAATTATTTGTAGGATTGTGTTTAAAGTGCATCTTCCCCCGTTCCCTGGGAGTCGTCAGTATCTCACACTGGCTGAGGATGGAGGCCAGGCCTTGAGGCTGGTTTCAAATTCCACTTTTGTCCGTTAGTAGCTGTGTGACACCGCTTAAGTTACGTAATCTCTCTGTGCTTCATTCTGCGTCTGTAAAATGGTAATCGCCAAAAGACATATTTCACAGAGCTGTACATCAGGCGCATTAAATGAGATAATCCATGTGGCTGCTGAGTACCGTACCCAGAACGTGGAAACTCTCTGTAAGCGTTGACTGCTCCTATCGATGGACTATAAGGGACTATTTTTGTCTTTATTCCATGTGTTATTCTCAGATCTTGGGGCATATGTAAAAAAAAAAAAAAAAAAAAAAAAAAAACGACAAATATTGGTTGAATAAATTAACGGCTCCATTTCTTCATAGCCCCAGTGCAGCGAAGCCTCAGATTGGTGATGATGTGATGTGTGAAATTGGGTCCCATGTGGCCGGGCCTTCTCGATGTGGTGTATCTCTTCTGCCACACTTCGTTTAACTCCAGATGGATCTGCCCTTACAGAAAGACACTAATCTATTGGAGGCTTGAGCTCTGCTTCTTACTTTCTTAAGAATTGACAGCTTAGTGTTTACAGGCATTTCAAAATCTAGTATCAAAGGGTATGTCAGGAAGTGGGAGATGCAGTTTGGGGTGATGAGACAGGCGTCAGGGACCACGTTGGGGTTCTGGGTTCCAGTCCCAAGATGAGATGCCACTTCACATGATTGAACCGACTTCTCTTTGAAATGAAATGCTTGCCTCCATGATCTTCACGGTCTTTTCCCACGTTTCTCTTTTACAATACTATGATTTTATTTTTGTTAATTCTTTAAAGGCACCAATACAGCTATAACTTTAGATAATTGAATACAGATTCAGGTTCTGCAAATAGCCCAAGGAATCTTGCTGTTTACAAGGACCCTTCCATGAATATTTCCTGCAAATCAAGCATCTTTTTGAATGCAAATAGTTATCTTCTATTGGTCTCTGCTTTGAAAATTTGCATGTATTGTTTTTTGCTAAAATAAGGCACATCTAAATATTTTCAAGGAAAGCTAACACCATTTGGTGAGTGTACGCAGACCCAATATAGGAAACTAAATATTTTGGGGTCTTCTTTTTAAAAAACACTGTCACGTTTCCTTCCATTCAATTGTGTTTAGCTCAGGAGTTTTCAGTTCAATATTTTGAAACCGATTACCATCAATTTTAGGAATTGGTTCATAGATTGCGCAAATTTTTGATTGTACCCTGACATATAAGTGATAAATAAAGACCATTATTTAAAGCCAGTATTATTAATGACGTTAGGACAGAAATTAGAAAAAAAGTGGATAGGATGCTTATCTCTTCTTGCAGTTCATATGTCCTCTGATTAATTTAATCATAGTTCTGTGTCTAATATTGAGGGCCCGACACAGAGTCTTCATTGACAAAATCTATTTCCTCCTCGTATTCATTCAGGCCTTTTGGAGCTAGGGGGTTCTGATTAAATCAAGCTATTTTTATAACCTGCAGAAGATCCCGTATGGTCAATCTCAAGTTCCCTTTGCTTCCAGTGTTTTTCCTAGATGTTCTGTTTTACTCAGGACAAACAGGATGCTATTTGTGGGTTTGTTGTTTGACCTCTTATAAAAAGGTTTGAAGTGTTTTCTCCTTCAGCTGACCATTTTCAAACTTAAATTTATTTTTATTGATTGCTAAGCATTTTAATGCATTCTCTCATTTATCCTTCACAGCAACCTGATGAGGTAAGGAGTACTATTAATCTCATGTTACCATTTCAAAAATAAGCTGCAAGAGACTAAATAATGTCCCCACTGTCACACTGCTAATAAGAAGTGAGCAAGGTCTGACATTCAGGCTTATTTTTTTTCCAAAACCCTTGCCTAAGTCTTAAGATAGGCTGCCCCTTACAGAAATCTAGCCGACAGAGACTGTATGCTAAACACATTCTATTTTAATATTGGAAATGCTTTAGTGATGTCCCCAGCATTTATAGTGGCCAGTGTAAAAGCCGTTTGGACGTTTATTAAGAGAGTGAGGCCGAATTAATGACATTGTCTCTGAATTTTCCATTGGTTTATCTTGGAGAAGCTGGAATGAGCTGAGGCAGAGAAGGAGTGGGGAGACCTGTGTGGGAAGGTTCAACGCACGCCGTGTCCATCTGCGCGAGTGGCTCCGTGTGCAATACATGATGTGTGTGTGTGGAGCCCCTGTTACATATTCATTCTCTGACGTTCAGCCATTGTTCCCTGGTGTGTAATTGCCATGCTAGGAAGGCAGGGTCTTGAAGAGCATCCTGCATCCCTGATGCTGTGTACTGCATGCAGCATAGGTGCTTATTGTGGGGTGTGTGTGTGTGTGTGTGTGTGTGTGTGTGTGTGTGTGTGTGATGGAGAGAAGCAAGGCAGGGGTGGGGAGGCCCCTGGGAGAGGTAACTATTAAATCATAAATGAACAATAATACAAAAGACAAGTTAGGGGAAGCAAGGAAGGAAACGGAAGCAACCTTTCACGTCTATCCTTGTGTAGGACCAAGGTCCGAAGCCTTCCCAACAGCTAAGGATGTGGTACACTCGAGATGTGGAGCAGGTCTTAGAGTGGCTTCAGATGGTTCACACAGTCTGCCTCATTCTGGCGTCTGTCGGATCCCAGGAAATGTTTTTCAGGCTAAGCTAACTGCATGTGGAAAGAGGTCGGTGGTTGAGGGCACTCAGGAGCACAGGGTTGAGGGCGGATATCATAGTGAAAGGTATTGGTAGAAGGAAATAAACTATTGAAGATTCTTTTAGCATATTATGTTTGTGAGAGCCTCTAATTAGAGTATTTGACTATAACAAAAAGGTTGTATGCAAAGTACTCGGGCATTGCAAATCAGGCAGGTTTAAAATGACCCAGGATTAAGTACTTCAGAAATCCATCACACGGATTCTGCGACATGAGCAATTTAATACATCTTCATTGAATACCCTTAAGGCTCTGTAGTGTGCAAGTCATACAAAATGGTTATTTACAAACATCTACTGAAAAGTGATTATAGGTATACTATTGTGAGACTGGATTACTATTTGGTCTACTAGCTAGTATTTGCATACCTAGTATTAGCATAACAATTGCCACATAGGCAAGTAAATTCACATTATGAATGACAGAATTTCAGGTTTTCTCAAGAACTGTGAATAGGTTTTTAAGTATTGTTGTAAGACAGAAATTTTACTAAGACACAATGAGAAAAGACTGTTTCATAAACATCTATAATTTATTTAAAGATACATGATCAACTAGAGCATGAGCAGTCATCTAGGGAAAGCCTGATCAGGCAGAGTTTAAGGTAGAGGGACGATGTGGGTTTTCATTATGGGGACCAGTGACTCTGGCGTTAAGTTCAGCAGATTCGCATGGGTCAGATGGACTGAGCTCCCAAGAGAGATCTGCGGTTTATTCAGCTCTGAGTCAGGTTTACGAAGCCAAGAAAGCAAACATTTTGGGAAGCACCTAGCTCCAGGAATCAAGGGTAGGCAAGGTCGAAGGACTTGAGCAGAAATATAAGTCAAGATAATGGCATGGCCATCAGAATACAGATTTGGCCTGATTCGTGAAGGAAAGTCTTCGGTCTACAGTTTCTTTTAGAGTTGGAGGTTTACTGGGCTGGTGGTGATGGGGCACATCTGATGATGATGATGATGACAACCACACTTCTGGTAATAGCTACCATTTGTTGGGTCTCTACTCTGTACCAGGAACTGGTAATTCAACAAATATTTCTAATACCGAGTGTGCGCCTAGTGCTGGAGAAACAGTAAACAAAACAGACAAAGTCCTTGTTTTCGTGAAGTTTATGGTTAAGTGGAGGGATAATAAATACATAGGCAATACATGGGAAGTTGGAGGGTAATAAGCACTTTAGAAAACAGAAGAAGCAGAATGAATGGGAGAAGGCTGGGAAAGGGGTAAAATTACATGTAGGACGCTCAAGAAAGGCCTGACGTTTTGAACAGGGTACGATATTAGTGTAGGAACAAGCCAGACAAGTTTGGGAGGAATGTTTTGAACAGAGGGGAGAGTGGGCATAAAGGTCCCTGCAAGGAATTGCTTGGCAGGCACAAAGAAGGCACAGAGGACCTCGCTGTGGTCATTTTAAGGGCTTTCTCTTTTAATCTAGTGAAGTGGGAAGCCGTTAGAGGCTACTCTAAGCATTCTGAAACGTTAGCTTTATTAACCTCACCGCTCTTGCATGAGATGGGTAATATTATGGCCGCCTCTGTACTTTAACGAACAAGCAGGAGACAGAGAGAGCTTAAGCGATTTGCCCAGAATCAGCTGAGAAGTTTTGGAATGAGGCTTTGAACCCAGGTGTCTGCGTTTAGAGCATGTACAGGTTGCTTAGGAGGGATAACAAAGACACACAAGGAACTTTAGGGGGAAGGGCGATGGATGTGTCCGTGATCTTGATTGTGGCGGTGGTGACATGTATGTATGTATACATGTGAAAACTCATCAAATGGCACGCTGTCACTATGTGCAGTCATTGTGGGTCAGTTATACCGCAGGAGAGTTGTAAAGCAGAACATTTAAAAAATGTGGGGGAGGCCTTGAAGGCTTTTAAAGCAAAGAGACGACATTCATATTTTGCGAGGAGACCAGTTAGCAGGCCAGCACAGGAATCAAGACGAAGTTTCTGAAGAACTGAGCTAAGGTGACGTGGAGGGGAAGGAGGAGAGGAGCTTGATTGTAAAACTGATGGGACCTATGGACTAATTCAAAGGAGGGCTGATGGAAAGAGGGTGTCTGGGATGACTGCCAATGTAGGGACCCGGTCAGAAGCAAACTGCAGTGCCCTTAACCAAAGTGTAGAATTCGGGAGAAGCAGCAGGCTTTGGAGAAAGGTAGTGGCCATTGTCAACACGCCGAGATTGGGGTGCCTGTGGGATATTCAGGCCAATGGGTAGTTTAGCTTAGGGAGACTTCTGGCTTCGATACAGAGTCGCGAGAGTCAGTGTGTATGAGAGGTTGTTGAAGCCAGCGGCACAAATGACACAACGCAGGGATGAAAAGGGAATGGGGTTGAAACCCTGGGCATGCCGATATTCAAAACGAGACGGAAAAATATTTGGCATGCGTTTCCGCCTGTGCCTCCTTTCACGTCCTGGGCAACACTGCTCATCGATCATAAACTCTTTCCTTTAGAAAACGCTCAGCAAGATGTTCTTAGAACCCACTGCGTTTGGTCAGCGTCAGTAAGGAAGATGCATTCTGTATTCTTTCCCTGATCTGAGCAGTGAGTGTAAAACCATTAAGGAGATGAAAGCGTGGTCTTGGAAGCCAAGAAAATTTCAAGGAAGCGGTCAGCACAGACCTCAGCCCTATAAGGAGTGACGCATATTCACCGGGTGTAGCCGTCAGGAGGCCACTAATGACCTTACTGAGAGCCATTTCAGTGGCATGAGAGGCAGAGGCCAGATTAGAGAACAGTGAGCCATGAAGGTGAGGTCTGTTCGTCCCAGAAGCCGAGCTCTAAAGGAGACACGTAGGCATTTTACTGAAATCGCCTCTATGATCTTTGTCAATTTCTTCCCTAATCCACGAGTGAGATTCATTTTTATAGATTGTCACATGTGTTTCTTACACCTACGAAGATCCTTGGCATCTCTTTGCTGGGAGACTTTGGAGCACAAGGCAGATGCCCTTATCTCTCTGGGCATCGTCCTGCCCTGTAGTCTGGGAGGAGCCTGTCTGAGCACCAGAACCGTCTGGAATGGCTGAATAATAGTCCATTGTGTATATACACCACATTTTCTTTATTCATTCATCAGGAGACACTTAAGTTGTTTCCATATCTTGGCTATTGTGAATAATGCTGCAGTGATCAAGGGGCTGCAAATGTCCCTTTGAGGTACTAAATATAAGAGAACTCTTCTGCGATGAGAATGTAAATTGGTGCAGCCACCACGGAAAACGGTGTGGAGGTTCCTCAAAAAATTAAAAATAGAACCACCACATGATCCAGCAAATCCTACTTCTGGGCATTTATCTGAAGGAAACATTGCCACCACACTGTGACTTGCCATAATTTTTCTTTTGCTGTTTTCCCCCAAAATATCATTTTGAAGAAAACACCGAATTAATAGCATGTTTATTGACCAGACATTCTGCAGGAAATTGTGTTAAAGAATAACGTTAGTCATTTTTTATCAGGCAGTTTTCAGTCAGTTCAACATATATTATATATATATATATTTTGTTTGTTTGTTTGTTTGTTTGTTTGTTTCTTGTAAGGAGTAGCTCCAAACTTTTGGAAATATTTTTTCACATAATTTTATTTACATTATTTTGGATTGTTCTCTGATGATAAACTGCTAGCCACTTCCCTCTTTTTTTATCCTTAATTCTGCTATGATGAATTATTTGTCTTGCAGATCTTAAAAGAGGTGGGTAGAGAAGGGTTTAATTATAGCAAGAGAGTTTCGTAAACCTTCAATCCTGACCGTAAACAAAATGTTCTGTTTTAAGCTTTTGCTATGAAAAATTACATGTAGTTTTCCTAATGGTTTGCAAAATTATTTCACTCCGAAGGCTCAAGGCTATTGACATGTCAATGGGCATCTGTGGAATAATTTAAAAAAAAAATTAGTCACTCGAATGTTTGATGTGCAGTCTGCGAAGTTCACACATTTGTAAACATTCTGATGGAGTCATTTGAGATCTTCCCTTAATTCTTTCATGTGCTCCTTTGTTGTTATATAAATGGAGCTGTTCAGAAGGGAGAGAGAGAAATAACTTCTTTTCCAAACTATTCCTTTCTTCTGCATTTGACGAGACCGCCCCCTGCCCTTGACTGTGGGTGGCACACAGGCTTTGCGGGGGAGTGGTGAGATTAAGCTGGGGCTCCGTGGCTGTGGCTTGAGTGGCTTTGCTCAGAATCTTCTCTTTTTGGTGACAACTTTTTTTGTTTTTATGTGATGTTTTCAGAAATGAAAATAAGATGAAATATTAACTTGTTGAACATCTTCTCTTCTCCTAGATGAGGGTCCTAGATGTTCCCCATCAACGTCGGAAAGAACTGGCTGGCGATTTCTGTCCCCTTTTCTCCCTTTCCTGTGACGTTAGGCATCTGATTATTAATGTCATCTCAGTTAAGGGGAGAGTCCTGTTTCCATGGAAATGGCATTAGGAAGTAGCTGTGAGAACTAAACATTTTGTTTTCTTTGCACCGACATCCAGACATAGATGTGTTGATAAGTAAAATAGAAACATGTGAGAACTGTTGCATGAGGGTTTATGTCTGACCTGTAATGACAAAGTGGCGATGTCATTTCGGCATGAGGAGTAACCACCAGGGGAAGTTGTAAAAGCTTTGCCCGCATGCTTAAGACTTTTATCGAGGAAATTAAAACAGGGAAAGTGATATACCATCAATAGCTTTCATACATAAGTGTGGTCAGTAGCAGAGGTGATAAATAATATAATAAGAATTCTTGACTCTGAAAGCCATTTTTCAAAGAGGCGTTTCAGAAGTTCTCGTCTTTCTTCTCTGACTTCATGAAGAGTTTTGATGATGTTGCCTCCGATGCGAATCCTTGATCCCTCCACGGAACTCATAGTTAGATGAAGAAAGCTCATGTCCATATCATGTGTGAATTCTTACATCAGAATCCACATTTTCCTTGAATTTTTGGAACTCTCGGGTCTTTTTAGCAACTACCATAATTCAGTACTGTTGTGCTTTGATTGATGATTTCTGTCTGATAGCACTGTGTTTTGTAACCAGAGGATTGTCTTACCTGATTTTATTTCTCAAAAATAAATAAATAAATACATAAATAAATAAAACAAAAAGGTGTTAATGGGACATATGTTTTGAGATTGGACTTGGAAGGGGAAAGTATAGAAGTAGAGGGACCAGTTCAGAGGCCTTGGTGGTAATCTATGTGAGATCTATGTGAGTGGTTCGGATTGGTGTGGGGGCAGAGGAGACAGTGAATGGAGAGCCTCAGGACATGTCGTGGGGATAGAACTGGCCGGATTTAGTGATAATTCCTTCTGGAGGTCGAGGGGGACGGAGCCCGCAAGGAGGGGATAAGTGGACAAAAATTCAGTTTGGGGCACGGTGGGCATGAGCGATTTTCAGGGTGAGCTCTGAAGCAGGCCATGCAAAACATGAGTGGAGGCTTAAATGAATCTCAGAGGCCACAGATGTGGCCTGTTCCAATAGCTGACATTTGATGAGGATTTCAGTGTTCTGTGTAATAACTGATTTTAGGTACAATATGACAGCCATAAAAACAAGAGATGATATACTTGATAATACCCCAAACACAAAGGTCAAGTCCAAGAGAAATCTGTCAGTAGACTTAAAGAGAATAAGAGAGTTAGGCTCAAGGAGAAATGTAGAACTTTTCATTTTGTTCTCTTTTGGTTTGATTGACATGGAAATTTGTGCTTGAAAGGGAAATAGAGGCTGTTATCAGAAGGCACAAAACAAAAGCATAGGAAGAGAAAAGAAATTAGTTACCACCTCTTTTAGATTTCTCGGGTTAATTAAACCTATTTATGTTTTATAATGAGAAAAATGTCGCAAAAGTTTTTTAAAATTGTGCAGCAGTTTTGAAGTTATTTAAAATAGCAATGCCTTTTGTTAGAGTCTCCTCCTCACGTCGAGGGGAAGTTGCAACGCAGGTGCCAAGATGTTAACGTCCCGCAATGCCTGCAGCTCACCTCAGGGACATCGCCATACGGTAAGGGAAACAATAAACCTAAACATTTAATGAGTTGGGTGAAGGTCTTGGACGAGGGAAAATTTCATTCTTTTGACCGTTTGTAAAGGTGGCCCCACTTGTGTATCTGCCCAGAAGACTATATTTCAAATGTGTTGAGCTGTAGACTCCTTAAACAGCCGAAGCGATGCTACTGATTTCTTTCTTCTCCTCTAGGATGAATTTTTTAACCAGCTCTTTTCTTGGCTGCCTAATGCAAGTGTGCATTCTCTCTCTCTCTCTCTCTCTCTCTCTCTCTCTCTCTCTCTCTCTCCCCACCCTCCCACCCCGCACATGTGCACATGCACGCACACACACACACACACACACACACACACATGCACACACACACGCTTAGTGCAGCGAATACGGAGGGAGGAAAGCAGCACAGGGAGCAGGCATGGAAGAGCAACCACAGGCTCTGGGAGGGAGTGATGGTAAGGAATAGAGGGGATGATCCGAGCAGGATGTGTGTGGTGAGCACCTTCAGGGTCCTGTCGCTCCTTCTCACCTCTCACCCCCTTCTATCTCTATAAAAAATCACTACTCCCTTTTCCACTCTGATCTTTCTCTTCCATCACTGTCTGCTCTTTTTTTTTTTTTTTTTTTTTTTTTTTTTTTGCTAAAACAACTTTCCCTTTCCAACTTATAATTGCCAAAGAGCCCCAGGGTGCAGTGTTAGCTCGTGTTTGTCTTTTCCTCTCCATTCCCAGCTGCTCCCCACTGGGACCTCGTTTGGTCCAATGACTTTAAATGCCATTTCTAGCCGAGGACCCCCAAATGTTTGTCTCCAGTCCTTACCTCGCCCCTGAACCTCAGACTTCCTACTTGTTGTCCTTGTTTAGATGCCTCATAGGCGTCTTAGACTTAATTTGTGCAAAACCAAATGCTTGGTTTTCACGTCTCCAACACTTAATCCTTCCTCATGTCCCCCTCTCGGTAAACGTACCACCATTTGTCCTGAAACCTTGAGTCATCCTTGGCTCCTCTTTCCTCATAATTTACCTTCAGTTCATTAGCAAATGGATCTCTTTTCAAGATACGTCTTGAATCTCACCACTTCTTACCACGAGCGCAGCCACCATTTGAATCCAGGCCACTGTTTCTCGCATTATCGCTGTAGCCTTCTCAGTGGTTTCTCTGATCACACCCATCCCCTTCCACACACAGTCAGATCTATTCTCCACACACCAGCTAAGGTGACCCTTCAAAACGCAATTCTGTGCCTGTCACCTCCTGACTCAGAACCTCTAGTGGTTTCTTTTCACTTAGAAAATCCAAAGTCTTCATGGCCTGGAAAGCCCCACGTGTTCTGGCCCCGCGTGCTACCCCAGTCTCGTCTTCTGTCACTCTCTCCCTCCCTCACTGAGGCCCTACCTCACCTACTACCTTGCTCTTCCCCAAGCAAACAAAAATCTAATGGACTTTGCACTTAGAATTACCCTCTGTCTGGAAACTCTCTTCCACCAAGTAGGACTTGGTTCTCTCTCACTTCCTGTCAGGATCTGCTCAAATGTCACCTCCCCTGAGAGGACTTTGCCAACATCTTATCAAGAAGAGCATCCCTTGCAAAGCTCTTGTTCCTCTTTGCCACGGCTGCTGTCATGATTTAACTCTGCATTAAAAGTGTGTTTGTTGTCTGACTCTCCATCTTGTGATACGCTCTCTCAGCCAAGAGCTTGGTTGTGCGTTTCTGTTTAATGTTTCCCATCCAGAAGGCTGTCTGACCGTGAGGCATGGCTATTAGCTCCATAAATATTAGCTGACTGAAGAGCAAAATCAATACCCAGGGAGATCGGTTTTGATTTGTGTGACTCCTCATTTGGCAGCCCTGGGAAGGGCAGTGCGTCTGCCCAGTGCTCACAGGTGTCCAGCGTGGTGCCTAGATCAGAGTTTTCACATATAATAAATACGTGTTGAGTAAGTGCATGAATAATGAAATGAACAGACACGTCACGTTAGTGAGTAAATCACCGGCACAGCTTCATCTACTCTTCAGACTGATTCGCTATGGCAGGGTTACTGGCAAAGGGACTTAACCTGGACTAAGGGGTTCATGAAGACACCTCTAAGGAGGGTATGTAATGGTAACCATATCTAACACATACCGAGCACTTGCTTCTGGCCGTCTGCTGTGCTCAGTGCCTTATGCACGCTAGCTGGTTTACTGCTCATGACAGATCTCTGAGGTTGATACTCTCATTGGTCCCATTTTACAGTTGGGAAAAATGAGGCCCAGAGAAGGCCATATAGCTGGTAAGTGGTAGAGACAGACCTGGGCAGTCTAGTCCTAGAGCCTGTGCTCTTAACCGCTGTGCTGTATGTCCAAGCTGCGGGCTGAGCACGGAGGAGTGGCTGGCTTTAAGGGGGGGGGGGCGGCGAGGGGACACTGGATTTGGAATCGTATGTGCCAAAGGCCAGATCATGACCAGCTCCATCAAGAACATGACAGACGCTCAGTGTGGCCAGAGCATAGAGTGGGCGTGTGAGAGGGTAAGAAACGAGCCTCGGTATTAAGCAAGGGCCAGGTTGTGGGGGCCTGATAGGCTGTGCTACTGAGTTTGAACTTAACTTAGGCAAAGGGAAACAGTATATGGTTTTAAGCAGGAATGTCAGGCACCCAGGTGTATATTCTGAAACAGTCACACTGGAGGCCTCGTAGGGGACAGACAAGACGCAGGCAGGTGGAAGGCAGGGAGACTAGTCGGGAAGACCTTGCCACACTCCAGGGAAGGCGTCATGGTGACCTGGTCTAGGGCGTGGTGGCAGTGATAGAGAGGCAGTATAGATTTCAAGGAGAATAGACTCAGTGAAGGGGGTGAGGACGAGGGAGAAGTAGGTGGTGTCATTTAGAGGAACCAGTAAGTCAATCGGTTCACCGCTAGGGTTTTATTCTACAGACAGACTAGTTACTAGGACACATACACGAGGCCTATTTACGAGGACATTCACTGCAGGTCCCAGTGCAGGGCCTCATACAACTCCGGGGGCTGCTGTTTACGTAGAGGACAGTGTGGAAGGCATCCTGATTTGTGCAACTCGTAAATTAATTACTGAATTACAGTATGTCCAAATAAGGAAATATGACGCGGCAGTTAAAAAACAGGATGCAAAGCTTTATGCACGGATACATAACAATTGCAGAAGAGCGGATAATATGCTATGATTTATGTTATATAAATCCATTCGTACACATATATACACTTGTAAATGCAGAACTTAGCGCTGAAAAGATATATACAATTTTTTATGCAAATATTTTACATAAAAGTGTAAAAGGATTGGTGGTTAATAGTAAGGAAATTTACTTTTTGAACTGGCTGATTTTTTTTATCTGCACATATTAACGATTAAAATAATAATCATTTTAACAAATTGTGGAGACTTGATAAAGCAGTGACAGTTGAATACTTAAGCACATAGGAGTAAAGCAAGCATGACACTAGTTTCGAACCACTTTTTAAATTTTAAAACCTCTGAAATAATAAGAATTTAAAACCATAATTATAAGTCCCAAAGCAAAATTAAATATGAATATAATAAATTTGAAATTGTATTTTGGGGATGGCAAATGAGATTCTTAAGTGTAGGATAAGCAAATTATAAGAAAAAATATAAATATAAAATGCTTGTAATAACACATGAATATAGAGAGTCATGTATCTATACAGGATTCATATTTGAAAGGTAAGAGTTGAATTTAGAAATGCCGTCACAGAAACTTCAACTATCTAATAATTTTAGTAAGAATTCCAGTTTGCAAATTACTCTTAAGGACTCGAGGTCCTGCTGAGTGTGAAAAATCTTAAGATTGATGAATTTTAGATTACGCTCCCAGTTCTAAGATAACATTAGTTCCCTAAGAAGTGAGAGAGCTCAGTGTCTTACGGTAAATGTTGCAGCTGCCAGTCCTTGTTGCTTTGATGATTTGGTCACATGTTCACCGAGCATGCGAGAACTCTCTGCAGAAGGAACGCATAACATCAGCGGGAATAATGTGTCAAGGTCGGAATATTAGATCTATTTCGCATTCTGGGGTTCTTGGTATTCTTATCCTGTAAGTAACGGTGGCCTTTTGGGAAGGGACAGGCTTCACCTGCTCTCACCTGTGCATCCACAAAAATACTCTAGGACCGGGTTGGTGACTTTTTTAAAAAAGTCAGAACCTGCCTGGGGTCTAGGTGAGCTTGGCATTGAACACATTTTATGGCTGCAACAGTAAAGTTCACTATTAGCGTTGTATGGATGTCAGACAACCTGAAAAATAAGTCTTGAGTAAAAGGAATGGCAAATTAAAGGCAAGTTCCAGTGAGAGAATACTTTGTCTCCCCATTCCTTTCCTATCTGTAGTAAACCAGTAACTCGAACCATTGAAAGTATAATACGTATATAAATGTAAAGTGAAAATAAATATGTTACATTGTCAGGTTACTGAGGGCCTTGACGCTAAGCGGTGATGCCTTCCCAACCAGCCTCAACAATCCTGTCGAGTGCCTCAGTTGCCCACTCTTTCTACAGAACCTATCTACGTGGGGACCTCTGCAGGGGGCATAGCTCGCAGGAAAACCATGTTGAATTTGGCTTAGAAACGGATAGAGTCATGTTCCAGGGGAAAATGGAAACATATCACTCTTCAACTTTGTGATCTATCGATCTGACTCAGCAGTGTGCACCAAGAAAATCGTCTGATTTTAAGAGATATGTAACTAATTCTTGGCAGAGGAGGCTGCTGTGAGGCAGCTGCTGTAGGCAGGTCCCTGATGGGAGGAGCAGCCTTGTCCCCATGTCACCCAGTGCGGCTTAGGTCCATCAAGGGGTCTGACAGCATAAACCCTTCCACACAGACCGGGGTTGTCTGCCGAGAATGCTAGGTGGGCTGCAAGGAATAACTAGGTGCCTTTTAGGACACATTTTGAGTAGGTTCAGTGTTACGCCCTGTTGAAATCTCAGCAGCATCTATTGAAGGCAGGTACGGGAGAGCAAAAGGGTGCAGAAAGTCTAGTCGTCTGAGACACTAAGGTATTTCATGCCCAGACCGAGAACCTTCTGTCGACCCAAACACTGATGGAGTGGAAGCCATGTCCCTTGTGCGCTTTACACAGATATCCATCCTGCCGAGAATCGGGTCCTTTTGCATTGTGATCACATTTGCCACCAGTCCCTCCAGCGTGAACATTTTCGTGGCAGAGCGTAGTCCAAGCCCGGGCTCTCTGGAGTCGTCACCTGTGTGTCCGGCCCGGCCCTGCTCACGGCTGGAGAACTGCCGGTGGAGCCCGAAGACCACCGTCCTCCCGGAGTTGTCACCTTACCCGTCTGCCGCCGGCCGCCCTGGGCGTCCGGAGGGCGTTCCCTCCGTCTGCTGCCCTCGGCGACCTCGTTCATGTTCTTTGGAGGCAGCGACGCTATGACTGACCTGTGGTGGCCGGAGCCTTGTGAGTCCTACAGAGAATGGCCTTGAGTCCCCATGCTGGTCCTGAGAGCGAGCGAGCGAGCTTTTCACGTTCCCCCTTCCAACGTCAGTCGTAGTGCCCCTTCCCGATGGCCTTCGCTCCTTCCCAGCCTCACCCTCCAGCACTCACACCGCATCTGCTGGAAGGGTGGGTCTCTCCCGGCAAGCAGCCGCCCCCTGGGTCCCTAACCCAGCTCCATTCTTTATGAACTTGTGATTTTAGGCAAGTTACATAACTTCCCTGGGCCTCAATACATTCATCTGTAAAGCTGCTCTAATAATAATAATGATAATAATAATAATAATAATATAATAATAATATACTGTTTGCTCTTTTAACAAACTCTTCATATATCGTCTGACAGAAAGTAGATGCTCAGTTGCTCATCACTTGTTATCCTCACAAGGCTGGGAGTCATCCTGCCCGTCCAGGTGGTTCTCGTTTTAATGCACTTGGGATGCTGCGAGTGGGGAGGACCATGCCAGTGCCTCATGGTGCCTTCTTCTGGGTGGGATGGCCCTCTGAGGACATTCCAAGAAGGCAGCACTGAGGAGCAACCCTCTTCCGGTGGAAGATAACGGGGCTCACGATTTCTTTGCAACAAGGATGCCAAGGAAACGTTCAAGCCATCACAGGTGGTCTACATGGAAGCAGCGTGATAAGTGTGATATTTTTCAGCCAGGAATGGCCCTTGGGTAGCAGACTTTATGTGAGACGTCTTCACGGGACGGTGAAGTGGGAACCCTTTGCTCATCATATTCTGTCGGTGGAACTTCATCTTTTCCTGCGTCATGCCTCATTGCCGTCCTACATGATATCGCTCTTTCATTAATGTTAGTGGAAATTTAGCCTAACACTTCCAAATAGCTATATAAAATATTAAAATAAAAGATTTTTATGTGAATGTCACACACACACACACACACACACACACACACACAGTGTAACTGTTCCTGAGTGTTACCCACACTAGAGTGTCAATGAAATATATCTATAAGCCTTGCAAGTGCTCCCTAGCATCTTATAAAATGCTGATGTCACTTAAAATGTGCTTTTCTACTCTTCGATTTTCTTTCATTTTTTTCATCTTCCTGAGAACTGTTCCCTGCAGCCAAAATGCCAACGACTCATTTTAAATAGAATTCTGTTTTCTCCTAAGTTACAGAAAGAAAAAAAAAAAATAATACAGCCTGTCTTTTCCTATTCCTTCTTGAGAACCAAGAAAAACACATCTGAGCCATTTTTGCCCATGATGAAATAATAGGACCTCCCACATCCCACGGGCTCTAAGCCACCAAAATGAAGAAAGGGACACTTTTTGAAGTTTTTCTGTGTACAGGACAAAATTGCTTCATGTAGTTACAATCACATTAACAAATATTGGCCAGTTTGTGGCCCAAAATAAGACGCAGTTCTTGTCCCCGATTATTCTATAATCTAATAAGAGAGATCAGGACTGTGAACTGACCTTATAGAACAAGTGGATGAGGACAAATTCCATAAGAAAAGATAAGAGCCCATCTGGAATGAGAGAGTAGAGTTAGCAGGGAGCAAAAGGATGTTTGATGTGACATTTTGTAAGAGGCAGGCAGAAATGAACTAAAAAAGGTGGAAAATGTTGCTAAAGCCAGGAGATAGAACTTCCCCACCCCCGCTGCCCCTGTCCCAGCCCCAGAGAAAGAGGCAAAAGGATACAGTGGTAATGATACTGAGAAGTGTTTAAATTTGAGGAGAGGATGGTTAAGGAGACACCCACCTTGACCTTCAGGAATTTGCACACAGAGCCTTCTGCAGGGACGGAAGGTGTGAAACGAAGTTTGGTTCTTGAGGAGAGAAGCCCTCTTGGTCAGTGGTGGAATGCTCACTCTTGGTGTGTACCTTTCCGTTTTCAACACACGGCATGTGTTCACGCATCTCCATTATCCTTTGCTCTCGTCATTAAGCGAATAGTGATTTCATTTTTAATTACCTCCCTGCTGAGTTTCCCGGTCGCTGGCGTCTTTTGCTTTCTGTTTGAATTAACCTGTTCTGGATCCAGCTGTCTTCGGGTTACTGGTGTAAAGTAGAAGTGAGTGGCAGGTTGTTATGGCAACTGCATGTGATAGCAGTTGGGGATACCTGTGGGGATTGATCGTGAGCTTGAATAGTCTGCAAGCTTTTCGTAGGAAATTTTTACAGTCAATTAAAGGCCTTTCTTGCAGTTTTTATTCTGACAATGGATCCTTTCACGAATCCTCAGATCATCTGAAGATGCTATAAAATTATACTAAGGTAGTTGTAAGAGTGGTCTGTGATTCCCAGAGAACGAAAACATTGAACATTCTATTGTGATTCTATGTAGTTGTGAATAAGAAAGACTTGGCGGAGGCCAGGGGGTAATGAACTCTCTTACGTAAAAGCGTTCGTGATGCCCATTGTCTGTGACCTCTTTCTCCTTAGTAGGCCTCATCCTCTTGTCCCCAGACATCCAGCTTCATGCCCTGTTTCTTTCCTTCATACTCCCCACATGTAAGCCATCACGGTGACTCTGAACCAGCACCAGACAGTCACTGTCACAGCTCTGGGCCTTTGCTGTGCTTTCCCTCTTCTGGCCAGCTTTGAACCTAATTCCTCCTCTGGTTAAATTCTTCTCAGGCTGTGCTCGAATGCCACCTCCTGGGTGAAGCCTTCCTGACTTCTTTCTTCTAGGCAGAAATCACTCCCTTTTCTGTGCTCCCTGAAGACTAGCCAACCACGAATATGATAAGCTGGGGGCTTTCTCACACTTCTGTGTTTAGTTTTTAGGGAGAACAAGTATTGCTGAGTGACACATTTTTCCTTATTGCTTTGCATACTTCCTGCTTGTTTTGCATTAAGACAGAGCGCTGTGGCACGTGCCTGCATTTGATTATTCTGGTGGGCACATACCACACGTCACCACAGCGCATATACCACATGTCACCCTACGTGAAGCAGGGGCTTTAGTAACCACCCACTAGGGTGCCACATGCTGTTTTGGATGATGGTGAAAGGACAGCATTCCTGGACTTTAAGGGACTTTCACAATGGGAGGAAAAGAGGGCAGTTGGCCTCATAATCTTCCACCCTTCCAGTCATCAGCGTGACGCTCTGTTTTGGCCTGAGTTTCTCAATCTAAGATGGGCGAGAACTGCCTGATGCCTCCGCCTCAGAGCTTCTGATTTGGTAGGTCTGTGATCGGCTGCTAATTAAGAGGACGTGTCCCCAGCTTGACCGGTGACTGCGACAGCTGGACTGAGGAGCGTCACTCACATAGTGGCTTTCATCCCTGGATGCACGTTCCATTACCCCAGGGAGGTTTTCCTAACATCAAGGCCTGGGTCCGACCCACACCGTCTAAATCAGAACCTCTAAAACCAAACCAAAGTGCTCTAAGCTTTCCTCTTTCTGCTTTCTACCAAGAAACGAGATACGGAGAGCAGCAAGGGAGTAAACAGAGTAGAGGGGATTCTGTCATGGGAAATCACAGAGCAGGCTCACGTTTAGTGATTTTTATAGCGGTTGTTTTAATGTTTGTTTTCCGATAAGGGGGAATAGATGATAACAATATGAACAGCGAGAAGGTCAGGGCAAGGCCATCTCAGGTGGAAGAATTAGTATTCGTGAAGGCACAGAAATGAGCAACTTACTTTAGCTGATAGGAGGACTATGTGGATCCACGAGTTAGATAGAGCTTGTATGAATGGGTGCACGGATGTTGGCGGGCGGGGCAATTAGAAGCCAAGGTTGAGGATATAGATACAATATTGGAAAGAACAAGGAGTTACTTTGTTTCTAAGTGGGGAGTAATTTTATAGGTAACATTTAATTTCAATAAGATGTCTTATTGCTATGGTTAGAGTGTACCTGAGTTTGGACTGCATTAAAAAAAAAAAAAAGATACTATAGACTGTGTCGCTTAATTGACTTAGTTGAGAGGTCCAAGGTCAAGGTGCTCATTGATTCAGTGTTCTTCCTGTTTTGCAGATGGCTTTCTCACTATGTCACTGTGTCTTCACATGGGGCAGAGAGGAAGAAGGAGAAGGAATGGGAGAGGGAGCAAGCACATGCTCTGGTCGCTTCCTCTTTTCGTAAGGGCACTCATGCCATCTTGGGAGCCTCACCCACATGACCTCATCTAAACCTGATTATCTCACAAAAGCTCCACCTCCAAATACCATCACACTGGGGGTGAGAGCTGCAACATACCAACTTGGTGGGGGACACAAACGTTCAGTTCATAACAGGGTGAATCGAAATAAAGGGCAACGCAGAAGAAGGTTTTTGTCCAGGACCAGTTCGTGTGGTAGTTGTGGGTTGCTGGCTGCCTCCTATTTTGCGTGTTCAGTTTGATGAACGAAGATCTACCATGGGATTTTGGCAATCCACACCATCTTTCCCTCTCCCCACCCCTGATTCCATTGTGCTTTCCTCGGGTCCATTTTTATGCTGACTACTATGTCATTGTCCACCACCTAGGGTAAAAGTCAGTGTACAAAAACACAAAAAACTTAAAAAGCAACAATTATAGCCACTCATATTTTTTTTAAAGATGAAAATTATCTTAGGACAGTCTGTACTGTTTATAATATGTATTTAAATGCAAGTATGTTTTGGGTGTTTTTAACACTTTTGTACCCTTGAAAAAATCTTAAATTGTAGGGAAAGCAATATTAGTTTTTTAGATCTATAATGGACATGAATTTTTGCCCAGTATTGCTTCAGATAATTTCATTAAAGAGAATTATATTAAAACTGGAAGAGAGGAATAAATATTGATAATATGAAAGAATCCAAAACAGAAAGGAAATATTTTAAAATAATATACTTTCCTTGAAGATGGACGGTTTCCACATTCAAATAAATTATGTCAGTGATAGTGAGAGATCTTGCAAATTTGATTGTAGGACCATGGACCAATAATGTCTGAGAAGTATTGAAAATGGTCGAGTTCTTGGAGCATTGGTAAAAGGAAAATATTTCCATTGTCAAATCTGGGCGAGTGACCTTAACAGCTTAAAAAGTTTAATGGCAGCATCTGCAAAATCTCCCTGCGTCCTTAAACAGATGTTTTCTGTAGACTTAGAAAAGAACATCACAATGAGCTCACACGAGTACCCCAAGAGAAGTATGTGCCTCATTTTACTTATTGGATATAGTTACTATAATGATAGTGTTGGGACAGTTCATAGACAACTTGCATCTAGATTTTAGCAATGCACCCTGATGGGTTTTTATGGTTGCCCCGTGGTCAGGAACGAAATCACACCTACAGTATTATTAATTCATTCCAAGATGGAGGCAGGTTTCTCTCTGAGCAGGAATTCTGTACTTGGCCGTGAACCTTTCCTCAATGACTTAGGTGAATCATACCTGAATGCTTGTCAACTTATCAGCATGCACTTATTCTGGGAAAGAGAGCTAATGCACAGAATGATAGAAGTCAGTTTTAATAAACTGAAACAATGGTCTAATATTAACCAGTGAACTATGACAAAAGATTATACATATAGAAAATGCAGCAATTGGATTAATGGGTAAGTTATCAATAGTGCTCTAGGGTATTTTGTCTGATTTTACATTCTTAGAAATTCTGAGCCCCAGCTGACTGGCCATTTTTCAGGATTCTTGGTAGAACTAGTTCCTGGGTTGTGAGGAAGGCTGGATTTGATTACTTTGATAACCCTGGAAGTCTATTATTCTTTGGAATTCCTTTGAGAAACTGTTTTATGAAACACACCATCTTACTTGTCATAGAGCTAAGTCGCCTATCTCTTCTGTCAAACCTGGTTTCAAATAGCTCGTTGGCTGTTTGGATAAAATAAAACCTATCCTCCAAGGATGAGGACTGTCAACATCCAGAATGTTCAAAAGAATGGCTACTGGTTCCGAAGGCATTTCCCAAAAAAGAGGAATCTCTAACGTTTTGAACAAGACACTGGAATCTCAGAAAAATACCGTTTGATACTGAGAGCAATTTTGTTTGTATTTTCAAGGGTGACAGTAACTTGACTGTGTAAAGACTCACGTAGCCTCTTTCTGTTTCTAATTTGATGATGTTTAAAGGTATTTTTATTGAAGGGAGAGAACATAGACTACAGCAAAATGTTTATACAATGGTTGTAAATTAGAAGGAAATACAGCACAACAGATGCCTGAGTATTCACTACGCATTTTAATAACAAAGGGTACTGCCATGTGCTCCAGATTCTACCTAGGAATCTTCCTTAAACCATCCCTTGGCCTCCTCTAATTGGTCTGCAGTGTTCCCTTGCTTTCCATTATTTTTTCACTAAACACTTCTAACTTTAATGATGATGGCAGCATAAAACTTTCACGGAGTGATTTCTACGTGCGAGACACTTACAAGTGCCACGTACTCCTTTAACACTAAAGCAAGCCTCAGACGTAGGTAGACTAGTATCCTCGATTTTACAGATGGGGAAAATGATGTATACAGAGGTTCAATAACTTCCCAGTCATACGATGAGGAAGTGGAGTAACCAGAATTCCAACTCAAGCTGCCTGGCTGAGGACTGTGTGCTTTTAACATCTCTCATGACACCTGTTGAGACTACATAGCATAGTTCGACTTGATTTTTAAAAGATGTTATATAAATGACATGCAGCAGTGCAGATTCTGCAGCTGGCTTTTTCAATCATCACCGCGTTCCTGAGTTTCATCTCTTTTGTTCTGTGGAGACGTCGTTCATTCATGTTCATTGCTATAGAGTATTATTTCATTGCACGGATGTATTGCAATGCTTTTATCTATTCTGCTTTCATTGGACATGAGGGCTTTTTCCATATTTGTCTACAGTAAATAATGCTGCTATGATGTTTTTGATATCATCTTGCATATGTGGCAGAGATTATCTAGGGTGTATATCTTGGAGTATAATTGCTAATTCTTATGCTCTATATTCCTTCAGTTCCTATATAACACCAGTCATTTCCCACTGATCATGCCTTCTAACCCTATGTAAGTTCATATCTTTCCAAGGGCTAATATTTCCAAGAATTAATATTAGAAATTAAAAAATTTTGCCAGTCTGATTACTAATGGATTTGAGCCTATTTTTCTGGACATTCTTTCTTCTTTTCCTTTTTTTTTTTTCTATTTGGGTTTCCCTTCTGTGAAGAATCTGTTCAAACTTTTGTCCACTTTTTGTTTTTAGAATTTTTTTCTAATTGATTTTTACTAATTATATGATATTAATTATTAATATTTGTCAAAAATATCTTTTTATTTTATAGCTTGTCTTCCCCACTCTTTTCACAGTGTTTCTGATAAACAGAATTGCCTAATTTAATTGAACTCATAAATTCTTTCCTTTTAGGATATCTGCATTTCTGTGTATGTATTTATTAAATGCTTTCCTCCACTTTGATAAATAAAAAGATACTTTTTAATAAGATACTTATTGGAAAAAGATACTTTTAAAAAACTAAATAGTTTTGAATTTTACCTTTCTACTTTTAGTCTACCTGGGATCAGTTTTTAGGTATCCTTTGAAATAGGATACAATTTCATTTTTTTTCCCTAGGGAGATAATAATTTTTTCTGGAATCACAGATTGCAAGGACCTTTTCAGTTTACAACCCCTTATTTTTTAAATTTTTTAGACCTACAGCACCCAGTCTTCCTAGGTGGTCTCCCATCCAAGTACTAACCAGGCCCGATCCTGCTTAGCTTCCAAGATCACACAGGATCGGGCTTATTCATGCATGGTAGCATGGCTGTAGACAATTTGAGTATTCTGAAGTCTGTTTTTGCTGGCTTATGCCCATCAAATTTTTTTTTTAATTTTTCTGTTTTTATGATTTTCGATGGAGATTTCATGTGACTTGGTTTTTTTTTGGAATTCTTTGAGACCTGGGTTCAAAATTGGTTTCTCTAGGGAAGATCTGTGTTTGCTTCGAAGGCACTCAGGGAAATTTATTAACGCATAACAACTTTGTACTTAATATGTGGATTGAATTCTTTTGGACAACCCAGGGAAGAAACCCAATACAGGCTAGCCATAGTTAAACATCCAGGGAAGATGTTTTTCTTCTTCTATCACTTAGTGCTAGTATTCAAGACAATTTTTCTTACACACCAGGATGGAATCTTTGAAATCAGTTCCCCATCTTTTTCTGAGATATCGTAGACAGCTGAAATGTTTACATATAAACACACTCTCATTGCATCCTTCCCGCCCCCATGCAAATTATGTGACTTCCTGTATTCACAGTGGCCCATACAAATGAGAGACCCTAAAGTTTCAGCTTCATTAGTTTCATGATAAATCCACCTCTGCTTAACAGTGTATTATCTTCATCATTTTATCACGCCAAGTATGCTGGGGCTTTAAAAATAAATATCTTTATTTGATAAGGTAGTTTATAGTCTCAGTTTCTGTACACTATCATCTTTTTTTACAGGTGAGGGAAAAAAAGCTTGGAGCAGTTAAGTACTTCGCCAAGAAGTTTTAAATACAATAAGTGTTGCATCTGTTTAGTTTTGTTTGTCTTGTTCACTTCTCATTTTACAAGGCTAATCCTCATAATGATGATAATACCTTTAAAAAACCTTTACTGAGCTGTAGGAAAATAATAGGAAACAGGGACCTTTAATATTCTTGCTCAATTGCATTTTTACAACAACCCCATGTGGTATCAATTATTCTTCCTGTTTACAGGTGGAGAAATGAGTCTGAGAGACATTAGGTAATAAATGGATATTTAACAAGTGAGAGAGCTAAGCTTCCAGTCCGGGTTGCTTTAAATCCTCTTTCTGTCACCTCCTCATAGTAGCCTTCCCAATCATCCTAATTCCCATTCTCTACCACTTTTTCCTCTTTTTTTCCTTCATAGCAGTTAAATATACTAGCAATAATTCATGTATTTCTTTACTTATTTATTGTGTGTTTTCTTCACCAGAATCATACATTAAACAAGAAGAGGGACCATGAGTATTTTGTTTACTCCCATACAACCAGCTAATCAATGTGCTACTCTTACTATGTAGCCTAAAAGTCTGATTCTGAAACTCATTTCATTTTTCTAAATATACTGCCTTCCCCTTTCTTAAAAACTCTGATGGAATTACAGCCAAGTCCAAGACTGAATGCCACGAAGTATTCTAAATTCAGAGAGCTAGCTACCAGTGTAAGGCCGGACACTTGTTGGGAGGGCTGAGACTGGAAACATAGTCCACAAAAGCCTCCACCTTTACTGTTGTAAATGGATATAAAGAGAGGATGGCAGAGAAGGTGTTACTGTATTTGGAGTACAATGGTAGTCAAGGAAGTTTATTTGCTCCCCTCACTGTATAGCTGCCACTAGGGGTGAAGCAAGAGGGTTCACAGAGAAGATCATACAATTATCGGTGTCTGCAAGAAGGCACTGCAGACATCTCAGCCGCCATTAGGGCACACACTTAGCTGGTGGACTTAGTCACCTGGCCATCAGGAGAAACCGCAAATAGTGAAGAGACGTTGTGATGGGGGACTGCCAGGCAGAAATGGGATGCAAGTAGTGAGTCCCTCAAGTTCTTGATTCCCTAAAAGTTTGGAGTATTGCTCCCATCCAGGTTCTCAGGCCTGGATGCGTGCGTGCGTGCGTGTGTGGTGTGTGTGTGTGTGTGGTTGGAGAAGTCCAGCCTGGTTAGTATCATCACGATTCTGGGTCAGTTGTGGGCAAACAAACAAACAGAAACCTTACACAATAGAAGACTGCAGCGTGATGCTTTTACCATCCGGGGCCAACGGGAGGACCGGACGTTTTGGTCAGGATAGTCAGTACCCAGGGAGGCAAGCGGGGTCAGCGCCTGGTCAGTGGAGCACACCGAAGCTTCCGCCAGCCCAGGGCCATGCTCTCAGCCGGCCCTTGTGGCGGGCCAAACCCAGTGCTGCTGCCAACTTTATCCAATCAGCTGGTCATTTCTAGTGTTCTGAAAAAATAGGATTTTGACTTTTTTTTTTTCTTTTTCTTTTCTTTCTTTCTTTCTTTCTTTCTTTTTTTTTTTGCTAATGTTCTCATTGCTTTTATGATTTTCAGAGGTTCTGAATCTGCCATTTCCACGACTGGCACAAGAATGGGGGGCAAAGGGGGTGACAGTATCTTTTGATACTTCTTCTGTTAAGTAGGAGTTTTTAATTTTGATGAAGTCCGGTCTCTCAGTCTCTTGTTTTAGGGTTAGAACTCTCTGCATCCTGGCTAAGAGAAAATCATTGCCGACTCCAAAGTCATGAAGGTAACTTAAAAAAAAAAATGTTTTCATCTAGAAGCTTTATAGGGTTAGCTTCTAGGTTTATATCTGGGATCCCTGTCGAAGCATTATTTGTATGCATTGTGTGATAGGGGTCAGGATCAATTGTTTTTCCAAGATGATAACCATTTTTTTTTTCCAACATCATCTTAAAAAAGGATATTCTTTTCTCCATTGATCTATTTCAGTGCCTCTTTTGAAACTGTACATGGTGCATCTGTTTCTGGACTCTCTATTCTTTTCCATTGTTCTAATTGTTGGTTCTTTCTTTGCTACTGGAGGCTCTTGATTTATTTGTCTTTATAGTAAGTCTCGAAATTGAGTAGTGAAGGTCCTCCAACTTTTTCTTCTGTTTGACTATTTTATGTCTATTTCTATGTATATTTTAAAATCAGCTGAGTTTCGATAGGGATTGTGTTGAATCTATGATCATTTGGGGAAGATTTGGTATCTTAAAAGTATTGAGTCTTTCAATACATGAATATGATTTCTTTATTGATTTACCCCTTCATTAAGTTAGAAAATGGAGGCCGAAAGAGGTAAAATGATATGTCTAAAGTTCACTAAGTAAATAGATAAAACTGCAGGTTTTCAACCGAGGTCCGTCTCACACGAAGACCACTTCCTTCCTACCACCTATGTGTCCTCACGCATCTAGGCAGGTGTGATGACCGTTGTGTACATCCACATCTGATGTAAGTGAGTGTCTTTTAAGTGTCCCAATACATGTGCACCGGTGTGTGCTCTTTGGATTATTAGTGGAGGCACGAGTTTCTTTGGGAACAAATGTTTAGCAGAGCATCTTTGTACATCTTTTAACACATGTTTTATAAAGTTCTATCGCTTAAAGGTTCATGTATTTGAATGCCATTATTAATGGGTATTTAAATTTTTTAGTTCTCAATTTATAGTTGCTTAATATAGAAGTACAGTTGACTTTTGTATATGGCTTCTGTACACCATGCCTGTAAACTCACACATTAATTCTGGTAGATTATTTTTGTAGAATTACTTGGGATTTTACACAATCATGCCATCTGCAGATAAGAACAATCTACTTTTTTCTTTCCAATCCATGTGCCTTATTCTTTTCTTTACTTACCACTCCCTACCCCCTACCCTGGTATGTTGAGTAGAAGTGGTGAGAGCAGACGTACTTTGTTTCTGTCTTGGGGGAAAGTGTCAGTTCTTGTCATCCTCTTGTATTATGTTACTTGTAGATTTTTCATACATAACCCTAATGAGATTGAGATACTTTTTTTCTTTTTCTGGCTTGTTGAAAGTTTTTATTATAATTTCTATTTCTTTTTTTTTTTTTGCAAGCGAGCCTGCAGGACACATATGAAGTATGAGGATCTACATAGTGATGAATTGGTTGCTAGGGAGGCAGGGAAAATAAACAGAACATGTACACCTGCAGGCCAAACCAGATGGGATGGGCAAAGCCCATACAGCGATAATGTGGACAGACTGGGTCCAGGTGGAGGAACCTGATTTCTATTCCTGGCTCTGTTACCACTGGCTATTTGACTTGAAATATGGCACTTGGCCCCCTACTAGCAGTCAGATACAGCTAAGAGCCGTGATGTCTCTTTTCTTTGATATCATGTGCTCTTGGTTTCCTTAGCGTTGTCGTAAGTCTCGAGCTTGGATAGTGCTTTGTCCCCTAACCCTGCTTTTAAGCCTCTTCATCTGAACCATCTGTAGTGACTTCTTAGTTTTTGCCAGGACTCGTTTCTCACTATACAAGTTAGCAGGGTCTTCTCAACATGCAGGTGTGTTCTTGGGTTATTATGTGGGCTGACCTCAAAGCGGGTAGATAGGCTTCTGCCTCTAGCTCCAGCCTCCTTATTTCCCATCTATGTTTATAAGACTCTGGACTGTAGTGTAGGAAAATTAACTACTTTGAATGTCATTTGACTCCATTCCTTTGAATCATGCAGGTTTTTGCATTTCGAGTCCTTTTGAGAATGCAGATACCCTTATGGCGGACATAACAAACTGTTTTCAGCCGACAAAATTGTGATGGGCTCTCTGTTCACTGACACCATTAGTCGAGCAAGATCATGGCTGAGACAGCAAAGGTGGCTGAGGTGACATGGAAAATCGAAGGGTGGGCAGGAACAGTGTTCTAGCATGGAAATGAGGGTGGGTAGGGGGTTGGCTCTAAAGACAAACTTTTCTTATTGATAGTTTTACTGAGAACAACCCCATGGAAATCTAAATCGTTTCCCCTAAAATTTCTGTGAATTTCCAGAGGGCTTATGTTCTTAAGGTTATTTCTGTTCCCAGGCTCAGGCTTTTTCTAAATTGGTTCAATTTCGGATTATCTCTCTATTCCAGTAGGCGACGCCTGTTCTATGTTCATTGACCTAGTTGTAGAAATCAGTCCCTTCTTCACTTTCCGTGTTCATAAAACCCCACTCACTGCCGGTACGGCAAAGACCAGGCGCTCCTGAAGATGTAAGTGCAGATGGGAAATAAGGAGGAGACACGGAGGCATTTTCGTCACAGCTGGACAACAACTGCCCACTGTACGTTAGACTGTGTTCTTAAAATGCCCTCCAGCCAGTCCTGCACTAGGGTGCTTCCCTGGACACTTCAGTGCAGTGATGGACCCTTCGGAGCCAGACAGCTGTGCTCCCATTCGGCCTTCTGCTTATTAGCAACACAGCTTATGCAAGGTACTGAAACTTTCCAATATCAGTTATTCCATCAGTAAAATGGGCATAATACCATTCTCCACTTTGTAAGTTTGCGTAAGCGTTGGAGGTAGAGATGTGGATGCTGTCATTTGCTGCGTTCTCAGGACCAAAGTACTCATTCTTCCAGCTTCCAGCAGTGTTGGCTGCCAGTGGTCTACAGCTGAGCCCTTCCCAAGCATGGCCCCTGGCATCTCTTACCTGGGGTCGTATAGGGGCTGCCCTGCCCGTGCCCCAAAAGGCTGGTTGATGTGGAAGCTCAAAATATTGTCTCCGCCTCAAAGCAGGGTAATTCGCAAGGGCCGTTCCCGCTCCAGAACTCGAGGTGAGGTCAACTGAGGCTTCTGTTGCCCTCGCATCACATTCGGCTTCTCACTTTGCCAACCCTGCCCCTCCCACGCCCCCACACTCTCTGGAGAACCTGAAAATGTCTGTCTCAGAGTCTTGTTTCCAACCTCAGAGAAAAAAATGGTTAAAAGAATATTCAGTGCAGACTAGGTGCCCAAGAAATTGTTACTATTGTTGTTTGGAGAGTAAGAGAATGTATTTTTATGGGGTTTTCCAGAATATCCCAGACATATATAAAACTACACAAGGAGTCTTAATAGTTGAAACCATGAATACTGAGAATAGAAATATCCCAAATTTGGAGAAATGGTTATTGTTTGATTTTTTAAAACGTTGTTTCACTAGTACATGTTCTAATGAGTCTGCTCCAATAGAAGCTCATGGGCACTGTAATTTTCTGGTTCTCTTTGGATTATTTGATTGATAATCCAAAAGATAGAGATGTTGACCGTTTATGTCCCTGTCAGGTCAGAGGTCTAACCTGTGAAAAGCTGATGCGTTGTGATTTTACAGACCAAAAGAAAAGTTAATGCAATGAAGATTAGGTCTTACATCTGATTTAGCAAGTTTTTCCTGATGGCTAGTCTAAATCTCAATCTCTTATACACATTTTGCTTTTGCATGTGTTTTCTGTGCCGGTTACCTCATTAATAAGTTAAATAAAAGTTTGTCCGATGCTCATTATCTGTTCATATGAGAATGTTGTTTTTTAACAGTGGTTTTCCGTAGGGATGTGTTTCTGCGTGAATCTTATTAGTCTCTGAAGTGAAGCATTATGATAAGATGGTCTCCAGAATTTCACAGGAGCAGTTGGAGAAGAGAGGTCAACATTTTGAAGTTAGCCAAACCCTATCATTCTAAATCCGAACTTTGGATATAGTTTTGAACTGTGTTCCAGGGTTTCCATAACAAAGTGTCACACACTGAGTGGCTTAAACAGCTGAAATGGACTGTCTTATGCTTCTGGAAACTAGAGGTTTGTGATTGAGCGCTTTCTTTTGAGGGCCATGAGGGTCGATGTGTGGCAGGCCTCTCCCCTGGCTGCCGGGGGCTTGCTGGCCGTCTTTAGCGGTTCTTGGCTTGTTGATGCATCACCCTGAACTCTGCCTTCATCTTTGCATCATGTTCTCCCTGTGTATGTGTGTGTCTATGTCCAGATCTCCCCATACACCAGTCATATTGGATCAGGGGCCCACTCTAATGACCTCATTTTAACTTGATGACTTCTGTGAAGACCTGTCTCCAAATAAGGTTGCCTTCAGAGGTCCTGGGGTTTAGGTAGGACATTAATGTATGCATTTTGGTGGGGGCTTGGGAGAGTAGACACAATTTAACCCATGACAGTATGTATGATTACTTCTTCTCCATTCAACTGATATCTTAAGGAGAAGAACGCCCCTAACTCCTGAGAGAATCCCAGTTAAGAATCCTCATGTCATTTGAGGTTTATTGTCACCTTCCCACACCAAGCCCATGCCAGCCAGCGTCACTTTAGGAACGTGGTTATGATGAACTAGGCGCAGGAAATAAATCCTGTTAACAGATGAGTTCACGAGTTCTCAGGAACATTTAGCAGCCAGTCTGCTTTATAGATTAAACAAACAAACAAACCAAAAAAACAAAAAACAAAAAAAAACAGGCTTTTTGGTCTTGCATTCATGTCCATGAAAATAATTAAATAATTCCCATGGCATTTGGATTACATTTTTAAAAATACGTTGATAAATTTGTCTGAGGGGAGAGTGTGGTGCTTTTTTGATTTTGCATGAGGCAGGTCGGCAAGTCAGGGGAAAAGAATAATTCCTTTGGCGACCATGGAATTGTTTACCATGACTAGAAGAAGAATCTTCTGTTTGAATAACCCTCTGAACTGCCTGACACATAATGGAAGCTTGTTAAATGTTTACTGAATGAACAGGAGTGTCCAGGGAACTTGGAATATTTGAGAGCAATCAAATAAAAAGCACATATTTATTCAGAGATTTCCCATAGACCCAGCTTTGGCTGGGTACTGTGTAAGAGAATAATATGTATAAGAGAATAATACCAGCAATGGCTATTTATTGTACTTACTATGTGCCAAGCATCTTGCACATGGGAAAAAAAAAATATCTCAGTGATTCTGAGTTGGGAAATATATTGTTCTTATTTTACATGAAATGAAACAGGTAAGAGAGGTCAAGCAACTTGATATAAAGCTAGCAATTGGTCTCTTAAGGCGGGTTCTTCCTTTGTGCACTGCGATGCCTCCCAAACTGGCCTCTCTCCAGGAGAAGCTTACATCCTTGTGGAGCTAGGACATTTGTAATGAGGCAATTGGAAAATTAGTATAGCAAGATTGCGTCTCTTGCCATGTATGTGTGTGCTATTCGTATTACATAAAAGTGTGGTGTTGTATCATGGTAAAGTCTATACAATCTGGAGCTAGGGTCCTGGATTTAAATCTCGCACCTCTTTCTGTCTCTGTGATCCATTTTCTGCTATCATCTTTTAATTATAAAACGGGATAATAAAAGTACCAGTCCAGTCTCATTAGCGTGAGAATATATAAGATGTGTAAAATTATTCGGTGCCTGACAAAATGTATTTCCTTCTGGAGAGCAAGCTACACAAAGGCAAAGATTTATATCTCTTTCATTCATTCACGTGTCTTACCCACCTAGAACAGTGCTTGGCATAAAATAGACATTCAGTATATACACTGTTGGATGAATGAATATATTTCAGGATGTAAATGCCGGGGCTCGGTCACCGTAGCAGCTGTAATGAAGTAGACAGGTGGTCGCACACGTATGTAGAACAGTGGTTCTCAGCCTAGGATTTACATTAGAAATACCTGGAAGCCTTCTAAACGGACTAATTCTCAAGCCCCACTACAGACAAATGTCAAGCACTACTGTCGGAGAATCACTGTGAAAATAACAGCTGCAAACATGGAATAATACAGGCATCGAGCATGTTGAAGATTCAGTACCAAAAGCGATTTCCTGAGCAACTTATAACCCTTAGGAAACTAAGCACGACCTTTGTTTCAATAGTAATTGCATTCTTGAAAATGTCCATATACATACATGAAAATCCTTAACACTTTGAGTTTATATGTAAAATGGGTTAAGACTTAGGCTCAAATAATTACACAAGGTCCATTTCCATACATGAATCTCTGCGGGATATTTGAAATTCGCGTGGGGCTTGGGGCAACTTTTTAATTGTGTGGGAAATCTTTAACATTGCAGGCAGCTCATCTAGATCAACCAAGAAGCACGCGGGCTGCCTCGAATATAAGCAAAATTAGTCTGGATATAATACGGGGGAAGAACTCACCAGCACACGCACAGTGATTACAGTCTCTCCTCAGGCACTTGGGGAACTAAACCAAGATACAGAGTCACTTCTTAGACAGCTGGTTGCTTTTCTAGAACAGGATGAGTTCACAGATCTCTAATGTGTCGATTGCTTGTCTTAGGAGATCTCCTGGCTGAGGAGACCGCCTGATTCTCTGATGCCTCTCATCATTGTAGTCTCACAGGTAGAATCACTCCAAGGGCCATTTGGCCAGATGGGATGGATTGAATACGGGAGTCACGGAGACCTGAAAGAAGAGTAGAACCACACTTGCTTGACTTGGGGAAAACTGGCAAAATAGATAATTAGAGCTAAATAACTACTTGTTTACATGTTTTCCCATAAATTTTTAAGTATTCTTTTTATGAAGAGTGTGTGCTCCATGTTTCTTTCCATAAATACACTATAAAAACATTATCAATCACATGCCCTGCACAAATGTTGCAGCAAATTCCATTTTAATGTTGTTCACAAAGCTATTTTGATGTCTTGGGCTCCTTAACACTGAATTCTACCTCTATTTGCCTTTATCTTTAAAGAGCTGCTTTGAAGGATTTCTGTCCCTGTTAGGAAAGAATATCACTGAAATGCAAGGCCTGGGATATCATTCAGATCATCCTAATCAGATTTCTCAGCCTTTGATCTAATCAGCAAGCTGTTTTGCTTAGCTTCTTGGTCAAATTCATTCATTAACTTGGAAAGCATTACTGAATATATGCTGTGTCTACCCCTGGGCTAGAATGTAATAAGATTGGAAGATGAATTGAGCCCTGTCCTTTAGGAGTTTATAGTCCTATTAAATGAAGCGAAGAAAATAACAAAATACTATTTAAAATGTGTGATGACTTTTATACTTCAAGTAACAGAGGTCTTCTATGGCAGGTAATTGACATTAATTGTGATTTTGCACACCTAAAACTGCATTATAGAATAGTTTCTTTTCACATCTATTTCTTAGTTAATAATTCAGTTTTGCATTTCGAAGATTCTCTTGCCATTATAGTCATCCCTGACAAAGTGTTGTAAAATTAATAGAAAGACTCATTAGCATTTCACAGTTTCATTTTTTTTTTTTTTGGGAGCAGGAGTGAGAAGTTGAAACCCCATTGATTTTTTTTTTTTTATTGGAGCAAATTGGAATGTAAAACCCTGCTCCTCTCCCCGCCCAATACACATTAAATTCTACCAGACTCTTAAGTGTCATCTTGTCAACCAAGCTGAATCCAAATAGAAAAAGAACTTACACTAATGTTATTTAAGGTCTGAGGGATAATGAAATTGCATTCTTATTTTGGAAGAAAATGTGTATGCATATGTGAATATGTGTGTACATATTGGCAAACGGGTTTTCTCCCATGGTTATTTAGAAGAATGGAAAGCTATAATCACAAGTTGCCTCCTACACCCCGTAGTATCTATATATATTTTTCCTATTCTCTTCTTATGTAATGTCCTTTTGTGAGGCCCAATTTACAGCTACAAACTGGCAGCCACTTTGATGTTTTTTACTTATTTTCCTCTTAATTAATGTTTATATGTGTAGCAGATGTATAATTTTCTTCTATTAATGTTACAGAAAACCAACCTTAAATTTGCATCCACAATGAGGAATAAATAAGCAACAAAAGCCCTGACTTAATTGTTTCTATTCACAGGGTCGGGAAGAGTGTGATTTTGATGTACTTTCTCGGGAGGGCTTAGCATGGGCAGAATGTGTCATCTCTCATCTAGTAACCACGTTATTCTTCTAGGGACACGTGCATCCCTTGCATCCTGATTTGATTATTTGAGCAACGTGCCTCTCCTGGCGGTTCTAACTAGGGAGAGTGGTCAGAGTCTATGACATCTCATGAATTAAACTCATTTGTCCTGTGACTTCTGCTGTGACAGTCGCTTGTGGTGACTATCAAGGAGTTGAAGGTGGAAGCCAGAGATTCTGACTCCGCAGAGATCTGATTTTCTTGTGATGAAAACTGTGGCTCAGAATTGTTGAGCAGGGTGTCTCCGAGCCAGAGAAAAGTCCTAACGAAAAATGTTGAAGAAGCTCGTTGGACAGATGGAAGAGAATCCTTGGGGGCGAAGGCTCACCATGGAAGAATCCTCCCATGTTCTTGTCTTATTGCTCAATTAAATGGAACATACGTTGGGGAGAGGGGCCAAAAGTGATGTTGTTCATTATTTGCCCCAGTGAAAGGAAGGAAAGAGAATACTGTATCCTCAGACTGTCTTCATGAAAGGCCAGCTACTTGTAGCGAGTGGCTCTTTGGGGGCTTATGTAAAGCAGGCACATTGTCTGCTGTCCGGTGGGAGCTGATGAAAGTAGGCTTCGGGCAAGCTCGTTGGATCAGTCTGACTACCAAAGACCTAGCCTCTATTTCTGGGACTTCTGTGTAGGAATGTAGAGAGTTAAACCAAAGCAGGGCGGGGTGGGACACTCGCCAAGCTCTCAGGTGAGCTTGGCTATCGACTGGTGACTGCACAGTCCCGGATGCTTTTCTGGATTGCCACCCAGCCTTTCCTTGGGTTGTGGGGTGGTTTGATTTTGTAAATTCCATTTCCGGGTGGAGTTTGCAGAGCTCAGTGATGGATACAGAGCGATCTCCCACCTTCTGGAGTCCGACAAAGCTTTTAGATTCTGCTCTTACTCTTCCTCCCCCTTTCTCGGCCAAGTTCCTTTTTCCCTCAGTGGCTCAGTTGATGGGATTCACCATGTAACTGGCCATCACCGTTATCCTTTTTCCCATCTCACTGTCTGTAGCCTTGTTTCTCTGTATGGCGAGGTGGGTGAAGGAGTCTGAGGATCTGGACCTCCCTGGGCGGACCTGGTATGTCTGTGGGTCCAGCGTCAGAGATGGCAGATTCTTACTGCGATGTTCATGTCCTGTGAGACAGGCTGCAGGGAGCTACTGGGGGGCGAGGGGTGGGGCTGGGGGTCAAGTGCATGGTGAAGTTTCTGATGTGTTCCTCCAGGGCTCCACCTTGATGGGCTTGGGTAAGCTCGTGCTTCTTCACCTGCCCTGTCAACCTAAGAAGTAAACTCAGGGTAGCTCACATGACCGGAAATTGAGTTTATTCAGGAGTAGCAAAGGAAGTGGAATTCAGGACATGGGAAGTAGCAAGCTACGGGTGAGTTTGTTGATGGTTTGGGGTGAGCTGTTTTTATGGGCAAGGAGTGCCAGGAAAGGGGACTTTAGCTGGAATCCAAGCAGCAAGTTCATTGGCTGGAGGATGAGGAGAGAGTCTTGGCAGATATTAGTTGGTTGAGGGATAAGTTTCACTTTTTTGTAAATTAGGCATTAATGGGAAATCAGTCTCTCAGTTGTGAAGCTAAATTTTCTTGAGGGCGCATGTGGGAGATTCTCCATTTCAGATTCTCTGGTTCCATTTTCAATTGAATCCTTTCACACTCGCATGGAAAGTGTGAAAACTTTAGCTTGCAGAAGGAAGTACCTGGGCAGCATGTGTAAATGCAGACTCTTGGGCCTGACCCTCATACTGACAGACAGCGTTTTTCATCGCGAGACCCACCTGATTCTAGGTCAGGTAATTCTCAGAGCACACCTGGACTCTTGTGTGGAGGGAACCCTCACGTCCCTTCTAGGCGGCCACTTAGTTCACAAGTCAGCGTTCGTATTTAGGCTCAAAACCCTTGCCTGACATATTTGGTGGAGTTGTTTAGAAATTGATCTTCTGTTATTCATGATGATGCCACAAGATCTCCATGGGGCGGGTGACCCCTCACTTTCTTCCGTTATCTGTCTTATTCTCTCCACTTTATTCTCATCCCACCTCCCTTCCCTTTGCTCAACGATAGTCAGATTTGCATCCTAAAGGGTTTCCTCTTATCTCTTATGTTTGTAGACCAAGGTTTTTCAGCCTCCTCTGGTTCATGCCCTCTTTTCTCACCTGAAATCGTTATGTTCCACCCATCAAACCTAAAAATCCACCCGATGTGTTCTGGATTTTTCTTGCCGTGGACCTTGGTAAGAGATCAGTCTTAGAGCGTTTGCAACTTCTTGACAAATACAAATCAGTGTTCTCCGTTTAGAACCTCGCTATCTATTGAGGTCCTCTGCAAGGGTATGGGAGGATGTTCTTGAGAGGAGCAAGAGTGAACTTGGAGCTGCGACCAGCGTGGAAATCCCTTTGGTGAGAAATAGAGGAATTTCAATAGAAGACCTCAGGAGCCTGCTTTTCTTGCTTTAAAATTGTCCACATTGCGGCCCACCCCCAGCCCTAGGGCTTTTTTTCCCCTGTAAACAGAGACCTGCATTCTGCCCTCTACCCTAAATAGGGTCTTACATTTTAATTTCTGGTCTTGAAACCAGCAATATTGCCCCAAAGTGGCCTCCTCAATCTCCCTGTCTTTGAGATCTACCTGCCACCCTCTACCTTCACCACCACTTCAGAGAGATGCGTTCTAAGACATTTGCAAAGGTTCGCACATATGGAAGACTGACACAGGCATCGTTTCTATCCCACGGGAACTTTTTAGCTCAGTGTTACCTTCTGATGTTGGTTTTTCTTTGTGTTTTTGTTTTTGTTTTTTTCTTCTTGCTGCAGGAAAGCAATCTCACGGGCAGGCCTGCAGCACCTGGCTCCTGCACATCCCCTCAGCCTTCCTGTGGCAAATGGTCCAGCGAAGGAGCCCAGAGCGACTCTGGATTGGAGTGTAGGTGTTTTTTCCTTTACACGTAATTCAGCTGCATGCATGTCTCACTCTTTCTCACGGTTCCTAGAGCTGCAAGCGAGGCTTAATAATTTTTCAGTCTTGCTCACGGACCAACCTTCAGCTATCTAAGCCATTTTTATTTTCAGACTCCTAGGAACATAGCGCACGTTTTGTTGGTTCCTTCCAAGTCGATGATGAATGAAACTCACCCTTAGCAAGCTGTCTTTTCCTTTCCGGCGCTTTTGTTGGTTTGCGTTCGTTAGAGGATGACCTCACGTTGTATTCCAGGGGCTTCATATCCTCCCGTCTGTTATACTTCTTCTCCTCACTCAAAGGTAGATTGGTCTTGTATCAGTGGGAGTGGGTATGTTTGCTGATTTTAACCAAAATACCTCCATGGAAGCTATTAACTAAAGTTGAAGATTGCAAGTCCGAAATTCTTAAGTCCATAAGAATACATTTATTGAGAATCCTCAGTGAATCAAGTTCTTGGTCAAAGATGTCTTGAACTGTGAATTGAAAGGTTTTGTCTCTTTCTGAAAAAAATGTAAGGAATAGCATGAAGAGAGAGGAGGGCTTCTCTGAAATCCTGCCAATCTGGCCTTGACGATGAGTCTTGTTTAGCATTTTGAGTTTAGTTAAATGGAGTGGAAATTCATGTTCTTCATCTTTTATAAGAGCATGGTGGGTTAGGGGCAAGGAGAGGAGTTTTAAAATGCAATTTATTTTTTAGCTCCTATGCCGTGATTTAATGTCCTCTTATATTGTAATATATTTCTCTCTCTCTCTCAAGAGACACTTATGAACATTCTTATTCTACGTTGGTCCTGAGATTGTTCAGATACCTCCTCCGCATATTAAATTATCGTCAAGAAGAATATTCCTCTCCTGGAGTCTCCCTTTATTTTAGGACAGCTCTTTAATGAATTCTTAAACCATAATGGAGTGTTCACAGAATTTAAAAGAATTAAATGTATAAAAACAAACCTGATGAATAAAATCAAAGAAGGGCATGCGTCGACAAATGATGAGCGTGTGTTATAACACAGGTGTGTTATATAAATCAGGGACCCGAAAAAGTTAAATATGCATGATGTCCCAAGTGGGTTTCTATTTGAGATGCAAGATTTTAATGAGAGAGAGTTTACATCCTTTGGACAGAGACATTCATTAAATCCTTTCTCTGCTCCTTGTGTGGCATTAATCAAGATCCCGTGATTTCTTTCAGTTCCGTGTTCTTGTCTGTAGATGGGGACAATTGTGGCTCCTCTTAAGGGATTTCATGGGTGTCGTTAGGATCATAGGTGGCAGTAAGTGAAAGCTCTTTGTAAACTGCGGATTTAATCATTTAGAAATAGAGCATTGATGAATTCATTAATCCGTCGCACACTCATTGAGTACATGCTTAGCTCTAGAACCCGTGTTGGTCCTTGGGTTCTTAGGTGAAGAAGATGTGGTTTCTGCCTTCAAAAAGCTTAGAACACAGTGGGCAGAAAATAAGTCAACAGCTAAAATGCAGGGTGGCGACCCCTAGAACAGATGAGAACAGAGGGCTTCCGCGCACTGAGGGGAAGGATGCAACATCCCTCTTTGATGTTGGAAATACAAACGCTTTTAAAATGAAGAGTCCTGCTTGAGCCAAAGCTCGACTTCAAACGCGTTATTTTCTGATTCCCGTAGAGAGGTATGCACGCTCATATTTCATCAAAATGGTATTTGGGGCTGGTGGTGGGAGGCTAATGATACATAGTAGGGGAAGAACAAATAGGAACTCAGGCGGGGTTCATGTGTCATGGCTCGTTATTCCTCCCTCTCCTTTGCATGTGGGCGCCCTGTCAAGGTGGCCTGTGGAATTATCACGGTGGCAGGAAGCACTTTGGGAATGTTTAACTGTGGAGGGAAAACTGAAAGCCTCGTCTGAAGATACTTCATCTGAGGGCTTATTTAGAGATATGCTGTGTAAGGAGTTATAAGATATGACTCTGAGGGGAAAAAAAAAAAAAAGGATTGTGGGTTAACGGTGCTGTTAGCAAACAAAAACCAAACAGCGACCAGCCCTGCAATTCCTCACTACAATTGTGTAAAACATTTTTTTCTCAGAGGAGAGGGCGAAACAGATGGTGAAAACCATTTTAGCAACGTTCTGATGTCAAGTTGTATGATGAGTTCCTTATAGATTTTGCTTATTAACCCCTTGTCAAATACGTCATTTGCAAACATTTTCTCCCGTTCGGTAGGTTGTCTTTGTCGTATTGGTGTAAAACCTTTTGAGTTTGATACAGTCCCATTTATTTATCTTTGCTTTTCCTGCCCTTGCCAGGGGAGACAGATCCAAAAAAAATATTGCTAAAGCGGATGTCAGAGAGTTTATTTTACTGCCTATGTTTTCTTCAAGGACTTTTACGGTTTCCGATCTCACATTTAAGTCTTGAGTCTATTTTGAGTTTATTGTTGTTATGGTGGAAGAAAGTGGTCCAGTTTCATTTTGCATGTATCCGCCTAGTTTTTCCAGCATCATTCATTGAAGAGGCTGGCTTCACCCCACTGTATATTCTTTCGCTGAGGCTTTGCTTGCCCTTGCCTCCAAATTTTTTCCTTTTCCTAATGAATGTGTTTTTCACCCATTTCATTGATGTCAGCTCGGTTTACACATCTATTCAAAGAGCTAAACCAGGATTTTCTTTGCTCTGTGTGAAGTACAAGACTGGTCCTTCGGCGTGACCGCTCTCTGCCATTCCCTCTTCCTCACCCCCTTGTCTGCTCCCCTGTGGAGAAGTGGCATGACTGTTTCCCTTTATTAGCCCGCTCTTCAGGACTAAGTGTGTTTAAATGATCCATCTTTACTTATTCACTGTTACTATTTATTAAGCTCTGATTTGGCTTGGAGTATCTTAAGAGTCTTCCAAATGAAGGGAAGGTTGGCCAGAATTTAAAAAAAAAAATTAAATTAAAAAAGGAGGAACTCCAAATTTTTGCCTTTGGTGAGGATAAAAGGCCCCAGTACTACTAAGTGATGCTTCTGGCAGAACGGGGCTGACAAGGCCACTTTGTTACCCAATCTGCCCCGCCCCCAACACTAGGGGTTGAAACTCTCTCTGCTCCATTACCGTTTGGTTCAGGGGGATGAGGGTCATCCGAGGGCCTCTAGTACTGTGATCCTGACTAATGTCACCTCCCCTCCCTCTCATAGATACCAAAGCTGTTATCTCATCTTGTCATACGATGTCAGCTTATCATAGAATCCCAAAGGGCACTGTCCTGACTCCAGTATATGTGCTAAAGTCATCAGTAGAGGCCCAGTTGTTTCCTAAGTATCCTTTCGTAAAGGGCTCTGAGGGTGCCTGAGACGCAGGTGAGCACTGAGTCAGTGAGCCTAGACTGTAGGTGCGCCTGTGCATTTTGGCCAGGCGTACACTATTGCAGGAGCCTGTTATTATGCTTTGGATACACGGACTTAATAATTTCCTTCAAGTATTCCATTTTAATATTCTCACTTCCCTGCTTAGCGATTATACTCTTGCTCATTGTTAGTCCGTCCCTCAAAGTCCAAAGCTTCTCTCCCTCTCTGATCTATTCAAATGTTCATTGTGACTCAGAGGACCATGCCTCACGTAACCTCATTTCCGGTTGACTTTTTGCCAGCCGTCACTCTTGCACAGGGCTTTCCCCACGTGTGTCAGGGGAGGGCCCTTCAGGCCGATGTGTGGGAGTGGCCAGAGTCGTCTTCGGTAGGGTGCCTCAATGTCCTACTGACAGCCGTGGACAGTTGGCTCTGCCCAAAGTGGAAACTGTCATTTCCTCCAGAGACTTCCTGCCTTGCTCTCTGCCAGGCCATGCTCGTATTCTCAGTCGAACCGATCTGTTGGTTTTATTTACTTTTTGCTTCGATTCCTCACAATACCTCCACCCACCGTGCATTGCTTCGAACCCAGTAAATGTGTTTTAGCTGACGTTCTTATCCTAGGTCCTCAGTTAGATTTGGGGATTCCTGGAAGGGAGGGACAATGTTTTCTGCTAGTTTTTCCTCCTTCGTGGAGGAAAGCACAGCATCATAGGCCTCGTGGCTGTCCGGTTACTGATGTGAAGGCTCTGACTGATGACGGCTTTCCTACCCCGTCAGCAAGAAGGGACATTTCACTGGGAGTTGTAGCCACTCAGATAATCTCTGTTCCTGAAAGGTGCGGTAAACAGGAGTCTAAAGCCTGCATGAAAAATAAATGGCTTTATGTGATTTGAATCCCCAGTAGCTCTTCTTAAATGTCCTTGCTCATATAATGCATCGTGTCATCTTAAAGCATCACACAGTTGTTCGAGTTTTTCCTATTCTTCTCTTCATCTTTGTAGTGGCAACCTGCAGAGGATGCCCCCGCTGTTACCACGCCATGCATGTCAGCCAAGCCAGTTTTTGGGAAAACAAACTAAATTGCTAGAAAGGGAGTAATGCTCAAAAAGGGGGAAAAAAATTCTCGTCTCCTGGGCTGGAATCCAAGTTTCCAGTTTGGAGTGAGTTAGCCCACTTAGAAGCGTATCTATTGCATAAATAATGTATATCTTCTCTTAAATGTCACATGCCTCTCCTGCGATGCAGACTTTATCTGACTTGGAGATTTCTTTCCTGTTTTTAGGATTATAGCAGAGAACACAGGAGGTGGGTCTTAGTCTCTCTCTGCTGTTTTACGATTTTTTCCCCCGTTACATTGCCTAAAATAGCTCTCCAAGAAATGGTGGAAAAGCCACCCAGATCTTTCTTAAAGGGCATATTAGTTTTAAACTTCGCACCCTTGATTTCAATTCACTTTTTCCCCCTCTCCTTGGAAAATTTCCTCCAGTCCCAAAGGCGGTGGAAAACAGAGCCTCAGCACCAACAAAGCCAGATCCTCTATCCAGACCACGTTTTTCTTCCCGTAGCTGATGATGCTAAGAGCAGAAGCGCTTTCTGCTAGGCAGGGAGAAGCATAGCATCATCAGCGTGCTGCCTCACTGTTTGGTTCAGGGACAAGACTGGGGAAACAGTCTTCATGTGGGATTGATTTAAACTGGGTTAGGAAACTAGGCCATCTTATCTTTGGAAACCTTGAATGAAAAGCCAGGAGGAGGCAGGCGTGTGCATGCGTGTGCGTGTGCGTGAGTGCACGTTCTCATTTCCGTCTTTTTTCACAGGGCCGGTCCTAGCGGACGCACGCCTTCTTCACACTCAGGCCTCAGCATGTTTACCTTTGAGTTTGGGTGTCATCACCAAGAGTGACTTCCACCCCAACAGTTTTCTCTACCTCACTTCCATTTAAAAAAAAAAAATGTTGGCAGACTGCTCAAGAGATCAGATTGCTGAGAGAGCATGAGGCACTAATCAGCTATAAATCAGTGAAGGCTCTGGACCTGTCCGCCAAGTTAATATTGAGAAATATCTAGCATGATTTCATGGACTCGCACTAGTCCAAAATTGTGAGAATTTTAAATTAAATTATACTGGCTCCTGGGGAAAAATCATAGACTCCTACAACTTCACAGGTCACTGAGAAGTACCTGGGTCTGATCTTCTGCCCCTTGGCGAGTCATTAGCTAACCGAACACTGCCCAACAGAAATAGATATCAGCCTAAAAACTAAATTTTCTAGTAGCCACATTGAAAAAGATGAAAAGAAATAGGTAAAATGAATTTTAGCATCATATTTTATTTAAACAAATACATTAGAAATATTGTTTCAACATATAATAAATATAAAAATGATCAACGAGATCGTTTGCATCCTTTTTTCACACTAAGTCTTTAAAATCTGCTGTGAAAGTTACTTTGACAGCACATCTTGGTGTTAACCATACTTTCTAGTGCTCAATAGGATAGCCATATGCTTACTGGACAACACAGATCTAAATCATCCCAGACCGATTGCACCTACTACTATCTTAATAATTTTCAGGGGGAGATAGTCTATATAGATATAGATATAGATATATACACACACACACATACATATATATATATTTTTTTCCTTCTGATTTTGTAAGAACATTTATATAGGATACGTATTTATAATTTTCTTATTGTTTTAAAACGTTTTTTTATAAGCAAATGTCTTTATTTTATGTAAATTATTTGCTCTTGGCATCAGTGCAATCTGTCTTTAAAGTTATTTAGTCTATAACACCACCGCCCCCCCCTGCAACTTTTATCTTTTTACCTATAACTCTTATTAGAATTTTAGTAGGACTTGAGAGCAAGGAATCATACCTATATATCTATAACTAGAAATCTAGACATCTAGATATCCAGATATATCTTCCTATGTGGATCTCTACTCTTAGGTGGCTAGATTTATATATATAGACATTGATCTACATAAATATATTTATATCTATATCTATAGAGACTTGTCTCAGCACTCACAGATACAGAAGAAATGTTATCTTCATTTAGAAATGGAAGAGCTATTTTTTTTCATTTTTTTGGTCTGGCACAGATGGATAGTCAGAGTTGTATACTATTTGAGATGGCATTTCAAGATGGATGTGTGAAGAGAGAAAGAGGTTCCTGGGTGGGGAGAATGGAATACACACACACACACACACACACACACACACATTTACATGAAAAGGAAAGTATGTCTGTATTTAGAGAAGAGTGACAAGAGAGTTAAATGTATGACAGTGAATAAGAAAGGTCAAGGAGAGACAGATGGGTGCCATTAATGGAAGGTCTAGGATGTGTGGTTACATTCGGATTTTATTTTATAAAAAATTAGGAAATCATTTAAGCATCCTGAGCAAGAAAAAGCATAACCATAGTTATGTTTTAAAGGAAATAATTGTACAGCAGTGTGAGATATCAGAGAGAATGTCAGAATTAAGTTCAGAGCAGAAGAAACAAGGACTTAGAGATTAGACACACTGCTCAGTGTGTGGTGAATAACTTGGGGGTTGATGTAGATAAGGAAAGAAAAGAGCAAAGAGAAGAAGTCTGTATTAGTTGGCGTAGACCCAGCTGCAATAAAAAACATACCGAAACATGTAATAGCTAAATACAATTTATTTTTCATTCCTGTAACAGACCAGGACTGTGCCAGGCAGGTTGGGTAGAGGGTCGGCCCTGTTCCCTCGTTACTTAGTGACCCAGGCAGACAGTCGCTTTACATCTTCATCAGAGGCTTCTAAAACCATCCCAGAAGTTGACTTTCTAGGTACCTGTATGGGAAAAGAGCACATAGGAATGCATGTGGGAGGTTTTACCGGGCCAAGTCCGAAAATAGCGCACACCACTCCTGCTCATGTTCCATTGGCTAGAACTTGGTCACAGGGCCACACCTAATCGCAAAGGAGGCTGGGTAATAATAAGGCCTAGCTGTGTGTTCAGGAAGAAAAATAAATGGTTTTGGTGAATGGCTAGCCGTCTCGGCTACAAAGACCTAGGAGAGAAATGAAACGTCTGAGTGTACATAGATTTTTCTTCCGTTAGGACTATTTCCTTAGGGCACATTCCCCAAAAGTGAGATCACTAGGTAAATATATGAATATTTTAATTTATTTTATCGTTTCTTTAATGGCTCGTGTGAGTTTGTTTCCTTTTCCCTATCCCCAGGATCTATCTTGTTAACTTTGAACTTTCTCACTATGTGTCTATGGTTTCATGTCTCTTTCCTTTTGATCCCTCTGGGCGATCTTATGCCACATCTCTATTCGTTTCTCACCTTCTCTGGTGGCTGTACAAGGACAGAGAAGTATCAAGTCTAATAGATCAGTCATGGACAAGTTCTAGAATCTCCTTTCTAAAAAGCTTGAAGAGGTAGGGTAGGGTCTATTGGATTATTGGGTCTCAGACTCTGCTGTAAGCTATAGCCACCTCCAGAACTTTTTAAACTCCTGATGTCAGATGAGTTAAAATAGTCTCTCTAGGGATGGTGCCCTAAAAACTCACGAGATCATTTTAACGAGCCATCGAATCTGAGGACCAGGGTGTCAGATCCACTGTGGCAGAAGCCTCCATCATTTTCTTTCTCTCTTCCCTTACAAAGATCAGTCTTTCTAATCAGATCCCCAACTCGAGAGTGAGTTAGTTCGTCTTTCCTGCTGTGCGTGTATCAGAGGCAAGGTTTATCGGCGGTCAGTATGCAGTATGCAGCGGCAGACAACCCCTGGCCGGGGATGAAGCCTCCTAGCCCAGTGAGTGAGCAATATGCTGGAAGGCCTGGCTCCCAGGCTTGCCCACTCCTACCTCCCTTACTTGATCTCCAGGACTTCATTTTTGGCCTGTCTAGACTGGTATTTCCCTTTTTGGCCACTTCCCCACTGCAGCATTTTATACTCCACTTTCTAAGAGAGTCGGCAGGAGCTTTTGCTGTGTTTAGGTTTCCTTAGTATTCGCTGCTATAGTTAATGTGTTTAATTTCCATGTTCTAGTCTATGGCCACGCCACCTGACGTGCCCGATCTCATTTGATCTCGGAAGCTAAGCAGGGTCGGGCCTGGTTAGTACTTGAATGAGAGACCACCTTGGAATACCAGGCACTGTAAGGATTAAAAAAAAAATTTTGTACCGGGTAATTTCCATGTTCTCCGGTAGAGTTTATTTCCTGGGTGACTGCACTAACCCAGCACCTGGAGCCAGTGATGTGGAATACATGTTTACTGACGAAATTAAAGAAAAAAAGGATGAAAAGATATTTTCTTCTATAAATGGTCATATGTTAAAGTTGGATGATAAATTGGATGATAAATCTAAAGTAAAATACTTTAGATTGTGGAGAGCAATTTCTTTGGGATACCTAGCAAAAAAAAGAAGTACCTATTAATTTAATTAATTAATAAAAATATTGTCCTTATCTTTCATTATTTGTAAACTTTTAGGGTCCAAACCTACAACTATTCTGTCTGCCATAAGAAGTATTTGAATATTTTTAAAAGGAAGAAAATCCTTCAGTTTGAATTAACTGGATAAAGGCCCTACAGAATTGGTAAAATGTTTGGATTTTTAGTAGAAATTTATTAGGATTCAGTATGTGATGACTTAAGACTGAGTTTCAAAAAACCTCTGGCTTAGAAGTGTAATTTACCCATTATTGGTATAAATGTGTTTTCTGACAGTCTTTACTTAAAGTAATTTAATGCAGCTACATCCTCCTTCATGGCTAATTTGCTCAGTAAAGGCATCTTTGACTAGAATGTTGGTTTCCATTGCATGAAATCTGCAGTGTTGGGCCTGGATAAATAAGCCTTCGTTGAACAATTTGAGGGTGTTTTCCCCCTCATTTGTTTGATATATATTTCAGAGATGACCGCGTCCATGGATAAAGCATCATAGACCTAATGTCTATTTTAGTTTTTGGCTCAAAGCATTTCCAAATACCTTTCCGCCATTTCTGGAATTTCAGTAGGACCAACAGCAGCGGCATTTTCAGGGGTGAGGTGAAAGGAGACGTGTTTAAACTCCATGGGTTCCCTAACTCTCTTGCCTCCAAAAACTGAATTAAAGCTTCTTCCATCGATGCCTGAGAAAGCAAACTGAAGTCAGTGGGTCTTTTCCTTCCAGGAGAACGCCGTGAATGGAGAGCACCTGTGGATGGAGACCAACGTCTCAGGAGACCTGTGTTACCTGGGCGAAGAGAACTGCCAAGTCAGATTTGCAGTGAGTGTGTTTGCTTCTCATACCTCGGGGCTCTGAGCGATGGTGGGGAGTCGTGGGGGGAGGAGACCTCCCAGCCAGAAGAGTCCGAAGGCGATGGGGTCACCGTGGCTGAATGTCCAAGGAGAGGTTTGGAAGAGCTTGGGCCTTGTGAGACAGTTGACAGAAAGAGTATATCAAGTTAACATGGCTTTCACGGGATCAGTTTGAATGGGGTTAGGGCCTGACTGTGCAGGCCAAACCTAGGTTTAGTGTGTGACTTTATGATGATACTCGGGATTGGTTTGTTTGTAGGATGGGTGGGAGGGAGGGAGAGTAGATATGAGGGAACGTCCCCTTGCGGAGGGGGTGTCTGTGTAGGGAGAGGTCTGTGTGTGGAGGAAGGGTCTCTGTGTGTTTGTGGGGGGGGGCGGGGTGTCTCCTTCGTAGGGAGTGTCTGTGGTAGAGGGCTTCACTGGAGGTGAAGGTGGGGGATGGGTGGAAACACCTGTCTGGTAGTGAGTGTAGGCTGGCAAATAATTCACACCGAGTTCTGGAGGATAAAAGTCTAGAAACCATATAAACAATCAACAGTCAGCCACATCAGAATGAATATCCTTTGCTTTTTAGAACTTACTTTGTGTCCCTATCGAGAACAATCTGTTTAAAGGTTAAATTCTCTTTTTGTTCTGTGAAGAGAGAGCATGGTTGCCAGGCAGTAAGTTGTGAGAACTAGAATTTTCCTGTTGAGAAAGTGAACTTACAGGTTTTGTGTAGTTTAAAATTATGAGTCCATAAAGAGTGTGATCAGAAACCGGAATAGTAGAGAAAAAAGAGACATTCCTTTTTATTTGGGGAAATGGGCATTATCATCAACATAATAAAAAAAAAGTTTTTTTCTTTTTATGTTTGTTTATTATGTGAAAGAAAGATTTGGGAAAAATCTAGGATCTTGAAATTACAAGTGAATATGTTTCTATTAATAACTAATAAGGAAGAAATTGAGTTTCAGTCAAAGCTTATAGAAGAATATAGCCCCCAAGGACTTTTATTAGGCTGCCTGGAATCACATAGCTAGGGAGCCAAGACTTTTACAATTACGTTAGCTGTTTTGATGCCTGGTTTATAGGTTTTGTTTGGAAAACTTTATGAGAATTTTGGAGAACCAGGGTTCATTTGAGGGAAGTTGGGAACTGTAAAGTGTCAGTGAAAGGCCCAGACTCTGAGTTGTTGTACAGACTCTCAATTTAAATTGGATCTTGATGTTACCGGTCACTGTGTGACATGGAGGACTCTTGACCTTGGGGCCTTAGCTACCTTCTTGGTAGAAAAATGGAGTAGGATTAAATTATTTTTAGTTTTGTTTCCAACTCAGATTTGTATTTAATTGCCTCCATTTCTTTTAATCTGGTTGTAAATTCAGTTGATTCAAATACTTATGCATATGCATTTTTAATGGAAATGTAATTGCATGGAGTTAGATTAAATTAACCATAACTAAGAGAAGCTCAGCTATTTGGACTAAAATTCAATAAATAATTATCATTGAGATCTTAGTTAATTGCATAAAAACTGCTCTTGATCATCAGAAATAGAAGAAATAAAACCCAATCTTACTTGCATGTATACTTTTGAACTCTTCAAACTTTGTATCAGTAAATAACATTACTATCCACTGATTATAGTTTAGTCATTATTCCCTCTAGGCCAGGAAAAGCAAGGAGAATAAAGGGAATTTTAGGTCAATGTAATGAGGTAATAGTTGTGAATATTCCCAGTGTTCTTTTGAACACTTCTCAAAATTTCATTCCAAATACTTGGCTTTATCAACTACTTTATAAAGTTTCTGGAAGACGAAGAGCTTTCCTCCCCGCCCCTCCCCCCCCAAAAAACAGTTCATTAAATGAAGGAATAAATCAGTGAGGACCTGAGGACCTCACTCTGTTTTCTCTTTATAAGTTCCTGAAGGCTCAGTTTCTTCACCCATAAAGTGAAGGAAATGTTTGGAGGAATTAAATGAGATAATGCACTGAAAGGACTGACTTGCCATAGCGACTGATATAATGAATTAAAAGAAAAAAACAAACAAATAGAAAGGACAGGAGCAGGCAATTCACAAAAGAACTACCAGGACCAATATATATGTGAAAACTCTAAACAAGGCACCCAAATTAAAACAACAGTGAGGAGTCAACATCATGTGCCTCTTCAATTAGTGCGGATCTACAAAATGCTAATGCTTAGTAACGGTTTAGTCTCATTGTCAGCTGGCATGAGTGTAAATTGATATACTTCACAAAATTAGCAGCATGCAGTGAAAGCACTAAAATTCTAGCTCTTTCCACTCATTTTGAGGAGGACGTTGATAAGCAGGAAAAAAGACCCAGAGGAATGTACTTAAGTTGGTCTGGGGTAGATACCTTTGTAGTAAGTAACCTAGGTTGCAACAGAATATTAAAGGGCAAAGGGAAAGAGAATGGACAGCTTCCAGTGTTTGAAGTGTTCAATTCTTTGTGGTTAGGACGGTGGAACCAAGTTCTTGATGCGGTGGTGGAATCCACCGACTCTAACAGCAGCTCTTACAGTGCGGGGTAATAAACATCCTCTGGAAAATCCGTTAACGATGTAGGCTATTGTTTCTCTCTTCACTCCAAACGCTGACTCGGCAGGCCTGGAGTGGGACTTGGGAACCTGATTTTAACAAGCACCTCAAATAATTACAGTGCAGGTGGTCCCCAAACTTAACTTTGAGAAAATACTATATTATAAGGAAGAATTCTAACAACCAGATCTGCCCAGCAAGGAAGCGAGGTGCCTGGAGAGGTGGGCTCAAATGGCATGTCTACATATCAGTTGGCTGGCCCTCTTGATGCTGTGGGTGGGATGCGCGTCTGCTTTGGCGAAGAGGTGGGGTGAGATCGCCAAGGGGGCCCCCAATTAAAACGTTCTATCTGCAGCTTTCTCAGGATGGAACAACAGTTTTGTAAGAAAAATGCACTTGTAAGTAGATTATTGTATTCTGGGTTTCTTTAATGAGCCACCTTTGAAGAAAGCTGACCTTCTGAACAAAGTGCAGGCAGAACACTTGGAGGAGGAAAGAATCCATCACTTAAGACGTGCCTTTCACTCATGACCCTGTTTTAGCAAAGCAAATGTCACGGGCAGAAGTTAGAAGGGAGAAGTCAGTGTGGGTTGAGCAGACAGAGGCGGCTCCATGGAAATGGGGCTTGAGCACAGTTTTGAAAGATGGGTACGATTTACATACATGGAATTGAGGAAGGAGGACAGTTCAGGCTGGGAGAGGAAGACAGGCAAGCTCAGGGGAGGAGGGACGAGCTTTGTACAAGGGAGGAGGCAATTGTGACACATGCACATCCTCTCTAATGGCATGTGTTAGGAAGCATTGGCAATAAGGACGGGTGGGGGTGTGTGTGTGTCCACGTTTTCTGAACCCAAACGTGCATGTTACAAAGGTCTGTGTGCTCATGAAGCATGGCTATATGATACCTTGTCTAAATCAAGCCATCAGCGAAACTGCCACTCTGACAGGGACATTGCAGTGGTCTCTTTAAAACCAAAGCCGTCCTGCACATCCACGCCCTCCTGCTGTCATATGGGTTGATATTTGGGGGCTGGTATTGGAGGGCTTTGAAAGCAAGGCGGTGGCATCACAGGTCACGAAGAGCGTTGCAGGAGAGTTTGCTCCAAAGCCTTGAGGCGGAACCAGGTAACTCTTAAAATTCTTCCTCTTCTACTTTTCTCTAGTGGCGACATTTAATACAGTAGAATGTCTGCCAGCAGATACTTAATGAGATTAAAGTTATTTCCAAATCAGTGACAGTGCTCAAATTAGCAACTGTTTCTTTTTCTGGCCTAGAGGGGAGAAAGGGGTCCAGAGATAATGAAATTGAAGCAGAAGGATCGCCGTTTCCTGGCATGATTATGGGGCGAAAATTCAATAGAAGTCCAACTAGGGCCACTCTCGTTTGGCGCTATTTATTCAGCTGGGCATTCACTTACTCTGTGTTTATGGGCTGAGTCCCAAGTCCCAGAAACTTCAGACAGTGTTGAGAGTGACAGTGCGTTATGAGTGACAGCCTCACAGTTTAGTGGGTACCATCTGTAGAAACCGTCCTCACGCTTTGTTAAAAGATATACGAAGATGCTCTGCTAAACATGTGTTCCCAAAGACACTCGTGCCTCCACTAATAATCCAAAGAGCACACACCAGTGCACATGTATTAGGACACTTAAAAGGCACTCACCTACATCAGATGTGGATGTACACAACGGTCGTCACACCTGCCTAGATGCGTGAGGACACATAGGTGGTAGGAAGGAAGTGGTCTTCGTGTGAGACGGACCTCGGTTGAAAACCTGCAGTTTTATCTATTTATTAGTGAACTTTAGACGTATCATTTCACCTCTTTCGGCCTCCATTTTCTAACTTAAAGTACTGGTGTTAAGATCAGCCTCGGGGAGGCTTGTTTCTGGACGAGCACTACAATCACTTATGAAACTTTACCTTTTAATTTTATTGTTGGAAATGGTTGCTTCCCAGCCTGGATCTGTCTCATTAGCATCTCTGGTGAGTGGCGTCGGGCATGAATATATTAAAAGAAACAAACTCTATGGATGATTCTAGGCACTGTCACACATAGTGGGTAAAGGGCCACTGAACTACTTCATAGAGAGAGTGTCAGGACTAAACAAGGTGGCCTGGTCCTCGCACCTGGCATACAGTAGCTGTTGTGGGTTGAATTGTGTGGCCTCAAAAGATACGCCAAAGTCCCAAGCCTGAGGATGTCAGAACATGACGTCATCTGGAAATAGGGTTGTTAGAGATGTAATTAGTTAAGATGAGGGCATACTGGAGCAGGGTGGGCCCTTGATCTAATATGATACGTGTCCTTATAAGAGTTGGAGAGGACACACGGAGATACACACAAGGAAGAAGGCCATGTGATGACAGGCAGGGGATGGCGTGATGCTGTTGGGAGCCAGAGAAGGCCAGGATTGGAGGCTGTCATCCGGAGCCAGGAAAGAGGCACAGACATTCTCCCTCAGGGCCCTCAGAAGGGTGCCGGCCCTGTTGATGCCTTGCTTTCAGACTCTGAAGCTTCCAGACTGCAAGAGAACACATTTCTGTTGTTTTAAGCTTCCCTGTTTGTGGTACTTTGCTAGGGTAGCTCTAGGAAACAAACAAATACAGTGGCCATTCTGCAGGGCAAGTCACCTTTTCCAGGTGTACGGATACTGCACGAGGCTCACGGATGCTCACATGCATGCACACAGACACACAGACACACACACACACGTACACACACACACATACACTTAAATCAGCCTTGACTGAGGGTTTTAGCTGAGAGGTATGTGGCTTTTGGGGTAAGCGAGCTATAGGCAGGTAAGCACCGGGAGCTGAGCGCTGCGGGGAGGAGAGCAGGTAGACAGCTAGGTGCGTGAGAGTGTGTAGGTTGGGTAGGAGAAAAGAGGAACTGCCAGACTTCAAAATGCTCCTACCGGATATATCGTCTCTATTTTTAAATGTGCTTATGTCACCTTTGTGTGCGTGTGGGTAGGCTAATGGGTACTGTTTCACTTTTTTGAATGTTTTGTTCATGGATTTTGCTTTCATCCTTTTTTTGGTGGGTAATGTTTGTCAGAAGTGGCCGATCTCACCTGTAACACCTGACCTTGATTCTAAGGTGTCTTCCGATACGGCTTGCAGCTTAACAAATACAGTTGTATTGCGTAAATGAATGAATTGCACTAGGGAGGCCATGTGTGACGTGGGGCTGAGGGGGAGTGGAGAGTGAGGATCTGCACGGAAACGGACCGAAATGCAAACCCTGGCTCCACCCTGCGTCTCTGAGGCGCGGGCTCCTCTGTAAACAGTCATGATTGTATCTGCCTCTCAGCATTGGAGAAGGATTAAATCAATTGACAAACGTTCGTATCCTTTCTTTTTCTCTACTGTCCTCGCTTATATTTTAATGTCATTAAGTTGGATGAGTTAATTAGTAGTTTGGGTGGACTTTGGTTTCAACCATACCTTATGTCTGGGATCATTCTGCCTGAGGCTTCTAGAGATTCACCTGTCCTTTTGCCGCTGTGTGTCATGTATGTGGTCTCACTAAGTCATGGGTGGGACCAATTGAGTGTGACAAATAAAAGTGCCCCGTTCTGGAAAACATCTCACAGGCCCTGTTTTCTTACTGGTGAATCAGAAGTCACACTGTTGTGATCGGGTATCACAGCATCTGCTCCCAAGGATGCTGGCCATACCCCCGGGTCCCTGGAAGAAACTTATAAGAAGAGGACAAGGACACTAGCTCCCTGTCCTAATTAAAAGAAACTTTCAGCTTTTGGTTGTTAAAAAAAAATCCTGAACCCGGTCCCCCGCCCTGTCTATTTCAGCTCTGGAACGTGGGTGGGGGCTGGCTCGAGTGCATCCGCGCACTGTGGGCAAGCAGGTGAATCCGTGCCCAGCGCACACCGCTGGGCCTTCTGCCTGTTTGCGTATCGCGTCTGGCAGGTGTGCACCGCAGAGCCTCATAGCCACCGAGCCCGCCTGCTCGCTGATCCCTCACATGCCAGTTGTCCAGCCCAGAGGACTGATGATCCGCACACCCAGATGGGGGCTTGGCCGAGCGCGGTGCAGGCTGTCGGAGGGAACCGCGTGTGCAGCGGTAACGCCCAGGCTGCTCGGCCGGCTTTCTGTGCTGTTCAGGCGCCAGCCTTGAAGACACTGTCTCCAGGAGCTGCCAGGGTCGCTGTCTGCCAGAGGCCTCTCCCGCCATTAGGATACGCAGGAGCTTGTGAACCAGGGTGGCTCAGGGGGAGCGTAGCAACCAACAGAAGTGGTTTTGACACAGCACTTGCATAGACAGACTCCGCTCCAAGGCAGTGACCATGAGTGGAGGGCGTGGGGTGTTCCTGTGGGTGTAGATGGTAGTGCCCATCGGTGTCTGGCCACACAGTCACACATTTCCATGGGTTCATTCAACCGCACACTTAGAACTGTGTCTGGCACATGATAGGCCCTCAGTAGAGGCCAGCCATTGTTACTATTACAACTGTCATCGCTGCTGTTATAACGAATCCTTTGGCATAGAATGCTGCCCGCGTACTTGAGGCGAATATCATACTGATTGTGTTCATTTCGTGCAGTAGAGATGGTGACAGACTATGGAGCTCAGAGGGCTTTAGGGTTTTGTCACTTCCTCCTAAGTGACCCTGGATCAGCACAGCACCCTTGTCTATTTGCACGATCCACTTAAAAAAAAAAGAAATCGTGTTCTGCAGAGCACTAACCTCATAGAAACAATACAGGGTATTGTTCATTAAAAGAGGCTTGTGACCAAATAAATTTAGAAACTACTGACAACTTTAATACACTCTAAGAAGGGCATACGATATGCAGAGTTTCCTACTTTGTTTCAGGGTGAGGGAAGGATTGTTGAATCCATTATTTCTCCCACAGAACGTCCATCGACATCTCGTGGGATCTCAGTATTCAGTGGAAGACTCTTTGAAGAACTGCTCACACAGTACAGTTTTCCTAGGACTTACCGATGTTGATCAATAATGACAACCTTTTGGGGTGGTTTATTGGAAGCACTTACTTCTGCCTAAAAGTAGAGGGGAAAAAAAGGCAAAGACCATCTAGCTTCCTAACTTTTCTGTATCCATGTGCAAATTCTTTTGCCTTTATTCTAAACTTTCATTAAGCCGAATGCGTGTTTATAAGTGTTTGATTTTATTCTTGGAGAATAATTGTCATCCCTTCTGCAATGATCATTTTAGACTGAGGCTGCATTTACATGTTCGTACATGGGTTTGTGTTTGTGAAGTCCTTTTAATATTGTACAGTCATGTTACTTAATAAAAATGAGTTGCATCTGATTCAGCATCGAGTTTACATACCACCTAGGCAGTCAATGCCCAGGTGTGTAGAGATGCTTGCCCTTGCTCCAGTGTTCCTCAGTGCCAGGGACCCAGAACAACGGATTTCCCCATATCCTTGTTGCTCAGAGGCCACAATCTTGGCTGAAGCCTTATTCACACCAGCAGGTACTCAGAACTTCCCCTGGTTGACATTGCCTCTGTTTTTTAGGAGCTTGTCCTTATCAGTTCCCTACCTCACACACCAGGCAGATGTAGATTTCAGAAGGTAATGCCTTAAAAATGCAGGGACACAGAGAAGGCTACTTTGATGTCCTCAGCCCAGGAGGTGTATGGGTTTGGGAACAGAATGACCTGGCTTTGAATCCAGGCTTTGAGACTTTCTGTTTAAATGACAGTGGTCACTGTTTTAACCTCTTTCAGCCTCAGTTTTACATCTATAGAATGTGGATAAAACCTGCTTCTTTTGGTCATTGTGAAACTTAAGCGAGATAATGCACATGTAACAATTAACAGTGTGGCAAGTCACAAACACTCAATCATAATTAATTATTATAGCCATTCCTTCTTGAGTGAAAGTGGGTCCTGTGGGTTGTCAGAAACTGAAACCCAGAGGCTCAGCTCAGGCACTAACTTAGGAGGGCCTTGTAATAATCGTCACCTCTGCCACTGCATCAAAGAGAAGGCAGGTCTCATGGGGTATAACAACTGGCCCAGCTGAACGGCTGTCCTTGACTCTGTGCCCCTTCTCCATTCTCTTGATGTTTTATAGCACATAGCATTTTCTGCCTTAAAAAAAAAAATGTCACTCACTCATCTGTCTGTTTCTACCACCAGAGCATAAGCTCCATTTAGCTTGGGGACTTTGCCTGTCTTGTGCTCTGCTGAGTCCTCGGCACTGAGGACAGTGACTGCACTAAAGTAGTTGGTCAGTTTTCATGGAATAAATGAATGAATGAGAGTGGTATGTTTGTTGAGAGAGAGAACCCGTACACACACACACACAGACCTGTCACCAAATCAACCCAATCTTTTAAGTATCATACTTAGAATCTAGGTTGTTTAACTTCCTGCCTTATTTTTAAGGCTTTTCACAGGGAGATCCGATGCTCACTACTAGAAGGCTGCTCTGGGGTTGTAAGCCCCTTTTAGCCTGCATCATGCCGTTTATCTGATTCTCACGGAGAGCAGAGACAGCGAGCCGTTTACCACTCCACAGCGGTTGTGCACTGGTTGCCATTATCCATCCCCATGGGATTCCTCATGAGAAGAGTTTCTAAAGCAATCATATTAAACATCATGTGTATCTGTCTTCGTCAGTCTTTCCTCCCTCATCTATCACTAGTAAAGAAAATAAGAGAGAAGTAGTAAATCATAAAAGGAAGAGATGGCTTTGAGTCAGAAAGACCAAGTTCCATCCTAGCTCATCCACCTCGGGCAAGTTGCCAATCTCACAGGGTCTCAGCTCCTTAGCTGTAAAGCGGGGGAATGGTCCCCACCTGCACGGTGGAAGCGAGCTGTGTTTATAGTGCACACAGCGTCCTCCTGGTAAAATACTCTGTGTGCGGTAACGCAGTCCTCATTGAAAACGGTGTGGATGGGAGTGTGTATGTGAGTGAAAACCACATTGCCCATTGAAGATGCAGTGTTGGTGAACTGTGACTGAAATGGCCATATTCCTGGGCTAGATTGTTTGGAAGGCTTTGTCTCAATTATGTCACCAATAGCTTGGGATGTAGGAAACAGGAATGAAAAGATAACTAATTCACCACGACCCGATGTGGCTCTTACGTAGATACAATTTCTAGATGAAAAAAATGTCTCTAAATTATTGTTTAGAAACCCTAAGCCGTGCCTTTAAAAAACATTTTCATCTATTTCTTTAAAATTAACTGATAATGAGAACATGTTAGGATTTGTACTGCAAGTAAGATGGCATATCCGTTGCTATTACACCAACAGGGATTAAAGGGCAAACTTTGATGTTTGTGGTTATATTAAGGCTCAGATCTCTGCTATGCCTTTGATATGCTACCTCAGAACTGGAGAGAGCCATAGAGAAAACATCAAGACACCATTTCCTGTCGTCTTCCCTGTGATTTCTGTAATATGTCCAGCCTATCCTCATCCATATCAGTCTTCTAGAAATTTGTGAGTACACTTATGTTTATGTGTGTAGGACTCTAAGTGTATGAATTTCTACTTATAAATGTTCGTATGCTTATAATCATGTTTATCTATATTCTTACACATATAGTGACACTTCTGTTCATCGACTGCGAGCCATGGCAGCTTTGGTCTGAGATAACATTGTAGGGAGTGTAAAAATGGAATGGATGTAGCCGCAAAAGCAGCTGGAAAGAACCAAAGACAGGAAAGTAGCACTTGATCAAGCTGTTGGCCGGCCATGGTCACGTAAGCCAGGACCCGCTGCCCCCGAAGCTGAGACGCAGAGAGGAAATAAATGGGAGGAAAGAAACAAGAGAAAAGATAAGGAGCAGAAGCAAATGCAAAGCAGAGACAAGACATGAGAGCAACGAAGTACAGATATCAATAGCGGTAGTTATGGAAATAGGAAGTGTCCTGGGGTAAAATGAGAACGAGGAGTGGGAAATAGCATTATGGATTTCTGAAGATTTCTCCGAGTTCATGCGGCTGAAATCCCTTTCCGATACATCATGGCCAGGAAGGTGGGGGCAGAAGGAAGAAGGCAGCGTGACAGTGTCGGGCTGGTCCGTCCTGGGCCACGCGCAGCCTGGCGCAGCTGCTCTGAGAGCCGTGGAGAGCTGTATTTTCCATTAAATTTGTGGCACCCAACACAGAGCGATCAGGCCGTCACCATACTTTTCCCAAGTAACAGCTGCGGTGTTTAGTTGTTCGTATATTGATAACATACCTGAATTTTATGTGGATGGTGGCAGTGTGCACTAGATACCCAATCGAGGTCCGAAGTGTAGATTTTAAGGTTCACCTGGAGATTTCGATTGAAGCTCATCCAAGAATCCTTCTTCCCATTCAAAAGATGTATTAAATTCACCAACATAAGCCACTTTTAAACCACCCTTAAAGAAAATGATTTGATATAAATTTTTAATAAAACAATAAGCTGTTGAGATGCATGTACCTTTTTCTGTCTTCAAATGAACTCTGTGCCATCTGGTCATAGCTTTGTCCCATCCTCACTTAACGGTCAAACGCAGTGAGGTATCATTCTTTCTAACCAGCTTTGAATTAACACAGTTTCTAGCAATTTGGTTTTTGCCAAATTGTTTTTCACGTGAGCACCGATTGTCTGACCTTCAGGAGGACGAAAGGTTTTCCAGTTCTCAGGTTCAGCTCACTTTTATTCTTTCTCTGTGTCCCTAGGGAAGTTTCAAGTTCAACCCGCTGGGCCTTAGCTCAAGTGGGTCCTGCTTATCCTCTGGATACACAGGCCTATCTGAGATTACTCGGGGGAGGTGATTCTAGAAACTTAAACACGCCATATGCAGATTGCTTCAGGTAATGTGTTCCTCAGAACAGAACAAAATATGCTGTTTGAAGAGCAAATTAAGTGAGTTTTATTGCAGTTCTTTAGAGGCAATTCCAGAGTAACACCGCATGAGATGTGCAGTCAGCCGTGCACACAGGTAGCTCGCTGACCAAGGCGTGGGAGCGAAGCTGTCCTTGGCTGTCGCTTATTCTACTGGGAGACGTAAGGCCCAGGTGTGAGAAATCCGTGTTAACCTCCCCGGAGGCCTGCGTGTGACTAGAAAGATACCTGGGAATTGCCTGGTACTCAGTGGGGACTCAGTGTTTATTGGTTGACTGAATTAATAAATTGCTCATCTCGTTCCTCTTATCTTTTTCCTTCCACGTTCAGATAGTGCCACATACAGGCACCAGGTTAAATCATTACTTTTGGTTACCTCCGTCTCAAAAACTCTATTAGTGCCCTCCTTGCCAATCAGGCTGAAATGCGTATTTCTCGGGTCTGAGTGAGGATTGTGGCATTCCGTACCCAATGCACCTTTCTAGCCAGACTGCATCACCAAATCAGGACTTCTGTCTGGGAAGTCTGGCCTGCTTGCTGGCCCCCGTTCTGTCCAGCACGCCTCCTCCTCACCCCGCAACTGTCACCCAAATACATATTCCAAGGTCTGGTTAGCTTGTAGCTATAGGTGGCATCACACAGCAGCAGTACCGGACTCCCCATTCTTAACGCCTCCCCTTTACGGAAGAGCTCGGCATTCTGCAGATGCACCTTCCCACCTTCCGGAGATGCCTCCTTTGTGCTCCTAAAAAGGGCCATTCAGGTAAACGCACCGTGACGCCTCTGCCTTGCTTTTCCTTTATCGTTTGCGGGTCTTCCAGCCCTCCACGGCACTGAAGGAAGGTGCCTCCCAACCTCTTCCTTTGGGATTTCCTGGTGTGAGATTGCTCATTGTTCCAAAGCCACCAATTCTCCAGACCGGGGCTGGGTTGGGGGCTCGAGGGGGCGAGAAAGCCCTTCTCTGCAAGCCTTTCCCCCTCTCCGCTTTCCTCCCTCCCTTCTGGAATGTCCGTTGAGCTCCTGTGACGTGTCAGGCAATGTCCTTGGCGTTGGCTTATAGCAGTGTGGACCCACACAGAGGAATCTCTCTCTTCTCAGGACTCTACCGGGGGCCTCTCAGGGACTGTCCTGTGCCATTTCTCTTGCAGGCCCTCACGACACAGCCCCTCTGGCTTCTTAACACAGACAGTGCCCTGCTTCCCACACCCGCGGACCCCCTCTCTCACCCCGCCACTGGGCACACACAGACGCCTCCGCACTCGCCCACCAAACCAGGTGCCCAACGGCTCATGAGAACGGACACCCAGTCCGGGGACTGTGCCCCACGCACGCGCCAAAGCCAGTCTCCAGGCCTTTTAGGGAAGCTTCAGTGCCAACTGCGTAATGAGACTCTGGATCTTCCCCCTGCTGGTGTGCCCTCAGTTTTCCAAACATACACATCTTCGAAGGCCCAATTCGAGAATTTGCTTTCTCTGTTAGGCCCTTTTTACTGACTCAGCCTCCAGAGTTTTGCTCTCCTATAAAGTACGGTTCTTCTTTTCTGAGCTGTTCTTTCAGCATTTAGCCAGCTGCGGCCTTTCCTTGTTAATGTCCCTTTTCTCCCCCCAAGTCCTTCTTGTCTCCTCAAGTGGCTCACGAGCTTCTCCGAGGAAGGACAGAAGCTTCTTCCTTTTTATTCCCTGAATAAGCACTCAGAGTTTCTTTATCTCCATAGTAATGGTTGACATCATTTATTGACGAAATGTCCAAAATATGCTTTGGAAAGGTCAGCGGTCAGCAGACTGTTGCAGCGACATGAAAAATTCACTCATGCAGGACACCTCAGACCATGGTAATTCCAGAGTGAGGCACGCTGGTGTACGTTTGAGCGTTGCATGCATATTTTGGCATAGTTTACATGAGTTCCCTTCGTAACCTCCCGTTGTTCCTGCTCCTTGTTCCTTTAGATATTCTGAGGTACTTTTGGCATCACTTAGTATTCAGGGTGTCAGTGGTGAGGGCCGTCTCGGAGGGATTCAGCCCTCAACAAGCCCTTGTCTGTCCAGAGGCACAAATACTTTGTCAAGGTCCCTCCGTCATGGGCCATCAGAAGTTGGGCTGAGGGGGCCAGGCCCCCCCCCACCATGTGGTAGACCCTCTGAGAAGACTCTGAGATTCCCCTTGGACCACAGATTTCTATGGACACATGGCATCTCCGCTTCTTGGTCTGGGATACTGAAATCCTCTTGTCGCAGAGAGACTTACTGATGTAACGAAGGCCCATAATAGGCGTGTGCTGAAACCTCAGTTAGCGACCGTCCTGGCTTGTCCAAATGCCCTGTATTCTCCTTGGGGGAAGGAAAGCCAACCTAAGTGGCAATAGAGACTGTGCTTCAGCCCCCAAATCTCACTAATGGAATTCCTGATAATGTCATTCAGTTTTTTTAATACCAATTTACAGATTGCATCCCAGGCTCCCCAGAGAAGCATAACTTGCCAAGTATGCTTGTCATTTCTTTTAATTAGGTCTTTAAATAAATCAGAGGATTCTTGTTTTCATTTACCTTGGGTTACATAGCAGTGATATTCCGTTTGTGTCGCCCATGGGGGCGGTCCTCACTGAAAGTTCACCGAGATCCCGACCCTGTAAGAGCTTGGGAAGCTTCCTCCACTTCACTGAGCAGCCCATTCCCATCACCTTCAAGAGGAAAGAAGGCGGCCTTACCTGTGCCTTGCTGTCCGTCCATCCTTCCTCTCTACTCTTCCCCTGTGGGCTGAGCTTTGTGTCCAAAAGGGATCAAGAAGGGAGGATAAGATTCTTCTCCTCACTCACTGTTTCTCCTTTGCCTGACCAGCAACCCTCCCTTATTTGTATTCTTCAGAAGCATGATTCTTCTGATCTAAGGAAGGTGAGGGGCTGAGAAATCGCTGGGGAGCAGACAGGTGGGCAAGAGTTCAAGTTAGTCAGTCCAGCCCACCAGCCTCACAGCCCCTCTTCTCTTGACTGTTCACTGTGCTCTGTCTGGTCCCTTCCCCAGAGTGTCTTCTCTGCCTCCTTCCGCACCCCAGGTGGGTTGGGCTCCTGCCTAGAGCCCCTTCCCTGGCCATACATCCTTCTGTCACTGTGGCCTCAGCATTGGGGGGGGCTAATGGAAGCAGAATTTCCTTGCCTTAGTTCTGGGAGCCCATGGTCTGGGAATTCTGTCTGGAGGGAGATGCTGCAAGCTTCAAACATTGTCTGGCCAGCAGCAGGCTCTGGCCTCTGGACTCTCCTGAAACCAAGGAAGTGTTGCAATGCTGGCTCTGAGGACTAAGGGTTTCCTCCGATGGAGGTGAAACCCGTGGAGGTGTGTACATGTGGAGGGGAGCGTCCGCAGAATGCAGCAGGAGAGAAATGGCCAGCAGGTGGGCTAGTCGCCCCATCTCCAGGGAGAAATAAGGTTTGTTTGGCATGTGCCTTTTTGGGAAGGGGCAAGGCCAGCCTTGTTATACATGCTTCTTGTGGTCAAACTTCAGATGACTGGGGTGACAATTAACTTTAGGTACATTGGGCAATAATGTACCAACCCTTTCACAAATCATAGGGCTGTGAAACTAGTTTTTCCATCCCCTACTGTCTCCTTTCCTTCCTTCTTTCTCTTTTTCTATCAAACTCTATTAACTACCACATTGCTGCTTAGCAAAACTCACATGTCTTGCTCAAAAGAAGAACAAATAGCTTTCTCGGTTGTACATACGGATCTGGGACTTATGACCAAAGGAAGTGGTGGCGGGGTGAAAGGGGATAGGATTCGATGTTCGACTTTATCTGGGACAATTACATACTTTCTACCACCTCTTGCTTCTGACCACCTCTTGCTTTTGTCCCCAGTACTGGCTCCAGTGGTCTAAGGCTGTGACAGTCTTATTCCCGTGTTTGATGTGAGCTGACGTGTGGTGAGGTGCTGTCACCGCTTCAAATGCCAGCAGTGCTGGCCACATGGGAGGCATGCAGGGCCCAGTCATAATGTGACCGTTTTCCGATATGGTCACCGTTAGGTCTGCGGGTCAGCTAATGTCCATCACCTTAACGCACAGCTTATCACTGCATTATTATTGTTGAAGTGAGTCACCGTTTTCAATATTGTTGAACGACATTGAAATAAAATTCAATAATGTTTAAATAAATTAGTTTTATAACTTAAAGCACTGTGTATATTATCATGGTGTGATGGGCTTTGATCTATCTATATTATATCCTATATTGTATTCGCTCTCACAAATGTTACCCCTCCCCCTCACCCCACATCCACACAAACACGATTTCAAACTAATGGGTTTCCTTTGACAAAATAAGCAAACCCTCTGTAAGGACGCTAAGGTTACTTTACTACCTGATATTTAAAGCAGTAAGCCTAGTGTGTCTTCAAAGTCACCGGTGAGAGTGAATTATTACATTTTTATCATTTTAATTTTTAAGCATGTTTGGGCTCCGGGCCAGATTTATTTTTTAAATTATGTTTTTGTGCCAATTTCTGTAACAACTTAAGTACTAATATGAGAGTAACAGCTAACCTGTTGAATTAATTTAATGACTTTTCCTGATTGATCACTTTTCATAGTGAAGGAAGCATTGGCTTAAATAAGAGTTTTTTAAAGAAAAAGTAAATACCTATAGTATTTAGAATGTCATGATTCCTGCATTTTGTCTTTGTATTTAGATTAAATCTTGTGAATAAAAATTGTAACATCACCAAACACAAAAAAGTTTTTACGTTTTGAGCAATTGCTGCCCAGAAGATTATTATCGAGCTACTTCAAATAACTTTGACCAAACTGAAACTTAGTCACAAACCAAGAAGTCAGCAGTTAAGGTTCTGACTCACTGGAACGGTTTTTATCAGTTGAGGAACTAACGTCCATGTACTTTACAGCTTTTGAAGAAAGGCCTAAGGCCTTCACTCAGAATTTGTTCACTTAACTTTCCGTATGATTATAAACCTTAGTTATGTTTCTCAGATTATAAACTGTAAAGAAGCTATTTAGGAAATGGAGAGCAACAAAATACAGATGCGATGACATTAAAAAGGCTTTTTAGTCTGATAGAAACATAGGAAACAGGAAAACGGCTGTGTTCTTTCTAGTAAAATGCATCGTGTTGTAGTGTTTATGAAGAAAAATTAAGATTGTAGATAATATATTCTGCCTCAAAAGCATGAAAGCATGTAATATTGTATGAGAGTCTTAAAATTCAATATTGTTTAAATGAAATTGGTTTTATAACTCTGGGTACTTTTTACTCATATATTATCTTCTCTAGAACATTGCACTTGAATTATTCCGTATGAATGATATTAGTGCATATACTTATATATGAATAAGCAGAGAGATAATTTGTCTTAACCCAGTGATTCTCAAATTCTTCTAGCCCAGATCTTTTATTGTGAATTTCTAACTTGGAATCCAAATACGGAAAATAGGCAAGGAAGAGGTTTTTTGGTTCCAGTGAGTGCCCGCGGGTCCCTGAGCCTGCTTGGCGCCCTTCCTGACTTTGTAGGAGCCTCACAGAGTCCCTGGAGTTCTGCAGAGTTCTTAGTGCAGAACTTAGTGCCGGGCACGAGGTCAGGCACAAGGCTGGACAAGGGCAGGAGTTATTGGTGAGGAAGGAGGCTTTTTAGGCGCCCTAACATCCCAGCTCATCAGCGGTGGCCCATCGTGCTTGTCCGCCGCGTATCTTCCAGGCGTTTTGTGGATAATGAGTAGACCGGCGTCAACTCCCATTTCCTTAGCCTCACTGAGACTCTGATTAGTGACGTGACTCAAGTGCCTCGTGCATTTGCTGCAGGTGGTGCTACAGCGGCGATCCACACCACGTGATCCAGAGGAAACGGGGGAGCGACAGTAATTTGTTGTGGGCATGCTGCTCGTGAGAACGTGCAAATTCGAATTTTATTATTGTTGCTGGGAGTGATGCTGCTACTGCTGTTACTACTACTGCTACTTGTCCTTGTTCTTAGTTCCCCTTCCCCGGCTAGTAGTAGAGCCGAGACACATTTCAGTAGTGTAACTGGACGCTTGGATGTCCCTTTTCCTCTGTTATCTGCAAAATCAATTGATGGTTAAACCGACTTAATGTCGCAGGCTATGTTCTTTCCTCAGGTAGAGGAGGACCAGGGGAAAACGTCACGCCCACACGTAGGGTGACTGAACCTCATCAGTGGGTGTCTGGACACCGTGTCTGGTCGCTGCAGAGTGGCAGTGCTCTAGGTCCTTGGCTGGTGGCTGATAACGCTGTGGCTATCCTGTGCTGAATGTGTTGAGCCATCGGGGAGGCAGGAGGCTGTGGTTTCTTTTCTGATACAACACTCCCTGCCTCTCCTCCCATTCGATTATCCTATTTTCCTCAGCAGCAGCAACCCCTTATTCCTTCTCATCTCCCTGCCTCGCTTAGCTCAAAAGTTATACCTCAGCAGGGGCAGCCACACAGCAGAAGCAGGGAGGCTGCTGGTCATCTATGCCAGCACCTTCCTTAAGGGTAGGGACGCAGGACCTTTCACACTTGGAAGCTTCGATAGACTATTTCATAGACCGGCTTTGATATAATAAAGTTTCTCAAACGCCAAAATTGTTCACGCAGCTCTGCCTTCCATCTGAAATTTTACATGGTGCTGGTAGTAACGAATTAAGATGCCACCATTTCCCTCTCTCCCTGCTGCTTTTTTTTTTTTTTTAAATCATTGGAGAAAAGGTACACTCGAAAAGTATTTTTATTGTAAATTTAAACTGGTATTGACTGTCAGAGCAAATTTTGTAATACTTTTGTAATACATAATAAAAGTAAGAGCGCTAGATTCAGGCCACCTGCCTCTGGGGGCCCTAATTACACGCCACCAGGCATAAACTTACTGTGCCTCTGTTTTTTCCTCTGTAAACTGGGAGTCAGAATTGTATCTATTTCTTAGAGTTGTGAGAATTAAATGAGTTAACTATTTGTGAGGGCTTACAAGGGTCCATGGCAGATAACAAGTACTAAATCCATTTTAGCTGGTTTATCATTATTATTTCATCATTATTATCATCATCATCATCATTATTATTATTACTAGGTATAAAAGTTGGACTTGTCTTCTTGCTTTCATGAAGATTTGGGCAGAAACGCAAGTAGCTCAGTTTAGATTTTGTGTTTGGGATAGAAGCTGGCATTGACTGGCCCCTTGAAATGGAGACTCTTTGCTGGAGAGGAAGAATGCTTGTTTTGAACTTAACTTAACTTTATACATTAGTTGGTGATGTCCCTTAACTACTAGAGTAAAATGTTTCTTAAAATGGAGGAAAACAATGCCTTCATTCTTAGGTTATGAAACTTAGAAATAACAGAATAAAGAACCCAGTTCATATTATATACTCGATATACAGCAGCTATTATAATTATTATATTTTGAGAAAATCTAGGCCATCCTTAATCATCAGGATATGGAGCTACTTGGTGGATCGGAGGACTGTTGATGTTTGTCGTGTTATTGAATGTTTAAGACAAAACTTTAAATTTGCTTAGTAATACAAACAATTGCAAAGTTTGTTTTATTTACATATATACTCTCTTCTCTACCAAGGCCCTCTTCAGAACAGACTGTTAACATTTCTTCTTGTATTTTGAATTGAATGTTGTAGAAATCAGCCCTCAGGAGGAAGTGTGCAGTCTGTAAAATCGTCGTCCACACCGCCTGCATCGAACAGCTAGAAAAGGTGAGCCAGCGCCACCTGCTGTAATTTTTGCTGCTTTGCAAGTGTTTTTGGACTTTTAAGACCAGGTATCAATTTCTGTTGCCAACTTTTTGAAAACAATGCCCTTAAAAAAAAAAAGGAAGCCCGACATTATTACCAGATTAATAATGGAAAGGCAGTGTTTAAGGTTCGTTCTCTCTACTGTTTGCCAAAATATACTTCGATATCATTTCATGTTGACTTGGGAAAATGAATAACGTGATTAGAGAGAAAGCCTGGTATGTACTAATTTTCTTTACAATAGCAAGCATTGTTATTCACCCATGAGATTTTCTACAAGGTGTTTTTTTCTTAAAGAAAAAAAAATTCCATAAGCTCTTAAAAACCATTTTTTAGATCTGCCTGACCTTCGTGAGTTTACTTCTTCCCGAATTAGCTGCAAGGGAGAGAGCCAGGCCGGAAGCCAGCTCTGAGTTTCTGTCTTCGAGCCGTGGGGGGAGCGGAAGTGATGTCCCCGTGTGCCTTTCTCCAGGAAAGATGGATTCTGCGTAGTCCATTTATCTGTCATCCCGGGGAAGGGAAAGACTCCAGTAGAAGGTTGTCTGCTGTCCTCACCCCCTTCCTGCCTCCTACGCCATCTTTGTGTGTGATTCTCTGTGCCTTATTTATGTTCTTGAGCTGCCATGTGTTGAACTATTTTAATCCCTGCGACATTCATTTACTTTTACAGACACGTTAGTAATTGTTGCCAACTGATACTCTGGGAGAATGACGACTAGTATTTTATCTCATGTCCCAATCCATTTACTCATCTCTTCTTTATTTCCGTATTTCTTTCACCTTATCATGTAGCTAAAGAAGATATCAATATACCAGGAGACCTCCCCGTCTCAAAAAAGGCAATACTGAATACTTTAATAAAGAACGTTGTGTGTGTGTGTGTGTGTGTGTGTGTGAGAGAATCATCATCATATTGAAAATTTCTCCTTTATATTTGCCTACTTTTAAAATCTGAAACACAGATGGATGGTTTCAGCTGCCATATACTTTTCCTCTGACTCTTTTTTATCTCCATTTCTCAAATTTACAGTATAAGCATTATTGTTTAAAGGTATGTTGATTTCATACCTTGAAGAGACATGGATTGGAGATAAGGAATCACTTGAGATCTCTGAGATTATCCAGGGTGATTTCAATACTAAGAATAGTGTTAAACTTTGTTCCTTATTCTTGGGCATTTTGTTTTATAGTTTCACCATTTGCCATTGTTAGTTTATTCAGGTAACTCGTTCTAGTCTGATGTTTATCCCTAATATAATACACTTCTCTTTTTAAATGACAGATTAATTTCAGATGTAAACCAACATTTCGAGAAGGGGGCTCAAGATCACCAAGAGAAGTGAGTATTTCAGAGTTTTATTTCAAGTACCATCTTTTATTTCCCATCGATTCACTGGATTCATAGATACTTGCCAGGTATTAAAAAATAAAGTCTATCCTTCTTCATCTCACATTACTTTCTTATTGATATATCAGCAAATACGGTCAGTAAAATAGCCAAGTCTCTTCAGTGTGTGTGCTGTCCTTTATTCTCATGGGATGTACTGGGGAGCCAAGGTCTTACTGAACGAACCAGAGAGCGGGGTGGGGGCGGTGATGGAATTGGAGAGGTAAGAACGAGATGGTGTTCTGCTGTCTTTAGGTCCTTTTCATTTCATTTTTCAATTTTGAGTGAGTAGAAACTCTTTGAGGGGCAACACAGTTATTGGGGGGCAGCACGGTTATTGAGTATTCCTGTGAACACAGGATCAGACTGTCTGGTTTCAGATCAGCCTCAATGCTCTGTGATTTGGGGCATTTCACTTAATCGCTCTAAATTTTAATGTTTTCGTCTGATAGGTAAGTAAGTAGGTAGATAGGTAGGTAGGTAGGTAGATCGATTGATCAGTAGATAGGATGAGAAGGAATGAACAAACTACACTCAGAGCTCAGCCCTTGACCTTATGGTCTGGTAGTAAAGACAGAGAAATGGGAAATTACAATGAAGAACAGTTGTCCCTGGGTTGGCGGCAAGCAGAGGCGATGACAGGAGAGAGTTCCCCTTAGACATGTTCATTCAACTTTGAGAGCACAGTGTGGGGACAATTAGAGAGGGCGAGGCAGTTGGTAGAAGTTCTCAGCCCTCCTGTGTCATCCTGGATAGTCCAGCTCCAGGTACAAAATTTTACTTCCCAATTGGCAAAACAAGAACCGCAATGAACAGAGCCCCACTCCTCATGACGGGCAGGTAACAGCCTGCCCAGCTGTTACCATCTTACACGGTATTCTCCATAAGAGAAAGTGCGATAAATGTAATTTTTGGAAAATACACTTTATCCATTCCACTTGCATTCCCTTTGAGGTTAGTTTTAGTTCCACATATAAATTTACCACGTCGGAAACCTTCTCAGCTGGTACCCTCCTCAAACTAACTCTATGTAGTGACAAATAGGAGAGAGAGGGAATGAGGTCAGAGAAAGGGCTTCTTGGAAGAGGTGACAACTTAACTGAGACTCAGAGAAGTTATCTAAGTGAAGGCAGTTAGGAGGTGGGTGAGAGCCTTCTAGACAGAGACAACCCACGCACACAAGCACAACACTGAGAGGGAACGTAACGAGGAAGACAAGAGATCCAGGAGACAAGCAAGGATATTGGGAGAAAATGTGAAAAGAGAATAGGCTGGGAGTGGAGGCTGCAGACAGAGGAAAAAGAGTTGTCCCCATCACTTATCCTCCCCCACTGTGCTTGTCCACTATGTCAGCAATAGGAAGGTCATAGGTCACACATAGAATTGGCTGGGAGATAACTCAGTGATAGCTCAAACGAAGGAGGAATTTCGTTTTGACAACAGAAAGAATAGTGTTGTGTTTTTAAGCCAGAGTTTATTTTCCATCCAGGCATTCATGTGTACACCTTTAGCTCCCTATCCTTAAGCTCTCTCTCTCTCTCCCCTCCCCCCCTCTCTCTATTATATGTGTAATTTTCTAAGGCACGGTGTTTTTTGTTTTTGTTTTTTTTTTAGTTTTCACTAACTGTATCACTTTTTTTCCTATGAAGTCAGACCCTCCCTGTGTGTTTTGGACACCTTCCTTTGTCTTATCAAGGACTTGATAGCTCTTCTTTCTTACATTTTTCAGCCCTCCCTTCTAGATTATTTCCATCAGCATAAACATTCTCCAGTAGCTCCTATCTTTAAAAAAATATTTCTTAACCACCAACTGTGTCTTAACTGTGGCTCTTTTTCTCAGTTCTGTGTTCATTGCTGAACTTCCAGAAAGTGTGTTAAATAGAAACAGCATGTCTCCTGCTAATCATTTTAACCTGTTCTGATCTGGTTTTTATCTCTCCATTCACAGAGATTGCTTTTTCTAAAATGTTGCCAACATCTGCCTGATGCCAAATCCATTAGATATTTTTCTGACTTTTGTTTCTTATTCAGTCTTTCTAATGTATTCAAAATGGTCATTGTTCCATCCTCTTGAGACACTCTTGTTTTTCCTCATTTTCCTCTTATTTCATCGGATAGTCCTTCCCTCTCTTTCATTGCTCACTCCTTCTGATCTGTACATATTCTTCTGGGCCTGATGCTTGGCCATGTTTTCTCTCTCCCCACTCTTGGGAAAGAGCTCTTCCAAACTTGTGGCTTTACAATCAGGTCTGGGCTGACAACTCCTGGCTTTCCATGTTTATTCCACTCTGCTTCTTAGAGTTTCATTTGCTATGCCCACTGAATGTATCACCGTTGTCTCAAAATCCACTAAAAACTAAGCTCTTTATTCCCATCATCATAAAACTGTTTTTTTTTTTTTCATTTCTTTTATACTTCAGAAAATGGAATGGCTATTGATCCAGCTCTTCAATCAGGAAAACTGGTCGTATTGATTCCTTCTCTCATGTACTCAACCACATCTAATTAATTTGCCAGTCCTATCAATTTTATTTATGAAATACATTTCAAACCGTCTATTTACCTCCATATTTGTTGTCAGTGCCTTCGACTTAGGCACCGTGATTTCTCACTTTCGACCACTGCAATAGCTTCTCCGTAATTCCTTAATTCTCTTCGTCAACCACGATTTAAGAGAGTGATCTTTTAAAAGGAAAACTGGATCATGTCATTTTCCAGCTTAAGACTCTCCAGTGGGTTCCATAGCACTTAGAGCAAAATCAGACCCTCTGCTCAGCATGAACAGTTCTGCATAGTCTGGCCTCAGGCTCATACTCTGCTCCCTCTCATCTGCCACATAGACTTTCTGTTTTTGAGGCACACATCAGGGCACTCCCCATCTTCAGATATGTGTGTATTCATTGCTATCCTGGACATCTCTTTGCATGGCTAGCTGTTTCCTACAGGTAGGTCTCAGCTCAAATATCATCCCCTCTGAGGTCTTCCTTGACGACCACCTCTGAAAAGGTCACATCTTGTTCTTTTTCAGAGCACTTCATTCTCCTCCTGCAGAGCACTTTATAGGTCACAATTATTTATGCTCACCTGCTTGTTTCTGTCTTCCTTCTGTGGCGTAAACTTCAGGAGGTCGTTTATGGACTTGGTCCCAAACTCATCATCTTGGGACACAGAAGGTGGTGATCAACAAGTGTCTGTTGACCAAATTTCATCAGGGCATCCATTTCTCCCCAAAAGTTCATGAACTCTTGGTCTAAGAAGACAATACGAAGTTGAAACTTATGATAGACTGATCCATTTAAGATTCTTAATTAAGAGACCTTGGGTGGTTTATGTTTGATGTAAATGAAACAACAATCACTTTAGAATCAGACCTGGGTTCAAATGGCACTTCTGCTTCTTTTCACTCTGTGGTAAGTGTCCCCAGAACAGGAGTCTAGATCAGGGATCACTAATCTCTGTACCCTGTGCTTATGGAGAGTCTCTGACACATGGAGGTTTTTCATACATGTTGGTTGGGCTCCTGTAAGTTGAATTTTTGTGGACCTCAGTTTTCTTAGAGATAAGCTCTATAGATTGGGATATAATTTTAAGCTCCTTTCAAGTGCTCTATGCAAAACATTAGGAATTGAACTGGCTGTTTGAAAATAATTGAACAATTGTATTATACATTTCTGCTAACGATACTGAATATAAATTCTGAAATAATGTGTCACAGAAAATGTTAACACCCATAAGAACCCCGTCTTTACCTAGTACTTAAAGATAGTATATGAATAATTTAGAGATTATTGATGAACAATAAAAAGGCGTATAGTGTCAGAATCCTTACTTTGCTTTCTTAATAATAGTGTATTAATGCTCCTATTTGCAGTGTAAGAATCCAGAGTCTAATTTCAGTTCAATAATTTAGGAAATATGATTAATAGTCAAAAGGGAATAGTGTGAAGAATTAAAGTGCTTGGGAAATAAGGATTAGAAAACAGCAGTGATTCTATATAATTTTTTGCTAATTGATAAAGGTAATTGGTGATCCTTCAAAATGGTCATTACATGATTTACTTGTCAAAGAAATTACGTTGAAAATTTCATTCAATTCAACACATTTATTGAATGTTTACTTTGCTCAAACTATGTTTAATCAGTGATAGAAGAAATTTATATTAGGCCTAAGAAGACCTCTGAATAGAAGGATGTTTGATATCTCAAACATAGAGCTATAGATTACAGGGACTTACTCAGTTTCTTCTTTAATATACATAGTAATACATTATACTACATATATTTAGTACGCTAACTGTATTATCTTCAGTGCTTTTGTTTAAGTTACTTTATCTAACTGTGGCTTACTTTCTTTAGTTTCTTACCTATTTCTTAGGAAGATTGATATTGAAAATATTTAACAACTTTAAGAGACATATACGTTAATGTTTAAATAACTTAAAATCTTTTATTTTCTAAATAATCTAAACTACATGGTATTATTTATCTGCTTACGGAACTATATATGTTTCAACACAAATGATGTCAGTCTCAAAATTTTCAAATAATTGTTGATTTGCGGAAGTTATTGGCTTAATCTTTTGATTAGAGCTGTCACTGGCTAAATAATCCCACAAGTCAGCCATGATTTCACATGAATTTGTGTCAAATTCTTCCAACATTTTCCTCCTTAAATTCATAGTCATCAGGTGATTTATAATCTCAACGAGTAGAGAATTTCCCTTACCATAAATGATATTGTTCATTCTCTCTCAGTTTTTTGCTAAGCTAATAGCAATCATAGTAATTTTTCTTCCCCCTTATAATACCATCTGATATTTTTATGTATTTAGCATTTCTACTACTGACTGTCATCGAAATCATTTATTAAAGGAGCTTGACCCTGATCTTTCAGGGCAGAGGCGAGGCACAGCGACACGAAGTTCTCAGAATAGGCCCTGAGGCCAGTCTGCCTGGCTTTGAATCCTTGTTCTGACCATTACATTTTAAGTGACCACTCTATACTCTAGTTTCCTCACCTGTAAAGTGAGGATGATAATGATAACTCAGGTAAAACCCTCTGATAACATGCCCTACAATTTCGTACAACTGTCAGTTGGCCCTGGTCTCCCCCTCAACTCTTTGACAGGCCGTCTGTGAAAGTCCTTCTCACTTGACTAAACGGAAGGCTGAAGAGGTCTGCCTTACCTATGAGGCAGGGATGGAGGGTCCAGTACCTTCATTCCCAGTAGCATTTTTGCACTGACCGGCGTTATGGACACTGATAGGTGGATAGATTCCTGAACTTGATGCTACTGTCCTGGAAGCCGAGGCAAGCCGTGGGACCCAGAACTGTCTCTGTTGATATTTACACTCACACAGACATTCACCTCATTGGGCACAGAACTCTATATTCTTTAAACATTAAAAAACTAACATCAGGGGTTGCAAACTTAAATATATTCATTTTATTTTGTTTTCCCACAGAATTTTGTGCGTCATCACTGGGTGCACAGGCGTCGGCAGGAGGGAAAATGTAAGCAGTGTGGTAAGGTAAGGGGCCCAGCACCCCGGGGCCATCGCGGGAGGCTCCTCAGGCCTTTGCAAGTGCCCGAGGTAGATGAGTCTCGTTACCCGAAACCAGTGCTCAGTGCGTCACTTCCTGTCCGAAAGGCCTTATTTCTCCAATCCCCCTTTCCTGGTGAGGTGTTTTAGTTGTTCTAGATCTCACTGCAAGAGGCAGAGCTCTTAATACAAGGAATTAGCATATTTCAAAAGCAATGGGTATCCTTTGGTGGTGAATTTCATTGTTGATAGTTTTAAAAAAACAACACTTCCTCTTTCATTAAAAACCCCTTCTGAGGACTAGTGGCCCCATGTGTTTTTGGTTGTTGAACAGAAGTCACTGGGTTGTTGAACCTCCTTTTGTTGACATATTATTGTGGTTGAGCGGAAGGACGACATGGAAGCGAGATGTGTGCTGCTCCCTTAGGATATTATCCGTTCTGGAGAGAGATGCCGTTCTCGTCTGTGGTTAGTTATGCCAACCCTTTGTCTTGGTTTGACTGGTTGCAGACCTCAGGGTGCAAGGTTTCTTGGAAAAGCAAGGCGGGGCGGGGGAGGGGGGTGTCTCAGGGCTCCATGCTGTAGAACTCTGTAGGTTCCCTATTATGGACCCCAGCAGATTTGGGTCGTGACTTTTTTCGAGGTACACATATCCACTTCAGGAATGAAGGGCCCCCCTGGGGTGAATCACACTACGAAGATTTATTTTTCAAATGATACCCGTAGTAAGCTGGACTCAGGGAAGGGGTTCTGTTTCAGCAGAGCTCAAGATAATTTGAAAGACTATATTCCTCATCAATGAATAATTCCTATGTGTTTAGTTATTCATGTGACTCCTTTCGGTCAAGCACTGTGACGAGCTGAGCAGTACGGCATTTTTAAGAATAGAAGGATGCAGGGAAATATTGGTTGCCAGGAAGTGAGAGCTAGCGAGACTTGGGGAAAGTTTCATTAGTTTGCTGTTTGCACAGTGCCTTGAAAGAAAACATTGTGCATTGGTTACGAGGTTCTTCTTCGGAAGGCGACACCCTCACACTCAAGGCTATGACCCTCCATCACGACCGGTATCATCTTCTCCAGTTTCACTCACCGACTCTCAGTTGGTTCCTTTCTAGCCTGTAAAGAGGCAGATGAAAGAGGTGGAAAGGTGGAGGAGATTAGAAGGAAGATGGGGAGGGGGAGGGGGATACAGTGGCTCTTACCAGCCATTTTGCATGGCTGTGGAAGAGGGGTCGGCCCTCTGCTCTCACATGCCCCTTCCTTGGGTTCAGCTACACTGTCTCTTTATGGCATTGCCTTGGGGCTTGTGGATTTACTCTTACTTAGTGGATTGAAGACTATCTGCAACTTTCTCACAAAAATATCTTCGCTGGACAGCTTAGTAGCTGGCACCACCTCCACACCCTTCAAGCTGTAATAGAGTTGGAGGCATTTTATTAAAAGAAAATCAATACCCTTATATATTTTGTGACAAGTATTCCCTAGTGCCATGTTACACTGCCTTTTCTGGCTTTGTCTTCTGTTGGCATGGTCCGGTGAGTGAGAGGAACTGGGCTCGCTGTGCGTGGAGTCGCTGTGACCATGTTTCCTTCCCTGCTCAGTGTTCTCAGGCCACCATCCTAGGGCACCCACAGCTGTCATGCTCATCATACCTCCCCGTGGGGAAGCCAGTCATCCCAACTTTTCCTCATGAATTCCCAGAGACTCAAGCAGTATGGCATGGGATTGTCTTAGACCGTGTCTCCTCAGTGGATAGTAAGTGACGCTTCTTTGGATCCTGGCTTCTCCTGGCTTCTTTGGATCCTGGCTTCTACCAAGGGATAGGGAAGCTTAGTAGCTCTACTTCCATTTACAGATTAAATAAATTGGAAATAAATTGGAAATTTATTTCAAACTTTAAACTTGGTGCTATGCATAATTTTCATCAGTAGAGTATACATTCTTACATATCCAGAGTTTTCGAAACTATGCCCTCCACACACACACACACACACACATGCACACACACACGCACACACACACACACACCCCTATCATATTATTCCATTGAGATGACATGAAAAATAATCATTTCACTTAGCAAAACTTTTTTCCAGCTGGTGGTTTGCAAACATTTTAGGCTGTTTGAGAATTTATGGTTAAAGAGTCTTTGTGGTTTCAGTTTGTACTTTTTAAATTAGCAATAAAATAAATATTTGGACTGATTTTCTCTTGGGCCTTGAATGTATGTTTGGCTGAGTATATGGCATTTAATGGGTATCAGATGAATGAGTTCATGATTCGGTGGCTCAGTTGCTTAACATTTGCCTAACCTCAGGCTGCCATGATGCCTGTGGACCATCCTGGCCTTCCGCATGTTGTCTTTCACAGTCCTCTGTTATGTAAGAATCGGGGTCTAGGCAGAACAGAGATGGCACACTCACACTCGAATTATGTTACTTGATGAGTTTTTTATAAAGAGAATATTTTAAGTGTATATACAGGGCGTAGAGAAATCCCAAGGGATAGTGAAGAGCTCTGAGGCTAGTAGCACCAGGGGGCCATGGTCAAGTCAAGTCCTAAGACGTCAGGAGACGGAGAGCATCCTTTTGCAGGTGCTGTTACCTTGAGACATGAGACTTAGCCAGCTCAAGCGCCCTAACCATTGGGGGAATAAATATCTCAGCTTCACTCACAATAATTTCCAGTGGCAAACCCAGTAAAAACCAGAGCACAAGGACAGTGTTGAGGAAACCACAGTGGACCAAAGATGGACAGTGGATCTGCAGGGCAATGGGATTGATCTGGCGCACACTGGTTGCTGTCAAGCTGTTTTCAATCAGTGGGTAAAGGCAGGGCGCACGCTTATTCTGCAGACGCACCTCCTCGATCTTCCCCAGACCCACGTTGGCATTCATTCGATCAGAGTTTTTTTCAACACCAACTTGTTCTTAGTCCTTTAAAAATCAATAGGTAAAGAAAAAGTGTAGTTATGATGACAGCTGATCTTTTATGTTTGAAGGAGCCAAACATCCATATCCAGCACTATAGGAATTGCAGAAATGGGCTTGTCAACCACAGTTTGAAACCTTTCTTTTATTTCTTCTTTATTTCTTCATTATAAAAAAAATGCGCTTTTTAAAACTATAAATCTAGAATTTCAAACATCAAATCTTGAAAGCAGTTTTTAAATGTAATAACACATAGTTAAACTTTGGTCTACATGTTTGATAGTTTTCAGTTTCCTAACCAAACATGCTACATCGTTATGAATTATTTGTCCACAAATCATATGTAATTAGTTTATGTAACTTAAATAGCATGTAGCATTAATTAAATGGGAACATATCAAAACTACTCTTTACCGTAATGAATATTATTAAAGACTAATTTAAAGTGAACTTATAGTGCAGTATTTAAAATACATACATCTCAAGGAAGTATACTTAATAGCATTTTTGTAATGCAGAAATGACAAAATGATTAAAAACATTCCATGGGGGGGGGGTTGCAATTGAGATATTATGTGACTAGGAGAAGAAATTCAAGAGTCTAAAAATAATGAAAGATCCTGACCTGGGCTTTTAAGGATGTTTCCTTATCAGTTTAAAGCACCATTCTCTGCTGATCCGAGCGAATAATAAAACAAGGACAAGGAAATCAAGCCTCTCCCTGGAGCCCTGGCCAGCAGAGCTGCTGAAGCCCAGTGTTTCTCTCTGTCCTTGTCTGAATATCAAGAAAAAGACAAGGGCAGCCAGCATCCTGCTCCCTGGTCCTGTGAGTTTGACTGCTTTAGATTTCTCATGTAGGTGATGCCAGGTCATGTTTGTCCGCACAGGTCTGGCTCATTTCACTCAGCATGCAGCCCTCCAGATTTGTCAGAAGAAGGGGGAGTGGGAGGAGCCAGGCAAAGGTGCGGAGTTTAGGTTACGCACGATGGGTGGTGAGTGCTGGAGAGGTTCCGCACAGCGTCATGTCCAGAGACGACAACGCCGTATCGGAGATCTGAAGGGTCTGGGAGCAAACCGTTGGACGTGATAGATATGTTTATGGAATGGATCGTGGTGATGGTTTCACAGGGGTATACTTACCTCCAAACTCATCCGGTTTTATATACTAAATAGGTACAACTTTTTTCTATATCAGTCATACAATATGGTGGTTACCAAAGGGGGAGGGGGTCAGGGGAGGATGATGAGTGTAAAGGGGGCCAAATATATGGTGACAGAAGGAGACTAGACTCTGGGTGGTGAGCACACTCTGCAGTATACAGACATCGTATTATGGAATTGCATGCTTGAGACTTATATAATGTTATTTACCAATGTTACCGCAATACATTTAATTAAATAATATTTTTAAAGGGACAGGGTTGGGGGCTCAGAACCAGAGCTCCTTGCTGCAGTCCCCAGTGGCTGAGTCACTCAGTTCTCAGCTGTAGAGCACTTTTGCTCCTGTGATTGCTCCTCCGGTGTTTAGCATGGCTGGTGCCCTGGAAGTTACGGCTGATGTGTTAAATACTCCAGCCACTCTGGTCCGCATTGCTCTCTCTTCAGCAGTACCTTCACTGGCGTATGATGTAATATCCGCTTGTGAAGGTGCCAGGATTGTGCAAAGATGAACTGCAGGGCAGCTGTGACACAGGCCTCGGCCAGCCCCGTAAGGAGCTGGAATGGCCCCTCGGAGTTGTCACCGGACATGGGCTGTCCTTGATTGAGATGAGTCTTTTAGACGTAGGGCAATTCCTAACGTTGGAAAGGTGCCACCAGCCTCCAACACCCCTGTCAGCTGGGGCAATGAGATGAGAGCCTCAGGCCTGAAGCAGAGTTACTGAGTGGAACGCCACGGCACCCAATACAGTTCATCCTTCTCCCTTGTGCTTCTCAGCCCTTCTGGTCTCATAGGATACGTTTTCAGAACAGCTCCTCCAGGATTCTGGTTGGTCTTAGGTCCTGGGGAAATGTGTAAGAGGAAGGTTAGTGGGGTAAACTCTAGCCCTCTGTGTGGCAGCTGGGCTTAAACCTGCAACCGATTGTTATCGTTCTCCTCAGCGACCCGTTTTGTATTCATCTCACTCTCAGCACTTCTGGTCTAGGCGACTTTCTTAGTCCGTTTGGGCTGCTATTATAGAATAGTAAAACAACAGAAATTTATTTCTCATAGTTGGGAGGCTGGGGATCCAAGATCAGGACACGAGCAGATTTGGTTTCTGATGAGAACCTGCTTCTTACTCACTGAGTCTTCTCGCTGTGTCCTCACGTGGCAGAAAGGGCAAGGGGACTCTGAGAGTCTCTTTTAGGGATACTGATCCCATCATGAACACTCCACCCTCATGACCTAATAACTTCCCAAGGTCCCACCTCCAACGCCATCACACTGAGGTTGAGATTTCAACATATGAATGATGAGGAAACATAAACATTCCGTCTCTAACAGTGACCTACCTACCTATTGGGGTGACAGAGACCCTTACCCTGAGCAGTCTGATCCTTCGACCTTGGCTGCGGCACTTGTCCATTTATCATCAAAATCATTTAGAAAGGATGTCCCGGTGGATATTCTGTCTGCCTCCACTGTCAAATAACAACTATACCTCCACCTAATGATCAGGATCCAGACAATGACTTGCCAAGATGGTGACTCCTTCCCGTGCTTGCTAGTCTCTTGACACACAATCTCAAAGACCCCAAAGTAACTGGGTGCAGTGGTGGTTTAAGGGTTAGGAGCCTCCTATTATGTCTCATGGTAGAGATATTGCCTATTTAAGATTCAGACCTTCAGAGCCCAGAGTTGTGGGGACAGGAAGCACAAGTGGGCCAGTGGAAGTGACAGTAGGCAGGGCCGCTCCTGCTCCCACTCTTTGGTGGCTGCATCCATGTATTTTACCATGGAAACACAACACCATTAAAAGATCATGGATGTAGTGAATATGGTGTATGGCATATGGTACTTGCAGGGTAGCCTCACAAAGCTGAAGCCTCAGTTACACCTTCAAAAGACCATTCCATCTCTGTCAGCTGGCAGCTTCTGGGTGACGTGGGGGTGACAGGACCAGCAGATCTCATGGCCGTATGCTCACTGCTGCACCACCGTTGCCGTAAAATGATTTCTTTGGTCTGACTCTATGTCATGCAGGATCCTGTGTTGGTGGCTCTAACACTCTGTGAGCCCTCATGTGGTGCTGCTGACCCGTATTCAGGTTGTGTGTCCATTCCTGTCAGGGTGAGTTGCTGCTCCTTCCATCATGGAAGGGGCTCCGTCATCAACTTGCCATCAAGTAGCTGGTTGTGCCTTTTGAGGGATGGCGCCATATTGGGTGTTCTGCTTTAACGTCTTCCGCTGGAAGATTAGACATTCAGCAGTGGCCAGCTCCGTTTAGGTATTGCCCGTGCTGTTAGATCAAACATAGCGTTCATCTCTGCCACCGTGGCTGCTGAACTTCTGAGCCCATCGTCCCATGGATGGTATCCTAGACCAAACATAGCGTTCATCTCTGCCACCGTGGCTGCTGAACTTCTGAGCCCATCGTCCCATGGATGGTAACCCAACAGGTAAAGTTTTGAAAGCAGTTTTGGCCTTACCAAATATAACACTAAGTATTCCTATGAAGTATTTACATCCTAGAATCAGGATGATCCATATGAAATAGAAACATCACAGTTAAAAATCATTCAAATGGAAATTAAAATGTAAATTAGTAGCCTTTGGTATAGGTTTAATTTCAAATATACCTTAATTCCAAGGTTCTGGTTTAAGCTGTCTTCTTCCATGAAGTTACCTGCCTCAGAAATAGAAAAAAATCAGTCTAATTTAAAAAATCACGTCTTAGGCTCTTCATACAGTCTGACACGTTTGTGGTAATGGTCTTAACTTATACGGAGAATCCTGTGCCCCGATTTTTGCCTCGCTGCCCCACCCGGAGACTCAATTCATGGTCTGCAGCTTGTAGTAGATAAATTAATGGAAAAAGGCGAAACTATCTGAGGGTAATGAGACTGACTGGCTCTGATTAATATATTGTAATTATTAACAACATTAGAGTGGAGGAATGGCAGAATGCTGTATTCAGGAAGAACAAAATGTCTATCTACGTGAGTAGGTCATGTTTACCCTGGACCGTGAGCATATCATGGACAATAAGAGCATTGACGAATTTTCAGAGCCTTTAATGAATTCTGTGAAGTATGTTATAATTAAACCCAAAAGGCAGGAATTTAGATTTTTCAAAGATAATTCTAATAATTTGAAGCACTGTCAGAAGTTATGAAGACATTTCTTATTAAAATTCCATTTGTAAACACATTGTTTATTATAATTCAATTTAGATGACCACATATGTTTACATTTTGAAAATCTCGAATGCTTATGAAAATTTTAGCTTAAGAGCAGTAAAATCAGTATAGGAAACTGAGGAAGTTCAGGTAAATTTAATTTTCCATGAGTAAATAAACCCTAATCTTGCATTAACTAGAGTATGAATATTACCATATTTATACTGTGATAAAACAAAGGAAAAAGCATATTATAAAACTAGCCTAATATTTGGAGATTCACATTGTGGGCAAAGGTACACATATCCATGGAAAACTGGATTGAATAGTTTGTTGAGAGGAAAAAGTCAACAATTCGTATGTACTAGGAGAGGGATCGATCGATTCCTGTTGGTTTTGCTAATTAAAGATCGGAGGTTGTGCCCTTAACTAATTCTGGATAAGACAGAAGTAGACCCTAAGTCTGTGGATAGTTGGTTAAAACAGGAGCCATTTTTGATTAGTCAGAAAACAGTTTTCAATTAGGTCGGTGCAGGCCTGGGTCACTCTAAGGTGTTTGTCATGTATCAGCTTGAGCTGTGGGACAAGCATCATGGTTTGTCAGCTTCAGCTGGTTAAAGACAGTTGCATCGAAACAGCACAACCGGTTTGAGATCTAGCAAAGACCTGCTCTCATCGGAAAAATTTCCTTTCACACCAGTGAGTATCAAATCGCTATGGTGTTTATGTATTTGAGCAAAAATGTTGAAGTTCTCCGTTTTAAGATAAATACTGATTTAGCCTTATTTGATAATTCCCTTGGGTTCATCTTTTGCAATGCATTGTGAGCCTCGAATATGTGAGTGGATATGAAGAGTTTTATTTTGTTGTTTAAGTTTTGAAGTCAAGAGCAGTATCAACTTTTGCTTTAGGTAAAGTTAAATCAAATGGGTGATCGGCTATGGTCAGAGATTCCCTCACTTAAACCTCAGTTAAATACATAAACGATAAAACAATTTTAATTTATTTCAAGCGAAAGCCCCTGGTTTCAGCTGCAATGAGTGCCTTTGGTATATACCCTAGAAAAAGAAGAAACAGGCTTTAGTTGCTAAGAATAAATGTTGTTTAACTTTATTCCAAGAGTTCAATTTGATTAAAAACCTCAACAACAACAACAACAACAACAACAACAACAACAACAACAAAAGACCTATTCCTCAGGTTCTTTGTATTTATAATTCTGAAGTTAGTTAGATCCAAAGCACTTGACTTCACATCCCTATTTTCCTCTTCGATAGCGATGAGCAAAATAGCCCTTAAAAATCATAGAGTCAGTTGAAATCAGGCAAGGCGTCTGTCAGTACCATAATCTCAGATGTGGGCCAGCATTTAAAAATGGGTAATTAGGAACCTGACTCTTTTTGCTGTGTTGAGATCCCAGCCAAAATCTTCTCTCCATTGTGGGTGGTCCGTGGGAACTTGGTTTGCGAAGGCCTCGACATGGTTCTATTTACGTCTCTCTGTTAGACAATAACCCCGAAGCTGCGGCCTCTGTGACTCGGCCAGACGAGAATACAAAATGAAGCTCAGAGGTGATTGCCACCAGGCTCATTTCCAGCACAATTCTGCATAAAGCACAGTGCCCCTTGCCCCAGTTGTGGCTGCTTGGTTGGTTGTTTCTGGTGTCATTCTGCGTTGCACCTGTTTCTCCCTGAAGCCAGAAGGCCGGTATTTCATAGAGGGGTAGGTAGGCTCATACACTCGCTCTGCACCCTCAAATGGAGCATCAGTAGTCACATATTCTACACCAGAGGGCTTTGTTGGCAAGGTGGTGGATGAGGTTCCTGTTGATAGCTCTTAGTAATGAAAGTACTCCTTCATTTATACACATTGCATTACAAAGAACTTTTCAAACGTGTTGCCCCATTTGATGCTTATATCTACTTAGCAGTACAGGAGAGGTTCGAATTATCATTGTCAGGTGAAGGGAGACGTTGGAAAGGTTAAGTGATTTGTCTAAGATCACCCAACCCGTAAGAAGGTCCAAGCACTATTCTCAGCTTTGCCACTCTCCATCGGCTTCTGTTTGACATGCAATCATCTGACGTAGGCGATGATGGAGTGGTGGCCGGGTAACAGCATTTGAGACTCGGTTTAACAGTATGTGTGATAAAGCAACATTCAGTAGACTTCTAGTTGTGCCTCCTGCTGCTGTTTGGCCATCAATTTCACCGTATTGATTTCCAGCCAGTAGCACATCGACACTGCAGACTTAAAATCCCAGCATGTTTGCAGTGTTAAATGGTGTTGGAGGAGGGTGTGGTGAGGAGGCATGTTTTCAGGGAGTTTGGGTTAGGGGTCTCAAGTCTGGATTGCATGAAGTTGGTAATTAATTGGGAGGCGGTAAATAATCTTTTAATCGGGAGATATGCATGCTATCCACGCCCGTGGTATTTGAAGAGCTCTGCTAAGTTGTGGGGACCCAATGAAGAAATGTAGCGGGGACTTCTCTCAAAGACTTAGGGCAGCTGTTCATTTATGCCAAGGGGAGGTACAGGTGGTAAGACCTATAGTTGAGAACAGGACTTCTTTTAATGTGTAAATGGATTTTTTTTAAACTTAAAATTACCTGTACATGTTAAGTAAGACTTCTTCAGCCAGTACCCTACCTAATAGCTTTCCTGCCCATCACATGTTCTTTTGATCACTTTACACAAGACCTGCGTTAAAAAAAAATTTTTTTTGGTCATTACTCTGCATTAATTTGTTTGGGTTTGATTTCACAGGCAGATAGAAAGGATGAGCTTTGGGAAGGCTAAAAAAAAAAAAAACTTTGAGCATTACTGCTTCTCTCTGGTAATTATTTAGGCTCAGCGGCAGCCAAAAAGCACTTCTTCCGTTCTTGATGGAAAAGTAATTCTGTTTGTTCATTTAAGAGGATTGTGTTTGCCATTCCATTAATCTCATTGCTGCTTACCGGTGAAGAATAAAATTGAAAGCTGCTTGTTTTGAGTCCCTCCATCCCAAGGGGGCTGGTGAAAGTGTTTGAATTTCCGACTACACCCTTGGAATTCTCCCAGACCCTGACTTCTGGGTCGTAACTCTCTGATATATACTTTCTCTCTTAGGGGGTCTCAGATGTCAAAGTTGTCTAGAACCCCGAAGATGGGGACCATGTGAACAAATAGTGACTTCCCTTTTGCTTATAGTAAAAACATATCAGAACTACGTTTATCTGGGAACAAAATTTTTTTTGTGCCTGACTTTAAGCAGTTAGTGGCTCACAGACACTGGTGCCTCTTCTCCCACTGCCAATGATTCAGGGACAGGAAGCTTGCATGGCAGAGGATGGAGAATGTAAGTGCTGAGTGTGGCATTTGCAGCCCCAGATACCCTGAGTGATGGGCACAGTTCCGGCCCTATTCGCTCTGTGGGGCTTCGGGAGGGCAGATGCACGCTGTGATGGAAGTGGTTTTTAAACTCTCTGTCTCTCGTCCTAATATCCCAGGGCTTCCAGCAGAAATTCTCCTTCCATAGTAAAGAGATTGTGGCTATCAGCTGTTCCTGGTGCAAGCAGGCGGTAAGTTTGGGATGAAAGAAAATGGAGTGGGCTCATGTTCTATCAGAACAGACATGTCATTGCTTGAGTTCTTGCCTGTAAGTGGAAGGTTGTCCTAGTTGATGTATTATTTCCCTTACATAGGACCGTTGGAGGAAGAAAGACAGATGACAACTGTAGGATTATAGCGTGTATGAGCTGGGAGAAGCTACAGAGATAAATTACCTCCTTCATTTATACACGCTGAAGCTTGAGGTCAGGCTGGAAAATTCTCCCCTGGTTCTAACCCCGGGTCTAGAATCGAGGACTTCTTGCTTCTAGGTGGTGTTTTTTTTCCCCCAGTTGCTCTAGATTGTTGGCAGCTCCTCCTATGGCGCAGGAAGTTGCAGCGTTAGGAAGAAAACAACATGCAACATTGCATAATCCCTTGAACACAGGAGTCCAGGCAGCTTCTGTTTTTAATGTGGGTACCATTTTTATGGGGTCATGTTAGGACAAGCGTGGTCTTTTATCCAATATAATCTTCCTTCATATATTTATTTGAACATATATATTCGAATATAATCTTCCTTATATTTGAACATATATATTCATTAGAATCCAATAGGAATTTCTCTATTTACTTTCCTTCTTTTTTATGTATCCTTTTTTTCATTTTTAACATCTCTGTCCGAACATGGTCCATTTCTTGTTTGCCTATGTACCTCTTCTTTTTTAACCAGACAGCGTATACTCTACCTCATGGGCTGGCAAACTATGACTTATAGGCCAACTCTGACTGCTGCCTGTTTTTGTAAATAAAACTTTATTGTAACATAGCCATGCTCAACCACTTATGTATTGTCTGTGGCTGATTTGCATTTATGTATTGTCTATAGCTACTTTAATGCTACAATGGCAGAATTGAATAGCTGCAACAGAGATACTATGGCCCTGTAAAACTAAAATATTTACCATCTGGTCCTTTTATAGGAAAAGCTTGTGGACCTCTGTTCTCAGCTCTCAGTTCACCTACTCTTTTGAATGACTGTAAAATTGGGATATATAATCCCCTCATTGCACAGCTAACCTGAAAGGAAAGAAACTAGTTTCAGCTAGGATAAGGGAGACTTCAGCCCTCTGCACACGTCAGATTTAACTATGAGGCAGAAGCAGATGCGTGGGGTTGAAACACAGGAACCTGACATTTTCGTGGGTCAAAACTTCTGAATTGTGGCACTTGCATAAAGTTCAACGTACTAATCTCTCTAGCATCATTTCCCTAGGCCCCCACAAGTCAGGATAACCTATCATCTCTCCACAGGGATGTGTTGGTCATCCACCACATTTTTTATTCCTGGCCTTTCCACCTCCTTCCAGTTAGTTGTTATACAAATAGTCTCCGTACTCCTATCCAGGACATATTCACAAATATAAGGCCATCCTAGTCCTTGAATGAATCTATGCCATCAAGGCAATATCTCCACCTGGAGAGGGAGGAGCAGATTCAGGGCCCAGGTGTCCCCAATAATGTCTGTGATTCTGGTTTCCCTGATGCACTGAGACCACAATCGTGGGACAGTGGCAGTGGGCTCATCTGCTCCCCCATAGTAGCTACCAGGCTGTGGTCAGATGGTTTATCTAGGGTCAGTTAATTTGGGAACTTAGACCTACTTTACAGTGAGTGTGTGCACTTTAATCTATAGTCTAGCTGAGTCACTGCAAAGACAACTTTCACTTGACCCTTGTGATGGAGCTTTGGTCAATGCCACATGTCTTTGAGTTTCCCAGGGTCCCACATATAGAAGGTGATCCAGCAAGGTCTGAAAATACAAAATATTTTAAGACAAATTACAGTGGTGGTATATTTTAACACTGCAGGTAATCCCTCCTAGGATGTCTGATGTCAAACGAACAAATAAGTGCACTTTCTGCAGTAGAAAAAAAAATCAACTGGTTTAGGGAGCTGGGTTTCCTGGATTCACGTCCTGACTCCACCACTTAAAAGTTGTGCAGTTTTGGACATCGCCTCTTAGTCTGTCTATATTGGCTATTACTCAGGTATAAATTGAAAGAGTTGACATAGGCGTCTCTGAGATCTCTCCCATTTTAGAAATGCAGTGACCATTATTTTTGTGGTTTCTTTGAATTTTTAAGAGAAAGTCACTTTTTTCTTTTTTAAAAAAAATTTTATTTTGAAAGAATTTCATATTCATAGAACGTTGCAAAAATAGTACAGAGTATGAACGTGTACTCTTCCACCCAGCTCCCCTACCTTTCTCTAATTTTGACAGCTTACGTAACCACAGTACAATGAATAAAACCAAGATATTAATACTAGTGTATTAGTATTAACTAAACTACAGATTTTTAAGGCATTCACCAGTTTTTTTCTTTAACGCCCCTTTTCCATTCCAGGGTCTAATATCTTTTTAGCTATGTCTCCTCGGTGTCCTCCAAGCCTCGACGTTCCTCATTCTTTATCTTTCGTCACCTTGACACTGTGATGAGTGCTGATTGGTTCTCATGTAGCAGGCCTCCCAGATTGCGTCTGCCCCATGTTTCCTCATGATTAGATTGAAATTCCTCGATTTAGGCAAGATCCTCTAGAAGTGATGTGGCAGGCGCGTTACATACTTATCCCGGGGTACCTGATGTCGCTGTTTTATTGCTGGTGCCGTTAACCTTGATCGCTTGATTAAGGTGCTGTTTGCAGTGTCTTCATCATAAAGTTACTAGGTTCCCCTTTTCCAATGGATAAGTATTTGGGGGAAATATTTTGAGATGATGCCGATATCCTATTCTCAAACTTTTGCCTACGAATTTTAGCATTCATTAGTGAATTTCTTTTTACAATTTGTTTAACTTTTTTAACTTTTAAGGTTAATAAACTTTATTTTTCAGAGAGCTTTAGGTTCACAGCAAAACTCAATGGACAGTAGGGAGATTTCCCACCACCCCCTGTTTTCACACAATCTCACATTCCCCCACTATCAACATCCCACAAGAAAATCACTTTTTAAAGGACATTTCTCTGGGATATCAAATTGTTTGCAGATCACAAATAACTGATATTTGGGGAATTATTGTTTTATGAAATTGTATTTCATAGTTAATTAACTAACTTAGTAATTAGCCACTGGATCATGTCAGATCTTGAAGATTTGCGAAAATGAAGACAAACCTCCCTCATGTGATGTATTGGGGTGGCCACATTTGCCAGTTTTCCTGAGACAGTTCCAATTTATATCTTTTGTTCCAACATAATTATTAACAGTGCTCCCTTTCACTTTTAAATTTCTTCCGGTTAAGATGATAAATTATGTGGTCACATTAAGTATAATCCAAGTAGAAACTGATGTTAAATCTTTAAAAATCACTATGATTAAATCTCTAAGGCTTATAATTATTGGGTAATGTGGATTTCATGTTTATTAGAAAAGAAATATTACCACATATCATTATCAGTTTACCGCCACCCAGAAGATGATTGAAAATGTGATTGGCCTAAGGTCAATAGAGTTAAGGGTATAGAGTTAAGCCCCAATGCTGAAGTATTGTTATGATCATTAGTGTACATTTACTTCCCTCCTCTTAAAAACAAAAAGGACTTTAGACTAACCAATTGTAATAGGGGCATTATATCTTTTAGTCCCTTGACTAACACAGAAGAGGCGATCTCTTTGTTCTTGGATTGACAACTCTCTAGAAGAGACTTCTTGCTTCCCTGGGTCCCCTGAACCTGGGAAGGATTTACATCCAGGGTAGAGAAATGGAGAGGCGGGTGGTAGGGCCCTGCCTTTCTGCTCATCTTCACTTCCCTTAAACGTTATCCCAAGTCGACCAAGCCTGTGGCCAGCGCGACAAGTGACACAAGTATGCACAAAGTTGAGATGAATTCTAATACCTTTAGATAAATGTCTTTTTAAAAGGTTATAAAGTTTAGGCTGGCCTTGTTCTACAAGATTGATTTCTGGTTATCAATTCGTAAAGTGGAATGGATTGGAAATCTGGTCTCTGAGCTGCTAGGCTAGTTGGGCAGTGATAAGGAGTGTGTGTCTTCTGTGTGTGTGTGCACACCTGTGTGTGTTTGTGTGCCTGTGTATGTGCCTGCATGTGTGTGCATGCGTGTGTGCCTGTGTGTGTATGCCTGAGTGTGTGAGTGTGCGCTTGTGTGCATGTATGATGTGCCTGTGTATGCATGTGTGTGTGCATGTGCCTGCATGTGTGCCTGTGCCAGCATGTGTGTGCATGAGTGTATGTTTGTGTGTGTGCCTGTGTGTGCATGTGTGTGTGCATGTGTGCCTGTGTGTGTCATGTGTGCGTGTGTGTGTGCCTGAGTGTGCGTACACGAGCGTGTGCACAGGGACTTACTCCTCCTCACCGCAGCATTGTCCTTTGCTCAGAATTGTTTATCGGCCTGTTTTTCTCTTCAGTTTCACAATAAGGTGACCTGCTTCATGCTGCATCACATCGAGGAACCCTGCTCCCTGGGGGCTCACGCGGCCGTCATTGTCCCACCCACCTGGATCATTAAGGTGAAGAAACCTCAGGTAACTGCTGGGCCCCTGGTGCTGCTGGAACAGTGCAGAGGCCAAGTACCTGCTGCTGCTGGCTTTTCTCCCCCTGATGAGTCTCGGGGTTCCTCCGACCTCTGCTCTCTCGTCCCGCGGCCCCGCGCATACCTTCCCCGGCCCATCCCATCAGCCCATCACTTTACTGCGTTGGGCTCTCTCATGGAACCAGCCTCCTCTTCTAAAGAAATCAAAGTTCCGCAGCAGGAATGTTTTCTCCCCATTCCTGTGTTTCGGGTGTTCTCTTGGGGTGCTCTCCTGACTTCCTCAAGTACCGTGGAGGGTGCAGCTGCTTCCCATACACCTCTCTTCTCTTCCAGCCTGGGCACCCCCAGGGACTGAATGTGAGGGCAGACTGTGCAGGCTTCAGGGTGCCACCACTGCCACCCTGCCCAGCAGACTGTGGGGCACGACCTTCCTAAACATACAAGGCCTGCATAGAGGGCAACACGCTTTCCTTCAGGCAAAGGGGAATTCGTGCTCTTAATGCCTGATCTCACACCGTATTCAATCCTCATCGTATTTTCCGCCCTACTGCTACAATGTCCTGGGACACCTTGGTGGTTTCTCAACAAAGGCATGACCTTTAATAGAAAAATTTCTACCTTGCACTTACTATACATCTTAGATAGTTAGCTCCAAGTTATGGGATGGCAGACTTTTAACACTACGAGATCATACCTCCTTTAGGAAGTGTTATTGAATGTAGTATCTTTAACAGATATGATAGCCCTCCTTTATTTTTACATAGTCTCTCTAAAATCATCATACAGTTTATTCTCATTGACTCGTTTTTATTTAAAAACTTGGATCAGGGACACTGTTTTGTTTTGAGTGTTTTATATAAAGTTAGGCTCAATGGATGAGTCACATTTGGGAATAATCTATAATCCATGGGAGTCCTTGTGAAATTCTTTTCCAAAGGCAAGTACGGTATCTCTACATTAGAAAATAGCAATCTAGTCCTTTCATCTTGCATTTTAGAGCTGACTGCCAGGAGATGTTAATGAGTTGCCCAAGGCAAGGAGACGTAGCAACTTGAAGTACCCCATCTGAAATTCAAGTGTATTGATTTCCAATTTAGTGTTATTTTAAAACTCTTAAACGTTTTTACTTCTGTGTGTGTTTCTCCTCTAAAACTCAATCATCTCTCCATGAGCTTTATATTAAATATTCAGTTAAAATCAGCACGTTTTCATCGAAAACCTCGATGGTATCAGGAAGACGTCTGGGCATGGTGCTGTAACAGGTGACCCTTGCTCTGAATCACCCTGTCGCAAGTTATTGTAAGGAAAGATCAGAGAGAACTTCATGAAGGAGGTGGGTTTTAGTCTGCTTCCTAAAGATGGCTGGGATTTAGATCAGTGAAGAAGAGAGGAAATAGCGGGCAGGAGAACGACATGAGTAAGGGTACTGGGCCCAAAATTATATTCATGGAACTTAGGCTAGCTGGACTGCAGTGGAAAGTTCATACGGGGGCTGTGTGGGAGAGGAGGATGAGGCTGCTCAGGCCTGGCTTGGGGAGAGTTGTGCAGACATGCGAACTTGATCTTCTTAAGCTGAGGAGCGATAGAGTAACATTTTTATTTTAGAAGGAAACAACTAACACGGATGTGTAGGATGATGACCTAGTGGTAAGAGGTTTTAGAAGACTGGAGCTAGACCAGTTAGGAAAATCAGAAGATGATACCGCTTTGCAGGGGAATTGTAAGTTTACTTTTCTAAACTTTAAAAATCTTCTCATTATGGACATTTTAAACTAGTGAACAGAGAGAGATTATAATGCATTCCTCTATAACCATGAATTTTTCTGTCATTGTTATTTCATTTATCCCCCGCCACACCATAATCTCTATTTCTTAATTACATCTTTTATTTTGAGATTCCCATGCAGTTGTAAGAAGTAATACAGAGAGATCCTGTGCCCCCTTTCCAAATTTTCCCCTCATGGTAATCCCTTGTGGTGGTAGCACAATATATCAAAACCAGATGTTGACATTGATTCAGCCAAGATACAGAGCAGTCTGTTACCATGAGTATCCCTCATGCTGTTTTTTCTCAGCCAGGTCCATTTTTTCCCTGATATTCCTATCCACTCTGTCTTCCTGGAGGTGGAAATCTTCCCTGTTCTTTTCATTGACCTAGAGGTTTGAAAGCAAATCTTAGCATATCATTTAATCTGCAGATACATCATTTTGCTTCTCTAAAATATAACATTTTAGAAAGACAACCACATACTATTACCTCACCCATCAAAATGATTAATTTCTTAAAATATTTCCTGATTGTATCGAATATATATTTTTACAGTGATTTTTTTTTTTTCAAATCAGGATCCAAAGTCCACAACTGCCTTTTGTGACATACCTCTTAAGTCTCTCTTAATCTACTATAATCCCGTCTCTTTTTTTTTATGCTATGTATTTATTGAATAAATTAGGTTACTTACTTTACCTATACTTTCTCATATTTTTATTCTGGCTGATTATATCCTCATTTGGTTTTAAAATTATTCCCCTTACTGCCCACATATTTTTTTAATAAAATAATATTTAGATATATAGACTCAGATTCGGATTTAATTTTTGTTTTTTTTTTTTTTTTGTTTTTTTTTTTTTTTGGGCAAAAGGACTACATGCATGGGCGATGGTGTGTGTTTTTATGGTGTTGCGTTCAAAGGAACATTTTATTGGGTTGTTTAATTTTAGCAATGTTAAGATTGATCAGTGAGCTCAGGAACTATTATCCTAATCCATGGATCATAAAGTTGTCCATCAGTCTTTCACCCATTGTTTTATCTAGTAAATATTATTACCTAAATTTGTTATATCATTGGGCTTGCCAAAGAGTTATTTTCAAGTTTTACTCTTCATTTTCAGCTATGATTTTTCCAGAAATAAACTTTTTTTAATGCTAGCAAATACACGACAGATGCTTGAGTATTTGCTTCCATTTGGAAATTTTAAGAATAATAAATTGATACCTTAACAAGTTTTATTAGGTGGCTAAGAGTGGTGGTGTTGGTCGTGCTGGTTGTTTTGAGAGTACCACGAGGAATTATGAACTTGCACCATCATGTGATATATATGACACACGATGTGTTTCAATCACTGGCATCATTATTCTTTTCATATTCATGTGTTCCATCTTCAGCCAGTTAGGACTTCTTCCAGGTGGCATCTGTCTCCATTTTTTAGGAGGCATGATGTTTTCGATAGCATCCTTGGTTTTGATAACATTACCATGTGCCAGGCTCATCTTGTGCATTTCCTGTCCACACCTGGAACCAGTCATTTCTCTAAAGAGTCTTGGTTACTTTTAATGGGCAATGGTCTTTACAGTTCACCATCTGAATGCTGTAGTCCAGATGTTTTTCATTATGCACCTTTTTATTGTCTTCTATGTTTCAGGATATTGTAATAAAAAGAATAAAGAGAGAGAACTTGTTTATGTTAGGAAATATTTGCGTACTTGATCTTCAGTATCTTATCTTATTATCATAGTACCCTATGAGGCAGGTATTCTGTTATTCCCACCTTAAGGCTTAGGAAATGAAGAACATAGAACTCAAATATTTATTTGGGTCCATATAGTTATTAAATAGTTTAAGGGACATTTGAACCCAGGAATTCTAATTTTGGAAACAAGCTTTTAATGGTATGCCATTCTGCTCACTTCCTATAGCAAGCCTTGCTCAATCAGATGTCACAAACGACTTAACTCTTCTGTTTTAGCTTCTCATCTGCGAGTACCTCATTCGCAGGGTTTTCATGAGGACTAATGAGCTGAAAAAACAAAATAGGTAAAGTATGTAGAATAGCCCCTGGCTCATTATAAATGCTCAGTAAATGTTAGCTCCTGTCATTTTCCTTCTTGTTGACTTTGAAGAGTGCAGGATATCGAGCAAAGCTGTCTATCAACAGATGAAAACATTGGACGGTCACGTAGGAGTCAGGACAGACGTTATTGATCCCTGAGCCCCCTGTATTACAATGAAAGAGGATGGAAAGAGGATGTGATTTCTAATGAGAGTAGAAAGAGACAGACTAGAAGCCATGACTTGCCATCTATTCTGCTCTGAAGCGCACCTCTAAACACTACTGTAACTGTTGTATTTTACATTGTGGTGGGATTGCATGTTCGCTAGCGTGATGCCTATTCCACGGCAGAGAGCGAAGTCCATTCATTTGTGGAATAAAAGGATGGAAGAAGACTGGGCGAGCATCCACACTCAGACAGTGGAAAGAGGAAGAGAATTCTGCACAGGCTATGATGGCACAGAGTTTCATTATTAAAAATGGGAAGAAAAATAGGGTGATCATCAATGTTAAATTCTGTGGACAGCAAAAAAAAAATAATAAGGATTGAGAAAAGTCCTTGTGTTTGGGACCAGATCATTGATGACAATCAAGATCGTAGTTTGTAGAGTGTGGAGTATGGGTGAAAACCTATTTATTAGCTATGATGTGGGAACAGTAAGATTAGAATTCATTGGAGACCTTGGAAAATGATAGAATTTGGAAGGTAGATGGAGAAAGCAGATAACCTGTTTCCCCAACTTTCTGAATTTTTCTATCTATATATATATTTATAAATTTCTCTCTCTATATGTCTCTCTATAGATATATACACACGTATATGTGTTTTCCATACAGCTCTCTATATATTTCTATATTGTACGATGCTGCTTAAAAATATGCTAAAGAAGATCATCTTAATAGTGTTAAGGAAACATCTACTTAGTTAACCACACTCAAAGATGCTGTTATACGCAGTGGGAGGTCCAAAGATGAATCAGATATTCATCTGATGTCCATGAAGGGCGTACTCTCCAGTGGGGAAAATAGATACAACAACCTAAATCCGGGGGGGCATTTGTAGATTTAGGAAGGGCAGTCCAGTCACATGTGGCCTTTGGTTATCTGGGAAGGTTTGCCTCTTTGATCAGTGTGCATCTTGCAGGAGAGACACTCAAAGGGTGGCGAGAAGGGACCAGACAGCTTGGCTAAATCACCAACAATGGTCAGCGAGAAGCCTCCATGTCTAAGGCAGAGAATGCCCCTTAAGATGTAGAAACTCAGTGGAAATGTGAAGTGGGGTTGAGCACAGTTTCAGTTGTGGAGATCAGTGTAGGCCAGACGGGGAAATACGTCATTCGGGCTTGGTCTTGAAGAATGTGCAGGTGTGTCCTGGAGAAGAGGGATGAGGAAGGACAATGCAGGTTCCTAGGACATGTCGAGAGCAGTAGTAAGATGGAGCACTGCAGTCAACTTTGTGTGTGATGTTTGTATCTCAGAAAGTGACTCTAGAGTGGAGGAGTAAAGGAAATCAACTTGGATGTAAAATGGTCAGGAAAAGTGGGTTTTAAGAGCTGGAACCAAACCACATACCATCCTTCTCTGTTAGACAATGGCTGGCCCTCAATGGATAATTATGCTTCAAAACCAGTTGTGGAATTGGGAGCTGTGTGAAACTCTGATGCTAAGGAGAATGAAGGCTGTCTGAGTTTCATCACCAAATTATTTAGAGAGACCTAGAAGTAAAATATAATAGAAGGTAGATGACTTTAAGGATTTAAAAGAAAACCAGATTTTAAGATCAAGCCTGAATCTGCTGATATATTTGAAATCAAAGTTATATTTAATGTTACAAATGTCAGTTTTTCTCCTCTACACTAAAAATGGTAAAGAATGATATTTTGATTAGATAAACAAGGTAAAGATGTAAAGATGTTCAAATACTAGCATAGGTGCTTTGGCTGAAGGAACAAGACCTGTGTTACATGAATATTTTGTGGGTCAACTTATAGGAGACTAGAGGTGTGTGTGTGTTTAATGAGTGCCATCATTCTACACAATGCTCTAAAACTTACCTTTCCTAGTGAAAAAAAAAGAATTTGGAGAAAAGTCTGTATTTGTACAGGAAATATTAGTTTATTTAGCCAACTCCCTACTGATGGGTATTTATATTGTTTCCAGTGGTCTTCTTATAAAAGGGCCACGATCAACTCTTTCCTAGCCTTATATGGGCTTTTTTCATGCTAGTCCTTTCTTATTTCTTATGATTAGATATTTAAATGCAAGAGACATGATATATAATAGCAATGACCAACAATATTCCTCAAAATTGTCCAAGTTCTTTCTTTTGATCCGCTCCAAAGGTTAAGTATACTTGCTGTGATTTAGCCAAATATGCCCGAGAAGCTGCCGAGACCCAGTCCGTAACTTTTGGAATGAGTTTTCTTTATTCTTCTGCCTGCCTATCCTCAAAACACCCTTGTTCCCAGTGGTGCAGCTGGAGGAGGGCAGTGAGAACACTCTTCGACAAAGGCCGTGATTCTCCCTCTTATTATCTGTCAGAGTTTTGTCCAGCATACAATAGCTGAAGGCTTCATTTGGGATGATGAAATGAGATATCGTCCCTTCAGACCTGTTATTATAACCAGTCCTTGCAATCCCATAACCTGGAAGAATTTCTCAAGAGTAATGCGAGGTAATTAGGTTTCATTCACTGTAGGAGTGATTCACCCCTACGCATTTCTTAACAGCCCAGGAAGGAGTCATACTACGATAAAGATTTTGTTAATAGGATTATTTCTGTGGCAAGGTAAGACTGTCCTGATACCTGGTATAAGAAAACAAAAAAAGCCTTTTATCTTTTACTAAGATTTTAACAAAAGAGTCGGCATACAATGGGCAAGGGGCGAATGCCATTGGAATCAGAAGCATGCAAACATCACATGAGGGCTCAGTGTTTCACTGACTTGATAGTGTTGAACTTGCTCGCCAAGTGAACCCTTTGTGTCATGAGTTAGCTGCCTTTGGCAACAGGGATGCTTCGTTTTAGAGCACAGGACCAGCATTACAGGTTTCTTGAATATTTCACCAATTCTACACAATAACGAACCGATAACATTTTCACGTTCTTGAAAGGTATTATATTTAACTCTCACAATAATACTGACCCGGGCAGGGTAAGGAATACTGTATTTAGCAAAGTTAGGTGACTCGTCTTATCACACATGGCTGGACCACACCCCAAATCTGCCTTCACATCCATTGGTTCCTCATTGAATGTGTTGCCTTCTAAAAGAAGCTATATTTTGAGACAGAGATACATATTTACATATGAACAGAAGGAAGCCTCAGGAATTGTGAGGTGTGCTGTGAAATTCCATACTGCTTATCTTTTGCTATTTGCCTATCCGTAGGGCTGTAAGCTTACTCAGAGCTCAAATAGAAGCGTCCAGGTACTGTAAGTCAACCACTGCTTGAGCTTTGCCCCTGGTTCTGTGAGATGAAGAAGCCTCAGATGCATTTGGCTCGGTGAGGCTCAGAAGCACTTGTATTTGCTACATCTGTGTTTTTTAAAAAGCTGTTTTGTGTGTCTGTTCCCTATTAGAATTGAGTTCCTTGCCTGCTCTGTTTTCAGACATCAAGCCTTATTTTGGTGTGTTTTTTTTTCTAACTCTCTGTTTCCCGAACGTGCCTGATAGTCAGACTCACTTCAAGGACTCTGATTTCTATGATCAGGCAAGTTTAGGAGAGACTCTTATCCTGATCCATTAGACCTTTCTCTTGGAGTTTAATTATCGAATCCTGTCAAGAACCGAGAGCCATAGTGTTTCCACAAGCACTTGGAGTGCATCCCGCATTGCTCTTGGCAGTCAATGAACTAAAACAACAAAAAAGTGAGGAGACAGGCACTCCACTCTCTAAGGACCCTTTCCAAAATCAGGAAAGACTCAGTAAGTGTTGTGAATTTTAATAATATTGATTCATTATTTCAACAATGATTTGAGTGCATACTATGTGCCAGGCATTTGTGCTAGGTGCTGGGAATATACAGCTGTGAACGAGGCAACTAACATTTATGGAAGTCCTTGTCATGGGATGGATATCAAGCTAACAGCTTCACATACTTTTTCTCGTTTAAACTTCACAACTCTTCTGTGAGGTAGGTATTAATCACCTTCATTTGAAAATTAAGACACTGTTATTTCAAAAGTTTGACTGACTTTGCCAAAGTCACAGATCTAGGGTACAGGGGTATCTGAATTCACAGCCAGTCTGTCAGATGCTATAGCTCAAGGTCATTACCCCGTAGAGCTTCTGCTTTAGTATAGAATACATGTCTCTTCACTCCCTCTTTCTACTTCAGACAGAGGTTCTCAAACCCTGCCTATATGCTAGAATTGTCCAGGGAGCTTTTTAAAAAGTATCTTCGCCCGGGTTTTACGCCAAGCAAATTAAATAAGAATGGAGCCCTGGTATCAGCATTTTTTAAAAGCTCTCGAGCAAGGCTAACATGCACTGATGGCCGAGAACCACTCAGCATCATTAATTGACCTCAGATAGATACTGCTTCTGCCAGCCTAATAGTTTCTAGCATTCTTCATGGATCATTTGGCTCATTAAATGTTTAAAGACTCCACATTATTTTTTTCCCTTTTAAACAAACTGAAAGTAGTCAAAATATAGCAAAAAACTTTAATAATGCAGAAGTTGCTCCCAAAAGGGGCATGATAATAGGTCCACATAAAGATGAATTCGGAAACTTGGGGGATCTCTCTGCGGGGTAGTGTAGTTCAGAATGAGGTTGATGAGAAATAAGCTGGAGCCTAGAACACCCGTGAGCTTCTGGGTCTCTCTTTTTTGGTGGGACTCAGAGAACCCAAGGCTCTTTTAACGTGATGAGGAAAGAAAACCTTGAGACAGATGGTGGTTCAAGAAAGTGTCCTTCACCATTCATGGGTACAGGCCATAAGTCAACTTAATTTTTTTGAGGTCCAAATGAAAGTAAAATAAAAATTAAATAGTTTTAACCTCGCTAGCTTGGATGTATTAATGTAGGTACTCTAGACTAAGATTTACTTTGAATGCTCTAAGAAAAAATACCTTAACTAGTAGAAGAATAGATATCTAAGTTCCGTCAAGCTGTTTGAAAACCCTTAACTGCTCAAACGATGCATGCATATGTACTTCTATAAACTTTTAAGTTAAGAGTTCTGCATTTCAGGCTTTCACCACTTTGTTAAACATGTATGACATGGTAGTCATATCTTGCCTTTGTGAAGATGGCAATCTAATTAGTTATTGACTCTCCGCTAATTCAATCTGGTTTTGCTTGTCTTTAGCAAATGCGCTGTGACTGTCCCCCTGAGAGAGGTTCTTCTCAAAGCATCTATATCAAATATTAAGAGTAAATGGTTAGTTTGAAGTCACCACAAAGTTACAGTTCATAAGATCCCCAGAAAGAGAGAGACAGGGAAAGTAAATTTGGAGTCATTGTGCTTCAACAAGTTAGAGGCACTTGGGTGAGAAGAAAAAATCAAGGCTACCAGGGGAGGCAGACTTTTTAAACCAAGGGGTCTTCAGAAAGGGGGGAAGAAAAAGAGAATGACTGCTACTCTACTGTTATGAGTAACTGAAGGTCGAGTCTTATCTCTGCATTTTAAAACTCAACCATCAATGCTGAGAGGATAGTTGGATCATAAAGTTCCATTGAGTCATTTTATGACCATTACTTAAAACAGTCATTACCAGAAAAAAAAAAAAAAAAACAAATAAACAGTGGAAAAAAATAAAGAAAAACATGAAAAATGGCCTCCTTTTTTACATTTCCACATAGGTGATCTCCATACCAGGAGATGAACTTGAACTTGGTTGGGCGGGAGACGGACCTGGTTGGGCGGGAGACTGGAGCCCCTCAGAGAATTTGGGATTCTTCCATTTTTACTGGGAGGGTTGGCAGGTATAACATGTGTTGTTATGTGAGTCCATGAGAGCCTCCAGGGTTCTAACTCCCTGCCTCTCCGTGTGGTGGGGAGTCGGTCGCTCGCTCTGAAGCACCCGACTGGTTTCTGTCTGTGGCTTACCCATGAACAGTGGCTTGGAAGTGTCAAAGCATGAGAAGCATGCGGTCGAACAGCATGTACTGCCATCACCTTCTACATGGTTCTGCATGGGAAAGCTCGGGGGGACCGTCTGCCCGCCGGGCTCAGGTATCACCTTCTTCCCCACAGAACTCTCTGAAGGCTTCCAATCGGAAGAAGAAGAGAACAAGCTTTAAAAGGAAAGCCAGTAAAAGAGGATCTGAAGTGAGTGTTTTGATGAAATACATCCTCCTTTCTATAGTCTCCTCTGTCGGACGTGGTCTGGCTCAAATGCATTGTTTTGATATAACTCCTACCACTGTTTTCTCCTTTACTGGAATCTAACCGCACTGGAATTCTCTATCTATCTATCTATCTATCTATCTATCTATCTATCTATTTATTTATTTTTCATTGTAACCCCTTGCCACTTCGTAGAGAATTTGCACTGGTCTGTGGAAGTATTATCCCAAAGATGATGAAGATGAAGAGTAAGAGCTAACATTTCTAGAATGCTTAGTGTATACAGAATAAAACCCAAAGCATGGCTTAATTGTTAGGGGCAAACGATAGCTTGAGATACTTCTAAGCTTTATATGGAGTGTCCTCTTAAGAGTAAGCCCAGTGCAACGAGTTGTATCTTTCGTTTTTATTTTTTGCCAGGGTAGGGGGGTGGGGGGGGGGTTCTAGTCACTTCTCACTTCCATGGCGTCGGGGCTGCCTTTCAAGTCCTTACATCTCAACAGTGCTGCTTTCTTCCTCCAGCAGGAAAACAAAGGCCGTCCCTTTGTGATAAAACCCGTCTCTTCTCCTCTCATGAAACCCTTGCTTGTGTTTGTGAACCCCAAGAGTGGCGGCAACCAGGTGAGTCCTTTTTCATGAGTTTATCCGGAAACTGCAATGCTTTCTCGAAAACACGGGATTCCCAGCATCAGTTAAAATAGCGCCACCTAGGGACGGAAGCAGTGGAAGACAACCAACCAGCTTCTGAGGGACAAGGTCATTATTGACAACCTTGTACATTACAGGGCTGGGTGAAGCCTGGAGGTTGTATGATTTGTCCCTCCGCTTCCACAGATGACCATGGCAGACGCGTGTAGAAACCTGACCGCCAACACGTTCCTTATCGATTCTCAAGAAAGGTCATTCCACAATCTCTCTTAGTTAATACGTTTCAGGGTTTCTTAACTCCTAGAGTTAGGAAGCCCTTTATGAACTTATTTGTATGTCTTCCTGTTGTAATTTAGAGCTGGTGACTTTTGTTACTATCCTCCGAGGAAAGAGAGAATGAGGATTCATCATCCATGATAATGACCAACAAGTACCACCAATGCTATGAAACTGATAAAACAAAACAAAACAAAACAAAAACAGGTTTTGTTTGCTCCTCGCTCAAATCCAATGATGTGATTAGTATTAACTTCGTCTGAGAATAAAGAAATAGCCTTAGAAAACTTAAGATTAGTGACATACCTAAAGTACCACAGCTTTTTTGAAGGACAAAGAGCTGGAATCCAGGTCTTTATCTTTTCATCAAATTCCCCTTCCCATTCTCTGAGCCTTCTTATCAACGCTCTTCTGTGGCTTTTGATTTTCTCTTATTTTCATGTGAGATTGGATGATAAAACATTTTCTGTGTACACTTTGAGACAACATTCCTTGACGTTTCACACTACACAACTTAAAGATTTGAAACTGTTTAGTCACCCCATAGAAAGAGGGGGGTTGTATAATTAGAATTGACCCAGTAGTCCAAGATGCTGTTTTTATTACTACAGATAATGGGTTTTTCCAGAATGCATTGATTGTGTGGTAAGACTTCTTTTATGGGAGCTTATAACAAAGAAAATATTATTTCTCCTTTCTTCTTCCCTCCCCCCCCAAAAAAAAATTCTTGATAATTTGCTGTTAAAAATCTCTATTAACGTTGTGGAGAACAGAGTAAAGAAATGCGTTATAAGGAAATACTCTATTTTCAACCTTCCAGTTTTTTTGAGTTGCTGAGTGATCTTCACGTGGTGATGGTGAGGTCCCTAAACCTGCAGAGGTGCCTCTCAGGAGCAACATGCAGTTTGCCCTGAACCATACCCCCCCCCCACGCCTCCCCCCCCACCCCCGCCAGCTCTGGTCTCCTAAAGCCTGACGAGGGGTGGGCTGTGGTTAGGGACCATGGAATGGAGCAAAGCTAATGTAATTGACTCCATGATTTTGGCCACCTGAGCACCGCATGCTAATTAATGCCAAATATATTTTATTATGACAGCCATTATATAAAGTCATTATAAGCTTTTTTTTTTTTTTTTTTTGTCTAGGACATGCAGAAGCTTGTAGGTGATCCCTGCCTTTGAGGAGCAGACAGTTCAGGAAAGATACAGCCCATTCCTATTCTGATCTCTAGAAATTATTAATGATGGGGACTTCAGGGGATGATCTAATGTTGCTTCCTATTTCACTAAATAGAAAACAGCAAAAGAAACTTAAGTGGATTTTCTAAGGACATCTTGTTTGTTAATGACGCAAAAGTGTCAAGTGGGAAAAATAATTACAACATTAACTCCATGTGAGTTCTAAATTGAGTGGATCAGACCACAAGTGCTGCTGACTTAGAGGCCAGCAGTGCCTTGAGAGTGGTAAGAAAATGGTGTCATGGAAATAACTGAAAGAAAAGATGGGTCACACTGGGTCACGCAGAGGCGAGAAGGCTGGAATAATGCCCCTTTCCTTCTCTCTACTGGGGCAACGTCCTGCTTATCCTTTAAGGCTCAATAGCACCTTTCCGAGCCATTTCTCAAAATGAATCTCCCTGAGCACCGTGCTCCCATAGGCCTCCTCAGGTACTAGGTGAGGTGCAACACAAGCGCTCTGTGAATGTCTGCCCTACCCAGGGTGGCACCTTCGAACTTCTGATTTCTAGTTCACGGCGTATGGTAGCAAACAAATAATTGTATAATTAAACAATACTAATAGAAGAACGAATGTCCTGGTGAAAATGATTCATTTGGAAGACGGTATGGTGAGTAGACTAAGTCATCTTAAGTTATTAGAAATGCGATTGGGTAAAGATTGGAACGAACTGAGACCAGTGTCTTAAAACATGGCTGAGGATTTGGAATTTGGATGATGGAAACTAGTTTTTCACTGTTTTAAGATTTTTTTTTTTGGTTTAAAAATATTTTATATTTTGAACAAAGGAGTAATATGACATAAGCATCTTTAAGAAAAATTAATTTGACATGCTGAGAATATATGTAAGCCTGGAGGCTGTTCACATAAACTTCAGCATAAATTAGATAGATGGAGAGGCCAATGGATAGATAGATTGAGCAGATGGATGGTTGGATGGTTCATAGATGAATGAGTGGATGGTGACTGGGTCAGGGGACAAATGGACTAAATGGATGGACGTGTGACGGATAGACTGATGAATGAATGGAATATACAAAGGGAAGTAAAGCATTAAAATTTTACAGCAGATTACCTAGACAGTGGCTTTGTTATTCATGGGTTTTCAGGAATGGGAAGGATTATTTGGGGAAAGAGGTTGAGGTGTGTTAGAGGAATCTGAGATCACAGTGAGATATTCAAATACAAAAAAATACCCAGTTATTAGAGACAAAAGACTTAATGGCTTTGCTGTCATTTTATGCATTTTGGCTGGTGAATGTGTTGCCCTAATGATGTCACATCCAGAATATCTAAGATTCTCAGAAGTATGGCTAACCAAATAAAAAGGGATATCACATAACTGAATTTCTGTATACTTCCTGTATAAAATAGAATTCTTTACGAAGCCTAATAAATGTCTGAAGAACATTGTCTCTAAGCACAGTGTGAAATGTCGAGAAAGCTGTAAAGAAACCCAAACAGCTATGTACATACGATTAGAATCACTCAAACTGACCTCCAGCTGCTTAGTATATTTGTGTTCCCATCTTCTGTCTTAGGACGGCACTGGCTCGGCTTGAACCCTCGATTGTAGTGGGCAGGGAAGAGTGGTAATCTGAGATGGCCTCACTCCTGCTGGGACGAGCCTTTTCCCAAACCGTGTCTGTAATGTGCCCTTAACATTGCAGGTGAGGGCAGATTCAGCCGTAGAAGTGGGAGTCAGAGGGTGAATTAAGTCTTCCCCATTGGGCAAAATGGAATCGCAGGAAGGGAGTTTCTCATTCCTCAGCTCCCTTGAATCCTGTTTCCGCCAACTTTCTATCTCTAACCCGAATGAGCCATAGTTGCGACAAAGTGAGGAAGGAAAAGAGAGACTGGCCTGAAAACGAGGCAAGTGAACTCCTGGAAGGGGAAATTGGGAAGATGTGCCCCTTCTCCTCCAAAGTCTCTTTTTCTGGAGTTTTCTTCAGTGCTCAAAGCTTACATAGTGTGGAGTTCTGTTTGGAGAAGGGAGACTGTTCACATTTACCGACCTGATAGGCAAGTTGAGACTGGTAACGTGACCCACACATCGTGGTGGTCTGTCATAAGAACCTTTGAAATGCTCATCATAATTCTTCATTCAGAAATTTTCAGTATCAAGAAAATTCAGGAAACTTCAGTCCAAAATTATTGTTCTCTTGCAGGTAGATTCTGTTTGAACATGTGACTCTTACTCCCTTCCCGTTGGTCCAGTGGCTGTCAAATTTTTGTGTAAATCAAAAACTCCGAGACACTTATTAAAATCTCCCTATCTCAGGAAATCTAATATGGTGGATGAGGCCCAGGAATGTCAACATTGAGTGAGCATCTCGGGAGATTCTGATGTGGGTGTTTTGTGGAACACTTACAGAAATGTCCTCAGAGTCATTTCGGGGTCTCTGAGGATACTGGGGCTTGTGTGGGGAACATAGCAGGTGAGAACTTGAGATAGATATTCATTGATTTTTTTTTTTTTGCGAGGTGGGGAATGGGAGAGTCAGAGAATAGCATCTTGGCTTGCCTTTATATCTTTAAGACTGCTCATCTCTTATCTTTGAACAGTGATTCTCAACCGTTGCTGTACAGCAGAATAACCCGGGCAGCTTTTAAAACTTGGTGAAATCTTCCTCACCCCATACTAATTAAACAGACCCTGGGAGGGTAAGACCCTTAATTGGTATAAATGCACCAGTTTATTTCTTTGCATAGCTAATGTTGAGAACTATGGACTTTCTTATCAAGCGTTTCTTAACAAGCATATGAATTGCTTGGGGATCCTGTTAAAATGCAGATTCTGACTCAGGAGTCAGGGAGTGGCCCTGAAATTCTGCTTTTCTAACAAGCCCACAGGTGGCGCTGTTGCCTCTTCACTCTGCCATTCATTAAAAAAAAAAACCACTTTGTTGTTGTTAAATCCTAATTCGTACCTTTTAATCGAGTTATTCTGCTCATCTGCCTCTAGACATAAAAAAACTCTTTTCTGTTCTTGAAACTTAGGCTTTAAATTAAAAAACAATAAACGAACAAAAAACCTTGTAGAGGCTTCCGTTCTTTAAAATAATTAGACTATATCGCCATCTGCTGGCAAGTAAAATATCTGTCCCTTCTTTTCTTCCTCCAAACTTTGTGCGCGGAAAATTTCCAGCACTTTGCGGGAATATATTGAGATGAACAGATATAGGAACCACTTCTGCGTCCTTCTTTAAAATAATCCCTTCTTTAAAACAGATACTTTCCCATAATCATATCTGTTTCCTAACACTTAAGGTTGAGATGATACGGGGTGTTCTGCAAAGCTTTAGAACTATTGTTATTACTGGGATCTGAATTATTTGAGGGAGCAACCATTGGAATCAGGGGCCATAATATCAACTTTGAGTGTTTCCTCCTGGGGAGAAGAGTTTGTACAGGGAACATAAAGCTTACTCCCGCATAATCCCTTTCTCTGTATGAAATTCTGGGAGCTCCAGAAATAAGCCCCGTTTCTTCCACCTATCTTTGCTTTCACTTCAAAACATGATTTTTCTTAGATGCCTCGGACTCATTAGCATCTTTCTACCAGAGTCTTACAGACCCTTCTGATATCTCCCAGTGATTCCTGCTTTCACACTGTCTCTCCTTCACGCTCCCGCATGAACTTTATCTGCCAGTGACATAAATGACAAGTTCAGGGTTAAGCAGGTGTTCTGACCACCAGGGTGATTCTAGCTAGCTGGTCTTGAGGGTCGGGGTGTCCAGATGCTGGTGCCTCCCTGTTCAACGGGAAATCCCTGAACCAAGGTGTGGCACAAGTTGTACACGCCCAGATCGGCATCCCCAGGGACCTTATTGGTGGGTGATAGGCAGAGGAGGTGGGCTCACATTCTGTGGAACCCGATCAAGTTCACATCGCCATCAGCAGACAGGCTTTCCCAGACCGGGGCTGCCCCTCCTAAGTTGGGGCAAGTCAACCAAAGTGGAGAGAAGGAAGAGACAAAAAGTGTCGATAACTTCGAATATTTGAGTTCCCAAACTGTTTCTAAATACTTGGACAAACCTAGGAAGGTATTAATTATTTCTGCAGTGCTCAACCTGGGGATAAATCCAAGAATCATTATGTTAGGATGAGATTTTAGCTCCTAAGGCTTAATAGGCTCGGAAGAGAGGGCTCAGCAAATGAGCAGTCGGCTGATCAATGGCACCTGGTCAGATTTCAATCTCTGAGATCTTCTTGTGCCTCAGCACCCCACAGAAGAAAAACAAACCAAACAGTGAATTCTGTGGCGCGTGTCCCCTTTTCCAAGTCACAATAATTGGTGGTGAATCAGCGTCTTTTCGGTGGCTTGTCATTTCATCTGCTCAGGGATGCTGCTGTAACAGACAAAGATACCAGAGACTGGGTGGCTGAGAACAAAAACAGAAAATTTTATTTTTCACAGTTCTGAGTTAGAAGTCCAAGACGAAGGCACCAGCCATTTTGGTGTCTGGTGAGAACTCCACCCTGGTTCGTAGACAACCACCTTCTCACTGTGTCCTCACATGGCAGAGAGGCGAGAGCTTTCTGGGGTCTCCTTTTTACAAGAGTGCTGATCCATTCATGAGGGCTCCACCCTCATGGCCTAAGCACCTCCCAAGACCCCCTTCCTAAACACCATCATACCGAGGGGTAGGATTTCATCATCTGAATTTCAGAGGAATACAACATTCAGTCTGTAACAGTGGCTAAGACCCCCCCCCCCCCCCCGACTCAAACCATCTTATCCCGTTTGAAAGCTGCAGGACCTGGTTGTCTAGCTCCTCAATCTGTAGCTAGACTAGTGCATCAAACGTAAGTCTGACTCCCCTAATTAAAAACATTTCAGCAATCGTGTTTTTTTGTAAAATTAAGCCCAAGCTCCTTACCATGGATATTTCATCTACAGCTTGGGCTGTGTCATCTCCCACCCTTCCTGCCGCATGGTTTGAAGACTGGACAGGACGTGGCTTTTCTGTGACCTGTCTTGCCATGTGTCGTGCCTTTACCCTAAAACTTCTTCCTCTACTTATCTTTCAAGCGAAGTCCAAGTAGTATCATATGGAAGAAGCTTCCATCCAATCCCCAAATTTGGGCTTCGAGTATCTCTGGTTACTCAGATTTCTCAGTAGGCCTCTCTAACATAGCATTTATCATCTTTAATCAACTAATTTATTGCATTGCTCTCCATCTGAGCTCTTCAGTGTGTGCCCACAGGTCAGAGTCAGAGCCCAATACATGTGTATTAAATTAGGTATTCCTTTGGTGTCGTTTGAGGACAGTTTGAAATAATCACTTGGAAACCCCTCCTCCCACACACCTTTTATTGTCCTCGGGCATTTCCTATTGTCTGGGCAGTCCTTCCCAGACTCTAGATAATACTAATAATGTGATACTACCTCCATGACAAGGCTCCCTGAGTAACACATCCAAATATCGTGACCCACGCGAGAGTTACGGTTTCTTTGATGAAGACTGATGTACTGTTTGAGCTGACCCATCCTTCGTTGAGTCTCCGTATCCCCCAAAATTATATTTCATTTTCTGAATAATGCATAGAACATCCCCTTGAGAGCAGCATCTTCTCTGTGCTGTCCATCTCTCTGTGCCTAGAACGTAGTGGGGGAGTGGATGAATCCTGTTTTATTTCTCTCTAGAACGATCTACTTATTTTCTCTTCCACCCATCCTGTTCCCTAGCACCTGGAAAGAACGGTTTTATCACCCCAGAGGCATACCCATTCTCACAATATCTTAAAAAGTTCCGTGGTCCATGAGAAAACCCCCTCCAGAGTGTATTGGGATCGACATGTAAACCATGTTTTCGTTTAGAGAAAGCTAGACCCTTGCACGAAAGTCGCAGCTTTTGCATGTGGCGTATGGCACGTGATTAACTGTGAGCGTGCCGGAGACTTGTTAGTGAATGACACTTTTGTAAATGACTACATCTATTCAATACTGCTGGTGAGAAAAAAATAAATTACTTTTTTCCTGGTGAATTAGTTTTTGTCAAACTATTCAGTCCTATTGAATAAGTTACCTCTATTAAAGCCCTAAACTAGCTTCTCCTAGAGGTAACAGGAGAGTTAACAGGACTGACTTAAATGTGAATAATAATACCTTTTTGCTCCGCCCACCAGGACTGATTTAAAAGAATGCACTGTGTTCATTTAGACACTTATCATTTTTGCTAATGAATATATTTTAGAAAGATTATTTTTTTTAAAAAATATTTATTTTTTTTTAGGATGACATTGGTTAACGAAATCCACTAAGTTTCAGCTGTACACTTTAACAGTAAGGCATATAGATATTTACACTGCGTGTTCACCTCCCTTAGTTAGATTTCTGTCAACCACGTATTTGACCCCCTTTACCTCATCTATCTCCCTCCTGCCCCTTCCCTTCTGTAACCACTAGTCCATTGTCCATGTCCATGAGTCTCTGTTTGTCCTGTTCCTTTGTTGCTTTTAGGTTTATATACCACACATATGTGATAGCATGTGATTTTCCACTTTTGCTATTGGGCTTACTTCGCTTAGCGTGATTATCTCAAGGGCCATCCATGCTGTCGCAAATGGCAGTATTTCATCTCTTCTTATAGCTGAGTAATATTCCATTGTACACATGTACCCCAGCTTCTTTAGCCATTCAGAAAGATTACTGTCGAGAGGAGTAATTCTCTCATGCCTGAATGTAATGTACAGCTATACGAGTTATCCCTGCACAGCCCATGAGGACATTATTCTAATTGGCTGCAATGTAAATGGCGCCTTTTACAGGTGTGCGGTGCAAACTTGCCAGCCTTAATACCCCTTCCTCAAAAGGATGCATGGAGACAATTAGGTGTTCCAACTAACACAAATTGAAAATGAGCAAAAACAAAAGATGTGGTTACTTGGACCTTCTAGAGAAATTTTAGATTAAGAAAATAACCTCTGAATGTTTCATGTATTTTTATTTTAGGCAAAGCAACCCTTGGTTGACCTCATAGATTGCAAGGAACTTGTCAGTTTACAGTCCCTTATTTTTATTTTTATTTCTTTTTTATTTTTTACGCCTACAGCGCCTGGTCTTCCAACATGGTCTCCCATCCAAGTACTAACCAGGCCCAACCCTGCTTAGCTTTGTTTTTTTGAAAGGTGTTGAACAGCTAGTATTGTATACATAACAGGAGGAGCTGAACTCAAAATGTACACTCAGCGGTAGCCAAAGGCAGAAAGGAGTGATTAATGTCAGTGATTCATATCGCACTAGGAATCTAAAGCTGAAAAAGTAATTTTCTAGCAAGTCTGTTGGAGATGTTTTATAAATTGGTTTGTCATTAAAATGACTTTTAAACATAAAAATTACTTGAGATAATCCTTGACTGACTTGATACCAAGGCCCAGTGTGGAAAGACAATGATCCAGTAGTTAGTGTTATGGATCTAAATCTATGTCTGAATTTTATAGGAAGCAAAATATGTCATTAGGTGAAACTGAAGGATTAGTTGTAATAATTAAGGATCGAATGTTATTCCTAAATTTATAGCAGCACACGACAGAGCAGAACTCTTAAATTATAGGTTTGGATGAAAAGAGGAACAAAAGACCTGAATTGGCCTCTGTAACAACTGGCATAACAATGTGATAATTATAAACTACACTTTAGCCCTCACGCCCTCAAGTGTAATTTAATGAACAGATTAACGAGGAGCAAAAAAGAAAAGGACTAACATTTACAAAGACCTATTCTGCGCCATATAGTATGTTAGATTCATAACTACTATTGACTCATTTAATTCTCATAATCACCCTGAAAAGTACACATTGCTCTCCTACTTTATATGCTGAATTTCTGCAAGATTATAAATGCTAACTGTCGCCCAGTGTTCCAAGTTATTTTTGAATCAAATATCATGCTTTTTTACTACTAGGATGACTCTCAAATATAGCAGAGTAGGTACACAAAATTAGAAATATTTTAAGAAAGATCAATCATGCTATCTAATAAAGGAACTATAGTTAAGCAACAAATGCTGCCGAACTGATCAAATATTATTTGCTATGGTCCACAATGATGTAAAATGAAGCCCGACTCATTTTAAAAGGCTCTTTAGATGCTGCTTAATAAAAAGATCCTTCTTTCATTTCTTCTTTGCTCGTCACTTTAAAAAATAACCTTCAGAACTCTATTTGTCATGATGATCATCTCTATAAATGTTGCGTTTACTTAAAACACTCCCAAAATGTTCACATGGGAAAGAAATGTTTGTCTCAGACAAACATATACAGACATGGAAATTGAAAAATGTCAACGTAAGATTTGATACCACTAATTGGAGAAGTTATATGTATGTATATTATAAATAACAGGAGCTTGTGACACTTTTGCTTCAGTTAATAATTTATTTCAGTCAAGTCGTACTTAGTTAATACTGCCCATATTTCACAGGACGCAAAGCAATAGTAATCTGCACAATAAATTAAAAATTAATGTTAAATTCGGTAGGCTGACTAATAAGTTCTCTACATGGATTTTCATATATTAAGTAATGATGGCAAAACTGATAGATACTATTCATTAAGCACCTATTGCATGTTAATTACTGTGATGTGCTCCTAAAACACCATTGCATTTAATTCTTGCAAGAAGTCTGCCAACTAGGCATTCTTGTCTCATCTTAAAGAGAGAGGAGGTGAGCCTAATGTAAGGAAGGAATGGATTATACAAAAGTTTAATCTGGGCATTCAATCTATATATATCGATGACCAAAGATCGTGATTTTAACTGTTTCTTTATGCTGTTTACAATTTGATATTATTTTAAATAACAGGATTTATTTATATTTTTTAAATAAGCAGCTAATATTTGGAAATTTCTTCCCATTGTCATTCTTTTTCCCTTACAGGGAACCAAAGTCCTGCAGATGTTCATGTGGTACCTGAATCCACGGCAAGTCTTTGATCTTTCTCAGGAAGGGCCAAAAGATGCGTAAGTCTGGAAATACCCTCTGTGGTCCATACCATTATAGGCAAGTGAGAAGGACTTCCTGCTTTGGCATCAAACTGCGTTATTTGGTTACCTTGTGAAATATTTTCTTACCCCTTCTCATCTACTTTCTCATCTATACCATCCTCTTTTAAAACATCATCTGGTGTTTTCCCTCCTAGTCTTCATTGGGTAAACTTCCTTCAAAACATGTCTTCTCAGTTGTTAACTCATAGATCAGCAAGACAACATAGCAAGACAGGAAATATTTTTAGGAAAAATATTATTTGATTTAAATAGGTGATTTTCTGGAACAAATCCATTAACAGCTTCATTTAGGAAAACAACTTCACTTAAGCAAACATTTTTATAGGAGTGGTATCGCTGCATTTTCTTAAGAGTCACCATGAAAAATAAAAGAATCTAATTTTAGCAGGCAAATTCATAATAAAGGAAAACCAGTAAAACTTTCCTCTTTGGGCTGAGGTGTATGTGGGGGTCTAATTGACTGTTACGTGAGTTGAGAGGTAGGTGGAATTATGGATGTGGCAATGGGTTATCTTTCTCCCTGTTTTCTGAAAAAGGTTTAGGATTAAGAATGGAAGTTGAGTGTGTGAAAAATAAATAGATCCAGGAAAAGCTAATAAAATATAAGGAGGAAATGTATAAGACCAATTTATTGTCAATTAATGATGATTTTCTTTGTGAAAGGAGGGAGGAGAATGATGGGGAAAGAAAAAAAAATCAATAAAATCAAAACTAATGAGGGAAATAATGCGAGTTGACACGTTAATAGGAACTAAGGTACATAAAACTCTAGGACATCCTAAGATCCCATTCCAAACGATGTTTGCTGCCAGCCTCTGCTCCAATTGTTGGCATCAGCCCTCATGTGATTGCTTGGTAACTGGTTTTGATTGTGTTTATCCTCATGATTATACATTTTCTCTAGGGATACCCCCTGTCCCCCATTTTTGCCACGTGTTTTCTCTTTGCCATGGCCAGTGATGTGCTCTTTTGTTAACTTTTTCTTCTATTTCCTCTACAGGCTTGAGCTGTACAGGAAAGTACCGAATCTGCGGATTCTGGCCTGTGGTGGTGATGGAACGGTAGGTCCCTGAAATAGAATCCAACCCTCTCCCTGATCTCTTTCATCTTTCTTTCATTCTTCTTATTCTTTCCCTTTATTCATCCTCTTTATTCTTTCCCACCTCACGCTCTTTCCAATCTCCTAAAGCAGGGGTCCCCAACCCTTGGGCCATGGACTGGGACTGGATCCATGGCCTGTTAGGAACTGGGCCACACAGCAGGAGGTGAGCGGTGGGTACGTGAGTGAAGCGTCATCTGTGTTTGCAGCCGCTCCCCAGTGTTAGCATCACCACCTCAGCTCCACCTCAGGTCATCAGGCATTAGATTCTCCTAGGAGCACTGGTCCCTGGCGCCACAAAGGTTGAGGACGGCCTGCTGCCTTAAAGATCATTAATTGGTCCCATCTATAGTCATTTTTGAAAGAAAGATAAAATTGGGCTAAAGTTTAATGCCATGGATATATTTTCCTCTGTTTTTGTGTCTCATCGATTTCTTCATTTGCCCTCCACTTATGTCGATATATTTTGCAGAAGCAAAGAATGTGCTATTTCGATTCTGCTGTCCAGTGTCTCTTTCTTCTGTATTTGAAGTCTGCTCTTGTGAGACCTCGGCTTTTGTTATGAACAATCATTGGCTTTTCTCTAATTTCCCTAATTAGAATGTTTTATTTTCAAAAGTAGCAACAGAATCTTCTAATTTTATCTCTCATAGCACATGAGCACTTAATGCAGTGTTGGATACACAGTCTGGTACTAATAAATGACATTGGGCAAAAAAGAACAGTGATTCCGCTGGTCCTTTAAAATACTCTGTAGAGAGGAAAACATTTTTTTTTTTGGATGGGAAAATAGTATTTACCATTCTCAAGTTTCACAATACACATTATATCTTATAACATTTATCACAAAGTCTTAAAGAAGCCAAACCTATTTCATTTTGTTTAACCTAGTGTTTTCCGAAATTATTTGACCATGGAATTTTTTTTTCTCCCACAATATCGAATAAATTTCAATCAATTGCAGTGTTCTTGGGAGATATATTTAGAGATATGGTAGTGTGGGATTTTCATAACTTTCTTTGGTGAGAATTACGTCCAAACAAACAAACAAATAAATATATAAATTAATATATTGAATTAATTTGTTATGTATATAATTTAATACGTACACAGATTAGCTATATTTAATAAAAGGGAACTCATTTGTGACTCTTCACTACGGTTATCTTCCTTATTTCAGAAGCTAATTACCTTCCTATATACTTTGGCACCCCACCCGTATCTTTTCTCTTCTGAATCTCATTGGCAGCAGCAGACGAGCTGAGGTTATGCCTGGTGTACTGAATTCATAGTTCTTCCTTCCTCTTTCTTAAGTGACCATGACCTCAAGTCCATATCAGCAACCTATTTCATCTCCTGATCTTGGGCTTCCTCCTTGACTGAGTGTACCACCTTCCAAACTTCCCCTTCCCACTGAACCTCCCACCGCACCCCCCCCCAACCCACCTTGCTTTCTTCTTTCCTTCCTCTACCCAGCAGATACGTGTAGGAAGCACTGTTCTGGGCTATGCGATATTGAGGCATTCTCTGCAATTAGATAAGTATTTAAAAACATGGGATTTCAAAGCATAAAGGACAAAGAGAGAAGTCAGCCAAGTTCAGACACTCGTGAAACACCTGTAATTACGGAGTCTGAGCCAGAGTTCAAGAGGAAAATGAAAAGCTAGAAGTGAAAGGTAGTCTAACCTGTGAAGCAAACAAACCAAAAAAGGAGTTTCAAGTAAAAAAGAGACTGGAGAATTATCATTGAATTTGCAGACTGGAAGTAACTGGTGGTTTCAAGATAATAGTTTCAATAGAATCTCTGGGACAAAACCCAGGATGATGAGTTAAGTGAGACTTGATATTTCCTTAATGGATCCTAATGACCAGCCCAATTATAGTGTTGAATATCGATGAACGTACTCTGGTGCCATTATATCATCCTCTTTGACATGTAGACTCCTTGGTTTTACTTCTTTTCTTACCCCATCTTTTTTCTAGCATTTCTTCTTTAAATACACCATAATTAATGGGCATTCCACAAGGCTTAAATATAACTTTTATGTTCTAGATACTTTTTTTTCTCTTAGAGACCTTATCTATGTTCCTAACTTCCGTTTTCACATCCTTGCACATAACTCACAAATGCAGTGGACATTTACTCGGGTCCCTTGCAACAGGCATGTCTAAAATAAAAGTAGCATAATTACCTTAGAGGTGGCACATACTTTTGAACTAATTATTTTTGTCAACAGTAGCCTCTGTAGTCCAATCACTCAGAATTAAAACTTTGCCTCACTTGTATCTTCTTATGTAGGAACAGGTTTTATTTTATTTTGCCTTGTTAAAATAAGGTGTTTTGTGAAAGATATATGGGGTTTATGAAATATTTATCAAGGCATATGATCGATATTTTAAATACTGTCAGTTCAGAATATGAAAGTTTTAATTTTTATTGGTGGCAGAGTTTATATAAAAAAGAGGTTTCCTGGTGAATGTCTGAAGAAAAACTGCTGGCTTTAAGCAAGCAAGTATGATTCTGGAGAGTCGGGTATATATTTGACATAAGGTGTTTAGCTTTTCACTAACATACTATCACATCAAGGCTGTCAGAATTCTTTCAGTATAGTGACAAAGGTTCAGGGAGGAATCGAAATGGAATATTTTTGACTGATTAAGATGAAACTATATTAACTGTTAACCATGTTAAAATGTACAAAGTATTATTTAATATATAAGCACCTTGCGTTAATTTGGAAAAACGTTATTAAGCTTCAATATTAATTTAATTTTATGTTATTAAAAAATACAAAGAGGCAGAGGGATGTATCTCCCAATGTTGCACTTGAAGATGGAAGAGGTGGTTCTGCCTCTGAACTTGGGCAAGGTCCTTAACCTCTTCCTAGACATTCTAAATCTGTAAAGGGGTACGTTTGAATCTCAAGGGTCTTCACAGCTGTAGCATTATAGTGACAGAGACCATTGCTATGCAAGAGAACAATAAGGCAAGCCTCATTTTAAATGTTAAGTTTTCTAAGAAGGCATTTAAAGTGAAAAAAGATGAAATTAATTTTACAATATAGTTTATTTAATCCAATATATCCAAAATATTATCATCTCAACAGGCAATCAGTATAAAATCCTTAAAGAGCTATTTGATATTCAATTGGTACTGTCTTGAAAATCTGGCATACAGTTTATAATTACAACACCTCCAATATGGATTAGCCACATGGATGCTCAATCCCCCGCTGTGGCCAGTGGCTGCATACGTAGTTGATTCATCACTGGTTTGCATAATCCTGAGGTGGTCACTTTGCTGCAGATATCCTATGGGTTGGTCCCCTCTGTGGTCTCTAGGCTGAAAGAAATCTCAGCTCACTCAAGAATGACCTCAGACTTTCATGTTCTCCAACTAGAATTAGCCTCTCTCTGGTCATGATTTGTATTCTCTCCCTTTCTTGCCCACGTCTGCACCCACCCAGCCCTCCGTGGCTGCCACCCTGCTTACTATTAAAGAGCATGTGAACCTAAACACCGAAGGCACGTGCATCCTCCTCTTCTCATGGCCCTTAGGGTGTGACATGATCCCCACCTGTTGAGCCCCTGTGCCTAATGAACGGGGCTGGATCAGCACATCCACCTTAAACCATGGCAACATCCTTCCAAAGGCCTGGAATTAAGTTGATTTTAGCCACCTGCTTCATGCTTATGTCTTGGCTTCTCTAGATGAGGCTACACCCTAAACAGTAGGCACCCTCATGTCTGACCTACAACAGGGAAAAAAAAGTATTTTCCTTTAATTGACGGTGGCAGGCCAATCACTCCAAATCCTTCTTCTCCGAAGCCTCGGCGTCATGCACATGCAAAGGAGCAAATGTATGGACCACCTTGGCAGTAGGCACTGTGAACGAGTAAATGGATGTTCTAAACCTATAGTCTATTTCAAAAAGCTCGTACCTTGATTTCTTTCTTGATTTCTTTAGGGCTGATTTTAAACATTCCTTTTAGCATTTGGTGACTTCGTCAACTCTTTAGTGCAAATATCCATTAAAATATCAAAGGGAAGGGTCGTGGGGCACATGTTAGAAAGGAACACCCAGTCGTTAAATGCTGTCTCGATTAGATTATCCGTCAGAGTTCAGACATGCTGCCCTGGTTTTCTCTGATCTCCCGGTCGGGGTTTCCTTTTTTTTTTTTTTCTGCCTGGGCATAACACAAGGAAATGCAACGTGGGTCCTGTTCGGATAAAATGTCAACTCACTGTCCCCTCCACCTCTGAGCCGCCTCTGCTGTTAGTATATTGCAGAATGAAAGTATTGCTCAAATGCACTTGGAGAACACGTAGTGACGGCTAAAGCTGCACATGAACAGGTGGTGGCAGCATTGGCCAGCAGCTGCTGCGGTGGCAGGGCTCAGGGACAGAGCCCGCAGCTCCACTTCCTTTCAGGCACAGGAAGGAAAGAACTCTGCAAACTGGAAAATGCTCCATCCGGTCAGGATCGTTTTCTTCAGCCGTGGGGGAAACGTGCCAGGTGCTTTGTATTGCAATTCATGGAATTATTTCATTGAAGAGCGCTGGATACGGTGGTGGAGATGACGTGGGGAAATGCGAAGGTCCCGGCAAACACTTCGGGCCTTGAGGTCTTGCATACCGTTTTGCTCTTATAAAGGACAGAGATACGGTGTAGTTCTCAAGATCTTTTCTCCGGCTCTTGTAGGTGTTATTCGTTTCCATTCCCTTTTTTACTGCCCCTTCCTGCACAGTGCGCCCGGGCTGTTGGTGGTTTTGATAATCTCTGAAAGGAAAATCTTCGTGTTTTGATGGAGTCAGAGGTGGATTGACTAGTGAACCTGAGTGGAGAGACAGGAATAAAGCACTTCGCTTCTAGGAAACTAGACCTTTATAGATGTAGTAAAAAAGAAAGAAAGAAAAGAAAAAGTAGCTTGGTCATAGCAGCCACTGTTAATTTAGCATTTCCTGCTTTTCAGGCACATGCTCAGCAATGTCTACACTTTATTTAATGACTAAAATAACCCTAAGTGGCAGATATTATTATTATCCTTTTTTAAAAAAACAATTTTACAAATGAGGGAACTTAGAAAGATGGTGACTTGCCTAATCTCATCCAACCGGTATGTGATGGAGCTGGACCTGTATGTGATGGAGCTGGGCCGGTATGTGATGGAGCTGGGGCTTCATACTCTGCTGGTCTCTCTCCAGCTCCGCACCCTCCTCAACCCCTGCATTACGCTGCCTTCGGAGGAAGCTGGTTGTTGGGTGGTGATGATACAGCAACTTGGAGCCCCTCCTGTTGCTCCTGCTGTATGAAGGAAAGATACAAACCTGCCTCCACCGAAGGACGGGGAGCCTAACACTGATTGTACCTGAGAGAAAATCTGTGCTCGGAGAGGTGGGAGACATTCGATGACTTCAGAGGTGATGTGATGATGACATACTAAGATTATCTGCTTGTATTTAGGGGAAAATTAAATATTTGACTAATCGGCTGGTGGGAAAAGGAGAGAGAATATATTAGTGCAATTTTTAAAGCCAATCAATTGATAAGAAAGGGGAAGACCATTTCATTCAAATCAACTATATGTTTTCCTTTTCTGCACAGGCCAAGTTTGTAAGAGGAAAGGAGACAGAGTTTAAAGGGTCCTGAGGGTTTATGCCACTTTGTGGAACTATAGCACCGTGTCCCCTGGGTTTGGGCAGCCTTCTCTGAGAAAACCAATAGGAACAGAGCTTAAGAGGGTTTGAATGAGGGCGGTTATACCGATCAAGACACCCCATCAATTCGTGGAAGTTATAAGACACTTATTTCAAAGTCATTTGAGAGTCATTTGTATATAATGGGCTGTGGATTATACCCTGAACCTTCCCATTCATCACAGTATTAACATTCTTCCTGTGATTTAGCATTTCCAGAGGAAGTTGTTTTTTGTGTTTGATTGTTTTCCTTTCTCTGCATCACTCCATTGTCTCTTCCTGACAGTCTGAATGGTTTCCAGGACCCTGACAGGTTTTCTGTGGGTGGCTCTGGCTCCCATCCTGAGGAGATGTCAGGGGCGCTTCGGGTATGTCCGTGAGCTGCCGGCAAGTTGGGCTCACGATTAGAGAGGTTTCTCCCTCTGGGCCTAACAGGTGTGAGCTTTCTAAGGACTCTGGTCTCAGGTGCTGGGTGTGGTTCTTCCCACTCTTCCTGGCCTCTTATCTCCAGGCCTGGAAGCTGCCTGCTTCCTACACAGCCTCCTGCCAGCAGGGGGCGCAGTCCTAGTCCCCATCATCAGACAGACACAAGCTCCCGGCTTCCTCGGCTTGTAGCTTTGTGTTCTGCTTGTTTCTGGCCCACAAAGATTTCTTTCTTTCCTCTATCGTTGTGTCTGCAGTGAAATGGGGTATGGAAAGTGTGAACTCAGCAGTATCTTTACCAAGGACAGAGTGATCTATTTACCAAAATAAGAAAAAAAAGTTAAATTTAAATCTACCATTCAGAAAGTGGACTGACTTGTAGGTACAAACCATGCAGGGGAGGCTGATTGATCATCTCTCAGAGTTTAAAGAGCCTGCCTTCTTTTCCCGTGTCTGACTGGGATGTTGTTGAATTAGATTCCTGCTCATTTCTGTTGCATTTCTGAGAGTCTGGTTCTACTCAAGGCTGTTTGCATCCGCAGTCAGCGATTCATGATCGTTGGGATTTCTGATTTTTCCTTTTTTTTTTTTTTGCCTATGGCACCTGGTCTTCCTAGGTGGTCTCCCATCCAAGTACTAATGGGGCCCGACCCTGCTTAGCTTCCAAGATCAGACATCAGGCTTGTTCAGGGTGGCATGGCCGTAGACCACGGACCATGGCTCCACTGGGGCGTGAACCCAGGACCTTCTGCGTGTAAAGCAGGTGTGCTAAGCGCTACACTATGGAACCACGTCCTGAGTTTTAAATTTTTTAAAATGACGTTTAAACCCCCTTCTGGTAGTTTATTAGAGGCACCTACTTTTACTGTGTTTAGTTCGTGCATTTAGCAGCCCAGGAACAACATCTCGCACAGCTGTCAGAGCTGTTAGCATCTGGCCCTCCTCCCTGCCTCCCTCCCCACCGCCCCCCCCCCCCACCTGCCTTGTACCCCAATAGCAAGCTTTGTTAGTATTGCGTGTAGAATAAGAACCAAGGAAGCACTGAATGGAAATCTAAGGAGTTGTCTGGGAGCCAGTTGAGTTTGAGGAATGGAAGGGTTTTTGGACACTTGTGGATTGTTAGCTTATCGCATTGGATGAATGTTGTGCAATTCCTTTCTAGAAGGTCAACACAATTTTAGACTTCTTGACGGACAGGCAAGTTTTTCTTCCTGGGAAGTGATCCTTACGAAGGAGAAAGGGTTTTAGATGGGAGTCCAGGGACCTGATTGGACTTCGACGCTGTCACTTCTACTTATGTTGTCTTGAGCCAATTACGTGGCCTCTCTGCACCTCCGTTAATAAGCCTGCAAATTAACTGAATTTGAATAAGCAGTTTCCAAGGTTTCTCCAGTGCTTCAGAGATTCCGAAGTACATGGCACTGTCTCCAGGACAGTCAGGCTGTCCCCAGAACTGGGTTTAGTTCTATATTTAAAGGCTCCCTGCAACCAGAGTGGCTAAGGGGTTGGCCTCTGGTGTTTGGCACACCTAGCTTGGAATGCCAGCTCTACCACATAAATGAGGTGATATTAAGAAGGTCATTGAATTTTTCAAGTCTCAGTTTCCTTATCTGTAAAATGGAGATGAAAATTTTATCTATCTGATAGAGTTGTTTTTGAAGTTTAATAAGATAATTCATTAGAGAACTTTGTTCCGGGACTAGCCCATAGACAGCAAATCAGTCTGGTACTCTTTTTATGAACAATAAACTCCTTGAAAGTAGGCATTCCACTTTATTTATCTCAGCCTAGCTTATTTACATTTTTATTTCAATAGCTTAGTTTTGTGTTTTATAGAGGGTAGTGTTCAATGAATGTACTGTTAAAGTCTAATTTCAAAAAAAATTTTAGAAAACATGGTTCATACAAATATAGAATGAATACATGTCAAAAAAATTTATTTAGTTCTTTAATGAAGGAACTAATAAAATGATAAAGCTGATTTATTGGAGACATAGAAGAAAAGCATTATGTAGCTTATACCAAAATAATTTTTCTAAAGTTGAGACAAAATTTGTTTATGTCCTCTGGGGGAATAAAACTAGAACCTTTAAAGTATCTTCTCTTCTTAATATTTGCATCTTTAAAGGACAGAAATCTTCAAGTTACCCGATAGTTACAAAGTTCTTAGATAGGCGTGTAAAACACTACTCTAGAATAACATTGTGAGGATATGCAGGTTTGCTTTTGCTTTTTTTTAAAGTTTTGGGTAATTTTTCTAAATGGTTATAATAAGACTAAACCCAAAGTATTATTTATCTTAGACAGAAAAATGATTAAACTGGAGTATGATTCTAGCGTATAAGTATCTATTTTCTGCCTACATTTATAATAAGTGCTGGGTCCATCCCTAATTATGTTTTCCTAATGTTCTATCAAGGGGGATATAGGGATATTTAAGAGAACACTACTAATTTCTAAGATTATACTATGAAGGTTTTCTACCTACTGGTGCTTACGTGGGCCATGAAGCCTGCTAAGGGCTTTCTGTATATTTTAGTTCACTGTATAAACAATCTTGTGAGGTAGGTATTATTATCTCTATTTTGAAAATCAAGTAAACGTCTCTGGCGAGGTTAAACAATTTAATCAAGATGACAGAGCCAATAGGAGCCAGAATTGAAATACAGTCTGATTCTGAGTCCTATATTCCTTTCAGGGTTCTACGTTACATACCCCTCTCAATTTTAAACTCTCCTCAGTTTTAAAGTAGATCTCTAGTTTAGTCTGCGCTTTTAAAAATACAGATGAATGGTTCTAGTTTTGCTTCTATGATGGAACGTATATAGAAAATGGTCCTTTTCCTCATAAGAGACTTGCTGTTTTGAAACTGCCTGAGGCAAGTGGTCTTTCTGCTCCCTGGCCAGTGGATTGAAGCATATGTATATGTTTTAAAGAAAAATGAAGCTGTTCCATGTTGCTCTTTAAAGCCACCACCTCTCAGGCTATCTCCTTTGTAGCTTATCTATCTTTCTTATCTCTCTTCTGGCCCCCGATGTGTCCGTAGGTGGGCTGGATCCTTTCTGTTTTGGATGAACTGCAGCTGAGCCCTCAGCCTCCCGTCGGGGTCCTTCCTCTGGGGACTGGCAACGACCTGGCTCGAACTCTCAACTGGGGAGGGGTAAGAACTGCTCTCAGGGGGTGCCCCATGCCTCATCCAGCAACAGGGTCCCCAAATCCACAGATGTTCTAAGGGAAAGGGAACATGCAAGGAGTGAGTTAGACCTGAGAATCGATGTGCCCATGAGCCGTGATTTTCTTCAGTGACGTCTTCAGTTTAAATTTATAATCAGCAAGAGAAGAGAACGTGTGGAATAAAAATCACATATGTGGGTTAGTACACAGGCTGGGGTGTTTCGAGATAGCCACTAAAAGACAGTTGGTGGCTTGTCCTCAAGTCTTCACGTATAACAACCACACAGACGTGAGTTGGTCCTGACCCTCAGCTCTGGCCAGAATAGCAAGTCGGGGTCAGGTTTACATCCCGTACTTTAGGAAACATCCTGCTTTTTCAGAGCATTTGTTTCTGTGGTCAGGGTCATTATGGCTTTGGCTATCCAGGTAACAACCACCTGTTCTTTCCACTGGGGAGCCACTTTCAGGCAAGTGTAGTAGAGGCAGTTTACCTGTCACCGACCAGCCATTTTATTATTATTATTATTATTATTATTATTATTATTATTATTATTTATAGTACTAAGATAGGAAGAAGGCACAATATGCTGACATATGGAATCCTACCGGCTTTTTATCTTCTCATATGAGACCATTGCCTGGGCTGAGCTCCATGAAAATTATCTTCAGATATTAGCAGATATTAATATGGCTGGCCTTGGGTGAATGAATTAACTTCCCACAGGTCTTTTTTATATAAATAATAAATATATTTACATGAACCATTTATTATTAATGTTAACTCCTCTCATCAAATCGATGTCTCGACCATCCTTAGTAATCATGCTGTCTGTATGGAGTGCTCGAGGGGTCAGAAGCTCCTTAACAGAGCTGTTCTTCAGTCAGTCTTGCCCTAGGTCGTGGAAGGAATGATGTCCTACTACAAGGTTAGGGAGAGGTGACTGAAATGGAATGTTAATAAAAGAAAGTGTCTGTCAGATGCCACCCCAATTTTTTTTCCTTTCGCCTGCACACACCTGTTCTGTGTATCTGCCAAATTCCTCTAATGGGAAGCCAAAGGGAAGGGGTCCTGTTTTTACTCTGATAAAAGCAGTCATCCAGCCTGGCCCCCAATCCCTAGCAACTACTAGTGCTCAGTGTCAATAATAACAATAATAATTCCTCACTTGACCCAGCTAGGGTTAGTATTTCTGTGCACATTATCTATGTATGACTGTTGTCTTAAGATCTCAATACCTCGAGGAAAACCATTTACTCTCCCAGCCTTGCTAATTGCAAAATAAATAGAGAGCTCGATGGAGCTCCTCCTTGCATGAAATATGTTGGGCTGTGCTGTTCATGACTCAGGACAGCAATGGGTATGTCCTTTGATTTCTTAGGGCTACACTGATGAACCTGTTTCTAAGATCCTTTGCCAAGTAGAAGATGGGACGATTGTACAGCTAGATCGCTGGAACCTCCATGTGGAAAGAAATCCCGACTTGCCTCCCGAAGAACTCGAAGATGGCGTGTGTAAGGTTAGAGATCTCTCTCTCCAGCAGAAGGGAACCCTGGAGCATCTGCCTGAGCCACAGGGAATACGTTTCTGGCTGGAGAGTCAACTGCTGATTCCTTCCTTTGAGATAACAGGATAGTGTTTGAGTTTATGGCTACTGGGCTATGAGTTTAACACTACTTAATGATTCTTAGACTCCTAAAGACCTAGATTTCCTACTTGAGTCCAGCGCTCAGGGCTCTGTTCCCTGTTGTTAATGTCCTCACCAGAAAGACATATATCCATTTTCTAACCTTTCAAGTTCATTGCAAACTCTTAACCTGTGAGAAGATGAAAAATATATATGTTCTGAACCATTACGGATATGGTCTTTCAATAGGAAGGTAACCTCCTGAGATTTCTGGTCTAATATCAACTATCCCTTACGTTTAGGAAGTATTTACTAAGCCAATATTCATCACTTGCTTGGGACTCGAAGATGCCTAAATAAATGTTTTGCCTTAGTGTTTTCCCTTCAGTGATTGAGCTTTGATCTCAACCCAAGGCAAACCAAGGGACACAGTTGTAAATATGCTAGTATAGGGCTTCAGGAGCATTGTTTCTAAGTTTTGGCCTCCATGTCAGACAAATTTGGTAGATTGCCAAGTAGTCACTCTCTCCTTATAACTTTCCACTTTTCTTCCATGATGGTTTTTTCAAACGTTTGTTTGCCTAAGAATCTCCAGGTGTGTTTGTGAAAAATGCAGATTACGAGGCCTAGTCCCCGGAGATTTTGATTAAGTAAAAGCAGGGTTAAGGTTTGGGCATCTGTACTTTGAAGAGCACTCCTGCTGTATTTCATTATATCATAGACTGAGGCCAAGATTTCGTGGTCGTTTTGGCCTTAAAATAGATTAAACCATATATCATTTTAGATCAAGCCAACACCCATTTATTCATGAACATTTTATTTATTAAACATATTTCATCTTCGTAGTTTTTTTCACCTAAACCATGATCCGGAAATTAGATGGTTTCTAGCAGATATCATGATTGCTCAGTTGGTCTTGAGTTCATAATGTCACAATGTTATTTAAGCAGTATGGATCATCTTGGGAAATGACAGTTCTTTTTCATATGTTGGACTTAACAGAAATTGGATAGAAGACTATAGAAGTAAAAAGAAATGAACCATCTGGAAATTTTAAGGTCTTTTCTCCATTAAACTTAAAATGGTTAGGCCGTCAATAGAAATCTGTATTTAAATTATTTTCCAACAGCTTAAGAAATGGAAAGGCTTCTTGGTGCAGCCAAGGAACATTAATCCAAATACTTAAAGGGCTTTGAAAATGGATTTTTAAAGAGATGTGTAGGAAAGTGGGGACAATTTTTCTTGGAAAATATGAATAAAAACTTAATAGCAGACTAAATTGGGATAGTATTTATGGGATGGTGACCAGATGTTCTCCTAAGTTATCGGTGGATGCTAAGGCGTGGGTTAGAATTGTAGCCAAAAGAACATAAATGGTAGAGATGAACATATCTGTGCTCTTGGCAGGATTGCCAACCCTTGCTGTCATTACTAAGGACTGGCATTTTCTTTAAGTGCGGGAACTGGACATTCTCAGATATGAAGCCAGGAAAATGAGACATGATTTTGGCCTTGTTCTATGTGTTTAGTTTCTTTCCTTGTTCTCCAGTTCTTCTAAGGGCTGCTTTGACCTCTGAATCATTGTAAGCCCTGACTCATGGCCTTCTATGGGGAGTGGGGGGTAGTGAGAAGGAGGCATTCTTTATTTCCGTTGGAGACCAAGGCAATCCATTTTTCTTTCTTTCTATATTAATATCTCTCTTTCACTCTCCTTCTCATTTCATTTTTCTCTTATAATGGTACTAGGTTCTCACTCTCGTCAAACAGAAAATCTTACTGATCAAGAGACATATGAAGCACTGTAATAAACTTACTTTTGGAATCTTGAGAGTTAAACACCTATTTCTAACAGAGAAGAGAAGTACATTTCTATCTGGAAGATAAACCTTATCATTATTTGGAAACATTATGCAAGCCGAGATACAATTACTTCTTTATTTACTTTAATGTTTATCTTCCACTGAGTTGCAAAAGGAAAAGTGTAAGGAATCACCAGTTCCTGCTAGCATTTTCCACGTGCTTTTCTAATTGTCCTGCCATTAAATGGAGGCCTTAAAATTTCAATAATTTTGCAGTTTTTATGCATGATTTCAGGTTGCACAGTTTTCTCTCTTACTCAGCTTGCATCTAACCGCCAGGGCCACAGAGGACTCTAGGAAGGCATGGTATGGCTTGTGTGTGCATCTGTATATCTGTATTTGCATAGTTCAGAGTCATATTAAAAATACAAGTTTTGAAGAAGATAAAGAGAGTCAAATACATGGCGATGGAAGGAGACTAGACTTTGGCTAATGAGCACACAATGAAATATGCATATGTTATATTATAAAATTGTACATCTGAAATTTATATGTTATTGGCCAATATTATCCCAATGAATATAATATAAAAAGATACAAAGTTTGATAGACTAATAGGAATCTGAATAATGCTGATAAATATATATGGACATATATATTTTTCTTGTAGATTGAGACTAACTGAACATCTCCTACTGCCTATTGCTTATATGGCTTTTGTCAAATTTTTTTTTAAACTATAGGTGAGAGATAAACAGATGAAATATTATTCATTTTAAATTGCAATATTAATATGCTGAACATAAATTCTAGAAAAAAAAATGTGTGTCCACTGATTAAGTAGGTTAGATACGATCCTTACAATTGAACTCACTTTCTAAGTTTGGATAATGAATCATTCTTTGTAACTATCGCAAACACACATCCTTCAGCTAAATAAAGTCCTTATGACAATGTCCACAAGAATGGCTCTCATTTAATAATTTGTATTTATATCACTTGTTTCCTATACTATTTATAATCTTGAGAATATTATTTGATTTGAGCTTTCACTAATGAAGTAATTCAGACATCCCTATTCCTTCCCCACAAATGCCCTCTACCTCGAGTTGTGACTGATCTGTCTCCCAGGGGGTGGCCCCAGAGACCAGCGTCTGGCTTTTGGCTTTATTTTTCTCTTTCTGTCTGGTTACACACAACCTTACCTCCATCTTTGTTCATTGTTGCAGCTTCCTCTGAATGTTTTCAATAATTACTTCAGCCTTGGATTCGATGCCCACGTCACGCTGGAGTTTCATGAATCCAGAGGTGAGGACAGCGTCCCATTTCCATCTCCCGGGGAGGAAGTTGCCAGCAGGTGTTTTGCATGTTCCCTTTTGTTTACGTATCACTTAAGTGTTGACGGCACACTTCGGTTTCGTTTCATTGTGACCTCCATGATGACTCTGGGAGCTAGGCAATGTAGGAGCTTGTGACGAATGGAACCCTGAGTCCTCATTGTTAGGATCTCGAAGATGGTAAGGACAGGACCAGATGTGTACTCTGGGTCTCAGGACTGCTCGTCTTTAAATTTGACTGGAAACTTTGAAGTTAGCAAACTGCTAAGAGTAATAAAGTTTCTTTCACGAGGAAATTTAGAGCTTCTCAAGCCGCTGATTATTATAGCCTAACACATCATAACCAGAGCCATTGAAACCTGGTAACAGAAAACGTCAAAATTCTTCCTGCAAGCGTAAAAGAAACAACAGGCATCTTAGAACAATAGGAGTGGGGCTATAGGTGGTTTGGGTTGAAAGAAAAGGGTGTGATGGTGATTGCCTTATGTGTGGAAGGTGCTAGAAATCCCCATTGGATGAGATAGAGGTGTGAATGGGACCAAAAGGTAATTTCCAATACTAACACAGATGGAGTCAGAATTGGGGGAACAAAATAAATTTCAAAGAGAAATAAGATGAAATAATGACATGGTTAAATATTGAATCAAAACTTTATGCCATTCAAAAATGAGAAAGTTTAGGATCTTAGTTTATGCTTAAGCCTCTCTCTCTCTCTCTTTCTCTCTCTGTCTCTTTCTCTCTCAAACTCTCTTCTTATATAATTATACTATACGTCTCTATCTATGCCTATATCCATAATTATATATGTACCTAATCCCTTGCAAATATGTTAATATATAATCAAAATAATGTTTGACTGTAGGTTAGTAATATGTGAGATAATTCATAAATGAGAGATTATTTTCCTCCTGGTTCTGTAAGAACATAAGTGGTTTTAACTTGCAGAATATGAAAAATAGAGTAGTAAAAGCTAGTATTTAAATTTTTAGATTCTAGGAGAAAATTCTGGTACGAATTTATGCACGAAAAGTCAAGAGTAGAGCTCTAAGATTAAGACTGTTAGAATATAGACTATAAGTGAAATCCAAACCTGTAATTTTCTTACAGAATTCAGCCATTTTGGTAGACTTTTCTGTTTTTATGAGGCTTTAAAGGTCAAATGCTGTGCCAAATCAAAGCCATACTGATTAGAGAGAGCCATAGTTTGGCCTTTTCCCATGAGAAAATTCTTGTGGGAAAGTAAATTTTTCCCCCTTATTTTTAAGCTATGAAACTATTTCATTTTACTGAGGAATATGCAAATTGTGCTGTATATGTTTATACATAGTATTATACGTGTATATGATTATAAAACAATTAGTTAGAAGATATCAAGCACTAATCTTGGAATAATTTATTGTCAAGGCTTAGTGTAAGTGCTTTCATGCAATATGGAATGAAATTGCAAACATTTGCCCTGCAGGTAAGCCAGAGGCCTTGAGGAAAAGCAGCCACTGAAGAGCTGATAAGGGAGAATTAATGTTGCTTAAGATTAATAGCTACAATATTCATAAAAACGATATAGAGATGGTACAAAATAAATATTCACAAAATTTTAGAACGAGGTTTGATTGATATGCCTACACCAGAGGTGTGAACTTCTTAGTACCTGTTAACCATTCTTTTTGAGTAAATAAAATCATTATTTATGATGAAAAGCATAATTACTTGAGCTATTATTCTTTTTTTAAAAACTGTTTTCTGTTTATTTGGATTTCCACATATTTTTACCTGGATAGTCAAGAAATCTCTCGCTTGGCTGCAGAAGGAAAAGAAAGATGGCGTGGCCACATTTTTAATAGGGCAATTCATTTATTTTTGTTGGTAGTGAGTGTCTGCTCTCAAGCCAAGAAAACTCATAGATGAGACTTCAAACTGTTCTCAAACACAGCAACTCACAGTTTGAGACTTCATGATAAAACTTGTATTGTTTGTATAAAATACTTGGAGTGTGACTCAAAGCCTCATGAGAGTTATTATATATATATTTAAAAAATGAGCTTAGATAAAATAACCTATTAGGTATCAGTCAAAAAACATGTAGTACTTTAAATTGGGAATTATGCCAACCAGTCTATACGAAATGGAAATAGATACAAACCTCACTAAGGCAGAATTTAAACAATTTTAAACGCAAAAACAATTTTTAGCATAGATGAGAATTAGCTCATCAAGTTGACATGCAACAAATACAGATTTTAGCTTTGCTACCTATATTGTATTTCTTTTAGAAGGGACAAATAAAGTGATATTTATGTTGAGACAGTTTATTGGTGGCATTACCATGTAAATGCTTTTAGAATTACCAGTAGAAAATCAAGAAAGAGTAGATGTAATCTTAACATTTTGATTGACTTTGTATATAAAGAATGCAAAGATTTGAATAATTTCGGTTTCTATGTTTGATCAAAAAGAAAGTATGCTTCATTTGATTGGAAAACAGAGGTGCTTTCTTATTTTTCTCAAAAGTGGCTACACCATGCATGGTTCAACTGTTGTTTTTTTGTGTATGAGAAAGTACAATGGTTTGAACAGAATTTAGAGATATAAGAGGATTGGCCATTTAATTGTCAGTTGGAGTCTTGCCCAGTACTTTAATCATTATTGCATTATGACAAGTGCTTGCAGACGTACATTGAAAATATTTTAATCTATAAATGTATAATGATGTTAACAATGATTATGATCATCAGGTGGCAAAGTTAGGTCTCACTCTGCCAACTATATTAATTAGATTGTCATTTTTTTCTGGACATGAAGGACTTTAAACACATCAAATTTTTAGTCCGAGATTGGATGCTTAAATTTTTCTGCATCATTGAAAATTATTATTCAGAGGAGTCAAACCTTATGCTACAAGGTCAAGGAAATACAATTATGACTAGAGGTGGCAGTATTTAAATTTGATTTAGGAATCACTATTTTCCCTGACTATAGAGAGACATGCAGATCTGCACTTTTCAAAGGATTATGAATGTTTCATGATTCATGTAGAGAACTGACAGATTTCTTTAAAAGGTGTTGTTTGAGATGGCTTGCTAAATTTCATTGTTACCATTCCTGCATTGGATTCACTGCTGGGCTCTTGGCTAGGCACAAGGCTCAGGTGTGTTTGCCCTTGAGAAACTCTCACTGTCCGAGATGCTCTGTCCATAACCTTTTCCACCTGGGACCCTGCGTGGCATTGACTCACCATTCAAGATCAAGTGTACTTGCCTCTGGGCCCCTTTTCTGGTTATTCCCTTTATGTGTGACCCTCCCCATTCCTCGTACAGACATCTTTTTATAATATGTACAAAATGACATTTCACTTTTCATTTTCAGACCTGTCTCCCCCAATCTAAACTCCATGAGGGCGAACACCCTGTCCTATTTTTTTTTTTAATTTAATTTCCTGTGCCAAGTCCAGTGACTGTCTCAAAAAGTGTTTGTTATAGTAATGAAATGTTTCATTGAAGGACAGGCCCCATATGTAAAAGATAAATAACATCAGAAGGGTATATATAGCAAAAGCAAGATTAGTAGTATAGGCAGTAGATAACATGGGAGTTTGGCAGGGCAGTTGGCAGGGGAGAGGTATAAAGGGAACATTTCCAGGAAGGGCAGATAAAGGGAGATAAAGGAGGAGTGTGACAAGAAATAAAGTATGTGAGGGCATTTCAGACAGGAAAGAGAAGTGCAGGGGGACAATGCGCTTGAGATAAAGGTGAGTTGGCTGACCAGATATTGCATAATGAAAGATTTTGGTGATGATGTTAGAAAAATGAAGATAATGTTGGTAAAAATGTCCTTAATGGGAGATGATGTTAGAAGAAAAATTTTCAATATTGATTTAAATTGAAGATGGCAGTGTTACTGCAGGCATAAATTGTAGTCATTTACACACACACACACACACACACACACATAATGAGGTCTTAAGATTGAGTAAGTATGCATTACTGAAAATATGGAAGATGTGTGAGTATATAGGGTTCGAATTGCACATTGACTTTTATAAACATATTGTTGAACTTATATTTATAAATATCTTCCTAATATGAAGGACCAGTTACAGACACAAATAGGGTTTAAAGTCTCATCCCGATGGCACATATGTTATTGTGTTGTATAAGGATGGGATTAATATAGTAAATCAATGGAATGGATTATACCTAGAGCCTCATCATCATTATAAATGAATTACATCCAGAGCCAAATCATTTAGATGATTTAGATGATGAGATTTGGGATGTCGGAGCTGATGGGATTTAGATGAGATTTTTTTAAGTTTTGAGTTGATGCCATAATGAGATGAGACCTTTGGGGACCTTGCAGGGAGTCAATGTATTTTACGAATGTGAAGGATTTAATCATCAGAGGGTGGACGATGGTTGGTAGAATTTTGGTGTCCATGACTTTGCCATTTGACATCATACTTGTTGGTTATGTTATTTTACATGGCAAAAAAGACTTTGTTGATGTTATCAAGGTTAATAATTATCTGACCTTAAGATAGAAAGATAATTCTGAATGATCAGAGTAGGCTCAATGTAATAACATGAGCCCTTAAAGGCAGAAGTAGAGGGTAGAACAGGAAGTTAGAAAGATGTAGCAGAAGGGGAAGTCAGATAGATCAAAAGTATGAGAAGGATTTGATGTTCCATTGCTCACCTTGGTGTTGAAGGAGGATTGCAAGTCAAGGAATGCAGGAAGCCTCTAGAAATTGAGAATGGACCCCAGCCCAACAGCCAGCAAGGAAAAAGAACTTCATTCCTAAAACTGCAAGGATATAGATTTTGTCAATAACCTCAGTAAGCTTGGAAGTGAATCCTTCCAAGAGCCTCTCAGTAAGAGCTATGCAGGCTGACACCTTGATTTTAGGCTGACCTAGTAAGATCCGAGACTGAGGACCCAGAGAGAGAGTCCAGACTTTTGGCCTAGAGAACTGTAATATCAATGAATATTTTAGGTTGCCAAGTTCGCAGAAACAGAAAACTAATACAGTTAAGGTTGTGTGCAGTCCAATTGTGAGTAGGTTAACGCATAGAATTGCACAGTGAGCATTTGGATCTCACTATCTTACACTCTCTTCTTGTGAAAGAGGAGGATGGATGGTCTAGTAACTGCAGCAAGAAGCCACACGTACTTCCAGTATTGGGGTCTTGGGGTACTTTGAGTATTATTAGCCCTTCTTGAAAGTGGCCTTTCACGGTTTAGTTCAAAGCAATTAACAGACACAACTTTCTTAAGGAATAAGAGCCCTTAAGCTTTCTTACTGGCCCTTTCCCAATTCTGTACGCCCCTTTTCTTGATATAGCTGGGGTCCACATCCCTTGGTCCTCCTCCAAGTCCTAGTAACTCTTATACATGCGCATACACATACTCAGCCACTCAGCCCCTTCCTTCTCTTAGCCAATGAGGAATGGTTGAGTACTGTTATTTGTAGGCCCTTCCTTGCTCTCTTATGGCCTGGCTTCTGCAAGGAGTGGCACAGCAGATGTCCCCCTTAGCTCCAGCCAACCTCGTTTCCAAGTTTGATTTGTGTTTGGAATAGAGTAGATATAAAAATGGGGAAGGAGTCCAGTCGCCATCGTAGGCTCAATCTGGGAATTCCATAATATGTGCAGGTGTTAGAAGAGAGAATGATGGAATTTACCCCACACCTTTCCTGTTCTCAAGGCCAAAGAGTATGTGTGATCTCCTACCTCTTTGTTTCTTTTATCTTTCTGACACCTCTGAATGCTAGTGTCTTGATAGATCTCTGTTTTTGTAGGTTTGCTTACTGAATCAACTTTTATTCAGTTAAATTGCATCCGAGGTGACTGTTTTCATCAACTGTGTGAGTGAAATCACCAAAAGCTCAGTTTATTTTGTAATGCTAGTCTTTTTTGGGTTTTACAGAACATTTTTGGAGATAAAAAAAAATAACAACTATTTCTTCAAAGGAAATAAAAAGGGGGGCATTTCAATGATTCAGGGCTCATAGGAAAACCTCATGAAGATTTGAATATTTTACAAAGCACACGTTATTCAAAAAAAAAAAACAACTAAATGTTAATAGTTGGTGTATGATTCGCTTAATAGTGTGGACACAGGCGCCCTGAAGAAGTGCTGTGCCAGAATTGTGGGTGTGATTTCCAGTTCTCATTATAATTTGCTTAATAGTGGATCTGATTTTTTTTTTTTAATTAGGGCCCATGTATCTATGATCAAGTGCATAGCAACAAAGATTCTCATTGGCCTCTGGTTTTGTAAAGCATAACTGAAAAGGGAACCGACCCAGGCTAATTCGGGTCAAAAAAGGTTAAAAACAACATGCATTTGGTAGCCAAATTTATCATGAAGAAGTCCCAGACCATAAAAATGGTCAACTCTGGGCCAGAATGGGGATCAGGGGTAGAGCTCTAAGTACTGTCTCTTTCTTTTTTGTGTTTATCCTATAGATTAATGTTTCACTTTTTGTTTTATTTTGGTGCTAGGGTTGTACAGTACTTACTTGGTAGAAGACAGAGTAAATGGTTAAGGAGAGGTTCGAAAGATAGGAACTATAAAATAGATGAAAATAACTGTCAAAACCAATCTGTAAAAATGCTACCCTTTTTGAAGTTTGCAAACCTTAACCCAAATTCTATGTCTTATGCTAATACCATGTTCTAAAAATCATGAAATAATCTAATAATCAATTGTCCAGAGTTATTTCCTTAAATATTGTAGCTTTTTTTTTTTTCTCCAGCCTTAGTGAGTGAAATTTTTGCTACTTTCCTTCATTAAGACAACTTTTGGGATTTATAGCTTAAAAATAGGGTTAGGATTTACAGAGTTTCAGCTGGTCAGCCAGCTGTATAATGAGAAATGACTTGAGAAAGACATAGCCTAAGCAGGGAGCATGTTTGTGAGGATATTGAATAAATAAAATGGCAGAAAGCAGAAACATTGGCAGTGGGTTCCTTTGGAATGTCTTAGAATTTTATTAGAAAGAATGTCGGGAAATAATATTTCATTTAGAGATTTTGTAAATCCCTTGAATTCATGTGAAAAAAACTCTGATGCAGATTCTTTTAATCTTCTTGTGATTCTCAACCTATAGAACATATGAGAACGAACTCAAAACCTTTTTTTTTTTTCAGCTAGAGCCTTTACTGTCACATGTCCTGAGTCCATTCAGCAGGTGATATAGGCATATATCTCCACTAAAGCAAATAATTTTTCAAGACCTGTCACAAATAAGAGTGTAGATTGTAGTTAGGCATTTTTTGCAAACTGTGAAAGCAAATTCTCAGTTAATTTTTATCCAAATTCTCCATATTTAATTACATTTAGAAGCTGCATACATAGTGTAGGGAAGCCAGGACCTATGGAGATCAAAGCAAATCATCACCCTTTCACCTCCACCCTCTTTCTTACCCTATCAGCCCACCCCTGTATCCCTGCCAACCCTCTGTTTTGAGTAGAGTCCAGAGTGCTTCACCCTTTACCATTCATGGCAATAATCGAAAGAGCTTGCCTACCCCACACTGCAGATACTCTAATTCCGTGGATCTAGCATAAGTCCTAATAATTTGCATTTTTAACAGTCTCTCATTTGCTGCTGATATAGTCCCCAGTTGGGGACTATATTTTGTAGCTCTGGACAAGAGTGACAACTGCCTGTAACAAGGGGAAGATGATAATGAAGCTTTTGGGTCTGGAGGAGAGGGCAGGAAATAGGGGTGGTCATCTGAGTTATTCCTTTTAATCAGATTTCTATAACAAAACTACTTTTTCCCTTTCACAGAAGCAAATCCAGAGAAATTCAATAGTCGTTTTCGAAATAAAATGTTCTATGCAGGGGTAAGTATATATTTTATTTCATAATTACTACACATTAATTAATACACATTCACTATTGGTAATAAAGTTGATAGCTATATTAAAAATAATTACATATACATTTCAATGTTTACTTGTAGGGTCTATGTATGGTTAAGTTCAAAGCCTTGTTTTAAGAATAAAAGTAATAACTTATGTTAAGATGCATGTCTTATGTTGGTTAGCAGAAGAGACATGATTTCCATTATCTTTGAACTTAAAAACCTGAGGCACCATGTTGTAGTGAAGGAATGATACTCAAGGAGCGATGTGAAAAGCAGACATCAGAGCCAAAGAGAAAGGAGAAACTAGGTAGAATGGAAAACATATGGAAAATCTTGGGTAAGAATGTAGTTTTCACAAGGGTACACATGCACCAGTGTTTGGATGAGAACTTGTCAGAGCATGGGGAGTTTTTCATGAAAGCTTCTGTTCCTTTCTCTTCTTGCTCAAAGACACCCAGAAATTAAAAATGGCCAGAAAGAAGAAAAAAAGACCTCCAAAAGATTGATATTTTCAAAAAGTGTTGTTTAAATTGATAGCACTGGAAAAAAATTGTACCACTGGATAGAGGGAGTTGAAAGAAAAGAGGGGGTGAGGCAAGACGTTCTTGCTCAGGGGCAAGTAAAAGATTGTATCAGCCTCTACTGGACAGCCAGGAAGGTCAAGGAAAGTGGTCAGAATAAATTTTCAAACTGATCCCTGGAACATCTACTTCACTTTCCTCCTGTGATCTTACATTTTATTGTTGGTTATAGTTTGAGAACAAAAAGATTTCAGCTTGACAGCCACTGGACTCCTTTGCATTCAGCAAAAGGAGAACTTGTTATATTTTTGCATCATTTAGAATCATTAGGAATTATCTATAATATAGACACAAAGCTTTGGCAAACCGTGTAATTAAAAACAATTTTTTTTATTTCCTTGCGGTATAGGCAGCTTTTTCTGATTTCCTGCAGAGAAGCTCTAGAGATCTATCCAAACATGTTAAAGTTGTTGTAAGTATTGAATGTGTCGACTCATTTCATTTGACTATGAATATAAATGTCACCAAAAAAATGAACCCCAAATACCAGTTTCTATACCTAGATTGATCAGTAGAGTTCATAGAACTTTAGAGAGCATTTAGTGTCATTCATTCAATCAACATTTTTGAGCATTTAAATACATGTCGGGCACTCTCTTAGTTGCTGGGGATGAAGATATAAATAGGATGACTAGTTTCACTCCTGCATCAACCCACAGTTCAGTCATGGAGAAGGGCACGTAAATCACTGAAGAACAATATAATATATATCATTCAACTACGTATATAATATGGTGGTGGCACAAAGGGAGAAACACAAACTGACCATGGTGGGGTCAGGGAAGTCTTCATCAAAGAGACGATGTTGAGCTGGGCCTTGTGATCGAATTGGATGCTCACCAGATGAATCTCTGTATCCTAGGGCTGTCTGAGAACTCTGCATTTTAGGAAAGTACTTTGATTTGATTTCAGTCTTTTGTGGCGCCTCCCTCTCTAACCTGGTCAGGGTTCTTTATCACTGAATGGATTTTCTTTTTTTGCTTTTGGTGCTGTTTCTTCCTAGGTCTCTATCCTAGGTTTTGGGGACACACTGCTTAGAGGTGAGGGAGAGGGGAAGTTATCTTTCCTCTAGGAGCTGTGTTTTTAAATGGCATATAATTAGTTATTTAAAAAGGCACAGAATGTTTTCTTACAGTGACGAAGTTAAAGGAAAGAATGAGCATGACTTTGTTGTACATGATATATAAGTACAGAAAAAAGGAAAGACAGAAAGAGGAAAATAGATGGAGGAGAAGGAATGGGGTACATAGCACTGCATGAATTTGTCATGGCATGGGTAAGGAACAGAATATGCGACGAGAGAGGAGAAATAAAAGATGCGTGAGAATAGGGAAAAATATTAAGATAATGGAACACATAGGAGCATGAAAGGACACAAATTCATAAATTTTGGAATCACCAATAAGGGCTTATGAGACATGAATCTCCCAAATAAGTTGAAACAAGGGATAGTGGCCTTTACCACTTGTGCCATGACCCTTTACATCACTGTCAGATGTTTTCATTCTCATGCAATAGCAATGAAAAGTGTCTTTTCATAGCAGTGACTCTTGGAAACTGGAATGTTGCCCTTTTCAAGCTAAATGCAATAAAGACACATGGTCCATTGAACTGTAAAGATCTTTATTATGATAAAATTATGGCTGTGAAATATAAGTAGCAGCAGCCTTACCTCAGACTTTCCATTTCTTCAGCTGCCTGCAAGCCAGCCAAAAAAATAAACTTTCCTGTTTCTTCCAGTATTTCTCACATTTAGAGGAACATAAGCAGCACCTGCCCAGGGAACCAATGAGTGGTGGGCAGTGCCACATTGAATGACATCCACTGTTCAAGTCAGCTGAATTGCAATTAAACTCTGTATACTTCGTAACCACTAGAGAGTTTTTCTTCCACATCTGGCAATGCTATTGATGATAAATGTCTCATGTATGAATGGCTACATAGTGGAGATCAAAAGAAGCTTGCAGAGGGACCAAGATGGCAGCCAAATAACTAGGAAAGATTTACTATCAGTCGGTAAATGTAATAGTCCAGGTGGATTGGTTTATGTAATCATATCCTTTTTTATGTTAGAAGAAACCTCAGAAACTAAGGCATTTGAGATTCAGTCCTAGGTCTACCTTTATGAGGCATATGACTTTGAGGAGATTACTGAACCTTTGAAAAGAGTTTACTTTCTTCATTTAAAGCAAACATAACAAGACATGTCTTCGAAGTGACAATTATTAACCATTGTGCTGTGACACAGAGGGACACCACGATATATCTACGACGACATCACTGTATGGTTTCTTGAGAGTGAGGTAGAAAGAATGGAAGATTAGCTAGGGCAATTGGGTGTACATATTACAGCAGAGCATCCTATCTTTGACACAGGGTGAAGTCAGTGTTTCTGAGGTAACAGATAATCGTCTCTCACATAAATGTAAACTAAACACCACGTCAAAAAAGCAGAGGACAATAACAAGTATAAATACAGCATTATTTTCCCTACTTCTGTGTTTTCCTGTTGTTGCGTTGACTTATCAGTGTGTAAGCTTGTACGCAGGAATATATTTTGCATGTAGATATTTTCTTTTCTGTGTGAAGTAAGGAAAAAATTGAAAACTGCTGTTCTGGAGACTTGCAAAGTTTAAATGCAATAATATGTAAAAAAAAAAACTTTGTAAAGCACAATACATTGTAAGCTGTCCATCCTCATATAATTAGATGAGTTCCTAGAATCATTGACATGTTCCCTAGGAGGAAAAGTTGAAAGTTAAAAAACGATTGTTTTAAATACAATAATATTAATTACAGTTTTTTTTTTCTGTAATGCAGCAATACTGCTTTGCATGCAGTATTACATTCTATTAATCACATTCTATTTTTAAAAAGTTTTTCACTGCTTACAACATTTAATCTTGATAATTTAAGATATCTATATTTTTTATTGGTATAGTCATCTATCAACTCATTTCAAGTCCTTAAGTAAATTAAGAGACTTCATGTTTGCTTATTATCTGAAAGTATTATAAAAACACCTTCAACCGAAATCTAAAATATGATTCCTATCTAAATAACATATTAAAATACTTTATTTCGGACTGTAAGATTTCCTGGAAATGACTTTTGAGAATGCTTATGACAAGTAGGCTGCATTAAGATCATTTGGGAAAAGAAGGAAACACGCTTGACTGCTAGCAGAATCCTTACTCTGAGATTGAAACTCCTCCTAAAGAAATCTTTAAAAATTCTCAGAGAGCTTGGGGATGTTTTACTCCTCTCTCCACAAGTGAGGATGATGGGGAGATTCTCTGATGAGGTTTGAGGAGAGCAAGTGAAAAAGCAGGCTTTATACCTTTGGCATTGAGAAGTCTATAGTCGTGACTACCATTTTCCTTGTTTGACTTTTGTCATCAGTGATAAATGAGAAAGGGACACGAAAGCTTTTTCTTTGATTTTTCCAAGCCAAAATCCTTAGTGATGATCCAAGGTTAAGAACGATGGTAGTTCCTGGGCCTGGTAAAGCTGTAATCCGAATCAATTTTCAATCAGAGTAATGGGATTCACTTAAGCAGAGAGAGGTCAAGAGGAAGACCATGGCACACGCTCCTGTCAACCTACTTGCCTTCGATAATTCTTTTAAGACTTGTGACTACTTCAAGGCTTTTGCTTTTTTCTGCTTTGATCATTTCAGTGTGATGGAACAGATCTCACCCCAAAGATTCAGGAACTGAAGTTCCAGTGTATAGTATTTTTAAATATACCCAGGTAAGTGCTGTTCATGTTGTTTCCGTGGTTTGACGTGGACTCTGTTTGACTCGAGGTTATCTGTTTCATTATAGAAAATTTCCAGGTACAAACAGTGAAAATCGGTTATCTTAATGGCTTATTAAGAGTTTCCAGATCTGACAATTTTGTGCTCCTTGGTTTGTTCAGTGTTCTCTGTGGTAGATGTGTTTTGTTTTGTTTTGTTTTGTTTGCATGGTATGGCATGCGTAGTCTATACTTATCCATCCTTAAGAGCCCCAGGCATCTCTCTGGAGTAGAACATTTTAATTTAATTCTCAAATTACTGATCCTTCCACCCCCAAGAACGATAGATAGATTTGAATGAATTTCTGTTCTCAGTTTCCCAAAAGCTATTAGGAAACCTTCCAGCTCGATTTTAGTATGGAATTCATTCAAAATCATTGCCAGATGATTGCTTTGGAAAAATAGGATCAATTAGAGTAGCATTTTCTAGTCAGGATGTCAACTCTCTTTGGTGCCATTATATATACCTCAGGAGAAAGGGGTATTTAAGATGAACTAGTCTCAGAATAAGCACATTATTTCAGTGGCATAAAATTAGATTCTAGGCTCCCAAGCCAGGATTTTGGAAGGGATGGATTTGTGACCCTTTGTTATTTGCAAAGCAGACCACTCAGACACAAAATCTGCAAATAAGTTCTATTTAGATTGAATTAAATTAAAATGTAAGCCTGTGGCTAGGAAACCATCTTAAATATAGTTGTGATTACATTTGACTGCTCAGCTCAGTATAGTCACGTATGATCCTGTTCCAGCGTATTTCCTTTTAGTTTAAGTAGAAGACCTAGACTCTAGAGAAACAGTATTAACTGTCTTTAATTGCTCTTCCTCTTTTCTTGACATATCCCTTTTTCATCTTGCTTCTCTCCCTTCCCCGCTGTGATTCTTATTTCTCTACTTTTCTAATTTCCTTTACTTCCCCTTTCTGATCTCATAGCTTTTTTTTCTTTCATCCCTTCTTCTCTCTCTCTTCTTCAGTTTTCCTTCTGCTGTGGTTACTTATTAACTTAGATACGTATGTAATATTGAATGCTTACCCACCTCAGTTCTCTTTCATTTTTTCCACGGACTAGAATACGTATGTCTGCCTCTGAGACCGAATCCTGAAACCACCCATCCATAATTCATGGCATATCATAGAAAGCAGACATATATGAATTATGAAGTGATAAATGTTGATAAATAATAAATTAGGAGAGAGTTGGGCACTGTGGAATGCTTTAGTTGTAAAACGATGGCTCACTGTCACAGACATATTTTGGAGATGATGATGAGTCCATTTTTTTGCTGTTGTCAGAAGGTCTGCAATAGAAAACTCACGTGAAATAAACATTGGATCTAACTGTAAGTTAAACTCTAATGATAATCATGAGAGTAATGGGATGAATTTAATTCCCTTTTTAATCTTATCGTGCAGATATTGTGCTGGCACAATGCCCTGGGGGAACCCAGGGGATCACCATGATTTTGAACCTCAGCGTCACGATGATGGTTATATTGAAGTCATCGGGTTCACCATGGCCTCTTTGGTGAGCAATACGACTGTTTTACTGAAATGAAATGTGTTTTAGTCATAGAGCTTTTTCGTTTCGTAGGACTTTGGTATAATTTTCTCTCCTGCCTTATCAATTGATAAACTTCATGCGATACGGAGTTGCTTGGGGAAAACAAGAACAAACAATAATTCTTTATGCCGCTAAAAAAATTGATGCCCATTTGTTTGAACTTCAAAAATAAATGTTATTTGTTAATTTTCATGATGAATTTTCAAATGAAATACAAAGTGTTCATGCTAATTAAAAAGCGTTATGCCACAGACATATCCCTGCATGATGCGAAAACCTTGTCATTTGATGCTTTTTTGGTTCACTGAGGACTTGAGTGTTTAGGTGAAAAGGAAAGTGGTCGTTTGCATTCATCTGTATCTTCTCTGCTTTACCATAAGATGGGCATCTCTATTATCACAAAATTATTGGATATAGAAAGAAGTCATTGTGACATTAATGAATATTCAGTTTTCACAGTATTGAGATCACCTTGCATTTTAATTTGTTTGTTTACATTAAAAAATGTTAATTTATATACTGTAAGTATCATTTCAAGCAGGTTTGGCCATATATTTCAACTTCTTATTGAACGATGAGGAAACCAATTAAAATTATGATTATCATTTTATCTGGTGTAAGTCAGAACACACTCTCAGCTTCTAAAGCAAATTAAAATAAAGCTGCTACCTACAGTCTTTGGTTAGCACTAGATTTGTGCTATACTTATACTTAGAAGCAAAAAGGTTATATATCTTGTTCTAAACAATCCAGAACAGCTCTTTTTCACTCATCCCATGGACTCTAAATGACTTTTCCTCGGTCACCTCCAATTACTGAGATTCAACAGAATAATGTAATTGTGACTATGGCAAGAATGTTCCTCACCAGAGATGGTGATGTTGCTCGTTACATCTGTTATCTTTGGAACGAAACGGTTGCTAAGTGTAAAGGACTAGGCTAGGATTGAGTTAATTCTCAGAGTTGTAGCTCATATACAGCTTTTTCTCTCCAGAGGTCTTTATATTAATTACAGCAGAAGCTTCGGCCAAGAGCAGATAGGAATAAGTTCGAGAAGGATATATGCAAAGAAGAATTCTTGGAGGTGACCAAGAGTATTTTATTCATTTATTTCTTCACGGACCCAGTGAACATTCATTGAATGTTTACCACGTACCAGAGCACCCTAGTCCCGAGTGTGTGGTAGAAGGCTGTCAGGAAAGAAATGTCTAAGAGCACAACTTTGCCTACCTAGGCTTGGGAGGGTAAGGGGACTATCAGACACTTCCTCGTTGCTTTCAGGATCAAAATCTAAATCTTTACCTGGCCTGCAGGGCTGAGTTTCTCATTGATTCTCCAGCCTTTCCCACTGTCCTCTTTGACTTTCTTCCTCAAATGGTCTGTGATGTCAAATAGAGCTTTGAACCTTCTTTGCTTCTTTTCCACCACATTCTGCACTTTCTAAAACATTCTTTACTCTTCATTTTCTGTAACTTCAGTCCAGATCTGTTCGTGTCAAGTTCTTTTTGTAGTTTTTTTTTTGGTTTGAGTAGTTCTTGCTTACAATCATATAATTAGTATGTGAACAGGAAAGAGAAGGCAGACCAAATGTGGGTAATTGAAGGAGAGTTTCATGGAGGAACTCTTTACAAACAGTGCACTGGGTTTGTGAGAAGCCGTAATGGATGGCATTGTATTCCTGAGCTCAGGGAACCTGGGCAAAGAAGCAGTCAGCAATGCCAGAAAGAGCACTGTTTGGCAAGGACCCCTTAAAAGGAGTAGTATTTGCTGAGCGGAAGCAGCCCACCTGTGCCAACCTGAAAGGGAGGGAGCTAGGGACATGAACACAGTGGTCTGACTCTTGTCCTTCAGACCTTCTGCTGGTGCTTCCCTCTGGGGAAGTCAAATCAGAAGCTAAAGGTCAAGGGAAGCACTGATGCAGTCTAAATGGGTCAGCCTCGCGGAGTAAAGAGGAGGGCCAGGAACGACGGAGTGCCAGCTGGGAGTGGCAGATGGTAGATATTCATCACTTAGTGAATCTCTGCTACGAACAGAGCGCCAAATACCTAGAGTTTGTGATGAGTAAATGTGACAGAATAAATGGATTTTTCCAAGAGAAGAAGAATGGGACTTGGCATTCTGGAAAAAGGGACATTTATATACACTTGGAAGTATGAGAGATCATGGTGCTCTGTGGGAACTATAATTAGTTTCATAGTTTAAACGGAGGTGAAAAGTGGAGTGATAGATGATGCTGGGGAAGTAGGCAGGGGCCAGATCGTGGAGTTCATAATGGAATTAACTAGGAGATTTGACTTTATTTCAAGGTCACTGAGGAATTAGTAAAGTGTGTTTTAAAAAATATTTGTTACGGGAAAAATCCAACATGACAACAGATGAAATAGTGTATTGAACCCTCAGGTACCATCACTTAGCTTCTATAATCATCACCTATGGACAGTGTTATTTCTGTCCCCACCTATAAACTCCTCCATATATTATTTTGAGTCCCATATATTATTTATCTATAAATATTTCTATAAATATTTCTGACTATGTTTTTCAAAGACTTTTTATGAACACAGTCACAAATCATCTTATCTAAAAAAAATTAAAACGGTAACACCTGAATATCACTGAATATCATCTCAGCGCTCTAATTTCCAATTATCTCACAAACATCATTTGTTTTCTTCTGCTCTGTTTATTTCAATCATGATCCAAATAAAATTATTTGTCGCGATTGGTTGATATGACTCATTAAATCTCTGTAGGTTCCTACCCATCTCTCTCTCTCTTATTTTTTTTTTCATTTATTTGTCAAAGAAACCAAGCCTTTTGCCCTGCAAAGTTTCCTCGAGTCTGAATAGTGCTGATAACGTCCCTGAGGTATCAATTAACATGTTCTCTCTTTCCTGTTTCCTCCAAGTTGCTAGTTGGGTCTAGATGAATCAGACACTTTTTTCCTCCACTAATCTATTTTGTAGATAGTGTTTTCTTCTTCCAAAATAGGATAGGTAATTTCTGGTTATCTCTTTTTTTTTTTTAGTAGTCTTTCGTGATCAATGTCTGGATCTAAGATTCATTAGAGGTTGAAAGTAACACTATTCTAATTTTATCCTTCTTCATTTATTGACTAGAATTTTTCTATAGAGAGGAATTCTCTTCACCTATTATTTGGTTACTTGTTTAGAAAGTTTATGTTGAAAAAGCAGAATAAGTGATTTCTTTATTTGTATATTGAAAAAAAAAACAAGTTAGTTCACTAGCATTTTCTGATAATGGGGTTTTAAAATGGCCTCAAATTTTGGAGGCACTTGTCCCATCAAGAGTTTGGGTCTACATACCATCCCGTTGACTCTGGGAGGGCTAATGAATTCTTGGCAAATCGAGTGCAGTGTAAGTAATGCTATGTAACTTCTGAGGTTGGATCATTAAAGGTCACGCGCATATGGGAAATACAGGCAATATCGAGGGTCTCTAATTGATTGGAATTTTGTAAATTCACGATATCACTTGTTATTGATGTCTCCCTGCTTCATTCATGCATATTTATTGACTATTTGTTGAATCCAAAAATACTTTATCGAATCCATAAATGACAGTCTGCTAGCTGAAACAGGAAATGAACCAAAGGAAAGCCCTGCTTTGGGGGTGCCTGCAACTCAGTGTTGTGGGGGAGATGAAGAAATAAACAGTCACAATATGACCTAATAAATTCTAAAAGAAAGGCATGGGTGAGGATAGAAAGGACAACTGAGAGTAAAACAGTGTTTAAAAAAAGGGGACATTAGCAAAGATTTCACAGAGGAGGCAGGCGTCTCAGAGCGAGATGGCCAGGAGGGATTAGGCTAAGGAAGCACGATCTGCTAGAAATACTCATGGTGGCTCTGAGTGATGACGCATACAGTGAATAAAAACGTGGATATGGAGACGGAGCAGAAATAGTGCTTTTTGGTTTTTAAACTGTAAACAGTTGGTTGAGGGAGGTGGTGTGAAACGGGTTAGATTTGTGGTTCAGAAAGATGACCTGGGTGTCATTGTGCAAAGTGACCAGAATCTTTACTGCTGGGGACCGGTAGATGAACCAAAGTGCAGGTAAAGAAACAGGGAGAGCTGGAATCCTGAAGTAAGGAAGGAGGTAATGAGGATGAAAAGGACTGACAATTCAAGAGTTATTTATAGTGACTTATTGCGAAGGAGGAAAAAAAATTAAATGAATCCCAGGTGGCTAGTATAAGTCATTAGGTAAGAGAAGAATATATTAAATGAGGTCGAAAATATAAAAGAAAGAAAATATTGCCCAAGAAATGAACTCTGTTTTATGTAAGTTAAATTTGAAACCCCGAGAGACACTTAAAGAGATACAGAAAGGGACAGTCTGAAATGTATGTTTAGAGCTCAGGAGACCCCTCAGGTTGAGGGAGAGAGTTTGGGGGCCTATCAGATCCTTCTATTTCCAGCCCTATCATTAGTAAGAAAGAGAAAAATAGCAGTACATGAGAACTGGCAGAGAGAAAATGAAATCCTAAAGTTATGTCAATTATTTTTTTCTCTTTACATGATATGAATAATGTAATACATGCATACTAGCTAGTATCAAATGTGTAATTGAATCTCAGATTCTAGTGACTTTAGATTACTTCCAAGATAATAAAGAAATCTACCTGAAAAAGCAGAGTAATATTGGCATATCATTCTATATTTTCATACAAGTCTTACCTTACCACTCATGTCGCAGTACACCATTGCATTTTTTTTTCATTCAAGATAAAATAATTTTATTTTCAGTCTTGCAATTTCACATTTCTTGAAACTATTATATCGATTACATTTCTAAGAAAGTAAAGTACATGAAAACCCATACAGCTGTGTATGATAATTATATAAACAGGAAAATATAGTTATTTGGGCATATGTGTGTATTGTTCTGTATTTAAAATGTTCAGAGTGGTACTTTAAGAGAGATTTGAAATAGAATAACTGGAATGGGGAAAAATAGTTTTTTAAGACTCTTTATCTTGTAATTGCAAATTTCAAAGCAGAAGTCTCCATTTTATTGGTTGAGACATATTCCTACTAATTAAGATGATTTTTTGTTGGGTTCTTGCTAACGTGTTTACTTTTTTGGATTCCACACAGATTCAATTAGACATTGTAATTTTTATTTCTGCTTCAGTTCTCTGCCATTATGATTGTGAAGGTCCTTTCATGTTGAGTCTGTTTCAAAATAATCTAAAACTTTTCAAGACAGTTCAAAGCATTATTCAGATTGAGGAATTGGGAGCCTAATTTGCTATGCAGTCAGGAATGCCAAGATTTCAGTCCCCTAAACTTTACAGAAAGCATAGTCAGCTTTCTTTTTGTTAATTGAAATTGAAATATGTAGGCTGTTTTCTATCTATGAATTAGAAAAGCGAAAGGTTATTCAGTGAGAAAAATTACATGGAGAAATTCCCGGGATTGAAGATGTACATGTGCCAATCTTTCATTTTTTTTTTTAAGAAAAAAGTAACATTAAATGTTTGCTTGGTTTGATAATACACCTAAGTATAAGAACTAAAAGTAAAAATATCAGTCACAAGCACATGATCCATAACTTTATATTTTGATGTGTTTTCTTCCGATTGCTTTACTTTTATGTTTTTGAACATACAGGAAATCATATTATTGTAAGTAAAACTCATACTACAATTTAATTCCCTTGACTTATTATGTGGTTCAGGACCTCCAATGTTATGTTGAAAACTTTTGTTGCTTGTGACTAATTCCTTCCCTTGAAAGGAATGCTTCTAAATTTTCTTTTCTCTGAATAACATTTTCTCTATGTGTTTTAGAAGATGACTTTTACAGTTAAAAAAGTTACATTCCATTTCTAGTTTTCTAACAACGTTTTATCCTAAAAGGTACTGAAATGTATGAGATGATGATGGGGTTTTTCTCATTTAAACCATAATGTGGTGAAATTATGATGATTTATATTCTGATGTGGAATTATCCTTAAGTCTTGCAAATAGATAGATAGATAGATAGATAGATAGATAGATAGATAGATAGATCACAATTTAGTTGTATGTAATAGACCAGGAGAAGCAATTTTTTAAAATGATTTTAGTGTTTGTGATTATAAATATAATTTAGGGTAAAATTTTATTTTCTTATATGCCCTTATCTGGTTTTGTTACTTCAGAAGCTGTAGCATCGTGTTATCTGAAGCTAGTTGTGTTAAATGCACTGTCTTTTTTTTTTTTTTTTTTCCTAAGTTGGGTAGAATTACTTGTACAACATCAGGTCTGCTTGGCATGTTTAGGAATAGGGGGTAGGATCAGATATATTTTTGATAACTTTTTCAATTTTTGACGTTGGTATAATCTGTCCAATTTATGTGTTTATTATACCAAATTTTGCAAGTTGTTTCTAGAAGTTTCTCTTATCTAGGCTTTTCGATTTGTGAACTTATAGGTCTTCATAACATTCTTGTATGGGTTCCAAAATTGTTTATTATACCTTTAGCAATGATCTTTTGTTTATTTAATAAAAAAACACCAATTTTATGTTTTTTACTTTTGTTGCTTAGTCTTCTAAGGCTACCTTGTTAGTCATAAAGAAGAAATCTCAGATATTGGTGTTATTGATTTATCCCCATTGTTAATTCTCCAGGTCACTGATTTCTGCCCTGGGCGTTTTGTGACAGGAGTGAGACTGGGAGTCAGGGCCTGGCAGCCCTGGTGAGAAAGGAAGGAGGGGAGGGCTTGGCCTTGCTTCTCTTCTCCTCCCCCGACCCAGATTGTCCATCCTTTGCATCTGACAGCGAGTGGAATAAGGACTTGAGTAGTAAGAAGGAAGACGAGGCTTGAAGGGAGATGGAGAGAAGTAGTCTAGGGAGGAGCGTAGTGTGGAAAGCCAGAACATCTCCAGCCATTCCTGAGGAGTGAAGGGAAGTCATTACCATCTGAGCATAACGAATGGCAAAGGATGCCCTGAGCTCAGGCTGTCTTGGTTATTCTCGCTATGCTACCGGAAAGGCAATATTTGAAGGATTCACAAAAGGAAGACAGGCTAGGTTGAACAGGTAATTGGATGTCTGCATAAACCAATTTATTATTATCAGTAAATGATTTATTCTAGCAAATCTTGGGGCTTTTAGGACATATGCTTTAATAGGATGTTAAGCTGAGACCAGTTGGAGCGATGAAAAATAACTACTTCTATTAAGCGTTTTAAACATTACCTTTAAGACGTGGGTTCTCCATAGTATAGTGGTAGCACATCTGCTTTAACGCAGAAGGTCCTGGTTCACACTCCCAGTGGAGCCATGGTCCATGATCTATAGCCATGCCATTCTGAACAAGCCTGATGTCTGATCTCAGAAGCTAAGCAGGGTTTGGCTTGGTTAGTATTTGAATGAGAGACCACATAGGAAGACCAGGTGCTGTATGCATAAAAAGAAAAAAAAAAGGAAAAGGAAAAAAAATTACCTTTAACTTGTTCCAAAAATAACTTAACGTGGCTGTGCTAATAATAATGGAAATGTCTGTCCCAGAAAGCTAACCTGGACAATTCCTCCTGTGCTTGTGCGGTGATCTTAGATTGATTCTGAAATACCAGCAGGACTGCCCGTGACAGCTGTTTACCTCCGCATGTTTGTGGTATTTGCCGGTGTCCTAGTGTGAGGCTGAGAACACAGCTTAAACGTGCCGTGCGGTACTGTGAATGCCTTCCAATACCAACGGGCTGGAAAGTATTTAAGCTATTTTCACTCCTGCTAAACTCAGAGGAATAAGTTCTTACCTAGGAGGTTCTGCATTTTTGTCAAGAGGCCTAGTCAAGCCTGGAGGAAGAAAAAGAACGAAATGGAATTTTCTTTAGTGGATGAAGAGATATAGTTTTGTCAGATAAGTGTCGGGCTGAGAAGTACTTGAAGGCAAGGGAAATATATTGAAAAAGTTCTAGAGATGAGATAGTGGTTCAAATCCATAGATTAACTTACACAGATCATTTAAGTACAGCCAGAAAAAAACTTTCAGCTGAATAAATGAGGATTCGGTAATAGGCCAAAAAGAATTTTACTAAATTTTCACCACATTCTCCTCTGTTTTCTTGTTCTCCCACTAATTAAATAAAATTATCTGTAAAGCACACAGTTGTGTAAAGCACACATCAAAGGTGTTCAGTAATGCTGAGTTCCTTACTTTTCAGGTTTTATTCTGTTTCCTTTTCCCTTCGTTCTGTCCCTTTGTGTTCCTTTTCTCTATTTATAGCTGATTATATATTTCGATTGTTTAAATTAATGCAAGTGCAAAAATAATTCAAAATCTCAGGTAAATACAAATTTCTGGTGATCAAGTAAGTGGAAGTCGACTTCACAAATCTCAGTTAACAAAGTTTTCCTCCCATTCGTACAGATGAGACATACATATCAAAACAAGCTGATAATACGTATGGTTTTCCTTTTTCCTAAGTAAATCTTTTAGATTTGGGGCTGAAGTTATTATTTGACTCCTTTTTTAGTTTATTTCATTATAAATTAATTGATGCTCAAAGTGCATTGTAATACAACCTTAGTGAAAAACTATTTAACAGTATCTACCTAAAGTAAATGTACATTTAAATGTATGACATAGCAATGCTGCTCATCATATGCAACCAAGAGCTTATGTATCCATCAATATACACAAGGACGTTGATGTCAATAAAAGCCCAAGCTGGGAATAGCCAGATGTTCACCAGCAGAATAGATCAATCCATTTTGCTATGTATTGCTCAGAAATAATGATGCACAACAGATGTCAGACACAAAAAGAGTACATATTGTGATTCATTTTACGTGAAGTTGAGGTTCAAACAAATTGAATCTGTGGTGCTGGAAGTTAGAATAGTGGTTACCACCTGGTTGATGGAAATAGATTGTAAATAGATTGAGACGGCCCCACGGAAACCTCTGGGTTATAAATTGTCTAAAGACTGATCTGGATAGAGGTTCACGTTTGGGTACAAAAATATTCATCACGCTGTATCATTTGCGTGCTCCATATAAGCTACAACCAAACAAGTATTGTATGATTTTCGTTTATCCCCCAAAGGGTAACTGATAGTAAGTATATGTTTTTTTGTGTGTTGGTTGGTTTTTGTTTTTACTAAGGCAAGGAAGTTAACGCTGACGCGTTGTTCTTAACAGACGAGGTTGAGTTGACTTTGCATTTGGCGGCCACCGTGGTGACTGAGCTCTTATTATGTTTGATTTTGATCTTCAAAGCTGCTTTACTTTTCAAAAAGTTTTTAATCAAGCAATTAGAATTACTTTGCATTTTGTTGACCTTATGCAGATTAGAAGTAGCTTGAGGAGGTTTACGGTAAAAAGGAAAAAAGCCTGCCAAGTTTGGAAGTTAACCAAGGATGGGCTGCATATTTAACTATTAAGATATTTAATATATGAAGTTACATATTATGTGTTATAATAATAACTGTATATTACATTGATATTTAAATAATATACATTTATATCCTATGTATTTATTATAATATATATTTCTATATAGTATAGAAGCTATCTTAAAATATGTGCTTTATCTCATATTGTTTTGTTTGACTTAAAATTTTTCACACAGAGAACAACTTCTGTATTAAACTAACATGATTAAATTAAGACTAAACGTAGCTATCTATGAGATTTTATGGTCAAGCTCATCAAAAGTTTAGAAATTTTAGTTTGTTCGTGTCTGTGATTCATCCAAGGTTTCCTGTTTTATTCATGGCTAACGATGTGTCTAGCAAGGCCTTTTGCTTTCCATGGTAGACTTGGGGTTTCTAGCTTTCCCGCGTACCTCTCAGAACTAACGCCTTGCTTCCTTTCGGCTCTTGTTTTTACAGGCCGCCCTGCAAGTCGGGGGTCACGGGGAAAGGCTACACCAGTGTCGGGAGGTGACGCTGCTGACTTACAAGTCCATCCCCATGCAAGTGGATGGGGAGCCCTGCAGGCTGGCCCCGGCTATGATCCAGATCTCCTTGAGGAATCAGGCCAACATGGTGCAGAAGAGCAAGAGGAGAACGTCCATGCCTTTACTCAATGAGTGAGTGCCCCTCGCCCGCCCGTGGGAACACGGAGACCCGGAGACGAGAATGCCGCGCATGCGCATGGGCGGGGCCTCCCTGTCCGGAGAAAGGAACCAGGTTCAGTCCCAGCAGCTCCTCGGTCCTCCCTTTCATTTTTTCTTCATATTTCCTAGACAGCGCCACTTTTAGAAGTTATTTTTGTATTGCGTGCCGATTGATGCTGCTTCTCCACGGACCGCTTGAGTATGTATGTATGTACCGGGACCGGCGGGAAATCATCCAGGGATTCGAGGGCCGTAAAAATGCATTCGGATGTATGCGTGCGTCCTTGTTTTCAGAAGGCAGGCTGTGGACCACCTCTTTGCTCGCTCCCTTGGAGAGTGAGTTTCTCCGACGGCAGAGCTGGATTTGGGCTCCCCTCCCTCCGCGTGGCCTCGCCTTCTGCCTGTTGGCGAACCGGCCTTTTCCTGATGCCCCTACTCTGGCGTCCCGTGTCTGCTCAGTTTGCCATGCCGGGTGGCATCCTCCTTTGTAGATCTAACCTGACGCACGACTCCGTGCTTAAGCAAAGTATATCCCCACGTTCCTTGGCCCTGTCCTTTTTGGTGTTTTCATAAACTGATTTGTGTGATAAGGTGATATTCATTTTTTAGTGTCCCTTAATCTGGTTTTTGATTGAACTGTCTATTTGGGGCGGGAGAAAGGGGTGGGAAAAGATGGGGATTTGGGGCATCTTTTTGAGTATCTTATGTATATCGTGCCATATGCCTCATCTGACTCAAAGAAAGGTCATTTCAGGGCTCACCCTTGGGTCATTCTTCTGTCCCAGTGAGGGACCCTCCAAGCTCCTGTTTGTGGCCTGTTTGTGATGCATGGTTACCTGTTTAACTGAATGGCTGGCTCCTCTGGCCCGTGAAGCAAGGGCATGCCTTGCCAGGTTATAACAATCTACAGAAGTGCCTAGAGCAAACCAGTGACACAGGTGCCATAGCGCCCTTCCAGAACTTGACTTCACTGCTCTTTCTGGCATGGCATATGTCGGGGGACAGCGTTAGACAGGGCTCTGAATGTGTTTTAGATTTTGATGTCTATTTCTAAGCCTGAAGCTGGGGTGAGAGATCCTCTCTTGTCCGCTGCCTCCTTCCCCAGAGTCTCACTTTGGACATCCCCAGCACATTTCCTAAATCATCATCCAGAGGTCCCGTTTAGCTGTATCTCTTGTTTTGTTTCATTTTGCAATTAGTGAAACTCCTAGCTTATTCCCGATGCATTTACCTTCTATCAGGCTGAACATACGATGCTGAGTCAGTGTCGACAGGCAAACAGCTCCCATTCGCTTGCCTTGTGCTTCTATATTTCATAATCTTACCCTTAGAAAGAATTTGTATTTCTTGAGTAACTGTGTTAAGAATTCATTTGGGCTTTCTTCACACATAAAAACTAATATAAATAGTTTTCTTTTTGTGCACATGACACACGTGACAAATGTTGTGACTTCATTGATTTAGCTGGGCAGGGGTTCAAGAAGCCCACCTCGACCCCCAAACAGTAACTCCCACCAGGGGCAATAGTGGTTCCATTAAAGTAGCTTTGTGTCTTTTGAAAGGGCTCTGTGACATGGCAGTAATAGTATGCTTTTCATTTTTACAAAGAACACATACAAAACTTTAAAATTATAGATATTTGTTGCTAATTATGATGAAAATTGTTCAACATTCTATTTTCAGAAAATCAATACAGTTGGCACATTTTCAAAGGAAAGCGAAATACCTAGTTATCATATAAGACTTGTTCACTGAACTTTTAATTTCTCTCACTCGCTGATCTTATTCACCTTCTGGGATTTGATCACTTCTTTCTATTTCACTAGAAGTCCTTGTTTTGAAATCGAACTTCTTCCCCTGGGATTCCAGGCTGAGTTTCCAGTTGAAAGGCAGCCTAGCCTGGCTATTCAGACCTTTTTTATGTGTTGTTCCACTTCCTTAGCCTGCCAGGATTTTCTGTCTCATCCATGATCGTACGAAGTTTATTACTGCAGCCAAGTCAGAAAGATAATTCTTTATTTCCTTCCTTCATTTTTTTCCATCCTTCTTTCTCTTCCTTTCTTTTCTTTCTTCCTTTCTCCTTTCTTATTTTTCATTAAAACGATATGTTTCTTCTGTTTCATTTGCCTGTCTTCTTTTAGAAGAAAGAGAACTGGTTTAAACGGTCTCAAGAATTTTAGTTTAAAAACCGTGTGTGTGCTGGCAGAGGGGGTTTCTCAGTAGGAAGGAATTGGGGAGCTTTCCGGTTCATCTTAAGGAATTGCCCTCCTTTCACATATGAATATTTGGGGTTTAAGTTGCTGTGGCTCCTTAAACAACTCACATATTTGCCCTTTCTCTGGGAGATCACATCAGCACCCTGGGTTCCATCTGTGACTGATAAGCTAATAAGTCGCAGGTCTGTGTCTTCAGCCCAGGCTTTCTTCTAGAAATTGAAGACTCGTACCCAAATATCTTAGTTGACATTTTTACCTGGATATCTCATAGCAACCTCCCATTACATGGTACTAGTGGATTTATTAACTCGGTTCCTTTTGCTTTTTCTCCTCGCCATCCAGTGAGCCTTTTTCATTCACCTTTATATGAATGGAACCTCCATCCATTCATTCATCATGTCCCTGGCCCCTAGTGTCCTTTAAGTCAGGGATTCCCAGCCTTTGCGGCACCAGGGACCGATGGCCCTGTGAGAATCTGATGCTTGATGATCGGAGGTGGAGCTGAGGCGGTGATGCTCGTGCGGGGGAAGCGGCGCAGATACAGATGAGACTTCACTCACTCGCCTGCCCACCACTCACCCCCTGCTGTGTGGCCCTATTCCCCAGTTCCTAAGCCACAGACTGGTATGGGTTTGCGGACTGGTACCAGTTTGCAGCCTGGGGATTGGGGACCCCTGCCTAAGTCACCTCCACGTTCACATATTCAGTGTGTTCTTTGACACCTACCTTCTGTTTCTGTCCCACATCTTTAACTCTCACATCTATACATCCTCTCTGCCGCTTACCTCTCAGCGGCACTGCTGACGTGTGCTCATATTCATTTCCTTACTTCTAGTGTTCCTGCTCTCACACAGTGTCTTTTCCAAGTTAGAACGACCTTTCCCAAACCGTGAAGCCCATGTTCCCTAGCTTTGTCGGTCTTTTTGGTCATCGCCTTCTTCATCCTCACCGTCCTGTGCGTCAGAGGTAATTGCTATTCCTGGAGCACTAGCCTGACTTGAGTAGCATCATATTTTTGCTCTTCTGTTGCGGTACCTTCCTTACCTCCTTTTGATCTGCTAACGCTCATTCAAGTTCAAGACTCCATTGGAATATCGCTTTCCATTAGAATCCCTTCCTACACTACTCAGTGTTCCCATGGTGCTCTCCATTGCTCACACCATTTATCAAAAATAACGTCATCATTGGTTTATTTGTCTCACTTCCCTGCTCTGTGGGAGACTTTGGGGTCTCCCTCTTCAGGTCCCCAGCGCCTCTCAGTGTGCCTGACACCCATGGTTACATGTTGAATTAGTGGCTCACATGGATCAGATATATAATAGTCTATCTGTTATGTTTCTCTGAAATCATTTCTAAAATAACATAAGTCCAATATCTCATGAACATTAAAATAATGTAGGAAATGTCTTGATTATACTTTATGATACTAAGTGGAAGGATTTCAAGATCTGGTTCACAGATATACCTGGAGGAACTCCCATGAGAAACGTTTAAACAGTAAGCCTTCATAATGCTACTCGAGCTTCATTTATGCAAAAAGGGAAAACTAGTTAAAAAAAAATTCTTGGTGTGTCACTCCATTTGTTATTACTGTATACAAACTAAAACACTAAGCCCCGCCTGTGTTCAGTACTAACCCTCACTGACACAGGAGTATATCTTATAAATCTACTTGAAATATGAACTCCAGTAAATACCTTCCCCCCAAAGGAACAGGGATTTATCTAGGTTCATATTCTAGTAATGTGGTAGCCGGATCATGCTCTCTTTGAAAGGCACCTTATTAGAAAGACATCAGATATTCAAAATCACTCATGTGTTTAGGGAGAACTCAAGCTAGCTGTTACCCTAAGTTCACCAGTAATTAAGACTACAGCATTGAGGGCAAGTGTATTGTTCTAAGGATGAGATTTCTAGTTGGCAGACTTGCATTAGGCAACCAGAGTCCATCAGCCTGGCTCCTGAGACATATTATTGGTTCTAACTGATATTTGAGAATAAAAGGGATGATTTCAAGGGTGACTTTATGTGAGAATTTACACACCCAGCAGAAAAGAGTGATTGGTGAGCTGTATCTTCGCAGTTATAGGGAAACTGTTCAAACTGTCTGAAGAATAGAGAGAACAAGTATGTAAAAAGCGGCAGGAAATTTGGGGTTCAGTTTCTTGAATTCTGCATTTCTTCTCTAATAGGCACTGAAGGCTCTCTCCTTTATCTAAGAAGGGAGAGAAGGGAGAAGTCTGTGCTTTCATTCTTCTACCAAGAATGTGAGTGGAATGACAGTATCACGTGATGACTTTAGGCTTTTGGGGTATCCATCCCTCTGGAGTTTTAAAAAGCCTTTGGTGTTCACGTGAAGGAAGTTAAAGTTTTTGTTGAGTCACTCTTTTCACGATGGTGGTCTTCAGATGTGAATCTTCCTATAAAACCCTGGATTCGTGAGGATTATGTTAAGGGATGAAATAAAGATGCCTTGACTCTCCTCAAAGATGACTTGATCGTGCGAGCCAACCCTTGTGTGTGTGTGCGCGCTCTGCTCCCTCTCTTTGGATGTCCTGACTGACCTAGAGCAAGAGAGGACCGTCACCCGTCTCGCCCCCGCAGCCTGCCCAGCCTCAGCGCCCCCTCCCGCACCGTCTCTGTGCCCTGCCCTGAGCTCCGGTCTGTGGCTTGCCTTCGAGCCAGCCCCCGCCATGTGTCCTGTTGGCTTCGTCGCTATCACTGGCTTTTTGGATTAGTTCCGTGGCTGGCTTGATTTTCTTTTTCATGCACTGTTTGGTGACGCGCTCATTTAATTTCTGTTTAAATTTTGTGTGTCTCTCTTTCTCTCTCCTGGCTTGTTCCCTGTCTGTCCACGCTGTTGTGCTGACTGTCTTCGCTGCTCATTCCCTGCTGCCTCTAGCCTCCATCAGGTGCAAGCTGCGGACCTGCGAAGAGTGTCTGCCCCTCCGGGCTCCTTCACCATGTGAGTACAAAGCCGGTCAGTTTTTACGTCTTATCTGTCGCCCGCATCTCCTCCTCAGGGGTAGAGGACCCGGTCCTCTTCCCTCACAGGCCTGCTTCTCAGATGGAGGACCACCAACCTGTAATTGCTTCTTTACCCCTTCTTGGCTTTGAGATGGAGCTGCAAAGTTCTTTGTGTTCTATTTGTCTTGTTCCTCTATTGAGTTCCCAGTTAATTTTTAAAAATTAGATACTTTAGGGCCTATAGTTACATGGGGTCATATAAAATTCCACGCTAAGCACTGGTTTTTATGGAAAGTTGGTAATGCCGTTAGACCCGTCCATTAACTCTGGTTCAGGAAAGAGTTTGATGAAGTACCTGCTGACCTTAGTTTGCGGATGGACCCCTAAAATTATGTGTAGAGTTTTGAGTGTATATACCTACATCTTTACATTTTTCTGGATTGAGGATCCATAGCTATAATAAAAGAAATGATCCAAACTATCGTTGAGTTGGCATTTTATACACCGTATTTGTACTAACGCACTCTATGCTTTTATTTTTTTCTGGTGGAAACAAACAAAAAGAAAAAAAATTTATTTATTTGAGCACTTCTCTTTGGGACTTTTTAATGTGGCCCGTTCGTCTTTCTTTTCTCTGTCTTACATATAGTTAGCTACCCGTTATTGTGTTTCAGGTCCTGTTACAGATGCTTTACATACGTTAACTCATTTACCCTCCCAGCAACCCTATGCCATATGTGGTATTGTTATCTCCATGGGATGCGTGAGGCATCTGGTGCACAGTGAAGTTAAGTAACTTGCCTAAGATCACACAGCGAATAGGTGATAGACTGGGTTGCAAACTCAGGCAGTCTGACTTCAAAGTTCATGCCTGAATGATTTATAATGTGCCACCTTTCATGAATCAGTGTCTGTTGCATTTCTCAGGGTCTGGTTGAATGAGTGCCCTTTCAAAGAATTCTTCCCTGATTCTTACTGCTAGGATTAGTTATGTCCTCACCAGAGTTCACTATTGATTTGCTTATCATAGTTCTCGAAGTCTACTAGATCAGTATAAATTCCATTCGCTCTGTTATCTCTGGGCGTCCCACCCTAGACTTAGGAACGTGAGATCGTTGACTGTATTTTCTTATGAATCTCTGTGTTTCCAGCCCTGATCACAGATCTTAACACAAAATATTCTGAGACCAAACATAATCCTTGGATGGTTGGTGGACTTGACTGAATGAAAGAAAACAGGTCTATGTTGAACTCTAAAATATTGAACGTCTTAGGGGTACGCCAAAGTGGTTCCCAAAGTTCAGTTAGATGATCTTACTTTCAACCCTCGTCTTTTGATATGCGTTTATTTATTAACATATATATATATTTTTTCAAAAGTATTGATTTTGCACTTGCTCTGTGTCAGACACTGTTTTGTGCTTGGTGTCCAGTGGTGAGCACAACAGAGCAGTACCTTCATGGATCTTAAAAGCGAGTGGTCCAAGAATCAATAAGACGATAACACTTCATTTCCAGTTAGGAGGCTATTGCGGGGATATATTCTGTGTTCTACATAAGGCCTGTTCAATAAACTTTAGTAGGAGGAATGGCTCTCAGTGGTCATTATTTTCAGTGGCTCTATTCATAGAGTTCAGAGTACTGGGAGCATCAACAAAAGGGCATGTGTAATTTATCATTCTTCTATCACTGTTTAGGTGTTGATTGTGTTTAAGTTCTAGTCACGTATAAGTTCAATGAAGCTCTTTTTTTCTTATTCCAGGTGTGTATGCTATAGTAAGGTAAATCCTCATGTTTCTTTTGATAGAATATGACAGGCAGGACACTTAGATCTGGTTACTTTAACACTTGAACAACAATCTGAAATATTTTATATTTATATATGGCATAGTAAATATTACATATTCTTGATTTATACTTATATATGTAATTGGTGAAATAATTACATAACAAAAATAATTAAATCAGAGTATATTTTTTAAAATTATATAACAAAACATTATCAAATAGAGCAAGGAACATGGAGCAAAATACAAGCACAACAGAGAGCATTATGTCTTCATGTATCATGGCTGTGACACCTTAGCTTGGACCCACTCTCACACTGTCATGTGCTATTTTCAGCGATGTTTAAAAATCACATTAATGTTGCTTTGGTCCTCATGAAAGGCAGGGCTCCCAAATGTACCTGATACATAACCCTTTGTGGCTGGCTTCTCTAACCGGCCGTAACATCGTTGAGATTTATCAACGTTATTGTGTGTATCAGTTACTTGTTCCTTTTTCTTTCTGAGAAGTATTCCAGTGTACATATATTTCCATTTATTTACCCATGTGCTCATTGAAGGACATCTGAATCTTGGCTATTTTCAGTGTTGAGAAATTATAAATAGACCCACCATAAATACAGGTTTTGTGTAAACATAAGTTTTCACTTTTCTAGGGTAAACACCTAGAAATGAGATTCCTGAGTCATACGGTAAGTGTATGTTTAACATCATTAGAAGCTGGTAGCATGTTTTCCAGAGTGGTCGGACCATTTTGCATTTCCACTAGCAACACATGAGAGTTTCAGTTACTACACACCCCTGTCGGCACTTGGGATTGTCAGCTTTGTAGAATTTTAATCATTTAATCATTCAAATGTGAGTGCTTTTATGCGATTCTTTGCCTTCTATTTTATACTCTTTGATGAAGCATCCATTCAAGTCTTCTGCCGATTTCTTGGGCTGTTCGTTCTCTTCCTGTTGATTTGAGAATTCGTCAAATGTACTGGATCCTGATCAGTTAGACATGTACTTTGAGGATGTTTTTCTCCCATTGTATATCTTGTGCTTTCGTTATCTTAACAGCATCTTTAGTAGAGCAAAAGTTCCAACTTTTGACAAAATTCAAATTATCAATTTTTTTCTTTCTAGAACTGTTTCCTCCAGACATCAGGGAAAGGTTTTGGAGAACTCGAGTTATTCATTCTTTAAATATTTGTTAGAATCTGCCAATGACACCATCTGGGCCTTGAGATTTGTTTTTTCCCCCCTTTAAACTATAAGTCTGTTTCATCTAGGAGTTAAAGGACTACATAGGTCATCTATTTTATCATGGGTGAGTTTTAGTTTTTTCGTATTTTCTTGTTTTTAGAAATTTTTTGAGAAATAGATCTCTTTCATCTAAGTTGTTGATTAGTGTATATAGAATTATTGGTAGTATTTCCTTATCCCTTTAATGTCTGTGTGTTCTGTAGTGATAGCCCCTTTTTATTCCTGATATTAATATTTTTTTTCTCTCTTTATTAATATTTTTTCTACTCTATTTTTCTTTGTCAATTTTAGTAGAAGTTAATCAATTTTATTGTTTTTTTTTTTTTTGAAGAATCAGCTTTTGGTTTCATCTATTTCTGAATTGTTTTTCTATTTACAGTCTCTTTGATATCTGTCCTTTATTATTTTCTTTTTTTCTGCTTGCATTGGGTGTATTTCTTCCTTTTCTTGCCATTTAAAGTGGAACCTTAATTATTTTTGTTTTAATAGGCAATTGACTCAATTGAGTTCGGGCCACAAGTTCTGACTGGCCTTTTGAAGGTTGTGGCTACAATGTTAGCTCTGTTTCTAAAGCGTCTGCAGTGCTTTTCAGATATCTATCTGGCGTGTGTGCCACCAGGTTGCAGTATGAGATCCAGGTGGAGGTTCTACCTGGTAGTTCAGCTCTTCAAGTCTATGATATGATAGTTAGGGTCAGGGGTGCACATTCGCAGCTTAGATGAACCCAAGAGTTCGTGAATGTCTTTATGGAACTGCCATCCTGAGTTCCTCCATCTCCACTGTCATCCCCAGTCCTGTTCTGTTTCTGGGGCTCCCTTCTTTGGTCTTTCAGAAAAAAAGCTAACACTGTCATTACCTCGCTCTGTTTCATTCTTCCTGCAATGGTGTCCTTGTCCAGGACCAAGCAACGTAGACAGAAAGAAAAAAAGAAGCCATGTTAGTTTGTCCTTTCCTCTTGGGATCACAGCTCCTCTTATCAGAGGGGAAGTCATTCCTTTTAGTTTGAAGCACCTGATGGCCTTTGTCATCGCTGATGCCAGTGTGACAAAATCACCTGAGTGCTGGGTATACAAAAATAGAGGGGGGAACAAATACAACAAGAAAGGGAGACTTTCCCGAGTTTCTCTGAGCGTCCAGAGTGCCTTTCCTTTCCTCAGGCCAGAGCTCCAGGGCTGTCTCAGAGCCGTCTCTGCCGAGCTCGGTGCCTGGGTCAGACTCGGTGCCGCGGAGTCCATGCCAGGGTTTTGGAGGGGAAGACGGGGTGAGCTCACCACCGGGTGGTAGTATTTTAAATTCTGGTCTTCTCCAGTCTGCTGCTGTCATTTCCTTTTCAGAGTTCTCAAAAAGCTGCTTTATGACTTGAGAACAGGTTTTTGTTCTCGTTCAACAGATGTTTATTCTCATGGACAGGGACAGTAGGCTGGTGGTGACCAGGGGGTGGGGGTGGGGAGAGGTAGACGGGGTAAATGGGGTCAAATATGTAGCGACAGAAAGAACTCTAACTATGGGCGGTGAACACACAATGTAAAATATATATATGCGTCTTACTGTTAAAATGTACAACTGAAACATCGGATTTCGTTAACCAATAAAATAATTAATTAATTAAACGAATTAATGAAAGATTAAAAAACTGTAAATAGGAGCCTAATAACTTAATGTGCTGATTTTTTTCTGTCATACTAGCCAAAATTTGATTTTTATTGTTATTTATTCATACCATTAATCTGTTGTAGCTAATGAAAGTCACTATTCTATAAAAATCTAATAAGATTTCTTTAAAAAAAATACTAGGTATTTATTGAATGCCTACTGTGTGCCAAGCACTCATCTAGGCACACATGGAATACAAAAAAAAATAAATGAAGAAAAAGAACAAGGAAATTCCTGCCCTAATATGTTAGAGCATTTACTACTTGTTAGGCAGTGGTCTTAGGATTTTATGCACATTCACTCATTTAGCTTTCATTTTGTTATTATTTTTTTATACCTGCATTCATTGGGGGAGAAAGAATGGTGTGTGCTTACCCACCTCACCCAGAACTGGAATTTCTCTACTGCCTTTTAAATCTAAGTGCTGTCACACTATAGCCCCTTCCTACCCACCACCATTCCTCAGAGGTTGCCAAAGCTGAACTCAGCAAAACACCTATGTAGAGAAAACACTGTATCTTGAACTACAACCAACATATGTTAAATGTATTATGCCAGCTTACACGGCAGTTACAATTTGAACATAACAAGATGTTTCCCAATGCTAAATTGTGTGGATTTGTTTGTTACTTCAGGGAAGGCAGAGTTAGTCACAGATCCATGAAAAAGTGTGAATTGTCATATTTGACCATAGGCTTAATATAATTCAGTATTCTAAAATTGCTTTTTGATAACTGAATACTTCTTGGTAAAGGGTGAAATTAACTTAATTTTTTGTTCAAGAAGAAGGAGAATTTCACTAAGGGAAAGAGATATTTTTTGACATGTCTATTTTTTAATGGTTCTGTTTTGGGTTGAGTTTAAGAATGTTGTTGTTGACAAACTACCAAGGTATCTTCAATCTTCAATCAACAGAAATTTGTCAAAGGTAGTTTGACATTTTTGACATTTGCGTGCTGGCCAGGGAGGTAAACTAGCCCATCGTTTGCAGTGCTTTCTAAAAATTCTCTAATTCTGTTCTCTAGCTAGTCACATTAGAGGTTTTAACATTTTCTTGCATTTGTGTAATATGCTATCAAAAGTCTGTTTATTTTCTTTATTTAGTACTAGCCCTTTAATTAGAAAGTAAGACTTGATCTGCTTTATTTAGAATCTTTTTTCTTTTCCTTTCTTCTTTCTTTAAACTCCGCTCTACCATATCCTGGACTCTGTTAGGGAGTAGCAAAAACATTGCCAAAGTAGAAATTTATATGTAAACTATGACATTTACCCCTAAAGTAGCCAAGAAGACCCATCAGACAGGGTTTGCTTCAAAACGAATTAAGAGTCCACGGTCATGCCACCCTGAACAAGCCCGATCTCGGGAGCTAACCAGGGTCAGGCCTGGTTAGTACTTGGATGGGAGACCACCTAGGAAGACCAGGTGCTGTAGGTGTAAAAAATAAGGGATTGTAAACTGACAAGGTCCTTGCAATCTGTGAGGTCAACCAAAGGTTGCCTCACCTAAAAAAAAAAAATAAAAACAAGCAAACGAAAAACAAAAACGAATTAAGCTGTTGGTGGCTAACACACAAACCTTCAGGAAAACTCCAAGGTGATTGTCTCTCCTGGGCCCCCACCCTTCCCAGAAGAGAGCTTCATGTGTGGAGCAGAAATCTGTCCAGGTCCTGATTCACGGATTATAATTTTTGTGTCATAGTTCCTGGACCCCAAAACCAATTGTGAGGATGCCAAAAGAAGCTGAGCATTCATGGAGAATATATTTGTGGTTAATGCTTTATTATTATTGTATCCCCAGGTGGTCATTTCTCAGTGGTGGGATTTTAGATAATGTTTATAATTGGCTTTCTGTATTTTCTGATTGATTTCAATAAACATGAATTATTTCTATAAAGAGGGAAGAAAGCAAAATAAAGTTCATGTTTTTAAAGGAACAGTAGAGAATTGCTAAATCCATGAAATCGAAAGAACTATCATTGGCTCAATCTCAGAGTTAGCGTCAGGATTTCTGAAAAGCAGCAGAAACTGCTAAGCTTCACACATCTTTCATCTCCTCTTCCCCTCCCACTGCTACGTTTTCTGGGTTATCTTCCTGGTGATTTCACTTTCCACTGTCTGCAGTTGCTTGACCTTTAATCAGGCCCAAATGTCATGCTTTCCTTTCTTTTTACGCCACTCCTCTCTGCCGGTTCCATAAGTCAGATATCCAAAGTTGAAAACTCCGAAGAAAAGTAAGGGAGAGCTCATCACACCGATGTCCAAACTTGAGCCCAGGCTGCGTCTCGGATAATGGCTGTTTTCCTCCCTGTGCTCTGTGACTCTCCCCCAAGAGTTTCCTCGCTCCATCGTGCTGTGCTGTTCCCACCCAGATAGCCAGAGGGGTCTAGTGACTTAAAGAGAAAGGGACCAAGACACGAAGTAGGCAAGACTTGCCATGGTACATGACGGGGTCATTCTTTATCCCTAGTATTGATCGGGGGCCCAGGCACCACCTGGGTATACTTAGTGTCTCACCTTGCTCGAAGCAAGGACCCTCGTGGATGTTTTTCATTTAGCAGAGAAATAATCTGGTTTGACATGATGCTTGGCACCCTGAGTTCTGATCCACTTGAACACCCTAATGTCGGCACTGTATGTGGTAGCAGCTGCTATTATTTCCATTCCACAGATGAGAAGACTGAGAATAAGAAATGTCAGAAAGCTTGTCTAAGATCACATGTTGTAAAGTGAATGAATGTGCTGTCTGCTTTTAAAGATAGCATTTACGACACTGGGCCCTAGTTTCAAGACAATTTCTGGTCATTTTCCTGTATGTGTATATAGTTATTTTCATATATGTGATTCATATATTTTAATCAAATCATATTATGTAAACTTCCAGCTTTTTAAAACAGGGTGGAGATGAATAATAATTCAATTTTTAGTGTTTCAAATGTGTAAATCTCTGGTATTATAGGTTTACAGTTCAGGTATTATTATAAGAGAAATGTCTGAATGACAGACTCCAGTTAAAAATAAATTCTAGTGCAACTAAAGAACTTAGGGAGTCTTCTAGAATTGTTAGGAACGGTAGTTGGTGTGTGAAGGAGGCTTGTCGGGAAGGGTCCTGCTCGCATCTACAGTGGATGATGCGTGGTGCATGAATTCTTCTTCTCTTTGCAAAGGTAAACACAGATCGCAGAATCTGGTGCAGTTATGTAAAGGCATAATCCATTTAAGACTCCATCAACATTTAAAATGATATCTCTTTGCTTTTAACATTTATTTTTAGAGGTGAATCATTCATGTGTATGTAGGTGTAGAACCTCTTATGAGTCAGCACTTCTGGAATAGCGGAAGGTCACTTCAAAAGTGAAGTGAATATTTACCCGAGTTGTTGACTTGAGGTGCAGGGCGTAAGGGGATTGTCGCACAAGTCGGCCTTGGGGTGAGGAGGCGTGAGCAAGAAGGTCTGGGTACAGGATATGCACCAGGTTATTGGACAAGACCTGAGAGAAATAAATTCAGAATTTTTGTGTGTTTAATCAAACTAAAATTTTTAAATTGAATTTATTGGGTGACATAGGTTAATAAAATTATGTAGGTTTCAAGTGTACAACGCAATAATACATCATCTGATATTGCAATAAATTTAAAAAATTAAATTTGAAAAATCTGATCTTAGAAATAATATTAATTCGATAAGCACAAGAACAGTTTTTTATACTATTTTCAACTATATCTTGACTTTCAGTAGAAGAGGTGGAAATTAGGGCCCGAATATTCTGAATAGTTATATCAAGCCAGCAGAAATTTCCAAGGCAGGTGGAAATTTTGAAAAGTGAAAATTAGATTGCTCTCATTCCTCTACTATCCATTTTTTTTTAAAATCAACAGTAATGGCAGGACTGAAACAAAGTGGCTTATTTCTCTTAGTGCATCTAGTTCGTAGGCACTTGTATCAATTTGCTGGGGCTGCCACAGTAAAGTACCACAGACGAAGTGGCTTAAACAATAGAACTTTATTTCCTCAGTGTTCTGGGGGCCACAAGTCTAAGATCAAGGTGCTGGTAAGGTCGATTTCTTTCGAAGCCTCTCTCTTTGGCTTGTGGATGGCCATCATCTTCCTGAGTCTTCACATTGTCTTCCTTCTGTCTATGTTCTAATCTCTTCTTCCTATGAGGATACCAGTCCAGTTAGATAAGGGTCCACCCGTATGACCTCATTTTAACTTAATTACCCTTTAAAGACCCTGTCTCTAAATCTAGGACCGTTCTGGCCCTGGGGGTTAGGACTACAGCTGGGGATTTTGGGGAACACACCAAGCCCATAACAGCATCGTCCCAGTTAATATGAATTTTAGGTTTTTTTCCTACCGACAACTATTCAAAGATTGAATTTTGTGTACTTTATTTATATTGATATAGTTTATTTTTTTTGTCTTTTCTATTAAATGAGATAAGAGGGGCTGATGGACATTGCTTTTTTATTTATAGCAGATTCTCATTCTAATTATATGGGTTTGATAAGACCATGGACTTGTCTGTATCCAGATTCATTTTTCTATAAAATGAGTGGGTTGAACAATAATGAATTTTAAATTCCTGTTTGGATCTGAATTCCTAAAATGTTGTTATAATAAAATCAACTATAGACATACAGACTTAAAAGGAAAGGAAAATGAGTAATTTTGCTAGTGTTTATGAATAAAAGACTTATTTACAAATGGACTCCCTGCCCAGAAAAAAAAAAAAACTAAATACTTTTAGAAAGTAGTTATTTATATCTCCGAATAAACCACGACAACTGCAATGCTATTAATGGATTTATTTACTGCATTCAAAGAGAAAAAAAAGTGACACATTTTAGTTTTTACTCTAGTAGTGAAATAATAATTAATGTTATATTCTGCTATAGAGTAAGAAAAACATATTAATAGCAAAGAAATCTAGAGCGTTCCCAGAGGTGTTTATTTTGGATTGCTCTGCGAGGTGGTAATAAATTGCAATGTGCATTTCATTTGTGGGAGAACTTCAGTTTATTTATACCAATGCAATGGTTTTCCTGGTCTTTTGTAATACCCTGAAACATGTGAAATGAAAAAAGAGTACATTTTTAAGGCATAAAAAGAAAATACTTGTTGATGCTAGATTTAATTAATCCCCAGAACTCATCATCGCATTTTGTGTCAGAAAACGAAATTCTAAAACTGAATTCAGCTAGTTCCAAAGTTGTAGCTAAGATATTTGACGGAAATGAAAGTGGCATTTGGAGAATTACAGATGCGACAAAAAGGCCAAAGGTTTCCAGCTTGATATTATAGACAACTGTAATTATTTTATTTTATATTTTATTTTTCTGAATCATTTAGACTCTACTGCTCTCAGGAGAGGTGATTTATCTCCTCTAATTGGGATATAAATAAGTAAATCTTTTGGTTCGATGGTATTTTATTCCCCGGAAAAGTAAAATAATTACATGTTTCCTTGAAGGAAGGTTCTTGGCCTGTGGATATGTTAGAATACTGCCCTTGCTGGAGACATGATCTACTTCGATACAGTAAGTGAAAGGAGAGAAAGAAACATGACCAGCAAAAGTACCCAAATTACGTTCACATTCTGTTATGACGTTCTCAATAGAAACGATTTTTTTCCTTCTTTCTTTCATTATTTCCTTCTAGTATCGGTAGTACTGAAATGTTAACTAGTTAATATTTTAACTAGTTATTTTGTGTTTGCTTATTCTTTCTCATCCAAGTAATTTATTAGTCTGCCACTAAAAGTATATCATAAGGAACTTTTTTCTCAAGTTTTCTATCAAATTTTACAAAGTAATTTTTGTTGATTAGTAATTGTCGTAGTGATAGAATTGCCATACGATTTTTACAAGTTCTGTTCTTACACTGACAAAATACATACATACATATATATATATATAATCCTTTAGTCATTGGGTCAAAAAGTAGAGAAAGGTATTGAAAAGTTTCCACCTAATTGCCTAAATTCCTGAGACAGAAAGGAGAATTGAGTTTAGAGCAGCGGTCCCCAGCCTTTTTGACACCAGGGACGGGTGCTCCTATGAGAATCTAATGCCTGATGATCTGGGGTGGAGCTGAGGCGGTGATGCTAGTGCTGGGGAGCGGATGCAGATACAGATGAAGCTTGGCTTGTTCTCCCGCCACTCACCTCCTGCTGTGCGTGCGGCTCAGTTCCTAACAGGCCAGGAAACTGTACTGGTCCATGCCCTGGGGGGTGGGGAGCCCTGTTTTAAAGGACTCTGATTCGTTCTCCTTGGGTTTCTGACAAGGAAACACTGGGTAGTGGGAACACATCTGTGCTACGAGTGGGGTCTTAGCTTTCCACCCGCTGTAGGTTGATGAATAGGAGAGTTGGAGAGAGCCAGATGTAGTACCACTGAATATTCCAGACCTTGGCAAGCCATTGTCAACCTGGAGGGGGGGAAAAAGAAAGAGTCAAAACATAATAGGGTAAAATACCGATGACCTACTAAGAAAAAATGACTTTGCCAATACTTTCTCTAATACCCAGATTTTAGGAAGTATATGTTCCTTTTATAAAATGTTTTATAAAGAAAGCTAAAACCACTTAAGGCAATATTTGTTATGTAATGCCATTTAGTGTCAGGCCAATGCTTTTTATTTCCTTGAGATAACACAAAACTTGGAATTCTCTCCTCACTGAGGCTGTTTCCTGTGGCTGCAGAGCTATTCTCTTACGGTTCAATTAGTAGCTTTTCAATAGGACACGTCTTGTCATTCGTGCATTCAGTCCTTTCTCAAATTGGGGTTACAGCATTTCTCGACCTTAATAGATAGCCGTATTTATTTTTACTCCGTTAAAATTGCGTCATGCATTTTGCCTACTGCTTTGGTCATTTTTACTTATAAAAATTCTAAATTCTAGATTTATAAGTGAAGTGTTAAAAAATTTTAAATGGCATGTACTCTGGAGTTTCCTTTTTGGTAAAATATTGTTTTGCCAAAATATTAAAATAATGTAATGCATAGACACTCACTCAAATGCCAGCATTTGATTCATCAAAGTGGTTAGAATTACTAGGTGATGAACAAATATACCACTAGTTTAAAGCGTGAATTAGCATCCTTACTGAGGTATGTGAAAGGCCACAAGTTTTGTCTTCCACGAAATAAGACTTTTTAAACTACACAAATCCCAATACTTATTCCACCCTCTCTTCCAGCAAAGAAAGTCAGTTTCTTTCTCAGTTGCAAATAAGAGAAGGGTATTATATAACAGCTTGTGATTATAAACCCAAGCAGAGAATTTTAGCATTTTAAATAGCAAATAAATGTGAGGTTTTCTCTTTGTTTGATATATAGAGGTTGAAACCTGAAATAAAAAAGAATTTCTTTCTGAGCACGTAAGATCTGAAGTCACTTAGGTGGCTTGGGAATAACATTGTCCTATCATTTCTCATTGGTTCAAGCCCAATGGTCCCTTACCTCATGGAGGCAGTGATTGATGATCCTCTATACCATCAGAAGAGCAAAAGAATTCTCCATACCATTGCAGCACAGTACTAAAAGCAGCTCGTGTTAGTATTTCACGATGGCCTTTGAAGTCATTTTTAATAACCAGGAAACCTCCATTACATGGACTTACTTCATGAGGTGGAAATGATTTGGTGTGATGAAAGACAGGACTCGCGTTTTTTGCTTGTCCGCATTCCAACTGTTCTTAACTGTTCTTTATCTCAGCAATTTGAATTTGTCAACTTCCGCTACAAGAATGCATGTTCCCTCTACCTCTAATTTTCATTCTTCTTTATTTCCTGTGATACTTTCTTTGCCTTTCATCATGATATTTTTGTCCAATTTTAATACTCTTTAAGCTTAAAAGAGCAAAAAAAAAAGAGTGTAAATGGGAACTTAAGGTCTAAAATTCCTATTCTACAAGACTTTTTTCTTCTAAAAGATTGTCATCCCTGGTTACCAATTTAGCAAATATTAGGGCAGTAGACTACTTTCATGAGATTTAAATCTCTGGATGGTATCTAATGATAAGTACAAATTCTTTTTCATTCATATGAGGCAAGCCAGAGAATCAACTCCATGCATGAAGATAGCACAGCAATAACATAATTATGCATATTCAGTGATAATGCATGAGCATCGAAATTATGGTTTTGTAATGGGAATCCATTTTTCCTTTGAACCAGAGTCTGTTGAGGGATCTCCATTCTGGCCAGTGATGTGCCTTACACATCACAGATGCTTGGGTGTGATCAAAAATGTAGCTGGTTGTCATGAAAAATAATTTCTCTCCTTGAATAGCAAGTCCACATGGGAAGCAGCAGCTTACCACATGTTCAAAGCGTCGTGGTTGGTATAGATTGTGGGAGACGTAAAGATAGTTATACATAACTCTGCATCCTGTTCTCGAAAGCTCGTGATGATGGGGGGCAGGTGGGTGGGACAAAACCATCATGTCAGAATCACATTTCTGTTTCACAATGACTGCTCAGCTGGCACTGTGATCAGGGCGTGACTGGATGTAGAACACAGTTAGTCTAGGTATGAGATGTTAGTAGCTTGGTCTGTGTGGTTTTTAGTGGATTGGGTAAAGAAGCATGCATATTCGAAAGATACTTAGAAGAGGATGAACTGCAGGGGAGAGAAAGAAGGAGCAGATAGAAATTTAGTTGAGAGCTCAGGAGAGTGTTTTGAACTGAAATCCAAGAAGAAAGAGTTTCCAGGAGCAGGGAGTTCACCAGAGTGTGGAATGCTGCCGTGAAGGGGGAATTAGGGTGAGAACTGAGGATAAAAGGAAAGGAGAAAGACAAGAGACTGTGACCTGAGGGAGAGGAAACTGCGAGTCCATGAATGGCTTAAAAAATAAAAAATGTATTGGAATCAATAAATATTATGACATTCACTACCCCTAAAGAGAAATGGGTGGTCAGGAGAATTTGAAATATTGATCAAGTTGAGTTGAGTTGCTTTAACAATGGCATCGACTGAAGCCACAACTAGTTCTTCATCTTTGCTTCTTCTTTGAATGCTAGGGATGTGGTGCCCCAGCATGTCAGTGTGTGTCTGAAAATCTTCAGAAAATTTCAGAATTATGCTTTGTGTCAACCAATGGCCTAAATGTTTTTTTGCTCTCTGATACTTATAGCCTATTTTAAAATCTATTAGCCATTAAGTCAGCCAGTGTTTCTTTGACATGTGTCTAATTCTGGTGCTTAAAACTTATGTTCTTTTGCCATTAGTGCCTGTGGCTGATTGTCTCAGTGACAGAAAACCTAAGTCTGACCCAAATAATAGAAGAAAGGCTAGTAAGCAGAAACTATGGAGAGAGGAGGAAAGAGAGAGAAAAGAGGAGAAAGGGGAGAGGAGAAAGGAAAGAGGAGAGAAAGAGAGAGAGAAATGGGTTTAGATTTTTTAGGACGAATTTACAAATACTTAGAGCAGTCTAAACAAAGAATAGGCTACGTCCATTCTGTACCTCACTCCTAGATGAGGATCAAGCAGAGATTGAACAGCTGTTTGAAGATGCAATCATAGAAGATTATAGAATCAGATGGGATAGCAAATATTGAGTTAGATAACATCTAAGATCTCTCCCAACCCGATAATGCTTTAACTCCATAATATTGTTGTATGGAGATCAGGAGGAGATTGCTGTCACACATAATTTGTAAGCTATGACATATCAACCACCTCACAAATGGATTGTTAGGGAGCTAAGAACTTACTCAACTTCTATCAAAAAACAATTAACCTTTAGAGGTACTTTCTCTAGAAACATGAGTCGGGCAGTGGAGTTTAAGATTGACTGCTGCTGATGTGACTTTGGTTTTTATCCTTGGTTCCAAATTCAAAAACTTCTTTACAACTTATTTCAGATTCCTGAGGCATGGTTCTGTCATTTACGCAGGAGACAATAAAATGATTAAGTTTTATCTGAACTTGGCAGGTGTTAAAAATCCATTTTAAATCTCCGTTCGGAAGCCTCACTTCAATTTGGTTTTATTATTCAATGTGAAGAGGCCCACTTGGATGTATTTTTGGATAGGTTATTGTTAGTGACAGTTTGAAAATGTCCCAGGGTAAATTACAGCATTTTCTAGAAAGTTTGCTAAAAGAAGCCATTGATTATAATTATTTCTAAATAAAGCCTGACTTGATAGCTGTTGAAAGGATGTGGCGGTAGATGTTTCTGGTTCACGGTTATTTAATTGAAGAACAGGCAGTCCTGAAATGGTTTATGTACTTTCCTGGAAAGGACATCTACACTTTGTTCTTTCCTCTATGTTTTTACTTGGGATCCCACTGGAGATAATGGTGCAAGGGTTAGAGAGAACATAATCCAACTTGGATTTACCTCCAGATCCAAGGGGAAATGGACAGCTAAATCAGGGTTTTCCAGAGAAAGGCCTCTTGTGAGCAGCTTAGAAATGCTCTGACGGCAAACTGTGCTAAAGGCTCAGGGCCATGACTTTCTTGCATTTATTCATTTGTCCAAAAATAGTTATTGTACACAACACATGTCAGGCTCTATTTTAGGTGCTGGAGATGCAAAGAGGAGGAAAAATTGGTCTTTCATGCCATGAATTCACATTAGAAATTAATATTTTAATCAAAGTCCATGCATAAAATAAGGTCTGGTTCAAATGAATTTTATTAAAGATTAGTTAGAAACATACTTTATTATACCTAGGTTATGACTGGGTAGAATCTCACATTTCCATTGCTGAAAAGAAATGAAAGCAACTTATTACTATTATTATTAAATCAGGCCTCAAGGGAGAAAGGCAGATAGAGTCGTGATGCTTTTCTGCCTTGCAAAGGAAAACACTTTATATATGAAAGACAAGTGCTTGATTTATACATACATATATATATATATATATATATATATATATATATATATATATATTTCATCATAAAAATCAATGTGTCTATGTAGTGAATGTTTTAAGGGCAGGTCTTGCACTGAACTATTTAAGGACTATTAATGAAAACATTTACAAGAAAAAAAATGTGCAATAATTCTATAACTTTAAGGATCTCTTTTGTAACATGAATTAAGATTTATATTCGTAATATCTTTCAGGAGAATACTTGCAAACATTCCTAATCCCCACTTGCATTCTCATCCATTGATAATGGCTATTCAATTCCAAATCTCGTTTCCTTAGCCACGTCAGCAGAATCTCATTCTGCTAAGGGCTGAGATCTACTAACTACTATTTAGAGCTGGGACTCTGGTTTCTGCTGTGATGTTTTTTATCCAGGATGGAAGAAAACAATATGGGGCTTGTGGAAGCATCAGGTTGCTAGTAATAGTAACACGGCAACAAAATAACACATCTTTGAGCGCCTACTACCTATCAGGAATGTGTAAACTGCCTTCGGTGTGTCTTCTCATTCATGCGCACTACATTCTTATTATCCATATCATTTTCAGATGAGAAAATGCTTTAGAGAAGATAACTTCAGAATTTACAACATCAAGCATATTAATAGAAACTAAAATTTTTCTTTTTAAAAAAATTTATCGGGTAACATTGGTTAATACAATTACATAGTTTTTGGGCATACATTATAATTTGACATCTATATATTCTATTGTGTGATTACTACCCAGAGTCCAGTTACCTTCAGCTACCATATATTTGATCCCCTTTACCCGCTTCACCCTCCCCCAACCCCCCTATATTTGACCCCCTTTACCCTGCCTACCTTCCCTTCTCCCCCCACCCCGTACCCTCTGTAACCGCTAGTCAACGTCCCTGAGTCTCTGTTTGTAAAACTAAAATTTTTCTGACTCTACATCCTGCTTTATGATCTGTGCTGTATTGTCTTAACATTAAGGGGTAGTATTCCAAGATGATTCATGTTTCCAGGGAGAAGAGAAAATTATGTGGTGTCAGTAATCTGGAAGTGACCCTGGGGAACAAAATCACCCAGCCCATCCCCTTTATCCATGAAGAGTGTCCATGTGGAAGAGATTGAAATGAGAGGAGTCTGTAATCAGTCTGAGAGAAGCAGCGTTTAGCAAAGAAATTGCTTGAAAGAATGAAGTTCGAAGGCATAAGGGAGGAACCTGACCCTAATGGGTTGAAAGTCCACGAAGGGCCAATTTTTATAAGAGCTATTGGCATGACCCCCAGGAGAGGAGAGAGTAATGAGAGTTAGGTATAAATTGAATAGCAGTGAGTGTTCAGGGAGTTGTCGCGAAGGCACTCCCCTCCCTCCCCCAACACCTCAGGGGTACAGGTGCACCTAATGTGGACAGGGAACTGGTGGTCTGGGGGCTTTGGAGGCCCACATGAGTGCCTTGAACAAGAGGTGCTCCTGCACTTCTCAGGAAAATCAACACAGGGGGCAATTGGAAGTTGAGTTCATAGCCATGAACTTCCACTCTGTACAAGGAGCTCAGTCTCGATGTTTCCGAGGAAATTAGTGGGAAGGTGACAGGTTAAGGTCACTGCCCACTTTCAAAGGTGGCTCACAGATTGCTGAGTTCCTCTGGGATTCTGGGGAGGTTCCATGAAGTCAGCTTCAGAACCCCTAATGTGGAGCTTAAATCAGTATAGGAACAGCTTTTGGTAGATGTTGGCACAGAGGTAAATTTATTTTTACCCAGGTTATTAGCCTCTTCTATGCTCTTCTAACTTTCTTGGCAAAATTTAATTTTAGAAAGCTAATGGCAGTGCATTCCCCGGACTCCAAAGAACACCTTTGCATCCTCTACTTCCAGTCAGCCATTAATGAGACACTAATATATTTTGACATAAAGGGAGTCGACTGAATGACTTGCCTTTTATTTCATCTTAGTGTACTTTTCCTCTTCCATGTCCTAGTTGTCTGTTTTCATGTTATTGATTGGCCCATAAAATACCAGGTGGAGAAGATGCAAGAGAATCATGACACCAGCCAGGCTAGACGATACTCCCCCAGCGAAAACCCAGCAGCTTGTCAGCATGTCTGGGGAGGTTCCTGTACGTGCTTTAAACTTCTCCCAACACCTGCCGTTAGCAGATGCTGTGGTTTATTAGGCAGAACCTAATCTAGGACAGGACTCTTCAGAATAATAATTATACTGATAATAGATAATATCTGTTGGGTACTTACAGTGTGCCAGACAATTTTTTCTAAGCACATCACCTGTACTGACTCATTTAATTCTTATAATGTCCCTATGATAATCCTGGTGAATACTGTTATTATCCTTTACCCATGAAGAAACTGGAGCACAGTTTCCTGATTAACTAGGAAGTGGAAGAACAGTGCTTCGAATCCAGGCGATCTGACTTGGAGCCTGAGCTCTCACTTCATTGAGCTTCCTCCCATAGCTACTGTTTACACCAGGCTTACACTGTTCAAGGGGTTTTCCATCACGGGCTGTATGATTGATGCTCTGAAATTTGTGGGTGGGCCTCATCCGGGCAACATTTGACAGCAGGCCAAACACGGGTGCCGTAGTTAGAAAACTGGGATTGAGCCAGCCGATGCTGGTGGGAAAGTGGGGTGCATGTGTTGGCAGGAGATGGAGGGCTGAGAGCAGGATAGGGGATGTGGCGGACGGTGGAAGGTGGATGGCAGAGAGTGAGGAGTGGCTAGTGAGAGTCTTTATTTCCTCCCGTCTTGTTTAGCTGGTCATTCTGGGGATGAAGTGAGATAATATGTGAATTCATCTGGAATCCCAAAGCTCTGTTCTCATGCCCGTTCCTGTTGTATGTCCCTGGTGTGCCATCTGTAAGTCAGGCGGGAGGCTATGGTTCAGGAGGCAGCAGTGTGTGGTGGGCACAGATGAGAAGCGGGGAGGTAGAAATGTGTGGACATGGAGCGGGCACTGACGGATTCGAGGAAGGGGGTGCGCACTGGTGAGCCAATGAGGAGCTCCCTGGAGGAGGGGGTACAGTGACTGGTCTGCAATCATTCTCTGAATCTTATTTCCCACTATACTGCTATTGCGGTAGCCAGGCTCAGTCTTGATACCTCCGGGCCACTGGAGGAGACCAGAGCTCATTACCAGTAAATCTACGTCATCACAGTTATTGTTCAGGGAGAGATCGTTCAACCTCTCTCCTCCCAGGCTCCCATTACAGAGTGTGACAGCCCACTGTATCCTATGGATTCAGTTGCTCTATTATCTGCTCTGCTTGCAGGAAAATTTTTGCTAATTACAGTCTATGCAGGTCACTGGAGTAAACTTGAAAGTAAAAAGATCGGACTCTTCTTAGTTTTGGGATAACATCTGGTATAACTATTGTCATGGTCACTGTTAATCGCTGAAATTCTTTCCTGTCTACGCACATCTTAAACCTAACACTGCTATAATTTTTACTCTTATCCGAGTTACATTTATTTACATAGTAACATACTTTTAAAATAATTATATTATTTTTCTAAAAACATTGATACTTAAAGTAAAAGAATCTCGAAATCCCATCACGTGGAGATAACCACTTGGTATCAGCTTGTTAAATACTGTCTCCCGACATTTCTCTACATATACAGACTCCAAGGTTTCACAGCTGACATGAAATTATGCCATAGATAATTTTCCATAACTTTTTTCACTTAACAGTACATTGTAGTCAGACTTTCCTCTAAATAAGCGTAGATCTACATACTCATTTGTAATATTTCCCAGCTTTCTCGTTTGAATGTACCACGGTTTACTTAACCATGCCCCTATTGATTGTTTATTGATAAGAAAAGAATCTGAGTGCCATAGAGAGATCATTTGGCTCTGTTAATCCAGGCTCTGTGACTTTGCCATCAAATCCATGGGAGTTTTGGTACCGTATAATGTAAAGGAACACGTGGTTGGATGTATAAGTGTTATTTGGGGGATGAGTAGAATGGGAGTCTATATGGAAGAAGTTAATATACTTGGCCCTAAAATGAGGTTTTAGACAAGAGATTAGATTGCATTATTTTTTTCTCTCCCTCTTCCAGAGTTGCAATGAAATTAAATGCACACGTGTGGGTGTGTGTGCTTGAGAGCAAGAAGCAGTATCCTGATAATATTTTATTGTCCTTCCAGCCATCATTTTTTTCTTCCCTCTCTCCTTCCCTCCCTTTCTTCTTTCCTTCCTTCCTTCCCTGAAATGAATTGAGTGATGCCATCCTTTCTGCTATAGTCGATGGTGAATTTTATCCCATAATACAAGAAAAGAGAAGCAGTTCTTTATTTGAGAAAATTCTCTGAGCCAATGAAATCTGAGTGTGAGATAATATTCAAGGACAGGTGGGGATTGCGTTACATTAATAATTTGAAGAAATGTGTTGACCCATAGTGGTGATGATGAAAGTTAAATTGTTTTACGCAACCAATGCCCATAATTAAACTATTTTAAAAATATTACTTAAGAGCATCCAGGTGTAAAGACAGTGTGCAGATGAACAGGATGCTTCAGAGAATTTGGTACTTACCCCTGTTATTAGTTAATATTCTGAATGAGTTTGGATTGAATTCTTTTAAAATGAATTACATATTTCATTCCCTTCCTAAAGAAAGTACATTGTACGTATCTACATTTTTTTTTCTTCATTTTGGAGTGTTCACAGGCACCATCACCGTCAGCATTTCTTGTAAATCGTTCTGCCTGAGAAGGGCTCACAGAGACTTTTGGGGTGTAGAGAGCTAATTCAGTCTCAGCCCTGTGTTTTCTGGATTCTTGGTCTGCTTTTTATAGTTTTTCTGTCTCTTCTGAGGGCCAAGCCACCATGTGTGGCTGTCGTGGCATATTTCCTTGTAGCTCTGTGACACTTCTCACTGCATGTAATTTATTATGGAACTAAACATATAATCATATTCGAATTTTTAATAAGTTAATAGCAACTATGATACGAATGGTCTCCAGAAGCTTTCTCCACTTATTTCCTTGTTCTTACCTAAATGTCAGGATCTTGAGGTTTCTGGGGAAATGATCTCCAGGTAATTGCTGTAGTCTGGTAAAGAGCCCACAGTTCTGGTTCGAACGCGAACTTCCTCTTCCACGCGTGAGGAGAGGAAGTCACCGTTAGCCCGCCAGGCGCGTGACCCCAGCTCCGCTCTCTTATCCATGTCTGACTTCGCGGTTCTTGTTTTGCAGTCCCCAGTCTGTCCCAGACCGCCTGAGGATCCGGGTGAACAAAATCAGTTTGCAAGATTACGAAGGATTCCACTACGACAAAGAGAAGCTCCGGGAAGCTTGTAAGTGGGAAGTGCCTGATGGATTTCATGTGATCGGCCCATCACTGGCTTCTTGATCCTCTTTGATTTGACGGATAGATTCATCTTGTGTCTAAAAACCATGGTTAGAGAAATGAAGGGAAGGGTCGTAACGTGGGAACCCCAAGTGATGATGTGTGGGCTGGAGAAAATGGAACTGAAAAAAGAAAGCCAAACAAAATTATTCTGCTCCAGATGCCAAGTTAGGATCTCTTGGTTTATTAACAATTTAGTCTCAGGTTTACCTAATGTGAGAAAGCAGAAGGTAAAGTTGGCAGCATCACATGGTATAGTAATAGCTAGAAAACTCTTGAGATAGCATACGTCTCTTCCTGGATCCGGCATTACCAAATACTGTCCTTATTCTTCATGCAGCTATGACAAAGTCATCCGTGAAGACACGTCCAACACTTCTAGCTATTCTGTGATCGTATGATGTCAAGGAAAGGCCCTTGGAATACTCAGATGTCATGATAAATGGCATTCATTGATGAGGCACCATTGTTTCTGAAATCTTAAACTGAGTCGACGTGAATTATTTCGTGATGTGCATATTTTCCATATACTTCTTTAAATACAGAACAGATTTTTAGTTTTCCCATATGCCATTCAGTATTTATTGGGTACTTTTTCCATTCCAGTCGCTATTTTAGATCCCTGTCTATGCTATGATATGTGAGATAACTGGATAGAGTAGGCCAGGAGATTGTTAAGACTGCAGGTGTGTTAATATGAGGGTCCCGGCTTCTTCGTTATTGCAAGGGCCAACAGTCAAGTGCAGTAAAGTCGGAGAAGGTCAGGGCCATTGCCCAAGCATAGAGGAAGGGACACCAATAGACAGGCATTTTATACAGAAGCAGAGGTGTGTGAACTAAAGCTCCACACTGGCTTTATGCGTGGGCCTGCCTGGAATTGTAGAAGACGCAGATTGGTGAAGCTGGCAGGAATGGAGGAGGGGATGCCTTCCTGGGATGATGGCTTTCAGGCTCTGATTCTTGGACTTGTGATCTGGAGTGGGGTTCAGTGGATGGAAACTCTGAAATCCAGGGACAGTCTTGGGTGCACGGAGACGGCAGTGAGTAAAGATCCGTGTCTGTGGTTGCCCAGTCGCTGAGCCTACCAGGGAATTCTGTGGGAAATTACTGCTTCTTCAATTCTCTCTGCTGCTTTGGCTCCCTCAACCCTCTTGGGGTTTTTTTTTTTCCGTAAACATCAATACCCTTTAGTTTCTCCCAGCGTTAACACTTTGTCCTCTCATTTCCTTTGGTGGGAAAGTTTGAGGTGGAAGAGTAGCAAAAGCAGAAACCTCTGCTTTTCCCCTCCTAGATGACAGATTATATTTTCTAATGTAAATGACTTTATAAGTACAGACTAGCAGAAACTCTAATTTAGCTCATAGCGTGATGGACATATATGTTTGCAATGGGAGGTGTAGCTATGATGTCAATGAAACTGACTTTTAGAGGTTACTAATGATAAAGAATAGTGTATTATGTTCTTTCTCGTTTCAAACTTCTAAACATATAGCTTACAATTTTTGAAAACTAGAAAAAGAGGATGGATCCTGTGTTAGTGATATTTGCAGCTTACCGTCAACTCTGAAGGAAGTCAGTCGAGAGTGAGGAATTTGGGGCTGAAATGGGATTTGAGGCTTATCTGTGGATTTCAGCGATCTATTTTTCTTGTGCATTATCCGTCCACCATTGCCAGCGGTAGTTGTGATTTGCATTTTTACAAGAAGATAACATTTCCTGGCAGATGCTTTACCCGTCACATCTTATGGGATAACTTCTTTGTGAAGAAATTTCCCATATCAAATTGGGGGAGGTAACGATATAAATATAAATCCAATAAATTTCAGCACTGTCTTCGAGACCCAAAAGAACAAAGAACACTCAAAGAGTGAATCAAAGAATTATCTCATCCTAAAGATTTGGGTTTGGAGGAAAAAAATATATTAATTAGAAGTAAAGGTGGCCAACTCAGTCACTCTACTTTTACTAGATGATGATGATGCTTCTCTCCTGTAGTTGCTCAGGAAAGTTTGTTTTTTGGATTATTATTTCTTACCCTCACTCTTTTTGCTCAGCTCCAACTTTCAACTGACCACAGATTCATGGGAAGGCTGGCAGAGCTCAAATTGATTATAAAGGCAAAAAACGCGGTCAGGCCCATACATGGCATACTTGCCAAGACAGATTGGTTATTTCAGAAGCACTAATTAAATGAAGTGCATAAAACATATCTAGATAAAAGGGATGCTAGGAATGCACTCTGACCTGCAACCCAGAAGAAAGAAGAAAGTGATCCTGTTAGGTCATTTATCTATTGATCAAAGTCCAAACTAGAGCAGTACTGCATTACAGGTTTTAGAAAAATTAGGTCCCTTCCTTGATGCTGCACCAAATGATTCATCCAGGCAGCATGGGCTGTTTGCCATCACTGTTTAATAGAATCTTGCTTGTGTGTCTGGATCATTATTCATATTAGATTACAAATCAAATGTTTGTTGTCTAACAAAGCCCTGCTTTCGTCTGTAAGGCAGGACTTCTTGATAATTACAGGATGGCAGCCCTTTTAATCGTCTTGTTTATTTTGATATAGAAAAAAATGACTACGCTATTTCAAATACTTTCCATTCCCCTTTCGTTTAGCTCCAGCTCACCTGGAGGCAATTCCCCTAAAATAATAGTACTAAAGGGGTTAGTCTTTGCCGGTCTCTTCTTCCGCTCTTGCTGGTAAGTTTTAGACTTACTGAAAGTAGTTAAAGTCTTGTTAACTGGATTTATGAATTATTAACTCTCACACTAATGGTTATGATGTCCAAGGGAGGAAAGTCTATTTAACTTAAGAGGTAGAACATAAAGAGAAAGTGGCCATGTTAAAAAAAAATTCTTAAAGTAAATCTATAATAATGACTGCAGAAACTCACTCTTATGTAATCCAAATGAAGAATATAAGCGAGCCCATAATAAAGCATGCGATATACAGTTGTCAGGGCCCCAGACAGCCTGCCCTACAGTATCTACAATGGTACACCGATTATTTTGCGTTGTTACTTACTTAAGAAACTACCAGTGCAAGAACATTGACCTCTCTCTGCCCCCTCAAAATGGGAGATAAATCTCCCAGATGAAAGGTGGCCTCCCTACACCTGCAGTTGGAGAATTCCCATGTCATTGGAATTAAAGAATCCAGAGCCAAAGAGTCTGTATAAACAAACCTTATCGCCTCTTTATTAATTTACTACTCAAGCCCACATTGTGTTTAGATTCCTCACTAATAAATACCCAATCTTTGCTTAGATTCCTTTCTAATAACACAAACTTTTCTTGCCCTGTCAATTCTTCACTAATTTATTATTTCTTTGTCTAAAAAGTATAAGTAAATGTCTGCTTCCGTCATTTCTTTCAGCCTCATTTTATGATCTGAGCATCATATTTTGACCACCCATGCACATGTATTACATTGGTTTTTCTCCTGTTAATCTAGCCTTGTATTAACTTTATTAGTAGTCCAGCTGTAAGAACTAATAAAGAAGGGTTGGGAGGTGAGAATTCTTCCCTTTCTCTGATATAGTCTAGGCAAAGGATGATCAGTTTTGAAAATCTATTATTTCTAATTTGAAAGAGTTTTATTGATATGTGATATGTATTTTTATATCTAGAATAACTTGATACTGGCCAGGATTTAACTCCATCCCATGTAAGCTGACTAATGTTTGCTTCTGGCATTAGCTAACTCTGCACTTTTGAATTGCTATGATAATTCATACAAGTCTAGGGCTTAAAGTAAAAAGCAAAAACCAGGTTAGGATTAATTGGAAACATGGATACTATAATGATAGAAGGGGACTAACATTTGTTGTATAACAAATATAGCATTCAACAACCTTTTTATATACACTAGCTCAGTATAATGGATATTACCTGGATACTTATAATATATCTCTATATAATATATAATACATTAATGGAATTTCCCTGTCTTTTGTTTACCGACTTAGTAGAAGATGTTTGTGTTTGAATCTCAGTCGCAACCTTGACAAAGTAATTCATTTCTCTGATGAACAAATCTCTCATCTCTAAAATGCGCCTATAATTGCAGCCTCATTGGTTAAATGTAATCTTGTATATGAAACCCCTGGAGCAAAGTCTGGCACATTCGCATGCTCCCCCAGAATAGTTGCTATGATCGTTGTGGCTGCTGTTGCTAAAGACACACTGCTGTCACACCACCCCTCAGTCTCAGGTCCAAAGTCAAGTTCAGAGCAGCCGACTTCTTCTACAGGTAGCTCTCACTTCTAGGTGCACAAACTTCCGCCCTTCAGCTCACTTTCTCACATTCAAAACCAGAAACTAAAACACTGATAAAAAACACAGAAAGCTTAAAGGAAGACACTATAATCATTCCGTTTTCTTTTGTGTCTTCTAGTAAAGAGACTGCTGTGGCGTCAAGATATTCAAACCTACGAAACAAGTAAACGCTGAATGCTCACACGTGGCGATCTAGCCGCGTAGCAGCAAATTCCCTTTCTGACGTTTTAATACAGCCTCATAATTGCGTCATCTGGTGTCCATCACTGAAATTTTTAAAAGAAACCCTTTTTATTTTGGAATAAATTGAGATTTACAGAGAAGTTGCTGAGATACTACTGGGTGTTCCTGTATACTCCTCACCCAGTTTTCCCCATTGTTAAACGTTTTGCATGATCATGGATATTATATCACCAATGAAACTGATATCGCTTTATATTACTATAACTGAATTCTGAATTTTCTATTCGAAGACATCACATCGCATTGGGTTGGCAGGTCCCCTAAGTCTTCTCTGGTCTGTGACAGTTTCTCAGTATTTCTTTCTCCTCCTCCTCCTCCTCCTCCTCCTCCTCCTCCTCCTCCTCCTCCTCCTCCTCCTCCTCCTCCTCCTCCCCCCCTCCTCCTTCCCTCCTCCTCCTCCTCCTCCTCCTCCTCCTCCTCGTTATATTTGCTAGGCTTCTCTACTGTAACGTTACTATTGTGTTTTCCTATGCTCTTCTTTGTGAGTGAGTCACTAAGTCAAGCCCATTTTCATACTGAGGGAAGGTGGATCACTGGATTTTCCATTGTTTCCAGTTTCCATACTTGACCTCAATTTAATAAATATGCAAAAATTGTGGAGCCATCCACTCGTCAATGCATCCATGCTTCCAAAAATGATAGATTTGCTTTGATTCTATGTTAGATACCGCGCTAGATGCTAGGGCAGTGAAAAATTAAATTAGGAATGTAACATTACAATGTCAGTATGCAATACACATGTGTTGGGTGCTTACTCTGAGCAAATAGTGGTGGGAAAAAAAATACGAAAACAGAAACAGTCCCAGATTTGCTGGAGCATTTTTTCTCACACAATGAGGACTATGATAGGATTATCAAAACAGTGTGGACCTATTTTCCTAGCACACATCATTTAAATAACTAAAGCAACGGGTGGAATAGGTAAGCAGAATGAGAAAAGCTAATCTGACCTCTAATTAGTTGCATGACCTTGGGCAATGCATTTATCCTCTTCAGGTTTCGGGTCCTTATCTGCTATATGCAGTGGTTAAACTAGGTTATTTCCTAAGGATGAAGTATATTATAATAAATCCTTTGCCCTATAGGCATCCCATGGGATTTAAAATTTTTTCTCCTGACATGTTTCCCTGGTAAAGTTTTTAAAACCCCAGCATCCCTCGTCATGATTAGTGCGAGCATTGGAAAATCTTGCAAGTGCACTTTGCTTCATGAGTGTGCTAGAAACACAGATTTATTTCCAACGATTGCTTCATCTAAAATGGAATCGTTCCCCCTCATTTAACAAGTTGACGGCCATGCCGTTCAGTAGCGGTTAGGCCTGCATTTGGTGGGGGTTTTGAAATCAGAGTTAAATGATGTCATCTGTCCCCCTGACGGGCACTGCCCATCCCTTTGCAAGTTTGTTCATGTTGATTCCTATTTTCACAAGCTGACACTTACCCAGAGTGTCTTTTACTGTTCTTCTCCATCTTTTGTCTGTATCTTATATTTATGTTTATTAAAAATGTAATCATAAATAAAATAAGAAGAGTCAATACATTCCTGTGAGCTAGGAAATGTCTTCATCCTTCGATACATGCTATGTACTATAATTTTATTCTCACAGCGTCTCTGTAGTAACGTGTTATTTCTGTTTTACATACAGAGCAACTGAGACACAGAAAACTTAAGGAAACTGTCCAAGAGCCTGGCGATTTGAATAGTTATTTCATCACTATTCCCTCAAAGCAGTAGTTCTCGCTTTTTTATATCTAAAATAGCTTTAATAGCATATTTGTTTGTAAATCTTTCACAATCCCATTGCAAATGCTGTTTTATATTTAAACTGATTTTACCTTAATTTACCTGGATTGTTGGACATTTTCTGTTTTTGGACCCCCAAATAAATGGTCTATTCATAAATTCAACAGATATTTGACCACTTACCATATTTCTGACACTATTTCAAGTGACGGGAGTACTAAATGTGCTCATGCTCATAAAGCTTATATTCAGTGGGAATAAGACAATATAGCAGTAAGTGCTGTAGAGGAAATAAAGCAAAAGAGTGACACAGGTTTCTAGTTTTGACAGAGTGAGCAGGGAGGGACTTTCCGAAGAGACGACATATTAATAGAGACCTAAGAGTAAAGAAGGAGAGCACATGTGGATTTCCGGGGGGAAGCGGGTCCCCAGACAGGGGAGCAGCGAGTGCTGGGGCCCCGTGACGCAAGCATCCTTGGAATGGTTAATGAAGAGCAAGGAAGTTCATGTGTCTGGCACCTGGTTGGTTGGGCGGAGCAGGGTTGGAAATAAGATTGAACATGTCAGAAAGGGCCAGCACGTGGCCAGGGTTTGTAGGCCTTGGAGAGGGCTTCGGATTTTATTCAGAGTGTAATGAGGAGGTACTGGAATTATATGAAAAGATGTTTAGTAATGTGCCTGCATTTATTCGGAATAATTCCAGCTGCCGAGTGGAGAATGGATGGTTGAGTCGCAAAGGTGCAAATAAGATCACCAGACACAGAGCACATACGGTATTCTAAATGAAAGGTGGAAGTAGGTGGCAGGAATAGCAGCGTTAGGGAGAAACTGTTGGATTCTGGCTCTGTTTTGGAGGTAATGCCGGTAGGATCAGATGATGGATGAGCCGTACTCTGTAAGAGAGAAAGTCATCCAAGGATGCCTCCCTCTGAGGTTTTGGCCTCAGCAACTTGGTTAACAGAGGGAGAGGATACATAGAGGACCCAAAGGAGACCAGAGAAGCACAGAGTGAGCTAGAAAAAGCGTGTTGTTTGGAAACCCAGAGAAGAAAAATGTTTTATAAAAGGGGTGACAACTGTGTTAAATGCTCCAGGGACGCACTCTAAAACCTGATACTGGATTTGGGTAGAAGTTGTTATCAGTGACCTCACAAAGTTGTAGAGTGAAAAAGGAGAGGGTGAGCAGAGTGGGTTCACGTGCAAACGGGAGCAAAGGAAGTGTTTCCCCCAGGGATTGCTTCTTTGAGGTTTTAAACCGGAAAGGGGAGGAAGGAAGCGAGATGATGACTGAAAAGCGATGGAGGAGCAAGAGAGGACTCCTTTTTCTGATCTGTGAGATAGTGCAGCTGTGCATGCTGCTGTGTATGTGCTGATGGAACCAGTCCCCTGGAGAGAGAGTACATGGTTCCGGAGAGAGAGGCCCGACTACGTGCCTCCAAGTGGGTGGGATGGGAGCTCATGCAGAGCGGGGGTGGGGGCGGCATCTCCAGAGTACAGAGAGGACAGGCAGAGGGGTGGGTGCAGAGGCAGGTGGATCACGGGCTTGGGAACTCGGGAGAAGCAGTGGTTCTATTGTGATTGCTTTATTTACTCATCGACAGTAAGAAGCAAGCCTGCTAGCTAACAGTGAGGGGAAGGGGGCATCAGTGTCCAGGAAGGGAGGAGAAAGTTTGAAAGTCAGTAAAAGAACAAGACTGTGAGTGGCCGTATCTAAAGATCTGCTGAGCAGCACTTTAGATATGAATCACTGAATTCATTAGGTTTCAGAAGCACATAGCGATGACTCCTGCGTCCCTAGGGTTCCGGATTTATAAACGAGTTCACGCTCTGTCTTCTCAATTTGAAGACTCAGGTGCCAGGGGAATATTAGGCTGAAAGGTGATGATTTTATTTTTACCATGAATTTCTTTGTTGTCCAATTTTGCTTATGATCCAAAGACTCGCGTTGTTTACATGGGAATAAGTGCTTGCAGAGCTGCCCTGTGTTAGACGCGGAAATGGGGCTGAAGAGTTGATAATGATATCCTACCCTTTTTTATTGTTAAAACCTAGCCTTTGGTACTAAGGAAATTAAATTGCAGGTATATCCTTAAGTCTCTGCCCAAACAGTTTTCCTTTTCATCGGCTTAATCTGTACACACACACACACACACACACACACACACACACACACACCACACACATACACACACACTAATGACCCGTTCTGACTGCATACATACCAGCTTAGTTGTTACCTTCCCAGACTGACGATTTGGGGATGTCAACAGTTATGACGTTTCTCTTAAAGACTTTCTTCTAACAGCCTTGTATAAAAGTGTTACTTTTTTATTCACTGTGTTACTGTGTGAGTGGTGTGTGGCATCGACCACAACAGAATCATATCACATTTAATACATACTAACACCAGTGTTTGCATCGTGGAGAGGGCAAACCTTGAGTGGGGTAGCTTCCTGCCTGGAGAGAGAACTGTGAGTTCTGAGCAGAGCCAACACTTCCAGCAGCTGAGACAATGAAGCCCTCAGCGCCACCATGGGTCTGGGTCTAGTGCTTCGGTTCTGAAAGTACCAGCTGGTCTTGTGACTCAGCATCTGATGTTTTAAGGAAGGCCAGGAGCGGACCGCACACACTTCAAGATCTTTGAGCTCATTCATTCACTTCTTCATGGACAGTTATTTCTCAGACACCTACTATATGCCAAGCACTGTTCTAGGGACTGGGATTAGACTCTGAGGATCACTAGCCTCCGCGTTTCTCTCCTCGTATCTTTTGGCCTCCCTACTATTCCAAGTTTGGGAATTGAAACTTAAGTTAATTACTTCCTTTAGTTGTGTCAGAATTAGCTAAGTAAAGTAAAACCTAAAATGTTCATGCTGACCTTTTCCTACAAGCTCTTTTTGGCATAATCTGTCGTCAAACCAAATATTCTCCGTTTGGAATTTGTGTAATTAAAATCGGAAACCTAAATGAAAAGCAATCTAGATTTCGGGCTGTGTCTAGCCTAACGCTATATATAGTCGGAGAGAACGCCAGAGTTTGATCCTCAACGAGATGGACATTCTATATGTTCTTTCAATTTTTCATGAAGACGTTGAACTGAATAGAACCAAGGACAGAAATGTGTGCTAGTTGGAAAATAATCTCTTTGCAGATTGACTTGGAAGCACGATTTCATGAGCTGGTTATGTGAGTAAAAACCTTTCACAGTTCATACTGGAGGAAAGCACCCTTTCTCATCTTTCTCACCTTTTTCATCCTTAGTGTGTTTCCTGAGTCACTGATCGGCTGACACTCTTCTGGAGTCACTGATAAGCAGACTCAGAGGGTCCCCTGTGTTGGCAGATGCTAGGAATGCATTCGCTTAAAACTGCCCTATTTCACGTCTCTACATGGCAGCCGTCTGTCCATAATTTGTTTACTCTTTTTGCTTCCAGAAAGAGACTTAGGCCCTTTCGGCCGATGCTAGGAAATCTTTTTGTCATTAATTCTCAATATGTATCTAATCAACTCAGAAATTCAGAGCTGCGTGACTGATGTGTTCCCAGCATCTCACTGTTGGTGACCTTACCTATCACCGTTTAATGGACGGTATGATTTTTAAATGTGTAGGAGATTGGACCAGTGTCTCTAGCTGTCATTCTGACTATTTAACAAAGCTTTGGGTGGTTATGAATCTATGTTTGGACTTGTGACATTTCATTTGATTTTCATATCTATTTGGCTAGCCAGGCTATGTAGCTAAGAGTCCAGAGTCACAGATAAGTATTTGTTCTCTTTCTCCCAAATACTAGAGCACTGGCAGAAAAACCGGCGGTGGTTCTGCCCTCCCTAGGAATTTTACAAGTATTACCTTCCCGATAAATGTACCTAAAAAAATTATATTGTTTTCCAATGCTCATTGTCAGGTACATTCTAGAACCTCACGGCCGAAAGTTTCTGTCACACTTAACGCTGGAATGAAGTGCAAGGAATTTGACGAATCATTTTGTTGTGCTAGAATTTTATCGCATATGACATTACGAATCTTCATTGAAATGGAAACCTTCCATCGAAAATAAAAATTTACAGCATTGTCTGTAAACTTTCCTATTAAGTTGGAGGATGGGGACATTCACATTGTGTGGAACTGTTAGATCTGGACCTTTGGTTTTTATTATGTATTAGAAGAGAATATTGGGCTCGTGGCCTGTACTTTTCTCTGGTTTACCACTGGCAACACATGAACCAAATTCATCAGAAGCAGGGAAAAAGAAAACTCATGCAATTTTAAACGTGTTAGCCACGATTGGGTTGCGATCTCCGTCCAACTCCTTTTATCTTTGTCCAAAGGTTGCTTTAACTTTTTTCCCCCTTGACTTTTCTTACTCACGTCTGCTTCTCTGTTTATCATGTCCTGTATGCTTGTAATTGAGAAGAAAAACAGAAAAGGCTCTTACTAATTCTTCGTTCCCGAAGCGTTGTAGTCTAGGCTTTGGATGGATGTCTGGGGAGCTACAGCATCCTCTTTCCTCCTCCTTCCTCCCTCTGCTCTTGGTCCTCCATGCTTGAGATCAGTCTTTCCCCAATTCTGCCTGTAACAACATTCTAACGCTCTAGCACAGGACCCTTTTAGAGAGGTGTTATACAGTGTTTTTCAGGCATTAATAGGTAGTCTTTGTCATCCATCATTATAAGGACCACTTTTTTTCTATTTATAATCCATCCTTCCACCCTCCCTCTTTCTCACTCTCTCTCTCTTCTGCCTTCTTTGTTTTCCTGCATTCTCTCTATCTCGGGCTGTGGCCACTGTAAACAACTTTGAGTCACCTTTGTTCCTTTTCCTTCTCGCCATCCAACTGACCGTGGCGTTGATTCTTTGACTTGATCATGTCTCTAATATGTTTCTCCCTTCTTAATTTACTGCCACTTCTTTATTCCAGACTTCACCATTGCTCATCTCATCTGCTCCCTGCCTTCCTGCCACTCACTCGCCTTGGCTTCCATTTACTTGTCTTTCACATCTCTGTCGATGATTTTCCTAAATTGTTGTCAAAGGAAAACTGCGCTGGAAATTAGACAGACAAGGAAGACTTTATGTGGGCTATTGCAATAGAAAAGAGAAGGTGAACTCAACTCTGCTGTAACGGCAGGCAGGAGAATTTTTAAGCACTGGAGTGAGTTAGTAGAAAAGTGTAGTGGAGGACATTACAGGGGGAAGAAGGTCAGTCAGTGCGAGTGATCAGGCTATCTGTGTTTGCTAATTGTCGCTCACCAGTGACAAGTAGTTAGCCTTTTATTCCAATTATGGAGACACTATCTTCCTTGAATGATTACATTTCATTAAAATTTTTTTTTTTAATTTATTATGGTGACATTAACAAAATCCAATTAGTTTCAAGTGTACAGTTCAACAGTAAGTCATATATATATTGCACTGTGTTTACTGCCCATAGTTAGATTTCTTTCTGTCACCACATTTTTAACCCCTTTTACCCCAACTGCCTCCCTCCTTCCCCTTCCCCCTACCCTCCGGTAAACAGTAGTCTATAGTCCATGTCCATGAGTCTCTGTTTGTCATGTTTGTTTGTTGCTTTTAGATTTATATCCCACATATAAGTGATATCATGTGATTTTCAACTTTTTCTGTCGGCCTATTTTGCCTAGCATAATTGTCTCAAGATCCATCCATGTTGTCACAGATGGCAGTATTTCATCTCTTCTTACGGCTGAGTAATATTCCATTGTATGTATGTGCCACAGCTTCTCTATCCAATCATCTATCGTAGGACACTTCAGTTGCTTCTGTGTCCTGGCCACCGTGAATAATGCTGCTATGAGCGTCGGTTCACATATCTTTTCAGATAAATGTTTTCAGTTCTTTTAGGTAAATACCCAGTAGAGGGATTGCCGAATCATATGGTGGATCAATTCTTAGTTTTTTGAGAACACTTCATACTGTTCTCCATAGTGTTTGTACCAATTTGCAGTGTGAGAGTTCCTATTTCTCCACATCCTCTCCAACATTTGTTATTATTCGTTCTGTTGATTATAGCTATTCCAACAAGTGAGAGATGGTATCTCATTGTGGTTTTGATATGCATTTCCCTGATAGCTAGCGATGTTGTGCATCCTTTCATATGTTAGTTGGCCATTTGTATGTCTTCATGGGAGAAGTGTCTGTTCAGGTCCTCTGCTCATGTTTTTAAATTGGATTGTTTGTCTTTTTACTGTTATTTAATTGTATGAGTTCTTCATATATTTTGGATTAGGCCCTCATTGGAGGTGTTGCTTACGAAGATATTTTCCCATTTGGATGGTTGTCTCTTTACTTTGTTGACGATTTCTTTTGCTGAGCAGAAGCTTTTTAGTTTGGTGTAGTCCCATTCATTCATTTTTGCTTTTACTTCCTTTGCCTTTGAGGTCAAAGTCATAAAATCCTCTTTAAGTCCAAAGGGTTGGCTTCCAGGTCTTTGAGAAAGATTTGCAAGGTGGTGTCTAAAACTGGAAAGAGGCTGGGAGATTTACTTCTCAAAGAGAGCAGAGAAAGAATTTACAATTGAAAGTATTCTAAAATAAATTCTCTAAAAAGGGGGAGACAGGTCTATAGTCAGGAAAAAACCTATATGAAGGTTTAGTCAAGCAGAGCGGAACATTAAGGCCTTCTTGGTTAACAAAACCCTTTAGCTTCTCAGCTCCTTAGCATACCAAACAAACAACAACAACAACAACAACAACAACAGAAACAAGCCTTGGCCTTGGCCTCAGCCCCTTTACTGTGCACCTACCTATCTTCCTAAACCTTTGTGTCTTTCCATGCTTTGGTTTCTTGGAGTCTAAGGATGCTCTAAGACTTAGGGAGTTCCCTTCTTCTGAAAAACTCTTGTCTCTCTTAACTACCTTATTTTTTTTCACTTGGGAAATAACTCCTCTTGGAAATACGCCTGTCCTGGGAAATGAACAGTTCCTCTGGGTCCTAAACACACTTGGTTCTTGTCTGTCAGAATTCCTACCACAAGGCATATAATCAGTAGACGATGTCACGCCCTCTTCCCAGTCTGTGATACCTCGAAGGCAGGTACTGTGTCTTACTCTGTATTGTATGCCCAGCTCCTAGCACTGGAGCTGTCCCTGGCATGAGAAAAATCCTTAAACCTTGTGTGCTGGAATGATTGAGTGAATGACTTGTAGACCTGAAAAATATTTTGGCACAGTTCCTTGTGTATCTGATACCCGTTTGCAAAAATTAAGTGAAAATGAAGACCAGAAGTTGTTACTCAGGTTATAAATGGCAAAGCATTTAAGAAGACTAAAAAAAAAAAAAAAAATGACTGGCATGTCCCTTGGGTTGCCTTCTCAGGCAGTATATTTTCAAGATAAAAAGGAAAATTTGACCTGTAGTTTGAAACCCAGATTTTTCAAGAAGAAACTGCTAGTTTCTAGGAAGCACGCCTTCAAAATATTATCCTCACATACAGTGCAATGAACGCTGCCCAGTTACTTTTATCTAATGGGTGACGTTTGGAATTAACTGTGGAAGAGACTAGTTTTAGCTGAAGCTATGGGAGTTCAAACTCGAGGATTCTTTTTGATCATAAGAACGGGGGGTTGTGAAACCTTTGACAGACACCAGGGATGGCAGGATGAGGCATGCAGTTCTTGGGGTGTTATGTTCCCTTTTGAATGCTGATATGCCTGCCAATTTCCCCTGTTGGTTCCGGGCGAACAGTGGGCAGTCAGTGGTGACAGGTTGCTATAAAACGGATCTGTGACACAGAGGGGCAAACGACTGGACTGAAATATCACCAACTCATTCTGTTTCATTACTGTCAGCTATCAAGTTAGAACGTCAGTTCTCTGAGACCCTGACACATTCAGGGCTCATGCAGTCACATGAAAAAATTCCACTGGCCCCTGCAATTCCCCTTCAAGGCTTTCCTTCCTTCCTCTAGTCCCCCCGCCCCCCTTATTTTGACTTCTAGTCCCATATTGTATCATCTTGTTGACTTCCTGAAGAGTGTTAGCACAATGGATAAGAAAGTAGGTACCATTTATTTCCCTATATGTCAATATTGTCTGATAAAGTGTCCGTCTGTAGGAAATTCAAAACAATTTCTTTGTTCTTTTCTCTTCTTCATTTTTTAAATTAATAAACTTTATTTTTTAGAGAAGTTTAAGCTTCACAGGAAAATGAGGTGGAAAGTACAGAAAGTTCCCTATGTCCCCTCAAATCGCCCCCCCACCCAATCTTGAATGCAAGTAGTTTTCCTTATTTTTAACATCTTGCATTATGTGGTGTATCTGTTATAATTAATGAGTCAATCTAATACATTGCTGTTGACTAAAGTCCACACTTTACATTCGGATTCACTCTTGTGATCTATAGTTTTATAGGTTTTCACAGGTATAGGACATTTATCCACTGTGACAGTAACATACAGAATAGTTTCACTGCCTTAAGTACCCCCTATGGTGTACCTCCCTCCTCTGTAACCCTGGCAACCACGATCTTTCTACTGTCTCCACAATTTTGTCATTTCCGGAATTCCATATAGTTGGAATCAAGCAGCGGGTGGCCATGTCAAACTGGCTTCTTTCATTTAGCAGTATGCATTTCATGTTCCTCCACTGTCTTGAAAACTCATTTCTCTTCGTTGCTGATTAATGTTCCATTATTTTGGTATGCTGGCCAGTTTATTTATTCACCTGTCGAAGGGCACCTTGGTTGCTTCCAAGTTTTAGCAATTATGAATAAACTTGCTAAAAATATTCATGTATGACTTTTCTGTCGGGACATATATTTACACTGATTTGTGTAAATACTAAGAAGTGCAATTGCTGGATCGTGTGTGAAGAGCTTGTTCAGTTTGGGAAGAAATTCATGAGCTGTTTTTCAACGTGGCTGAACCATTTTGCATTCTCGCCAGCAGTGAATGAGAGTTCCTGTTGCTTCACATTTTCGCCAGCATTTGATGTGTCAGGTTTTTTTTTTTTTAATTTTATTCTAGCTATTCTAGTAGATGTGTAATGGTATGCTGTTTTAATTTGCAATTCCCTAATGACACATGATGATGAGCACATTCTTCCTGTGCTTATTTGCCATCTATATATCTTCTTCAGTGAGGTGTCTAGATCTTTTCCCCACTTTTAAATTGACTTTTATTTTTGAATTTTATGATTTCTTTGCATATTTTGAATACCATTCTTTAATCAGATATGTGTTTTCCAAAGTTTCCGTCCCCAGACTACCTTCTTTTTTTTTTATTTTCTCAACAGTGTCTTTCATAGAGCGGAAGTTTAATTTAATGCAGTCTAATTTATCAATTTTTTCTTTCATGGGTTATGCTTTTGGTGTTGTATCTAAAATGTCATTGCCAAACCCAAGCTTACCTAGCTTTTCTCCCATGTTATTTTCTAGGGAACAGTTCCCCGCCCCCCTTTTTCAGGCTATTGGTTTCTTAAGACTGCATATAGGTAGATGGAAAGAAAATGGATACTTGACATAAACTGAATTGATTATGTCAATAAATCTAAAATTGATGCTCAAGGAAATGTCAAGTTGAAAAAAAGAATCTCTGAATAGTATTAACATAAAATGCATTCATTTAAAAATTGTCTGTATTTTTGATGGTTTACCGTATTGTTCCAAATGCTTTCCTATTTTACGAATGGTCAACTCTATGATTATCCTTATTGTTCTTTTCAGAAAGTGACAGCCTTTTTATTGAGCCTCAACGGAGCCTCTGCAATTCTAATACTTTTATGTATATATTTAGAGCTTAAAACCCAATCTTTGCAAACCCTTGCACTTTGTGAGAAGCTTTTCTTTAAGGTCTCCTGCCTTCTTTTAATAATCCCATTGAAGATAGTTTTGTTTATGATTTGAATAGGTAAGTAGCCCCAGTTAGCTGCACTTCTGTTTTAACTGGAATTATACCGTAATTGCTCATGTGTCAGATAATTAAATCTTTATTATTATTTGTTTTTAATATTGAGCGTTCAGCCCATTTTTCCAAAGTAACACCTTGGCTGAACACATGACAGCATCTCGCAGGGAAAGAATTAGCTGCTGAGAGCTTTCTTTCTTTTTATAAATCCCATTAACAGTTTCATGTGGATTTAGTGTCAAAGGGGGCTCGCTCTTGATTTGGCCCTGAGAGCTTTAGCTTGTGTCGGTAAAGCAGCCAGCTGCGATTCCTCTCATCTCCTCGTAGGTTGGGTTGATTCTTTTATTTACCTTCTTGGGTTTTAGCTCCAGCCTCTTGAGACTTTAGTACAACATATTATCTGCCATAATGGGTTTGAGGCTTTATGAATGGCCAGTATATGTTGATGATAGAATCAGGAAAAAGTGATCAATCTAATAAGGCTTAGAAAGGTGAATATAAGATGGTTTTGCAGATATTATGTGCTTTACCAGCCTTGACTTATTTAATCTTTACAATAACTCAGACAGGTAGGTACTTTTAAAAGCAAAATTCAGCTAAGTGAATTTGAAGCTCTAATTGGCTTTATTTCTCAGTTCATGAATTGAGCAGCATCCCGTGTAGCAAATAGAGAGGAATTCTGAAGAGCCTCTCAGAATGGAAGGCTTTTGCAGTCAGAAAGAGGCCACGGCAAGGAAGTTGCTCTCCAAGGGCAAACCATTTCAGACAAGGTCACCTTCCTTTTGTTAAAGGCAGGGATCTACCCAGCACTTTACCTCACTAAAGTTGACGAGGTGATTTCTGATCGACTGGTTAACGGTTACATTCCTAGGGGAGACTGGAACTGTGATTGGGTTAGGTATTCAGTCTTGGTTTTGCTGGCCTGGGGCTTAGCGCAAGTGAATCCATTTCGGGCCTGTCATTTGTTTTGTTTTACTGGTACCATGATTATCCTCTTTACAGAGAATCTTCACATACTGTATTGCAAAAGAATTAAGGGCAAGACAAGCTCATTGAGTAATCAAAACGATCAAACATTTCCATAATTATAATTTTCCTGAATGTGGATGTTTACCAAGGATAATTCAACATTAAAATGAATGGTATGAGCATACCTATTATAGCAAAACTACCAAATTAATGTGAAATGTTAACTGTATTTGAAACTAATGTTTAGTAAACACTCTATCAGAAAATCCATGGGAAACACTTTTGAATATTTTGTACATCTGAAGTAATGAACTTTTTCTACCTCAAGTGAGAGAGTGTGGGTTTTAATGTTTAGTTTATGTTAACTGTCAATCAGCTCTTCAGTTCAGTATTGGAACTTCTAATGCCAGGATTTTAATAGCAAAACAAGACCTGTGATTTTTCCAAACAAGTCTGATTAAAGTGTGATGTACTCTTCTTGTCTCTACTAGCCCCAAAATGATTAGCGTCCTGCTCACATTTTTTGTAGTTGCATCTCTTTGTAAAATAAGCAACAGTTTAATTCTTTGACCCTTAAATTAAAGACAAGGTTATAATAAGACTGTCAACAGTTTTGATAAGCTTGGTTCATGGTCTATAAAACCCTTGAAGCAGGCCTATTGGAGAGGGAGGGGCGTGAGGAGTCTCTAAATGTGATCCTGGCCCTGTCAAGTATGTTCATGAAAATACATTTAACTTACAAGTAGCTTCGGAGTCCCAGGCCTGGAATTGTTTACGTAGCTTTACTTCCTGCTGATCAAAGCTTTGTCCTGTTTCTCGTGTTGCTTTAACTAGAGGACTTGTGATTCTATCCTCGTTCCTTGGTCAGCCTGCTGCTGATTTCTGGTTTCACTTCTGTGAGCTCGGTGCTGAAAGCTAGGAGAGACGCCATCCTCTGTGGGCCCTGAGATTGGATGGGCCAAATAGGAATAGCTCAGAACAGGAGCTCTTGAGTAAAAGAAGCCTAGGATGAAATCTGAGTGTTTCGTTTAGTAGTTGTGACACTTACGTATAGGGTGTGTTACTTAATCTGTTTGACTCAGTTCCCTCATTTTAAAAGTAGGGATAGTGATATCCACATCATAGGACTGTGGCAAAGATGAAATAACACAGTAAAACATATGTTAATGTAAGTCATTCTCTTCTCTTTTTTCTCCTTCTCTTATCTCCTCCTCCTTCTGTTCTTTCTGTTCCTCCTCTTCCTCTTTCTTCTTCTCCTTCTTCAGATCATATGATCCTTATTCTCATTTTCCTGTTCAACCAGATTTATTCCCCCACGTGTAAATTTGTCACATTATGTCATGGGTAGACAGTAGAAATTCTTGTAAAATGGCTCAGGATTGTGTATCTTTATTTCATTCTATCTATCTATCTATCTATCTATCTATCTATTTATTTATTTATTTATTTATTTATTTATTGAAGGTGAGGCAACCCTTGATTGACCTCACAGATTGCAAGGACTTTGTCAGTTTACAATCCCTTATATTTTATTTTTTCCACCTACAACACCTGGTCTTCCTAGGTGGTCTCCCATCCAAGTACTAACCAGGCCCGACCCTGCTTAGCTTCCGAGATCAGATGGGATCCGGCTTGTTCAGCGTGGCATGACGTAGACAAGATTGTGTATCTTTAAATACAACCTGGATTAGATCATGGTTCCAGAGTATGCATAGACAATGTCTGTTTGGTGCTGGCATAGCTGATTCTTCCGGAGGTGGAAGTCTGATTCGCTAATGTAAGAAAATGGATGGTTTCAGCCACCTGCTTCTCCTGTCATTGCCACTCCTCTGAACGACCAGGCTCAGGCTTGGAGCAGCTGAGCGAGGACGAGCACTCTTAGTTCAGTACGGTAGGAAACAGTTTTGCATCTGGGAACTTCCTAAGGTCGTGTTGTCACTTATCTCAGATTCCCTTACGCTGTGAATTCGTTGAGCTCAGCACAATTCGGGCACAATCCTACTGTCATCCCAGAAGACAGTCTGCTCCAGAGGACTCTGAGAGGGGTGATCACTCCCAAGTTGGTCCACAAAATTGGTCTTTTGTTCTTTTTTAGTTAAATAATTAATTCACTTGAGGACATTATTTGATTGCTTTCGCTTCATCTCTCCAGTTATTTGTAAACATTATTTGACTTTTCTTAAAACTTTAGGCATTTTCCATTTAATAGCTTTTTAAAACTTTAGTTTTTAAAGTTTGGGGCAATTCAATCCCGTGTATATAATACCTGAGCTTGGTCATTTCCTTGGCTTTATTTATGATTTGTGGTGAAATATGTATTTTAGAAACCATATTTTACATATTTTAGTGCATACATACTTTAGAAGTTTTTTGCATATAAAAGAGTTCATTTGTGGCATGGTTGCTAGATTTTGCATTTGCAGAAGATGAATCGTGTTAATTTATGCACTATTTGGCATATATTTGCATAATGAGTTCAACTAGTCCTAACTTCAAGTATAAAAGACAAAATTAATTAGTATGACCCGTTGGCATTTTTATTTCACACATAAAATCCAGAGCAAGCACGTGTGAAATATATAATGGATTTTTTACCAATTAATTTAATCACATTCTGGATTATGAGGCATGTAAACAAACAGAAACAGGGAAAGGTGCTTAGTGGAGGCCAGGGCAAAGCCTGAGAGAAAGCCAGGGCAGGGCTGATATTTGGGCTGGGATGAGGTAATTGGTAGTATAATCTTCTTAGGGCTGAGGATTGCCAGTTAACACCACAATTTCTTTCTATTCCTGTACCTAAATTTGTCAAAGCTTTATCATTGTCTTAGTCGGCTAGTGTTGCCATAACAAAATACCATAGCCTGGGCGGCTTCAACAGCAAAAATTTATTTTCTCACAGTTCTGGAGGCTGGAAGTGCATGATCAAGATACTGGCTGATTTCGTTTCCGGTGACAGCCTCTTGTCGGCTTGTCAACAGCTGGCTTCATGTTGTGTTCTCACATGGTGGAAGGAAGGAGAGAGAGAAATAGTTCCCTATGTGGTGTCTCTTCTCATAAGGGCACTAATCTCCCCATGAGGGCCCCACCCTCATGACCTCATCTAACCCTGATTACCTTCTGGAGGCCACATCTGAAAACGCCGTCACTCTGAGGTTAGAGATTCAACGTGTGAATTTTGGGGACATACAAACATTCAGTCTGTGACCATCATGTAGCCTAAATTCCAAACATGTTAAAACTTAAGGACTCCTTAGAGGATTAACCCTTTCTTTAATCAATGATTAGTCATGTATACCCAAGTACCAAGAAGGATCTGAGAGTATTTTTTTGGTATAAAGAGGGACAGAGAAGTGAAGAAGAAAGCTAGGATAAGAAAGGTACGATACAGAGTAAGGGAAATGAATTTTTCCTCAATCAACCAACAAATAGAAGTTCAAGGAAGAGCTGAAAGGAGTCTGGATCACTGTCTGACTTTAGTTTGCCCGAGTGTGCACATGAGCCCATCCTAACGGGTGTAGTAGGCAAGGTAATGATTGGATTTGGGGAAGCATTTGCAGGGTGTTAGGGTGAGTCCTAGCTATCAAATGGAAATGTTGTGAGAGAGAATGGACTTCTTTGAGCTTTTCTGCTTCACTATGACCTGACTCTTGCTCTCAAGAACAGGGCAAGGCATGCCACATCTGGAGGTGATAGAGTGTTGTTATGCAAACATGAGAAATTGGTTCAGACTCACCTGGGCATTCTATCCTCCTGTTGTAAAACCACTCCTCGAGGATAATGAGAATCTAACATCTCTCTCTGTTGAGTCACGTGTTCCAGTGTGGATTGTCTGATAGCCCAATATGTCTGTCATCTAGGATCTTACAGCCCCATCCCCTTGGAGGTTCCCTTTGCTTCCTTTCTTTGTCCCATCTGTCACATCCCACACACTCCTCGTTCTTGTTGCAAACTCAACCTTTGTTGGGGCAAGTACCACAGTAGCTTTGTGATAGAGGGTGTGTTCTTTACTTAATCCTGGATGTATTTGATCATTTGGATTATGAGTAAAAGGCTTAGAATTCTCAAGGCATTGGTTCATTGCCTCCCTGACCGTAGAGTTGTCTTTGAGAAGTTTAAAACTATCTAATCTCTGATCTTTTGTGTGTCATCTAGTTTTTCCTCTCTGGAAACTTGTAAACTCATCTCTTTGTCTCTAATAGTCTTAAATTTCAAAGTAAAATGTCTTGCTAATGTTCTGTTGTTATTGTGCTGGCCACTTGTTGGACCATTTCAATTTGGGAATGGATATTCTTCAGTTCGAAGAAATGTGTCTGTTTGTTTGTTTGCTTCTAGTATTTACCCCTCTCTGTTTTCACTGATTTTTGGGATTCCTATTATTTAAGTTTTAGATCACCTGGACTAGTTTTCTTTTTATTTTTTACTTTTTTAGGTTTTCTCTCCAATTTTATGCCCTTTAAAAATTTTTTTCTCTATGTTTATGGAGTTTTCCTCAACTTTATCTTCTAACCTTTCTATTTATCTCTATTTATTTTATCAATTTTTTTTCAAGGATTTTTTTGGTCCTCAGAATGATGCTCCTCCTATTTCTTCTTCATTATTTTTATCTTTTCAAAGAATAACCATGTTAACATTTAATATATTCTAACGTGCGCTCTCATCCTAGTTATAGCCGTATTCTGTTGCCACAACCTTCGACTTACTTTCTAGACCAAAACTCCAGTTTTTCCTCATCATTCCTCAGGTATTAGGAGTCCTTATTCTACTGTTGCCTCAGTGGATCATCTTATTTGCATCGATTTAGTACTTTAGCTGAGAACGATTGCTTTGATCAGTGCTTTTAGGGATCTCCTTATTGAGTTTCCCTTCTGTTTCTTTCAAAGATGCATGATTACCCAACTGAAGACATTTTTGATGTTTCTATTTATATTCAAAAAGAAAGGCAGAAGCATTTTTTCAGATATTATTCTTCAGACACGTGACACCTGTAGGGTTCCTCACTCTTTTGCTTAGTGGCCCTCTCGCTTAGCTTCTGGAAAGATAAACAAAGGCAGGCTTCAACCCAATGCACACCCTCTACTCCCGCCCCAAACCCTTGCTTCCTTGCCTCCTCTGGAGAGTTGACTTAGCCCTTAAAGACACTCTCTTCCATACATGAACAGGCCCTAAGCCGGTCTTCACGCTCTCTTTACAAACTCTTATTGAATATCTACCATTTCTCTACCAGACAATGGGGTTGTAAAGAGAAACAAGTCTTACATCTGGTGTGAGAGAGTCCATACTTGTTCACAGGCTTACGTAGTTCCACAGGATGATGGATGCTTTCAAGCTTTATGTATGCAGGATTTTGAGAACCTGAAGGAATAGGGCGGTGGTATTGATCTCTCTGGTGGAAACCAATCTAAGAGGTAATATTGGGAAAAAACAAAACAAGACAAAAAACACCTCTATTTATTTTTCTCTAGACCACTCTTGCTTCTCTAACTAAAAGAGCCAGTGGGGCTCCATATCCTGCAAAAGGCCTGAAATCTGCCTTTCAGGCGAGAATTAGTCTCTCTCTCCTATAGTTTTCAAATGTCTAAGTTCATTCATTTAATATAGTCTATGTTATATTTGTTATAATTTTTTGGTTATATGTATGCTTTCTCTACTATTCTGTGAGTTCCTCAGGATTTTCCCATCTATTTTAAATGTCTTTTATTCTTTGTATTATTAATTGTTAAAGCCTTAGCACTTGGCATTTTCAGATCCATTTATTGATGATTAGGCTTTAAAAATAAATTCAGTGAATGAAAGAAAAATTTTAAAAGATCTTTAGTGAATACCACCAACAATATCATCTGCTTGCCAGTCTCTCTTTGGTTAATTCAAGATTAATTTTTTTGTTGTTAAATCATGGATTTAATAGTGTAATCCTACTTTCAAAATCAGAAATATATGCATGCACTTTTTGAAGTTTTGGGAAGGAGAGAAATTTTTGGTATTTCAGGAACCTTATGGTTGTGTCTGAAAAAGAAGACTCCATCCGCTAAAGCCACTGTGTGACATTTGCCACCACCTAAATAGGGTATTTAAGGCACTTAACAGCTTTTTAAAAATCATTACCTACAGTCCTGCCTGCTACCACATTTACACTGTCCGTCTTTAAAATCAGTTGGATTTTAAAGCTGTGAACCTTCTAGAAGCTTTTTTAAAAAACAAACAAACAAAAACATTTATTTTATTTAGTTCTGCTGTTGGCCACCAGGTTGTGACACTGCCTTGAGTAGCTGAGTTTCTCAAACAGGAAACTATTGCAAACTGACAGAGAGATTAAGCCCCATGCATTCAGGACAGAAAGGGGTAGGTGTGCAGAAGTAAGATATTTTTTTAAATTCCTCTCTGGTACATTGCCTATTACAAATCCAGGCATAAATCATCAGCTGGCTGTGAGCAGCCTCCTGGTCCTGCCGATCCACTGTTTCCATGATGTTACACTTCATATAAGGGACACTGAGACAAGGTGACATGAAAGCTGGCCAGGCGGCCAAGGGCACCATGGGAAATGCAAGGAAAGATTATGACAGCTGTGGAAATGAAGAGATTGAGATCATAAAGGAGGCGTAGGGAGAATTTCGGATATTGAAACATCCCAAACCAGTGATATTGATGAGACTCTTTTAACTATCAGAAATGTGTTTATGCCAGTCTAGAAAAATCGAATGTGCTATTCTAGACTTTTCTCTTTCCTTCCCCCGTAGCCATCCCTCTGGGCATCCTCGTGGTACGTGGAGACTGTGATCTGGAGACTTGCCGCATGTACATAGATCGCCTACAGGAGGTGAGTTCCTGCGGCCAGTTATTTCTTCTGCTCTGTTTTCCATTTTTGTAGACGATTACCAGCTTTATATTGTTTTTCTTCTGAAATGATGCAGTTGGGGAGGAAACAGGAATGTGGCGGCCTTGGCTTTTGAGCATACACCACTCTCTGTCTTCTCCCACCCCGACTGGCATCCCTGCTCAAGTGGCTGAAGCAGGAACAGATGGATCGGGTTAACTACGGTGTGATGTTGTTCTCGTATGATCCATAACTACAGCCGGGAACGTCTTGTCTTTTTGCCAGACTTCCTACCTGTGCTTTTTGAGCTGTGCTGAATTTCAAAGAGCACTGATAAATAATGAAAGAAAACAGAGGTTTGGGATTATTTAATGTTTTGTATCTAGCACAGACTTCTGTCAGAGACAGCTTGATTTTTTTAAAAAAACATATATAACTTAGATAGGAAAGGAAAACCTTCTATATTTCATAGGACTTTGTGTCAGAACACACTCAAAAAAATCATCTATTTTTTTTTCTCAATTTGGTCTCACTATAAAGAAAGAGAAAGAAAGCAGTATATATGACATAACCATGAATTTGAACTGTACCAGCAAATCCAAGAGGCCCAAACCCAGCATTGCAGTGGTCACTGGTTGCTTTTTGCAAAATGCTGAGGGGCGAATATTCACTGTCTTCATTGTCAAATGGCAAAGAGTATAAATAGCCACTTTTTTTTTTATCATGGTTTCTTGATGAAAGATGTACATTAGAGTCACTTTTTTGGATGTGGTCTAGACGCATATTTTTAAAGCTATTGAGAAATGAGTAACTCTCTTTCGGATGACACATGATACACAAGGAAATGTCACAAATAAGGAAGATATGTCGTCTTTAAAATCCTTTCAAGTTGTACCCACTTAGTGGCTTTGAACGTTAGACTTTATTTCTCTCGGTGGAAATAAATTCAGGTAAGAGGCACAAAGTAACGTGGAAAATTATTAATTTTTCTCTTCAGGATCGTTAAGGATGGGGATGAAATTATGAATGCAAAATATTTTCAGATAAATGCCAAATTTTGAATACCAATATGGGTGAGAGAAGAAAAGTCAACAAGTTTTATACCTGTGGCTTCATTTGGCTATTTTTACCAAGGATAACTTTGACATGTTAAAATGGGAGACATTTTTAGCATGTGACTCGGGTGCAAGTCAATATTCCTAGAACACACATTATCTCATTTTTCAAAAATCAAGTTTGTATTTTATTGTGGAAACTTATTCCAAAATCTGAAATCAAAAATTAATCGTAATTGCTATCAAACCTTTTCTTTTCCTTAACATTTGGGCAACTTAAGGTTTCGCAGTAGCAAAGTACATAAATGATGAATTGACTTTGTTGAAAACCCACTTATTGACGTGTTTATCCCACCAATATTCCACTAAAAGTGGGATAAAAGAAAAATAGAGCGAAGTTAAAGAGGAAAAGATTGGGGGCAGAGAGGAAGTAGATAAGGCTTCATGAGAAGCAGGTTACAGGGACAGAGTCACCCAGGATTGCTGACATTTGTGAAGAGAAACAGTACACTCATTAACAAGGAAGCCTGCGGGACATGACGGTGCTGACAGCTTAGTTATAAAACTTTATAAAGGGAGCCCGGTTCTCAGAATCTGCCAGTAAAACCTCATTAATTTCAGCCCTATTAATTTGCACTTGATGCTAATGCAGAGGCACCCGGTGATTTTCTCTGCACAGTCTACGAAAACCTGCGTTCGCTAAGCAACTTATCAGTATAAACACAATTAGCATGACAGTATGCATTTGGCCGAAGCGAAATAAATTCTTCCTCATGCTTAAAGGGTTTAGAAGCTTTCTTCACCAGCCAAAAGTTCAGGTGCAAATTAAACACGGCCCTCATTTATTAAAACAAAATTGCCTGTCTTTCACTTTGGGCTCTTCTTTATCCTCGAAATTATATGATCAACTCGAAGCACTATTTAAAATTTATAAGTTTCAATAGCTACATGGCCTTTCTTCTTTCATTCCAGCATGGTGGTGTGCTTTTATTATTTTTGGCATTATCTTCTTTGTGTAACCTTGATGAATTTGGGTGAGTTAGATATTTTCCAGATGGTTTTAATAATGTTAAGCTGGGAGTTCAGTTGACGGAGTTCTGGAGGCAGCTTGTTTGAACCGATCCTAAGGTATGGATATATTTTTGTTTCCATTTTCTCATCAGGATCTGCAGTCAGTTTCTTCTGGCTCCCACAGAGTTCATTACCAGGTAACACATAATCGACTCTCCCCGTTTCATACCTTCCAGTCAAAGGCAGTTTATCTTTCAGTTAACGTCTCATTTGGATTAGAGTCTGGGCCTTCCTTAGAGAGTTCACTAGAAGAACAAAGTGGGGTTGGCATTCTGATTCTTTTTGCATTTTTCTGGTTTTGGACAGTCCTCCTCTAGCACACATTTGGACTGTGGATTTTCTCCCACTTCGTTTAGAAAAGATGATATATGAAGTGCTCTCACTGCCAAACGCTAGAAAACTCAACTTAAATTACGTTGATAGGGCAAGAGTCTATTGGCTCACGACGGCAAAAAGTTCAGATCAAGGGTGGAGTTTACGTATCATTTGTTCATGGTTTTTGCTCCGTTTTTCCGTTGCTCTTTTTGCCCTATTTTCCTTTCTCTGCCAGTTTCACCTCTGGACTAGATATTTACCTGGTCCATGGTGGGTGCCATTCATAAGATAGCTGCATGTTTCTCCTTTACCTCCAGGAAGGTGAATTCTCTGCTTCCCACAGCCTCAAGCAAACAAGTCATCTGATTGGCCGCCCATCCTGCACTTCTGGGCAGGATCAGTAAACCCAGCTGCCTCTCTCTGATGACCCACGTCCCATCCACAGCGAACACTCAGATACCCTTTGCCCCAAGGATCTTTGGGAGTGCAGTTTCTTCCCGCCTTTCCCACCTCTATGGGGCTGTTCCAGCCAGCCTCTCACCCATAAGATTTCTCAGTCATTCGATACCGGGGCACAGTATCACCCCAACTTCTAGGGCACATGCAAAGCTCTCTTAGTAGTCCCATTACAGCCGATTTGTCTGAGAGGCCCAGGGCCCTGGCCTGCTGAGAGGAGCATGTGGGAGTCAGAGAATGCCAGTGGCTCCCTCAAATAAATCCTCTAGTCCCTGTGTACCTCCACGTGGGAGTGGGGTTAAAGATGTCTACATTTGCAAATCCTGCTTTAACATCTTTAGGTTTGGGTGTCTCTTTTACTACACTGGAAATTTCTAGTTAGCATCTTTGGCATAAAACAAAAACAACAATTTTTAAAACCCTATATGGATAGACTCTAAGTAGCTTTCTTTCCCTGACAAGAGATACCCTGTACTGTCAGCCAGAGCAGCCTGATGATCCTGAGGGCGAATGTCAGGAGGGACCTTGGCCTTCTTATTTGTTTGTATGATTATTTCTCTAAGTACTCCATTATCCAGAGCCCTTGCTCCCATCCAGCAGAAAGGGTGTAAATTCACCTAGGATGTCTTTTAATTGGGAAAATAAGCTGTTTCTGAGACTGTTGTTATTGTTTTTTAAACCAACAATGTAAAAGCAAATTTACACTTTATTTTTTAGATAGAGCACAAAATTCCTCCCATCCTTTATTTGCCTATTTATCTAGAGCCACCCTCTAGGTGTTACTTTATTTTTAAAAGTACAGTGCTTGCAAAGGCCAGAGCTGATGTCTCCTTTTTAAAATTGATGCTGTGGTAGGTATAAGGTTTTAAGAGTCTGTTTCTTTTAAAAGAGTTTGTATTTTTTTACTCAGGGCATTTTGAACCTTTGCAATTTTATCAAAGTACTTATTTCAGACACATATTCTAACTAGTTTTATGAAACAAAGACATTTATTATCCTGGCTTATTCGATGCAGTCATTCTGGTGTGAATTTTGCTATGTGGGTAGTTTGTACCATGTTTGCTTTGCGCCGTGTTTGTACATATTCATAGAGATCAGAGGGTGGTTGAGATTCTAGACTATGATAAGGATATTTATTTCAGCTATTATTTGGTAATAAAAACATTCAGCGGGATTAATGGTATTTATCTGACTATCAACATTTTGCACTATTTTTGTTTACCTGCAGTCAGGTCAAACCTTGGTGTCAGAACTGCTGCATTCTCAATGTCACTTTAAAAGGTTTTGTGCACTGACGGTATGGGATCACCGGTGCAGTGATCGAAGATGAGTGTCAAGGGTGTCACTTTGCCCCATACCCCTCCTTGCAGATTTATAAAAATCAGGATCCCTGGATATTAAGGGAAGGCTGGAGTGAGATACCAGGAGAAGCCCAGGGTCTGCTTATTAAACAGGGGCTTAACTGAGAGAGACCGTGTTTAATTAACAAGGCCAGAAAATGGGGACGGTGGTGAGAAATTTTCCTGAGCAGAGCAAAGGAGAGAGCCCGGTGAGGCAAGGAGTTGGGAGATGTAAACATTCACATCTGGCTGGGATCTCGAGCCGTCAGGAGGACGAAGGAGTTGGAGGGATGGTAAATAAAGAGTTCTGTTTCAGCCACACTAATTTCGATATACCTCTTAGATCCAAGAGTAGAAATTTGGGTGTGCGAATTTTAAAGCTCATTGAAAAACGGAGGCCCAGCGGTAGAAATGGGAGAGTCACTACCAACTAGATGGTACTCAACACCCTGAGGGTGGAGATCACCCGGGGACAGTTTCGATGAAGAAGAGGGCACCGTGTCATATCTGTATCTACTGATTGATCAAGAAAAGCACAAGTTTAAGAGAACGATCAGGCAGGCAGAGAGTCATGGAAACTGAGACAAGCAGTAGAAAGCTGAACCTCACGGAGAAGGCCACATCGTGAAAGCCAGGAGTGAGACGTATTTCAGAAATGAAGAACTAATGAAATGTGTCAGGTGCCGTTGAGAGTCTGAGATGATGTGGATTGATCTTTCTATTTTTTTCTGAGGATGCATATAAAATACACGGGCTTACAGGTACTATTGCTTTATGCAGAAAGCGACAAAACCAACTGGCAGGAGATTTAATACTGAATCTTTTGTTTCCTAATGCAGAAACAGGTAATATTGGAATCTCTAGTCTGTCTCAGTGGGAGTTAAGGGTGATGTAGGAGAAAAACCTGTCAGAAACATGGATCACAAAAGGCCTTAAAAGCTTTTTAATGAACTTTCTGGAGTATGAGATGGCACTAAATATGCCTGAAGAATTAACCTTAATAGCATGAATAAATGCCAGTGAGTTTCAAAACTTGAGAAGTTCTTGTTAGCTCACTAATTTGCAGTTGGGATTTTAGCTGACTGTTTCTTAAGGCTAGAAGATACCCAAGAGAAAACCAGCCTTTAGAAAGGTGTACAAGTGCCCAAGGCACCTTTAGTGAGCTGTGTGACAGTTCCTAGCCATTTGAGCATTTCATCACTTTGGCTTCTTCCTTTCCCAGATTCATAGTGAATTGTCAACAAAGCATTAAGGCTCCAAAATGACACCTTGTATTAACCTAACAAGGCATAATGTGTTATACAACAGTGTGTTGGATATTTATAGCTTGCTGAAAATTCCTGCCTACACCATCTCTGAGGTCAAAATACAAAGGCCCCTTCATCCTAATGGCATCTCATGTAACCTGTAACAGATAATTTAGACAAGCAAAATGCATTGTGTTTACAAAATCAGGATATTCTTGACCTTGGCAAATAAACTAGAATTCATAGAGAAATTAGACTCTGCCTACCTATCGATAAAGATGCTTTTGAGATAATCCCTTCTCTGCTTCTACCCTGGATTTCACCATATCCGTTCCTAACCCCAAGTCATAAAGTTACTAGGTAGTAGAGGCACATTCAGCCATTCTAGTTAACTCTCAGCTAGGGAGATTTGTCTCTCATGTGAGACGTTTGGCAACTGGACATTTTTGTGTGTCATGACTAGGGTAGGTGATACTACCAGAGTCTGTTGAGCCGGGGCCAGCTGCTCTAAACATCTTACAGTGCATGGGATAGTTTCTTGCCAAAAAGAATTATCCAGCCACAGTCATCAATAGTGAAGAACTTGAGAAATCCTGAGTCATTCTGATGGCTCTCAGGCACATGACTGGGGACCAAAGGCAGAGATGGATGCCCTCGATGAGAAAAGGGAAGGAAGGAGAAAGAGGCGCAGAAAGAGAAAAAGGAATGGGGGGTGAAAGAGGCATCTATGGATATACTATGGATATGGTTGAGTAGAATAAACGAAGAACTAGGAGCAATGGGACCAGCCACAATCGTGGTCTTTCGTAGACATTTGGAGTCTCCCCATTTCCCAGGGTAATGCACCATGAGGTGCTGGTGTAGTTGGTACACAGGAGTGTGGTTTCTTGATATTATGAGCTAATACTTGAGTTTTAAATGATTAAATAAGATTCAATAGTGGGTTCAAAAAGGGATCCATCCAGGTGATTTCTCTTCGTTAAGAATTAATTTACTTAAAACTAACATTAGAATGGTTGGAATATTTCAAAATAGACCTAACAGTTTTGCAAAAAAAAAAAACTTTATCCCTTAGAGGTGTCTTTCACTTCCATAAGAAAAACTCTTGGTCAGATCTGAGTCTACATCCATTTGTTCATCCTCCAACCTCCCCAGGCTAACGGTATTTGCCCACATATATTTGATTTCTTTATCTTCTCTGAGTGCTGGCTGTCCTTATTTATCTCTCTCCTTTCTCTGAAATCTCTTCCTCTTTAATTTGTTTTCTGGATTCTTGAAGAGGCCTTCAATGGATGGGCTGAAACAAGTTTAAGGGAGTCATTGTGGGAATTGATTGATCTTAGAGAACTTAGCTAGGAAATTTGTAGAATGTTATTCCTTTGCAGAGGATCAAAGATATGAGAAATAAATTGAATTAGGAATTAAAATGAGACTTGCTTGGACAGGTCTGTTTGCTGTTAAAAGTGACTACTGCTAATACACACACACATGCAGACACAGACACACACACACAAAGTTGTTGTCTTTCATGGAGGACTTTATTGCACAAAAAAAGGGGCTCTTGAACATGTTAGAGTATCTCTCACTTCCACCTCCTTCTACACTATAATTATTTCTTCATCTTTCAAAGCTGGTTTTGGAAATGCACTTCCCATTTCTGTGTTCTTTTGCTGCAGGAATTGTGGGTGTTAAAGTCACTTTGAAGGGAAAGAGTTTTGAAAGATAAAAACAACAATAGCAAGTCTATTAATTGGGATTACAGTTGGACAGAGGTGCATACACACACATTTCTAACCATCCCTGATGCATCTGTTGACGAAGGATGAAGAGATATTGGTATGCAACTTGGTCATGGGAGGAGAGAAAAAATTCAGACGGGTTGGGCATGGGAGATGTCAAGGCAGGCAGGTAAACAAGAGAGAAATTTAAAAATAAAGTAATTATCGACTGGACATTATTAAATAAAGCAAGGATTTCCAATCCAAATGGACTTCTGTTTTGCCTCTACTTATGTCTCCCCTACATTTTATGAAAGAAAATGAATTTCATTCACAGTGAAGGTATAGTTAAATGCTAGGTGAATGTCACTTAATTGGATAATCTACTGGAGTGTGTAATGGGGCTGCTGTGCCTTCATTAAATTATGTGTGCATCAGCTTGAGTAATTGGATCTAAATTAAGTGCAGGTTTGGCGTATGTATCCAAATAGTGGTTCAGATAATTTCCTTACCAATTACATGTAATTCATGTCAGTTGACTTAAAATGTAGATATTCATATATACCTATATTTTAAGTCAGCTTTATGTATGTGTGTGTATATATATGTGTGTATAGTTAGTTAGTTAGTTAATTAGTGGCACAGCTCAGGTAATTATGTGAGTACCTCCTAAAGTGCATATATATTTATAATATCAGAGTTGCTTTTCTGTGTGCGGCTATATTTTTAGTATGAGAAATGGATTTTCCATCAGCATGTATCAAAAGAGAAAATTCACATACGAGAGACTTTTCAATGAGCCGCATTTGTTAATATTATTCACCGAAAGAGAAGATTATTGCATTTAAAACCGAAAGGAGCGTGGTATGGCCAAGGTTCTATTACTCTGCCTACATTATAGAGCAGTGACAGGCGCGGTCATCGGAATCGCACCGCTGACGTCAACAAAAAGAACAAATCAAAACGAGCAAGTCCGGTGTCTCATCTCTTTGATGCACGATTGATTCGATTACGCAGCTCGAGGGGACTGAGGAGACCGGAAGCCCTAAATGAGCACCAGCGCCATCAACGCGATGGCGTCACAGCTCAGGGAATGAGGCGAGCGCCTCCTGAGCTGTGGCTGTGTTCGCACCATCACATTTCTTAAGGGTCTCCTGTCAGAGGCTTTTAAAAGGTGCATAGTGTTAAGCTCGGTTGTTGGGGTTTTTTCCTCCCTTTTTTGCTTCTAGAAAAATCGGTCCATGGATCTTGACGTGCCGCAAGGCAGACGTACTTTCAACCATTCTTGTTAGTGACATGAACGTTGCCACGGCCACTTTGGATTATCCATGACGCCGAGATCTGCCCTTGGAGCCAAGAGTTGCCCTCTCGTGAGGGGCTGTTTTGTTTCTCTCACTTCCCCTTTCACCAAGGCTGATTCATGGTCCCCACTGCCGTGCTGGTCACCCTCCACTGACCCCAGTCCGGAATTTCTTTATGCCAGGGCCACCCACTCCACCTGTGTGACATGTCTCCCTGTTGAGGACACAGTGAGCTGCTTAACCTGTTGTGAGGTGTATCACCCACAGTGCATTAGCAAGGAGAGTCATTGAAAACAAGTTACAGCGGATTTAATATGACCCTGTACTGGCGTCACGTACTCACCTGTACTATGACCCTCTCTTTTGAGTAGAGAGAGGGATGTAGATACACAAGGCATAGGAATTACATGAATCCTGAGGACATAAGTATCTAGTCATCTAAGTACCTATGGGTCATCTCTAGTTAAGAATGCCAGAGGTTTATTTATGGACCATGGCTTTAAATAATTCATTCCTTTTCAACAATCTGCTTCTCTTAATTCCTGCTCCCTTTTTAATCCATCCAAATATGCATTTTTCTTTGATATTATGATGCTCAAAGTATTTCTCTTGACTACTTGTGTCATGAAGCCAGCAGGCTTTATCATCTGGCTTATCTTAGTTTTCTGACCACACAGAATTCTGGACTTCCGCTTGGTTTTTAAGTCTCCACCCAAAAGAGACATTAGGGTGGCACCTTTCTGCTGTACACTCTTTGGCACCTTTTCCCACATCTGTACAAAGTCACACACATAGACACACATGAGCACACGTGAAGTTGTGTTTGTTTTTTTTTTTGAATGAAAATGAATTTACATTCTTTATACATTCGCTATACGTATTATACCACAAGTTATTTTTAACAGTAATATACCATGGACACTATGTCTTGCTAATAAATGAAGCTCTACTGCACTTTTTAAACACTACTGCTCTATTCCAGAGTATGTATTTCACCCCATCTCCGTGTGTAGACATTTAGGTTATGTACAGTTTGGGCTGTTCTACATCACTTTTATAAACAATGTTGTAACTTTAAGCAATGTAACCATGGCATGTGCTAAACAACCCATTAATAGTGGTCATCCTGGTATAGTGTTTAGAATTGCAATCACATAATACATACAGCAAAGCTATCTAAACTCTGTAATCAAAATTTCCTTTATAAGAATGTTATCTCAGTTCCTTGTCTTTGGTTTGTGGTTCTCTGGTCCTCGTTGATGGCCATGTTGCTATGAGATTAAGCAGATATGGGAGTGGAAAGTAGGCAGGCAATGGGACTGGAGAATTTGAGGGAGGGGGAAAAATTCTGAGTAACCAGGCAGTGAACTGCCTGATAAGACATTTGAAAGATTAGTCTGACAGTTAATGAAAGCTGAAACCATGGGAAATCTTTGAATACTGAAGTCAAAGGAAGGTCTTCACAGACATTCAGGTCATTCTAGTTTTTGCTTTCTTCGTGTTTTTGCCAGAGCTGAGTCAAAAAAACTCTGTCAAACTTGACCTGTACAAGTCCCACCCATCCTTCAAAACCCCAAATAATTCTAACTCCGCTAGAAACCTTAACACCTGGCATATAAGATCTGTAGTAAATGAGTCCTGTGTTTGAATTTCAACTCCACCACTTAATAGCTGGATACTTCTGAGAGTGTACTTAAATGCGTAAAGCCATAGTTATTAATTTATGGCTTGCTTTAAGGTGCTGGAGGAGAGATTCAGAAAGAATAGTGGGATAGATGGTAGGATAGGTATCTAGGAGCTAGACTATACAGCCTCCTTACTGATAGAATGGATATGGCTGAAAAATAAGCGTAAGAATATGGATTACAATGAACCTACTCAGTAAGACTGTAGCCTAAAGTTTCTAAATGAACTCTAGCAGTAGCCAGATAACCCTAAAACAAGTGAGATGTTTTTGTAAATTCTGGTAGTAATTTTTCCCATACATGTACATACCACTGGGGACCATTCCCAAATATAGAGTTTCAGTAGATGAAATAACATTCAAAGGCTGATAATCTAAATTTCATTTATAGAAGCATCAAGGAATACAAAGAACTATGTTCCTGGGAAATTCTCAGAAGTAAAAAAATAAAAAAAAAAAAAAGAAGCATACCATAAATACAGGAAAAGGAAGGATGGATTGCCAGTCACCAAAATGGTATTCACCGAGTAGTCAACAGCTTCTTTAGATTATTGTTTCATACACTTTAAAGCCAGACAATGGAAGTGAGTCAGGGCAGAAGCTGCAGGCAGAGGCCTTAACGTAGAAATGGAATAGAGGAGAACAGTCAGCAGCCTGCTGCTCTGTTTGCCATCATGACAACTGGCCTCTGTGTAAGTGGGTCGTATGATTTAGGACTGTGCCTCTTGGCACAGCTTAGCTACACATCAGTGTCAGAACACTGAACACTTCTTCCCTGACCAAACGTTGTTAGCCCCAAACTTCAGACTTGAAAGGAAAGGATTTTCTTAACTGTGAGCTGAGCCTTCCATTAGCTTCAACAATTCCTGTCTCCTGCTCTTTGCATTACCAGACTTAGGGCAGCTGACTCAAAATCATTGCCCCCCAAATCGATGACTTTTGACAATAGGCAGGAAGTTAAGTGAAAATCACAATGAGAATAGCCGCCCCCTGGGAAAAGAAGTTGAAATCTGGTAAATCGGACATATCACAACTCCAAAAATGGGAGCAAGAAAGGGACCGGGGAGCACCCAGTGGCTCAGTGTTGTGGACGCCTTCTGGGGACAAGGCTGATGCTTCGTTGTCTTTGTGACTTATGACTCACGTGCCTTGTTCCTCATTAGTTTTAATAAGTACATGTTGAAAAGATTGGTCATAATCACGTCATACGGATGAAAATAATGGGTAGCTAGCTGTGTGACAACTGACGTCCCAAATCAGCCAATGGAAAGATAACAATTTTGGTGAAGCTAAGCAAATATCTAGTAAGCACTGTTCCTTGTGAATGAAAATATTATTGAATGGGGAGCGGGCAGTAAAATAAAGTGTTCTGAAAAATATTGATTTTGGTGGTAGAAACATTCCGCCTTGAAACAATCCCCCAAGTTTTAGACAATTATACAGCTTCTAATAGTGTGAAAAGAGGCATAAGATTGTTGATTAGGACAAACCATACAAACCCTAAACCGACAATGGTGTGATTTCAGCCTTTGTGTGATGTCATTCTTTCTTTTTTTGTGTCCACTCATACAAATCCATCCTGTTTCTTTTCTCTGAACCCCAGAATCTGAGCCCAAATGCATTTATGGATAAAATAGTGCTGTGCTGCTGTAGCACCGTCTGAATGCTCTGCGCTGAAGTAAGGCTTATGTCCTGTGAGCTCCTAGTGTAATGAAAGGTCAAAATTGTTTTCAGGTGAAATAATTTTATCCCAGCTGCCCCCAGTGTTAACTTGTTTAGCGTAACTATACCTGCATGTCCACAAGTCCCAGCTAATGGGCTGAGTAAGCATTTCTCTTGTCATTTTATTTATTCCTCAAAAAAAAAAAAAAAAAAGTAGATACTATCCAGTAGATACTATGGGTGCCATTTTACAAACGAGGCATCCTAGGCACAGACTAGATAAGGAACTCGCCTAGAATGTCACAGTGAGTGGGGCGGGGGTCATCCTGTGCCCAGAGCTGGTGCTCTGGGCAAACAGAATTCCGCTGCCTCTGGGCTGTCTGCCTAACTGAGGCTGAGTCACCTACGATCTATTGCATTTGCCTTCTCGTTCATCCATCTGTCTTTTCTGTGATGTTTAAATACTACTTTGAGGACAGGAACAATTTTGGCCTATCAATTCTTACTCATCTGAGCTCATCCTACAAGAATTTCAGTTTTTTGAAGCAGAGTTCCTCACTAAAGCTAAGTTTGTGCTCAGTTTTTCGACTCAAGTGAAATCCAACCCCTCAGCCACCACCAGGTCCCCTGTTTCTAGCCTGTTCTTCTCCCTCGGGTCTTTTTGTCTCAGCACCCACTTGTGCCTAGTAGCTGGATTTCTCGTTTCTTAGAGATTGCTGGTATATTTTGTCAATCTGCTGCATTGAAACATCATTTTAACACCAATTTCAGGAAAACCTCTAGCTTTTAGGGTCCTAAAGCAGGTGGGACCCTTTCCTCTGCATGTAGATGTGTGGACTAGATTAGATCCAAGGAGAAAATTTTGTTGTGACTTCAACACTTCTATATATCTTATCTTTTTAATGTGTAAAACTTTTAAATAAATAATTTAATTGAATGACTATCAAATTTTCCTAGATGGGAAGATATTACATTTTTCCTTTGGAATTCAAATGACTTTTAACATAAGACCACATTATGCTAGTAACTATCCACTTAAGAGCTCTTTTTTTTTTTTCCTTTTGTCTCTTTTTTTATGAATAAGGTTGCAAGCTTCCAAAAAGGAAGCAACCTCCTAAGATTGCAGATTAATCTTCAGGTGGGACCAGGAAAGTATCCCATGATTTTTCAATTTCTTTCTCATGAGATTCCTGTGCCTTTAGTTAGTAAAGTATTAACTTCAATTCTTTAGGCGATCTAATACTCTACATAAATAGGTCTTCCGTTTGTCTGTTTTTCAAAAAATAAACATTTAAGTAGAAGAGTTTACAGTATTTAAAGGGGTGAAAGCAAATATTTGTGAGAGACCATGGATGGAAATCGGCAAAAAGTTCATTGCCTCCTTCTTGTAGAAATCGGCCTGAATTTAGCCCATTACCAGAGAATAGCTACGAGCTCAGGGAGCTTCCACTGTCTGATTCTGCAATCACCAGTAACTCAGAAATAGTAATTCCCATTCTTGTGTGTCTGGATATTGTTCAGGCATTTTACTGATTAGAATCTCATTTTGTTGAATTGTCTCTGACATAAATTTTTGATTATTTGCAGTAGTAGCTTTTTAACCTTTGGGGTTTGAAATTTATAGAAAAAAAAATGGCACCTTTATTTAGGAAAAGGCGCAGACACATAGACACCAAATTTAGCATAAAATTTCAGGGTGTTCAAGGATTGCTGGGCCTATTTAAAACCCCACTTGAATGTATTTGAAGTGTTTTAAAGTGCTCTGGGGCAACCAATGTGTTTTCACAGAGCAAACCGATAAAGTTCTATAAATAAAATCTCTTTAAGGAAGTTGAGTTATAGTAAACGCTTTGTGGATCAAGGTGAGAATAAATACATGAACAGAAAGTAGGCAAAATAAACAAATAAAAGTCAGGCGCATGCATTACGTTCTCTAGATGTTCACACATAAAAAGGTATATACCATTACATCAATATTACTTTACCAACATGTGGGAAAGTGAGTCATATAGCTGAGATAATATATTAATCTGCATTTAATTAAACTAAACCAAAGAATAGCCAATGTTTTCTAATTTGAATATTTGAGCAATAACATTGTTAATCTTTAGATATTCTAAATGATAAATCAAGTATTTCTGTATTCTTTCAAAGTCGATTCTTACCTAGGGAAATTGAGATATTTTTTCATGGTGGTCTCTGTAGCACATTTGACGTCAAAATTCAGAAAATAGCCTTGGTGTTTAAGTCCCTTGACTATGCAGAAGATAGCCATGTTTCCATCTAATATCTTTATTTATTAGTTTTCATGGTTGCTACTAAATATTTTGAATAATTTTCAAAAATCTTGGTTTATAATTACATGTCAGACATGTTGGAAGCTTTATATGTTTTATAAAAATACATTAAGAACCTTAAGTTCCTTACAAACAAGGTATCCCATGTGTCAAAATATAATTCTCAAAATGTTTAACGTAATTCTCGTATCAGTAGGTACTGAGCACATGTCAAGATGTCCTTTAGCGTAACCAGGAGGGTGGCAAAACCAGTCGGAAAAAAAAAAAAAGAGCAATATGTGTTTATCTCTGTATCCATAGCTCTATCAATTCTATATCTGTAATTATAAATGTTGGCACCAGTACTCAATGAGACCAAAATTTCCCCTACCAGTTTAGCTTACAGAATCCATTCATATTAAAAACTACATATACCAAAGCTTTCCGTTAGTAAAATGTTACCTTTTGTCACGGTAACGTTAGATCTATGGTTCTAAAACTGTAGCCTACATCAAACTCACAGGAAAGCTTGCTAAAACGAATTTCTGGGTTCTGCCTCCAGGGTTTCTGTAAACCTGGTGTGGCACCTGGGAATTGAATTTCTAAGAAGTTCCTAGCCGATGCTGGTGTTCCAAGGTTCACACTTTGAGAACCACTGAGTTGAGCATAGGCTTTGCCTGATCACAAGTAAGGCAGCAGGGAGTATTGGTTAAATTCGCAAGGAAGTTGATGCAATTTCTGCTCGGCGCTCATATTCCGTCTAGATCATTCCCATTTCGTTCTCCTGTCCTCCTCTCTACACACAAGATCATCCACGCCCAGCTGCTTTCCAGGGATGGTCCCTATATTCAGACATCTCAAATCCCTAATAAGGGTCAAATTCCCAGTGTCTTTCCCACAGAAACTGCCCCTTCGCCGTCGTTTGTCCTATTTCTGTCAGTGAGTTCAGTTTCACTATGAGCCAGAGCTAGAACGCTCCAACTCATGTCCTGTAAAGTAGAAGGTGCTTTCATTTATTTTTTTAAAATTATCATCGGCAGAGATTCTCTTAGTAGGGAAAACTTTTATACCTATATGGAGAACCGAAATGCAAATGAGAGCCTGTTGCCACTGGTTCCCCAGCTTCACAAAGCGAAAGAAATTCCCCAAAGGAAGTAAAAGTCCCAAGTTCTATCATTTATGGATGTTTAATGGAATAATTGAAAACTGGCAAATTTTATGCGGGGATTGTTTTATAAAGGTCTCTGTGAAATAATTCCTTTCAAAGCAGAGCCCCTATTTCTGTTTCTAGTAAAAAAAAATGTGATTTGGTCTCTCACTAGTGCTTTGTTTAGAAAGGGATGCTCACTCTTAGAAATAGGCAGCATGGCTGTTGAACGAGGGGTCCCTCGAGCCATTCAGAAGGAGCAACAAGGACGTTTGTGTCTCTTTCAGGACCAAGAAACCTCCTTCCCCAGGGCACTCTCAGCTCAGAGACTCTCTCCACGGTGGTGCTTTCTAGATGGTGAGTGTTTCTGTATTTCCTGGAGGGCTGGAGGTGGGGAAGCACAGGGCAAGGCGTCGATGGCTGCCGTGGACTCGAGTTTCCCAAAAGATGATTCAGACACCCTTCGCGTGGCTCCACGTGATCAGTGTTTGCATCCCAAATGACGTGCACTTGCTGAGGTTGCAACTCAGCTCCGTGAAGTCATTTCCTTCAAAGCAAGTTGGTTAACTCTGGCTGGACTTCTCAGCATCAGATTGCTCGAGTTGACCTTTCTTTCCCCTTGACTGCCCTCCAAAGTTCCCTGAAACGTGACGAGTCCCTGTCTTCAAACAAGGCTGGTAAATGGGATCAGTAAGCATGAGATGGGTGGTCACATGTATGCTGCTTGTATATTTTGGAAGTTTCATATTATTTTCATTAAAGTGTCGTTTTAGTATGATGCATACGCTTTTATCAAAGTGTAGCACATTTGAGTTGCATTCACATCTGCTCTGTTGAGCATGACTTGAATACATAATAAATCAGTCATTTTCTGATTGGTTAATGAGTCCACCTGCCATGGCAAGCATCTCTCACTCCCTGGATTCTGCCTAATCCTACTTATCTAGCCAATGACCCACGCTGAAGTACATGCCTTGTCATATGCTACCTAGTGTGTCTACTAGCCAGTATCTCTCTTATCTATGTGGTTTTCATCGTAGACCTCGCTCTTGTTTATCTGTGCATGCATCTGAGAGGAAACACAGGTGGATAAGAGTATGGCAGGATGTGAGAATGTATGAAGCGCATTACAAAAATGAGCACTTGTATCTATATGAAATCGAACCCCCATAAATCGTGACATAGGTTTTCATTAATGGCCTGTCAGCTCTGTTGGAAGGTAATTTACATTGCCTTTCCTCCAGCTCTTTCTCTTAAGTGATGAGAAATGCAATCATTTGTTTTTCCTGAATCCCCAGAGGAACAACTCGTATTTAAGAATATTATGCAAATTTACATGAGTCGTTCTAAATATAGTCTGGTCTGTATAGTCTTAGGTAAAATTATATTTGTAGAAAACGATCTTAACCCACATTAGTTTTACTCTATAAATAGTTTTATTAAAAACCTTTAAAAGGTGATTACAGTCATGGCTTAAAAAAGCAAAGCAGAGTAAGCCCTTCTCAGGCAGATTTTACTTTCCTGTTGCTTTTAGCGGGCAGGGAGCACGATTGTCTTGTTTCTTAGCTCATTTCCTTTGGAGAAAAGCTACTCATTAAATATTTATGAGTTTGAATGATTATTTGCATTTTGAGTTTTTCCCTCTAATACTGTGTACTTTGTAGAAAAATCCGTTTGTAATATTTGGACTCCGTTAGATGTAAGCAAGGAAAAACACCATTCCTTCGAATATTAAGAATGATCGAGATAATTTTTAAAACCTAAGGTTTGCAAGATTTTTTTTCTTAAGCCACAACTGCAGCTCAGTCCCTTTTAGGAATGTGTGTGTGTGTGTGTGTGTGTGTGTGTGTGTGTGTGTGCATGTGTTCTGTTTTAACTTTCTTCAGACATAGCCAGGGACTCAGTTTTAGAGTAAAATGATTCCTTTAATACCAGCTGTGGTCCCTGGCACTGCCTCTTCAAGCTCTTTTACAAAATGGGAATCATTACCATCTTGGAAAGTCTGGCTACCAAATTTACTTCATAAATACATATATGGAGTCCCAGCTCTGTTTAAGGTCCTGTGTTAATATCTGGAGACATAAAAGAATAAATCAAACAGACCTTTAAAGATGTCTTAGTCCCATAGTCATGTGTGAAGACGGTTTCTATGAGAGGTGGAAACAAAACGTTATGTGCGTAGAGGTAGGAGTGATGGAGTCCGTCTGGGGCGGGAGGATGGACTGAGTGAGGTTTCACAGAGGAGGTAGCATTTGGTTGACCTTGAAAGACTAGTAAGATCTAGAAAGGCAGATGTAATGGGGAAGGAGGGTTTTCTGAGCAGTGAGATAGCAGCGGCAGAGGTGTTGAAGTCCTGAGTTTTTCTGGGTAGATTTAGACACTGGTCAGTAGTCCCCATGACTGGAATGTAATGTTTTTGATTGACATGGTTGGGCAGGAAGTTATAAATTCAGTGCCAGATCACGGGACACTGAATGCCATATACTTTTTTTTTTTCCCTTCCTAGCAACTTCTGCTGATCGCTTTTATCGAATAGACAGATCTCAGGTAAGTTTTCTTGAGCCTACTTGTGAAAGTGAAAAATTCCCAAGTAAAGGTACTTTATTGGTAGCTAATCTTAAACATTTTTAGAACACAAAGGCGGAAACATTTACTGATTTTGGAATGGTACTCATAGCCTAAGCTATGATTTATTTGTCTTCGTGCAATTTGTGGACTCTAGATGATACAGCTTGACCTTGCAAATGAGTACAGTTAATAGCTAGGCTTGTAAATATTATCACCAGCCTGCACTCCAAATTTTCATGTACACTGCCATTTCTGCTACTCCCTAGTCAAATGTTATAATTTGAGACCTTAGGGGTACCTCCAGGCTACTTAGTTTCAACTCATGGATTCCCAGAGTTTGATAACGAGAAAATAAAATTCTTATGCCCAATGTTAACAAGTGCCCCCACTGTCAAAATTTTCCTGCAAAATAAAGAAAGAACAGTATAGAATCCCGTGATGAAAACAGTCATGAATTGTGCTACTTACCCTTGACAGGTCCTCGGGGTGGAAGTCCAGGTTATTGTGCATACGGGGTGTCACTTCTTTGATATGATAGTATTTGGGAAGAAGAAGAGGCAAGGCCACCTCTGGTTATACCTAACAAGATGCTAGGAATCCAAACCAAGAGGGCTCCACCTCTCCCCCTCGCCAACCTCTTGCTATGACTTCGCTTCCGGGAGGGAAGTCTACTGGTCAGACCCCTGAAAATACACTGTGGACGTTTGCTGTGTCACAAAATTTCATGATTTCTTAAGGCCAAGGATGCCTTGTTTTGTGATCTTTCAGATGATGGATTTGAGCATCCTGTCAATCATCTGACAGACTTCTTTTTCTTCCTAAGGAACATTTGCACTTTGTGATGGAGATTTCTCAAGATGAGATATTTATTCTGGACCCAGATATGGTGTTGTCACAGCAGGCGGGGACACCTCCAGGAATGCCTGATCTGGTCGTGGAGCAAGCCTCAGGGTGAGTATACATCTTCTTTGGTGGTGTGATGGTAGGACTGGCCACAGGGTGACATCAGTGTCTCATTTGGCCTTGGACTTGGCAATCGGAATGACATCAAATTGTTTTAAAATACAATAGTCCCTTCCTTATCCATGGGGGATACATTTGAAGACCCCCAGTAGATGCCAGAAACCACAGATAGTACCAAACCCTATATATGTACTGTGTTTTCTCCTATACATGCAGACCTGTGATAGAGTTTAATTTATAAATTAGGCACAGTAAGAGATTCACAATAATACTGAATAATAAAATAGAATAGCTATAACAATATCCCGTAACAAAAGTGATCTAAATGGGGTGTCTCTCTCATTAAATATTATGTTATTAAAAATCATCATATCATCATTTGACAATGACCCTCCAAATTTGGTTCTATTGTTACCCCAAATCCATAGATATGGAGATTGATGCTTAGAGGGTTTTGTAACTTTCCCAGTATTGCACAGAAAATAAATGGAAAAATTGAGATTCAGTCCCAGGTTTTATGACGTCAGACCTCATGCGTTTAACCGCTATAGTAACCCACTAAAATGGTATTACTATGTCTAAATTATTTCAACAGTTCAAAACTATTTATTTACAACTTTTAGGTGTCAGGCACTAGTGTAAGCACGTGGGAAACAAGAGTGCTAAAATAAAAACAGACAAAAAGCCCTACCCCATTTGAAGCCTAATAAACTTCAGTTTTTACTCGTATACAGAGGCAAATAGTTAAAAAAGGATTTCTCTGGAAAGTACACACACGTGCTCAACTAGCAAAGACAAACTGTGCACGCATCCTCCTACACATAAACAGGCATACTCACTTAAGTAACCCCGTGACCGTCTGCCCCTCTTCCCTAATTTAGTTGACCATCGCTGCTATTTCTGAGAATCTCCCGCTGGGCCGGGGCTGGGGGGCATCAGGAGAAGACAGAAGTGGCGGAATGGAACAGATACAGAGCTGTGTGTTTAGGAATCCGGAGTTGGTGATACCAGAGCTGTCCAGGGTGACAGGACAGCTGAAAGGCATGCGGGGTGGTCCGACGTAACCCTGGGAGTCCCAGCAGTTAGTGGAGGAGGCCACCTTCGTGGTCCACGTCTGATAAATCAAGCCTGTTGGTTGTGGGGAAAACAAGTGAGAGACTGTGTCCTCCTGCTCCACCTGATCTTACAAGAGCAAATGCCTTCCTCCAAGTCCACCGTGGGCTTTGCCCTGTCAGTCATTTACCCGGGTCAAATAATAGCCAAAAGAAATGGCTTTGTTCTGGGTTAGATCTCTGTTAGCTCTAGCTGCAAGTAAGTAGTCTGAAAATCCACTAGAACTTGACTTCGTTCTTTTCTTATTTCTCACCAATGGCCCCTCTGGAAACGAACCAGGGACAGAGAAGCAGTGACAGAGGATGGTCTTCGTCATTTTCTAACCTGCATTTCTGCATCAGGCTCTGTTACTTCTCATTCGTGTCGCATTTTAAATGACTTCCTATTGAAATTCAGTTTTCTCATCTGTAAAGAGGGCCAAATCGTACAAGTAGCTCATAATGCTTGAGAAATTGGCATAATAAATGCAAAGTACCTAGTAAATACCCAATAAAGATGAATTTCCCTCTCACATTTAGAGACAAGAATCCTCTTAAGAAAGAGGGTAGAGTTAGGTCCTGTGGCTGACTTGGCTTAAATGCCCTTCTCTCTCCCAGAATGTCAGACTGGTGGAACCCCGCCCTCCGGAAGCGCATGCTGAGTGACAGTGGGCTGGGCACGATCACTTCGTATTATGAGGACTCAGATATGAAAGATCTCAGCCCCTCCCGTGTGCTACAGTAAGAGTGCTCTCTCTGTCCTCTCCTGTGTGCCACTGTGTCCTGTGGGAAGGGTTGTCTTTTCGGTGTCTTTTGTTCACACTGCCTCCTGGTGGTCACCCCGTGGTTTGACATTTTATTCACTTTGCCCACTTTTATCCACCCAAGCTCCTCTGGGAGCTTCGCTTTTCATTCCTCTTGCATCCTGAACCACACTGAGAATGTTCGTGTGGATCTATAAATACTTTCAACCTCCCCAGTGTTTGCTTTACTGGAATTCAGTCTTTACCAGATGTCCTATGTTGGCCGCATCATGAAGACATACTTGAGCGTGATCATGAACAGTTTGGAAGTGACATACAGTTTTCATTTGTGTGAACGTTTCGACGTGCTGTTATAGCTCTGTTTCATTTGTGTCTGGCCCCGAGTCTGTGGATGTGAGCTCCGTATAATACAACCGAGTGGGGGTGTTGGCTGCAGTGGACTGCCGCTCACATGGCTCCATTCTCCCAGGGCAAACAAGGCCGCCTTTGTTCATAGGTCGGCATAGCAAGCGTGCTTTCATTTTCGGTCTTATGGTCTGAAGTAAGGTTGGAGTTTGCACGTGTTGGCACATTTGTGTCCAGCGATTCTCCTCCTGTTACTGCAGGAGCAGGTTTTAGGTATAGGCTGTGGTCCCAGACATATCCTGCCACACCCATTGCTTGAAGTCGGCCTATCACCCTCTTCAGAGGTTATGCAAGTTCATCACATTCCATGAAATTAGGTTGGTTCCCACTCCCCTCCAAGGCCCTGATCCAATAGAGACAATGGCCTCGTAACCATGCTGTCTGACTATTTTTATGAAATAATAAGATTACTAAGATGCTTAGGAGCCTGGGGTTAACTGAAGAGGCAAGACAATGTATTGCTTCTGAAGGAAAACAGGAAGCAATTTCTGTGTGACAAAAGGAGAAAAATGAAAAATCTGAAGCTATTTCATTGATAAAAGTTGTATTCAGACACTTTGAGGGCAAAAGGTGACTTCATTTTAATTGCTTTTCTATACTTCCTCTTATTTCATTGAGTAAAGAAGGGAAAGGAAAAAGTGAATTTTCCTTTTTAAACTACATTGTTAGTTTTTGATGGCATTTTGATTGCTTATAATTCAGGGTGTTTTTCCATTTCTTTTTTTATTCAGAATTAAGGCTTGTGAACCAAGATGAGTCAGCCACCCATTGATGGCTAAAAAAAATGGTCATCTAGCTGTGGGCAGATTTATTTGAAAATTCGAGTTTTAATTAGCCACAGAAATAGAAATTACACCTAGACAACCAGATGAGTATTTTAGTTGTTCTTATACACAGACCATTTCAACAAAGTAGAATATGAGCTCAATCTAGTTTCCTATGCCCTAATTTTTCTATATATAGTGTATTAATATATCATGATATATAAAGTGATTGTTTCTAAGTAAATATTCTTTCCAAGTATCACAAATAAATGTACTACTTTATATAATACCCAAGTTCTTAAAACTCTATATCAAAATCAACTCATTTTTTATTTGGGTTGTATTATTTTTCAGGGATTTCTCTTAATTATTTATTAATCTTTAGTTGGTCGCTATCAGTTTTCCTTGTCATTTATACTACCTTATCTCTTAAATATGCTAGAGCAACTGACTGTGTTTAAAAAAATTTCTGCCAAATCACCTGGAAAACAAACAAACAAGGTAACATTCAAACATCCATCCGGAGCATCTGAGTCTTTCCAGCTGAATCTCTGGACAGGTCTTCCTACCCCAGGCTTTGTCTGGATCCCTGACACATAGAAAACATACATGATGAGCATGATAAAATGGTTATTTGAAATGCCTTTTGAAAAAAAGCACAAATAATTTACCCTACCCTAATTTGTCTATTAATTCTTTAAAATTTTTTTATCATGTTCATTAATTCCTCAGGAAGAACATCTCTTTATTTCCTTCACAGATCATCACTGATACAGATGGGTATAATTGCAGTTATAGAATAATGCAATTGTATATAAATATATAATAATAGATAATATTATAATGTCAGCAATAGCTGGTATTGATAAAATACCTCCTACTTGCTCTGTACCCTAGTTAAATAATCTTTAATCCTTTCAACAACTTTTACATCTCATCATTGCTTAGCAGTTGAGTAAACCGAGGCTCACAGGATCAGAATACTCATGTTAGGTCACCCAGGATAACAAGTGTGAGAACTGTGATTTGAATGAGGTCGGTTTGACTTCTGGATCCATGTTTTTTTTACTGCACTACACTGTCTTCCTGAAGGGCCAGTGTAGAGAAAGGGTTCTCAGAGTCCTGTGGCCCAAGAAAGGTTTGCTTTGGCTTCTACTTTTCTTTTAGCATTTGTAAAGTGAAAAATTCTACAATATGTGGAGACTGTATTGGTATGCGCAAAATGTATATGTGACTACATATTTAACCAAAAGCAAAGGTTGAGAAGTAATTATAAGACAGTTCTTTTTGCTGTTTAAAAAGGGATTGAAACAAAAAATGATCATAAACATTTATTTAAAATTTATTAAGTATATATTAAATATGCCTCACTCCTCTTTAAAGAAGTATAAGATTTCTGTGAAAGATACTCATGTGCCAACCAACCTTCTATATCTTGTTGTCTTTTTATGTTATTTACATTAGGTCACATTAGGTCTTTCAATTCATAAACAACATCGAGTAGCATAAAAATTTATATTGTTTTATGGGGTTTTTTTTGTTTCATATTGTTTTACCTTATTACTTTTTGGCACCTATATCAAACAAATGCATATACTTTTGGAGCTTGCCATTTCATTCAACATCATAATTTTAAAAATTTATTCATATCGATAGTTGCAGATTTTTAAACCAGTTAATTTGGGGCAGAATATTGTGTCATAAATATGCCGTAACTTATTTCTCTATTTTGATAATGATTTCTAGTATTTTATTATTTTAAAAAGATGGTGTACATCCTACTACATGTATTCTTCTGCATTGTAAGGTGTATATGCAGTTTGATTTTACTTGATATGCAAAATTTACCTTCTCATTAGGGATATTTAGGAATAGGTCAAAATCTGAAGAATTAGTTTAATATTCCAGGTACAAATGGCATCTGCTATGTAGGTTTTAAAGTCCCAGCCAACGTGGAGATAGGAAAAGTTTGATTCTAACATCCTATGAACAATGTTAAATAACCCGCTATATAAAAAGCAATCAAAAGGGGCATTTTAAGTTCCTGGAGCTGAAAATACAATATATCAAAGTTTGCAGGAGATCATGCAAGTAGTATTCAGAGAGTGATTTATGGCTTTAAATTCATTTACGGAGAGAAAAAATGATTGCTTACCAATAAAGCATTCAACTCGACAACTGGGAGAAGAATCCCAGAGTGGAGAATAAAGAAACAAGAGAGAACTATTAAAAAAAACAGGAATCGATGACAAGTAGAATAAATCAAATGGAAGAGATGGCGAACCAAGAATAACATTTTAAAAAATGATTCTTCGGAAAGGTAAATAAGAGGACAAAATGATGAGCAAACTCAAGAAATAAATATGGGAAAACTACAGAACTGTCACCGCAGTGCTTCCCCCAGTTCATTCTTCCTCTGTGGCAGCCAGTCTGGCTCTGCCTGAGGTGATCTTCTCCTCCAGATTCTCAATCCCCTTGGGTTTCCTCGGGGTTTTCTCATCGTTAAAACTTTAGTAACTCAGAAGTGTCAACCTTCCTCCTCCTATTTAGGGAGATTGAGACAGAATGAGCAACGAGAGTGAATTAGCTTTCTGTTATTCCTGGGACTGATTGGATTTATATTGTAATTCCACAAAGAAACACTGTAACTTTAAGGAAAAAGTGTATATGTATTTATATAATATAGAGAGAGACCGCTTATACATATAGGTCCTTGTGGAGAAACTAGAATCCTGTAGTAGGGTGTACCACATATACAGGGTCTTCAGAACTTTAGGAGCATAGTAAAAAACGATCTTTAAGAACCAATTTTGAAATAAATTGGTGAGAACTGGTCGACTCACATTATGACTGCTAGGGCCGTAGTGAATTGTCTTTAATTTCAGAAAATGTTTTCAAGTGTCTAAGAGGGTTCTCCTTAACGCGATTCTGGAAAGAGGTTTGTCCTTACCATTGATTGTACCACCACAATTAAAGACAAGAGTAGATTTCTTTTGGCAGAAGATTCATTTTATGAGGAAGAGATTAACTCACATTTTAGCAGAGAGTATCTGTTTCAGTCCTAACAAAGACTTTTTTCAACTTCAGGATCTATGAAATTTTTTTTAAAAGGTGCTCAAGGAAAACTGATGAATTCTTCCCAAGTTATCTTTTCGAATGGGACAGAATTAACTGTGAGTCACATGGGTTAAAGAAGAGCAGATAAAGGGACTGAGAGGTACTCTCCAATTTCCAAATAAGAATAACCTGTTTTACTTCTTCATTTGGGGGTTCATGTGAAACCTCCAAAAGTGATGGAAAGAAATGCATTTAGAACCTCCAGGTCCTACGCCTGGAAGAGCTAAGATGAAGGTCACGCAGGTAAAGACACTGGGAGACAGTGTGGCGAAGCACCGGAAGACAGATACTCAGTCCTGACGTCTTCTGTGTCTAGACAGGTATCTGCTACCTGATCAACTAAGTAGGGCTAATGGGATTTTTATGATAGGTAGAGCATTTTGTCTCTAACCAGAGATAATTTTATCAAAAATAGAATTGTAATGAGTCTGGCCTGATTTATAATCTCACTGGGATTCTAAGAAACAGGATGAGCCATTCATTCAATCCTTCATTTATTGAGCAAATAAATATTGAGCTCCTTGTAGGTAGGAACGATAAATGTGCCTAGGCGCTGAAGATATAAAACCAAATAATTGTTGTCCTTGAGGGAAATATTGCATAAACCAATTATTCTAGCATCTCCTGATAAGTATGGTAATGAATATATGCATAGAGTGATCTGAAAGCAAGAAGAAATAGAATTTGCTGCTTCCTCCGGGTTTCATTATTTTATTTTATTTTATTTTATTTTATTTTATTTTATTTTATTTATTTTATTTTATTTTATTTTGCTTATTTCTTGGAAACATTTTAGGTATGATTATTAAGCAATTATATCAGTGATATAATATTATCATTAAATGTTTAAATATTATATTGAGTTTTTTATTGTTCTTTTGTTTTTATTCAATTTAGTTAAACTAAAAAAAAAAAGATAAAACAATTCACCCATTTCTCCCATCCCTTACCCTCTGCCTCTGGCAACCAGAAATCTGTTCTCTTTATCTATGAGCTTTTTTTTTTTTTTACATATATATCTTTATGATTTACATGTATATGTACAATTCCACATATAAAAGAGAGCATATGGTATTTGTCTTTCTCTGTCTGGCTTCTTTCACTTAGCATAATACCCTTGAGGTCCATCAATGTTATCACAAATGGCGAGATTTCATTTTTTTTTTAATGACTGAATAATATTCCTACATATATAGTATCACAATTTCTTTATTTATTCATTCATCAATGGACTCTTAGGTTTTTCCACATCTTGGTTATTATAAATAATGCTGCAACAAACATAGGGGTGCATATATTTTTTTGAAGTAGTGCTTTCTCTTCCTTTAGATAAATACCCAAAAGTGGAATTGCTGGACCACATGGTAGTTCTATTTTTAATTTTTTGAAGAACCTCCAGACTGTTTTCTATAGTGGCTGTGCCAATTTACATTCCTACCAACAGTGCACGAGATTCCTTTTTCTCCACATCCTCGCCAACACTTGTTATTTGTCTTTTCGATGATAGCCCTTCTAACAGGTGTGAGGTGGTATCTCGTTGTGCTTTTGCTTTGCATTTCCCTGACGATTAGTGATCTAGAGCATCATTTTATGTACCTGTTGGCCATTCATGTGTGTTATTTGGAAAAAATGTCTATTCACATCTTCCGCCTATTTTTTAATCGGGTCATTAGGGGTTATTTTGTATCGACTTATATGAATTCTTTATATATTTTAGGTATTAGCCCCTGATCAGGAGTATGAATTATGAACATTTTCTCTCATTCAACAAGTTGCCTTTTTATTTTGTTGACGATTTCCTTTGCTGTGCAGAAGGTTTTTGGTTTGAGGTAGACCTACTTGTTTGTCTTCACTTTTGTTATTTTTGCCTTTGGTATCAGATTCAAAAACTCATTGCCAAGACCCATGTCAAGGAGCTTTCCAGCTGTGCTTTCTTCCAGGAGTTTTACAGTTTCAAGCCTTATCTTCAAGTCTCTAATCCGTTTTGAGTTAATTTTTGTATATAGTTTAAGGTAGTGCTCGGTTTCATTCTTCTGTATGTGGATGTCCAGTTTTCCCAGCACTATTTATTAACGAGACCGTCCTTTCCCCACTGTATATTCTTGGCTTCTTTGTCATCAATTAATCAACCATACATGCATAAATTTATTTCTGGGCTCTCTATTCTGATCCATTTATCTGTGCATCTGGTTTTATGCCGCTATCACACTGTTTTAATTACCATAGCTTTGTAATATAGTTTGAAATCAGGAAGTGGTGCCTCCAGCTTTGTTCTTCTTTCTCAAGATCATATTGCTTAAATATATATATGTTTATATATAAATACATGAAATTTATTAAATTTAATATTTAATAAATTATATCTATATAATTTACTATCTATATTTATTATCTGTATTAAATTTAATATATATATACTTCCAAAGTAATCTAAAATAGGCAGTAGAACACAGTAACCTTTTAAAGTGATGGGGCATAAATTCACACTAATTATAAATTAGCTACTATACAATTTACAATGTACAGTTTATTCAAATGCCTGAACTGTTCAGTGGTTAGGTAGTTATATGCAAGAAAGACATAATATTTCTTGTATGGCTTAATGAAAATATAAAATGTAATCATCGAAATAAAAACCGTCTTCATTATGTACTTGGCTTTGCCTTTTTTGAAAGGCCACTGAAATGTATAAAACGTGATGGTGGAAGACGGATCAAGGCCAGTGCTGCTTCACGTGGCAGTAACAGTGCCTTTGACAGTAACGTGGGCAAAGCCTGCCAGCGATTTCATGGCATTTCTTTGGCTCACGCAACAGTTTTAGACAGCACTCAGCTAAATGTTATAAAAAATGTGAAGCAATTACCTTACGCAACTTTAATTATGGTTGAATACTATCAAATGAAAACTAAAATAAAAGTAAAAGCACCCAATAGTAGAAAACTTCTGTAAAAATAGAACTCCACATAACGTGCTACTTGTTAAAAGTTTTTTTTAAAAAAATTGCATTGTTAGCATATTTTGTTTTTAACATTACTGTGAAGTAGCCTACTTTGCATTGACAGACATTTGAAAGAAGAAAATAGTTAAACATGCCATGTGGTAGTCTAAAAATTAAACCCATATACTTGTTTGTGTGCACAGCATCACTCAGTACATGGTAAAATAAAAGTGGAGTTTTCAGAATCTAGCATCTTATCTACAGTACTTGTTCTGGAAACAAGAGGAAATAGAATGCACTGCTTCCACGTTTCACTTTTTTATTTTGATATGAAAAGGAAGAATATTTTTTTAAAAAACAATGAAAAATGTTAGTTAGCCTCAAGAAAAACTTTTTAAGGGTTCTATGCTTATTTAACTTTTGCACAGGAGCAGATACGTGTCTGCTTTTCATCATTATATAACCAGAAATGCACCTCGATTAACTGAATGTCCTCAGTGATGATAGTTTAACATCAATCTACCCGGTGTGTGTGTAAGGAAGTTTATAGAACTGGCAAGTTATTTAGAGAGATCCAGAGCTCCTAGTAATACATTAAACTGAAAAATTGTCTTTTCTGGTGTAGTTTACAGTTCTGAACCACTGTATCAAGACAATAGTCTGGAAGCCTCCCTCCTTCCAAAACCTCAGAAAGTTCTGGGCCGAGCATAGGAATGATAGCTTAATTCCACTCTCATCTTCAGTTATTTTCTTTACCCAATTCCTTCCTGGAACATCGGGAGGTGGCCTGAAACTCTGATTAAAACAAAAAGATAATTGTGCGTATTCTTAAAACTGCAGATTCTCAACGAGAAGACAGAGTATTGAACATGGATTTGGGTTGTGGAAATATCCTTCCGACATCACAATCAGATAAGAGAAAAACGTCTTCTTCGTGGGGTGCACATTTTGCTGGAATATATCTTAGGGATGAAATTGGTGCTGTCAGGCTAGAGACAGTCCCTTGCATCTGTTTCACGAAGGTAGTTGGATTCCATCCCTACTCACCTTTGATAGGTCTGAACCTTGTTCTCCCTGGATTATCACTCAGGTGGGAAGAACTACTTTATAGCTGACATGTATCTTCCTTTCTTCTTTTTCTCCTGCTTTATCCCAAGTTGTTACCCTCTCCATTTAGGCAAGCAAAATTTAATACTGTCCCTGTATGTGTCCAAATATTTAATAAGAGATTTTTTTTTCTGTTCTTTCGATAATTGCGCCTCAAACACTTATGCATTTCAGGACCCTAAACCTTTTGTTGGATGTGAAGTTCCATTTCCATTTCTAAGTTCAGCCAGTTTGCAGAGCCAGAATAGAATTTTTTATGCACCAGATCTTATTCTTGGCCAACGTTAGGGGGAAAAAAGAACTTATTAAGGTAATATGTGCTGTAATATTAAACATCCATTTTATTTAAAACGATGCTGAGAAAGCCTGCCCTTTCATTTTCATGAGCTCCAACTTTTGCCAACGATTACAGCATGAGCAAATATTATTACCGTTAAGTGGCTCTCTTTTCTCATTTGTGAAAGATGGCAGCCTTACGTACTCACACTTCAGAAATATTGCGAATGGGAGGGAAGTGGATTGGATCCTTCTTTAAAGCATGCCAGTTCCTTGGATGGACAAGCTGTGGGTTGCTCATTCTGTATCCACAGGAGGGCTTTTTGAGTGAATGGAGGAGTTTTGGATGTTGGAGAAAAAGGTGCTCAATCAAATCAAAATAGAAAGCCTATTTGTAGTGCTATCGTAAACCCCATGCTGATCCCATAGCAGTTGTCACAAAACGACATAGAACACATTAAACATTTTTGTTAGACTGTGGAATCCATTTACATGTTTCAAATTTTAATAAGGATCCATGTGATCCAGGGGATTCACATGATAAAAATCAAGATGCGCTGAATCCTTGACTCAGAGAGATGTTACTATTTTACAAGTCGGATGGTGGAATCTGACTCCAGTGGGTTTAGGAAGTTGTGGGCACAGGAGTGGGGTGGGGAGGGGAGAGAGAAGCCTCCGCAGTGAGATGCTGGCACGTCTCCCATGTCACATCTCCGGATTATTTTGGTTACGTCAGCGACGTTTAGTCCTTGAAGAGGGTTTAGATGTTCTTTGGTTGGAGAAGAAACTTGGCATGTGGGGAATTATAAACCATCACAGTGCTATGGAGGGCGCAGAACCCTGAGGCTTCCTAGGGATTGGCATCCGGAGGAGACAAGGCACCTACAGCACTCGGGAGCCCGGGGACCCCGTGCACAGAAAAGTGCGTTTCCTGAGTTTGCTGACAGACAGGGAACAGTGGAAGGGGCCTCTCGGGATCATATTGGAGTCGTCCTTTATAACAAAAGAAAGAGATGGCTCTTTCCTTTGGGAGACACTCTCTGTGTTAGGGCATTTAGGAAAGCTAGCAAGAAGGTGAAAGAGTCTTTTGTGACAAAGCCATTCTAAAACTGGGAAAATGATAGCTTTGCCTTCCTCTGCACTCAGAAATTAGAAAGAATATTGTTAAGCCAATAACGGAATGGGAATTTTTCTGATTTTCTGTGGCTGTGCTAGAAGTGGGGACTTAGGAGCATGGCCTGTCTCATCTATCTCCTAGGAATAGGCACATGCTGGTGTCAGGGTCACTATGCCACTTGTTTTTTTGCAGTTGACCCTCTCATTTTTGAACCAGTCACTGGGGTTTTTAAGGGCCTAGCGGTGACAGCTTGACATTGAAATCTCATTAGTTTGGTTAACGGAGTAGACACACAGGGTAAGTTGGATGGGATCCAGGCTAAAACGAGTTGCTATGGACATAGGAGATGATAGTCTGGCAAAATGATGGCCTAGCTCCTTGAGGGCCTGGTTTCTAAGCATCGGGGTTAAAATTAGTCGAGAGTGGTAAGAATCACTGCCCAGAGCATGCTGGGAACATGTCCATTCTGCCGGGGAAGTGGGCAGTTTCCAAAGGTTAGAACAAGGATTTTTTTTCCTTCCTTTCTGAAAGAGGGCAAATATTCGAAGTTAAGTCCACTGTCATGTCGTTCTGAGAAGATCCCACCCCAGGGAGTCCCTGCACCTCGGGACATGTGCTCTGGACACGTCACTGGCCTTTCACAGCTGGTTTCAGCAACAGGAGGGAACGTGGGAGGCCACCTCTCCTCTCAGATTGTCACCTGATAAGTAAGGCTTCCGGTCAGGATCTGAGATAATATTTGTTATTTTATTTTATTTATTTTATTTTATTTTATTTTATTTTATTTTATTATTTTATTTTATTTTTTGGGGGGGGTCATTAGATATACATTTAATTTTTTTTAACTGAAGAAATGATTTTAATTTTTTTTCCCCCATCTGTCTTCCCTCTCCCCCTTGCCCCTTACCCTCTAATAATTACTGGTCCATTGTCCATGTCCCTGAGTCTCTGGTTGTTCCATTCATTTGTCACTTTTAGGTTCATATCCCACATATAAGTGATATCATGTGAATTTCAACCTTTTCTGTCTGGCTTATTTCGCTTAGTATGAGTATTTCAAAGCCCATCCATGTTGCAAATGGCAGTATTTCCATCTCTTCTTATGGCTAAGTAATATTCCATTGCATATACCTACCCCAGCTTCTTTAGCCAATCATCTATAGTAGAATATTTATTTTTAATTCTAACAATCAGAGAAGAGAGAAGAATCCATAGTTCCTCCTGAATATGGCTATGGTACATCTACCTGCGACATGAAGTATTTCTGCATGTACGTCCTCTCTCCTGGCCTCTCCAAGGCTGCCCTCACCCCTGTCATTCCTCTGAAGATCACTGAGGAATAGCTCTCTTCTACCCTCCTCCACAGAGAGAGGAGCAGAGACCCCAGGAAACACAGGTGAGGAAGTCCTAGGGCAGGCAAGGCAGTCCTAGTGGGCTTCTGTGTCCTGCCCTTCTGCTTCTTGTCCCGTTTCCCTCCTTCAGAGTCCAGAACCTTCCATACTCAAAGGTCTGTTTAAGGCTTCAGGAGCCTTCTGACAACCTTCTTTCCTGTCTGACCACTCACTTCCAAAATAATCTGCATTCCTCTGGCTTCTTTCTCAAACTCTCACCCAAAATCTTGTTTTCCTCAGTGTACCTGCCTTCGACAAGTAGTTCGATTAAATTGTTTGAAAGTATAAATGGTAATTTCAAAATCCTTCCCAAAATATTTGCCTGCAAATATCAGGTGGGAGGGAGGTTGATCAGTAGTCACTTGGTGTGCGCAGGTGTGGGGTCGGGGATGTGAAGGAGAGGCCTTTAGTGGCCTTAGAAATAAGGGGACAGGGGGTATGGAGTATGGAAATTCTCTCAGGAACTTCTGGGAGCCCTGAACCCACAATCTGAAGGAGACTGGGACAAGAAATGAATCTACCACATGAAGAGACTACTTATTTGGAATTAGGAAGCTGAGGACCACATTTTCCCTTTTTCCTAACTTTTCTGGCTCTTATGCTAATCACCAAGCCTCAGAACAACGACCACCACAAATACTGCTCTACGGGTTTCTCCCGTACTCTCTGTGATGTTCATCTTGCTCCACAACCCCCTTAAAATCTCAGTGAAAGATGGATGAGATCTTACCAGTGCAGGACTTCCTACAATTCCTGGGATGGAGTTCAGCGTGTAGCAGTACTGAATATTCAAACACTGGATTAATGGAGTTATTCTCAAGGAGTCTGTAGAGCTCAGTTTCGCTTCCTGTTCTCAACGTTACTATGCTTTGCTTATATTCGTTTACCATTTTCTCATAACGTGATGAGATTTATTGTTTTACTGTTAATTCCTTTACTGCTTTTGCTTGTTTATATTACTTAAAACTATCCGGTCCTTAGATGCAGAAGAATTGGAAGGAGACAGACACTTTCTGCTCCCCATGCTAGTGTCTTGAACATGCATTTCCTCTTCCAAGAACTGGGTAAGGTGGGAGGAGATGTTGATAGGAAAATTTCTGGATTATATTATGGTTATGCCATTATGCCAAAGCAGCTTCCAACTCCACCATTTTTTTTTTCTTCCAAGTTCTAAAGGTGGATTCAGAAGCCCTTACTGATTTCACAAAAGCAGTGAGTGCTGGGTAAGCCCTTGATCCATTACCGTGACCCCACAGGTAGAATTTGCACATCCTGAATCATGCAATATAGGAGATGGCCCTTTGTGTAAACATGGCACTCATGCGATTTGCCTGCACAATCTAGAGCTGTGCGTTTCAATTTATGCTTGAAGAAAAAAGAAATCCACATTCACAAAACTCCAGATAAAGATTGTGTTTCAACAAGAGCTACTGACAAAGGCTCCCAGAGTCCTCAGGATAAAGCCAACAGCTTTTCCTAAAGAGTTCTCCCGACTGGATATGTCTCCCTTGGTTGGATTTTGGAATCACCTGTCTTTTCCATCCTTTTACTCCTTTTTTTTTTTTTTTAGAACTTAAGCTGGCCACTCTATTGCAAATACTGATTTCTAATGTGAAGCGTCACATCTTTTATATCTGCATGACTGCGCTGTATCTAAAACACAGTGTTTTTGTGCGTCTTCAAAATGCTAAAATGTTTCCCAGCAGCGTTCGTATTTTAAGTAATGAGAAGTGTGATGGTCAAGTTTTCATGTCGAATGAACTCGTTAAGTGTTAGTTTCTTCAACACCATCGCTTTTATCTATTTTTTCCCTATGTCCACCACCCACGTTAGCCCGTTTCTGCTCAGCTCTTTACCCTCAGAATGCGAAGAAACACCTTTCCCCTCATTTTGTTGCAGTTCTTAGAGATCAACAGTAGGTGGCAGTAAAATTTCAAGCTCAAAGGGCATTGAGGGTTTTGTTTTTTCCGCTCAGCAAAACTGATTAAGGAGCGTGTATAGGAGAAATTGGATCGTACAATCTAGTGGAAAAAACAGAGGTATTTTTAAAATGCCAAATGTAACTAAACACATAACTTATTTGAAAAACACGCAAGATATTTCAAGTAAAACTCCTATGGGGATCATCAGGGTACAGGTTTAGGTAAGAGAATCTTAAAGAATAGGAATTATGAGCATGAAGGGAATTAGCAGAAATGTACATCGAAGGGAAGACTCACAAGCGAACTTTGTTATTTGAGTTCTGGGACCCATTTCCTTACCTGCACACAAGTGCCCATCTCGCCGTGCTGTGATGGTAGTCTTTCCTCATCCCTCCCGCCATCCCCCCGCCCCCCGCCTTGTTGGTGGTGAATGTTACCTTTGAGGCTATTTGGCAGTCCCTGAAAGGGTTTGTGACCACTTGAATAGAGAGTGTGTTTGTCATTTTCCCATTTCAATGCCACTTTGTGTGGCCGCTGTAACTTTCATCTCCCTCGCTCTCATTCTCGCCTGCTGTCTCGTACTGTACGGGCTTTGTGCATTGTCTTCAAAGCAATACTCATAATTAGAGGGGAAGGGGGAAACAAACAAAGAGAAGATTGTACGGTCGGTGCGGATTCTCTGTGCTAAGGAATTAAGGATTCTACTTTCCCCGGTTCGAGATGCTGGAGTAATGGGCGGTGAAGATGTCATCCAGATCTACGATCTCACTGTTTCTCTCCCGAGCCCTCAAAACGATGTCATCGGCCAGACATAGCAATCCTCTAGGCAGCGCATGTCCCCGAGGGTAACTCCAGGGAGAAAAGCTGTTGTTGAGATATGATCAGCTACAGCTGTGCTTTCAGCCCGCATTAAATCATGCTCGGGCTCACTTGATTTACGTGGAAATTCTTTGTCCATCAACAGGAAATAAATCAAAGGTGCGTAGCATCATCGCTTCAAGATACAACAGAACAGTAAGGACGGTGTTTCTGCAGCAGTGGGGTGCACTCTTGAAATGTGCCTGGCGGGGCCCCCCGCTGGGAAATCAGTTTCCACTTGGGCCATTCCTCAGGAGTTTTGTTTGGGCAATTTTGCCCAGACCCGAAGGCTCCTGCTGTCTGCACGTGATGAGAGGCTGTTTTACAGAGATCGGATTCCGCCCAAGTGTGAGGAAAGTGGTTGAGATAAGCCCAGGGAACTCTCAGGACTGTGGTCAGCAGAGGGAAAAAAAAGAAAAAAACAGAATGGCAAAGGCGAGATGGCAAGAACATTCAGAGTCGATGTAAAGCTGGAAACCAGTGGCCTCTCTTTCTCTTCCCTAAGTAAGATGTGGATGGTCACCCCACGCGTGTAGGGAACAGCGTTTCTGTTGTAGTCCTTGCCCCTCAAGCTGGAAGACGAAGAGAGAAGGCAGACGTAAAAGGAAAATGGATACAATACTTGTAGAAAGAGAGTTGGCTTGGGGGTGTGCTTTTCTGTGCCCTGATGAGAACTTCCCAGCCAAGGAACGGTTTACTTAGGATGCGCCAAGCGGAGTGTAGAGCGAGCACAGCTTCTAGCTCACCCTAGCATCCCACCTTTGGTGTCTCTATCATTCCATGATGGGAGCCGGGAGGGGAAGGGGCCCTGGCTCGTCCAGCCAGGCCTGTGACTTCAGAGGACTTCTCCCCGTCCATGGTTTTAGAGAAATACTCTGCTGCTGAGTAGTTTCAGCCTGCAGAGCCCTGCTCTTGGGCCAATTCAGACTCGGCTCTAAAACTGTTCTACGGGTTTGTTCTAAGCTCACCTCCATGTGGTGACCCCACTCCTTGGCCAGCTCCCCAATAGGTGATGGTTAAGAAAGGCTAAGTTGAGGGTATATGTGTTAGGGACACTGAGAAGGGAGAGATAGACATTCATTAGTGGGGATGGCTGTCTCTAGAAAGTAAAAGACCCATTTAGATGGGCCTCCAGTAATCATCATATTTATCCTCCAACTTTAAGAAATGGATAATCTAAAATGGATAGTCTGTTGACTTCATATCTGTCTCCATGGAGGAGGTGATATAGACATTCCAAGGAAGGACCAAATAACAAAAAACATTGGATGCTGTGGAATTAAAACCATGGGATGAAAAGAGAAGCAGAATATTATATAGAGGCTTCAAAAAAGCAGAGCCGGGACAGCGTTATTCAAATAACAAAGATATTGTGTGAGGATGAGCTCGGAGGCTTAAAGAATTTCATCGAGCTTGCCAAGAAATACGTGCATCTAAACGTATTACAGAGCATCGTACCACACTAGAAAAACTGAAATAGCCACAATGCTCAAGATGTCAGGTCCGGGTTTGTTGATTAAAAACAATGACACGTCCTCGGAAGTGCCGTACTTCTTCAAGACTCTTTTGCCTTCATAACTATGACTCTCTTTTGCACTGATGTATTATTACTTTGCTGGTAGAAAATGGCACATCTTGCAGTGTTTCTTAAGCCTTGCAGCTGATCTACTTAAAAGATTAGAAGGGAAACGTGCTGATGGAAGACGATGCAAATAACTGCCTTTGAGTTTCTTAGAGATTCCTCGCGTCTTAAGTGACAACAGGGTCTAGTTGCAGTGCTGTCTAATACGGTAGCCCCTAGCAAGTGTATGCTTGATGTCTCATTCCCTCAGACTCTTGCTATCAGCATTTTATAAATATTCATTTATAAAATGACTCATTCCAAGATGTTATAGCTCTATTTAGGTCAAGCATTTCATATTTTCAGACTTTTCCTTGGAAATATTTCTAATCCAGAGGAGAACAAATACCCTCCTGGGGACCTTGGAGACATTGCCTGAAGCTGACTACTTCAAACACAGTCTTTTTTTTTTTTTTTTAAGTTTATTGCTTTATTTTAAGAATTCAAGTGACTTGTGCTTTTGGATTCATAATGTGGCTGTGCCAGTTTCAATATAAAATAACATTTTGACCAGTTCAATTATATAATTTCCCATCTAAAAATAATGTCTTGTTTTCCTGGACCCTTCTCTGATTTTCAAGTTCCCATGCGTACCTGGTTTGAAAAGTGTCGCCTTAATGAAAAGGAGAGAAAAACATGCATGTTCTCCTAGACGGAGTTGTTAACACTGGGAAGGCGACTTTTACCAGCAAGTGTTCAAATCAAATTCCTAGAAAAATAAATCAAAATGAAAAAAGACACAACACAGTTCCACAGAGCTTGAATGGATGGATAAGCGAATGGATCATTTCTTAATATATTTTAGTGGTTATTCACCTCTTCTTCATCTTCTTTTCCCAAGACTGTGGGAACACGGTGGGAAAAGCCCTCAAGCTTTCTCTGTAACTTACTAGTTCAAAGACTCTGGAAGAACCTGTGTTCTTTCTCACTCAACTATGGTTTTATGGCTATTTCGTGATCGTGGTATTTCTACTTTGAGTTCTTGTCTGTGGAACACTATTTCCATCCCTTATTACATCATCTCTTTATATCTTCCTTCATCCCTTCCCACCCTTTTTCCGTTTCTAAATTTCTTGGAGATCTGTTAGTGTTTACCTGCTTTCTAGTACCTCCCAGCTTGTGTTTGTTAGTCCAGCACCCTTCTCCTGCTTCCTTCTTGGGGTATTTTTAAGTAGAAATCATGTGGAGCCCCTTTTTTTGTTCATGACTTGGATTTGCATGGGCTGAGTTGTTTCTGGAACTTATTGGGGTGGATACTTAAGGAGAGCGGGTTGGTGCGTTTCTGAAAGCTTGGCTTTGAGTCTGTTGTCTTCGAACTCGTTCTCAGCAGCACTTCACTGGGGTTCGGTTCCAGCCTGCCCAGCAGGATGCGGGGCTCAGAGTGGAGGGCTTTCTGTCATGAATTTTGTGCTGCATGGTGTAGCTCAGGTCTCTTAAGTTAACTGAGATCGAAACAAACGCTCTCTCTCTCTCTGTCTCCCTGAAATTTGGTCTGATTTTACTGTATTTGATAACTCTTATTCATATATGATCTTTTCAGTTTATGGGCATCTTCTAGTTTAGTCAAAGGGGATAATGCTTCCTTTTCTTGTTGCTCATTCTCCCTGTTATTTTCCGTGAATTGCAGAAAAAAAAAATTGAAGAGATGAGAAATTAACGTGGAAGTTAACAGTTGTTGTCTTTAACGCGCCTCTGCCTTTATTCTTGCTTTTTTGTAGTTTACCACCCATAGCCTGCCTGTTCAAAAGCACAAATGAGAATGTATGACAGCTCTGCTTCAGAACTTTGCTCCATTTAGCTTAGAGGGTAAATGACAAGTGCTTTGAAACAGCCTCTCGGGCATCGTGTGAAATGGCCCTACCTCTTATGTGTCCCGTCCTAATATTTATTACTCCCTTATATTTTAGCAATGCTGAGTTACTTGTGTATAAATTACGTATCCGCACTCTTTTCATCTGCCTCTTCTACCTGGATTTTTACTTCTTTCTTACTTACCTACGAAGCTTCTACTTATCTTGCAAAGCCCAGTTCAGAAGGCTCTTGCTTTCCAAAGCATTTTTTCACTATTTTGCTACAGAAATGGTCTCCCTCTCCTCTGTGCTACCTCCTTACTTCATATATGTTTTGATCATTACATTCTTTTTCTCTTATGTATAATCATTTCTTTACATATTTTGTCTCCTTCACTAGATTGAGTTTCTTGAATTGGTGTCTTGTTCATCTTTGTATTTCAATCACTTGGTACAGGCCTTGGTACTCAGTGTCTCAAGTAATAATTATTAATTCAGGTTTGAATCAATACAAGTGGAAGCATTCAAACCTGAATAATAATTTGTCCGAATTAATAAAATAGGAGGTTTTTAAATGTAAGACTTGTTTTGTTTTTGTTGTTTTCCTTTGCTGAATTTGAATGAAACGTAAATAAAAAAGTAAAAAAGAAAAAGAAAGAAACTAAAACCAAATAAAATGCAAAATAAAGTATAAATATTCTGTAGGCCATAATAAAAGACAATGATGAGGAAAACTCTAAATTTGCATGCTCGCTGTAGTTTTTGTTGTGAGGCAGATGCTATCTTCAGGACAAAGTGTCTTTGGAGGAGAAATAAACTAGCTGGGACAAAACACAAGTCTTTCAGGTGCCGTGAGAAGGAGAAGCCCTGAGCCTACATGCATTCTTTAGTCGCTAGGTTGAGGAAGATTATCTGTTCCTGGAACTCAGCCCCGCGGTTTTAAAAATAACTACTCATATTGCTGATTTCATGATATTTCTTCCCTCCTGGGCTAAGTTCTGTAAAACTTTGTATGCCCATTTGCAGGCATAATGTATGATGTACCTGTCTTGGTTGTATAATTTAGTGACTCGTTACAGGGAAAGGTGAAATACTGAGTGAGGATTGAAATACTCCATATGTCTCGAAATTCCACAAATCCAGGCGTGTGGGAGACGTCCAGCACAGAAACTCAACATGACTAATCCTCAGAAAACACTCTGAAATCGATAGTTCTTCCCCGCTGCCTAGATGCATCCCCTTGGGACATTAACAGAGCCATCTGGAATTTTTCAGATTTAATATTAGCGCTTGGCTTTTACAGAAAGGCAGCAAAAAAAAAAAAAAAAAAAAAAAAACTGCCCCAGCCCTTCACCCGGGACGCTGAGTTGTTCATTGGCATGAGTTTTTCTTTGTTCCCATAGCTCTGTGACAAATTAATTGCAACCAATCTGAGACATATTTTTGCCTACTTCCCATTGGAAAACACCAGGAGTGAAGAATTTTCTTTGTTGCTAACTCTGTTATGCCCTGGATAGCTTAAGAAATTATCTCATGTTATCTCAATATATGTTTTTCTTTAGACTCACCTTCCAATCTTATTTCACCTCTATTCAACCCCCCTCTCCTTCATTTTCCTAATCATTAAGGCAAATAGTGGATTTTTCCATCACTGGGTGTATTGGGTCTTTTTTGACGCGGAGAGTGTCCGCATCATCACCAATCTAGAGCATCAGGGTCATTCCCGAGGCTCTTCCCTGATGGCTGGTCTAAGAGCTGGCAAACTTGTCTTGAAGATAGTTTGAAAGCGACGTGATGACTTTTTGAGGAGCTCCAGAATGTATCTGAACCAGTGTGCTGGTGCGAAAATTAATTCAATCCAGCACATTTTAATCAGGGGCCCAGGATGTTTTAAATAAGAGATGGCCCTAGCTTTCAAGGAGCTCAGCAGCTGGTGAGGAAGACCAGTGTGTGCCTGGTGTGAAAGAGAGGAACTCCATGGAGAAGATGGGTCAGGTCGTCCAGGGGGACCGAGTGGTGTTTCTCAAACAACGTACTCTGCAGTGATAACTGAGGAGGGCATTAGGTGTCCTCTCTCTGCTCCCCGTGTCCATCTCCCAAATGCCAGTTACTCTGCACTGAATCTTGGGACCTTCTGTCACCTTCATATGCAACAGTTTACTTGAAGAGACCTGCAAGGTTAAAATGATTAGACACTGCCACTGGTAACACTACCGTGTCTTTATACTTCATTGTTCTCTCCCATAGGGGACCAAATATTCCTCATCAGTAGAGAAGGTAAAGCAGTATCGAGTATCCCAAAGTAGCTAAAATTTTACTTCAACCACTGCGCATCCACAGACTCATTCTTTCCCACAAGTTTGCCATCACATCTCATACATATTAGTTATGTTAACGGGTAACTTTGTTAAAAAAACTCATGCGTTTGCCTTGAGTCATGCCCCTGCCGTGGGTGCCAGGAAGCTGATTGTTTAGAGGAGACTCCTCCCAACTGATTTCTTGCTTTTTCCTTCAAAATGCTAACACCTCAGGATCCAGTATTGCATGTCTCTCTTTCTCCCCAGAAGATAATAAGTTAGTAGTTAAGATTGTGTCTTTGATCCACAAGGTTTTATTTGTATCGCTCAGAGTGATTCAATTAGTAGTTAGCTGTGGAAAGAAAAAGGTTTTTATTGTGCAAGGGGTTATGTGATGCTCCATTGGTATCTATCAGAATTAGAGCTGAACCCTGAATAGAACACGCAAGTCATTGATTTATAAACGTTCTGTGGGACCCCAAGGGTTGTCCTCTTATGGCATCCTGATTCTCACAGGTTTAGAGACATATGATAGGGGGTCGATGTCATTCTCATTCAAACATTAAATGCCACAAAGAGTGGAAACAAAAAGTTGATCATGATAAGGGTACCTGCCATTTCTTTTACGCTTGTCTCATTTTTTTTTCCTTTCCAAGTAGTTTTTTTGTTGTTGTTTTTTTTGTTTTTTTGTTTTTTACATCTAGGGCTTATTTACATCTTTGGCATTTTCTCTGGAGACCTGGCCTTGGACACTTAGTGACACAGATATCACAGGATATTATCTAATGTCACATTTCTATAAGTTCTCTTTTTTTCATGTGATAAATCCAGACTTAACTAAGTTCATGTAGTTAACCTGTAACTTCATGCAGTAGACATTTTAGTAACATCCACCACTCAACCAATCAGGTAAGCTTTGGGAGTTATTGATTGGGATGCTTCATGCAACCAACGCATTAATTGCACTGTCTACTCTATTGAATTTTTATTTAACTGAATTTTGGGAGTATGATTTCTATGAGATTATTCTCGATCATTGTACTTATAATTTTCAGTATCCTTTACAAAAGATTTATCATGCTTATTATCTCATTTTAGGTCACCGGTCTCTTCAGAAGATCACGGTAAGAATCTGTCTTACTTATACTAATTCAGGATTAAAAGTTGAGCTCTGTTCCTTGCATTTCACTGTCAGAGGGAAGAATTATTTAAGAAAAATGTCTTTAAGATGTTTGCTTTGTATTTTTTTAGTGTAAAATATCAAACACTTTAAAAAACTTAATTCATCATGCCTAAATTTCATGTCTTATATTTTTTTTCAAATATGTTAGCAACCATTTTGGTTGACAAATATAAAAGCTTGATATATTCTACCCTATTTCTGTTCCATCACCAGAAACTTTTTGTGGCTTTGGGGAAGCCATATAATTTATCTGAATCACAGATTTTTTAAAAAAACGGGGGTTTATAGTAGATATTCCCAAAAGTCTCGTCCAGTTTGGATGCTGGGATTTGCCCAGGGTGTTAGGAGTCTGACATGAAGCAAATTTGTAAGTGGTATGAGTTATTACCCAGCTGAGATGAGTCATTTGCATTTTAAGAAACAACTATTTCATTCAAAGGATAAAATTTATGGTTTTGTCACGTCTACGTTTTACGATTGTTCATTTAATCAACCAGGCGTTCAAAAATGTTCATTAAGTATCTACAGTGGGTCGGCGATGCTACGTAATCATGTTATACAAATGCGCATTTGTGGTATGTGATACAGGACTTTTCCCTTCAAGGAACTTTATGGATCTAGTGGGGAAGGGGTGGTGGAATGACACATACGTACTGCAGTACAGAGTGAAATGCAACTAATCTTATAAAAGAGGGATGAAGTAGGGCTCTTAAGAGTATTACTGGCCTTCTTCCTCATGCAGCCCCTAATGTAGCTAAGGGAACCATTACGTATTCAGCCAGCCAAGTGAAAAACATGAAAGCTGCTTTATGCATTCCTCTTCATCGCCTCGTTTCTACCTGGTCAATCAGTTTCTTATGTTTCTTTTATCTCTATTCTCTTTTCCATCTCTGTTGCTTCAATGCAGGGCCTTTCCATGTCTTACTTGTACTTTTAAAATTGTCTTTTACTGGGTAGTCGTACCTCTAGATCTCCTTCCTTTAGTTCCTTGCATACTTAGATAGCACCAAACGGTTTGTTCTGTAGTGAAAATCTTCCGTTGCCTGCGGGGTGAAATCTTCAATAGACCAATAGTTGTGTTCAGCTTTCCAATATCGTATTTTAACATGGGATAGAAAGTCCTAAATGAAGGAATCTTTGTCTACTGCTTCTTGCTTCTCTCAGCATCTTTTCCCTTCTATCTCTGCCCTATATTCTAATTGTCAGCACTACATCTAATTTCTGGGACTTACCATGTTTATTAAGTTTCTCTGCTTTTATCTTTACTGTTCTTTCTGATAGGAAGCTGCTCCTTTTTGCCATTTACACAGTTGATGCTCAACCATTCGAGACCTTCTTAATCTATCACATCCTGTGTGAGCTTTCCGACCCACCTATTATTGCATTGACTATTTTTCCCTATTCGAAGATTTAATATATAGATTGGACGCTTGATTTATCTGTCTCCTGTGAGTCTGATATAGATCCCAACAAATAGCAGGCATCCAAAAGATGTTTATTAAAATGAATGCTTTGAGAGAAAGGGAGTTTGGGGCAGACCTGTTCTGCTGCTATATCATAAAATCTCTCCTAGCATTGGAATGAAGTTGGATCGTGTGATGTGAAGAATCACAGGGCAAATTTTCAGGCCATTTAGTCAAAATTAGGCAATCGACCACCTAATGATGAGCTATTATTATAGGCTATTTTTCTCATCGGTGTTGGTATGGCTAGGTTTCTTATTGTAGTTAGAGGTCTTGGGATTCCAGATCCAAATGGTAAACTAAAAACTTGTGTTTGGTTTTTATTTTAAACTAAGGTTCCCCTTAATGACCTTTGTTTGCTTCTCTCTCCTAATCAGTAAGAATTTATCCTCCATTCTTAAAAAAAAAGGGGGGTGGGACTCCTGAATTATAATTTTGTGGTCCTGTAGAACTTCTTAAGTCATGAGCTATCAGGGCACACATGTCAGTGACCTGGGAAGTCCTGAAAGGTGACGACCACCAGAAAGACTTGCTCAGTATTCACAGCACTTCAGAATTCATTATTTTAAGAACTGATATATGTTCAGAAAGAAACATTATCCAAATTAGAGGGTTTTTATATTTTCGTGGCTTCAAAAATTTATTACATGTCTATCCCTTTGAGTGTGATTCTACAACTTCCAAAAATAATTCAAATATGTAAATATGTAAAAATTATGATGGTGATTTATCTAATCTTATTTAATTTTTCATCATCTGTGCATCCCTGAAAAATATTCTCAATCTTTTTCTTTATTGCCAAGATTTTCTACTAGAACTTAAAATATGTTTTCTTATGTTTATGCATTTTTATGTGTCCATATTTGCTGTGGTTAGTATAAAATCTCTTGAATATCACATCATTAAGCTTACATTGTGCACAATAATGACATTGCCAAATACTGGTAAGAGAGGTAAAAAGTGTCATTTTTGCTTTCTCAAACTTATGAGTAGAAAAATTGAGTCATGCTGGGCCAACAAATTATAAAATTAAAATATAAAGCCCTATGCCTCTGGACTTTCTATTTTGTTCACTTTCCACCAATGATGACACTTCTTGAATAACGGGTCACTTTGGCCATCTCCAAAACAGACTTCGTTCTTGAGGAAATCTAATTTTCACAAGTCCCAAAACCCCAGCATTCTCGATGATCACAGATTACCCTTTCGCAGAAAACATGCTTGGGTATTGTGCCTTTGTCATTTACCCTCTCCTCGTTTTAATTGCTTATCTGTAAAGTGGGGCTAGTCATTCATACCCTGCCCACCTCCTGGGATTGTTGTGAGTTGGAATGGCAGATCGGCCGTGAAATCACTTTGCAGTTTGTTAAAAGCGCCCCAAAGGTAATGCTATTGTGGTCCCAGCAGTGGATAAGGAAGAGTGAGTCTACTGGCGATGCCTGCTCGGCACTGCACACTGCCTTTGAAAAGTTAAAAGATGTGATGTGCTGGGGGACAGAGTGGAAATGATGGTGGTCATGGCGGAAAACTGTTTTCCTTCAACATTATTATGAAGTATTAAATTTTCGTTGGGGGTTTTCTTTCCATCTGGGCGAGGAGGAGTAAAATGGTTAATGCACGATTGAGCTTATAGTGCTAAAATAAAGCTTCAGTTCATGATCAGATACTCAGTCATATAGAATTGATGATAGAGGAATAAATGAAATGTAAAATGTTTCCTATTTATATAATAGAGTATCTAATAGAGTATAATAGAGAAAAAAGGCTAACGTTTACGGAGCGCTTATTATGTGAAGACACTGTGCTAAAGTACTTCAACTCTGTTATTTCATTTAACCTTTTACAAATAACACTGCAGAAGAGATATTATCCTCAATTTTCTAGTTGGGAAAACAGGCTGAAATAACTTCCTTAAGATCAGACCGCTAGTAAGTGGTAGAGTTAGTTTTCAGATCCAGTTCTAACACCCAAATCTTGCTCATTTAACCACCATCTCTGCAGAAAAAAAAAAAAAGAAATGATTGTTAGCATTAAAGTAAATTGATAGAATTATAGAGAAAGAATGTTTTTTTCACCAAGAGTTTATTTACTACTGTGTCAGTCATTTCTTTTTAATGACAAAACAAGACAGAACAAAAACTACTTCTCTCTCCCCGCTGTGAGGGATTTGTTCCTGTAGAAAAAAAAAAATAAATACCAATGTCACATTCTCTCATAATTAGTTAACTGAGTAAACCCAAAGCTTCAGGGAAACCTGCCACGCTCAATCCCAAGGGAGACATCACATTTTTAATGTCACATCTGGAAGCTGGACTCTTACTCCTTGTCAGAAGATAAGCTGGGCACTGATGGATTGCCTCGTCCTACGAGTTCCCCTTGCATTAGTGCCTATCACTTCATCATTTAAATTGCTCCTGGAGCCACCTCCTGTGCCCAGGCTGCTTAGCTGGCTCCCAGCTCTCAGCTTCCTGTTTTGTCATCTTAGCCTGCTTATTTCATGGGCCTCCCAGAATTCCTCTGCACCGGTGCCCTGGTGGAGCGTCTGTTCACTTGCGAAACAGTTGACGCTCTTGAAAGGAAGTGCCAACAATCTGTTTGATTCTCCCTGGTATCTGAAGCAGCATCCCTCTCATGTCCTACTTCCTAGACCTCTTGGCAATAACGGTTCTCACGTGATATGGCAGCCTTTTTTTTTTTTTTTTTTTTTTTGCAATCGTAACTCAGTGGAGCCGGAGGGGGAGGGGGTACCTGGAAATAAAACTGTAGCAACCATGACCACTCGTATAGGTGCCCAAGGATGAGTCCACTGTCAGGCTTGGAGCCAGTTTTACTTCGTAGCAGGTTGTGAGCAAGGAACCCAATAGTGGAAAAGCTCTTACAGCTTCAATAGCTCTCGTTTGGCTCAGTTACTATAGATTGATGGGTTAATTTTTTGTTTGTTTGTTTGTTTGTTTGTTTATGGCTAGACAACCCTCGATTGACCTCACAGATTGCAAGGACCTGTCAGTTTACAATCCCTTATGTTTTGAATTTTTTATGCCTACAGCGCCTGGTCTTCCTAGGTGGTCTCCCATCTAAGTACTAACCAGGCCCGACCCTGCTTAGCTTCTGAGATCAGATATCGGCTTATTCAGGGTAACATGACCATAGACTGTAGATTCATTTTTTACTCTCATATAAATATAGATTATAAAATTTCACTGAAATAGAAAATATCCATAAAAATATAAAATGTATGGGCTCAGTTTAAATAAGAACCGAAAACAGAATTACTGTGTACTCAACCTAAGAAATAAAACATTTGTAGTAATCTGGACCTTCATCTGTAGAGATAACTACTCTTCTGCTCGTTTTTGTTTATCCCCTTACTGCATATATGCATATTTCACATGTGAATGTATGTGTATGTTATGTATATGTACGTATGTATTCACACACATATGCATGTATATAGTTTTTCTTATTTTGAACTTTTATAAACTGAATCCCTCTGTAAACTCTTATGCAATTTGCTTCTTTTGTTCAGAATAATGTTTTTTGTGATTCATCCTTGTTGATGAGCACCATATTCTTTTCTTTAATTTTTCATGTTGTATAGTACTCTATTGTGTCAATATCTAACAATTTATATTTCCATGTTCTGATGAATATTTATGTAGACTCCAGGTTTTTGTTTATGTGTATTATTTTTCCTAGCTATTGCAAATAATATTATTATGAACTTATTTTTATAACTTCTCGGACTAAGTGTCCTACATTTGTACAAGAATTCCTCTAAGGTTTAAACCTGGAATGCTATAGTTTAGTAGTAGGTTATACACACATTTAACTTATCACGTAATGACAAACAATTTCCCAAAGTGGTCATCTAATTTCCACTACCAACTGCAGAGTATGAGTTCCATTGATCTACATCTTAGCCAACGCTTAATATTAACTGATTAAAATTTTTTGCCAATTTGTCATGAGTGTCAAATGGTATCTCGTTGTGATTTGAATTTCATTGAATGATTAGACATCAGATTGAGCATCTTTTCATTTATTTATAGGCCATTTATGTTTGTTGGTCTATACTTCTTTATTTCTTTTGCCTATTTTTTCCATTGGGTTTGTCTTTCTTTTTAATGGCTCATAAACTTTTTTTGTACTCCAGGTAAAAATTATGTATTGACTATATGTGTTGCAAATTTTCTCCTATTCGTGGTTTATCTTTTCAAACTTCTTTTGGGTAGATATTATTTAATAGAACGCAATCATATTAATATTTAGTGCATGGTTTATATCTTTGGGTTGTTCTGTAAAGAAATACTTTCATAGCATCCTCATAAAGATATTGTCTCATACCCTTTTCTACAGTTTTTTATAGTGTTACTTTTCATATTGTGTCATAATATCTTTGAATCGACTCTGCAGTTTGGTGAGAGATAAAGGTTCACTTTTATTTTGATTTTTTTCATGTACATAACCAGTCATTATCATTTGTTTCCTTCATTGACTTGCAAAGCCTGCTCTGTCTCCTCAAATACATGATTCTCTTTTGTGTTTTTTCAATTCATATATCCATTTCTGTACAATATCCCATTGTTTTAACTGTTCTAGCTTTGCTATAAATCTCAATATCTGGTAGAGCACGTCTTTAGAATTACCTTATCAAGTTTTGTGCCATAATTTTCATGGAAATTGCTTGAATCTATACATCAGTATAAAGAGAATTGATATTTTTATAATAGTGAGTTTTTCCATCCCAAACCATATCTCTTTACATTTAATTGACCTTTTTTAAAAGACTGTTTGGCCTCTTTAAGTGCCTATCAGTAGAGTTTTCTAATTTTTCTTCATGAAGGGTTTAGCCATATTTTTGTTAAACAGATTCCTAAGTACTTTACATTTTAGTGATATTTTACATTATATTTTAAAAATTATATTTTCTAAGGGATCGTTGTTGGCATATTAAAATGCAGTTGACTTTCGGAATCTTGCTTTAAGATTCTTTTTTCAAATTCTTGAATCAAGGTTCCTGCTAAGCTTTTAAATTTTATCTGAAGTGTCTTTTAGTGAGAAGAGAGAATTCAGCATAGGCAACATCATTTGCAAGTCATGAGAATTTAGTTTCGTTTTTTCTAATCATTAGCTTTGTAGGCATTTTTCTAGTATTGAAAAGAAGTAGAGATATTCAGTATCATGGACTTGTTCCTGATCTCTAAGTGGATGCTATCCGCAAGTCGCCAATAAGTGTGAAGTTCACTGACAGGTGGTAGTGATGCTGCTGCTGGTGATCGTTTTGTAGAGAGCCTTTTAAGGATTTTTCTCTTTATTCAAATTTGTAAAATTCAACAAGTGTTGAATTTTTTGGAATGAACTTTTTTCTTCAGCTGTTGAGATGATAATATGGTTCTTGTTCTATGGTCTGTTATTATGGTGCATTTTGTTAACTAATTTTCTTTGTCTTTTTGTATTTAAATACAGTTGGTATATGATAGGATATTAGTTTGAATAGTTTCAGGTGTATGATGTGATTTAACATTTTTATATCTTACAATGTATCACCCCATTAATTCTAGTAGTTATCTGCCACCGTGCAAACTTATCACAATGTTATTGATTATTTTCCCCTTTAACTTTTTCACTCATCCCTCTACTCCTTCCTCTCCAGTAACCATCCATTTGGTCTCTGTTTCTAAGAGTTTGTTTATGTTTTGTTTTGTTTGTTCATTTTTTTTTAGATTCTATATATAAGTGAGACCATCTGATATTTGTCTTTGACCTATTTCTTATATATATAAATATATATGACATCTTTACATACATATATATGCACACACATATATATATACTTCACCTTTATCGAAGTAGATTAATTGATTTTCTAATAAAAATTATTATTATATGCATGAGATGAATTCAGATTGACTGTTGGTTATTATATTTAATCTCCTTAACACTAGTTTCAGTTTGCTAATATTCTGATTAGGATTTTTACATCTACGTTCATGAGTGCAATTGGCCTTTAATTTTTTAAATTGTATAGTGCTTATGTAATATTCTTAGCTTTACAAAATGAATTAGAAAGTGTTTTATTGTAATCTCTGGAAAACTATATAACACTTGAGTTATCTTTTTCTGGAATATCTTGGAATATCTCCCATCAGTAAAATTGTCTTGGGCTGGCATTTTCTTTGTGGGAAAAACTTCAATCACAGGTTTATATTCTCTAATGCTTATGGGACTAGCCAAATTTTCTATTTCCCCTTGGATTAAAAAATTGGTAACTATTTTTAAGGAATTCATTTTCATTAAAAAACGTAATTCGTCCATTTTTTTTCATTTATTGACATATAACTATCTGCTTAATTTCTGTGAGATAGGAGGTTATATCTCCCTTTTCATTTTTAATATGTTGAAATCTCTCTATTTTAATTGTCTGAATCTCATTCTCATAAAGATTCTTTAGGAAAATTTCCTGAGAACATTATTTGCTGAGTTCTTTCATATGAAAGCAGTTCATTTGGGCCCTTTGAAAATTAGTTGTGCTGCATACTGAAATCAAGTCACATGTTCTTTCCTTGATCTTTTAAATATTCCATTTTCTCCTGGCATAAAGCATTCTGTTTGATGATATTATTCTCCTCATAAAAGTTGTTTATTTTTGTCTAGATACCCAAAGGATATTTTATTTTCCTTCAATGTTCAGTACTTTTTACAAAAACAAAAAAAAACCAAAAAACAAAAAAATGCCTTGGCGTAGATCATTTTGAGACATTAATGTTCTCAGATCTATGACGCACTAAATGCTTAGTTTAAATTTTTTAAAATTCAAAACAGTGTGCATGAATTAAGTGTTCATTCTACTGTTTTGTTGTGGTTTTCTCTTTCAGGAACTCATTCTATATGATTATTTTTACCTTCTTTACCTATCTTCAACATGTGCCTTTTTCTCTCACATTCTTTTTATCCCTTTTCTTATTTCTTTTAGATTTTTAAAACTTTCTTCTGCTTTTCTTAAGGCTTTATTGGTTGAACTTATTTGTTCCGGTGTTTCTTTTAATTTAGTCTGTATTTGCCAAATGATTTTTTTTTTTATTTCTAGTACTTTGTTGAATTATATCACCTCATTTCTGAATTATTCTAATTCTGATTCATCCTCTTTTTCTATATCATATATCACTTTACTAATGATTTTAAGCGCATTTGAAATAGTATGCTACTTTTTTTTTTTGGCAATTCTCTGATATATTTTCACCATCTATAGGAATGTTATTCTGTTCCTTATTTTTTCCTTTATAATAACTTCATGAGGTTTTTCTTTTGCTCTTTTTATTTAAAATTAGTTTATCTGAATTTTTTAAAAAGAAGCATACTTCAGTTAGCTTCTGAGAGCTCTTCCTTCTGTTGATTTTGTGTGCTGTTAAAAATGTGGTTACTTGCTTTCTTAGACAGCTGGCTTTGACCCCGTCCTCACTTCTAATCCAAATCTCTTTCCTTTCCTCCTGTTGTCTCTGTTCTGCTCAGTGTATATTCTGCTCACAGACGTATACCCTAAGTTTGGGCTCTGTCTCAAGGGGAGTTCTAGATGACCCGTTTTAAGACTTCACAGGTCATACAATGCTCTATGTACTTAGTCCTTGCTGGGGGCCCTTGCACTTGTTTGCCATGGGGATGGGAAAAATCTTCTGACAGTCTCTGTAGCTGCTCTCCTGTTGGCTCACTGTACTGTTCAGAGAACACTGCTTGGCCATTTTGAGGCCAGAGGCTACCTCACTGCCTCCCTAGGCTTTCTGCGCAGACGCTGATAGAATGCAGGTCTCTTGGCTGTCAGTGGCTTCTGTCCAGCCACTTGTAATTCTGAGGTTTCAAAGGATCCTGTGTTACCTAGTTTTGTTTAAATGTTGACCTCATATTTTGGTTCTTCTACATAGTTCCTCTGTTTCTCTGTATGTGGAGATTCAGCAATTCAGCAACTTACTACCATCTTTCCCTATTTCTGGATTTTTTTTTAAGCCAGCATTTTAATTGTTTAAATTATTATTGAAGTTTAGTGTACCTTATTCCCTTTACTATATAAAAGTCAAACATCTTGAGAGTTATATTCTTTTAAAATTTCTATGATGGCTCCTGAAATTGAAAACTTTTTTAAAAGAATAATTGATTTTTGAGAAACTAAGGTTGAGGGAATTAATGGTTTGAGTCTTTGTATTATAGCAAAATAGTTTCAACTACTCCTTTAAAATTATTTAATGTAGTATACTCTTATGTGTACTTACACGTTAAAAAAAAGTCAGCACTTATTAAAACTTAGCAAGTGCCAGGCAGTGTCATAAGGTATATTCCGTTGAGCCTTAGAGAGGTTAAATAACTTCTTTAAGGTCACACCAAACTATTATATACTTAACCAACTACCCTAAATGTTTTGCACCTGTTTATTCTCCACAACAATCATAGTTCTACTATCGTTCTCATTTTACAGATGGAGAAACTGAGGCACAACCTATTAGGTAACTTGGTCAAGGTCACATGAATAGCTTAAGGGTTAGAACTAGGATTTAAACTTGGACCCAGATCCTATTCTCGGCCACTCCTCTGTACTGTCTGTCAATAGCATTGCTGAGATTTGAGCTGATGCAATAGGAAATTATTTCTGTTAAGTGGAGAACTCATAATTATTGAGTGGGAATTGATTATTAACTATGAGTATTTTTTTTTCATATCAGTGAGCAGTACCCTTGGCACAGAAGAATTCTAAGATATATTCTTGATTCATTTCTGCTACCCTTCCATACTTGCTTAATCAAAAAAACAAGGATCTCATTTCCTGTCAATAGCACTTATTCTTTAAAAAGGTAGAATTCTTGAAAGGTAGCCATTTCCTTACGGAAAATCACAATAAAAAGGCAATTACTGTGACCAGAATAATAGACTCAATTTAAAAAGTTAATTATTTTTCTTTTATTTTCTATTAACTATTAATCAACAAAACATGATGAGTAAACTTGGCTGATGATACAGATGGAAGCATCTGAGGATCTTTATTGCCTTACTAGGAGGTGCTTTTCATCTTGGCCTTCACAGTATGCCACGTTGCAATGACTTTAGTCTGGCTAATGCAAAATAGCTAGAGTGTTCGTTTTTGCCCCATATTCAGTTTCTGACTAGGGAATCCCCTATTGGCTTTTTAATCAGATTCAAACTTTTTAGTGCTCACTTTTGAGGCTCTTCCTCACCCTGGTTTAGCTCATGTTGCTTTAGTGAATTCTTTCTGCTCCCTGCTTGTGGGCCCCTCTCCAGATCCCGTCTTCCTCGTACTCACTGAGCCGTTGGGTCAGTATCAGCTCCTACCGTCTCTGTGGGTTTCCACTTTCATTGTCCTTCATTTAAGTCCCTCCTCGGCCTCATTAATTCCCGTGTCTTGGAACCACCTCCATGGATTCTCAGGACAAACAATGATGAATTTTTCTGACAACTCGAATGCCCATGATTTCTCCTTCCCTATTCACTTGCTGGTTTTTGTTTTCGTTTTTGTTTTTGTTTTCGTTTTTGGTTTTGAGTGTATTCCAGTTTTTCCCCTGTGGGTGGTGTTGCCCTTCTTATTGATCTATAAGCCCCGTGAATAGAGATGTCGCCCCATTCTGTGCTGTAGCCTGGCACAGAATTGTTTCCCTTCATAGAAGTCTCACTGCTACATTTACTGCAGTATGTGGTTTTGGAAAACAGAAACTTTCAATACACATCATTGAATTGCATCGTAGCCTCGTTAACACGGTTCCATGCTGTAGGAGATAGGTTAGTTCTGGTCCTTTTCCAAAGAAATTCAATTACTGATGTGCTGAAAAGATGGCCTTTTATGGTGGTCTCACTGGGTGCTCCCCAAAGACTCTGTGAAAGGAAAGGAGTAAATGACAGCATGCTTTTTCTTGGCGAGTCTTCTTTCACAAATCCTAGGAAAACAGACAATCACTGCTGATTAAAAAACAAAATAAAACAGAACAAGCAAATAGAACAAAATGAAAGCCCCTAAGCTTTCCAAAATCAGGTTATATCACTTTATCCAAGTCCTGACCCCATTATTCTCTTTCATTCTCCTTTATTAAGGCTCTCTGTTGATTGTAACCATATAATCCTTTGATTCTTTTGGTTGCTTGGAATGCTTTGTTGGTGATAATTATCTAATTATCTTTTGAAGCCTTATTATAGATGCATATGTGTGTGGGGGGGGTACTCTTTACTCAGATTTACCTACAGTTTCGCTTTAGATTGCCTTGGGCCTCAGAGATTATTTAAGTTAAAGTAGTTCAAACATTGCAAAATAAGAAAGTAACAGAAAAAAAGAGAGGAAGAGAGGAAAGCTAACCTCCTGGTTTGCTTTTAAGTGGATGGATAGGAGAGGTCGTTAAGTAACATGTGTCATGGATTTTTCTGGCAGTGAAGCTATCATAGATTTCATTCCTACCAGTTAAGTCACTTGTGCTGTAGATCAGTGTTTAAAAAGGGAATGAGAAATGGCTGACTTGGTCCCTATGTAGTCACCTATGACAGCAGGAATGAAGAATCCAATTGTACTTCATGTGTCTAAGATTTTTACTGGATGAAGTGATGTGATCTGGGTTACATTAGTGCCGTGGAACCAGCGGGCTAGGTCGGCTTACTGAACCAATTGTCACACTATCCTCACGTGAGGACAATTGTTGCTCTGCTTGTCTGTTTTCGACTTGACCAAAAACGCTAATATCCAATGAAAACTCTTTCCCCAGTGTGCCCCACCTAGGGCTCACTTTAAGGCAAGAACCGTAGGCACTGGTGACTGGTAGTCCCGGGTTGTGATATCAACATAAGCATCTCTTATCATGATCACCAGTTGCAAAATATTAGAATGTGTCATTACTTGTAAGTTGGTTCCCAAAAGATTAGCCCTGGATATGCTACATCTGTGTTCCTGTATCCTGGAAGCATTTTTTCTGGGTGTGTGTGTGTGTGTGTGTGTGTGTGTGTGTGTGTGTGTGTGTGTTTTTGTTTTGTTTTGTTTTTGCCCAGACTGTCTCTCATAGCTACTTAAGCCCGTGCTGACCTTGATAGAACTGTGAAAATATTCATCAGCTCTTTTATAAAATATCGAAGTCAACTAAACGCTTCCTCTTTTTGCCAGCCTTCTATGTCATTGCTCATTTTCCAGGTCCATTTTGGGTGCCCAAAATTTTAAGGGGTGACTTTCGTAGCTTCATGCGACATGCATCTCTTTCCATACAACTGCGCATGACACCTGGAAGCTGTTCATCACTACCGCACTTCCTTCCCCCAGCGCTGCATCTTTGTTACCTGCACCTTCCTTCTGCAGAGCCAGAAGAGTGTGGGCCATGGGGACAACCATAAAACTGCATCTTTCTGGGCAGGCCTGGGAATGTTGGAAAGAGGAGACCGCATTTCGCCACCTCGTGATGCCGTAGCACTCTTTGGCAGTCTGTTCCGTCAAAGAAGGAAGGCAGAGTCTCTAGTGGGTCCCATGCTGGGTTTACATCTTGGTTTTACTAGGTATTAGCTATGTGGCCCGGAGCAAATGACTTAACCTCACTAAGCCTCGGTTTTTTCATCCTTAAAACGGGCATAATGACAATAATAGCTCATATCTGGTCAATTTATCATGAGTATTAAATTAGATCCTATAGGTAAAGCGTTGAGCTCTGTACCTAGCACATAGTTAGGAAAAGAATATGAGCAAGAGGAAGGGACAGAGCAAGACAGTAAAAGTGCAAGAGAGAACAAGAGAAGCCATCAGTGTCAAATAACCGACATGGGAATATGTTTCTCTATACATAGAACCTGCTATACCCTATTTGCATGGACTTATGAAATTATTCAAGCCTTTTGTTTCCTGAGATTCCTGGAACTAAGTATTTCCTTCAGGTTACAGCCCAATGGGCAGAGAACGACGTGTATCATTCTGGGCAAATGGTCACTTGAGCCGAGAGGGTAGGGTCGGGCAAGGACGAGAACCTTGGTCTTGGAGAGGAGTGAGCCAGGCGCCCCCCGCCCCCTACCCACCCCGTCTCTCTCCTCAGCAGGCTGGATAATCCTAGGCAGGCCACTCCTCTAAGGCTTGGTCTCTTCATCCAGTCTCTTCATCCAGCAACACCATTGGCAGAATACATCCTTGGTCAAGACTTTCACCCTCTTCTTTGAAAATAAAAGCGGCTTAAATATATAGAAGCAAAAAAGATCACTGGGCCTCTTCTGCTCTGTATAGACTCAAAGCCTCAGAGCCCAGAAAGGATCCTGGGCAATGAAACACATAACGAAAGATGAAAAATACCATCTTCAGTTTTGGAAAGGTATTTTGGAAACGCTTATGCCCTGCTCTCTCTGAGGGCACACGTGTGGGTTCCTGCAGACCAGTCTGTTATTTCTGCTTGCAATGACAAACAGCACTGCTATTTCCACACCGCACCATGCGCTTTCTGGAAAGAAAGGAAATCAACTCGGGAGTGTATAAATGCTGCAGGCTGCTTCCACACGGGTAGCTTTCTTTAACGAGTAACGAAATGCATTTCCATTCTATTATGTAGCTTCTACCTTTTCTCCTGACAAAGCAAAGCCCCATGGCTTCTTGAAAAGGAGATTTGTAATCAGCCAGAATCCACTCAATTTTACTCAGCCTGGTGACGTTTCCATTGCCCCTTTCACCCAGGTAAGTGAAGGCAATTATTTCAGCCTTTGCAAAAACAACCTGGAGTGCTATTTTCAGAAGAAAGCAAAAAGGTCACTTAAACCATATTGTTTTGGTAGCTGTTGGCTCTGTTTCTCTGACCCTTCCCCATCAGGTCCTCGTATCTTCCCTAACTAACCCTGTGGGCTCCTTCTCATTCTCAGAAAGCATGCCGCCCTCCCCGCAAGTCTTTCTCTTCGAGCATCTGATTGCCCAGTGATCTTTCTTCTCTACATTTGAGCTGCTTTTACCTTCAAGGAAGAGGGTGAAAGTCTTGACCAAGGATGTAGTCTGCAAATGGCGTTGCTGAGTGATTTTCATTGACATTACAAATAAAAGTCTTTGGCCGCACTTCACCCTCTGAGTCCTGGGAGGTGTACTACCTGTGCCCCCCACTTTCCTCTCTTCCTGACTCGTTTCTCCTGCCCGCATTTTAGACGTCCCTCTTTATCATGTGAAACTGAATAGCACGTCTTCCTCCATGCCGCCATGCTGGCTGGTTTCTCTACGGAAAACTCTCCTCCCATCTCGTCGATGCAAATCTTCCCTTTTGGAACAATTTCTTACAACTTCCCTGGGACGTCATTGCGACATCACCTATTTCTTTAGCATTCAGGGGCTACATTTGGATGCGTAAATACGCACGTTACTTTAAAGATACTCTTACTTTTTTTTTCTTAAGAGTATATGAATTACTAAGGAAAATGCAGGTTTCGTCTTGATATTTCTCTTCCCAGCAACTGGACAGTAAAATCTACTGTGTAATAAATGTCGTTTAAAATTTACTTAGGTATTGAAGCCTATCTATTTTCAATCTCTTGAGCAAGCTTAGGAACAAAGCAGTTACTTTACAGTTCTTGCTTCTACGGTACAATATTGTTTAGTCAATTCAGCATAATGCTGAAGTGAAAGTTAGAACTTCCTTTTAGTTCTCCAAAATAAAATGCTTAATTTTCCTGTGCTTCTAATTAATATCTATTGTATGCTGATGTTGTGAGGAAAGTTCAAAAGTAGTGTTCTGGTGTAACGTAATTGAAAATACAAATTATCTTGTCTATTTTTACACACATAAGTGAAGGCAGGCTCTAGAAATTTTATTTTTTTTTAATTTTATACTTTACTACATGCACACATTGCTGGAGTGTGTTCCTGAAAGTGACCTGTGTTTATTAACTCTTCCTTGGCTTTCCTTTTGTTCCCATTTAGTTTGGGCTAAATCTGTTCTTCTCAGTTAAGAAGGCCTCTCGTGTTACAGAGTGGTCAGCCTGCTGCTAGGCAACGATAAGGTGCTTAACGTGCATCCTGATGACCGGACGACCCGTAAACCTATCATATTTTTCAGCTTCAGAACACATTTATTTGCAATTGGATCCTGGCCTTAAACACCATTTCCCATGTAGTCTTGATGTTCGGTTAAAACCAATAACCATCCATCACTTTCAGGCCAAGTTCTGCTTGCAAGCAAGATATCACTGAATGAGATATGAGCACACTTTTTCAACCTAAGTTCCTTTGAGGGGTCCTGAAGGACGCTGCTAAAATACATCAAATGAATTCAAGGAGACCTCTCACAGGAGGAATGTGGTCTGATCTTGAGAGACGGAATGAAGCCAGAGGCCCTGATGCTATCTCTGAGACCTTCTGCGAAAGTCATGAGGTGCTGAGGCCAGCAGTATCTTCTCTTCTACTTGGCACTTTTCGCTCATCTGTGAGGCTAATAAGCACCTTATTTATTAGTTCTTCCAATTCTCTTACCCTCTCAGGATTAGAGCTTCATCATCCAAAAGCCAGGCAAGCAAAAATAAAGTTCATCAATCTCAATGAATTTCTCTCAACATTCTGGGGATGAAGGACTTCTGGAGAATACTAGAATTTTTTTGTTTAATAACTTCCATTGCTGAAGCGTTTACAATGTGCTAAGCATTATAATAGGTATTACTTTATTCATATGTTAAGGGGAACGAGTGTGATGTGTACTGTAATTATTTGGGGTTCATGAATTTAGTAAGGTATAATCAGATTAAAACCCTTTACAAATGTGAAAAATCCTCCCTGTTGGCGAAAGCTTAACATTTATTGGAAAAAAAGTTGATGGGATTCTGTGATATTGATGCCAAAAATGAACTTATATTTTTCTAGTTTTAGGGAAGAATAGGCATTACTTTTGAAGGTGGTATTATGAAAAAAAAAAAAGTTGACCTACTACATCCAACGATGATAATATATAATCACTTGAGAAACATTAATTTCGAGTTGTACAGATCTCAAGAAGATGTTTTCATGCATCTTTCTGGCAGAAATTTTACGCAGCTGGCTGAGGGCAACATACCGTGACTGCGGAGAGTATGAACCCAATTGGCCCCTTCACCCGTGAACTTGTCTACACGAACCCAATGCTCAAAGAAATTTCATTAACCCATGAAAAATTTATAAATTCGGATTCAAGGCTTCCTACTGATGTCCTAGAAAGGAATATGGATCATGCTTAGTATATGGCCCCGATTTGACCCAACATATCAACATTTCTGGCCTGTTAAGATAGTTGCAATGGTGTTTCAGTGCATCTGATAAACACCATTGGATACTAAAGAGGTTTAAAAATATCCCCAACTCCAAAATTGGCTGCCCATAAGAACCAGTAAAGTGGACTTTCATCCATTCCCTCCCTGGACCGTCTTCCTCAACCAGGGTTCAAAGAGTATTGAAATGATAGCCAGTCGAATCACCAGGCCACAAGTATCAGCCAAGTATTTGTTAAGTACCTTACACACTTCCTGTACTACAGAGTTTTCAGAGAAAGATGGAGTCTGGTTCAAACAAAAAGAAAACATATAACAGAAACCTGGTCCTTGTGCTTGTGGCTTAGTTGCAGAGATGGGACGTAGAGATGGGAAACAACCAGAGAACAATTTCACAACCACAGACAAATGAGATGCTTGGGAGGGACATCTGGTGCCTGCACCGTTCATAGCTAATTCCAGTGGTGAACAAAGGAAGTGGAAACTAACTGTTTCTGAAGGGAGCATGTCCTGGTCCTCTGGCAGCAAGGTGGAGTTTTTCTGCCAGAAGAGCACACTGGATGGGGGCTGCTTGTTTTTTCTCCAAACAGGAAACCTCTTCCATGCTAATAGTTACTTCGAAAGGATTGCTACAGCAGATGAAAAGATCCCCTATACATACCTTCATTCATTTCAATTAGCAGGGACTAATTGAAATTTGGGGATTAACTCTGTCATTAGAGAGAAGCAAAACCTATTTATGCCTCCCATCTATGGTCACACACTCTAAGAGAGATTTGGCACGGGTGGTGTTTGAATTAGACCATTGCAGCCTTTAATGGCCTTTAGATGCCTCCATGGATTAATCCCCATGGCGATGAGATGATAAGATGATCCTAAGATATGTGAGATGTGCACTGTGCACCCTGCTCTCCGTATTTCAGTGATGGAGGAGAAGCTGGTAGCAGAGAGTGAGGGATATAGGACTAGACTTCAGTGAGTGTCTCTCCTCTCTTTCTGCATCCGGGCAAGAAGTCTGTTCTCTCACATCTCATTATTAAAGGATTTTTGGGGGTTGAACCCCTTTTAGATAGAATTCCTAATTCAGTTCTACAAAAGCTGGTCCTTCGGATTGGCAGTTCTCAAGCCTTTTTTATTTTTCTACTGAGATACTTATTCATGGCATAACACAGATGATACTATATGCAAAATACATTCTCATAAGTGACACAGGTAACAAAGGCTACTGTTCATGGCCATTTCCCAATGCTCACTAAAAGTCAGTACCAACTGCTGACCCAAAGGACCCCACAGTGCACATGTACGATGAGACATAGTGTGCTTTACAAAAACAACCACCACGTTACCACCCATTCCACAAATTCTTCCTCAATATGACTTTGACACTCTTTCCATTGAAAAGAAATAAGGTCTGTGTCCTTTCTCCTCGAAGCTAGGTAAACTTGAGACTGCAGCAGAAATGACAGTATATGATTCCAAGGCCAGGTGACCGACCTCTATTGGGCTCTCCTTGGAAAGTCACTTTTAAAATCCAGTCACCATTTTAGGAGGAAGCCCAAGCAGCCCATGGAAGCTCACATGAGAGAAATCAAAGCTCCCAGCCAAAGCCAGCACCCAGTTACCAGTCACCTGTCATCATCTCGAAAGTGGATCTTTTAGTTTTCATTGGAGTTGTCCCAGCCAATGCCAAGCGAGACAGAGACAAGCTATTTGTGCTGAAGCCAACCCAAATTGCAGGTTTTCGAACAGAATAAGTCACTGTTGTGTTTAAAGTCACTATGTTTTGGAATGGTTTGCTATACAAACCAGAGAACTGATATAAATTCGTGTGTCATAAAAATAATCTTGAATCTGTCCTACTATATATTATTAAAAATTCTCAGTATTTTATCTATTATTATTATTAACAGATAACTTGGCACATATCTTATTATCAATTAAAATCCCTGGGCCTAGATTAAAAATGCAGAGGTCTTTGGAAATTTTTTTTTCCTCCTTTCCCTCACCTCATCTTGGACTTGTTCAGCGTGACTATGTAAAATTATTTTTTACAGTCATTTTTATGAGCTGCTTCTCACGCCTAATTAGCATAATCACAGTGGTTATCCATACCATTAAAAGTGCGTTAGATCACCTTCACTGCATTTGACGATGAAACGCAATTCTGTTTTGGAGACCCTAAGCCTTCATAGTTTGTTGCATATGTACCATGGCTGGCTGCTCAGAAAGCAGAAAAATTGGACAATGCTTCTGCTAAGGAAAAGCTATGCACAAATATGAATGTCAGAGAAGTGGGCGCTTGAGCAGCTGACAATGCAAGTTCTCTGGTGGCTAAGCTAGAAGTGACTTTGAATAAAGGAAAGACTCCGGTGCTGATCGGATCAAGAGACCTGTGCGCCGAACAGCATCTTCTTGGGCATAAAAAGAGTTTCTCTTAAAGCCATAAATTGACTGAACTTCATTTTGTACGTGAGGCATTTTTTTTTGTGAAACTTTGACCTGGGGTCATTTGTTGGAATTTTTGCCCACGCTGCTCCAAGTTAATCCCAGGAGAAATTGTGTGGTGGAAAAAATGCTGACCTAAGGGTTAGAAGCAATCAAATAAAAGTAAACATGAAAGAAACAAAAAAACAAAGAAGTAAAAGTCCCTCTGTTTCTCAGCTGGATTCTAACGATCTGTGTGACCTTGGAAAAGTCAAGTCATTTCTCACGGCCCAATTTCCTCATGGATGAACGGAGAGGCTTAGACGAAGGCCAAATACGGTTCTGCAAGGTGGCACGTGACCACTCTGAAGGGGTGGTTTTTGTTGTGATTCTTGCTTTGCCAAGGAAATATTTGGAAGTAAAAAGTATGCAGAACTTGGCAAAGTCAGATATATATTTATGATTCTCAGTGAATCCACTAATTTTTTTCTACCTAGGTCTCCTTGAGCCTCTCTTTGTTCAACACGTTTTGTTTTTACTTTCATGGTTTTTTTCTACAATTACTAAAAAAAGATTTAGATGACTGCTATCATTAGCAGAAGACAAATAATTTGGCAATATAATGTTAATTTAAAAATTAAAAAATAATGTGAAGGATTAAACTTTTTAATAGACTTAAGTGCTGAGTGCTCAATATTTTATATAATATTATTTCCATTGATTTATTGAGAATTACAAACATATATTTGGCTTTTCCAAGTTCCGTATATTTCTTCCTTAAATATGTTCATCTGCAAAGTAAAAATCACAAACTTAAACTGTCCCTATGGTAGCAGTCATCTGCCAAATTCTAAAGCTATAATTGGCCTTAGTCTAACTTTCTCATTTTATAGTTGCAAAATGGTTCTCTTTCTGTGTATGAGGTTATAAACATCAGTATTCCATGGTGTCCAACATGGAAAACTATAACATTCAAATTCTCTACTGCTCGAGCTTGTTTACAAAACAGAATCTCAAAAGAACCGATTTTAGCTTCATTTTCCTCGTAAGAGACCCGAAGCTTGGTAACGTGCCCAAGGTCACAGCTAGTTCACGGCGCTCGCAGGACTCAAACGTAGGCCTTCTGACTCTAGCCTCAATTACAATATCTCCCTTCCTAATTTGGACCGCGTGCCACAATGCCGGTTCCCAGCGAGGATGGAGTGTATTCTGTATGGCTGTCTCCGCGCATTCTCAGCCAGGGCCTGGTATGGTGGGAGCGGGCGGGCCAGCCAGCAACCCCATGGCCCTTTTCTCCCGATCCTGATCCGAGCAAAAGGAGCCGTTTTTTTCCTCTCATGCGCAGATGTCCGAGGCCATTTGGCATCCAGGCCTGAGAAAGAGAGACTAGGAAGGAAGACGGTGATTCCTTTCTGGCAGCCTTGACTTCTCGGGCCCAGCTTTCTGTCTCAGGATGTTGTTGACTGGACAGTGGTTTATTGGGAGACATAGCACCAAAGAAAAAAACAAACTGTTCCATGGGAACTAATGATTCAACTTCTAACCTCTAAAGACCACAGACTTCTCAGTTATCTACCCTCTTACATTCCTGTGTAACTATGTATGTTTATGGGACTTAATTATCTAGGAAAGTTATTATTTATCTCCTCAATGACCTCTATGTCCCATCAACAGTTTGACTTCCCCTGCTTCTTTGAAATCAGGAGCATGATTTCCTCAGTGGGAAGGAGTTTTGGAAAAACAAGAAGGCAAACTCAGAGCTCAAGGAATAATAAGGGATAACACTGTAATCATAACAACTCATTATTTGTTTTGAAGCTCGATCTTTCAGAAGGTTATTATCTGGAGTCGAAGACTAATGGATTCAAGCTCTCTTTATGCAGAGGAAGTCTTAAACAACACTAGTCACAGGGAAGGACATTAATCAGGAGAGAGAAGTAGGCCTTGTGCCTAATAATGTTTGCATAATAGCTACCCTTGGGTGGATTGCTCAGCTTAAAAATAAATATTCATGCTTTCCATCTCCAGTACAATTGGAAATTATTTGTGGTTATGATTCTGTTATGTGATCATCTACCTGTTCGTGGAGACTTTACGCTGGAGGCTGTTGGAAACGAACAAACATAAATCACAATGCTGTGCGTGAGTCTGGGGTAGAAATCGAAAGAGGCTATAAGAGGGGCAATCTGGGGAAAATGTTCGGGGAGCAGCTCATAACTGTTTCTGGGAGAGGGGAGCAGAATCATACGGTCATTAGATGCTCCTCTGGTTTACTTTTAACTCTTCAATGGCTGGTCGTCACCTGCAGGGTGAAAGTCCGAGTGCCTTATCTTTACGTAAGAGGCACTCACTGGAGTGATCCCTGGGACATTGCAATGCCTGGCCTGGGAGCACGCTCCACCTCCGATGTGGTAGCACACAGCTCCTGGCAGGTTCCCACAGACACCATGACTTTGAACTTCCATGTTTTTCTTCCTAGCCTGCCTTCATCTTGCTAGGATATTCCAAACCTTCTTTGGTAGTTGGTCCCACTTATCGTGGAAGAGTTGGCTTAAACCTTACCTCCTCCAAGAACCCTTCTCTGAACTCCACAGTTTAGCCAATAAAATTTCCTCTGGCTTCTTTTTTCCTGCCTTCCTCCCTTCCTCCCTTCCTCCTTTCTTCTTCCTTCCTTCCTTTTTTCCTTCCTTTTTTCCTTCCTTTTTTCCTTCCTTCCTTCCTTCCTTCCTTCCTTCCTTCCTTCCTCCTTTCTTCTTCCTTCCTTCCTTCCTTCCTTCCTTCCTTCCTTCCTTCCTTCCTTCCTTCCTTCCTTCCTTCCTCCTTTCCTCTCTTCCTCCTTTCCTTTCTTCCTCCCTCTCTTCTTTCCTTCCTTTTACTTTTAGTGTTCCTTAAATGGACTCTATCCTGGGGAATTCCTTCATTGTCTTGATTCATTACTTAAATGTGCTGAATTTTATTACACAAGTACTTTACATTAATGAATTCGTTTTTTTTTTCTTTCCTTTATTCTTTCTTTCTCGATTTCTCTCTCTCTTTTTTTTCTTTTAATTTCCAGGAAAAGTTTGAATATGATCTCGAAAACACAGGCTCTATACCTGTGTGAGTTTCAAGCTCAGCATTAACCACACCCTCAGGCAGCTTCCCCAAGCTTATTTCTTCCCTAATGCAAATATTCTACTTTAGCAAAGAGAACATCCTATAGCATAAAAGTCCAAACTGATTTCTTCTCCCCCACAGGCAATTGCTAATTTCGTCTCCTGCCTCTCCCTCTGCCCTCTGATGTAGGCTTCACCTCTCAGTGTTAAGCACCGCCCTCCTGGCGCCCACCCTAGGCCCCCATCCCATACGCACTGTATGAACAGAGATGTCTGCTTGACCCCACACCCCATTTTCACCCTATTGCTAGGCTCTTTCTGAAGTGGGCCGTATGTCTTTTTCACATACAGCCACAAAAGTCCTAAAGACCACCCCCGTCGGCCTTATTTCACAAGTAAGAAAACTGTTTCAAAGTGATGGAATGACTCCTTAAATTTCTGTGTCTGGTCAAGCACAGAGACGAGAATGAGATGCCACTTCGGGGCCTTTCATGACACACCGGAAGCCCGATAACCTCGAAAGACTCGTTCGCTCCGTTTTCCATGGGCCTCACAGAGCCTCGCGGTGCTCTGCGCAGTGAACTCATAGAAGACAACGCACGGGGACCTGGAGTGGACACCTGGAGTGGACCTGGTCACGGTGTGACCAGGCCACTGCCAGCTCTTGTGCCCCAAGGGAGTTGCTTTACTCCGAACCGCAGTGTCTCCATTTATAAGGAGAGCAAGACGCTGTTTCCTTAGGTTCTTTCGACATAGACCGTTTCATTCGTCCCCTTTCCGTTATTTTTCTTTCTCTTCCCCTCTGACTCCTTTCCTCTCTTTGCTTTCTTTTCCCTCAGCTCCGCGACTAACTGTTGTGCATGGACAGTGTACAAAGCGCTGCGCCAGAGGCCGTAGGGAGATGAAAGGAGCATACTGCTTACCGCTTGTTTTGGGAACGAAACAGTCTTCCCTCTCTTTCCTGTTCTCCTTTTCCCTCTATTCTTCTTTCTTCATCCTTCTTCCTCCCACGCTCGGGCAGCCCTCATCATTTCCACAGGCCTCCAAGGCTTCTGCTCTGGTCGGAAAGAAGGTGCTGGGTCCCTGGCTGGTGAATGAGGTGCACATACCCATAGTCCTTCGCGTTGGGTGCCCCGGGGCCAGGAGATGCCCCATGTCAAAGGTGGGGGCGCTTTGCTCAGGGGCAGGCAAGGGCTCCATGTACTTGGATGCATGATACTGCGTGTTTTGGCTAACTCTATATAAGAGACTCCTCGAACAAAAACAATAAAATGACACTTTGAAAAATAAATCATTTTCTTCTAACCTTTTGTGATGTGTAAGCCTAAAAGAAATCTATTTTTGTCTAGTTTCAGAATCTAGGTAAATATTTCTCAAAGGGGACCATTTCCTCCCTAATACATGTGATCCTTTTAGAAGCCATAGTTGTCATTAGACACTCCTAATTGTCATATATTCTTTTCCTTTTTTCAGTCACATTTTCTCATTTTTCGTCTATACCCCACAGGACATGGACATGACTTGTGTTTTTTCTCCTAAGGCTGCATATTATCACAAATAGTTTTGTTTGCCTAAGACTGTTAAAGTTCTTTTCATAAGAGTCATCAATGAATCAGATGCTAAGCACATTAGTTGTTTTCTTCAGAACATAATTAAAATATGCTTATTTCTTCTACATTATCTCTGGTCCTCTTCATTTCCGTAGCAGAAGGTATTTACATATTATTGCAACACACACACTCACACACACACACACACACACACACACACACACACACACACACAATTGCTGGTGATTATATGAACCCCAAGAGGACAAAGTGGAAGGAACTGGAAAGAAGGGAGCAAAACCAAACATGATTAGCTACAGTAGATGAGTTAGGAACATTTATGTGATTTAATTAATCTTTCAGCAATCCTATGAGATTTAGACGTGCTCTTTTACAGATGTGAAAACTGAGGCTTAGAGGGAGGGGCTAAACGATTTGCCCAGTGTTCCACAGCTTATAAGTGTCAGAGTTAGGATTGAACCCAATCCTTGTGACTCCAGGTTTTCACGTTCTCTGCTGTACCAGGGATACAGGGGGCTCGGGCAGGCTTGAGAAGGATACACGGGATGGGCTCCTGCAGAGGGAAGGCTGAAGAGAAGGCCTTAGTCTGTTCCAAGTTCCAAACGCTGGCATGCTTCTCCTTCCCTGGCTCCTGCCCCAAATGTAGACTATTTCTGCAAAATATGGATCCAGCCCTGTGTAACATTTTAAGGAGAGGGTCTTCTACTAATGGGACATCTCTCTTTTGTCTTTCACAGCAATTTTGCAGGCAGTAATAGCTGGTGATCTTATGAAGGTAAGATATCTTCCTACCCAAACTGTTGGTGATTCTTTAAGAACTGTAAATCGACATCATTTTGCACCAGATTTTCATGATCCCATGTATCATTTACCAAACCCCCTGCCTGTGCTGGCTGAGTAGAAAGAGGTAGGATGCTCTTTTGAGAATTGAACAGAGGGAGTGAGAGTTTTCACATCTTCACGTTTCCTGGCAGTGAAAGGTTTCTGCAAGAGCTCCATGCAATTTACCTTAACTAGTGGAAATGGACTGCATGTCCCCAGGAGACAGGGCTCACAGTGCCTGGAATTCCTGCTTTCCAAAAGCTGATGTTAGAGTGTAAAGACTTCTTTACAGACAGGTCTTAAAATCTGTAAGAATTACCTGGACAACACCCAGAAATACGTTCTCCAGGCCAGAGCCTGTGTTTTTCAGTATTGTTACAGTTTGGTATTTTGGGGCTCACTCACAGTAACCCAAAAGAAGATACTCTGTCTGATCCACCTTGAACATTTTCATTTGTGCTTATGTTTCTGGTGAATTCTGGCTCAGAGTGAAGGAAGTGGTCTCTGATGCCTCTCGATAGAGTGCAGATTCTGAAGTCAGGTTGCCTGGGTTCAGATCTTGGCTGTGCCATTCACTATATCTGTGACTTTGTGTAATTATCGAATTCTCGCCGTGCCTCAGTTTCTTCATCTATAAAATAATAGTATTGCACCTCTCTTTGCTTTGCGAGGATTGAATGTAACAATACTTGTAAAGCTCTTAAGACTGTTCCTACTACAGAAAAGGGACTCAAAAATGGTAGCTACTCTATTCACATAGTGTTAGGCTCTGTTTTTTTTTTTTTAATAGCTAAACATAGTGCAGATGCAAATGTGTAGTATAGTCTGTGACTATTCTCAAAGGTATAATTGGCTTCCATGTCCTTTTCAGATATCGGGTCTTAGAACCACCCATATGCCCCTGTATAACCCACCCTGGCATTGACCTGCCCCAGGGGCAGAAGCTATGTCTTACTTATCAGCTGTGGAGTATGGTGCTGTAGCAGATAAGAAACCAACCTCTTGAAAGAAAGCTGAGAAGCACTGCCCCTTATGCAACTTCTCTTGAAGCACGTCTCTCGAATCAAGCGAGAAACCTCTGTGCTACGTTTTAACAGGCTACTAGCAGGAAACGAACCGTGTGAGAAGGTCGCCAGCATCTTAATAAAGCGCCATCTGTAGACACATAATCCTGGGAAGGGTGCCTGTGCCACTGCCCAGGTCATAGTGTTGCTAACAAGTGTTACCCACGTGAGCAGCGTGCCCTCTAAGCAGTGGGTTCAGCTCGTGAGTTCAGTGCCATTGACCAGCAGTGGATTAAACCAGTACACTCCCCTGCACTCCCTGCACGGCCTTATGGTAGATTCTGTGGAATAAAGACCTGCATAAGCTCTGAGCCCGGCCTTCGCAGAGCTCCAAAGCCAGAACGTTTGGAAACTCCTGTACGTTGGAAAACTTTTCATTTTATTTTGTATGTAGTTTGAGTCTAGGCAACGAACTTTTCCAGGTCCCTGGGTCTATATATAACCACAAGTTGTTTGTGCTTTATAGAGAATTATTCGAGATATGGGAAATTGCTAGATTCAGTCAGTTGTCTTATTACATCCTCTGTTGTAATTATTTCCTAAAAGACGGAGACATGATGTAATTACACCTTGTTTACTGAGAGCTGAAATATAGGGGCTTAGAGGTCTTATCTGAATCTTTTTCTTTCTTACTTTTTTCTTTCTTTTCCTTTCCAAGTATTTTCTTCCCCTTCTCTTTGTTCTTCTCCATCTTCTTTCATTTTTATAGTCCATGTAGAAAGCGCAGTAAATATTAAATATTAAACTGGTTGTGTGTGTGTGTGTGTGTGTGTGTGTGTACATGCATGAACGAGGGAGGAAGCGCACACACGCTGGTGAGCAGAGGACAGAAGGCTGCGGGAGCCGCCTCAGTTTGAGGGCTGGCATGAGTCACCTGTGTACAAGCTGGGCTGCATAAAATGCCTGTGGACTGACTTCGTGTTCACAGTCAGGAAAAAACCAAGAAAAGGCAAAATCCAGGCAACAGACGGATCTGGGCACTGTGAGGCAATGCAGTCCAACAGAACAGGATTCTCTTAGGTTTGGGGGAAGACAATGAGCTGCTTCTTCCTGTCCTGTTGCTCCAGTTTAGGTATACAAGGCCTTGTCTGTTCCTTCTGTCCAACTACTCCTTCTTGGTCTATTTTCTAGGATGCCTTCCATGACTTTTTCTGTCCCCTACTTCACTCTTTCCTGGTGCCCTGGGATAGCCCCACATGGTCCCCCACCCCTGCCATGCCTGTATGATTCTTGATCCAGCCATCTCCCCCACGGAGTGAGCGATCTTTGAGACCACTCGCTGAGTCATCTTCATCTTTGTTTCTCTGGCGTCTGACACGTGGCAGTTCTATGGTCGTGTCTGAGCAAAAGCGTGAACTGTGAGTTTACTCTCTCTGACCTTATGAGATGCTTGGTTTTTTGAATCATGGCATGCCATCTGACTTCTTGGGGGTAGACCCATCCCTTTTGCTGATTACCTGCTGGGTCATTGGATTCTTATTTGTCCTAAAATTACCTGTTCGGAGCTCCAGAAGGCTCTTCTTGTTTTGATAGACTGCAGTTCGGAGAATAGGGACCTATTTACACTTTCTATAGTGTTTAGTATTTCATGAGGTTAGCTATATCCTCATTTAGCCACCTTATTCTCAGGCTGCAAACTTTTGTTGTGTTTTTTCTAGGCTGTTCTCATATTTTAGGCATTTAGGTTTCTCCTCCTATGTTCTCTGAATCACTCTCCTCATCAGGTAGGTGCTGGATGATTAATGAAATGCGTGCAGGCCAGGCCGCAGAGCTGGCTGAGGGGAGCCATACTTGTGTGTGCTTGTGTATGTTTGGTGCCCATGAGCAGTGATCCCACAGGAAAATGGGGAGCAGCTTCTATATTTGGCAGCTAGGTTCATTAGAAATCGAAGAAGAAAAAGAAAGGACAGGAAAGGCGCTTAGCAACCAGACACCAAGCTAGTCCTGCCTGAAGCCTTAATTATTCTTTTACTCAAGAAACAAGCTGGGCCGATACAGGAAAGTGGTTATTCTCTTCTCGCTATCCTCCACTCCCTTGGGACAGGGACCAGCACCCAGAAAATGAAAATAAGAGTCAGAGAGAGAAAAAAAGTGCTTTAGTGTGTCAGTTTCCCGAAGCCATTTAATACCCACGTGCCCTCCCCAGAGTCCGCCAGTCGGGCCATCATTAAGCCCGAGCACCATCAAGGGAGGTTACTTCACCTCGCTGGCTTTTCTCTGCGTCCTCTGCGGCTGGACGCATTTGTAGTTTGCTGCATTACTCTTACTTCGTCACCGGTTAGCCATTTTCCTTGTTCTGGACTCTGTTGAGCTTCTTTTCCTTTGTCTCTTTTCAGCTAATAGAAAGCTATAAAAACGGGGGCAGCCTGCTAATTCAGGGACCCGACCGCTGCTCGCTCCTTCACCACGCGGCCAAAACCGGCAACGGGGAGATCGTGAAGTACATCCTTGACCACGGTGAGTCCGCGCAGCCAACCGAGGAGCTTGTGTCCGTGAATCCGAGTTGACTCTCATCTTCGGAATGGTGGGGATGCTCTCCAACTGTCAGCTGACTCTCTCTGCTTAGCTGAGGCGGCTGGGAGGGCAGGCCACTGTCCCCTACCGGAAGCTTAATCAATCAATTCCTGGAGATAGTTTCCTTTATTTTTTCTTTCTATCTTATTTTATCATTTTATTTTATTTTATTTTATGTTTGTTTGTTTGTTTATTATGGTGACATTGGTTAATGAAATCCAGTAAGTTTCAGCTGCACTTTAACAGTAAGGCATATAGATATTTACACTGTGTTTTCACCTGCCGTAGTTAGATTTCTTTCTGTCACCACATATTCGACCTCATTTACCTGGTTACCTCCCCCCTCCCCTCACCCTCTGGTAACCACTAGTCTATTGTCCATGTTTATGAGTCTCTGTTTGTTTGTCCTGTTCATTTGTTGCTTGTAGGTTTATATCCAGATATAGGTGACATCATGTGATTTTCACTGTTTCTGTCTGGCTTATTTTGCTTAGCATGATTATCTCGTGGTCCATCCAGGTTGTGGCAAATGGCAGTATTTCATCTCTTCTTGTGGCTGAGTAATATTCCATTGTCTATATGTACCAGAGCTTTTTTAGCCATCATCTATCATAGGACACTTCGGTCGCTTCCATGTCCTGGCCACCGTGAATAATGCTGCTATGAACATCGGTATGCAAATTATCTTTTCGGATATGGGTTTTCAAGTCTTTGGGGTAAATCCCCAGTAGAGGGATTGCTGGATCATATGGTAGATCAATTCTTAGTTTTTTGAGGAACCTCCTTACTATTTTCTACAGTGGCCGTATCAATCTGCAGTCCCACCAGCAGTGTGTGAGGGTTCCTTTCCTCCGCATCCTCTCCAACACTTGTCATTACTTGTCTTGTTGATTACAGCTCTTCTAACAGGTGTGAGATGGTATCTCATTGTGGTTTTGCTTTGCATTTCCCTAAAAGCTAGTGATGTGGAGTATCTTTTCATACAGTTGTTAGCCATTTGTATGTCCTCTAGGGAGAAGTGTCTGTTCAGGTCCTCTGCCCAAGAGAGTTTTCATATCAAGGTCTCTGCAGAGCATTTGGGGACTGGTTAATTAAAAGATAAAAGACAAAAACCATGCAGCCTGGCATAATGTGCCTTATTGTTTAGGGAAGAGCTTTTTTGTTCGGCAGTTGGGACCAGATACCTAATCCATATTCATAGCTGATCATTCTGAGGATTAATGAGTGCATTTTTTTGATATGTGTATATTTATTTCTTTTTGCTGTTTGGACTGCTTTCAACTTTTCGGCTCAAGTCATACTTTATTCTCTTTGGAAGCGCCTGGTAGTTTTCTGTCCTCTGCAGCAGGCCATGCTCACCTCCTAGGCACGTCCTAGCTGGGCGTCTGATTTGGTGTAGAACATCTGCTAGAAGCAGCCACGTGGTTTAGCATCTCCTCGAATAGCCCTGTAGAGGCATAAACACACGTGATGATTACTAAATCTTAATTCTTCCTTTCAGCTTCCCATTTGATAGTGTTTCTATAATAAAGAACAGGAATAAAGGAGAAGTATCTGCCTGGATTGGCTGTTTCGGAGGGAGAAGGAGAGGGATAGTCTCTAGCTGTGATGGAGATCCTGAAGATTTTCTGTGAGTCCTAGCCGTGAGCCTGTGGCCTCCCTCTGGGCATCCAAATTCAGGCTGTAAATGAGAAGTATATTAATTAGTAGACGTTCATATTCCTTTTTGCTCTTCTTTTTCATTTCAGCAAATGTCTTATTTCGTTCATTCATTCACTTGTTCATTCAGTTATTCAACAAATATTTGGAGTACCTAATAGGAACTACCTGTTATAGACCAGCACACACACAAAATAAACACAGTCACTGTTTTCAAGCAATTTCAGGCTAAAGAAAAAATATAATCACATGCATAATTAAATTTAAAACAGTCGTATATAGATGTTTTAAGTCCTATTGTAAAGCCACAAGTAGATATATGCCAGATGCTGATACTAAATACATTTTATCATTGAATCTTGACAAGGACCTCGTAAGGTAGGTCTTAGACTGTCAGTCCCAGGAGACTCACCTGCTTTGTCTTTAAAACCTTCTCACCGTGAAGAGTTTGCTTGAACCCTTGGCCTCAATTAGGGTGGAAAGAGTGGTTTAGGAAATGGAAAGGGTGGTAGGATAAGGTGGTGGTCATGAGAGGATTTCTTTCTCCCTTGTGGGTCAGGCAATCCCACACCTGTCCACAGCCCCAGAAAGCCCAGGTGGGTAAGCCGTACCTTTGGTGCTGCGTGTGGGGCGTGTGTCATCCATCTCCTGTTCCACTCGCCACAGCAAATATCTTTTCACATATGGGTTTTTAAGTCTTCAGGGTAAATACCAGTAGAGGGATTGCTGGATCATATGGTAGTCAGTTCTTAGTTTTGGGGGACCTCCATACTGTCTTCCATAGTGACTGTACCAATTTAGTCCCACAGCAGCGTCTGAGGGTTCCTTTTTCTCGCATCCTCTCCAACATTTGTTATTTCTTGTCCTGTTGATTATAGCTATTCTAACAGGTGTGAGATGGCATCTCATTGTGGTTTAAAAGCAGTCCTCTTTGGACAAGATTTGCAAAAGCGGTGGTGGCATAATTTCTCCTTGCTGCCCACACACACCACACACCACACACACACACTCTCTCTCTCTCTCTCTCTCTCTCTCTCTCTCTCTCTCTCTCTAGCTGTGAGAAGCAGAACCAAATGTTAAAACCCAGCCCCAGTGACAGTGCATGAAGTCACAAAGCTTCTCTGGTTGTTTTTCTCATATTAGAAATGACCTTTGGATATATACTGTCACTTTATTTGCCCTTAGCGCCTAGTTGCCATCCTCTTGATCATTCTCGATCTTTTCTTCCTAGTTTGTCCTTTAGCCCAATGAGATTGAGTGCGTGTTTGCATACCGTTAGGCTGTTTAATACCCACTGCCCTCTCCAGAGTCAGGTGAGCCACTATTTGAGTGGTAACACAGTTTGGGAACCTGTGTCTCTCTTTACCTGTCCAGAAGCACAAGCATTTCCCTTCCATCCAGGATCCTCTCGGTGTCAGTTATGTGCTGGTGCCTCGCTTGGTCTCCCTCATGAGGCTGCAGTGAGCTGCCGTTCTGACTGGGTCCGTATTAAATATTAACTGTCACATGCTGGGGCTCTCAGCCGGGATGGCTGGAGTGGCCAGGACGCCTGAGCCTTTCTCTGTACCTGGTCTTTTATTCCAGGCTTCCTCACAGTGTGATGATCCGAGGGTTCCAGTAGAGTAGCAATGGAAGCTTCCAGATGTCGTGGGGCCAGATTGGATAGTTCTGCAGCATTCTGTTAGCTACAACGAGCTAACAGGAGATAGGGAGGCACACCCCACTCAGGAGATAGGGAGGCACACCCCATCGCTTCATGGAAGGCGCTACAAACAAGGGGGCACAGTATTCAATCTACCACCCTCCCTTACTCTCCTCTTCTTCAAATGAAAATAATCAGCATATCTTCTCATTATCCGAATCCCCACTCATCTAAAATCCCCTGGAGCCCTGCTTTTATTTTTCATGGTTCTGAATCCACAGGTTGCTTAGCAACAATAATTCTTTAACTTTCTAAGTTCTTAAACTAGGGCACCCCCCCAACAACACACACTTTTTTTTGTTTTAGCATAAGTATATCCCATGCAGTGTTGGAGACATACTTATACCCAAACAAAACCAAAAACCATCTCCTCAGTCGAGTCTCCCCAGGACCACGAGTGATGCTGCCTGAGAGGACTCGGGTGCCGCAGACTTTCTCCTCCCTCACCACTCTTTCTTCCACAGCCTTAAATAACAGCGCCCCTAAAACCCCGGCGGCCCAAGCTCGCGGGGTCTGGAATTTCTGACGCTGCCTGTAGGCCAGCCCACGCATCATTTGCCTGGCACGAAATTGGGCTGACACGTTAGTCTCTCAGTGCTTTGACCAAAGCCAGACTTTCCAGTGCTATAAAGTGCTTTCTCTTCAACCCTCAGTGTCTTTTCTTTTTTTTTTTCTTTTTGCAAAGGGTGAGCCACATGATACAGCTCTCTCTATCAAGAAATGTATTAATTTCTGGGAGGGAGGGCACTTATTTTTCCAGGTTTTTGTTGTTGTTGTTGTGAGATTGTATCAATCAGTTGGTTTAGTATTTATGCTAATGAGAAAAAAGCCTGAGATTCCTGTCATCACCCCAACTTCATGCACAGGCAAACAGATACCGTGGTCACAGGTGGCATCCTGTACCCTCTGGGCCTGGCATCTCTGATTGGCCAGGAGATACCTGAGAGAGACGCACAACCCAGCTCTTCCCTTTAAAAATAAAGTCTTATTATTCTCTACAGTCCACGGGTCATTGCCTTTTCGATGGATAGCACTTCCTAAATTTTTAGTGATAGAGTCAGATAATGGAAACTAAATCGCAGTTGATTTTTATTGCAATTAGTATTTATCAACCTGACGGGCATTGTCAATTTCATGCTTAACATCGATCTCATTATTTCTATTTTCTATTATTTCAAGGATATGGAGGTAAAATCTTTTGACATAATCGGCCTCATTCACCAGGTTCCTTAAGAGCTCAGCACTTCAGCTCAACCGTTTTTATTATTTGTTTGAATATCTTTAGTTGCTGACGATAATTTGTATTAACCTGTGTGTTTTGAGGTTGACACTATCTCTGCAGAACCATTCGTGTCTTTTAAATTATAGAAACTGCTTTAAATTGTAGTGTTCTTGAAGTCAGGGACAAGTATATGGAAAACGTGACCCTTTTCTACTCTGTAATTATTTTCTTAATGCGACCTCCACTCAGAAAAACAGTCTCTCCTAATTTAATAATGATGATGACCGGCATTCCCTTGGTCTGACAAAGAAGACCACGTTTTCTGAGAGGCCTGCATGAGGCTGGCATTTTGGGGGTAGAGTCCAGATGATGGCACTGTCTTTTTATGGAAATTAGCATCCGATTTGCAGTGGACAGGTTTAAATTAAATTAAAAAAAACAAACAAACCTTTTTGACACTGTACCAGAGATCCAAAGGGGCACTCCTCATCTAGAAGGCTGCAAATCTCTTGAAGTTTTAGTTTTTTATTTTTTAAAAAAAAAATTTGGTTCAAGTCTTTCCTGTGGCTCCATGTGTTATAAACGCTTAAAACCTGTCTCGAAGACCTAATTATAAAGACACCTTCAGTGAGAAGGCTTCTGAGGAATCTGGGCCCTTTTCGGGGTGCACGACGGGAATAATGTGTCCTGTTTGTTTACTGTGTCCTTAACTCTCCAGCCAGCCCCTCTGTCCCTCCTGCTTGGCCCTGTTCACTGGGCATGTGTGGTGAGCAGTGGGGTCAGGAGGACACCCCACGGAACGGGGTGTCGTGAGAGCCTGTGCCCCCAGACACCGCATCCCACAGTGTGTTTCTCTTCTAAAGGCTCATCGAGACGTGGCTGGGGGGCCGGGGAGCACGAGCCGCCGGGTGTGCTCTGCAAGCCGGAGGAGGCTGGCCTTTTCTTTCCCCCTCCTGCATCTTCTGTGGGACAGCGTCTCTCAGCTTCACGGCGTGCTGCTTACATCGTTTCTGAAAAACTGGACTTTGGGCATTTGGAGGGTTGAAAAGAGAAGGGAGGAGGATGGGAGCTCACAGTCCCCACGGGGACGGGTGGAGAGAGGAGGATGCGAGGGATTCCGGCCCAGATCCCCCAGCCGCTCCTGCCTTTCAGCTCCTTTCAACCATCTTTCTTACCCTCTCCCTCCTCCCTCGTTTTACCCCCCAAGACACTTTTGTGGTGTTCGGCTTTCACCGCCCTGCACATTTTTGGCTCTTTTGTTTTTATTCTCCCAGCTCCCACCCCTCCGCCCCCTACCGTGTCTCCTGATAGAAATCTCGCTCATGCATTTCCTTTTTGATTTCAATGGCTTATTCTGTCTTTCCTTTTTTTTCCCCCTGCCTCAGTCTTTCTTTTCTTTTCTTTTCTTTTTTTGTTTTTAACCCTCCTTTTTCTGCCTCTGGTCCCCCGCTCCCAAGAGAAATGACCACCATCCTGCTGGGACAGGATGACACGGTGCCGTTAGAGTTGCCAGTGCCAGCTCTCCCCACATCTGTGCGGCTTTTGTCCTGGGCCGCAGGAGGATTTGGAAATGGTCTGCTGGCAGCGTCAGAGAGACTAATGGGAAATGAGGTCCGGAGAGAGAGAGAGAGGCCGTGGGGAGGTGGAAGGAAGGAACAGCGAAGGGGGTTTGGATGCCTTGGTGTGGGAAGCAGATTAAAGGATGCATGTGACACACACACACACACACACACACACACACACACAAAATGCATATTGATAAAGTTGCACCAGTAAGAACCGGGGCCAGCTCGGAAGGCAGGACTGCTTACCTCTTTGTTCCCTTTCTTGTGTTGGGAGATTTGCAAAGTTTTACTGCCTTTTGTGTGCTCTGGCCTTCACCCGGATACTGACATGTACATCCCGTTGATAGAGTTTTCTTTCTCTCATTTTTCAGACAGTTTTCCAGATAGCACAATCTTTTAAATCCATGTTCCTTGTATGGATCTTTCTCTGAGAAAAAAATAGGATACCGACTAGGATCCACATTGATTCCAAATGTCTTCCATTCATTCATTAACTCACTTCAAAATGAATTCTGTCCCACATGCTTTTGAGAAAAAAAAAAGGTATAGTAATAATCATTGCTAATCTTTATGATCCAAAACACCTTCTACAGGAACACGTTTAATTTTTACAACAAGTGTACACAGTAAGTTCTGTTATCTCTATTTGACAGGCGAGAAAAGCTGAAGATTAGTGAAGTTGCGCCAAAACTCATCCATAATATCAGATATGGCGTCTGCCCTCCACGCCCCAAAAATCCAGCACAGGGAACAGAAATGAGCATAAACAACCACAGCGCAGGGTAGTCTGCTGGAGTATCACATGCAGGGTTCCCGTGACAGCTGGTGCAGGGCTGTGGAGGGAAGATGATCGTCTTCTCTTGAAAATTGTTTGGAGGAACGTGGATCCCTAGCCCTTCACTCGGATTTCACAGTTGTTTCCTGGCGCGGGTCCCCTACGGGGTGGAGTGTGGGACATTGCAGTAAAGCCGGGACTGTCAGAGAGCCAGAACTGCCTTTTATATCCAGGGGACACCGACAATTTAATGGTATTCCTTCACATTCCATAGGAGACATGGCATCGTATCCACAGTCAGAACATATGTGTATATAAAGTACCAAATAAGCGCCAAACCCAAATAAATGTCCGCCATTGATACGGATTGAAAGAATTCATTATCTTTATTTCTTCTCTCGTTCCCTTGTTCTCTCCCTTATTCGTGAGATTCAAATTAACTTTGCAAAACCACAGATGCTCTTTTTATATGCTTTTTTTTTTTCCTTTGGAGAGAACTTTTGTGGTCTTTGGTGCTTCTTTTTGTTTCTCTAGCCATTCCCCCCTTCAAACCTTGTGCCAATGCGACGAAACCGCAGCGAGAACTCTTAAACGGGGTGACGTGCTATCCACGGTGGCTCCCGATGGGTCATCGAAGGTACGCGTGGGGCGGGAACCCACAGCCTTGTCTCAGGCTGCACCTGGCACCCAACCTCCTTCTCGTTGCCTCCTCTGTGACCCCCTTCTTGCCAGCGCGCTGCACACAGTTGTTTTGAAGCGGGTTACAAAAATCATTAGAAAATGTACCTGTGCTGTTCAACACAGCTCCCCACGCCTATCTGTGATCAGCCAGCGGCCGCCCTACCCTCTTCATTGGCTGTTTGTCCGCCAGAGTTTACAATATCTGCTGTTTCGTGATGGCGGGTGTTGATGGAAGGGTGGGCAAAGCTTGGGTTAATTAAGTTGATCATTCTAGAGCCATTCCGAAAGCTCTAACTAGAGTTTCTCTAGATGTTAATTAAGGGCGAAAGTGTCTTGTCTCAGGATTGGCTGTTCGGTCAGCTGCGCGGGATACAGGGAGGGAAGCGGGCTGCTAGGCGGGATACAGGCCTCGCTCACAAACTGAGTAATCATCCCTGGAATCACTCAAGGGCGGCGGCATTTATGGTGATTCTTGTCAGAAATTTGAGGAACAAGGTCCTTTCTCTTTCTTGTCCCCACTTCCAGAGTGTCAAATAAGTGTCATTTTAGCAGAGATTGAACTGCTCGGTGTCCTCCTGCTTGCGTGCAGGCGTGGACGGTGGAGTCCAGGGACCCGTGGCGGGAGGTGCCAGTCCGAGAGTGGAATGACAGTGCCGAGTAAAGGAGGACATGCGAGAAGGACTCGTTGCCCAAATATTTGTGCGACTGGAAGTAACGAGGGGAGCAGAACCACCAGTGAGGCTGGGCTGTTGGTGTTCACAAAATCCCTTTCAAAATAAATGGCTCGAAAGGCTTGCACAGGTGACAGGAGTTCCTTGAAAGGACCATCTAAGCCTCCTTGCTCCTGACCTTGCGGGGAGGGTCCTGTCCGCCAGAGAATAGGCCTGGGGTATTGGTTCTCACAATGCATAATTGGAGGCTTCAAATGCAAGTGGGAGTAAAGTGGCCGCTTCATATCTCCTTTCTCCACTGATGCGCCATCATCCTGCCCGTAGTGCGTCCTGTCCTGCCGTGTTATCAGAGGGTGGACCCTTCGTGATAGCTAAACGTCAGGCCTTGTGTGTAGTGCGTCAGCTCCCATTTGAAGCATGTCTTAACGTACGAAACCTCATAGCCACCCTGTGAGATAAGCATTGTTATCCGTGTTACTCGATATGTGACAGTCAGGGTCTCAGAGGTTACATGAACTTGCCCAGGACCTAGTACATGGCAGGTAGAGCGGGACTTTTAAACCCGGGAGCTTCGGCTCCAGAGCCCTCCCTTCTGATCACTGTACCATTCTGCTCTGAACGCCCTCGGGTGTGGGTGTGTGTCGGGGGAGCGGTAGCAATCCTTCATTTCCCTTTAAAACCACAGGACTAAGGAACAAAAATGAATGAGCGAATTCTTTGTTCGAATCCTAAATATAGGGTCGAAGCTGGAGGGATGTGAGAAATAATAAAAGTATTCTTACACTCAAAGGACTTAGAATAAATAGCGGGACAAGGCATACAACTGAAAAACGAATGCATGGCACAGGGTAGAACCAAAGAGGTATTCTGGGAGTTCAGAAAAGGGACAGATTCCTTCTGTCGAAGGTGATCTTTTCAGAACCTTGTCACAGACTGGGCTTGAAAAAAGAATGTGTACGATGTAGGCATATGGCTATGAAAAGGAAAGCTATTTTGAATAGAGACAGAGGAGGGAATAAGCTCTTAGAGCTGTGACTGCCTGAGAAATATTTGAGTGACAGGGCGCTTACCAGTTTGGCTGGTGTGAAAAAATGGAACCTTGGGAACAGATTGAAGGAAGGTAGTTCCAAGCGAAAGGCCGTGAGCTTCAGTTGTTTAAATAGTTGGGAGAAAGCAGTAACTACGATGAATTGGAAACCTGGAAATCTGAATGTATAAGACCTTTTTGTTTTTCTTAGTAATGGTTGCTGCAGGCTAATTATGTTTCAGGTGGAGACCCATCAGGAGGCCTGTTTGTCAAATAAGACAAATAGGACAGACATCATCGCAAGGGAAGGTTTGTTTGGCCTGATGACCAATGGATGTGAGAGAGAGAAGGCAAAGAAGATGATTTAGCTCTGGGTGACCAGGAGGATTGTGAAAGTCCTATAATATCTGTCATCTTCACTTTGACCAATGACTTGTAGTTAGAAAGTCCTAACCTCTTCTTCTCTTTTTTTTTTTTTGATTATGTAATAAGTAATCACTTAAGTAAATTTTCAGTGATAATGAATATCCAACAATATAGAGAGCAAATCAACAGGACCATATTTCTAAGAACTAAAATGCTCAATACTCAGAACCATGTTTGACACTTCTAAGCCCATTTATTCATTCATTTAACCAAACATTTAAGCATCTGCTTGACACTAGGCTCTATGTCAGGCACCAAGGAAGGACATGGTGGTGGACAAGTCAATAGGCCACAACCTCAAGAGATTTACCAGAGTAGCTAAGATATGGAGGCAGTCTGGGTGCTCATCAATGGATGATGGGTAAAGAAGAGGTGGTACATGTATACAATAGAATATTACTCAGCCTCAACAAAAAATGAAATCTTGCCAATCGCAGTAACATGGACGGACCCAGAAGGTATTGTGCCGAATGGAGTCAGGTAGACAGAGAAAGACAAATACCATATGATTTCACTGATACATGGAATCTAAAGAACAAAATTAATGAACAGGCAGAACAGAAATAAACTCATAGATTCAGAGAACATTTTGATGATTGCCACATCGTAGGGGGTTGAGGAGATGAGTGGAAAAGAGGGGGGATTAAGAGATACAAATTGGTAGTTACGAAATGGTCATGGGGATAAAAATATAACATCAGTAATATAGTCAGTAATGTTATAATGACTATGTATGGTGTTAGGTGGGTACTGAATTTATTGGGGTGATCACTTTGTAGGTTATGTGGTTGTCTAATCGCTGTGTCGAACCCCTGAAACTATTGTAATATTGTATGTCAACTATAATTAAAAAGTAAAAAATTATTTAAAAAAAGAAAGAGAAATCATTAGGTGATTTTAACATGGTTTAAATGTCATGCTCAGTAAGGCGATCAAATGTTCCCACTTTTCTGGGATGGTCTCAATTTGGGTGATAAGTCATACTACCTTCCCAACAGTAGGATATGGGGCTGATGTACAAAGTGAGGGAGCGTGCAGGCGGACATTTAATGGATCTTAGGAACGGGATATTAGTGGACTTTATGAAGGAAACATGTCTCCACTGACACCAGCAGGCTTTAGAGACCGAGGGGTTCAGGGAAGACTGGGGGGAAGTCAGCAGTGCAGGAGGTGGGAAGGTGGACAGGCGGTGTTTACAGATCGAATGAATTAATTAGTGAACAAATAAAACATTGTGAATGTACAAATTCACAAAATGGTTCAACTCCTAATGAAGCATCTATATTCATTTGATGCTTAAGTCTAACATTTCTTTCAGGTCTTAAAAGGAAATTTGATGAACAGTCGAATTTTACCCTATTTCTATAGTAAGGATATTGGGCTGCGTGGTATCTCTGGTCTCTTGTAGCTTTACTTATACTGAGTAAGACCCCATCCCGAACTGCCTACCGCTGGAGAATGAGGAACTCTACAGTCCACTCGATTGTCCCCTCTTCCCGGGGCAGCCACTTAATTATTTCTTGCTTATTCTGTTTCAGTTGATTTTATTTCTTCAACTTGATAGAAAGTTTCTCGAAGGTGGAGGCCATTTGCATCTCCTGTTCGGCACATTGTGGCTGGTAGTGATTGGGAGATTGATAGGGGAGAGGTAGAGAAACTTTCTTTTTCAGAGAGAAGGAGGAGGAAGTCTTATTAAATAACCCTATTACCAAATGCTCTTTCTTATGCAGCTTCCCAAGGCATTTTAATTACATGACTGTGGATTTATTTTTGTTAATGGTTGGTTCGCGAATTCATTTTTGACGGGCATCTTGCTTTCTTCCTATTTAGGACCATCCGAGTTGTTGGATATGGCAGACAGCGAAACGTGAGTGTTGTTTTTCATTATATTCTGGATTATTTTCTTCAAAACATACCTCGGGAAAAAATGCAGTCTGTAGGGCATAAAATAGATAGTTTTTATGTCAGTGATAAAAAGTCTACTTTCAGTTGTATTTATAACTGTGCAAGGCTGATCTTCTAAATCAAAAATTACACAATAAAATTTGATGGCAAGTGGAGCGATGTTACATGCGTGGAATTGCTATCCATCATTTAGTTCTTCCTACGGGCAAGGTACTTCTGTGCTGGGGCATTGTGACTGCTAAGAAGTCCAAATACATACTTTTTGTTTGTTTGTTTTTTTAATCTTTCTTATCTGGGATGTGTGAGAAAATTAAATTCTAACGCCCTAAGACATCTTTGGGTGTAACAAAACTTCTTTGCCGAGCTAGAATGGAACAATGTGTATAATACAATCACTGGACAACTGAGAACATAGTAATTCCAATCATTTTCATGTTCTGAGTTTCAGACGAGGAACCCTGGTACACATAGGGTTCTCTGGGATGATCCTTAAACAAATACTGTTTGTGTTCAACTTTCTTTTTTCCTGAGGCAGCAAAATAGTTCCTATCCCCCAAACAGGAACAAAGAAAGGCTAAACTTCTAAACCTGAAAAGCACATAGAACCCACCACCAGAGAACATCAAAGAAATTGGAAAAGAATGAAGAATGGGCAGGGGTGGAGCGGGATAGGGTGAGAGTGGCTAAGTGGGTATCGGGGAGGCAAAGCAGAAATGAGGAGAATGGAGGATGGATGGGAAGGGGTGTAGCCGTGAGTTACTAGGCGTGGAAGGAGCTGTCCACTGCTCATGAAGCTTGTCCACATGCCGCACGGCCTGTTGGCAAGGTTGTCCCTGACCCCAGCTTGCCTTCCCTAAGGTCTGCATTGGATTTCCCATGAAACACTTTGGCATGAAGTGTCTTTTCAGTTTTGGACTCACAATGGGACTCTATGCCTACGCTGCCTGCCAGAGGGGCGGAAATGGCCACTGTCCCTTGCCCACTTCCCGCGGCTGGCCTCGGGCATGCTGCTCCGGGAGACAGCTCTGGTTCTTGAACCCTCCCAGCGTGTCACTGTGCCTCCCAAGTCCTCTGTGGCAGCGCTGCCTCCCCGCCTGCCACTGGCATGGAATCCCGTAGGTCGGGCAGGGTGGGTGTTGCCTGGCTCCTTGAAATTGAGTTCCCAGGAGATAGTCCTCGAGGGCAGGATGGTGGCCCGCCATGCACTGTGTGACGGGTCTGAGGGGCCGGTGGTTCTCCTTCACTGTCCCCTCTGTGCTTCAGCTAGTGTCCCTTACTCTCTGCCCCAATGTATCCGCAGAGAGAGAGTTGCCTCACAGGGTGCAGACATCTGTACGCATTGGTCTATTTAATAGTGCCGCCGAGTCTTACCTAAACCAAACATTAGTGGTTTAAAACAAAGCCGCTCGGCCTAATTCACTAACACGGTTTTCAAAAGAGCCTGGAATCAGAGATTATGGTTCGCTGACGACTAACTCAAGGCCTTTCTGGGTCCCCTCCCCGCTCCTCCCCCAAATGGGTCCTGCCTGCAGCTGCAGGTAGAGAAAGAGGCCGAGGAGCTCAGGACATCAGCAGCAGGGGTAGGATGCCACCCTCACCCCCTCGTTGCTGCTCCCGCCCCCCAGCCCCGCCCTCAGCTCCTTTATGGGTGGTTTCCCCTTTCATCTGTGATTTAGGGGTGAGACCGCGCTGCACAAGGCCGCGTGCCAGCGGAACCGGGCCGTGTGCCAGCTTCTGGTGGACGCAGGAGCATCTCTGAGAAAGACGGACTCCAAGGTAACGTGATGGGCGGGTGCAAACATCTCCCCGCTGGGCAAGATCGCAGGCCCCGTCCTTTCTGTGCTCATGGAAGTGCCCAGGGCTTTGGAAAAAGGAGGAGAAAATAAAGTGCTTCATTTAGAGAAACTGCAGTTTAAACGTATGAGCACAAAGGGAGGGGCGTGCTTGCTGATGGGGCCTTATAAACCTCTGAGCGTGCCGGCTTTAGGGTTTGGGCTTCTCCTCCTGCTGAGTGCCAGCCGCTAAGTTGCAGAGAGGTGAGGTTCAGAGCCCCAGGAGAAGGAAGGGTCAGGGCTATGTTCGAAGACATCGGCCTGACCTCTGAGAAGACCCTTTGGGATTTCTCCTTCAGCTGCTTCATCCGCTGTAGCTTACAATCTGTGCTGTCTTTGGCCACATGTGGGTATGAGGACTTCACCGAGCAGGCACCAAATAACTTCCGTTTGGGGCCAATGACTGGAGCCAAGAAACAGACAAGTGACCTAGATGCCTAATAAAGACTTAAGCCCCAGTAGACTTCATTGAAGCGATGAGCATCTATTCGTGTGCAGTATTTGCCCTAGTCTTTCCTCGGACGGCAGTGCACGTCGTGAAATAGCTTTCTCTCCTGCGTGGACCTCTCTCTCCTCTCTGAGCCAGTTCTGGGCCAGTCACATTGTGTGAGTCTTCGCTTCCCTTGCGACTGCCCAGATCCTTGCTCCTTAACTGAGTTTCCTGGCTGCCTCTCTTGGCTTCAGACACGTTAAACTGTGTCCAGGTTTCTAGCTGCTCTGTTACCTGTCTGTTCAGTTAATTGGATATACCATGTCAAATGGCAGATAATTGCTCAATGTGATATTCTTCCCAGATGATATTTGCACTTAAACGCTTTGGCGTGGAACCTGAATGAGAAACACAAGCCCAGCCGGCAGGGTCACTGGGGACCCTGATCCTGAGGTAGACGTGGCCTTGCTGAGGCTTCAGACTACAGCAGGACAGTTGCCTGTTTATCACACAAAGGACTGGCCTTGCACTCAGCTCAGATAATAAAGAGAAAGTCAGAAGCAACACGAAAAAGTTGCTCTTTTGATCTACGTCGCTGAATCCACAAACTAGAAATCAGAATGCCTGCTTCCCCAGTCATGTAGTCAGTGATTCCTTTCCACCTTCTTCCAGAAAAGATCTGGGTCTCCCCACTCACTGTGCTGCTCTGTTTCCTGCTGTGCACTCAGTTAGGCTCTGTGAACCTCCATTTCCTTAGATGTTAACCCCTCTGTCAAAAGCAATTGTCTTTTTCTCCTGAACTTACCTACCTTCTCTGTTTCAAGTGATGCTCCTGTCAGATCATAGATTTAAAAGTGTCTCGTGAACTCTAAACAGGAAACACGGAAAGATCTTTATTAGTGAGCAATCATCAAGAATCTCCGTTTCTGTGAATTTTGTTTAAAAAAAATCTCATCCCACGCGTTTGTGTCTCTTTCCATTTCACTAACCTGTAGGGTCAGACACCTCAAGACAGAGCACAACAGGCTGGGGATCCTGATTTGGCCGCTTACCTCGAAAGTCGTCAGAACTATAAGATCATCACCCATGAGGACCTCGAAACCGCTGTTTGACCCTGGTAGATGGGCAAAGAGGACCTGAGCGAGCGAGCGTATCACCTGTGCCCTCCTAGAGATCGGGCGACTCCCCTGCAAGAGGCTGATGGAATCCATAAACCTGTCTCTCTCAGCTGCAAGAATCTATCTGGAGACCCAGCCCAGTTTTAAGGGCTGTCAAGGTGTACGACAAAACATGATAGCCCCCAGAGGATGAGGCAGGATGCCTGGAGATTTGTGGAATACAAGTTCCACAAAACACGATCCTTATTGCTTCCAGCAAGTAGCATGAACTTCTGTGTTCACCTGTATAATTTATTTTAAAGATTCAAAGGATGGTCCCCCTCCCCGCCCCCCACACGTTCATCTCCCCCTCTACCGCTCCGTTCTTCTGTAACTACCCATCATTTTAGAGATGATCTGTTCTCTTCACATTCAGTCCTCCGAAGACCGCAAGACTCTCTCTGAAGGTCTTGTCAACCCCTCTGGATGTCCTGCAGAACTATAACTCTCGAAACCGCTTCCAGTCCCAAGACTAAATATACCAAGACGAGGCTTAGTGACTTTTGCATGTCTCTCCTCCCTCCCCAACCCTTTTTCATCACATAAGAGCTGGGGAGTGCCACAAGAATTATGTCAACTTGTGCGCTCTGTCCCTGGGGTTGTGGTGAGGTGGCATGGGCGTTGTCTGTTCTCAGAGGGACCTCGGGGAGGCAGCCCAGGGGTGGGCGCAGGTAGCGGGCTGCTTCAGCTTGGGCTGTTTGTACAGCTCCGTACTGCCTACGTGTAGCCATTTTTGCCTTTTGCTGCAATGGAGGTGAGCGATGGATGAAGCGAAGGCCCGTCTAGTTTGCAGGACCACGCAGCTTTAAGTGCGGTTTCAGCTGCAGAGCAGAAAGGCACGTGTGGGAACTGTGGTCACAGGAAATGGAGCTAGCTCTATGACAGCGTTTACTTCTAGGCTCGTTTGAGCGATAATGGAAAGCAGGCTAATGGACTTGAAATAAAACAGCAGAAGCAAAAGTAGCAACATATGTCAAAATAACTCACTTAAGTAAGAAAACAGTCACCGGCATGTTGCACAGAGGCTAATAAGTATAGACTTTTTTGGGTACGATGGTGAGAAGGCGGGGGGGGGCCTGTTTTCGGTTTTCCTTCTAAGTTTTTGGTTTTCATTATCCCAAGTTCGCCTCGTCCCAAGGACAGAGCCTTGCTGTGTGGCTTCCACAGCCAGATTTCGGGATGTGTGGCCCTTTCTGATGGATGCCTCATCTGTTACTTATCAGGTCCCAAGGTCATACCTGATAGCACTACAGCCCCATTGTCGTGTACGGGGCAGTCTACTCAATTCTTTTCGCTGTTTTCTTTTACTAGAAAGTTCTTAATACAAACCACTGTGGGAGCCCGCAGCAGAATTGCAACTTCTGATCCTGCCACAGAGCAGTTGGTACTTGTAAGCCCTGTGTTCGGACCCTGTGACAACTGAAATATTAGGAGAGAAAGCCTTCTCACTTTTGATGAAACGATCTACTCGATTTGGATATAAGTCAGAAAGGAGGTGGGGGATCAAGGGTTTTCCTTCGGTTTAAACTGCTTTCTTCTATTTTGCCCTTAGACACAAGCAACGTGCTTCCTTGGCATTTCTGCATGCGAGCATAAATGATCATTTCTCTACGTTTAATTAAAGGTCCAGTGGCGAGGCGTTGCTTATCTGAATCACATTCTGGTCGCATTTTGAAAATGCAGGTACAATATACTGTCAAGTAGGAAGCCTCTCAGTGGGTAGGCTCTAAGTCTCTCCTTAGTCGTTTCAAATTCAAATAGTTGGCGTTATTTTCAGCTGTTGGAGGAGGGGTTGGTTGTGACTAATCTATTTCCATAGATCATTCTTAGAAATGGAACTATCTTTTGGGTTTTATGGTGAGGGAAGGAGGGACTGCAGTAGATTGTTTCCAGAAGCTGGAAAAAAATACGCGCCAGGAGAATTTAATCACTGGGCTTCTGCTGGGAGTTTTTCAATTGGTGGGACTGTCAAGGAGATGTTGTGATGACAGAAATATAATCCTTAAAACAGACTGAAATCTGGCTTCGAATGGTGCCTTCCATTCCCTAGACTGAGCCAAACACTTGGCCACGTACTCAGTTACCCAGCTGCCATCACTGGGGTGAAGGATTGTATTTTCACCAACAGCCATCTCATATTTCTCTGTGATGCTTCAAAGCAGCCCAGAGAAAATTTAGGATACAGGTGGCTGTGGGCCAATTCAAATAGCTCCAGTTGAAGTCACAAGTAAATCTCTGGAATGAAAATAAATGACATACTGACTGCTGTAGGGGTCCTGGTACATTTGGAAATCATTCTAAACAAACAAAAAAAATTATTATTATAATTTAAAAAGTGTTAGAGTCCTCATTACTGATGGGGAATGATATAAGACCAACTCAAATATCTCCTTGAAAAAGCAAACACACCCAGGACTTGGGCTTTTCCAAAAAAAAAAAAATCAAAAATGAGCTTCAACATTAAATCTACCTCCTGTAGCATTTTAGTTTTTAATCGATCATTGCGTGTGATAGTCCTGGGCTTTAGAAATAGCTGAAGCCATACACTTCAGGATTTCCAGCTCAGCTGAAGTACGCAGTATCCCCCTTTTCATGAGCCCCCGGCAAGCGCAGAAGCAAATGGTCTGGCCCCGGTCTGAAAAACCCACATTACTTTAATTTAAAAGACATAAAACTGTATACCTATAGAAATATCATTTTCTACAGAACCTGCTGAGACAGTGCAGCAAGAGCGGCTGGCTGGGCTGAACATTCCTTTTCGTTTGACTCAAACGAGCCCTTTGTGTTGGGGCCCCTGTCTGTCCTGGGAATCCATTTTTAGGTTATCTGATAGAAGGATGAGAAATGGAGAGTTATGAAAAGACAGCGTGGTATAACCTTACAGGTAGTCCTTTCTGAAGCCTCATTTTCCAGCAGTACACCCGTAAGGAAACAGAACCCAGTTAAGCTCTGCTTTATCTCATTCGAGGCCATGACAAAGAACAGGAGCCAAGAAGGAAATAAACACCCTGGTGGAGAATTTGGAGCGTTCTGGTCCCCTCTGTAGAGGTTACGACTTAAGCCAGCACGATTTCAGAAACAGGATTTAACCAGCACGTACACGGCCGTGAAGGTAGGGACGACTGAGGGCATGTCTTACAGCCCCGTTGCTCTGTAAGCGCTGGCCCAGCGCGCACAGGTGGATCTGCTTGCAAAGAACGTACTCAGCAGATGGTGGCTTTTCGTGTGGACCTGGTGTTTTCATGTGGCCCCGTAACCATTTCTTTCCTGAAAGGCTTTCTGTAGTTCACCCACTAGACTCCTCCTAGCATCCACATCTTAGCAAAGGTGGGGCAGCGTTTTATTTTTGTGTGTCAAGTTTATTCAAAATATTTAGATTGGTTTTTAATTATAAAAGCAGAACTGCTTTTTATAAAAAGTTCTAATACCCTAGATGAGTGTCACAGGCAAAGTCGAGGTGCTGGCGTGGTGTCCTTGGTCCCATATTCTGGAGAAAACAGCCTTTTCCCTGGTCAACATTGCTGCTTGTACGTTACATCAGAAATACCCTGCATAGCCAAGCCCCCACACACATATAGAAATGCATTATTTGTACACATATATGTGTATATATACTATACACACATGTATTGCGTAGATTTAAAACGGAGAAAGCATTTGAGAAGCGTGCTGATCATCTGTTTATGCATAGCTACCACCAGCAGGCAAAGATAAGGCAACCTAAAATTTCCGTTTATTCATCTTTCTCTCATCACTAAGCTTAGTTCTCTGACTGCAGTGCTCCAGTTGCACATGGCACTTGCTGTCACTTGTGTCATAAAATCCATGACCAAGAGGTCTTGTAATTGCTTGTGTTACCTTCATGAAGCATGAAGCCTACCTGAGCCCAGAGACTTGTCTAGGCTATTTTTGGACCTCATGTGGAGAGTTCCTGCCTCTGTGATGCTGACACCACTTAAGAGGCTGAGTTTACAGGAGTAACACTCGGTATAGTTTGCCTAAGGTTATTTAATTAGGGCAAGCTGTTGCTGAGAAGGTATAGTAACTTGGATATGGGCTGTGGTCTGAGCAACTCGGCTTCCTTTCAATAGGAGTAGCTAATAAAATCACTGAGAACAGTGTGCTATTTTATGCCATTATGACACTTAAAAGTAAAATAGATCATTATTAAAATAGCTCATCATAATCATCAAAAGAAACTACTAATTACTTAAATGATTATTTTCATTTTAGAAAAAAAAATAGAACATCTATCAAATTAGAGAATTTTCTAATTGATCTTAAACATTGATTTGGTATGAAATTGATTCTGCCCAAGTCTTACAGAACCATCTCTGAGTCTGCTTTTTCTTACATGAATTCCATATTCAGCTGATGATGAGTCCTATAGCTTTTTTCTCCACCAGGTGTCTCAGACTGACTTTGGCCCTCCCGTCCCTTTACTGTGTCCTAGTTATCACTCATCTCTGGTCCCTCCAATTGTCAGACCATGACGATAGTCCTACTGTTGGACTTTCTGCCTCTACTTTCAATAATTTTGTCATGCAGATGCTCAAATCGATCCTAGATATTATGTTCAAAATGGATCACAGTGAAATTATTCTCTGAGACAAGTATCCATTTTGCCTGAAGGACAAAATAGATGTCCACTGACCTTGATCATCTAAACAGTTCCATCAAGCCTTATTCTGAGACGTAATCTGCCAGATGGGCTTAGAAAACTCCTGTCTTAGCTACCCCATGAGAGTACACAATCATGGCAGCTTCTACCATGTCAAATGATGTAAATGATGTGCTCTCTTGAAATCACCCAGATGACTGGATTATACAATGTTATACCCTACTGGCCATCTGTGGATTTAAGGCCTGTCCCAACATAGGAATTAAGCAAGGAACTCTACCCCTGGACAATCTGTTTTCCCAGGACACTGAGATTCACCTCACTAGTCCCCAAAGAGAAGCAGAAACAAGTAATTCTTAGGCTGTTGAAACATTACACTTGAAAGTAGAGATTGGAATATTGGATGTTATCCTCATGGTGGACAGATTCCAGAGCCTATTTCTGTATGTATTTAGTTAGTCATTCCGCATGCAATCATGTTTGTGAACCAATCAAGCATTCGTGTATTTAATCATTAATTTTTAAGATGTATTTACCACTTACTCTGGTGGAGGCACCATGATAAGGACATGAGAATGAATGCATGCAAGAGACGAAACTTGACTTCGTGTAGCTGGAAGTCTAGGAAAAAGGCCAATGCCAGTGTGGTATGTTCTATGCAGGAGAAGCCCAGAGGAGTGGGCACTGTGGGATCAATCAATGCCTTATTGTGCCAATCACTCTTTAGCTCCCAACGTTTTAGTTCTATGAAATCTGAAATGAGAATATGACTATGCAAGGGGAATAATGATACTTTACATTTTCTTTCTTTGGAGTCTTGGTATTGGTTTTAAAAATATATTAGAAACCGAGACTTTAAGACTTGGAAACACTAACCTAAGAGCTAAAATTCACGTAGCCTGTATCTCAAGGACATAATTAGAAACAACGGGCAAAATTTGCAGGTGGGTTTGACTAAATATAAAGAAGATGAAGTAGAAGAAATATTGTCAAACGGTGGGGTGGGCACCTTTACAGGGTTACAAACTTTCGGCCACCGGGAGTATTTAAACAAAGGACACATGGCCACTCTGAGGAATGTTGTCACTGGGACCTGTGATCTGAGAGCCAGAATTAGATTCTGAGAGTTTCGAAATTATTTCTTTTAAAATGACTTTGTCGCATGCAGGATTTTGTTTGAAAAATTTCTGAAAATCTTGACTTCTGATCTTTAAAACATCACTTTGTAAGCAAGAGGCTTTAAAATCTTGGCGTGAATGACCTTTAGTTATCATGAAGACATTTTTAAACCAACTAAGCATGGCTTTAAGAGCTGTTGAAAAGAAAACATGCTAAGAGGTGTAACTTACTCCATCATACTTCTGGAACATTATGGATTTTGACGAATATTTTTAGACATTCATAAGTAAAGTCCTATTAGAAATCTGTTTTACTCTCCATCCAATATAAAAAAAAAAGTGCTGTGATTTGATATTCTTAGAATTCAATGTAATCTAATATAACCACAGGAGAAAATTCTGCCTGAAAGATATTTGGGAGCCAAGTCATGCACATAAAAGGCAATCATGGAAAATGCCTTGGCTTCGGCTACTGGCATGATAATTACAAACGATAGCTTGCTTACCCATAGAAATGAGAAAGTGATGATTCTGGTTTTTCCCCATTTTTCAAGGTTTTATTATTTGGAGCCAAATGGCATCTGAAATGGGAGCCTTTTGCTGGTAGGAACAAACTGAAACTGTTTTGTCCCTCAGTCCTTAAGTGAAGCACATATAATTTTCAATAGAAAAAAGCTTAAACACCTTAAATACTACCATTTAGTGTAACAATTTTGGTAATTGTAAAAATGTTAGTGCTTTAGCATTTTGAATTGTTTTTGGCACCTTTGAGCTTTAATACCGACCCATGAGGTGGACAATGCAGATCATACATTTTAGAGGAATAAATGGAATATCAGAGCCATGAGTTCAGCTTGTTCAGATTTGTATAGTAATTGGTAAAACTGCAGCCAGAACCAAGGTCTTTAGAAATTGCAGACTAACATGCGTGCAATATAACTTTTCTAATTAAATAATTTTCTCCCATTGTCTTCAATGCTGTTTTGCATCATTCATTCAGATTTCTATAAATCAGAAGGTGTCTCCTTGAAAAAATATTTACTGATGGTCACACAGTGAGAGTTGGTTAGAACTGAGGGAGAATATGAAGTTATAAATTCAGAATATATGCTATCAGGGACTTATCGGCTTATACATATTTCAAGCGGAAAAAAAAAAGTCAAAACTTTTATTTCAGGATGGATTTCACAAAAAATTAGCCCTGAGGGTGACTGACTGGCTTCTCTATTTTGTGATTCTCAGCATCTAAAGATATTCGTATCGCAGGTCCTCGAATAGCATTGTTTTGTTCAGTGTCATTTCATTATGGTTTTGATGAGATGCCACAGGTGTTTAACTCTTGTTTGTATCAACTCGCCTAGGATAAAGCTGGTTTCATTACATGTCATTCCACGGAAGTCTCAGAACCTGTCTATGACGTTGAGTAAGGACTCCTTTTTCTCTCGTCGGGTGTTTCTATTGGAATGACATTATTTTAGAATGCTGTACCCAAAGCGTTGACATGGCTTTAAGTCTATGGGTGGGTTTGCAAAGCTAAGTCTGTCGTACACAGTCACCTACACAGAGGCCTGAGGGAAGTTGTGCTTCGCTTGAAAAGTGGAAGAACAAACAGGCCTGAGATGTTCTCCAGTTCTGAATGTCATCGTTTACAAGGCACCTATGTGGGCAGGTTGGTAATATGTAGAAGAAGGATGTTTGATCGGTAGAGAAGTCACAATTGGATAAGGAATAGGGATGTTTGGAGGAGACAGGCTGAGTAGGACTGTAAGGGGAGGACAATTTGCAGGATGAAACCAGGACAAAAGGGATCAGGAACAGACGTGAAAATATGTAAGGATTTATTTTTTCCTAAACGTTACACCCAGAAAAAATGGATTGGGCTTTCTAAAACGCAAAGTGAACTTACTGCAGCTAGTGTTTTTCTAGTATTTCAGTGAAAATTGAGCAACCGAATCAGGGATTGTGTGAGAGCAATTCGTTGATTGTGAGAGAGCTTGGACTAGAAGACTTCTGTGATATTTTCCAGGTTTAGATTTCTGTGACTTTAGGCTGGAGCAGAACTGAATTAGAGCCCTTTCTCTTCCAAGTTCCCGCCATATGGATGGCAATGAAGACGTTTTTGTAAAAACACAAGTCATTGCAAATAGAACCCAGATCATTTAGAAGCAGGTACTGCATGACCGTAAAAACAATTTGCTTCGCTTACACACACATGCATGCATACACACATGCACACACACACACACACACACACACACACACACTGCTCATTGCTAGCCAATTCCCAAATCTCCTGAAGGAGATATATTTCTACTAAGACAGAACAGCCTCAAGTTCAGGAATGAGAGTGAAAACAAAGGGCCTAGTGTTCATTTTCCTTGTCTTTCCACCCATTTGTTGTTTGGGGTGCACAGTTGGGACCGGGACTTGCAGAAGGAGCAGGTTTCTATGTTTCCTGGTTTAAAAAAAAAAAAAAAGTCATGGAGGCAATTTCTATAACTTATTGTCAGTAAATAGGACTTAACCTCCTGTCACCAGGCTGGTGTGTCTATAATGTTCCTGTTTTAATTGCCCATCTTGTCTTATTTCTCTAATAATCAGGCTTGAGTCTTACATTTCAAGTTGGCTAGCGGGGGAGGGGTTACACTTGAGATAGTCTCTTAAGAAGTGGGCCAGCCCATACCTGGAGTCTAGCTCAGGGAACTGTCCCATGCCACCACCTCCCCGCCCCGTTCCTTGCCCCTGCCTTGGGAAGGCAAAGGAAGAGCAGAGATAGGGGGAAAGGAGAAACAGATTTTCAAGAGTTGTGCAATAAAAAGGCTCTGGATCTTAACACAAATTGCCATGGCAACCCACAAATAAATAATATATACTCTCAGCTAACTTTGATTCTCATGAAAAGCGAATTCAGAAGGTACAGAAAAAGATTGAACTTGTTTCGAGTGGCTTCAAGGTAGTGTTACAAAAATTTCAATATATGCAGCTTGGAAGAATTAGATTATGTTTGACATTTAGGGGGAAACAGGCCCCGCTAATAGAACGTTCTAATAGAGCTTTCTAAAAGAATGGCTTGTTTGAAGGAGTTCTCCAAGCCCTCATAGGAAGTTAAAGCTAGCCACAGACTTGTGTTGGTTTATTATAAAATTTGGGTAAAATAAGGATGTTTAGGGAGTTGTTCACAAATCTAAGTATATTTAATCCTAGCAAATTCAGTCTATGACTTTCTTATTTGGGGGTTTGCATACAACCTTCCTTCTTTAAAATTCTAGAGATTGGGGATGTTTACAGATTTTCTTCACTTGCAACAATGAACCAACGACAGCTGTAATTGGTTTACCCTGGTTTTTTTTTGTTTTATACATATGGGTAGTTCTCTCACGTATATTGGGGAGGTTTATCACTTTTAAGATACCTTCTTTCTATGATATTTACTGCACCTTATATAATGAATACAAATGTTTCCTGACCTTCTGGGTTTTCTTAACAGCAAAATTTTTCATTCGCTGCTTCCCCCCCCATTTATACACCAAGGCTACATGGATTATCAATACAACTAGAACCTAGATCGATGCTTACCAACACAGGCTGGGAGGTTTGGGGTTCTCGCCTCTCTGGGGACTGAGATTTGGAACTTTAATAGACAAAATATTCTATTTGTCTAGAATATTTTGAAAAGTTTGGGTTCGAATTAGTCTTAGTAAAGGTTAGCTAGGCTGGTTTTTTTGTTTTTTGTTTTTTTTAATTACCAATGGGTAGGTGGGCAACCGTGAACCTGAATATTATGGGGACCATAGTGGATGAAAAGTGAGGAAAACCATTCCTGTAAATAATGAAGGAATAGAGAGGACAATCTCAGTTCCATAAGGATGACTGTATTTTATTTAATTTGATTTCTGAGTGGGAAAAGGTTTCTGGGCATCCAGAATATTCTTGGCTGTCGGGAGTCCACTTTCAAAGGCTACATCTGTCTGAAGAGTCGCAGTCACATTATAAAGGGCTCTTTCATGATTTCTGATCACATCCCAGACCATGCCTTTGCAAAGCTGCCAGCTGGCAGGTGGAATTAAAAAAAATAAAATAAAATGTAGCAGCTGTGGCAGTAGGGTGATGAAGGTTTATTTCCAGGTAAAGTAGGATCCAGATATTACGAAACGGAGGGAGGGTGGGTGGGAAGGGTGGGATGGGGAAGGGAAGAATGGCGTTCTTTTGTAACAAAGTCATAAAGTATTTTTTCCCTAATTTTCTTGCATTTCCTATTTATATAAAGTATCTCGATCACTGTGTTGCTCTACAGAGATTTTCAACGGAATTAATTTGGGAGACTGAACTAATCTCTGAAAAAGAAATGGACTAGTTACAGTTACTTTTTTGGATACTTTTTTCTGTATTGTGAATTGCGTGGAAATGTACAGAATAAAAATTAAGAAATATAATTTGTTTCCTTCCGTTACTGGCTGCTAGATATAGTCGATGTGAATATTATGCTTAATGGTGGTTAAATTGGATTTTCAAAATGAGGAGGGAAGCGAAGAGCTGGCTGTTAAGGAAGGCAGAAACTAAAAGAGATCCCCAATAATGCAGACTTTAAAAAAAAAAAAAAGACTTCTGCTTTCAAGATGGACTAACGAAGCCAGATTTACCCTTTCACCTAAATTAAAAAAAAAAAACATTTAAATGTAGTAAAACAATAATTGTTACGACACTGGACCTCATAGTAATCTCCGAGAGATGGAAATCAGATAAGATCAGCCCTATGATTACTCCATTACACAAACTTCAGAGAGATTCCAGGCAGTAGGACAGTGAGGGGAAATCGAGGCAGAGTTTGACAGATTTTCCTGAGATGGAGCTGAGAGTTTGGGAGAGCAAGGCAGCCAGAGCTCTCAGAGTATCAGAGAGAAAAGAACTTCAGAGAGGAATAACCCTGCAGACCTGCACAGAACCCTCCGAAGTATTCAATAAAATGCGTCCCAGTGTGTGCATGTGAGGACAGTAACTGAGACTGGAGAATGGAACCATCCAACATGCTTAGAAGGAACAAGGACGAGCTCACACGAGGCTGGAGAGAAGGCCTGTTGCCGCCAGTCACACTGCACCCTTACCGTCCACCCACAGCTTTCGTTTGTTAATAAAACATGGCAATCTCCATTGTGGCCGCTCCGGTCGCATCCTCTCCCTGTCTCTGGTCACAGAGGCCGTCACCATAACGGTTTTGTGTGGATCTTCACACATCCCGGTCTCCACTCCCTTCCTCCACTTCTTGGCTTCCATTAACTGTTTCCTTGGCACGGACGTAAACATTTTATCTTGTACCAATATTAAAAGGCTCTATGTGGTGTCAAGGTTTCTCACTCTAAGAGTCGAAAGCCAAGAACGCAGAGGTTCATCGGCGTGGCACGTTAATGTGTACCCCAGAGGAAAATAATGTGCTACGGTTACATTTTTCTTTCTTGAAACTTTTCAAGGCTATGACCCTGACGCCAACGAAACACAATGTCCCTGCGACCCGTATCAAATGATTTATCTTTTCTTACGTTTTTTTGCATTGCTCTGCTTTATATTTGGACTCTGACAGTTGTTATGAATTTCTTTCTTGTGGTGTTGGCTACCTTTCTCTGTTCTCGCTGAAAGATGAAACACATTCACACGCACATAACTTTTTCAAAGTGGTACTAGAATCATCTAGCTCCCTAATCAGTTTTGGAATCCATTTCATTCTTTATCCTGCAGGCATTTTTCTCAAGTGCACTGGCTTCCCGTCCTAATTGTGATAAGTTGTTTGCTAGGCATGCTGCACAACCTTCGCCTTAAGACTTTCTTTTTTGGACTTTCCTATTCATCTAATCACTTCTTAACTCACACATTCCTTAGTTTCTTGATTTGCTGGAGTATAGCCACAAATTGCTTATTAAAACTAGGCCCTAGGGAAATAAATTCTCTGAGTTCCTGCATGTCTGAAAAATGTCTATTTTATCCTTCACTTAGAGCTTGTCTTTGGAATTCTGGTTCCAACTTTTTTTTTCCCATTAGAAATCCAGAAAATCTTAATAATGCAAGCCAAGGCTCGTGTGCTTTGTAAAAAGTAGAAATTTGTTCACAAGTAGATTAAAATCACAGAGCCACATCTTACAGTAGCAAAATGACTCTAGAAATCATGTGGAACAGTATTATTTTGCAGAGGAGAAATCCGTGGCTCAGAGGTAAAAACATTGCCCAAGATCGTGTAACTAACTAGTGACAGGGAGTTGTCACCAAAGCTCGGGGACCCCTCATCTGCAGATTATATCAGTGCCATATTCAAATGCTCCAGATTCTACTTGAAGGCACTTGTAGGATGAAAAATACATATATTTGTGCTGGAAAAGAAAAACACACTGGATTCCTGCCCCAGCTCTGCCCTGAGTTGTAAGTATAGTTGTTTCTTGCTTTCCTTGGGCCCAAATTTCCTCTTCCATCAGACAAGACTGTATGACAACCGGTCTTCAGTCTTTTCTCTCAAGTGGTGGGATTCTCCAAAGGGGATTTTTGAAAATAGAAGGCTAATTATGTAGATGAAAAAAAAAAAGCCTCAAAGTGATCTCCATTCAAGGCCTTCACTTTGGGAAAGTTCGCTAAAGCCATCCCCCAAGTATGTCATTTGAGAAACATTTGCCATTTATAACTAATCAGCATTTTTTAAATCCAAAATATCTTTTAAGTAAGATACCTAGCGTCAACCCTCACAGCTTTTTGTAGGCCTCAACCCTCGAGAACTTTATGTGAGATTATTTTCAGAGATTAATACATTGAGCCATAGGTTGCTAGGTCCATGATTCTATAGGCTCTCACTTCAAAAGCGTAAAAATAATTCGTTCCGTTTCATACAGATGAAAAGGACCAGAACTTACACAGAGCGCAGATGCTGAAACACGATTACATGTTACAGCTACGGGGAGGATATGGTAATGATGATAAGAAACGATGTTTCTTCACTGATCTATCTAATTAGGTCCTGTGATGTCATTTCCCCTGGGCGTCTTCTGGATCGGTGTGGACAGCCCTGAGTTTGGCACCTATTTTGCTGGTTGCAAACTGGGTGAACTTGGTCATGTAACACTCTTTTCTCTGCCTGAATCTCAGTTTTCTCATCAGAAATATCAAAAACACCACCAACCAAATGGAGTTCAATGAGGTATTGGCTGGAAAAATACTTAGAATAATGCTTAGCACGTAGCACCTTATTCCTCTAAGAATATGCCGGGGCTAATTACATTGATAGAAATGGTTACTGTATTTCTAGCATCATTCTCTGCACTGCGGGGCAGGTGACAGGCTGAGGGAGAGAGGCCTCTATGCTCACACCTTGGATGACTTAGTCATTTTACTTGATTCTTTTGTAATGACATTCAAGTCTTAATCAAGTTTGCCTCAAACCTTTTTATTCCCTCTAATTTGTAAAAAATGTCTTCCAAAATTAAACATATAAAAATTTTGTCAGTGATAAATGAAGTACAGTTCTGAAAATTTAGATTGAGAGAAAATATGTGGAATAAATATACCCCAAAGTTCGAGTAAACAACAACAACAACAAACTTGACCTAAATCTGGTTTCATATTATGTCAGTCTGGGTATTGCTGATTTTAGAAGAAATCACTGTGCTGTCCCTTCAGAAATGCATGTATGCGTGACATATACTAACGATTTAAGTTTAAAATCTTTGGATAGTCTTCTCACTTGAACTTTGCCTGTTTTAAAAATATCGTCATTCTTCTGAAAATCACCAGATGCCCAAACTTAGATGGTATAGACCCAAACTCTTGAAGATTCCTTTTATGTGTTACAACCTCTGACAATACTTAAGTTGTACTGATATTCTTTACGTACTCCGATATTCCACAAGATTCAATTTCAGTTTGTGTCCAGTTCCATTGCTAGAAGTCTCTCTTTAAATTCCCTCTATCCATCACTTTTCCCCTCAGCTCTGCAATCGTTTGGCCTGGCTCCTCTGAATTTAGCTTTCATATATATTATATTTATATATATATATATATATACTTCCAGAGAAAGGAAAATGCTTCTTCAGCCCAAACCTAAGGTTTGCAGTGAGGACCATGATATATTCACATAAATTAAGGCCTTTTCATTGTCACTGATGATGGGTATGAAATATCGCGTACGAGCTGTTTTCAATTACTCGTATAGAAAAATCAATGGCGGCAGTTTGTGCTGGCTCAGTGAGCTGCTGGCTCATTGCAGGAAGAGGTTACAGCTGCTCTGTCTGCCAACGACACACTTATTCCGCTGATAGAGGCAATCAGGAGTGGGATTCTCAACTCTGTTAGCCGTAGCCTCTGGCAAAAAGTACGTACTTAATCACCAAACGTGAAATGGCCGTTTAAGTTGTCAAGAGAAGGGTGATATTGAAAGAATGGAATTTTCTAGCTCTCACCCTAACCCAGGACATATTTCCCAGTCTATTTATCTTGTCGAAAAAAAAGTAGAGAGTAAAGGTTGGACGAGCAACAAACACTAAATACCATCCTTGTAGTTCATAGTAGGACAACAAGCTAGTCATTTGATTTAATAGGTCCACTCAAGAAATGAATCTTTCAGAGATTATTAGTTCTGTTGTAATTTTATTTTCAAAGATAAAAGATAGACGTTAGGAGCCCGCATCAGAAGCAGTTGTAGTAGGCTCACTGCTATAAATTGCTTGAACCAGAAATCCCATATTTGTGTCTCTGGTTGACTGTTATTTCCTGGACTCGATTATTCTAATAAGTTGTTTATTCGTGGAGTTCAAGAAGGAGCCAGTAAACAACACACCACCTTACTGCTCAAGTTTTAATCAAATGGAGAAATTAAAAATAGAACAGGACAAACCAAGTGGAACACAAAATATTGCCTTTATTACTGAGAAATCCGATATTGGAAGCGTGGCTCATGTGGAAGGACCATTGGGCTTCCTATTACTGGCTTCTAGAATGACATAGCCCACAGGGTAGCATTCCTGTGGTTCCTTCTAATCTTCCCACCCTTAAAGTGGAAAAGAATAGGAATTGAAACAATCGGGTTGTACAGAATTTATCAACAAGAGATACATAGTTGGCTGGATAGGAAAAATTAATCTTGAAGCATATGTCACTCCCTTTAATAACATTTGGCCGCACTACACATCATGTGTATCACCATTAGAGACAAAATATTTAGCAAAATGAGACATTAGAATACCTTAATGGAAATATATCTATGCTCTTGGTATTTTCCCATTCTAAACATTATAACAGAAAAAGTACTTTTAATTTTACCTTCTTGAGCCAGAGAAACAAATATGTAAATATCTCAAAAATACATTGCCAACTTCAGTGTATACAAATTATCAATACAGCTTATAAGGTGAGATCAATCAAAAACTCTAAAGGAAGAGCCTGAAATAGAAAATAAAAAGTACAAAGGGAAAAAAAAATACCCATGACTTTAAAGACTGTTGGCACAGTTAGAAGTGATATGATGAAAATGAAGAATAAAATATCTATTTTCCCACTGCAACAGCATTTTATTAAGCCCATGGCAGTTAAAATAGGAAATAAAAAAAATGTTGCTCAAACAGTACAGATGAAATTCAACAGGTAAACAACAAAAGCCCACGTAGGTGTAAGCAACTATGTTCGGTCTTTTGGGAAGAGGTTATGTAATTATAATTTGCTCGTCATATTGAAGGGAAAGCTATCTGCCCGTGCTCTGTAATGGTGGTAGCACATGTGTTTGTTTGTTACCCACAGCCTTCTGCAACCTCCATCTCCTTTGCCTCCTAATACAGGGGCTGAAAAACATCCTACCCTTGATTTACTCAATCTTCTTTCCAGGTAAGGTCACGCATGTAAGAAGTAGTCTTCTGGGAGCCTTTGGAAGGACTTACTCTTTCTCTATGAAAAAGAGATACTTAAGGAGAAAACCTCTGCCATCACCATCCCCCAAAACATTGTCATCTTATAGACCATAAGCTACAGGACATCGAGATGGCAGAGACACCAAAAAGCCTCAAAGTTTTCGAGACACTGAGTTAATGTCAGCGACCAATTATTTCCAGAAGTCTTGTTATGTGAGACGTTATTAGTCCGGTTTTCCGTTATTTAAAGCTGAAAGCGTTTCCCACTATTCCTAAAAATGGCAGCCACACTTAGGACAAACTTCTATTCTCGTCTGAATTTCATCATGATTTCTCTCCAATAATTTACAGCTTCACAAGGTGAGTAATCATAATGATTCATTTCCCACACATCAAGATGTTGTAGTTTGTGGCAAACTTGTAATGAAATACTTGGGCAGATGATGACTAGAAAAGAACAGAGTAATTCTGGCCAGGCCTGGCTCAAACCCCAACTTGACCAACTCTAGCTGCGTGATCTCATCTGAAAAATAGGATAATGGGCCATTGACTTCATAGGGTTGTTGTGAGAATCACGTGTGATATTTACAAATCGCTTACCCCAGTGCCTGAATTATATTCTTGAATTAATTTGCAAAATAAATGCTCAATTTTATTGCCTCTTCTTGATATCACTGTGCAGTTTTCCAGTTTTTCAGGAAACCGTTATTCTGTATTTAGATTTAAATATACTCGTTTTTCTTTCTGACAAAAATACCCATTGGTACCAGTGCTTTTTCTAAGCACTTATTCCAATCCTTTAGATGTGATTTACAAACCAACCATTGCTCTTCATTTCAATTCTTCTCCCTCACATACTTCTACCTAGGATGAGCCAAAATTGGTATAGCATACGGGAAGTTGAGAGAGAAGGGTATAAGGAAGGGGTGTAAAATGAACTGGACATAGGTACCCAGTCTTATACATGCAACAATAATCCCAGAGACATATAAGCTAGCTGGGGGGGAGGAATGGAGCAGAAATTAAGGTAGCACACCAACCCTCTCACATATACACACAGAAAGACAAAAACAGAACAAAACAAGAAAAAAAAGACTCATGAACACGTACAAAATAAAACAGAACCAAAATCAAGCAGAATTTAAGACATTGAAATTATAGGCTTTAGACAATAGCAGAAATCACTTACAAGTTTACTAAATATTCATTAGAATAATTGCTTAACTGGATAAGAGACGGGCATTGGCCTGAGAAATAGGGGTGGGGAGTTGGGGTGGGAAAAAAGGCTTAGTAAAGCTACCAATTTTATCACTTAAGTATCAGATAACCACAGTTTTATTTAAACAAAGACATGACTTCCCTTTTCTGCAGTCATTTGATACAGGGAATTGCCAAAATATGGTTATCACCAAGTGGGGGAGAAACGAAATAATTAGTCGTTAGCAAAGTTTCTCCTCTTCACTCTAGACATAGAAGCATCCAAAAATGAATGAAACACCCCTTTTAAAAGGGCAAACTCTAGTTTGGAAAGATTTTTATTACAGAGTTAATAGCTTCTTACACAAATTGATTTAGGGAAGCATTATATATGGACTAATTAAAGCAAGTGGCCTGTAGTTTTGAATCATTCTTTGAAAATACATAAAAGGTGAATTTAAAACTGTTCATTTGTGCCATGATTCCTTCTAAATCTTGCATAAACCATATGTTCTGCACTTGAACCAAGTCTCACATAAACCTCCAAATTCAGCATTTCTAAAGGTGGGCGAATGTCTAGTTATCCAAACCTGCTTGCTGTCTCAAAGGTTGGCACCATCATCTGCCAATCATCAGCTGCTTCTTAACGTACCTTTCTCTCTAATCTGTTGTTCTTCCAACACCATTGAATAGTTTACTTATTCAACTGCCATGATTTCCCACGTGAATTAGCTCAACTGTTATTCATGTTTCACTTTCACTATTTTTACTCTACCTGTTCGATGCAGCCAGAGTGGGACCTTTAAAATGGAAGTCTGATATATGGTACTCTATGGCTTAAAACATATCAAGGAATGCCTATAATCACAAAAATAAAGTCTAACTGCCTTAAGAATGTTCAAGGCGATCCATAGATTGGACCCATGTTCATCCTTTGGGATTTGTCCCCTACAATTTTTTTTCTAACCATGCTAGGTAATAAAAAAAAAAAAAAAAGGCAAACCTATAAAAAGTGGTCAGTTGTACTGTTTCGGTTTTGGTTACTCTATCACACATATATAGAGATATATAAAAGGATATTATGCATGTGTTGGCTTTTTCCTTCAACCTAACCTTTTATTTTCTTGTCTAGATTTCTACTGAAATTTCTACTAGTGTCAACCAAAACGTCAGCCCGTTAAATTAGCTAGGTAACATGAGTGCTGGGAATTTAACTTCTTAACAATTACTATTCATTTATAGTTTGAAAGAATGCAAAATCTCAAAAACATATGCCGGAATACATTATGACTAGATTTGGAAATGAGGACAGGTGTGTGATTAGATGAGGTATTCACAATTCTTCCAGTTTTCAATATCCTACGCCTCACTTTGCATACTAGGTATATATTACAGTCAACCAAATTCTTGGGAACTTAAGTGTTTCCCCCCCCCCCAAACCATCCAAAATGGAAATGAATGAGCGGCCAATTGTGCCCTGATTTCAGGAGGCTAAGGCCTCAGTATGCTCGGAACGTGAGTGTACGCTGGGGCAGCTACTCAGAAGCAGCTGCTTGGGGCACTCGATTCCCACTAAATAATTCAGAATCTCTAATGGAAATCAGATCCAGTGTTCCCCCAGTGGAGACACAGCATTTCTGGGTTACCCAATATCCAGCTAGCTACTCAAGAGCTTTAGAGAGCAACAGTAAAAAGTAAAAAATATTTTAATGGCCTTCATATCCTCTGGGGTGCTATTTTGGCACGAGGCTCCCAACTTCCTGACAGCGGCTGCCATTGTGAAGAGACAAGAGAGAGTGAGAGAAAATAAAATCAATATTTAAATCTGAAACAGCCAGAAACTTCAGTGAGGGTGCCAGTACTAACTGGTTTGTGTATGTGTTTGGCCTTTCAAAAGACCCCTGTCTTAAGAGGAGGGAAGGCATTCTAAGTAAACAACTCATTAGGAATCACACAGCAAAGTTTAGCGAGCTCACACAAACACATTTAATTTAAGGAAGGATATTCATGTGAGACTTTTGTCTAGAAATTTCAATAATAGAATGAACTGTTGCATAAAGTAATGTGTTTCTCTCTCTCTCTCTCTCTCTCTCTCTCTCTCTCTCTCTCTCTGTCTCTCGACAAGAAGAGAATATTGATTTCTTGGCCACTAGCTCCCCCCACCCCTTCTCACCATAAGCATCAAGATGAATGAGTTTGTGTCTCTAAAAGCATTAAGCAGTCTTCAAGAGAGTACTGCTTTATAAATTAAAAAAAAAAAAAAAAGCTTTATTATTATTGGGTAGAAATGTTAGAGAGAAAGTTGGAGCTTTTATCAAAGGCTGTTGGTGCCCTGACATTTGCTGTCAGCTCTGAAAAGGTGGCTGTGAAACTCATTGTATCCAACGCTGGTTGGCGTTGGGCCCAGCATACAGTGGGATTTCTGGCCAATGGCCCCGTACAGTGGGACGGCTGGCGCCTGTCCCAAGGATTAGAGAGCTTTCATTTCTTTGTCTCATTGATATTAGTCACAGAATCTCCCTTTTCATGCACAACCCAAACCCGTGCGGGGGGCGGGGGGTGGCGGGGGGAGAAGGCAAAAGCAGAAATTGCTTCAAACTCTGAGCTCTTAGACCCTGAGAGTAGGAAGAAAATTTCCGTTTCCAACTCAGTTATCCAATGTCTGTATCCATTTCGTTATGCCCATTTAACAGGAAATGGGTCGTCTGGTACACCCTTGAAAGGAAATTGCTTTATAGATATAAGATACTGCACTTTAACTTTGGACAAACAAGGTGCTCAGCATCTTAAGACTTCTTTTTGCTTTCTCCCTCCGCTTTTTCCTCTCTTTCTCTCTCACTCTAGTGAACTACTGACTCTTCTAAAATTTCATCTCAAGGACCAATTTTGGTAAACAAAATTCGTGGACACATTTCCTTCAGTTTTTAGGGAGCGTGTGTATGTGTGTGTGTGTGTGTGTGTGTGCGCGCACGTGCGTGTACCCTTTGCTAAACGGCCATATGTAATATATCATTTGTTGACAGATTTCCTTTGATTTCTTCCTTTACATGTACGTGCATAATTGTGTATCCATGTGCAGGTGTGTGCTGTATGCTTTGCAGACTCCATTTATAAGACTATGTCCTCCAGCTACATTCTCCTTGAGTCTTGGAAGATGTTCTGCTGAGCTCCATAGAATAAACTTTAATCTTGAATAATAATAATCTTATCTAAAATATTCATGGCCAGTGGAAACTGAAAGATGTTTCCAAAATAAAACTAGAACCATGAATTACTAACTAGAAACCAATCTTAAAATAAACCACAGAGCCCCAACATCTCAAAACAAAATGACTCAGACTCACATCTCTCTGCCTGACTCCCCTAAAAAAATCTTCTGATAGAAGAAAGGAAATAAGAAAGTCTTAAGGTGGGTCTAAATTGAGTACATGTGCATCATGAAGCTTCTTTTTATTATATTACAGAACTGTCATTAGTGAGAAATTAGTTAATCTCGGATATAAAATATGTACACTTTCTGGAAAGAGTTGAGTGGCAGAGAGATTGAGGTTGGGGGTGGAAAGAGAGAGAGAGAGAGAGAGAGAGAGAGAGAGAGAGAGAGAGAGAGAGAGAGAGAGAATGCTTAGATAACACATAAATGCCTCTGTGAAAAAGTTGTCACTGTCCTCATTGTCGAATTAAACTCCTGCTTCCTCAGCTTTGAAGTCGAAATTATATATATCCTTGTAGGGTTCCTGATGTGTATCAAATGAGAAATTATACGCAAAAGACTTTGTAAAACTTACATGATTCAAAGGAAATAGTGTTTCTATAGCACTTGAATATGGTAATATTTAAAGAGAAGATTAAAAGAAAGATGAATTTGTTCCTGTTAATACACATTAGGTAAAGGTTTCCAAATTCCTAAAATTATAATAAAATGTCAGTACAGAAAATGTCAAGAATCTATGAGACATAAAGGAGCATGCTGTGTACAGAGACCCTGAGGAGAGCTCCCTGGCTACCACAGACATAATTTCTCAGAGACTGTAAGAAATTAAGTGCATTATTAAAGGCCAAATTTTAGATGATGCCTTTCAAGTAATTTTACCAGATTAATTTTTTTTTTTTTTTTTACCGCAAGCAAAAGTTGAAATTCTTGAATGAAAGACCAACGAGATAAGGTCTTAAAAGATTTCTTTCTTTTAATCCGTCTCCATTCATGATATATCTACCAGTTAATCTTCCTAAATATTACTTGCATCATGCCCGTCTGTTTCAGAATCCCCGATGTCTCTGTAATGTCTACAAGTAAGAGTGAACTTAAGATCTGCCACAAAATGAACCTCCTTCCAGCTCAGGTTGTTCTTAGATCTGGCCCTCTGCTTCAACCAGAATGGTCTACAAACCATCCCCAGAGTTCTTCCTGGACTCCGTAGCCTTCCTCAGCTGGAATAATGGCTAGCTCTGACTTCACTCATCATATTTTTGGAAACCCATTCCTCAAAACCCAGTATAAAACCTTACACTTCCTCTTCCTATTAAAAGCATTCGATGTTTGAAAATTTTTTCCTGACCTTTACGTTTGTGTTCTACCCTCTGAACTAAGGACCCTTCATTTCAACTCGTGTGTGTGTCAGAACTCCAGTGCTACATGGATAATCTCTTTGAGGACAGGGAGCATGTCTTCACATGTGGCTTTGTCTTTGTGTATTTCTGGCCCCAGGGCTGCTCCAGACAAGCTTGTTCTGAAGCAGAATCTGAGGGGTGACTAATCAGGCACCTACACACTGTGACATCCTTGGGTGACTATCAACTGAATATCTATTAATAATAGGAGTTAGCAATCTATTTTGGGAAATGAGCCAAGAATATTTGATTTCTTAAAATAAAGCAGTTTATTTTCGAAAGTCCTAGGATACAGCTTTTCTTTAAAGGAATATATGTTTAAAGGATTTTGTACTTCATGCTATACATTTCTTTTCTCATAGATCTAGTCTCAATTTAATGCAGTGTCTCTGGCCCAGAATTTAATGTAATGATTTTAAAGTTTCTTCATTGATTTAATGATTGATAATATAGTGTTTCTTAATTACCAAGCAGTATTCTAAACATGTTAAAAGCCGAATTTTTCTTAGCAAAATTCTGAGGCAGACATTGTTATTATCCATTTTTCAAGTGGTAAACCAAGGCACAGAGGGGTTAAGTAATTACCAAAGGTCACACAGCCAGTAAGCGAAACACCTGAGCTTTGAAACCAGGCAATCAGGCAGAAGTTAATGCTGTAAACACTATACCATGCTATTCTTTATTGTATTTTATAAACAACTTTATCAAAGTATATCTAAGAATTTTAATTATGCACGATCAAATGCACCCAGTTTAAGCATACAGTTGAAAGATTTTTGACAAGTGTTTATTTCCATGTAACCATTACCATTACACCAGTTGAACATTCGGTATTTCTATGAACCTCTCCCCAACCTCAACCGGCATTCACAGGTAACCACTGATCTGGTTTCGGTCAATGCAGATTAAGTCTACTTTTTCTAGAATTTCATCTAGTGGAATCATGCAGAATGTGCTCATAAGTGTCTAGCTTGTTTTGCTCAGTGTAGTGTTTTTGAAGTTAGTCCATGAGGTTGCATGTTTCAGTAGTTTATTCTTTCGTGGCTGAATAGTTTCTCATTAAATAAATCTGCCAAATTTTATAAACACATTCATCAATTGATGAATATCCAGTTTGGGGCTATTAGGAATAAAAATGTCAGACATTTAGGTACAAATTTTTGCATGGAAATACATACATATTTTATTTCACCTGAGTTAATACCTAAGAGTGAAAAGCCTAAATCATATGGTAAATGTGCATTTAATTTATGAGAAGCTGTCAAATGGTTTTTCAAAGTGGTTGTACTCTATTATATTCCCACCAACACTTGGGATTGTCAGTCTTTTTAGTTTTAGCTTTTTGAGTAGGTAAGCAGTGGTATCTCATTGGGGTGTCAGTTTGCATTTCTTTGAAGGGGCAAATGATGTTAAGCATTTTTTTCATATGCTTCTTGGCATTTACATATTTTCTTTTGTAAAGTGTCTGTCGAGATCTTTTGGCGATTATTTTTTTTGCTAGGTTGAGTGACTTCTGGTTATTTAGTTATTACGGACTCTTTAATAAACTGGATCACAATTTTTATCAGACGTGGATTTTGAGAATATTTATTTGCATTGCATTCTCAGGATTGCTTTCTTGTTACTTTTAATGAAGGATCTCAAACAGCAAAATTTTAATTTTAACAAAGTCCAGTTTATCAATGTTTGAATAACAGTTTGTGTTATTATGTCCTATCTAAGAAATCTTTGCCTACTGAAAGGTAACAAAGATTTTCTCTTACTATTTTTCCAGAAATTTAATAGCATTTGCTTTTCCATTTGGGTCTATGAGCCATTTTGAGTTCATTTTTCTCTACGGTATCAAAGTTTCTTTCTTCTCATATGGGTATCCAGTTCTTTCAAGACCATTTGTTGGAGACGCTATCTTTTCCCCATTGAAATATGTTTGAGTCCATCTGTGAATTAATAGTTTCGATCTTCATTGACCCATAAGTCTATCTTTATGTCAGTATTGCACAATAATCTTGATTCTTTTTACTTTACAGTAGGACCTAATACAAACAGTGAGTCCTCTAACTTTGCTCTTTCCTTTAAAAATGGTTTACCTATATGAGATACTTTGCACTGTTGTAGAAATTTTGGTATCAGTTTCTTAATTTCTATATAAGAGCCTATTAGAATTTGGATTGGATTGCATAGAATCTATAGATAAATATGGAGAGAATTTACAGTCTAATAATCTTAAATTTTCCAATTGATGAATGTAATGAATCTCCCATTTCTTTAGGTATTCTATAACTTCCATCAGAAATCTTTGGTGTTTTTCAGTGTGTAAGCCTTCAACATATTTTGTTAAGTTTATCCCACAAGTAATTCATAAGTTTGATATATACTTTTTAATATTTCATTATCCAATGATTCATTGCATAAAATCAATTTTTATAGTTTAACTTGTATCCAGCTAAAGACACTTATTAGTTGTAGAAGCTTTTCTTTGCATTCCTGTCAATTTTCTATGTACATACTTATTCATATGAAAATAAAGACAATTGTACATCTTCCTTCCATTATTTTAATTTCTTTTTATGGCCTTATTTTACTGCCTAAGATCTCCAGTACAATGTTGAATAAAATTGGTAAGAGTGCTCATTCTTGCCTCTTTCCTAATCTTTAACAGAAAACATTCACTTTCACTCTTACGTATCACATTAGTTGGAGGCTTTCTGCAAATATGTCTTATCAGAATAAGTATATTCATTTATATTTTTAATTTGCTGAGACTTGTTATCATAAATGGGTGTTGAATTTTTCAAATATTTTCCTATATATTTAATGTGTTCCTTTTGTTCCTCTAATTAATCTGTTACTATGGCAAATGATATTCTTTGATTTTACGTGTAAAACCAAACTTGCAATAGAGGAACAAACAGCAAAAGTAATTTTCAATGTTATATTTTTTATACATCGCTGGCATTGATTTGATGATATGTGTTAAGGACTTCTGCATCCATGCTTATGAGGGGTGTTGGGTCTGTGGATTTTATTTTCTTGTCATGCTGTGATGATCAAACTCTTTTGGGTATTTCGGGCCTGGTTTCTTGGATGAGTCTGGGTGAGGCTATCGTCAAGGCCTGCCTCTCAGCTTTGCCAACCTTGATTCTAGCAGTTCCAGACAACAAAGACAAGATTGACGGGTTTAAGTCAAGCTACTTGGATTCTTAGGAGAATGACTGATAACGTGCCAATTTATAAAATCTCGGGGAAAAATTGTAACATGCAATGTCTATTGCTCCCAAATTCTTTCTACCTCTTCCTTTATGCTGGTGCAGTCTGTGTGGCTATGTGACTAAGAAAGGTGACCAGGAAAGGTGACCTTATTCTCCAGTGGGATTTGGGCCTTGTTTCCTTTAAGCCAAATATGCCCGAAGCTCTTTGAAAACATATTGAAGAGCATTGGTTCACACACTGAGATGCAGAGTCAAAAGATGGAAAGACCTGGGTCCTCAGAGACTCGAAAACATCAACTCTACCAACCCGTTTAATTGTGAGATAAATTCCTCAATTATTTAAGCTGTTCTTAGTTGCATTTTCTGTGTTTTTGTAATAATAGAAATAAGATAATTGTGACAAACATTACCAAAGAGAGAAGTTTTGTAATCAATCACAGCAATCAAAAAAAAAAAAAAACCAAAAAGATACAAATTATTATTTTTTTAAATTACCTTTGAACTATTTCAGAGAAAGAAAGAGCAAGTATTAACGTGACTTCCATCAAACTGTGTGGGCTGGATGAATCATCTTTTTGCATTCCAAGGATGTTGAGAATCTCGGAGTGGTCATCAAGAATCTAAACACCCTGCCACGTAGGCACCCGAGAGACATGCTGACAAAGTTTTTGTCCGAAACCGTCACATTTTTAAATTTCATGCTGATCACACTTCTACTTGGATTTGTCACTGCAAAATGAGCAACCTCATTTTCAAAACACCCTTAGGACATGTTATAATTTCTATGATTTCGAATCATCTTGCATTAGTTAGATTTTAGCCTGGTCACCCTCATGCAGGGGGCTCGTTAATTATACCTGGAGAGGCTGGGGCCTGTCAGAGAAGGAGAGGCTTAGCATAAGCTGAGAAACTGCTGACAGGAGCTTTGGGGGTCAGAGAAAGTATGAAAGGGCAAATTTGGAGTTAGTTGTTTTTCATACGAAACAGGGACAAGGGGAGGAAGTTGAGACAGGGGATTACTGCGGCCTCCTAACTAAAATCTTGCTTCCACTTTTGCTCTTCTGTGGTCTAGTTAGCACAGCAAAGAGACCCTATTAAAACAGAGTCAGGTTCTGTCACTCTCAATGGCTTCCCGCCTCATTCAGAATAAAAGTGGAATTCCTTATAGTGAAAAAAGGCCATGCAAGACCTGGCTAGTTACTTCCCAGGCCTTGAGGCGCATCTCTACTTACCAAGCTCCTGCCATAGTGGCCCCTTTGCTGCAGGTCGTCTGACACATGGGCACAGTCTGACCTCAGGCCTTTGCATTTGCTGACCTGCTGACCCCTTCACCGGGAAGTTCTCTCAAATATTTACATACTGATCCAGCAACCTCATCACTTTAAGTCTTCATTCACCTTTCTCCCCAGGAAGTCTTTTCTGCTCCAAACTGGCACTGATCTTCCTTCATTGCCTTATTTTTCCCATGGTGCTTTTCACATCTTTTAAAATTTTAACGAATTAGTTCATTAATTTCATTTCTTGTTTATTTATGCAACCAAAAATGTGAGCTACATGAGCGTAAGGATTTTCATCTGTTTTTCTTCATGGCTCTATTTACTCAAAAAACTTAACTGCTCAAAGAATATTGGCTAAATGAAATGCCTTGAAATTGTAAACCAGCAGACCCATGACTGTGCTGTAGGATAAAGTTGGATTTGAAGTCGAACTTCTCAGTGTGCATTAGAAATTACCTTCTACTTAAACTTTGGTGTACATGCTGGGTTGAATTAAATTTTGATTAATCTCAACCTCGCAGATTTTGATTTCTCAAAAAGCCTCTCTTTAACTTTCCTTTATATTTTTAAAATGCAATGATTAATAATGTTAGTAAGGGTTTCTCAGTCTCAGCTCTATTAACATTTCAGGCCAAACAATTTTTTTTGTTGGGGATGGGCTGTTTTGATGGGCTGTCCTGTGCTAATAACCCCCTCCCCCAGAACTGACAGCCAAAAAAACATCTCCACTCATTGTCAAATGTTCCCTGGATGGAAAAATTGCTCCTGGTTGAAAAGCACTGATGTAAATAATTTGCATATATTCCTATTCGAACAAAGGGTTGTATTTTTCATATAACACATGTGATGGATTGGAAATCATGTGCATCTCATGCTTACTTTATCAACCATATGGATAAGCTCTGTAATAACCGGTAGCAACATGTTACACCTGTAGATGTTAAGATAAAGTTTAGGAAGAAACAGAAAATAGATAACCCCTCGTTTAATGGCCCAGGAACCCTATCACTACAGACTGATGGTGGATGTTGTGGAGTTTCTTTCCGTAAAGGGCCTGGCAAAAATTATAATTATTATTATAGTGTGCATTCCTTCATAATTTATAGTGTGCATTCCTTCATAATTTATACAGGTAAAATCAGATGAAAACAAATAGTACTTTGCTTTATTGGGTAAATAAAACCACAAAAGGGAAATAGGCCGCCTGGAGTCTGTGTGTGGAAAGAAGACAGTACTTTATTCGTTTATTTCATTTGAGTATGGTAAGTGGCATGCGTATGGAGAGTTTGGTTATGGGGATAGATTGGAGGTGTGTAAGTGGATTTCTGATGCCTCTTTTAAAAAAAATGATTGGTCGGCTGATTGATTGATTGGGCCCTACTTATAGAGATACTTCTTTGTCTCCGCCAGGCACCTCCATGGGACTTTTGTCCAAGTAGCAGTTAATGTAAGGGCCCAGAGTCGCTAAGAACTACTTGCCATAAACAAAGCTTCCAATTTGGGATTTAGGTATAGTTCTAAGTAAGTGTAAAGTTTAAGAATTATATAAGGCACTCAATAAAAAAATATAAAATTGAATCGAAGGGATGTGACCTCAGATCTATGTGGAAAGGAAGTATACTTTGCAGTCACTTTTGGGGTGGATGCCTTCAAACGATAAGCTGAAAGGAAGTAAAAAGGAAAGATGAGGATCAGGAAAAGAACTGATAAGTGGTAGAGGATCTCCAAATATTACTTTTTGACAATGTTTGGGTAAATTTGTTTTATACTTAATCATTTTACACAGTATTTGATCTCATCTGTGTCATAAATATTTATTTGTGTGTTACTCGAACAATCCTAGCTATACGACCTTAGCATCTTTCCTCATTTGAACAAAATGGAAATTCCGGAAAGTCAGGAAGCCCAGCCTGAGAGTTTTACAATCTCCCTAGTTTGAACTACAACTGATTAATCCCCTCAATTCTTGGGTGTCAAAGGCATGTCACCAACTAGGCCCCTAAAGGCAAGAAGGAAGCCAAAAAAGGAAAGAGCCCCCTAAAGGAAAATGGCATTTAATTGGGAACTTTCAGACATCTGTCACTCTTTGTGACGTGAGCAAAGACAAAAGTCCATCGCACATCTTGCATGTGCAGGTGGGACAGGACAGGACAGACAGCTGACGTTCAGGGGAGCTGTGCCCAGGGAGGGCTTTTGGGGTGGGGTGGGAGGAGAGGCTGGTTTTGCAGAACGTGCTTTTACACTCTGAATATCACTTTCAAAAAAATTGTCTGGGGCCAAATTGTAACCCAGAATGCCATCGACCGTCCATTAAAGATGTCCACTTGATAAAGCAGGGTGTGCACCCACCTATGGAACAGGTAGGTCATACAGAAAGTTGAGAAAAGACATATGGTGTGGGTCCCTCCGCTACAAACAAAGCCACGTTCCATCCCTGGCCTCTCGGTTCAAATCGGTGCGCTTGCTCCTGCGGGGAGAGCCGGCCCCTGGAGAATTCTGCTTTTCCTGAGCTTCCCAATCAGCTCGCGAGGGAAAGGCGCGCTCCCTCCCTCCCTCCCTCCCTCGGCCGGCCTGCGTGCCCGCCCCGCCGGCTCCGCACCGCCCTCCCCTTCTCTCCACTTCCCTTCCGTTCCCTCCCTGTCGGGGCGGAATTAAGTCCCAGGCAGGATCAGGTTCCCCGCCTTCCAGTCCGAAAATCCCGCCAAAGGAGCCGCAGAGCAGAGCAAACCCCGAAGTGGAGCCAGGGGAAGAAAGAGACCAGTGAGCCACCGGCCGGGCGGGGAGGGAGCAGCCGCCGCGCCGCCTGCAGCCGCGATCCGGCACCTGGACGCCGAGCTGCAAACCTCGCCCGTTGCAACAAAGGCAGCCGGCGCGCAGACTGCACGGTCGCAACTCCAAGTAAGTGGAAAGGGGCGCGCGCTTCTCCAAGGTGTCCGCGGGCGCGTCTCCTTCGCCTGCTGCCACTTTCCCGGGCGTCGGCAGAGGATGGTGGTTGGAGTGGGGAAGAGAGGCTGCCTCGGAGGCTTTCCTCGGAAGGCTGCTTACAAAACCGATTTGCTCCCGAGGCAAACTGAGGCATATTTGGGGGGCTGTGGGGAGTCGGGGCGCCCTGAGATGAGTGGAAGGCATGCATTTGTGATGTCGTGCATGCATTTGGGGTGTGTTCCTGCTACTAGCTGGGGGACCTTGCAGGAGCTTCGCTCTTCGTAAAACCTGCCCGAGTAGGTGTGTCTGTGGCCGGGGAGGGAAGAGGGAGAAAGTGAGGCACCTGAGCCAGCAGGCCGCCTGTCCCCATCCTTCTCTGCTTCTCTGGTCGCCCCAGGGCTTGCTGGCTCATGACTCTTAGCTGGCATTTCAAGTCGCGACGTGGATGCTGGGTCCTCCAAGCGCCAGCTGACACTGAGCATCTTTCACGGAGCATCTAGCACGTTCTGTCCTGCCTGCGGGCCCAGGGATGGTTCTAGAAACGCTTAAGGCCAAAGTTTAAAAGACACACCTTTTAACCCTATCTCTCTGGGTTGAATACCTGCCCTGTAGGCAAACATTTGAGCTTTGTATTTTATCCACACAAAGCTAGGGTATTTTTGTTACTGATTTGCCAGATTTCTCGTTTCTAATAGATGTTTCTAATAAGTTAAAATATTTTTTAACACGAGGAATGTCTTCAACTCCTGTCGTTAACACACAGAACATAAAACTTCCTCTGCCTCTCACACGCACGCACACACACATTTGCACACACACACGAACTCAAGAACATACACCGAGTTTATGCACACTATCATTAACTCACCTCCATCTCTTTTAACACCCGCTTTGTAAATCCGGGGATACATTGAAAAAATAGGAGTGGCACATGGGGGAGGGGCAGCCACGAGAGGGGAGAAGGAACAATGTGAGGGACATCGAGGTCCAGTTTTTTAGCATCTTTCATGTTGGTGGACTTTTTGCTTTAGCAGCTTGAGAAAGAGTGTGTGTGGTGTGTGATGTGTGTGTGGTGTGTGGTGTGTGATTGTGTGTTGGGGTGTGTGTGCGTGCGTGCGGTGTGTGATTGTGTGTTGGGTGTGAGTGTGTGAGTGTGTGTGTGTGTGTGTGTGTGTGTGTGTGTGTGTGTGTTGGAGGGAAGGGCCTGGGAGGAGATTCAGGAACTCCCAGAAAGAGCTTTTGAACAAATAACATCATGAAGGAATTTTCTGATCCCAGGCAGTATAGAATTGGTGAAACAGTGAAGCCCTTGATTATTGATTATTTGAGGATGAATCGATATGTAGAAATATTACAAGGTAATGGGAGTATCTCCTAGCGTAGAAAATCAAGCTTGTATTTTCCATCTTCATTATGCTCCTTTTCAATTAAATTATGCACTTTAAAGACCAAATTATTGAAAACATTTATAGTCCAGTTCAATTCAAATGAAATTGGATTATTTTTTTTCCCTCTTTTGGGACATGAATTATTACAGAGTGGCAGTGTGTGTGTACTCCTCACTTAAACTGGAGGATGAGATTTTTTTACTCTATTTAAAAATAAACTAATGCCATTATGTTGTGCTCTAAGAAACTTCTGTGCGTTGAGTTCTCCAATTGTACTTTAAATCTTTAGAAGGTGATCTTTCCTCTCCTGCTGTTCCTGAGCCATTTTTTTTTTTTTAGGCCATTTTTCTTTAGGCCATTTTTAGGCCATTTTTCGCCGTGTTTTAGTAAAAGTCCTTCACAAAGAGCGCTCACCTGGGGCAGCACACAGCTGTATTCCAGCTCGCTTGTGGACTCATTTGCATCCTACTTTCAAAGGTCCAGCTGTGAGAGAAACTGGTCACATAGAACTTACCTTCTGACTTTTAAATGAGATATTTTATACAGAAATGAGAATAATATATATGTCATGGTATATATACTATAACCTATTCCATGTATTATATGATAATATATAATTCAATGGTTTCCTAGGCCTCTTTCTAGGATATTTAGAGTAATAAATTTACTGTTATTGAAAATGCACCTAATTTGGTCTTTACATATAGCAATATGTAGCACTAAGCCACATTTTTTTAACAAGCTTTTTATTTTTTCTCCAGTAGAGCCAATGGCCTGGTTTGCATTTCACAAAACCCGTTACTGGAAATAACCTGAGAGAAAAAGGTCCCCAAATAGTTTAATAGCTTTTATCAATAAAAATCAATCTTAGAAATTAAATATTTTAAGTTAAAAATTGTTTTTTCCCTTTGAAGATATTCTTGGTCTCATTTAAATGACATTCTCACATGCATTCTGATCATATTCCTATTTGCCATGTGGTGTTTTTGTTACTATTCAAATTTTTCTCAGGAGACTGAGTTTAGTTGGCTCGTTCAAAATGGCGTAAAAAAAGTTAACAGTGGATGGAGGGTCAGGAGTCAGAGTTCAGAATATAAATCCCATACTCCCACCCCTCGGTGCTTTTTAGGATGATGGCATAGCGATAAAGGTCGTTGTCCTTGACGTCTCTCCTGACAGTGAGGTCCAAACAGAGACCACCCAAGGTGATGGCTGAGCAAATGTGTCTTCCACCTGAGCGCACCTCTATCCAGTTTGAGGTGTGTTTCAGGCTGGAGCGTCCGGGCTCTCCCAGGGCCCTCGCTCCATGGCTCCGATGTGGAGTGGGGCTCCTTTCTAAGCGTGAGGAATGTCATCTGCTCTGGCTGCTGTTCTAATGAATCATCAAAAGGTCTTTTTGTCTCCCTTTGGCACAAGGGCATGTTACTGCCCTGGGGTAAAATAATATTTAGATACGGACTTTTTCTTTATGAGCTGGGCCTGCGTTTTTTCCATCCAGAATCAATTGGCTTGAGTGGAATTTGGGCCATGGCCTCACTTTGGAAAGATGTTCTCCATTTTTGAATGTTTATGGCCAATTCCAGTTTCCATCCACTGGGGCCATTTTTCCCTGCCTTTCATGCCAGGCTTCTATGTGACATAGTTTTCCAAGTGTCATACAATCTTTCTAGATTGTCAGGTATAACAAGCCTTTTGTTCCTTCTGATTCTTATTTACCAGATACTATCTGGTAAATAAGAAGTTAAAATGTCCGTGGTTTAAAAGGGGTCGCTATAGTGTGACATTATCAGGGGGCATTGTAATTATGGTGATATTGCGGATTTGATTATGCAGATCACATTCACCACAAGTCCCTGTTTCTTAAGGGTAGGCAAGGAGTACAGCAAATAGTTAGTTCGTGCTTGAGATATTTGAGAACTAAAACTTCATTTCTTCTACTGGGCTTTGTTTTGGAGCCATATTTTCATAATAGGTTTAGATAAAGTGACACCTCAAATTAAAAAAAAAGGTCATCATATTGAGTTTCCTGAAAGAACCCTTAGATTGTTAAACTTTATATACTTAGAAAAAAAAATCTCTTGTTTTGTATGGATCTTGAAGAAGCAAGTCACAGTAACTGACGCTTGAGCTCTTAATTCTAAGAACTGTGCTTGGTAAAAACCAAAACATCATTTTAAAACACAGATAGCGTGCTATATCTCTGGTTTTTTGTTCTCACTTCTTCCGCCTTATAAACTTACCCGTTCCCCGCTTCTGCCTCTCATTTTTCCTTTTTACTGATCCAGTTGCTGTCATTTCCCATCTAACAGCTCCCAGGATGCCTTGCCTAATTCTTTCCCCATACCTGTGATTCACGTACATATGTATCAGGGATGGCTGTCCACATCCAGGATTCCACGGAAGGCTGAATCTTGCTAGCTGCAATTTGGACCTTGTTCTCACCTGGTTTGCTCAAATTTGCTTTTAGGGCCAACGTACTCTCTAGAGACTCCACTAGATTTTTTTATTCTGACTCAGACCCTGGCTAAGATCAGCTTACACTTTCATCACCGCAGAAATGTTGACTTTATTCTTCTCTCAGCTTCTCAGTTTCAGTGAAGGAGTGGAGCCAGGATTACTCACCTCCGTCACACTCTCCCAGGTCCTACCTCAACAATAAATGTTTCTTGCTGCCATGGCAAGTCAATTTAACGATAATAAACAATATTTATTGCGTATGTCAGAAGCCTCATATTGTGCCGGCCAATGTAGTATACTTAAAAAGTGCTTAAGTCCTAATTCTTTTGCTCCCTCCTTCCCTCTCTGTCTGTCTGCCTCTCTCTCCCTCTCTCTCTCTCAGGGCTCACAGTTTTACAGTTCCAAACACTGTGTTTGGTAACTGGTACTAACTTGTGAAATTCTTTGTTAGAAATACATTTAAAAGACATCTCAAACAATGAAAATCCATTATACCCCACCCATCTCTGAAAGAGACACTTTAGAAGTCACATTTGTGTTGTCAAACCAATGATGTTTTGCATTTCTTCATTTCCCTTAATATACAGCAATATTTTCTGCTAATACCACCTTTTTAGAACTACCTTTTACTATAACCTCCTGGACATAGTATTATCTTAATTTCTTTCCAACTTCTTTGGCCACTCCTTTCATCTTCTCCCCCTTCCTCCCCCCGCCCCTGCAACTTGCAAATGCAGGAAAAATATCTCTTTCCAAATATTTCCATCTCTCTCTCTTGCTCCCCACCCTCTCCACCTCCCTCTTGCACTCCCTCCTTCTCCAAGTGCTTCAGTATCAATCATGAATCTTCTTTACATTTCTATTCCAATTTTCCTTGAGAAAACTCTCACATCTCTTCATTCTCTATTGAGTTTTAGTCTCGCATTTTTAATTGTTTTTTGAATGACTACTAAAAGGAATGATTCGGGCACGATCCTCTTTTGCGAAAGAGATTGAAGTGAAGGACTTCGTGTTATTTTATTCTTATCCCTAACAGACTCCTACAGGTATCGACTGCCCTATTATATGCTAGGTGGTGTGACAAAAATGAATCAGTATGCCTTCAAGCAACTTATGGTCAACTCAGTGAATAATAAGATTAAAACACAAATTACACAAATAACACAGGTTAGAGTAAGGTATATACACACAAGAGTTTTGCCCTAAGCGGTTCAACAGCAAATATATATAAACACATTTTTATGAGTAAAAGCAGAATAACTCACAAAAGCCTAAATGGAGAAGGTGCTATTCATTTTAAAAGTATCACTGTCTCTTTGTGGCTTCACCGTCATTTATTCTGAGAAACTGAACTCTCAGTTCCTTCCTATGGTCATTTCACATTTGCCACACGAGAGCAGAAAAACAGTTGTTGAAAGTGACATTTAAGAATTCAGTCTGAGTTATTTAGAATAAATATAATCTTAAAGGCACAACACCTCACCCAAGATGTTCTTTTCAGGAAAATTTATACATGAGATACAGACATGAGATGACTGTGCTTCAGTGAATATATAGACGTAGAGGGAAAGACGGTGAGTCTTCCAACATCCGCTGAGGAATTTGGATGAAACCGGAAATGAGCTAGAGATGGAAGGCACCCAGGGAGGGTTTTCCCAGATAATCCTCTCCCTAGGTGGGGCTCTCATTCCCCCTCCACTTCTCAACCTCTCCTTCTCCCCTTCCTCTGCTTTCCCAGCATTGTTGACACTGGTTAAGCACATCTCTAACCTCTTGTAATCACTTACCATCACTACCAGCACCACCTCACCCTCACCTTCACCATGCAGCCCTTGAAGACAGGTACTCGCTCATTCACTGCCGGAACCCTAGGATATCTAGCAAAAGACCCTTGAAAGGCCTGGCATAGGAGTGAAAAAGTCAGTGAGTGACTCTGAATACCATTCCTTCTACCCTTCTTGTTCCAATGACCTTGACTGTCCACTCTACCTGAGCCCCTTAAACATCACCTGGTGGTGTTTCCTGTTTAAACCTGGGCACCCCCATTTTCTAGAACAAGCTGCTCCATCTCTCTTTTTTTAATTTTCACCTCTTTCATTCCAAAGGTAACATAGGCCTGCCCATTGGACTTTACGGCACCAAACGTTGTCCGGTCTTGGATGCAGAGAGAAATCCAACCTAGCTTTTTAACAAACCAGATAATTCAAAGCTTACAAGACTGACCACTTGAAGCATTATTTTCATTATAACTCCAATGTGTCTATAAAACATTTGCTTTTTAAAACTCTTCACATTTATTTTCTCATTTTTTCACAACAATTCTACTTAGGTAGTCAAAGCAAGATTAAAAAAAATTAATAAGGACACATAAGTTTAGAGAGGTTACCCCATTAAATGCCATACAAATATTAAAACAAAGTCCTGAAAATTCCTAATTTGTTTTTTCCCTCTTTTACAATATAACACTATCTCTCTCTCTCTCTCTCTCTCTCTCTCTCTCTCTCTCTCTCTCTCTCTTTTGGCTAATTAATTTAATTTTATGTTCTAGTTGCCTCTCCCATCAAACCTAAACTTCAATGTATGGATAGTAAAAGCCCAAATAACCCAAGGGAATGGTTCCTGTTTTCAGCATTTATCAGAATAGGTAGAGTCATGTCTTAGCCGGGAGCCCCACCCCAGAAATCCTGATTTGAGAGGTGCATCAAGGAACCTGGACACGTGTCATCAGAATGCAGCCGATGCATTAGAAACATTAGCCCTCACATTGCAATATTTGAGGTTCAGGGTCAAAGAGATCAAGGTATAAACCACAGCTACACTTTTACTAGCTCTGTGACCATCAGCGGATAGTGTGGTCTTTCTTCGATTTTCTTAGTTCTCAAGCGAGGGCAGTAGTACTTATCTAATAAGACTGACATGAGTATGACTCCAGAAAACGAATGTGAAGTGTTGACCCCAGAGTCTGATTGCTAGGGACTGTTTGGTGAGGATGATGAAAATGCCGACCATGGTGATGCAGCACCGAATGAAAGTCAACCCTCGCACGCTCTCCCCGAAACGGTTTGTTTCTCATGCTGGGCTGGGTTCTCTATCAAACTTACCAACAGGAAGTGAGGTAAGACTCTGCTTCCGGAAATGTTTCTTTTCTACACGCTCAGATCATTTTCTCTAAATGCAGATGCAAAACTCCTTTCTTCTGAAAGGAAACGCACAGTACATCCAATCATGCTCACGGCCTGGGGCAGTTGACACGTAAGGTCCCCAAGTCAGACTTGGCCTTTCCCATGGTGTCTAGAACATTGAGCACACAGGACACTCCCAACTTGTGTACAGCCGCTGTAATGCTGACATTGGTGATGCCTGTAACTGCATCCTCCCTGGCCCATGCCGCCACCGAGGGTCAAGGTTCAGATGCAGGAACGTGTGTCATTTCATCACATGGTGACTGTTGTTTGGTGTGGGATGCCAAGTGTGTCACTGAATCTCCTGGAACCTCAGGATTTTCAGGTGTTAGATGGAGATGATGCTAATGATGATATTACCTGCTTTGCCTACGTCGCAGGTAGGTGATAAAGGTAAATTGTGACAATGCAGTGTTTATAAATTGTAAACTTCTATACGAAATGTGGCATTATTAATAAAGTCAATGGGGCCAATTCTTTTTTTCTCCCCAGTTTTGCTACTTGTCATTGTCATTTTCTCAGGACACCTAGAGATTGCCTAAGATGCTGGAAGGTAAGTTTAAGTAGGGGGGAAGATGTGTGACAGGTGTGAAGAAAAGGAAATCTGAGTCCTAGTGGAAAAAGTAAAGTGAGTAGACAATTCTAAAAGGATCCTTTCCCTAAATATTATGTTATCCTTCTTCCTAAGAGTTGTAAAGGGTAGTAGGTATCAAATTTTTCAATCGGCTATTTTCACTAAATTTCGGTCTTTGCAGTTGATCAGCAATACTTTATTTATACTATAGCTGTGCGTCTCACCCTTCGATGTGCATATCAGTCCCCTGGAAATCTTCTGATTCAATAGGTCTTCTGTGGACCTTCAGAATCTGCATTTCTAATAAGCTCTCCGGAGGTAGCCGTACCACTGGCTTAGGGACCTTACTCTGAGCAGCCAGTAGCCAGCCACTAGTGTTTAGTTTGACAAAAGAGAAAATGAGACAGGGATCAGAAGTCCCCAATCGTGAAATCTATAGCTTAATAAAAAGCATGAGGTCCTGGACAATGTAATACTTCTTACTCTGTACAGAAGCGTTCGTGCCTATATCTTCATGTCCAAGTCATATTTACAATGTTCGATTATTTATGAGAGGAATTTGCAAACACCATCTGAATTGCTAGGAACATGATCGAAGCCCCTTAGAGTAAAAGGCCCCTTCCTCACAGGACATTGGGTCCAGTCGAAGCTCTCTTGAGGCCAAAAGGTCTTGGAATTTGGTCCTGTCAGAAACATCCATGCTTAGAAAAACATTCCTGGGTCCAAACAACCCTGTAACATTTATTTATACTTTTGGTTTACAAGATTAAGACATATAAAAAGTATCAATGTTTTGTTGGTCCAGTAATTGTGTTGTGGCTGTATTACCAGTAATAACCCTTTTTGCATCAGTAGCCTAACTTGTAATGACACCTGTCAAGGACCAAACATCATGGACCTTTCGGCATTGACCAGATGTCTCAGTGGATGCTGTGGCCAGGAGCAAATGTCCGCTAATTGGCCCCTTGCCAGGTGTGGACGCAGGTCTCTTTACCAACACTTCCATAGAGTCCTTCCCTGGAGAGGGTATAAGTGACCCAAATGGTGCCTTCTTAGTTTGCTTTAAAGCTAGTGAGAAATGTTTTGGAAACTTCATTCTTATATGAATGGATACAATGTAGTATGTTTTATTTGTGCTAGAGTATCCTCTTCTTTAGGCTTGGAACATCTATTACTCCGTTGGATTGTCCCCTTCCAAACTATAAGAGAAGTAGAGTAGGTATCTTTCACCTGTGTGACTTCCTGGGGGGCATTGGGCTGCCCCAGAAGGAGCCAGAGCTTTCTGCCTCAGAGTCCAGATTTAATCAATACAGAACCATTCTTCATTGGTAGCAATTTTAGTAACGATCTTAGGTAACAGAGAAAATCTTCACTCAGGCGAAAACAAATGGAAACCACACAAAACTTTAAAACAATGTTTTCACAATGGCCTTCCTTCTTTGCTAATAATATTGCCTTTTCTAAACCTAGCCATGCGATTCTTGCTCCCACAGCAAAGAATCATCTGGGAGGTTTTAACGTATTGTGGTCTTTATTTCTGAGCATTAGAACATCAGAGGGGTTCCACTGGGTGTCTGCCAGCTGGCCAGATGGGGTGTCCCTTTTAAGCCAGAAGTTGGATCTTGGGCTTAAGAAAAAATACCCTGAAGCTTTGGCGACTCTTATGCAAGGATCCATTTAATTCTTCAAAAAATATTTTCTATAAAAAAATGTTGCCTTCTGTGTGCAATATATTTTTTTAGATATAGTCCAAGGGGTTCAAATGAGGAAGCCTGAAGCTGCTATAGGAAAGAAAGCAAGTAGTTTATTAGATTATTTTAACAGGCCTAAGTACTTACATTTTTGAAACAATGAAATAAAGCCTTTTCCCTATTCTCTTTTCTTGGTTGTGATATATAATTTAACTATTAAATTTGATGTCTCTGGCAATATTCAGAAAAGTGAAATACACCTCGATGAGTGTCAGACTTGCGGAAGGTTAATTTTAATCATGTGAAAAATAATGAAAATGGGTTTTTCATTATGTTGGTTATTAGGAAGACACAAATATACCTGAAGAAACGCATTATTTTATCACATTCTGGAAAAATGTGTGTTCATTGCACAAGATATTCAGATTTTTTAAAATTATAAAGAAGGGAAAAAACGCACTTATAATCCTGCTCAAAATAGGTACCTCTATTAACTCTCTGATGTTCTATTATAGTTGTTTCGATATTATAGTTTAAAATTAGTTGTTTGGATAACGTTTCCTGCTTTTTAAGTCAACATAATTGATGCACACTATATTTTTAATAGCCGTATGCACTTTTAACGTGGGCATTCATCTCTACCAGATAGGCCGCTTAAGATGGAAAGTCAATTTATTTAGCTGGACATGGGTAAATTTGAATCACAAACAAATCTTAGTGAATTCATATTGTGGACTCTCACAAAAAGTAGGAAATAGAGAAATGCAAACAAATAAACCCAATCCTATGAAGCAAACAAACAAACAAAAAAATCTTTTGTCCTAGCAAAGGATGTTCTGTTTAGATGGGAACAGATAATCCTGTGGAACTCAGTGTTTGCCAGTTAGAGGTCAAGCTGAATAAACATTGTATTCCACTCTTAGCCTTGAGGACTCTTCCAGATACATATCTGGGGGGCAGGGGAGGGGGAAAAGCCTCCCCAGGGAACTGCAGCTGCCTGATCCCATCCAGGTCCAATCTAACCCCTTCAGCAGGTCCCAGGAGCCTGGGGACCCTCAAAGCAGCTCTGGTCTAAGAGGGGTGGGCCCAGTGCTCTACAGTTGGGAAACTCATTGATTCATGTTGCTCCAGGGCTTGGAACCCTAAGGGGAGTTATTTGTTTGTTCTGTTATTATTTGGAATGACTGGTGTACAAATTGGCTCTACTTTAAAGTGAGTCGGATCAAATCTGGGATGAGGACCACATTCCTGTTTGTAGAAGAGGGTGAAAGTTAAATGCTGTTATCATCGAGGCCGGTACTGAAATTCCCATCAACTTGAGCCTAAATGGGTTTGAGCCTTTTTAAATAGGGGTTTTAGTCTAATGGTTAGGGGTTACAGAGTTTGCCCTGTGATATGTGCTGTCTCGGGGTTCGAAGATGCATGTCAAGGCTGTCGTAAAGGAATTCGGTTTGGAGAAATAAATTAAAAGTGATTTAGCAGGAATAAGTGGGTAGAGGTGGATTTCTACCACTCTCTAACTAGATCCACATTTTCTGAAAGCAGGCTCACTCCGTGGGTTTCTAATGGCTCCTCCAGCGATGCTTTCTTGGAAGAGGCTAAGATGAGAATAGTCAGCTTCAAAGGCAGCAGAACCAAGGCTAAAAGAAATAGAAGTGGACTTGAACTGAGACCTTAGGAAAAACACCCCAAAATCTGATGGACAGAAGCCATGTGCTTGGGAGGAAGAACCTCAGACCTCATGGAAAATTCTATTAGGCGGCTTTGAGGTTTTCTGTCTCTATAGATAACCATTGGGCGAGTGTCTTTGGTTCCTTTGGGCCGATCTGGGGTTTGTGAGGAGGTTTCTCTGGGGTGGATTGTACCCCTGGACTCTAGACGTCTCTTGGTATAATCATGCCATGAAGTCAGTCCAGCTCTGTAGAGCAACCCTGGCCCCTTCTTGTTCTTCTCAGAGGAAGTGCTTGAAGACAAAGAGTTATCAGTTGTCCCAGCAAAGAGTCCCTGCCTCAACTAGGAACTCCCTCTTCTCTGTTGTGACCATCTTTGTCTTCCCCTGCCTCAGGGATGATCAGGAAAGGGGATCAAGGAGGACATGGAGAGGCTCCTTTTCAAGGGCTGGAGCTAGCAGAACGCCTCCTGGTCCAGGGCTCAGCTACACAAATGCTAGTGAGCTTCCCCGGTTAGGTTACTCGCGTGACTTCCAGCCACCGGCTGTGATGTGTAACGTTAAGTGTCCCGTTGATGATATCAGAGAATGTTTAGAGAGATTTCTATTACTAAGCACAATTTCATTTTGCAGAACTAGTGTTATTCCCTCATTTTCCTCCCATCTCAAATTGACCCCTTCCTTATCTGACTTTCAAGTCCACACCAAGGTGTAGACAGGTTTACCACCGTCTATTAGAACTTGAGCAGCAATTGAAAAAGGGCAGAAGAAGGGGAAGGTGTGACTCATCTGAAGGCGACTGGAAGGTCTCTTTGGTGAGGAAGACCAGCCCAAGTGCATGGGCCATTTTCCTGTAAAGGGACCGCATTTCATTGCTCACTACTGTGAGATGGGATTGCCCATCTCTTAGTGGGATTTAAGCAAAATCACACTTTGTTCCTTGAGGATGTTCGAATATTTGTATCTGTTGTGACGCATAATGCTGTAGTTTGATTGGAGCATCCTTTAGGCCTGCAGAGAGGCCAAGAACCCCTGAACTGGAAAAGGTCACAAATGTGACAGTGAAGTGTCGACCAGTCAGTAAGGTTTTGAGGAACAAGTAACAAACTCTCCCAGGGGCTGGAAATGGAAAAACTGTGGAACTGTGGTTTATCACTTTTACTGAAAGGAGGAAATATCTGCTGAGGAGCGCCGTGTGCAGTGGAGGGACGTTTAAGGTACATACTAGAAAGGATAAGACATGGGAATATTGACTGGTGTTCCCGGAAGCGAACCTGCGGGTCTTGTATTCTTATATTCCTCAAGACAGTATTAACTGGCTGCCCAAGCCAAACATTGTAACGCCTGCAACTATTTTCTCTGGCATCTCTGGCTTTTCTTTTCTGCTCCGTCCTTCAGAATCAGGGATATTTCTGCTATCCATGTTCAGGCACCCAGAGTCCTGCCTTCTGCTATTGCATGGAGACATCTTGTATCCAGATTTCATGCCGGCCTTTGGCAACCCCTGATTCCCTTGATATGCTCTTGGGACACATGGCATTAGGTCATAATTCAGGACCTGCCAGCATCTCCGAGGCCCTATCCCCAGGAACTTCCAGGATCAGAGGGGGGCCTCCATCTTTTATCACCAGAGACTTCTGGAAGCTGAAGGTTTTGCTTTCATCTCCTTTTTCTCTGAGCACAATTCAAATAATCAGATCTGATATTTACTGAACGCTTCCTAGATGACAGGAACTTTAAATTCAGTACTGGGTTAAATGCTCCCCCAAACCCATGGCATAGAGCTTAGTTTCCTTCTTAGTTTAAAAATGAGGAAACCGAGTGTCAGAATAGTTAAGTAACTTGCCCAAGATCATAAGCCGGGAAGAGATAGCGCTGATTTCACGGTCCTAATATTTCTAACCACAAATCCCCACATCATGCTCTAGCTTTATCCCTCTGTTCTACAGCAAGGGCCCGGCGCGTACCTGAAGATATTCTGGTTCATTATTCCCTTCTTCCCCACAGGCAGTGTGCAGGTAGATACCCTTTCCTGCACGAAGAGTCCTATCCTTAGATTAGACCTCTTTCATTGCCTGTTCTTGTATATTGTTTCATTCTCCATCATTCTCTCAAGCACTGGTTTGCCTGCCCTGGTGGCTCAAGGGGCTTATGCTGAGCTACAGGACAGGAGAATGTAGGCAGGAGGCTGTCTGGGAGATGCTCTGTCTGTTTCTCTAGCCTGCTATCACCTGCATGAAGTGTTTGCTAGATGGCTGTGTTGCAGCCCTGGGGGAGGCCACGACGCCGTGTTTGTGTGTGTGTGAGAGTCTCTGGCTTTGATTAGCAGCTAGGTCCAGTGCAGCTGAACATACAATAGGGACCAAAGGACGGGAAAGAAAATCCTGCTACGGTTTCCCATTGGAAGGCTTTTGCTGTCAAGCGTGGACATTCAACAGTGGGGTACAAATGGACAGAGGCTGGGAAAGGTTAGGCAGTGGATTCTCCATGCCCCACATCCCATCGTGTGTGATGCAGTCACTCCTTCACGTGAACTGTTGAGCCTCTAGCCCTCTCAATGTCTTTTATGATTAAGATTTAAGACTGGTATTGATAGGGTTTGACGAGGGGCACAGGCTGGAAGGCTGAAAAGCATGAAGGAGCACCATGATTACAAGAGCTAGGGTAAAAACAGGGAAAAGGATGCACTTATCTTAAAGGGCTAGTCACACAGAAATACGAGAACAACAAAGTTATTACTTTGGCTGCATGGAAGAGGTAAAATAACTATGATGATAATTCTATCAACCATAAAAAAAGAGGGAGGTAGGAAGTTTTTATTTCATAGCAAAGGCAAAGTTAGTGATTTCATAAACTGATAATAGGATTTTATTTCTTCTCAATAAATTAAATCTAGCTATTGTAAGCACCCCTATCCACTGGTAGCTGAATAATAAGATGTCTGCCTGAAATAAAGACCCCTCATATATAGTTTTTGAAGAGTGCTTAAATTTATCAAGAATTTTTAATCAATAGAATATTTATCTGAGACGCTGTGCATGTTACAAAAAGACACCATCCATTATCTCAGCCACAAGGTTCTCAGCCACCTGATGTGGGTCCTTGTAAGGGGGACAAAGCAGATTCAGAGTTAGAAAACCGTACAATGTAGCATATGATTAAATTGTCAATGAGTGGTTCGGTCAAAGTATATAGAGGAAGAAGGCATTCTGGTCTGGAGTAGAAAAGGGAAGTTGTGTGAAGGGGTAGGATTTTCCGACAGAGGGGTACTGTATATGGCAGAAAAGTAGGGGGCAAGCATCCCAGCTAAGAAGAATGCCAAAGAGATTATCAAAAGCAAGATACTGGGCGTCAGGGAGCAGATGCACCTGATACGTGCAGAGAGAGCAGGTGGCCAGGGAGTGAAAGTTAGGGTTAGAGACTGTTGGTTAATAAGGACAAGACCTTTAAAGAGCAAACCACTCAGCTTGGATTCTATCCTCTCAGATAGGAAGGGATCATTGAAGGGTCTCCACCAGCAAGGAAGGATTAGAACAAAAAACTGGGTAGAGTAAAAGAAAGATTATTTTTCGAAAAGTAACAGATCAGAGGTGGAGAGAATCAGTTAGGTTTTAACAATAATCCTCTGTGTACCATACAAGCCCTTGATCTTTTCAAATTCTAGAAATCCTGTTCATGCTTTAGTGCCTTGCTTAAATACCATCTCCTCCATAAAAAGTTGTCTTTATTCTCCTAGTTAAAATGAATACATATGCTGCTTTGTTTCTGTTCCATACCTTTTCATTTTTCTTTGATAGTTTTTTATTTATCTATTCATTTAGTCAAAAATATGCACTGAACAACATGCTGGGCTCTATGTTAAGTACTAGGAATATAGAGATGATGACAGTCTATCTTCAGTTCTCACAGTCTAGTTCAGGGGCGGGCACATAAACAGCTAATGAGTGCAGTATCAATGCCATGACCTAGATTTGCACTTTTGAAAGACCTTAGGAGAGATGCTTAATTCAGCTGGGAGTGGATTCAGGGCAGGCTTCCAGGAGGAAGTGTCTCCTGTTTAATGACTGAAGAAGATGAAAGGAGAAAGTGGGAGTTCTATGTAGAGTCAGTGGTGTAAATCCTGACTTCTTTCTTGTCATGTAACAGTTACTTTCAGTAACTGTGTCTTCCTTACTTAACTACAGAGCTCTTAGCCTAATGCTTTGCACAAGAACCAAGGGAGGAAGGGAGGGAGGAAACTTCGATGCTTCCATGTAAGTAGGCACTGATGAGGAGTCCTTTCTGGACACACTATGAAGGAAAATAAAAGCTAAGTGAAGTCAGATGTTAGGATGGAAGGTGGGTTAGTGAAGGGTGAGTGAAACCTGAGATGTCGAAGCTGATCAGTTTGGGAGAATTCTAGGGCCACGAATAGAAGAAATCTAGAGAAAGCTGATTTGGGGGAAGAGGTGAGGGTTCTGGGCCCGAAGGAATTATGGAGAGACAGGATGATCCTCAGACCTGAGCATGGTCTGGACCCAGGGTTCGCAGGTCTCTCTGAACTTTGCGGGTGCCCTCAATTCTGGGGAGTCTGGCGACAGTGAGTCTCAGGCAGGTAGCACTTACTTGTCAGTGTGACTACGCTCCCAGCTAAACTCAAATTCCGGTTCATCATGCACCTTCCTCCCTGGGAGACCCTGCAGCATGCTTGAGCTAGAATGAGGTAAGGCCACATTTTTGTCTTATTTCCTGGGGGAACTTTTAAAAAAGCATTACTTCGCTCCTTACTTTAAAGTTTCTTTGACTGCTTCAGCTTTCAAGAAAATTCTGCGTTCAGGTCTAGGCATGTCACATGCACATGGAACGGTGGATGCCACACCTCCCAAAAGAGATCAGGCCTCCGGGAGCCATCTGTGATTTGAGTAACCGCATCTTAGATGCTTACGATCACCCGCACTGAGATGCCTGCTCCTTCCTTGAAACGCTTGGTTTTTTTTTTTTTTTGGCTTAAATGGATCATCCGTCTGCAGCCAGGGGAGAGAGGAGTTCCTCATGCAACTCAGCAAGGGTGACGGTGAAAGCCGGCTTGTTACGGCTTCACAAATACTGATCAAAGTGAGGAGAAACAACAAATTAGGAGTACACACACGCGGGACTCTCACAGAGAGAACATGTCTTATGTGCTTTGTTGAAAGGGCTTCTGCCCTGGAAAGGTATTTTGGAAGGCGGTGCCTTCTTTGCTGTCTCCAGTCAGCTCCTCCTCCTCACAACCTCCTGGGACATGCAGACTCTCCCTTCTTTTTGGTATTGTTTTAAATCCAGCTCCAGGGATCCTCCTTCGTAGAGGGGGCAGAGTTGGGTCGGTGGATCAGTTTTATTTTCCTTCCTTCAAAATTATTTTTGCAGCTTTGCGAAAAGAAAAGAAAGCTCAGGAAGTCCAAAGTTTCTGGCTTTCAATCCCCAATTCAGTCGTGAGTCTGAAGAGGCAGGATATGTCCTAGGGACGGATTATACAAATAATTTCTAAGAAAGCCGTCCAGCCCAGGATATATTGTATCTAATATTGTTCCAGATTAGGATTTAGTCTGCAAGTGCTGATCCACGGTATTTGGGGCCTGCGATTTCATGGAAGTTTTGCCTCTTCTAGTTCCTTTGACCAATTCGTAAGCTTCTGCCAGGATGAATCTTTGATAATACAATTAAGACACTTAACTACAGATGACCCACTTGATGTTAACATAAAATCACACTCTTGAGGCTTCTGTAATGACACTAGCAACTTACATCCATGCAATAATTTTGCTATATGCAAACTGCTTCCAGTGTCTTATTTTATCCTCAGAACAATTGTATGAGATCGGTTTTCCTATTACGGCCCTTTACATAAATGAGGAAAGGGATTTTTGAGAATGGAGACTTGTCCCAGGTTTTTCTAAGATAGAAGAAGGGTAGTTGCCTTATCGTCTCAAAGGATATTTCTGGGAGTTTCTATGGTTCATGGACCTAGTTTGTTAAAAAAATTCAAAGATAAGTTAGTATTCTCTTTTTTCCTGTGTATGGATCTGTGACTTAAAACATTGGCTTGCACAGTTTTTGAGCACTGTTTCTTAAAGAATAGTCCACTTGCATTTGAATGTCATTGGGTCATTATCTAAAAGTCCCTCATCCTCCACCTAAGAAATCAGAGCCTTTGGTGAGAATTTAGCAATCTTGATTTTTAATGACACCACAGGACTATTTTCATAAGCAGTAACGTTTGAGAACTTCTTGGGGGTGTGTGTGTGTAGAATAGGGTTTATTAGGATGCTAGTTGTCTTCCAGAAATCATTGGAAGTAGATTCTAGGTTCCATACCAGACTGTGATGACTGGCTAACTTGGTATTTTAATTAAATTGCTTGAATTTTGTAGGCTTCCATCTTGGGGCTCAGACCCCAAGATCTCTAAGACCTTTTAGGTAGATCTGTGCTCTTTCCAGATTTTGGTCTCCTGATTCTTTCCTCTCTAACCTCCCTGGATTGTGTTTAAGGCAGTGTTTTCAAAACATGGTTTTGATCTGCAGCATCAGCTTCACCTGGGAACTCCATAGACAGGCAAATCGTCAGGAACCACATCCCAGACCTACCAAATCAGAAACTCGAGGATGTGGCCGGCTATCTGTGTTTTAATGAGACCCTTCAGTGGACTTCAATACATGACAGATTTCAGAACCACTGGTCGAAGCATTTCTGATCCGGCTGACAAATGCAAATATATAACTATACAATGACAACATTTTATTTTCCTAGACTTATGCTATAACTAAAAGTCTATTGGTGTCTATTTCTCAGGGAAAGATATCAAGAAAAGTATCGTCTCTCTGTTTTTAATACATGGCTTCTGGGGGCAAAAACCCAATTTTATGTATTTCTAAAGTAGCTTCTCCCGCACATAAAGATATTTAGAGGCGAAATAAAAGTTTGGCAATGAAAGGAAATTTTCAGTTACAGGCCGTCTTTGCTTTTCCTGGTTCCAAACACATGACTTTTTTGTTACCACAGTTTAATTAACACCAGGCGCCCCCAAGTATTGTTCAGATTTTAGTATATTAGCCTTAAGTCATTGCATAAAATGCAAATGTCACTGCTCTGTGCACAAATCCTTACATAAATAAGAGATGCGATTTATGGTCAGTGTCCAGCCGCTGATCATAGTCTGTCCGTAATGGATCACTTGACATCTGTCACTCATTATGTGCTCAGACAGTAAGCATGCAGTTTTCTTGCCTTTTTCTCTCCCAGCTAAAGCCACATGGCATTTTTCAAAAGTGGGTAATTAAAAAAAAAAAAAAAATTGGCCAACTAAGGTGAAGTGCAGGCAAAAAATGAGAAGAGATTTAAAACTGGAGTGAAATTTAATTGAAATGTAGTGAAGTTAGAGAAGACATTCCTGAAGGAGGGATGTTGACCCTGCCACCGTTCGAGGGGCTCTAAGGGTGCAGCCAAAGGCGCTACGTGAAGTCGTATGTGTTAATGTAAATGAGGGAGGCAGATAAGACAAAACGTCCCAAAGGAGGAATCGATGCTGGAAAAAACCTCATTTTCATGGAATTCTTGGGTATATATTTTACAACAGTGAAAGAATGGAGAATAAGATGTTGGAGGCTAATCCAGACCTAGAAAGCTGGATGACAAGCTGCCAAGGCAAAGAAAAGATGCTTCCCCTCTGCTGTAATTTATACAATGGGAAAAAGAGAGCAGGCTGTTCAAAATACTCTCGATAAGTATTTTATGAAAAATGAAACGCTTTAAATCATAGTATTTCTAACGTTTTAAATGAGAGTATGCTGCATACTAGTTTGGCTGTGTTTTTACATTTCCTTTAACATTTATAATCGATAGTGAAAGGTTTTAATGATTTGGCAAAACTTCCAAAAGTTCAAGGAAAAAAAATCACAATTTTTCTCATTGATTCTTAGGGTCGCTTTCCATGGTTTCAGGTTGTACGACCATTTTGATAATCCCACGTGACCGTGCACGCTGAGGACTGCCAGTGTATATCCGTCTACATAGTACTCCTGAAAAATGACTACATGAGATTATATATTTTGTACATCTAAAATAAAGCATAGATGTCACGACTTGCAAACACCCATCCATTTCTCACTCATCAGATATTTAAAGGATGCCCACATCTAGTTTTCTAAGCCCTGCAACACAGGGATGAAAACCTAAAGGGTAGACGTAACTTGAGTTGGTGGTAAGGGTCATAAAGAAAGAAAAGAGGGTCACGAGATGGAGATGACTGTGTATGTGAGAGGGAAGGAGACATGGTTTAGGGAGGAGCGGATCAGGAAATTCTGTCCCTCAAAAGGGATAAAACAACTGTTAAATCTCATCTCGTGCACTTTAGGTGATTAAGTCCCACCCTCTTATCGTATACCTTGTAGGAATATATTTACGACAATTAAGTATTTATTAATATTCAACATACTGGTTTACTCTAGTCATGCATGGCCTATTTTCAATAAAACAAACAAACAACCTAATACATGTATAAATAGAATCTGAACGCAAAATTATGAGAACTTTTTCTTCTATAATTTAGGCATTAAACAATCTTTTATTTCTATCGATTATATATATTTAAATCTGGGCTTATATGTTTGAATTACAAAGGCTATGGTCATAGCTCAGCTGAGAAATAAATATTAGTGTTTGGACAAGAAGAAAAATAACATTAAAAAAAAACCACCCAAGCTTTAGTCAATATCTAGCAAAAAAAAAAATTATTATAGAGAAATGAAAAATCCACATATTTGCCATCAATGACAGCACTATTAATGACAAGAGAAATATTGTCACTGTTGCCACATGAATTTTGTATTAAGCACGTGGGCATGAACAAAGATAATGGGTTAACTTTTTAGATGGTGAAATGTGAAACCGACTATATGTGAATATAGAACATATAATATATAAATATATTTTCTCTATATAAAATATTTTTCTCTATATAAAGATATACATTCTATCATCTATCATCTATGTATGTATGTATATATCTGTTATCTATATATATAGAGAGAGAAATCTATAAAGTATTTTGTTAAAAACTCTTTTAAAGCCATACAGAAATCCAAACCATATTTGGTTTAATGATTTTTCTTCTCTCAAACAAACATCTCTTTGCTTCTTAGTCAAGCTGTGAGGCTGTATCAAGCTTGCCCTGAAGCCAGTTTGATAAGTGGTATTAATCTTAGCGTTTGGAGCAGAAAGTCGAGAATATAGAGCCGCTTTGCTTCTTTAGCTGTGTATGTATCATGCCCGGAGCACAAAAGTAAGATTGGCAATGGCAGAGGAAGCCTACCAGCTGTCGGGTCATTTTCTTAACTGTCCATTAGCTTGGATGCCCTGAGTGGACACCTGTGGACATAAAGTATATTGTTGAATACTTGTTACAGAGTCACAGCACGTAGAGCTCACCTCCAAGCTTAACTTTGAGTCTGAAAAGTAAAGCTAGAAGTTAGAACACAGAGGGTTCTCCTAGTCCTGGTTTGTTGCCGAGATAAATAAGCTGCACATCGAGACATCTGAAGCGGAAAAGCAAGGTTCCCTGTGGAGCAGGTTGACAATGAGCTTCAGGACCAGAGAAGGCAGAGTGCTGGTTTGTGGAAGGCGACTGCTGTGAGAAGGAAACTCGGCTGACAAGCGAATGTCAGAAAATCCAGAAAGTGAATAATGCCAACTTGAAAAAACCCCCAGAGGTTTCCAAACGGTTAGGTAGGGTTCTCAAGTCGTCAGCCAGTAATTAGCCAAAGCGAGAGTGGAGTTACAGTTGTCTGACTCCAAAATCCATACTGTTGACAACCTCACTGTGAATGCAAACAAACACCCCGAAACAGGGAGCAACAGTAGCATGCCATTCCGGAAAAGCCTGTGGCCCTTTTTTCACTCACTCATTCGTGCACAGCATACATGTTTACATGTCAGGTGTCTGCGATGCCAGGGGACGCATTTAAAGGACACTTAGCGCTTACCATTTGTTGTCTTAAAATTATACATAATGGGCCCTAAGGACAGGAAAGTTATCATTTCATGGGGAGCCGCACATGATGAAATGCTATACAAAAGAATCTGTAGAATTCTTCCTGCCTTTCCTACCCTTTAACGTCGTTGGAATTGCCAAAATTCTTACCAGGGCCAGTGTGTGAATAACGAGGTGCTGAAATTGTCCGTCTGTTTCAAAGCTTTGTCTGCTGCTAGACTCTTCTTGTGAAGAAGGGTTCAACTCTGTCTTACCTGAGAAATCTTTCTTAAACCCTCCACAGCCCTCACCATCCACTCCTTGAGCTCCCAGCGTACCTATTCATGTCAGTCCCATCCACATGTCCTCTGTCACTTGTCTCTTGATGTTATATATATTTAAACTTCTTTTATGTATATTTCACATTACTCTGCAAGACAGCACTATTTACATATTGAGTGCTCTACACAGAGTTATTTCACTGTATTTATTTAAGGTATTCTCTCAAGAACGCCCTAGAAAATCCAGAGAGAAAGAAAAGAAGCCCATGGTTAGCCATCACTGGATTTGTTGATATGGGACTGGAACATTTTGGAAGTTTCTGGGATGGATGGAAAATGGAAGCCAGTAAATTTCCAAAGTCTCCAAGATGTCCCAAAGCTGGACTTTAGGGAATGCGGTCAGGACTTTTGGGGTCTAGCAGTTGCCATAGTGGGGACCTCTGGGATTCCGCTAATACTCTTCACCCACAACCTCGCGCCCACGGCTCAGTTAGAAAGTTGAAAAAGGAAATCGTGTGCTCAGGCATTGATAACATTCTTGATATTCAAATTGCATTCTTACCCATGTGGGAAGAATCTTAAAAATCGCATCGCGATTCCTAAACCGAGGATGCTGAAGGTCAGAGGTGCTTTGGGTCGGGGGAGAGGGCTAGCAGCCTGGGTCCGCTTCCAGCCCTCTGCTCCCTCTTCACTCGCCTGAAGCCTCTTCGTCAGGCCCGACATCCTAAGTGATGGATCCATAACAGTCTGGAAAACACCCTAGGTGACCGCTGTGCTTTCTGATTAAGATTGCTATGCGTGTGTGGAACTAAGAAAGAGAGGGGGAGAGAGAGAGAGACTACCAACCTGAGAGGAACCCCATATCCAACAGAGAGGCAGGCTTGGTGACGGACAAAGCGGGTAATTGTGAGCAGTTCCCCTAAGGGGCCTGGGAAACTCCAGCACACAGGGCTGGCTGTGACCCACTTGGCACAGGCAGTGCTGGCCTTGCATATTTCAACATCCTCGATGGTCAGACACCTGGGCTACCTCCTGAGTACAGCCCTGTTCTTAGAGATTGATGATGTTTACCAGACCGGGCCGCTGGTTGATTTGTAGGAAAGGTGATGCTTTGGGAACCCCCTCCGCAACCCGGTGCTCCCAGGAGGCCTTTCGCCCCGCCCGCCAACCCCACTTGCAGAATTGCCAGCCAGAATCTACAGCAAAGAAAGCGTTTTCCACTCTCCTTCGGGCTCTCTTGATCCTTTGGAATCCGCCGTTGGTCATTTTTGCCATCGGCCCCCTCCTGGTTGAAAGACGCGAGGGCCCTTTTTAACTGTGAGGTGACCTCGGCGGCCTGTCTTTATAAAGCCTGTCTCTTCCATTGCATTCCTTGGCACGTGGAGTCCTGGAAAACGCCTCGCTCAGAATTTCTCAGGAACACTGCTCATTTGCCCTCCCAAGGGATTTTCTTATGTGGTTCGTGTTCTCTTACTGTGGAGGAGGCCCTCGAGATGGAAATTCCAGAGGTAGAAATGAGAATAAGCGGGGGGGGGGGGGGGGAAGTGCCTCGCTCCAAGTGCACTCAGCGAGTGAGCAAGGAGCTGTGAGCTGGGTTGGGGCAGGCCGATTGCAGAGCCTCGGGAATTTTCACTACCTGGTCTCCAGGGGATGCAACGCTGTTGGCCTCAGGATCACACTTGGAGCACAAGCACTTTAGATATGAAGAGAGCATCTCAGAATCAGTTACCTTCAGAGTTAGAAGGATCTTCAGAAGAGAATCAATGAGAGGTTTAGTGGCTATGTTCAGTAGACCTTTCGGGTTCTGCAGAGGTGCCTGAGGGGAGAAGCAGGAGACAAGGGAAGGTCCCCCATTTTGGTACAAGAGATCATCAGAGCAGCTGATTTTTATCTCTTTTATAGATCAGAATTCTGTACATGGTTTTATTGGAGAAGAGGATTTTGCTACTTAAAAGCGAAACTACCAATCTGGTCTGGCATTTTTGGTTTTTTCAATATGCAAATGAAGAAACAGGCAGAAACTTCAGATCACAGATGTGCATGACTGGGTCTTTCCAGTGTCTCACACCACCTCTCTTACTCTGTGCAGCCTAGCTGCACGCGTGTGCCGGGCTCTCGTCTCTCTGCTCTGAGCCCACCCTTCTGCAGTCCACCCTGTGATGCTGGAGTTGGGGCACCGCAGACCACGTTTCTCTGTTGCCACTTGGCCCCAGGTTAGGCTGTCAATATGATTTACCAGAAGGCAACTCAGAGTAACTCAGAGGGTGAAGAGCCTGGCTTTGGTCTGAGTCCAACCAGATCTCCCCTTTCCAAATTTTGGGAACTCGGCTTCCCCAACATCACCCTCCCTTGCAAACGAGAAAACTGGTGAAGTGGTGACTTCAGCATGGTTTGCGGTTCGGGAAGGCACACAGTGCAATGGTGCGCTGGATAATTCAGCGATATCCGTCCGGAGGTTAAAAGAGCTGCCACATAACTTCTTGTTCTGAGATTTGTGAGGAGTTTAGACCTGAGCTGGTCGCTTCTTTCTGTGGTCACTCCAGAGTAATCAGAAGAGCCCAGCCCACACCACAGTCCTTGAGGAGTCATCGTCACCGTGATCATGGCCAAGGACAGCGGCCATCTGGGCTCTCAAGGCCCTTTCTTCAGTAGGCCCTTGATCACAATCAACCACAGGTGTCCTTTGATTCACTGTGATGTCATTGCACTGCATAATTGTTAGCATCTTCTTTTCTGTTGGCATGGAGCCCAACACTGGGTCCAAACCCAAGGACAACCAAACCAGTCTCTAAATGCCATTCACGAGAGTCGGATTTCTGATCTCATGCCTGCTGTCAATTTCTGTATCAATCAGGACCAGCCAAGGGAGAAACCACACCAAGTATTTTAACAGAGAGAATGAATATAAATACAGTCAACTGTGTATAAAGTTATTGACTAGGTTACTGAAAATAAAACACTAAGGAAACACAGAGCATCACGAAGTAGCATGCTTAGACCTAAAAGATAACCTTAAAAGAGGCATGATGTGTACTGTACATCTGTATATATAATTTCCCTTGACTTCTGAGCCTATCAAATCTCCTGAGACAGAGCCTGTATTTTTAGAGCGCTTTTCACTTCTATAAGGCCAACCTTGCATTGTGCTATAAATATCTTTATCCGTGTCTGTCTTCTGTTAACAATGGGTTCCTCAGCGGTCTTATCTCTGCCATACGCCCTACTACATGGAGCAAAGTAGGTCAATAAGTATGAAAAAGGATAATGAGTCCCGTTACTGCTGAATCTCTTTAGTTCATGGAGAGCTCATTAGAGACCTATTCTGGAGAGCCTGTCTTGAGATTCTATCTTTTCAGGTATGATACAGCCTTCTGAAAAGTTTGGCTAGGTTGCATACTAAAGCTACCTTTCATTGTCTCCAAAATAGATACTTTCTTCTGCCTTCCCAATGTGATTGCCAACCTCCTGCTCATCACCCAGCAGCTAATTAAAGAGGCTGAATAATAAACCTATGACTAGCCCAGTCTGGTGAGACTGCATGTGATGACCATCCAACGCTGAAAAGAGGTTATATTTCCAAGGAAGTATGGATTCTTGTTGGGTTCCTAAGTGGATTCATGAGAGCCTCTCAATCCGACAGATAGGATACCTATACTACACTAGATTTCAAATAAATTTGCAGAATAGTTATGTGTGAGCTGAGATAAAAAATCTTGGTGAGAATTTATTTCATCCTTTGATAGCTGTGGAAGGGTTGGTTAAGAACAGAAATTGATAAGAGAAACAGTGAGTTTAGTTCTTTTTTTTTTTTTTTTTTTTTTTTGTGCAAACAACAAAATCCCCGTGGGCTAGTTTAAGCAGTGAAAAATCGATTAAGGGATATAGTTCCCACACTTATTGGGAGAGTGGAAAAAATGGATTGTAGGTTGAGCTTTTGGGAATAACTTTTAAAAAACACTGCAGAGCTGGGTCACTGTAAGAGTTGCTGCCTTTGCCACAATCAAAAAAACTTAGATTCCGGAAGCTGCCTTCACAGATGTGATACCATTTCTGTCTCTAACAGGAAGGAAGGGAATCAGGACCCTGATTGACTCACAAGGCACCTAACAGAGCTGCAGTCTCCAGAACCAAGTTCCTACCACGGTCCTGACCCACACACCTTGTCTTTGTCCCCTGGTGACTTAATTCCCAGTCTCTTATGAGTACATCTGACTGGCAAGTCCTTAAGTCACCTGCAAAACAGCTCTAAGATAGGCTGAGAAATATGTGTGTATATATATATATAATATATATATATATATATTATATATATATATATATATATTTACATAAAATTTTATATATATAAAGTTTATATATTTATATAAAGTTTATATATTTATATATATAACTTTATATATATATAAAATTATGTATATATTTAATATACATATATATTTACTCTTTTTGTTTTTTGCTTTTCATTGTCTGCTTCCTAGAAGAGTATTGGGGTGGGTGTTGGGCAAGCCAATATATGATACAGACTTAGAGACAGAGAAGTCAGATGACTCTCAAAGAAGTATTTCTTTGAAGACGTAAGTAGAGAGTAGTGAGGTTAAGCAGGATTGCTCTGGGCTTCAGCAAAATGGGTGAGGAATGGGAATCCAAGAGGGACAAAAAAAGAGATTGTTACAGATACTAAGTCACACACCTAGAAGAATTGTGTGACAATATCATAGTGTAAATAACGTATCACAGTGTAACATTATTTTATAGTTTTTCTTACGTTCACTTTTTTACATTCGATTCTCACAATAATCTTGTGAAGTAGGTACAGAGTAGTTGAATTAGTTTTAATGTTAACTAACTCCTTCACACCAAAATTTATGTTTTATACATTTGTTTTTAGGAAGTTATTTTCAACTAGAGTATGACTGCCTTTAAAATTTAACATTTTGTCTTCCGTTGGACCGATGTTGAAAACATCTCCAGTGTTAATTGTATTATTTTCAATAGACATGGGGAGTAGTTAAAAAGAATAAATAGCAACAATCTTTCAAAGGGTAGGTATTTAAACTGAATTTGAAAGTTGAGATAAAGAGTGTGGTTCAGAAACTATGGAGATTGCAACTAAGCATCAGGGAAAGGAAACAAATGGGCAGAATGAACCATCCAGAAAAATGTGAAACCAGGCAAAATTCATCGTCGAGCATCTTCCATGTCTCATGTAGTAGGCACCCATGGCCTAGTTTCTTATCTCATTTACGCTGCTCTCCGTCCTCAGTAGTAAACCAAGCAAAGTGCCTTCAAGTAAAACTGCCTAAGAAATGCACACTGCGGAGACTCCCCAAAGAGAAATGGATGGATTCATTTGGCTGCCTCATTGCTCCACACCCTAATTTATATTCATTCTCCCTGGAGAATGATTACAACTGTATCATTTAAAAATTGGCTTCGAAAACTATTGGCACCAAAAAATAGACAATAATTAATATCCTGTTGTTCAAATCAGGACACATCACACTTCTCTCATGCTGGTGGTGCCTGGTAGGTTTTATGGATTTCCTAGCGCTTCAGAATTGTCACCTGTATCTTAAAACCAGGTCCATCTACTTTGGTATCGCATGGCCAATCAGTGATACAAACCAGTTTCCGCAGGCATTCCAGCCACCTAGTTCACAGAGAAATTCTCCAGCTCTCACGCTTTACTCTGCTTTCAGATTCGTTTCACTGTTTTGGAGCTGATGTTCTTTCTCTTTCTGTCTCAGCTTCATATGGCCATTTGAGCCAATAAAATGAGTTGAGATCTGGAAGTAACTTAATCTTCATTGAGCCTGTTAGGTGGCAAAATATCACGCTCAGACAGTTCAGAGTAATCCAGTAAATTTAGGGTTAGCTAACTGATCCAAACCTCCTTGCTCTTCTCTCATCTTTACCAACCCTAGCATAGTGTCTGAGTTCTAGGAACTTCCTGAAAGCCATTGTGCTGGAGAAAGATGGAGAGATGGAGTTTGGGTCAGGATCTGCTTATCCTTGGTCATTCTGTTTCCTGCAAAGATTTTAATCCTCACCTATCTTCGCTGTAGACTACCCCAATGGAATCCCTATTGTGATGTCTTTGAGCAAAATTGGCCTTACTGAGCTCTGAACCCTGGAACTCACTGGCAGTTTGGCATAACCTACCCTGAAAAGGAAGGAAGATGTCGATGGCTAATTTCTCTAGTGGTTTCAATAGGTACTGGTCACCTGATTTGAGACTCTAATGACCACTGGCAGGATGTGTGAATGTACATAAATATGTATGCATTTCTATGACATAATGATGTGATGAAATAGAAGAATTAGTTCTGTCCTGATTTTTTTTCCTCCTGGTTCACTCTAGTTTCCTTATATCCTTTCTTCCTTTGAGCAGCTAGAGAACACCATAATGCAGCCCTCAAGAGAAAATGGTTATAGCAGGTCACAGGAAAAGAGAGGGAAATTTTTATAACTTTTGAATAGCCATCAATTTGGAGGTCTCCAAAGCCATGGGACTCAGGGCATAAAAGTTAGAGCAGTAAACACTGAATTTGTTCAGTAAGTTCTTTTTCCCCCTGGACTACATAAGTTCTACAAGCCATAAGAAAAGCAAGTCAGAGGGAACAGGATTGCTAAAACACAGGTGCGTCTCTCAGTAGGCATCTTGTAACTTCTCCTTTTGGGGGAAAATGGACAGAAAATATAATTCTAGATAGTTTATAGAGATTCCATGGACAGATGTAGCTGTTTCTGACTTCCAAAGAACACGGCAAATCCTGTAATGTCCTTTCATTCCAACCCCCTGGCACTTTGCATGTAATAAGGGAGGGCTCAAAGCAGCTGTGAAGGGGTGACACAGGTGACACGGGGGACTCAAAGCCATGTTCTGGCCCTGCCCTTTATCAGTGACTTTGGGCAAATTAATCAGCACCATTTTCTACTGGGCAGTGTTGGTGTTATCGGATGAGATGGTGTTGGTTAAAGCACAATGTGGATGCTAATCTCGGAATTAGGAGCCATATTATTCACGGAAAACACCAAACTGTATGACCCACATTAAATAGATATTAAAGATATACGTTAAATTAATATATAATATTGCATATTATGTAATAGTTAATATAAATTAATATTATATTTAGGAATCCTAAAATAGGAGTTTATATTTCAGCCCCACCACAAGTCATATGTATGATCGCGTGATTTTGAGCAAGACGTCTCGTCTCATCTCATCTCACATCTTACCTCTGAAAACTGGGTTAGACCAGATGGTCTCAGTAGTCTGTTTTCACGTCTTCTGTATGATTTTTGACAACTTATGTCTCTATGTTTAGTCTGAGTTCTTAATCAGGCAAGAATGAATTTTAATTAGCTGGTCTGGTCAGAAATAAAAATTAGAAAGATGGATCTTTGGAAAGAAAAATCAGTATGCGAAAGACAGCCCTCTATCCAGTTAGAGGCATTTTAAAAAAATATTTAAGTAGCCTTTCCACTCATACGTTTATGTCGTGATTTGTTCTAACAAATGAGTGTTGAGTGGCTTCCAGACACCAGGTTGGGAAATCCAGGTACCTTTCATGTCTTGTCCTAAAAAGGTACATACACTGGCAAGAATTAAATAGCTCTCAGATGCTACATATACTTCAGTGGATAAAGTATCAGTGCTTTGGGACTAGAACAGAAATGAACTTGCATGGAGGCTGAGACTATCCGTAGGGAAAATAAAGTGCCAGCATCCACCAAAGCCCAAACTTGAAATCTGATGTTCAGAGTCACGGGCATGTACACCATTAATTTGGATGGAATTTCAGTTGTTCATTTGAGCATTGACCGCTGGTGGCAAAGTATGGAAAATCAGTGTCACAGATAAAGTGGTGCTAGTTGCTAGTGTCTGTCAGAGCCATTATTTTCCTAGGAGGAATCTGAGCCCTTGGAAAGCAGAGTGCCCAAGATTGTGTGCTAATTAATGAGTGCTAGCCAGAACAAAGGGTCTGTATCCTTCTTCTTCCTGCTGTGATTTTCCCCTAACCTGTTTGGCCTTGGCAACCTGAACAATGGCCATTACCATGACATCCTAATACAAATGTGATTTTTCTAAAACAAAAGTCAGATTTTGTTTTGAGGAGTATTTAGATATCCGAACATCTCAGTAGCTGTCATATTTAGTGATACAAAGTAAAGACAAGTAGATACTAGCAAGGAGGTAAATAAATTCAGAGCACATTTTCAATCTGCTGGAAGATGAAAACTCAGCTATTTTTGTTATCCTTGGTCCAGATTTTTCTGTTTCTATAAAAAAAAAAAATTGTGAGTTAAGCTGTATAACCATTGGTTTTGGCATTTTTTCAAAGGGTTTCTTTCATTTTGCAGAAGACCTCATTTATTCCTAGCTCTCCCTGCTCCCAGGGGGTTGGAAACTCAGCCAGGGCATCTGATTTATATAATTAGCCTTTCGTGAATATGGAGGGCCTCTCACTCCAGCATGAAGTGAGGTGAATTTGAGGAACAACACTCTTCCTTTATCCTCCTCCTTACCCTCCCTCCCAATGCTAGTTGTCGTTTGTAACCAGATTTATCAGGGAAAGCATATTCGGCCATCCGTTGTGATCTCACCCTGTCAGAGCTTTCAGCCGGAAAGACTTAGAGCCCATCAATTTCCTGATAATGAGTGTATAATGACGTTCTCTTTGGTATAGCTCTCACCCAAATCCCCATTTAAAGACGGACTGCAGGGACAAAGGCAAGTGTTTCAGGAAGGGCAGATCCAGGGTAGATCGCCATAGAAATCTGCATCGGTTCACATGTCCAGGACCTAATGAGAATCTGGCAGAAGCCCAGAAGGAATTGAATTTACTTTGCTTCTACATTCTCATCCTTATTTCAATACTTTGCATGAGAATCTGTAGAATTTTAAGGGGGAAGGAACAGTGCAGGGAGCTGGTAATCACCAGTGCATTTGCTCCAGGTTAATCTCTGTCCTTTTAAGTTAGCTAGTGCCTGATTGTTTCACACTCCTCTCTATGTCCCATTTTATGGCTTTTGGAAACAGTTAAGGGCCTAGCCCCCCACGGTGGTCTGTGTGTATGCTTACGTAAGGCCATGAGCTTTTTTTGCAAATTTGCAATTTTTCTTCGGCCTTGTTCGTATTTTTTTCCCCAACCACATCACCTCCTTCGTGCATATTCTTATGCGTAAAATCTAACGGCGCTAGAAAATATAGACAGTCAGAAAAGTCACTAGAGATTAAAAAAAAAAAAGGAGAAAGTACAAACATATTTAGAACGAATGCCAGATTTTCTGGCAAAATACTTTAGAATTCTGCTTGAAAGTAGCTAGAATATGCCAGTGAGGAACTAGGGAGAGTTTGTTTTCTGCAAGTACAAACCCTATCAAGCTGTCATGGTGGAGGTGATGTCCTTTTGCTGGAAGACTGGGAAGTGATGGAAACATCTTACCCCAACATTTTTTTTTTTATCTAAATACATGCGGCACTGGCTTTGACTCACGTAAAATAAAAGCTTTATGGAGCACTGATCTCAGAGATGGCTCCCTATAAAAAAAAAAAAAGGAAGAAAATACAGGTTACAGATAGATACCTAACACATTGGGAAATGTTTTTACATGTTGTGAGTGGAGGAAGAAATACAGTGAATGCTGCAGAATCACTGAAATTTGTCTAGTTTTGAGAGGGATCTGAATGTGATGCCGATTCAGTTTTCACCCAGGTTGAGAGGAAACGCTTTTCGTCAGCCGGCCTCTGTGCTGCTCTTGTTACCAAGGTGGCTGACTGTACGGCCATTGGTCAGTCTGATTTGGGTCACTTTCTTCCGTTGCTGTTTGATCTTGGCGACATTGACTTGCTCGAGGGGGTTGAAATGAAGGGCCGCTGTGCATGTAACCCGTACGTGCTACGACTTGGACTGCGACGTGTCAGAAACGTTTCCTCTGGCCGACTGGGGGAACTGATGGGAGTTCTCAGCTCCCAAACCTCTGAGCAGGTCTCCCAGGCTCCGAACAGTCGCACCCTGATGCTTAAAGAAGGGGCAGTCCCAGACGCTCCATGCTTCCCCTGCTGACGCCGTCTTTCGTTTTAAGAAGGTGTCACACGAGTAACAGGATTCGTTTTGAAACCGTCGGTCCCTTAGAGATAACTCGGTTTGGGGAGAAACTGTGCATGGCTGCTCTTCGTCTTCTGGGTTTTTATTCCTGAGAACTCAGAACTTGCTCTCGCTCCTCTCCGCTTCTTTCTTGGCACTCCGCCCTGGTTCTTAGCTTGCTTTTTCGCCAGTAGTGCTTTCTTTTTGCATCTCCTTCTTATTGATGAATAGTTTCATTCATCTTTCGCTCTCTCTCTCTCTCTCTCTCTCTCTCTCTCTTTTGGGCGGGTGGGGGAGGGGCCGTGGGGTGGTCTGTGAATAGCTATAGACTTTGCCTGCTCCCATTTTTCCACTGGGCTATTCAGTTCCATGGAGACAGAAAATGGAGGCGAGCAGCAGGGTGGGAGGCCCCGGGGTCAGAGGTCAAGAGTGGCCACCTTTTGAATTCAAGCGTCTGATTTCCACTGGGGATAACATATTGTAACCCAAAGTAACTGTGCAAGTACTTGGCTGTCACAAGGCTCAGAGCAAAGGGAGGGAGGAGGAGAAAGGAGGGAAAGATCAGAGAGAAGGGGAGGGATGCACACCCTGGGGTCAGTTAACTTTATTTGCAGTGTTGTTTAAGATAGTGTTCGGTGACCCCATACGAGAGCCATTATGCTGGTACCACTCTGCACATCTTCTCAAGGGTCGAACCTGGAATATGCCGTGCAGTCTAAAGACCGAAAATGACAGCCTTCCTACCAGATAGGCTGTTTTGTTTAAAGCGATGTAATTAGTTGGCAAATTATTGTGCGGTGTCAAAGCTTTATGCGTGTGTGTGTGTGTTGGCGGGGGTTGTGCTACATGTTAAATTTATAGTCACTTCTTACAGACTTTGTAAGACCAACACTAAAAGGCTATTTGTATCCTATTGGATTGTATATGCACTTGAGTTGGTCTGTTTGAGTGTCTCCGTGGTCGTTTCATGACTCAACTATAAGAAATGCTATTGAAGTAGTTCAGTGAATGAGAGTTTTTCACTTACATGTGCTGTTTTAACACCCCAAATGTCATTTGGATGAGGAATGAATTCATATCCATATCAAATTGAAATTTCCCCACTGAATTTTTTAAGGGCTTGGTCTTCGTTCTCTTTGTCTTTATGCCCATAGCACAAACCTCAGCCGTGTTCAGTAATTGTGAGTGAAAAGAATGTATGCTACACAAAGGAGATTTAAGAACTTTTCAGACATCTTACGCATTTTTTACACGTGAGGGTATTTGCTTGGTTTTTATCAAATGATCCTAATAGAAATGAAGAGTCATACTAAGAGACGTTTTCATGAAGTTAGGCTTTATTTTATCTGGGTAAAGGCTTACATTCTAATTATATAATAATAATTAGATGCAGTCCTCAAAATACAATGATTCCATCTATGTCTAAAATAAAAGGAAAATAGGTTGCTCCATGGAACAGTCATTTTAAAACCTAGCAACTCAGTAGAATCACTTAGGAAACTTAAAAATGCTTCTTCCTGGGCTTCATAACTGGCGATTCTGATGTGCAGCTTGTTCTGTAAACTACTATCATAGCACAGGGCAGGTAAAGAGAGAATGAGACTTACAAATAAACTCTCCAAGTCTGAAACACCTCAGTAGAATTCAGAGCCATATACAACAGAGTTTCATTATAACGAAAACAAAATACGAATAGTTATAAAACAAAGTTATCTTCATGTCTCATGCAGCTGGCCCATAGAAACAGTGCCTTATTGATATGATTGCAGTGAATTCTATACAATGAATAAACATGGACATCCAGTGCTTTCTCTTTGAGGCCATGTAAGTAATATCTATTGTTTCATGAAGGAACTCAATTTGATAGTTTACATCGAGAGTGGGGAGAGCAGGGCTGATATGATGAACTTTCTAAGATACAGTGAGACATTTATGCAACTGTGTTATACCATTGAATGCTTTGTATTCCAGCCACCTAGCAAGACAATAAAAAGAGACAATTCAAGTGGAAGGGGGCTTAAAGTGATAAAAGCACCACATACGTGTAGGCTGGAATCCACGATGCAGTCTTCTTAACAAAATTTTATTTCAGTTCAATAACAGCAACAGCAATATTGAATACCTCTTGACATTTCTTATTAAAAGCATTAATTGGGAGGATACACCTAGAAGTGACTGGAGGGAGAGGGTGATGGTCCAGTAAAACCCCTTTTAATAGATGGCATTAGTTGGTGGCACATTCAAGTCCTTCGCATCCATTTCTGATTTCCATTCTTTTTTATCTAGTCTATTCTTCTGAGTTTTACTTTACTCAATTCTACCCGATTGCTACAACTGCTTGTTTTCATTTTAAAGGCAGCCAAAATCTTCCTTTTACCAGTAGTTAAATATCATGCCACAATCCTGACAACATTTAAGATATCTGGAAATTAAGAACTACATGGTGACAGGAGGAGAGTTGACTTTGGGTGGTGAACACACGATGAAATATACAGATGACGTATTATTGAATTGTACACTTGAAACCTGTATAATTTTATTAACCAATGTCACCCAATAAATTTAATTTAAAAAAGAACTTGCAGATGTGGAATGCTGCCTCGGCTTTGTTTCTTACTAGCTGAGTCAACATCTTCATGACATTTAACTTCCCCGAGTATTAGGTTTCGCCTCTGGAAGATGGAGATAATACAAATAGCTCCGCTTGCTTCACAGAATGAGTGGGATCAAATAGAATGTACAGAACATTCTTTGTAAGCCGTAAATTAATAAATGTAGGGACTCATTACGCCTTAATTTCTTTATTATGTTGACTTCTTTTAAATCTCTGCATGATTTTTATTTACACAGAAATAATTTTTATAATATTTATTTCTAAAAAGAATGTTTTTAAAATGTACTAGTAATAAATTACTAGACCTCTTACAGGACATATATTAATATTACGATTTTTGTCCTGGATTTTTGAGACTCAATAATAAAGAGTTTCAGATTACCTTTATGTTGTTAGGTCTTGATCTTCAATACTAAGATATATTTTTAAAATATGACATTAATTAAAAAGCAGAACAGGACAAAACATCCTGCTACGGACTTCAAAGAACAAGAAAATGGTTTGCATGTTTGTTTCTTTGTTTGTTTGTTTTATTTTGCGTTCCTGGGATTCTGCTTCTTCTGCATCTGTCAGGGAGCTCATTGGAACTTTTCCATGAGAATCCAAAATTTAAACTTCCGTTACGTTTCATGTTCTGCGGTTTGCTATACATTTTTGTTGACTTTATATACACCATTCTCAGCCATTGGTGGTATCTTACAGAGAAACTGTGGACTCTCCTATTTTATGACTTATTTAATTAACTGAATTGACCAGTATGCTCACCCTCCCACTCTCGTTTTAAACACCTAGTGCAGCCTTTATGCAAGCCGTTCACCTCCAGCAGTGTGACAGCTCCCCACTGCTGTCTCTCTCTTGGTGGATTTATGGCATTTACAGTGAGGGTCCTGGGGACAGTCTGGCCCATCCCCTGTCTTCAGCGTTCTTTATTTCGCCCATGGGGGTCTCCCCGTAACGTAGGGCTCTCTCCTTCCTGCTGTCTTTTTCACGTTTATCTTGAACTGCAGGAGTGCTTTTGTTTCACAGGTCGATTCTATTCCCCGAATTGCCTTGGTTTTCTCTCTCTCTCTCTCTCTCTCTCTCTCTCTCTCTCTCTCTCTCTCTCTCTCTCTCTCTCTCTCTGACACATTTTGCAAATCTTCGGGTTACTGTTTAGGAAACTCTAGTGATATGAGTATGTCGATTGCATGAGCCACATTTTTAGCAAATATGGCACAATACTCTTTGTACTTTTTCTCTCCAAACCCTGGGCCTGTCTTCTCTGCAGTTATCCAAAACATCTTTGAAGGACCTGTTTGCACATCATTAAAAACGAGGAATGAGTGAGAATTCAGCTTAAAGCACAGGTGGAAGAATTACGTCTCTGATAACATGGCAGGAATAGGTTTAGAACTTTGTACTGTATGCAGAATAGGGTTTTGGAAATGGAACCTTCTGCTATGCACGGTAGTTATGATCAGCATTTGCAGTTATGATCCCTTGGGGTTGAAGCAGGATAAATTCTGGCAAAAATTAAAGGTGACGTGAGACACAGAGAAGATCCACCTCCATGCTCCTACGGCAGCACCTTTCTCTAAACCCTCATAGCTCTTCCTTACTAACCAGGAGACCTACTATGCTGAGTTGACCTGCAGGCTCCTCTTCATCTAATGCTCACCCCTTCCAGGGTTCACCAGGCTTCGCTGTCTCCAAAATACTTTCTCTAACTCACCTTGGCTCCCAGGGAAGAGTTGGGTCCTTGCTCTGCTCCATTTCCATAATGCCCGCTATCCTCTCTGTTATTATTGGCTTGTTTCTCAGTTTCCCTTACCGGGCTGTGATCTCCTCCTTGAAGGCAGATGCCATGTCGTGTTTGTAGGGCTGACTCCTACAAAGCGCTTGATAAATATCAATGAGAATGGATGCATGAAGAAATAAGAGAAAAAATGCTGTTTCCTTTGAAATAGCTGATGCTTTTTTTTCTTTTCTATTTTTTTTTTCTTCTCAAATTATACTGTTGGGATCAACCACTTGTACTTTAGGCCCTAAAGGCCACTCTGATGATCATAAGACTCTGAGTCAAATGGGATATAAAAGAATTTAAATAAAATAGTGAATTTTAATGTAATACCAATATTCATTTTATCCATCATCTATCATCTATCTGTCTGTCTATCTATCTGTCATCTGTCCATCTGTCCATCTATCCATCTATCCAGAAAGAGGATTCAAGTTTTAAAGACAGAAGAAGTAACACTGCTACCTCAGAGGCGTAATCACCTCACCTAAGGTCTTTGGTCCCATGTCGCCTTGACTATAAGGCTTAGGGTGAGGCACGGACTCGCCATGAAAGGATTTTAAGCTTAGACCTGATAAAGGGGACTTTAGAGAATCTGGCTCCTATGGTAGAGTTTGGGGCTTTCCTGGCCTTTTTGATAAGAAGTGACTTTTTCCTGGGGTGTCACTGTGATTGTAGGGCCAGGACAGGGTCTCTGGGCAGAGTCAGAAGATCAGTGCTTTAGGACTGAGTCTCAGACAGAGAAGTTAAAAATAGAAGGGTACTATGTCTTGACATTTCTCCCTTTCTCAAGGTGAATCAGGGATAAGGAGTCGGGGCAGATTTTCTGTTTAAGGTCAAAGGTTATACGCTTGATGAAAGTGTGTCTTTTTACACCAGAGCAGGATTTTCAATTCTAGTCACAATTTCTGCCTCCACTTTGAAGGTACCTAACTGCCCACTGTATTTGGTGGTCTCATAGGATGTGGGCCCTAACTCTGCTCCTTATGAAGTATGCTCAATGACTCGATCTTTTTGAAACTCAACTTTCCCATTTGTGAAATGGGGTTAATGGTGATAACTAAGTAATGGGGTTACGGGAAGGATTAAATAAGAGCACATAAAGCATTTATTATTGCGCCCAGAACCAAAAAAAGAAAAAGATAAACATCAACAACAATCACAGCAACTAACAGTTAACGTTAACTTCTAGTGACAGTTAGAAGTAGTGCATTCTGGGCACTGGGATGCCTGAATAACACCATCTCGGGGGCTGCCGGAGGCTGGACGTATTGCCCTCAAATAGTGGCTGTGAACGCCCACTGGTAAGTCGCATGGACCCAGAGAGGAAGGAAGTGAGTGGCCATTCTCATTGCTCTTCGTACTTAAGCCACTCTTAGTCGTTCCCCAGTCGTTTCTGACTAGTCGAGGCCCAGCCGGTCTTAACCTGGAACTGAGTCCCAAGGTGGGATCTGGAAAAGCACAAGGGCCGTGGTCTCGCCCCTGGCTGGATGCTATGAACCAGGCCCGAAGCCGTCTCGTTTCTCTCATTCCTGGATATATTACAGACCTTGCTTCAATTCTTTGTCACAAGCTAAGTTCTGGATAAGAAACCAAAAACAGAGTTAGCTTTTTTGAAATTCCTGGCAGTGAACCCTAACCCCTGGAGAGGTGGTGCCATGAGTAAAGTGGGTTGAAAGAGTTGGCTGCTTCCTGCTATTTTGGGCAGGAAGGCAGGAAATAGTCCTGCTTTACAATACTTATGGGCAACAGGGCTCAGGATAAAGCAAGGCTTCTATGAAAACAATCTGTTCTCAATACAGTGTGCTAAGCCACCAAGAGTGTGCATAGAATTTTGACGGAGTCTCACCGCGTCTCAGTGGCTAGCCACCCCACCGGTGGCCATGTACTTATCAATATGAGTTATAATAGGTTTATAACTCTTTAATTACGATGCTTTTATGCTAAAACCTGTGAGAGGATCAGAAGTTGGGAGGAAAAATCACATCTGTATTAAATGACCAGGACACTTTTTCTGTTTAATGTCTACTCAGAGACTCAGTAAGCTTTTGAAGAGTTCAAATCAATATCTGGCTAAGGCAGGAAAGAAGAAAATCTAAAGCATATTTACTTAGCTAATGAATATAGAGTTTGGGATTAGTTCAATCAAAATTTAATCAAAATTCGGATTAGCATAAATCTCAGGATTGTAGAAAACTCAGATTAGAAACAATGATGTTTTTATATGTAAAATTCTTATCGAACTCTTAAAATTGCTTTTGAACCTATTTCTTGTTCATTCTGGCTCTTTGGTTTAGGTATTTAATGTTGAAAGTCTGCAGATTAGGTGTTTGTAACAGTTTTTTGCTGCCTGCGGCATGAGCTACTTCTGTCATGTGGAGAATAGGAAATAGATTCAGAGCACGCTTGTGACAGGACAAATGGGCACAGACAGGAAATATGAACATCTCCCCGTTCCTGCCCACTATGGGAACGCTTCTAGCCCAACGCTATCCTCTTGGTCTGACTTGTCAGCTCTTTGGTATATGTTCTGTTCGCCCATTCAGCTCCCATCTCCAACCTTCTCCAGTCCGCTCTGACTACCGGAAGGCTGGCCTTTATGGACAACATCAACAGATGCCTTTGTCATCTGGCTCTTGGTTGGCTTTGGCCAGTGGAGCTCCTGGGAAGAGATCAAGGAGTGGGAAAAGAATGAGTCTAGGCTGCCTATTGCTCTCCCGCCCTCCCTGCTCATTTGTCTGTTTCCAGAGGCTGCTCCTCGCCAGGCTGTCGCCACCTGCAGTCCTAGCTCTCTTGAGGCTCTCACAATTATCACCCCACTTTCCACCTCGACTGAAGGTGGTAAAACCTTGTCGCCGTCGCTCACCTCGGCATGTTTCAACATCTCCCCTTGGATTTGCTGGACTCTCCTCCCGTCATTTTAAATAATGCGTTCATTAAACGCTCTTCGGTGAATCCACTTAAGGATGCCAACTGCTTCCTGCCAGGAGTCTCTTCTCTCTATGCCACCGTGTGAAACCTCTGTTCCCCTCAGGCGGGAGTTCACTCACCGTCTCCTAAAATAACCTCTGTGGCTTTTCTACCTCCACAGGGTAATGTCCCTGCCTGTCATACCACCACACGAGAGAGGCCTAATTAATCAGACTCACCTGTAGTGCCATTCCAGAGAAAAGTGAGTTGAATTTGGAGAAGGTGTATTTTATACACTTTATTAAAATCATTCACCATTATTTTTCTGTTTATGTCCTATGGAAGCTTCCTTGTGCAAATCCCTTTCTTTCAATTCCATACGTTTCCCCAGGATGTCTCCCTCTTTGTTACATACACGGTCCACACTATGGAAAATGTCTTTACTGGTTTTAGTGGTCTCCGATTGGGAATACTTTTTGCGTCTTTCGTACAGCCGAGCAAGCAGTAACAAAGCTTGATTTTCCACAGTACAGCAACATTCCCAGACTACAGCCAGCGCAACCAAAGTAGGACTCCTGAAGCCCGCAGATCTGCCTTGATTTTCAGGGTGTGATGGAGAGCAGGAATGTCGGGACCTGCTCAGATACCAGAAAAAATAATCGCGTCTCTGTGTCTCACTAGTGTGCGAGTATGGGCTGAGTGGTGCGGTGCGGGTGTTAAGCCAGAGATTTTACAAAGTGCCCTCTGTTCAACAAGCTCCAACTTAGACAGTGTGAAATCAGAGGCCTGCAACCCGCCTTTTGCGACGGCAGAACGATTCCAACACTCGACCACATTATAAGTAGTATGTTGGCTTTCAGTCAGTAGTATGTGTACGAGTACATTCATTGGAAAAGCAAGTGATATCAAAGTGATCTCGTGGCATCAGGCAATTGGTATGCTGTAGGGGTGAGTTCCAAAACACATTGTCCCCTTTAAAACTCTTTTACATGCGTGTACGTTTAGATTCCATTCCTTTAAGCCACCTTCGTGTTTCAGCCTTACTTCCTGAGCATTAGTGTTTTAATGTCCCTATTAAAATTTCTGCTGTTTTTGGCATTTTCCCAGAATTTTGGCATTTTGATCTTGTATATCTCTAGTTTTCCTGCTTGCTTATAAAAGCACTTATTTTTATTATTATTGTGAATAATAATGACAGTATGGTTTATCACGTATCAGGTGTCTCACGTATGTTTATCTTGCTATAATTTTCTGAAATAGAGAGAATGGATTATTTTTATTTAGTATCTAAAGAGATGGAGATCCTGCAAGATCGCATGGTTTGCTCTTTCCTTAAGGGAGAACTCTGAGACCAAAGGAATCAAGGTTTTCTAATTTCTAATAGCTATTTTTAGTAGCTACTGCCTCTCCATCGTTTTATGCTACTGGTAATTTAATCACATTCACTAATCACTCAAGGTACCAGTGATCCTGAAACAGAAAGAGAGGGAGACTGAGGCAGCTTACAGTGCCCTCACGAGGTTCAAGTTCCTCCATCAGTTCTTACACAGCTTTCTGGAGGGCGTAGCTCCCTCTCCGATGTGGTTATTTGCACTGCAGAGTGGGAAAAAATCAGTATGGAGAAGTGCTGGCCAATGCCAATATTATGTGAGCTACATACTTAATCTTTCTTATAACCACATTTAAAAAGGTGAAAAGAAACAGGTTAAATTGATTTGAATAATATCTTTTATTGACTCCAATGTATGTAAAATATTATATTTTCACCATGTAATCAAATTTTTTTCATACTGTTTTTGAAATCCAGTGTGTATCTTATTCCTGTGGCACATCGTACTTCCGGCTAGTCACGTTTCAAGTGTTCACCTTGGACAAGTGGCTATTTTATAGAACAGCACGAAGTGGCATCTTTGCCAGGTAGCAATTCGGTGCTGTACTCCTAACACACATCCTTGACATTGCGTCAGGGCTATAGGGTATTTGCTTTGATGTTATCAGAAGTATAGAGTATTCATTCAAAAGGCTAACCAATAAGGGAAGAGAAATTTTAATAACACCTACGTTTAGCTCCATGAGGTCTGGAACTGAGCTCATCTTAATCATTGCTCTATTTTTAATGGATAGCACAGTGCCCACCTCTGGAATAAGTGAACTATTGGTTGAATGCATGAGAAACTATATTTGAGTTATCTTTACCCCTTTTTTATTCATATTAAGTCTAAAATTTGGTGTGTATTTCACGTTTACAGTACATTTCAATTCAGACCAGTCATATTTCATGTGGCCAATAGCCACATACGACCAATGGCTTTAGTGTTAGACAGGATAGGTGTAAAATGTTAGGATATACGTCTGAGTCTGTCACCAACAGAAGTCACTGTATACAACCAACGGCAAATGATTTTCTTTTTTATTTGTTTGTTTGCCAACTCTCTGCAAGCATGAGTTCCAGTTTAAAATTCTGAGTCACCTTATTAAAGAGGAACCAGAAAGCAGAGATAGCAGACGTCTACACCTAACCTCATACTTACTTAATCGAAGCAATTACTATTACCTTCACTGACAATCCAAAGCATTTGGCTAATAGAGGTGGCATACATTTTATTTGCCTAAATGTACAAATGTGCGGTACCAGAAGGACACATAACTAGAAGCACTGAGAGGGACATTAAAGACACAATAGATAATGGGCTTTTCAGTAACTGCGACTTGGCTTGTTCTCAGGTGGCTGAGGCGGATGGCAGAGAAACTTGCTAACCAGCCAAATTCTCTTGATGGGGCCTGAGATGTCCTGGTGGGCAGCAAGTGATCCTAATTTGGCTGCTGACTAGATACTTGACTGCCAAGCAAAGCAGCCAGAGACTAAGTAAGGAAGAGACCATCAATATTCAGGACCATGACCGTTGTATGTTGTGTGACATGATGCAAAACTGCACCCTGCCCAGGGCACCCAACCCAGGAGGAAAATGGGTAGAAAAATGCGCACCCAGTGTCTCCCGCTGGTGGCTTGCACTCACCTGGAGGGAGAGGCACAGTGTTAAATTTTGCACAAGGACCCTTTATGGGACATCAGCAGCCCACTTTAGCCCTAAGTACCAGTCCTCAACACTCAAGCTATGGCTGGGAGGAAGGACTTCTGCTAAGATGTACAAAAATAAATAAATAAAGATCATGACAACGGTAAAAAAAAGTTTGCAGCTAAAGTTGAACATGTGGAAGCCCTTCTATACCTGCAATTGGTCTAAATATGAGTGGGGAGTAGTTCTTTCTAGGAAATAGAAAATAAAAAGCAACTCTGTAAGTGCCTGTTTAAAAACAAACTCAAGACATAGTGCTCTGTCAACATATTTTGTTTGGGCAGTATGCCAACACTTTTTCTTAAGTGTTTTGAAGCAAATCCTAGGCATTTTATTATTTCATCTGAAAATGCCAAGATCAACATCTTTTAAAAATTACAACAATATCATTATCACACCTAATAAAAATCACACTTAAGATCCATTGTTCTATCCTTCTTAACATAATCTGTCTGTTTCCGTAAGAAATCATTTAGTTTAGAAAGTAAGGTCAGGACACCAGTTGGCTATCATCAGGGTGCTGTTCATGGTGGAATCATCTAAAGCTTCACCTCCCAAGATAAACTATTTCCATGGGCCCTCTGCAGCCTGCACAACTAATGCACCCTTAATTACTAACATTTCAGGTAGGCTAGGCCCAGAAACTTTATCCATTGTAGATGAATGGCTCATGAAGGTATTTTGGGGTGCTTGTGTTTTGCTTTCTCCCTAGTAAATAATTAGCACTGTTGAGAAGTGAGAGAATGCCTGCCCCTAGTCAGCACAAACTAGTTTCAGTTACCTATTTCCTGTCCCATGAGTCAGGAAGTAGATGCTGGTTCCACGCCATCTGCTTACAGATTCTCCTTTTTCTCTCTTATCTCGCGACTTGTGGTTAAGCAGTTTTAGGCCTCAACGAACTCTGTTGTCTAGCTGCATTATAAGACCTGGCTGATATTAACTTGTTTTAGGACCAGGAGTGGCTAGAGAAAAGGAAAGTGGCTCTGTGGTGGTGACATGTGGAACAGCTAATCTGAGGCCGGGGGCTGCAGGACATGGGTTGGCTACCTGCGTATCTCAGCCTAAGGTATAGGCATGAATTTGTGGAAGTTTGTGGAAAGGGAAAATATAATTGACATCAAACTGTGATACATCTACTTGGTAGGGATTCTGCAGCCATTAAAAATAGAAGCGAAGACCTAACAAAGAAGCATGAAAAAAGTCACGTTTGGTTAAATTTTGAGAAGAACAGTGAAACTCGTGAGATGGTAACTATGTAAAAATAAATATGAAAGTGGGTAAAGTTTTGAAGGGAGTTAAAAATCAAAACAATTTTGCCTAGGGTGTTAGGACAAGGATTCCGTTTTTTCTTTTTCAAAATTTTAAAATCTCGTTTTACTCTACAATTCGATTACTTCTTTTTCTCTTTTTGAATGTGACCCCACTAAATCACCAAATCAGTGTTTTAACCCTAAACGGAATATTTTCCAGTGGAGGAAGTGGACATGAAACTACTCAATTCATATGTATTTTCTTTGGTTTAGGGCCAGTCAGGCCTTTGGGTCCTCATTTTGTTAGAATCCTGGTTTTATTCCTCAGACATAAAGGAACACGGGGAGTGAATGACATTAGGTCACTACAGAGGGATACCAAAAACATAATCCCAATAAAAGTGGGCGGTTGAAAACCTGGCCACGTTAACACCTACTTTTTAAGTGTGGCAAAAGAACTCACAGTCATTTTTATCCCCCCTGTCTCTGGCTAGAAATTGATAGGGTTTAGCAACTGTGATTGGAAGTTCAATTTAAAAAGAGCCTGGCGTTCTCACAGCGCAGGAAGGAGAAAGTGAAGGAACAAAAACTCCCTTCAGTTGACATCAGTTGGAGCCTTGAAGGAACGGAGTCGGGATTGACAAGAGTGCCTTCGGGCTCATGTCTTTGATCAGCGTACCTGTCCAGGACTAGGTAGCTAATTGGCACCCTCCAGTGCCAAAGTCACTAGTAGGTGTGAGCTCTAGGGACTTGGGTGATCACGTTTCATTACTGAGGTTCTAACTTCACCATTAACAGCCACGCTGACCTCCTCCTCTTAGTCTTTAGAGAACAGGTTTATAAATGAGATACACAGCACACAGGTCTTCTGCCTGCCAAGGTCTGTATGAACTGGGCAACACACGTAAGCTGTTCGATTGTATTTTTTTACCCGTAAAATGGCGATAATACCACCTATTTTGTAAGGACATTGTGACTGTTAAAAAAGAATATATGTGTACATATCTTTAGTATAGCTCTTGCGTTTAAGTGCAAAATATATAGTAGTTGCAATGTTGTTTCTGTGGGGAGGGAACCAAAAAAATGCAGATTTCTATGATTTTCTTCTCTCACACTTCTAAAATTCAGTCCACCGTCTAGCAGAAAGGCTGATTCTGCCTTTTGAGTACTTTTTAAACTGAAAATTATGTCCCATACTAATATAATTAATGGATGTATTATATATTGTTTTGGTTTTGGGGGGGATTGATAGGTCCAGACTTTCTAAACTCTAAGTGAAAGTCTTGTTTCCCCCAACTAAATGTTTCTTTTCGTCTCTATGCAAATATATTCTTGGTTTTTAGGTCACAACACTAAGTTAAAAATACTGAAAAATGCATTTGGCTTTCAATAACATTAAACAAACACATTTGATAATAAATGTATGTTCTATTTTCATTGGAGGCCTCAAGAATGTGGCCAGGTACCTTTTAAAGAATAATCATGATCCCAAATCATATTTAACATGCAAGCGAGCTGGAAAGTGAGGAACCAAACTGAGAATGAAGCCAGGCAGAGCTCCTGAATTACTTCCATTCTAGGAAACATTTGGCCATGAAGATAGCGCTGTGAAACAAAATCATAACTTTGTTGTTTCAAAAAATTCCTGACTGTATCCAAACACACAATTTGCTGATCTTGGCACATCGCTCTCCTACCAGAACCATTGTGTGCTTATCTGGGTAAACAGTGTAGTTATTAAACAGCAGATAGTTACCAAGACTGACTTTAAGACCTTCACCTAACTCAGCTATTACACTGAGAACTTGACTCAGTCATACTCAAGGCCCTGCCTTCAAAGATTCAACTTCAACCACTTGATACCAGACTCGAAAGCCCTGCAAATGTCCTCCTGGACCGACTCCTGAGAGCCCGGGATGCAGTCAAAGCTCTATTTTTCCTGACTGTAGTTACGTTTAGTAAAATTAGTTTTGCTTGGCCAATAGATTTTTCGTGTGCAGGGCATTGACAGTTTATAATAATTACCGTATGTACCTTTTATGATCCGGAAGAAAAAACTTCATGAAAGAAAAGTCATCTAATATCTCTCTTTGTCTTCAGAGGGGCTGCATTGTAAATGTTTCGAGAAATACATGCAACACAAGGCTTTTAATTCTATGGGACGTTTTGTCTTATTAAGCAAAGGAGCTGCATTTAAATTCTCACGAAAACCTTTAAGTGTCAGTTTAGATTCTTTATGGATAAGCGTTACATATTATATTAAATATTTTTAATGTCCGTGGAGTCTTCTACATAATAGCGCTCAACTAATTCTGATTGATGGATAAGGAGCCGAAGGATCAGTTTAAGGTCATTCTCCTTTCTAAAATTCTCTGTAAAAAACGGGCATTTTGTTTGTACTTAGATCACGTCCTGAATGACCCTAAGCAGAAAGGAACTCCATGTCATCCCCAAAATAGCTGACAAGCTTTAAATATACATAGTAATCAGATTTGGTAATTCATAAGTTACTTCTTACAAGTCTTCTGGAAACAGCTCTTATTTAAAAGAAGCACTATAAGTAGAGATGAACAGTGTAATTTTTCACAGATTATGCATATGGAATGTCAAGAGAGGAGACATAAAAACTTTCAAACTTTCTTTGCAAAACAGCGAAGATTATACCATTTGGGGAACGAGCCTCGTTTTTTAATCAACTACTTCGTAAGCATAGCACCAGAATGAGATTTCAATCTATGAAATGGGAAAGCCGATGAGTTCCCATCATAAAACATGAGACATGTTACATAATAAGCAGAATGATTGATTAGGATTCAGAGCAAGTTAACTTTTTATCTGGCTTTGCTATCAAACAGCTGTGTGGTTTAGGGTAAATTATAATCTATTAAATCTTCAATTTCATAGTCTATTAACTGCAGATAACAATATCTGCCATTGTTTATCTCACAGTGCTTTTGTGGAATTGAACAAGACAGAATCCTACCGTTTTGGGGTTAAAAAGTAGTTAATAGTTATTTAGTCTAATTAGTGCTTAAAAACAAAAAGTGCTTTCAAGAAAAACATTTAGAACCACATATGTGGTATTTTACATACCAGACCTTAACAATTTTTAACTGATTCTGAAGCTTTTCCACCAAATATTTATCTTTTTTCTCGAAAGAGTACCTTAACTCCACATTTGCATCACCCGCATCATCAATTTATTCAGTCTAAATAAAAGACAAGATCTTCACCTTTGAGGAAGTGGCCTCACTTTCACCTGATTCCCTTCTTTGGTGTTTACATATCCATAAATTGGATATAATGACCTCATTCTACCACTTCGAGGTGTTATGATAGTCGAGGTGAAAACTGGGACTGTTAGAAACTAGTAACGTGAATTTTTATGGAGGTTTTCTGAAAGTGTGACAACCGAGGTTGTCAGGATCCCAGAGGAAGCAAGGAACTGCCAGTAATGGAGTTTGGTGTTTGTTAGAGAGCTGAGGATTTACGCCCTCACGTACTTTGTGGGGGGAGTCTTGTAAAGCTATTGTGCATGCTTTCCTATTTCGCTGATTGCATGATGCTTTATAAATGTGTGTACTTCGATAATCTTAGCTACATTGCAGATACCAATACTGTGAGGTCTGTGTGCGCTCTTAACCATGAAAAACTTAGTCCTCAGGAGCAGTTTGACTCTTCCCTAAATGGCCCATATGAATATGAGTCTTTAAAAGCAATTTTCCCATATTTTCCTTTATTTTTATGGTGATGCCAATATATTGGACAGTCGCATTTATTTTTTTTGTCCTTCGAATTTACTATAGACCTGAAAACTAAATAGGTAAGACTGCAGAATGATATGTAAAATTCAAAAGATAATGGTCAATATCCAAATGATATCAATCACGTGGTATTGTTTCATTGGGTCTAAATTTTATTCATTCATTTAGTAAATATTCTCCAAATGTTAGGTACTTTATTTACTAAGGATGGAGGTGGAAAGATTTATAGGACACAGGTTTTTGATACATGAAGTATCAAAAAAAAAAAAAAAAGATGCCAATAAAACAGATGCCAATAAAACCAGATGTCATTGTATGGTTTTAAGGAAAAACATGATCTACATTAGCAACTACTTTTTAAATCTCGTTAAAATTTGCAGCTGGGAGGTAATAATCTCTCACCTATTTTAATTAGTTTATTTCAAGTCAATATTGTAGTCCATTGAGAATGTAATTAATCTTGATTTGATTATCATAATTTCATATTTGCCCTAATTGTAAGTAGCCTATACACTTAACTAGAATCCTGTTGATGTTTTTATTTCAATTATTAGTGCAACTTTTTATAGAACAGAGATAAAGAGGGAGCCTTCTGTGAATTTCTCATAGGCCTCTGCCCAGGTTGACTCCTGGAATGGTAATTATTTAACAGTATATCCTCCTCGAAATGTGATTGCCTGGCTCAAATTGTTACTCAGAATTGTTTTCAGAAGGTGTCAGAATATCCTGAAATCAAGATAGTCAATGGCCGTAAGATCACAGTTATTAGCCACTTTTTCACACAACCAAACAAGGTTTATTTGTCATGAGAGAACCATTTTGATCTCTTAGTTTCCCTTTTATAAATTTCAATAGTAGTTTGAGCCCTGAGGCCAATTATTTTTAGAGTGGGGGGAGTTCCGTGAGTGGGGCATTTGATGCTTCCAAAGAAGAACAACAAAAACGAAAACAACCACCTCCTCCTCTGACGTGGGAGCCACGTGGAAGAACTTCCGCGGACCTCCGAAGGCGCAAGAAACAAGCGATATCGCGCGCCGTGACCAGACCTGATTCTCGTATCCACATTCATTGACCGACGTTGCGTACGGTGAATCGTGAGAAAGGAGCATGAGTGAAGACCACGTGTATGGGAGAGTGGGATGATGGGAAGAGGTAGAAAGAGCCATGTGAGCGGCAAAAGAAAGTGGGCCTTTAGAGGACAAGGTGAGCGAGCAGAATCACAGCCCCTGACTGTCACGGTGCTTATTTCCGATAAACCACATTTTTTCAGCATATTTTTAGTAGCAGACTTTTCACCATTGCTAAAGGCATCACGAAGAATGCAAAGAATGAGACGAAGAATGGATGGGGATGGGGTGTCCCTACCAAATTGTAGGCCACCTGATGTAGTGCTCTAACTAACCCCATGTGGTCATCTGGTTTTAGGTGATGTCACCAGGTCCCTAATGAAGTGAGTTTGCCAGGCTTCTAACAAGATTTTCCCCTTTCCCAAAGTGACACTCTGCATAATTAACTAAGCCTTTCCTTGATTTCTTTTCTAGTCTTTTTTTTTTTTTTTCCGTTCTTCTTTATTTTTTTAGTCAATGAGCTCAGCCTTAAATGAAAGCTGGAGTTGTATGCACGGAATTGGCTGGAAGTAGTGGCTGAAAAGCGTGCAAATCAAAGCTGGCAAGTTAAAGCTCTTCCGTCCCTTCAAGAGTAGGCTAGTGCCATTCAAAATGGCTTCCTGGGCAATTGTTCCATGATTTGAGGGTTTTGTCCCTGGTATGGAACCAGGCGTTAATAACCCAGCCTTTGCAAGCTGAACCGAGAAAACACATGTCTCATCTCTACCTGGCGGTGGCTTTAGTACCCATTTGGACACTTCCTGGTGGCGTGGGAACTGTGTAGGAAGCAGTTCGCCTCACTTGTGGGTGGGTGGTTAGACGGGGCAAGCTTCAGGCTCCCTGATATTTCCCGTTCCACCCTGACCGAGTAGAATCTAAACTAGACAGAGGAGAAACTGGGAGCTCTGTGTCAGGCAGCTCCATACACTTTGGTACCTATACTAAAGGTAGGGACTTCTAATATTTTCTCAGGAGGAATGTACATATGTTTGTGGGGGGCAAACTTCTTTGTAATTTTGGCTTTGGAAAATTATTTGCCGTCAAGTAACTTATTTCTAGACAATGACGAAGTGTATTCAAGAATTCCTACGAAGTGAAAAAAAAATCTAATCCAAAAATGATTTTTAAATATAGTGAATTTTTCTATTGCTAAATATTATCCACTGTGAACTGGATATTATGCTTTGTCTTGCAGCCATTATTTGATAGTAATTTTGATTTTTTAAAATATTTTGGTTTGGAGACTTTTTTTTTTTTTTTTCATGTCACAGACATTTTTGAAGGCCTCCCCGAAGCCTGTGACACTAGACACTTTGAATCCTGGATAAAATGGCCATGAATGAGAGGGATTAGTTCCTGCTTCTCTATTCTTCTACACTAAACTTCCCCTCTCCCTCCTTCCCCATTTTTTAGTTCAGAATAATAAACGATCAGATTTAAAGTTTGTTCAAGATTTTGCTATGCTATTCAAAACTCATTGGAGATACTTCTTATACATATTAGTTAAGGAAAAGGACCTGAAATCCACGGTCTGTGTTTCAGTTTGTTGTGACAGACAACATTATGACAGACAAAGAATTAAATACAAACTCCGTGGATGGTGTTTTTATATTCTCTCTTCACATTGGCTTCTAGAAAGTTTAGAGCCCAATGTAGGGTAAATCTCAGTAATTACGTGAGGGTCCATCCCAGGCATTTTGCATTTTTACCCTCACTATTCAACTTTGTACTTTCAAGTGCAGATTTAATTTGGTTTTAACCCGTCTAGATTGAAACCCTACCTATGACACTTTGCAACCTTGGCAAAGTAATCTAAATTCTCTAACTTACGTTTCCTCCATCTACATATAATATTAGAATAATATCGACTGCCTTCTGAAGTTGTGAGGACAAAAGTTAGATAAAGCAAAACCTCTTGGCATAAAGCAAAACCTTTCATCCATGAGGGCTATTTTCTTTCCCTATACTTAACTTTCCCTTTGTCTTTTTTTTCCATCTTTTCATCCTTCTAGAATGTGTATATCTTTAGCAGCTACCTTAAACTTAGTGGAAGAAGTTGGGCTATAAATTTAAGTAAGTAACCAAACAAATAATTAGCAAACATTTAATATTTAAAATATTTGTTAAGAAATTATGATTTAGAAGAAGGGTTTATCAACCTTTCATGAGCATAGAGGTTCACCTGGGATCTTGACCTTGTTGTAATGTAAGTTCTAATTCAGAATGTGTAGGGCGGGGACTTCAGAGTCTGCATTTCTAACAAGCTCCCAGTTGATGCACATGTGGCAGGTCCTTAGCAGTTAACACTTTGTACTACAAGGGGTTTGAATGAGAGACCTCGATGCCATCTTCAGAGCTTTATGAAAACACAAACAATCTAGTGCCTAAGACTCCCTGACTGACAACTGAGATAAGTGAGATGGTCTCTTATTTCTCTTATTCTTTTACAAGTGAAAGCTTCCTCTCTCTAACAAGAATTACCTGAAAGCATCCGATAGGAGTCTATTTCTGACAAGAGTCAGTCCTCAGTGTCCCTTTGAGTCATACTGGCTCCCTTAGCAAGCGTTTGGTCCCTTGAACACTTGGAGAGAATCTGTTCCATTAAACTGTGTCAGTTCTCAAAGCTTTGACTATATCACATTGAATATTTATTAGGCTCTTCTACGGTAACCTGGCCAAGTCACACAGGATGGTCACTGGCTAAGAAAGTCTCCAAACTAAATTTATTTTTGCTGAATGATTGTTACTGAATCAGCTAGTTGCTTTTCTAATGTCGCAGTTTTTACTAAAAGATATCTCATTCCAGTTACACTTGATTTCTTATTGCTAATTCCTACGGGCATCCATCTATAATTCCACCTTGTTCATCCTTTCTCACTTATTGAAACTTCCTGATTGCTTGGTTTCCATGGTTTCCAGCTCCCTTTGCGTTCCTCTCATTCCTCTGATGCTACCCAGAATTCATTTCTGTAAGGACTAAAATTCTCACCTCTTGCTACTTCTGGATTGAGGATCAGAATCTCGGAAACAACATAGATTTCTCCTCCCATGGAATATTCAATTAATTTGAGAAGTCCAATAAATTTAATCGTTTATATAACTTTTCTTTCTCTCTCTCTCCTCCCATTTTCCAAAGTCATAGTTGAAGTCTTTGTCATGTCTCATCTGGACTTTGTCAGATGGCCCCGCTAAGCCTCCGTGACTCCAGCCTTATCGTCCTCCATTTACTCTGCTTACTGCTTGCTAAGTGTTCTCTCAGAAATTCACAGCTCATCATGTTTCCCCAATGCTCAAAATTCTTCATAATCCATTATCTCCTAACGTAAAACATCACTACATTTCTCATGTGACTCTTACGTACCACAAGCAAGAAATGTCAAAGTTAGCCTCTTCTCTCTGTTTTCTGTTTCTCAGCTTTTCTCACTAATACTCCAGCTGTATTTATAGCTCATTGGTGAATCCTAGAATATATCACACTTATTCAAATACATAGGCCTTTGCCTGAACGTTCTTCCTCCCATCACTTAATTCTTATTTGAGACTAAAAATTGAGTCTTCTCTGGAGATTAAGGTCTGTGAACATACTTAGGTAATTTTTTTTATGCCCATTAAAAAATTTTTTACAGCAGTTTTTTATTTTTAGTGCATCATAATTTTATCAAGAAAGTGTTGGATTTGATTCAGTTCTTTTACTGTATCTATTGAGAAGATCCTATAATTTTTCTTCATTTTCTGTTAATGCAGTGAAATACATTGGCATTCAAGTGTTCAAACAATTGCATCCTAAAATCAATACCACTAGTTACGATTTGGTAGCTTTTTGTTTTATACTTGTTGAATGTGATTTACTAATTTTTAAAAAAGATTTTAATGGTAATTTCATTAGGAATATTGGTCTATAATTTTAATGTCTTTGTAAGGTTTTGGTATCAAGTCAAGTTCATGCATATTGATTTTTTTTCTATTTACATCAATTGATCAGAAAGATTTTTAAAACCCCAGGTTATGATTCTGGAATTGTCTCTTTAGTTCTGTCAGTGGTTAATGCATGTATTTTGAAATTTTATGTGTAAACCTGTTTGGTATTATTTTATTTTCTAGGTTAATAGATGTTTTCCTAATTAAAAAATGTCCCTCTTTGTTTTGTTAATTCTCCCTGTCTGGAAGCCTTCATTGACTAATACCACTGTATCCACTCCAGTTTTTTTATGATTACTGATTTTGTGGAATAACTTTTCCATCCTTTCACTTTCAACCTTTTAAAATATATATATTTAGAATATACCTCTTGTAGATAGCAAACATACGGTTCAGTATTTCTTGTTTATCTAGCTTGTCAATCTGTGTTTTTTGATTAATATGTTCCGTGTATTTGCATTAAATACTATTACTCATATGTTTAGGTATAAAAATACTTTCTTGTTATTTATTTTTATCCCATCTGTTCTTAGTTCCTTTGTCCCTCCTTTCCTGATTATTTTGGGGTAATTAAATCTCATTTAAGTTTTCTACTTTAATTTTTCCACTCCTTTTCAGCTATAACTTTGAATTATTTCTATTAGAGGTTGCTCTAGGAATTGCTATATGTATTGTTGACACATAACTCTTTGTTTCATACTAACATTGCACAGCTTTATGTAAAATGCAAAAAAATGTAAGAGAATATAATGCCGTTTTCCCCATTTTCATTTCAATGTTGTCATATATTTTACTTCCACATGTACTATACACCCCATAACACTTTATTGCTTTTATTTTAAATAGTAAATTATTAAAGAAAATTATAGGTTAGCATTTTATAATTGTGCATATATTTTCCATTTTCTATGCCTTTCATTCCATCCCATAGATCTGAGTTATGTATATGAATTTGTATATGAAATACACAGCAATGTATTACGTATGCTACATATAATATAGTACATGTAAAGCCATATACAATGTAATACAGCCATATAATATTTCCCTTCAGTCCAAATAACTGCATTTAGAATTTATCGCAAAGAAAATTTGCTGGCATCAGATTCTTTCAGGTTTCTTACCTGAGAATGTATTTATTTGCCCTCAGTTTTGAATTTTAGTTTGTGATATTTGTCTTCAGTCAGACATTGCTCCACTGTCTTCTGGCTTCCATCGTCTAAATTGGAAATAATCAGTCATTTTTACTGTAGTTCTACTCTATGTAATGTATCTCTCTTCCCAGTAGGTTTTAAGGTTTTTAATTTTGTTTGTTTGTTTATATCTGGTCATTAACACTCTGAAAAAGAGTGCCTATAGGATGCTTTCTTTATATTTATCATGCTTGGGGCTTGCTGAGCTTCTTGGTGTTGTGGGTTGATGTTTTGATAAAATGTTAGAAGTTCTCAATTATTATTTCTTCAGATCCTTTTGGTGCTCTATTCTCTCCGTTCTCTACCTTTGAGACTCCTTTATTGGAGTATGATCAATTAACACTACCCTACTAGACACTTAGGTACTGTTCACTTTATAAAAAGATAATTTATTGCTCAGTTTTTTAAGTTTAGATCATTTATATTGACTTATTGTCAAAGTCAGTGACGCTTCTGCTGTATCTCATCTTCTATTAATCCACCAGCAAATATTTCATATGTATTTTTCAGTTCTAGAATGTCCATTTCATCCTTTTTACAGTTTGCATTTTTCTGCGAAGATTCCCTGTTTAATGTTGTGGTATTTCCAGCTTCTCATAGGAATCAGTGATATCATTTATCATACCTACAATGTTCTTGTCAGTAATTCCAGCATTCGTGTCTTGTTGGAACGTATTTCTGTTGACTGCAGTTTCTCCTGATTATGTCTTGCTTCATAGTTCTTTGATGCCACTGTTTTAAAGCTGTGTTGGGTTTAACTCATATACTGCAAATAGAGCATATTTAATCTGTCCGTTGGATGGCTTTTGATTTATGTATATTCTTGTGAAACTACCATCACAGTCAAGATAATGAATATATCCATCACTTTCCAAAGTTTCCTCGTGCCCCTTTGTAATCTTCCTCTCATGTTCTTCCCTATGCCCCCAAATTCCATATCCAAGTAATCATTGATCTGTTTTCTTGTCACTAGGTGAATTTGCATTTTCTGGAATTTTACATAAAAGAATTGTACAGTATGTATTATTTTTTGAATAACTTCCTTCACGCAGCATAATTTTTTGAAATTCATAGATGTTGTTGCATGTATTGACAAGTTTTTTCCCACTTAGTAAGATAATACTGTATGGATATATGCCACAATTTACTAATTTACCTGTTGATGGACATTTCAATTGTTTTCCGTTTTAGCTGTTATGAATAAAGCAAGCTACTATTAATATTAGTATACAAGTCTTTGTGTAGCCCTAACTTTTCATTTCTCTTGGGAAAATGCCTCATTAGAGGAGTTAGGTTATATAATAGGTGTATGTTTAAATTCATGAGAAACTGCCCAAATGATTTACAGAGTGGGTGGCAAGCAGTGGTTTACGAGAGTCAAAATTACCCCTTTGCCAACACTTGCTGTGGTTGGTCTCGAACTTTTAGTCAGTTGAGTGGGTGTACAGTCATGGCACACTGAGGTTTGCCTAATAATCTTGAACATCTTTTCATGTGCTAATTTGCCATTCTCTGCCTCTTCTTTGCAAGCTGTTTAATTAATTCTTTTGCTCATATTTCTTTGGATTTTATTATTGGGCTGTAAATGTTCTTTGTGTATTCCAGAAAAAAAGCCTTTGACCAACACGTATTTTGCAAATATATAGCTATATCATTGATATTCGTATGTTGATCTGGTATCTTGCAACATTACCGAACTTGCTCATTAGTTCTGGTAGCATTTTTTAGGTAATTCCATTGAATTGTGAATAGAATCCTATTCTTTACAGGCTCTTTGGTCATTCTAGGTATTAAACTAAGAAACTTGGTGTAGCTTCTCAGATACAAGCGAGATGTATTAGGTAAAGATTTTCTAGGATTTCTTGCCATAATGAGTAATGATCAGTTCCTTTACTGGTTTAAATTTAGCAGTCTGCACTCTGACCAATTCACAAATTTAGATCCCTCTTTAAAATTCTCACTTTCCAGGTGGGACACTTTCACTAGGTATTTGACTTTGTGGCAAAGCTGGGAGAGCTTCTTCTCCGAGTGGGTGCTGCCCTGAGAAGCCTCTACCTCACATAGCTATATGGTATTTATTCTTTATCTCTTCCCAAATACATGATAATGTGTGACAGTCTTCATTCACTTAGCAGTATATTAGTGACCATGGAGATCTGCATGCTGTTTTGTTAATTATATTTGAGTAATTGAGTCACTTCATCTGAACAAATAAAGCTACCAGTTATTAGAGATGCCATCTGAACGCAGTAGTTAATAAAGCTGTAGTGAGTTGTTTAGAGGGGTATGAAAATATGGTAGTTATCTTGACAGAAATACCTTTTTTTCTTTGCATTTGAGATCTGTATCTTTTTAAATGTGGTTTCTTACTGAGCTACAGTGAATGAGTATGGATTTGTGTTTTCAGTCAACATAGGTCATTTATCCATGACTTATTAATACTATTGACTCTTGCTTTGAGAAACTAATTTAGTTTGTCAATGCAGACACATTTCTTTTGTTTTTTTTTTACTGCCAAAAATTGAGAAGTGCCCTTTTAATTTCACAGGAGAGATTTTGGAAGGAATATTAGATATTCCTCTTTTATCATAAATACTGCTGCTGTTAGTTACCACACACTTATCTCACATAAAAATATGGCATAGACTCTTATTGTCTTGGTCTTTGTAATGGGTTTATAATCTTGTAGGGTTCATGAGATCAAATATAATTCACATCTGTATCTCCCTTATAAACTAGTCCATTATCTTGTATATAGTAGGTGGTCACCAAATATTCACCAATGATAATTATGATTTCAAAGCCTTGCCTGCTATAGTTCAGGTTTATACCACATTTTCTTCTTTTACTACTAAATGGAACTATTTACTTAAAATTCGTCTCTTGATTTCTCACTCGAAACTTTGGCTTATTCCATATCTTCCGTTGGGAATGCTTTCTATTCCAAATTTACTTATCAGACTCCACGCCATCATAAAAGGTTGTATTGTCACCCTCTTTATGAAGGTGCCACTGATATCCTTTGAAGAAGATGTACACTCCTTCACCTCCATTCTCTTTCTCCAAGAACTACCATTGATGGAGCACCTAATATGCTCCTGATGAGATGCCAAGCATTTTGTATCTGTTATCTCACCGTAATCTTCACATAAATTATGAGCTCACTTAATAAAACTTTCTATAGAGGAGAATACTGACAATACAAGAGATTGACTGTGGTGCCCAGATCACAGATATAAGGGATGAAAACTTATGTGGAGGAAATTGTGCTGACTCCAAAGCTTCTTCTCCTTCCATAGTATTAAAAATATTTTATTAAGTGCTGTAGGATATTTTTATATATTTTTCATAATTATAGTCATAATCGTACTTGTTAGACTTAGGATCAAATCATGTCCAACTTTATTGTAAAGTATGGAACAGTTGAAATATACGCTTGTAAAATTCCTATTTTTGCTACCACAAGGAAGGCATTTTGCATACCCAAAATATATTTTATATTGACATCACCATACCTGAGACATTTGCCTGGTTAAACGAGTATTGTTTTATATCATCGTCATATCCCCTATTGGCTAGACTTTGAGACTGGCTAGACCAGTGACTTTTAAACTTATTTTTCTTTTTTGACAAATGAAATCTTACAAGGACGCCACAAAAGAAAGCAGTTAAAGAGGAGACCTTCTAGTTAAGCTGAGAGAGGGCGGGGCAGGTGGGTGGATTTCAACACACCTTCTCAGGTACCTGGCAGGGGCCCTTGATGCAGCTGACTCTGGGGAAAACGCCAGTGCTCTCCAAATCGCTGCTTGAGCTCAGCTTCGTTTTTCTAATAAAAATCGGAGAAAAAATTTTAGACGTATATATGAAGTTTTTGAGTCTTAGAATTTGTTCTTGATTCCCAAGAATAGTATTTTTACAATAAAAAATACCCTAAAATGAACCGAAGTAACTAAAACATCCACAAAACGGATAAAAATAATAACAGAACCAAGAGGGTAACTAAAGTACTATACAAAGTGTATCTGGGTGAACCGTTGAGTATGGCAGCTGCCCCTTGGGGGTAACTTATGGTTTTAACCATATTTGTTCAACAGGCAGCCAATGGCCTTCCTTCTCTCCTTCTCTCCTACAGAGTAGTTACTGACTCTGCCTCTCTGCCTTTCTCTCTCACAGCTCTTAGGATTTTTTCATGTTCTCTTTCTCCTTTTGAAGCCCATCTATTGCTGCTTGCTACTATATACACGATATTCCAATCACATTTTGTTACTGAATATATTATAAACCTCATTTTCACATATCTGCTTATGTGGTCCCTTCTGCCTGAACTTCGCTTTCTTTCTTCCTTCCTTTATTTACTTAGAAGATGTCAACTATAGGTCAACTTCATATTCATTTCTGTATCATATTCGTTTCTCATATTCCCATGCCCAGCACCGATCGAGCGCTTAGTAGGTGTTCTCAATATTGGTAAACACAGGCATCTAAGGAAAACAGTCCGAATTATCACACTTCTCCAGCAGGTGCCACCAAGCCTTAAAAAGGTCTTGGCCTGAAAGTTCCCTGTTTTTGAGACACTGAGTTATACAAAATTAAATGAGTGCCCTCCTTTATCGGTCTAGTCGATATGCACTTACTTGAAATCAGAGACGAAGCATGCTGAAGTCGCTTCTGTGCTGTGCGTGGGGAGTGCCTCAGGTGATGCACACAAATGCCTGAGACAAAGTTTTTCCAATGCTTAACAAGGCCAAAGTGAAGGACCGATTTAGCAAAAGACTCCATTATAAACATAACACCTACTTATATGAGACTTTAGGAATCTAAGGCAATGATCATACCGTTTGGGAAGAAATTAATGTGAGGATTATATGACTTGAAGAAGAGTTAGTGAAAAGAAAGAAAGAAATGTGGTCTGTAAATAAGGAAAAAAAAATTACTAAATCCCCCGTAGGAACAAATATATTTCAAATGAAATGTAGGAGACAGAAGAAATCACCATAATAATCAAATAAGTTTATAAAGTAGAAAGATAAAATTAAAATGGCACAGATTTGCCTAACTGACCTATTGTCTTGGGAAACTTAAAAAAACTATCTCCAACACTACTCTGCATTTCATAAGCAAAGTGTGGACAATTGACTTAAATAAAAAAATAATAATAAGCTATTCAAAAATCAAGGCTCTTTAGCTGTTAAAAAACAATAATTGAAATGTATTTTAGTTACTATTGCAGATAACCTCCAGAGCTCCGTGGCTCTCCTAGGATGTCTTTTTACATTTCTGTATGTTCCTACCTCTGGTCTTCAATCTGATTTCAATGACCAGGACCTGCCATTTTGGGAAAGGCAATAAAGATAAAGCTGTAATACATCCAGCATTGATTTGTGCTTATGAAAAAAATAAAGCCAGATGAGGGAACATAGACATGTGAAGTGGATGCTATTTTAATTGCATGGTCAGTTATCTTATTGGATACAAGGCTATTTTTTTCCTATTTTTTATTTTATTCATGGATTTAACACAAATCTGTGTGTCGAACACTATTCTAAATCCTGTAAATAAACATAATAACAAAAAATGTTATTCTGTCCCTTAAAGGACTTATGGATTACTGACAGTGTATACAAGTGTTTGTGTGCAAGACACACACGCACATACACAGTATTATATACATACACACATCCACAATCACAATCACACATGTGCACACTGAAAATTAGACTGTTGTGCCAAAGGCTTTTGATAGCACTTCGGCATGAAGAGGATATTCTAAAAGTCAGTCGTTCTAACAGGACCACAAAGGGTCCTCAGCTTGTGTTGCTCATGGTTTTTCTCATGAGAATTTACTCCTGGCTGGTGTATGGAGAGCCAGTCGAATAACTGTGCGGAAACGTAGGAGCCTTCCTTGACTGTTTGGTGTCTGCGTTCAGGACAGCTTTGTCAGTCTCTACCTCCTCTGTGCATTGCAATGTATGTTTTTATTTGTTTTTGTCATTTCGAGGAAGAAATAGCTCTGTAAAAGATTCTACTGCTAGTACTGGTAATGAAGGAGAAAAAAATCAAAAGGGCCTAAAAAAGTGGTGGCTACTAAAAATAAAGTCCTAGAGGGGTCGTGTCATTTTTTCTAGTTTTGTATGCTACTATTTATAGAGTCAATAATATGCCATTTGTACATTCAGGGGTGTGAATGACCAGAGTCTATGGAATGGGTACAGTCCAGTGGGCATCAAAGATAAAGACAATATTGTCTCAATAAAGGCTTCATTGAAGGGGAAATCCTTGTACTAGACCTTGGAAGGTGAAAGGGTTTGCCAGGGAGAGGAGTTTGGGAAAGAACTTCTAATCGCCTGGGACAGTGTGAGCAAAAGATCAGTTGATTGAAGCAATGTTTCTGGGTTTAGGGAATTAGAAGAGAATTTTAAGTACTTCTTTCTGGATCTATCTGTCTGTCTGTCTATCTATGTATCTATCTATCTATCCATCTATCCATCTATCATATATGTGTATTAGATACAGGAGGCAAGAGGACAAAGTGAAAGGGATTTCTGTAAGGAAGAAAGATTCTGAGCTGTTCTAGAGAGTAGCTTTGAAGGAGAGTAGAAGGAAACAAGCAAGGTGGAAGGAAGGTGAATTCAAGATAGCACAATAATCTGTGACAGGGAGATCGGGTTGCCATTTTTGCACAGTGAAAATTCAACGTTTTGCATTCCAGTATAGGAAAATTCCATCCAAAATGTCAGTTGGTCATCTTAGGACATGTAGGTCAAGATGAAAGGGTAAGGGGATTACAGTGTAAGTGAAGAAAGCTTACTGAGAGAGGATATTGTGGGTCTGCCACATGCCAGGTAGTGTGTTGCTTACTTTCCGTAATTTCTAATCTCAAACCATTGTGGGACAGGCAGACTTTATATCCATGTCTACAGCTAAGGAAAATAAATTTCAGAGAAACTGAATGGCTTGCTTCATTACATAGCTCGAGTTGGGATTCTAACTCAGGTTCAATTTGCTATCAAACCCTTTCTTATTCCTCTGTATCAAGTTGCAGTAGATAAATATAAAAGGCATTAAAAGGAAACCAGAAAATTCTAAAGTTCTTAAAGTCCATCTCCAGTTACTTTTGATTGTAAGAAATATAAGCAGTAAAGGAATAATATAACCAATTTGAGTCCCTTTGAACTCATTTGGCTCCAAAAAATAATTGAATAAACAGACCTTCACATCACAGTCATTTTATAAAGAGAAACCAAATCCATCTCCATTGAATACCTGCTCCAGTTGATTTATTTTTTCCTTTGTGTATTTAGAGACGAATTTGAAGTAGAAAGCAATTTTCAAGAAACCTACATCTTGTAAATATTAATAGGGGGCAGAGGTGAAAAGGCTACATGCTTTTAGTCAAAATGGATTTCCTGCTATATTACCAAGTCACAAAACATGAATCAAAGGGCACACTGAGATATCATGTTTAAATTAAATAAACGATGACCATTATTTTTCTTGGGAAAGGTAAACATTTCTTTTTGTTGGGTTATTTTAAAAATATGACATTAGATATTAACACAGATTTATAAGCTTAGGCAAGATTGCAGGTTCAACTGAGTTGTTTACCAATGAGCAGATGGGAGTGAAAAATTGTTGTCTGTTGGTCAAATCTCAGGTCCAGACATTGTTGTAAAGTGGAGAGAACAGGTCAGTCAGGAGAAGGGGGTGGCTGATTATTGAATTCCTGAAGAAATATAAAAGCTTGAAGGTAAAAGTAAGACCATTTCATCTCAGAAAACAGTAATGAATGAGAAAAAGTGATTATTGGGGGCTTCTGATAGAAAATATTTGTCAGTAAGAGATATCATATTTCACTAGCTCTTTCTTAGTCATATGGAAGAAGCCATCATAACCATGCTACCTAAAGAGTCCTTCTCCTTCGAGTATTCTTCATCACATTTTAAAAAAATTTTCTTACAAAATTTACTACTATTTTAAATTTTATTTTTAAATGTATTCATTGTCTATATGTTTATATGTTATGTTCAGACCTGCCCTCGAAATGTAAGCCGTGTGGGGTCAGCAAGCCCATCGATCTTGTTCAACTTCTTGTCTCCACTGCCTAGAACAGTTTATGCCATAAAGGATGCAGCTCTTACATATATTACATGGTTTTTGAATGATTGTAAAAATACGAATATCAGTTAATATTAACATAAATCAATATTTATAAAGAACCATATGTGAGGACCTGTTTTAATTAAGTACTGTAAATATATTTTAACTAAATGAATACCTTTCAGACTAATGAAAGCTGCCAGTTTTCCTTATACTAAGTTAAAATAATTGATAAGAGAAGATAGACTTTTTTGTTCTATGACTAAAATTATAAAAACGAGATTAATAGTTAATGTTCCATAACAGAATTTTTAGCTCTAAGTGTTTTTTATTTTGTTTTGTTCTGTTGTTTGTTTGTTTTTGCTTCATAGGGATCTTAAGGGTAGTTAAATCTTTGGCCTTAACAGACTCCTTGTCTTAAGTTTGTCCACAATCAAGAAAGGGAAATGCAAAATAATTGCCTTCCTTTATACTTTATGCCATTTTGTAGTTCTGATCAGAGCATAGTGAATTATAATTGGCTACTTATTTGCCAGCGTACACTTTATTGGAGTGCAAGCTTAACGAGAACAAGTAAAAACATCTATCTTATCACTTGTCACTATTGTATCCTGAGACTACAGGTCAATGACTGGCATATGGCAGATGTCTCCAAAATGTTTAATGAAATAATGTGCCAGTTTGGGGAGGAAGGGTGTATCTTCCTGAATCCTCACATAAAATCTTCCTGAGTCCTCACATAAAAACAGATAGGCAGCGTGAGAGAGAATAGCAAAACGAAAACCCAAGGATAAGGTTTAAAAGCAAAACTCAGGACAAATTGTTTCCTATACATCTCAAAATAAAAGTGAGCAGGGACAAACCCCTGTAACAAGATCTGCATGCTCTTGGTGTCTGAGCAAAAGAAGCCAGAGGGAAGCAACAGACCATCTGACAGGTCTGACAATGGGAGATCCCCAGAACAGCCCATACACACTCACCATAAATTATGGTGAGCCAGTCTGAGAACAGAAGCTGACCCCATCACGACTCTTATTCAAGATAGGTACCTGCAGTGAGGACAAACAGCTGGTAATAAAATCAAAGTTGATTAGGAGAGCAACAATAGAAACAAAAGAAAGAGCAGGTCCAACTAAAAGTGAGGACAGGAAAACAGAACCAGGAAACCTCAAAAAGATAGCTATCCTGTTTTACTATTCTATGGAAAGAGGTGAAGAAGGAATTTCGTGAAGCCAGAACGGCTGTAAACATGAGCTAGAGAAATGTACTGAAGTCAAATATCTTATAAAGTAACTATTAAAAAGAGAGAATAAAAAGCAGAATAATATCCCCGAAGGCAGTGAAAGAATGTCTGAACACGCTCAAGAAACAGAAAAACAAAAACTGGTAACATACTGTTTTAAAATGAGTTAGAAAACAAGGAAATGATACAAAATGTAAAATGATAAAAATCATCATAATTATAGGAATAAAGTGACAGAAATATGAAAATTATAAAAATTAAAATATTTTAGAAATGAATACTAAAAACTAGCAGGAACACAAAATTGAATAAACACAAGTAATACCTTATGATAATTAGAAGATAAAAGCAAGCAATATTTTACTTTTTTAAATAACAGATGAATTTGAATAAAATTATAGATATTGACAATAGGCAAAGAAGAATTGGCTCACAATTAATATGAAATCCTGAAGAAGAGAACCAAAAAGAGGTAATAGAACTAATACTAAAAACTGTCATTTACATTTAAAAAAAAAAAAAGATTAAATCGTCTAAAGCTGTATATTAAAGAGCCCTTCATTAGCAACCCCAAATGAACAAGTCCAAGTCATATGTTAGGAAAATCTTTGTACCTTGAAGAAGAAAGATCCTTTGGGCATCTCAGCAAAAATAAGACATTGCTTAACAAAGAATAGAAAAATAGATTGTTATTAAACTTCTCAACAGTAACACTTCACAGTGAAAGAAAACGGAGGGACGTATTTTGGATACTTAAAGAAAAAAGCTGTAAGCCAAGATGTTACCATTCAGCAGAATGGACCCTCAAGGAAGAAAGAGCTGGCTAGATCATCTGTTAACATTCAAGAATTCAAGTAATCATGTTTCCAAAAGCTCTTCTAAGAATGTTAGTGGAGAATCCTTTCAGACCAGCAAAATGCCGGGAGAGACAGCAACCTAAGGACCGGTGGTCAACACTAACTATCCAGCTGCTTTAATAATGAAAATGAATGAGAATTAAAAGGAAGATGACATCGAATGGAAGGACTAAAATGTCCGATGACATAGATGTGGAGCAGTCATAGCAATGAGGGCAAAAGGAGACAGCATAATAGAATTTAACTGTGTCCAAATTGGTGATTCTAGTAGTAATATTGTTATTTGGAGACTTTTATTTGTGTAATAAATAAATTAATAATTAATTTCCTAATATTGAATTCTATCATTCCCTTTGTGCTTTCCTAGCTCTGCTCACAGAAAAAGGCCTGCACTAAAGACCAACTCAGTAATGCTGAGCAACCTATGTGCCCACATTTTTATTTTGAAATGTCATTTACCATAAAAACAAACGAGGCTTCTTGAAGGAAGGGTTGATTTCAGATTGAGGGCAGAAAATGTACAGATAGACCTGGAAGATCTTTGCGCACCAGAGAGCAAGGACGTTATCAAAGATTATAAGGGTCATGTCAAAAGAATGTAGGAGCCAACTAAATGACACTTACACTGGCCAAAGACTGGACAATTAGAGCTTCAACAAAAATTTTTTTAAAAATCTGATAGCTAAAAAATCCATCCAATAGGCATACATTTATGAATTCAGAATAATATGCAAGAGAAAAAATAATTGGCCATATCCTAATGATGATAAAGGAACAAATTCATCATCTTGAAAATCAGATAAATAAAAGGAAAGAATTAAGCCTTGAGCCTGCATTTCTTTATGAACTGTAAACAAGATAACAAAATAATAGGTGAGAAGAAATATCTCTTTATGAAAGTATCTCAAGTAATAAGTGAATATCACCATTTCGTGACCCCTGTGTCTTTTTAAAAAATTAACCTTTTTAATCTTTCAATTAACGAATGAACAAACAAAACGGAAACAGACTCAAAGATACAGAGAACAAACAAACGGATGGTTGTGACCCTCATGTCTTTACCAGCTCAGGCTGCTGTCACAAAAACACCACAGACTGGGTGCCTTGTGAATGACAGAAATCCATTTCTCACACTTCTGGATGCTGGAGGTCCAAGATCAGGGCACCAGGACAGTTGCGATCCAGTGAGAACCCACTTCTGGGTTGCAGGCTGCCAACTTGTCATGGTATCCTCACATGGCAGGGAGCAGAGACAGGAAGCCATCTCTCTTGAGACCTTTATCAAGACACTGATCCCATTCATAAGGACCGCACCCTCCTGACCTCATCTGATCCCCATCATGTCTCGAAGGCCCCACCACCTCCTAGTACCATCATGTGGAGAGGGGCAGGGTTTCAACAAATGTTTTGGGTTGGGGGAGTGGGGCGCTAAAACATTGAGTCCATAATATCTCATCAACAATAAATGAGTACCAATGGCTGTTCACATCGCAAAAAAAGCAAAACCCAAATGTATTATGTAGCTCCTGGTGAAAGAACAAAATGCCATTTACAGTCTTGCCAGAGAGATGGCACCTGGGTCTGAATAAATCTCTGCATCCACCTGCTGAATTGCTGCTGAACAGAAGAATTGAATTCACCATGAATTTGTAATTGTCAAAAATCCAGAATGTGAGATTCTACTGATTAAATGGCCTGGTTTTGGTAAGAAGTAAAAGGCAAGGAAAAGAAAGGATTGGAGGACAAGCCTCTATAATAAAAGCAACTTAAAAGACATGGCAGTTTTTAAAATCAGACATGTCTAGGGAAGCACACTTGAATAAAATCCTTAAGAAATGCAAAGAAGTAATTATAAGTTACTTTGGGAGTGATAGAGTTATAATTGGAACTGGGAACGTATAAAGCCTTCAGATGTGACTCGAAAAAGAATTTATCTTGTAATAATTCACTAAGCTATAGAATTGCCTTGTGTGGTTTATGTATGTCATGTTTTATTTTAGAATAAAAAGGTTAAAAATTACTGTTTCACAGGAATCTAGGCAAGGAGATCACAAAATATCTAGGAAGGTCTAGTGATATGTAATGTACGATGCAGAAGCATTGCAAAACATTCACTGATCACTCTTGTGTGCACGATCTGCTTGAGATTCTGGCTGTTGTTTTCAGCCCAGCCTCTTCAGTAAATTTCATATCCCTTGGCAGAGACAAAGGACCGAGACATCATTTCGACGGGATTATTAATTCTTCCATTGGATGACATATTTTGGTGATATTTTTCACTAGTTAAAGTTTACTGAGTGGCAGCTATGTGCTGGGACCCTGTCTCTGAAATAAAAAGAGGGAGGTGCAATGGTTTCTCGACCCAAGGGGTATAAAATACAGTTGCAAAGTGAGATTTTTTAAAAATTTCACACAAGTTAAATTTCATTGACATGTTTCATAATTCTCAACATGGAGCCTCTTGACATTCATAAACTCCAAGAAATAGTGGGATGAAGTTCTTTGAGTTTATTTTAGCCTTGTGGGAAGTCAAAAGGCAGAAAGAATTTGTGTTCTGATAAGGCAGTACAAGTCTTTTGTTAACATTAATTAAATCATCTTTCTTTATCTTCTCTCTCTCTCTCTCTCTCTCACTCTCTTCCTTCCCTCCCCCCCCTCTTTTTTTCTCTCTTCTTTTTACATAGCACTAGATAGTTCAAAGTGTGATGCTTGTTATTTCTCAATAAAAGACATAGTATTATTTTGCAATGAATGCAGATATTGAATCATGTTGTATACCTGAAGCTGATACACTGTTTTATGTCAATTATACCTCAATTAATTTTACAAAGATAAATCAAAAGGACTTCCTTATAGTAAGTGAGTATAGGGGTGAATTAACTTTATTCAGCAACTAATAAAATATTTCTTAATACTCTGAGTGAGCTCTGTGTCTACCTTTTGCATTTTCATGACAAGCTTGTCAGGTAGTTGCTCTAATCACTCCCACTTTGCAGATGTCAAAACAGATGTTCAAATGGTTTCGTGATTTGCTCAAGAACATCCTAAAAATTAGATGGTAGAGCTGAAGTTTGAGCCAGCGTTTCTGCCTCCAAATTCCATGTTTGTCTTTCCAAACAGATCACTAAGGGATAGGTCCCAGCATCCTTGTCTTCTGTTTACACCAGATGTTAAAACCTCTAGATCGTATTAAAATGCTGAAGGATAAAGGGAGCCCTCTTTTCTTCCTAATCAGCTATCTCTCTAGAGAAGGGATCAGGATTTAGTAAATTAACACTTCTCATCCAAAGTGGTTTCTTTAGTTTTATTCTCCTTTCATCTTTGAGCATCTGACTTATTAGTGATTGAGATTTCTTAACAGTAATTCCCAGACACCAGCACCTATCTGTGATTGGTCTTCAACTTAACCGTTAAACCCTATGAAATTAAATCTGTCAGTGCAAGTACAACCAAAGATGGCAGTAGGAGGGAGTGGAAATAAGTCAATTATTCAAAAGAATAGGCCAGGTATAGCCTAAATCCATCAGTGTGAAAAATAAGTCCTAATCCTGACCATTGTCATAATATCTCTGTTGGAGAGCAGGCAGGGTTAAAAATATAAAACCAGGTAAATGGATGCTATATACAGAGAAGAGGTTTTGCCTTTACTTGATTGATGCTAAGGACAAATACATAATCAACTATGCAAATTCCGCCAGCAAGGGAAACTGTTACCTACACACATACTAATTACTCAAGTATTTGCTACAGCAACAAGGCACCGACATGCTAATTGGGTATTGTTTGGGCACTCCTGAATTTTTGGATCATTTTCATCATGCCTTTTTCAAAACCCCTGACTCTTCTTTCAAATAACCTTTATTCATTTTCTCTACCCAGAAAAATCTAAGCTCTCAAAATATAGGCTTAAGCAGAACGGCAAGCAAAAGATAAGGATGGGGCGAAGAGGCTGAGAAGGAAGATGCTATCCCATTCAACCATATTGCTGATCAGATATTTTACACAGGTGACTCCCTGTGTGCACTTTTTCTTCAAACACCTAAAAGCTGAAATTCACCATTTACCCACTTTTTAAGATTCCGAATTGTTCTGAATTAATATCAGACGCAGATAGAGTGCATTTCCATTCTACTAACACTCCGACTCATTCTCGTTTGTCTCTCTCCGTCCTTCCTCTGGGCTCACACTGTGGTTAAGATACGTTTGAAGAGCCACTCTAATGACTCAAAAATATTTTATGGCTGGGAAATTCTGGCTTATGTGGGATTTTCCCCCTTGAAATTAAATGAGTTGAACTTACTATGAGAAAGCTTTTTGAAAATCATTATAAAATAAAAGCTTAGCAATGTAAGACTAGAAAAGAAATAGTAAAGTGAAAATTAGCCAGTGATAGCATCTTTCTATTAATAAAGTGTGTGTGTGTGTGTGTGTGAGAGAGAGAGAGAGAGAGAGAGAGAGAGAGAGAGAGAGAGAGAGATTGCTTGCTTGATTGATTTGTGGAAGAAGAGTTCTTTCTATTTCTGCCAGTTGGCTGTGTTTCTTCAGTGGGCTCCAAGGTGCTCCTGACCTCTCTTCCTGCTGTCTGTGTCACCAGACTCTACAAGGATCACCCCATTGTCTGGTCAGAAAGTTCTCTCAAGAGCTGTGCTTCTCAGTGGCAATTTCGGAATTCTCACATTAATCTAATTCACAATCTAAATACTTCAGATATGCATGAGACATTGTTAAACCTGAAGGCAGGTTCTAACTTGGAAAGAAGTACATTAAAATTTAAAGGTGCTGAATTTGAAAGTCAGCTTACTGTTTAAGAAAACTTTAGTGAAAAGTGATTAGTCTCTGAGAGATTGTCGGACAATTTTGAAGGAAAAAAACAGAAGGTCTCCACTTTGGTTCACTTTACACCTAATAATTGTAAATCATATTTAAATATATGGTTTTAAAAAGTATGGTTGTATAGATACACCAGGGTACTCAACTCTGAGAAGACTTGCCAACCTAGAGTTGACTTGCCAACAACTCAACTCTTGAGAACATAGGACTGGCTTCTCATCTCATTCCTACCCCATGAATGACACAGGAAAAGTCACACTGAATCAATAGGAACTTTCCTGTGTGACCATCAGCAAAGTAGGGTCATAAACATTTAGCATTAGGAGGAAGAATGAAGCACCCAATGTTAGGTTTTAGGAAGTGTAGGAGATGGTGAGCAGCTAATTAAGACTTATGATTCAGTAAAAAAAAACAGATGAAAATATTAAATTTAATTGGTAAATGGAATCCAAAATCATCAATTAAAAAAAATAAAAAACACACAAAGGACAGCATTTCCATGTCAGAGAAAGGGAGACAAATTCACTGACAAGGTTATTATTTCATAGTTATTTTTGAATGAGAAAAACAATGCAGAACAGAATGATCTCAATCATATATATAAATATATAAATGCGAGGTTTTGTTGTTCACACTCAAGAGAATATAAAATCATCTAAACTAATCTATTAACCACTTCTGGGAAAAAAAAAAATCCCCAAAGCTAATGACGTAAGTCATTACTGTCAGTTTATTTAAAACACCGAGAACTCACCAGACGGAGATAAATTCTGCCAGGTAGGTTGCTGTAACCACTGGTTTGGTGCAGCCACCAGGACTTGGGTTGTCCTGGGTCTTGGGAGTTATTCTAATGTTATTCTGGGGTTTTGATTCATATCAAATGTGGAGAATTTCAAATTATGAATAAGTATAAACTCTTCATTACATCCTAGAGGTTAGAGGATTTTCAGCACATGATTTCGTGTGTTCGGTGTATAGCAAAGGTATGCTAGTTTTACTTCTGTTTTATGCTTCACTCTTTGGCAGACCAATGAATAATGGAACAGTGATGATAAGATAATTACAATCACGGGAAGTGATAAAATCAGAGATGTTGGTCGATAGTGATACCAGTCTAGAAATAACAGCTAACATACACTTGTACACATAATCCATTTATCGCCTCCATTTAAATTATCCACACGTGGGACACCACCATGGTCATTTCTAGGAACTGTCAAGAGTTCTGAAGACGACATTACAAGTATCACTATCAGCAAGATTACCTGTAGGAGTCTGCTCAAACACATGCCATCAAGACTCCTGCTTCCGTAATTCTTGAGTCATGCCTAGAAAATGGTTGTGTGTAAAGAGAACTGTTGGATTTTGTCAGTGAATACATGACAGATTGCAGAAGAGCACATATTTCAGTGGGTGTTGGAGAAAAAGAGAGAATTCTGCCCGAGATAACTGATACAAATCTTTCTAAAACCTAATATTCCAGAAATGGAAAATGGAGCCCTCCGTCAAGTCGTTCGATGAGCCTTCCTCTCTGACTTAGACTGACACCGCCTTCTTCCGTGTCTCTGTGTTTCTAGGATGCAGTCCCAACAGTACCTGCAACAGCGTCGAAAATTTGCAGCCGCCTTCTTGGCATTCATTTTCATTTTGGCAGCTGTGGGCACTGCCGAAGCCGGGAAGAAGGAGAAACCGGGTAAGCAGTAGCATTATGAAGGCAGGACTGACTCTTCACCGATCGATGTCCATCTAAGCGACTACCTCATTTTTGCCTTTCCTCCCTTCCTCTCCCCCTTCCTTCCTTTCTCCTTTCTTCCAAGTAGTTAGAGGAACCTGAAAGGCATTCCCTCTCATTTCCCCCCATTGTAAGTCCTGAAATATAGATAATGATCTATTATCATTATAGGTAAGTAGCACGTTAGCAGCTACTACGTACAGAACATTGACCAGCAAGCAGGTGTTTTACTTATGCTGCCTCGCTCCTTCAAAAGTGTCCTTTGAGAAATTTTTGTTTTATCTCACGTTAATAAAAAAGGAAACGG